>BSWB01000002.1:55847059-57097059 GCA_033239125.1 Fagopyrum homotropicum | reverse complement strand
ATTAAAAAAACTTCTATTCATCTTGTTTTCAAATATTTTTTGTTCGAGCAAGATCCCTTCTTATGCATGTTTGTTTATATATTCAGTATTTTTTAATATTGAATTTTGTAATCATCATTGGAAACTCAATGCCCTAAAGGATATTATATTACAAAAAGTGAGTTTTCAACATCTAAGTGAGATATATGTTGTCATTCGCCTCCTCAAGGACTGTCCTAATTTACAAACACTCAATATTTGTGTAAGTGATGCTACTTTTTTTTTTATTATTATTTAATATATATTCCCTATTTTGCTTGATGATTAAAAAATTTTGAACTTTGTGCAGACTTCAAATTCCTCTATAGGTTATGCCTTAGAAGATCCAAATCGATCATTTTGCAATTTTGGAAGCGAACTCACATTTGTGAAGTTGAGAGTTGTCCAGATGGTGGATGTTTACGGTTTCTCCCATGAAATGGAGTTCATAAAATACTTGCTTAAACATTCAGTATCCCTTGAGATAATAACCATCTTCACACAAGGTCATATTGAGTAGTTACTAAAGTCGCTCGATCAATTGAAGAGTTTGAGTGAGGCTTATCCAAATGTCAAGATTTCGCTACAACTTTTATGCTAAGGGATTTTCTTGCTTTGCGCTTTACCAAATTTGTTCGATAAATTAAGGTTTAAACTTCAACTTACATTTTTGTCATTTATATACCAAAAGGAGATATTCTTGTTAGAATATGGACAATTACCGTTTTTGGTGTTTTTTCACTTTGGTTACATCATTGGCATTATCAATTTGTGTTCTTATCTCCTTCTTCATATTTGTTGAACATCTTTGCAATTATGGTTGAGTAAAGTGTTGAATTTAATGGGATATGAGAATTTATAAAGTTTATTCATGTCTTAAGGAAGAATTATTATTCAAGAATATCTCGATTGTCCGATGCCTCGGGTTCCATATCCAGGATATGTTGTTGTTGTCGAATGCTCGGGTTTTATATCCGGATCTCTCAATGAGACATGTTTATACTCTTTGTACAAAATGTGTTTAGGTTTAACAATAACATTTCAACTAAACCTATATATAGTGACCCTGCCATATGCTTAAAAAAGTGTCGAATGCCTCGGGTTCCATTATGGAATAAATTAATTAAATAAAAAGGAACGAATATTTTTTGGTGGGAATACAAAGTCAACTAAAAAAATTTAAATAAAATTCACCTAAACAAGCAATAATGGATATTGAATGCAATGTAATTAATGCATTACTGAAACAAGATATTAGATATTTAAAAAGGGTGATGTTCTCTAACAAATACTATGTTACATCCAACCTCCTCCGTTGATCCCTATTTCCACCGTCATCATTTACAACTCAAGTCTCTTTGTTTGGAGTGTTTACTGACTATTGTCTTCCGGAAAGGTTATTTCGAAAAATTGATGAGCATACATGTTTTATTTATATAAGTTTTGTTTCATACTTTCTGAATATATGTGTAATTACGGTTGGGTAAAGTGTTGACTTTAATGGATTATTTATATAAAAAATGTCTCGGTTATCGAATGCCTTGGGTTCCATATCCACGACATGTCATTATTGATGAATGCTTTGGGTTTCATATCCAGGATCTCTCACTCTTGGTAGAAAATGTGTTTAGGTCTACCAATAACATTCAAACTCAACATAGATACAATGACCTTGTCATAGGTATAATCGAGGGAGAGAATCACTTTTAGCTAATGTGGTGCAAAAATCCAAGAGATAGGTTAAGATTATCTTGAGCTCATCACTTGAACAAAACTCTTCTTGATTCGATTCTCATACAAGATGAAAAAGATCCAATCACAAGTTTTGGAGGGTTAAATTATAATGGAGGGCAAGATGAAAAAGAATAGAGAAGGTGTATATCGATGTTTATCTACAGTGTACTCCTACTCAAAACGTTAGTAATAGGATACCCATAGTGAGCTTGTTCATGAAAGATGATGGACTTTGAATCTCTTAGTCTCCTTCCCTTCTATCTCGTCTCTCCAACGGAATCCATGGCCTTTAGATTGTTTTATTAATTTTTTTGTTGATGTTGTTCTACATAGATTGGCTCCTCTATGATAGGAATTGAGTTTACGTAGGGTTTTCATCCTACAAGCCCTTGAATCAAATGCAAACATGGATATTATCTTGGGAGTGTTCCTTAGATTGGTTCTTTAAAGGCCAAACTTCTATTGTTCCTCTCTTTTGTTAGACTTGCAAACTGATATAGTTGCATTAAGGGATGATTTGACATGGCATTCGGCATCTTTTATATCATAGCTAGTGTTATACATACATAAATTTAAGTTATAACTATTTTGATGATTTTTCACCATGCTAGTGTACTATCATGATAAAGTTGATGTTTTAGGTAGCTTTGAAGAATGCAATGCAAGGGTTGTCATTGGTGTTTACTTCAAATAAAAAGAAATCGATCATATAATGCACTTCCCAAAAAATGGAGAGTTATCTATACATGTAAATGAGATAATTGACTTTATCGAAAGAAATTAACTTGTCAATTTCAACAAATTCAATCAACCATCTTCCTAATATTAATTTTTAACCTAAATTATTAAAAGTTACACCATTATATTCAAACTCAACTTTCAAATTTATTTTCTTAACATTCTCAAAAAGATTCAACAATGTAAATGAATTGACGATATTGATCACTCTTAGGACTGGGCATTTGTCCGGTTCGGTTCGGTTTTTGGACCAAAACGGGCCAAAACCAAGAGCTCCGGTCTTCGGTCCAACCAATTCGGTCCAAAATCGGTCTGGTCCAGTCCGGTCTAGACCTTTTTTTAAAAAAAAGACAAAATAATACCTAGGACATGCATTGTTCCGGTCCTGTCCGATCCAGGTCCGGACCTATGAATTTATAAATATTAAAAAGTTTTTGTAACACCCCTAAATTATGAGAACTCGGGGAGCTACTGGTTAGGACCTCACAATGGGTCCCGACCTTAGTTTGACAACAATTTCACTAGGATCTTACAACAAGGCATAAAAGTATTTAAAACATTTGAGAACTTTAAACAATATATACATGTAGAATATGTATCAGCCTTACAAAGCAAAGGTACCAAAATGACACAATGAAGAACAGAAGACATCCCCGTCCCCAACTAAATGAGTACGTGGACCCGGCTGACCATTCCATCCGGATCTCTCTACAACTGTCTTAACCTGCAAGACATCTACAAGCGGTATAAAACCGTTAGCTGACATTCGATGCATAAGTATAAAGGTAAAAGCACAAATACACAACATACACAATCAACATGCAACACTCAATCCTTTTATTATCTTTGATTAGGTGATAGGTTATTACTAATGATACTTATTTTGTGACACGAGGGATTCCCAAACCTCGACCTGTCCCTGTTTACCAACGCGGAATGGTACTAATGCATTTGACCGTCTACTAGCAGATGATGTCACGACCCGTTATCATACACTTGGGTCAATTACACAATATGCTAAAGTCGGCCAATTCCGGTTTGGTTATTTATCTTAACTAACAAACACCACTCATACACATCACACTCATACAAGAAGCCAACTAAGTAAGTCTGTGGACTTACTTGAATCGTGTCGCAAATCTCGTTAATGCTATTACTCGATTCCGTACGAGTCAGGTCTCAACACCTGGTTATAAAAGGAAATCTTGATCAATATCATATCAAATATCTTAGAAGTATCCAACTTCTAAGTTAACAAAGATCATCGAAGAAACGATTACTACACTTGCCCTATGCGTATAAACAAATGATTTTCCCCTTGGTTCCGGAAAATTCAGAAATCCTTAGGAAGCAACATGGATTCGTACTATAATCAACGACACGGCGTTAGATGCTAAAACGAAAGGACTAAAGGGTTTTGAAAGATTTTCCAAACTTTGTATCAATCTAAATTAAGGCATGCTTAGTTTAAACCAAACTGCTTATACTAAACCTCAAAATTCCGAAAAGGACCTAGACCGGCTAAACGCACCATGCCATGTCGAATCAAACCCAAAAGCTTAATTCTACCTTATATATATATATATATATAAAGTTATGTATGACGCTGCAGTACAAAGCCTTAACTACAATTAGGCTAATCTAATCACAATTAAAATTAAAAAGCTACATAATCATTTCACTCTAAGTGGTGTCACCAACTTAAAAGATTTCTATAAATATAACTAAAGCACATCTTCAGCCTTTGTATACCCAAGACCTTTGTTACAATGGGTTACTCCAATCTAAAACTTTCCAACTCCTACAGTCACACCTCAGTAACACCTCAATCACGTACCAACAACTCTTTGCCCAAAAGCCTTCCCATTACCCCTCTTAATCCAGTCAAACGAACCATTTATTCCACCATAGCTACAATATAAACATAAGCTTGAAAGGGTAAAGAGGGACTCACTACTAATGAATATGGATCGATCGAAAACACCAGATAACAACCTAAGATAAGGAGAGGGGAGGAAGGCTTGGCTTGATCTCGACACAGCATCAAAGAGGCCCGTTCTTTCTTGCTAGGGTATGGGGGCTCCGGACCTCCACACTTGCAGTCGTAAACGTCGACGACGATGAAGAAAGGCGCAAGCTCGTACTTGACGTTGAAGATGTTCTAATTGTTGTCGCCGGTGTGCAGGAGAAGGAGATAGCGACCGGTGATGTGGTGTCACCTACAAAAGGCGGGTGTCTCCTTGGCGCCGTTGGTCATGGCCAAACAGCAGTGAAAGACGGCATGCTACGCCACAATAATGGAGGAAGCGGAAGGAAGAGAGGACGGCGATTGCGTGACGAAGGGGTTGGGAAGGAGCTGCCTTCGACGTGGTGGTTTGCGTGAGGCGGAAGACGAGAGAACGGTTTTGATAGGAAGAGGAAAGAGATTGAAGGAGTTACACAATCGATCTAAAGGGGCAACGAGAAGATTTGATCGATAGAGATATACAAACAACAGTGGTTATGTTGAAAGAAGGGGATCCGTTGCGCATCTTCAGCAACCGCAGGCTTGTGCTCATGGGCCCAACTGACTTATGTTCAGGGCCCAGCTGGCCTATTTCCTCTAAAGGGTTTATAAATATACGTTTTGGTTACCATCGGTAAGGACTTAGGTAATTCGTACTAAAAAAAAATCCTCACAGAATTGAGTTTGTCGTATAACGCTTTGATGAAAGAAATAAGATGATTTATGATACTAAGTATCACATAATATTATAAGACGATGGAGACAAATTATTATGATTTATTTGGTGACAAGAGGAAAACTTCCGTAATAATCTTAGAAAAGATTTAAGTATGCGGAAGGTGGATCCATCCTACCGTTTGACTATGAATTTATCGGAATAAAAAAAATTCCGGGTGTAACATCAGTTCCCCCTAAAAATAAGTTTCGTCCCGAAACTTAAAGGAAGACAACCCCATACGGAGTCCATACAAAAGAATTAAAGCGCCAGAAGAAGTCACAAACAGTCGAATTCTGATTTGTTTCTGAAATAGCGAAAATTAAAAAAAATAAAAATAAAAAATAAAAATAAGTCCCGAAATTTATTGATAAGGGGTATTAATGTAATACCCAAAAATTATTATTATTATTATTATTTATTTTTATTTTTTTTAGTCGGGTGTATATAATCACTACAGAAAAGTCTTGTCGTATCCACGTCTAAGTACCCCGCACATCAAAGGTCACCAATAAAGCACACATCATTGGCTAAGCACTCAAGCATGAAATAAACAAGTAGTCAAACAATATCACACAGATACCGGGCCGAGCCCTAACTCGTCACTCTCGAGGTTACAACTATCACTACATAGGTCTTTGAAAGGTTAAGTCTCTTACTATCTCCAATATCTTAGGTAGCCTTATCAACTTTTCATAAAACCATTGAATCTTAAATCTTTTCAGGTACTTAGATCACAAGCACCTGCTACCACGTTCTAGAGTGGTTACCGGATATCTCACCGGTATGATTCGGCTTAATTGTTTGATCCTCTACCCTGATGACCTCACTCGTGTCTGGTAGGTATCTCTCCAACTGAAATTCTCCAACTCAGTTCCCAAACTTAGTCTCCGTGGAGAACTGAAGCTACACTCTCCAATAGGGTGAGGAATACTAGTCCATCAGTCACTTTTACCGCTTTAAAACATCCAATGGTTGCCTTACACAACTCACTTTCAGATCCTTTGATGACCTTACGGAAAATAATTTATTCAACTTCCTTCCCTTCGTTATGACCACTTGCTTCCGGCCTTCTAAAAAGGTTCTGACTACACACTCAGGCCAAAGTTCTTGGACATCCACCAACACTTAACAAGTGACCAATGCTCTTCGTATCATGACCCACTTGGTCTTGTCTTTTAATATGACTCAGTCATCTTATTCCTCAAGTAAGGAATCTTCACTTACACTTGAAACAACTAAAAATTAAATCCAGTGTTCATCCTTTGCGTTCATTTGGCATTATAATACCATTTATAGATCTATCATATATCGTTAGCTCAACCTTAGGCTTCTCACGAATTTTTCCAAGATCTTAAGTGACATAGAGTATGTCCGGAATGACGGTATTAGACACGATGTGATCTCATATCACCGTTATTTGATCATAACAACTCAATAGTTTTTCTTTTTTTAGTTTTTTTTTATACCATCAACAGTGCACTCTTTTATCTCCCATGGTTACGAGCCCAATACTATCCCTCTGACTCAAAGCGCAACTCGGATCCGTTTCGATATAACATTACACTTAAAATCTACTCTGAGATTATGCTTTCTTTAAGCATGGTTACTGGGTTGCAAGTATACTTGTCGCTTCTCTTTCTTATGTATCTTCCGACTCAGAGTGGTAGTTACTCACTTTGAGCTTTCTAGTGTAGACCTGGTAGATTAATTTTATTACATCGTTAAATCTTTCCTCAATCCATCAAGAAACTCACTCTAGAATACTCCGTCACGTATTGGATTCTGAACTAGTTATCTGACAACATGTGACAAGCCGTTATCGTTCGCTTGAATCCATAATAGGGTACCAATCTCCTTCTATAACCTCTTACATGCACATATTTTCCCGTCTACCTTGATGGTGGTACAACTCCCGTACAATATTTTTAGTTACTCCGCGTAGCTAATCTCACGTTCCTTCCAAGTGAAATGCATTTCACCAAAAATCATCATCTTAAACTCGACACGTCGTTTTTCTGTACCATTGCTTCCAACTTTGTGGGTTAGGACCCACCACGCTTCCGCTGCACTACTCTAATAATTCTATTGTCACTCATTAATCATAAGGACATTTTCTGTGAGTCCCAAGTGATTAACCTCAAACTCTTTCCTCCAATTATACCATATGTCCTAACCGGATGAAGTACCAAGTACCTTCCTTAATTACCTTAATGAAACAAATAACGATTGGAGAACAATTCCTTTAGTTTACTTTCTTAATTCTCTTAGCACGGATCCAAACTACCAGACTCGACCGGAGTTTGATCTTAACCCCCCAAGAAGTAACCCTTAAAACGTTTCTCTTTATACCTTTAATTCATCCAAGAAGGTTGTCGGCCTACTTAAGGAAATCCTCTAAGGTGTCGGTACAACTACTCCATAGATCCACCGTCACAAATATCTCTTCTTAACGGCAGATAACTCGTCAATACCAAATAATACTTGCACGTCCTTGGTTGACATCGGTCAGTCTATAATTGACTTATCTCAATTTCATACATCTACTAGTATTAAACTTTTGGTGCACATCACCTACTAGATTAATCCTTTTATCCTTCTTTAGTTCGTCTTATCTTTCACTCTTCTACTTCCTTTGGGACAACTCTCTTTCTCAAGTCTCACTGTGCCATTCGTTTGACGTCAAAAGTCGTTCCTAACACTCCACGATAGATGGTAAGCGTCTTGTAGTTCCAATGACTTTTAATTACCTTCCAATTGTAGTCCTTTACAGGGACCGTCTGTGTTGATGACCTATGTTCCGTTATAAATGGGGGTTACCCTGGACTCTTGAGTCCACCACACGATTCTCACAAGCACAGGTTCCTTAATCGGCGTTGTATGTAATATTTCCTTCCAAATCTCTATTGACTATGTTACAGGGCTTCGATCCTTTCGATAGTGGCGTTGTGATTCTTCTTAGAATTCTTATCTTGAAAGAAGACAAAACACCTCCAGGCTTGTAAACTCTACCTTTCGCTCTTACATTAAGTTGTAAGTCTCCATTCCGTGTTAATTGTGATCTGTCAAAAAATTTCCTTAGCTAGTAGGTAAACAGTTGCTCACAACAATCCTTTTATACTTCTTTAGTTCGTTCTACCTTCCACCCTTCCGCTTCTTATGGACTAACTCCATTTCTCTAGTCCGATTGTGTCATTCATCCGGCATAAATAGTCATTTCAAGTTTCCACAATAGCTTGCAAGCGTCTTTGAAATTCTTATGGCCGTTGTCACGCTAAGAACGTGTGCACGCAATAAGCTTTAAATTTATGCTCGTTATATTTCTCCTAACTCCTAGCGAACCCGCAGTGTACGGGACGTTTGTAGTAGGGATAATATTCCGAGGTCGAACACAAAGACTGAGGTGAAATTGAATCGATTAGTTATTAAGTTTAGTGAAGATCTAGGCCTAAGAAAAGAGAAAGAAATAAAGAAATGAAAATCTCAATGTTTTTAGTTGGTTTTTAGGTGATCAATCAAGGATCACAAATCATGCAAAGTAAACAATTAACTAAGCTAACACCACAAGTAACAGAGCAAACACGAAACGTATGATCAAAGAGAGAAAAGTGGATTCTAGCGGTTGGAAATTCCGGTTATGGCATAGAACTCAAGCTATCTAATCATTCCTTGGATTAACTATGATATGTTGGGAGTGAGTGTTTCTAGATTGGGATCAATCACCGGGTAGGTCTCATGGTCCACTAGTCCGTTCCTAAGGTCTCATCACCGGGTAAGTCTCAAAGAGCCTAAGGGATGGAATTCTACACAAACCGGATTGTCACCTAGGGATCTAACCTATCCTCACCGGGTAAGTCTCGAAAGGGTTAGTCCTAAACAACTATCCTAGCACACTTAGTCCAATGGCGGCTTATGAGGCTCACCACTACCTAGAGTTTGTCATCTTTGAAATCTAAGAGTAAGAATCACCGGGTAGGTCTCTTCTAACACTTAGTTGCTAACACTAGGTCACCCTAGGATAGATTTAACTCAACAAACACTAGGATTTCATCATTCTAACAATCTAGTACTTAGATCCATCGAACCAGGGAAACCACGGGTTGTTCTACCACTTCCACGGCCGTGGAAGGGCAAGAACTAACCGTGGACTATAGCAGTGACTTCGTTCAAGCAAACAAGTCATCCAAGAGCAAGTCTAAGTTCATCCTATCATAGTCTTAGCCATAACCATCCTTTCCTTACCCTAGAATCGCATCTATTTAGCCTACAACATGCATCATAACAATCGAAATCATCAAGCATAAAATCATGGCTTCCATTTGCAAGATAGTGAAAAGAAAGAGATGAACAAGTGAAGCAAACAAAACCAAGCTGAAAGTAAGATTAGAAAGACTCACAACCCTTCCAAAAGAAGGTTTAAACGATTCTTACAACTCTAGAAATCGATTCCGAAAATCTTCACTACAAAACTTATCAAAGTCTAGCTATGGTGTGTTCTTCTCCTCTTCTCCAATGGAGCTCTTCTCCTCCAATGGTGGCTCTCCTCTTGAGAGAATCTTCTTGTTGAGAGAGTGTATTTTGATTCCCAATTTGATTTGATGATAGGGGATGCCCTCTCTCAGCCTTGCAGGACCACTTTTATACTACAACCTTGCTAGAGAGGGTCATGAGATCGTGGGACAGCTGTCACAACCGTCTGGCAAAATCCACGGTTGGTTCCACGGCCGTGGAAGTGCCAGCAACCGTGCTTTGGTGCTTCAGCTTCGCCTTGGATCATTAAGCTATGATTTGGTGCATGGCTTGTGTTGACAAGGTTCCATGAGCCCTCCTTAGCCTCTAGCTTGCATCCTAATGAGTCCGAGGGTGTGTCATCTTGATGAACGATCCTCAAACGTATCGATTAAGCTCCTAAATCTCCCAAAATACCTACAAAGCAATGCAAAAGTCCGTGTAGACGTCTATCTCGACAAAATACGTGAATTGAGTGCAAACGTCGTGAACTAGTGCTAAATCATGCACGAATGAGTGAGAAATCTATCTAAATGAGTGTCTAATCCTAAGTCATAAATCGTGTTATCAAAAATACCCCATACTTAAGGTTTGCTCGTCCCCGAGCAAATCCTCAACTATAGACTAAGAGATGACATGATTTATGCATGCGGAAAAATGGCAAAATCTTTTGGAGTTGTGCTTCTAATATTGGATCACCTTCATAGTCATGTTTCATGGTAATGGACAAGCAATCATGCGTCAAACAAGTGAAGGCATGGAAAGACAATTGTACTTAACTCGAAAGCATGCATGAACGTAAAAATGAAGAAGTCAAGATGATCAAGAGCATATCCAATCTAGATTACTAAGTCTTACACACATGCAAATAGGTCATAAAGGCTTGTGAGATAAAACGCCAAGAAACGTTGTGATTAGGTGGGGGTTTTTCTAGGCTATGTGATGCTAATCCGAGAATGGAACTAACTCCACAATTTTGTCCTCGATCAACTTCCCACAAGTGTATATTTTCTCCATCTTCTCATTATTTTCTTTTCTTTTTCACTTATTTATTTTTGAGACAATGGCATTGATGTACAAAAGCCGAAACCTTGGTGATTAGCCGTCCTCAAGCTTTTTTTATTTTTCGAGGTGCATCCACACCGGGCACACATACCAAAGCTCGTTAGGACTATTGGTTTATTTGACTTTGACAAGGCACAAACACCCAATCATGTGAATGGTGCCGAGTTACTCGTCATTTAAACCAACGTCCCCAAACCTATATTTTTGTCTACACTTTCACAACAAATTCAGCACTTCATTCATAACATTCTTTCATCAACATCTTCACCCCATACTTGCTTTTCACACAACTCAACATACTAACATGCTCCTATTCCCGGATGGGTCAAAAGAGGTTAAATTTATATCAATTGAGGTGCTCAAACAACATGATCAAGGTGAGAAGTAGAGAAAGATGAATTGCCTCATTCATTCCTAGATGATGTGCAAGAACTAGCGTGTAATTTCGAATTTCAATACTCAATCCAATCAAGACAAGCATCATGATCACAATCCATTCATGGGATTCAATATAAGTACTTCAAGTCCACATATGTATTCATCAATTTAACACATAAGGCCATCCATAGCCAATCCACATGACAAGATTAATCATTAGGGTCATATCCAAGCCTAGAAAGCACAAAAATTTTTAAATTTTCTGATTTTTTTGATTTTGATTTTTCGGAATAAGTATATACAATGCAAGACATGTGATAATATTAAACTATCCTAGATGATAATCATGCAAAGGATCATGCAAACCCCACCCCATACTTAGAAACACATTGTCCCCAATGTGGCATTCAAGTAAAGAAGAGTGAAAGAGGGTTCTCACAATATAAAAATGGTTTGCTTTGGTATTTGGGATTACTCAAGTGGATTGATGGTGGATGATCCTATCAACAATGGTAGAGAGCTCTAAGTGTTCATCAAGGCGTCGGGACCCGCGCTAGGCACCGCTAGCCGTCCAAGTTCCGCGTCCGCTCCACCCATAATTGATGAGGGACTCATCATCATCATTCACATGCCATGCAAGGCTTCCATGCTACCAAGATTCTAGCACACACACAAAGCACAAGAACACACAAAAACAGAAAAATCAAAACAAAAACAAAAACGAAAAGGGAAAACGTTACCAATGGGTTGCCTCCCATCAAGCGCTTCTTTAAGGTCATTAACTTGACCAAACTCGGGGGCGTCTACTCAAGGTGAAGTGGGGCAATCATGTCCACCAGAGCTCCCGGGATATACTTCTTCAACCGGTGCCCATTCACCTTGAAATCTCCACAATGCTCCCCTCCTATCTCAATTGCTCCATGGGGGAAGATCTTTTTCACCACATAAGGCCCGGTCCATCTTGACTTTAGCTTTCCAGGGAAGAGCCGCAGCCTTGAGTTGAAGAGAAGGACAAGGTCTCCTTCACTCAACTCCTTCGGGATGAGGTGCTTATCATGCCACCGTTTGGTCCTCTCCTTGTAGATCCGGGCATTCTCATAGGCATCCAACCGGATCTCCTCAAGAGCGTTCATATCAAGCATCCTCTTCTCTCCGGCCTCCTTGAGGTCAAAATTTAGCCACTTAATGGCCCAATAAGCTCTATGCTCCATTTCTACCGGAAGGTGGCAAGACTTGCCATAGACTAACTTGTAAGGAGTGGTGCCAATCGGTGTCTTGAAAGCGGTTCTATATGCCCACAAGGCATCATCGAGCTTCATAGCCCAATCCTTTCTCGTCCTAGAGACCGTCTTCTCAAGAATTCCCTTTATCTCCCGGTTGGAGATCTCCACTTGGCCACTAGTTTGGGGATGGTAAGGTGTTGCCACCTTATGAGTCACCCCATACTTGGCCAAAAGTGCTCCAAAGTTCCTATTGGTGAAGTGCTTCCCTCCATCACTTATGATCACCCTTGGTGTTCCAAATCTAGGAAAGATCACTCGGTTGAAGAACCGCACCACAACCTTGGCGTCATTTGTGGGAGAAGCTATCGCCTCCACCCATCTTGAAACATAATCCACCGCCAATAGGATGTAAAGGTTGCCACAAGAAGAAGGGAATGACCCCATGAAGTCCACACCCCACACATCAAATATTTCCACTTCTTGTATGTTGTTCAAAGGCATCTCATTCCTCCTTGAGATGTTGCCCGTCCTTTGGCAAGCATCACAAGCTACCACAAAGCTTTGTACATCCTTGAACAAACTTGGCCAAAAGAAGCCCGATTGCAACACCTTAGCACATGTCTTGTGTGAGCTAGCATGCCCTCCACATGGCAAGGAATGACAATGGCGGATCACACTCTCCACCTCATCCTCCGGTATGCATCTTCTAAAGACTCCATCCGGCCCTCTCTTGAACAAAAGTGGTTCACTCCAATAGTAGTGCCTCATATCTTTGAAGAACTTCTTCCGCTGGGCATATGACAAATCGGAAGGCACTTCCTCACACACAAGATAGTTCACAATGTCGGCATACCATGGTTCACTTTCTCTAGACACTTGGAACAAGCACTCCTCCACCATTTGCAATTGCTCATCCCGGAATGAGTCATCAATCGGGATGTCATCTTTCTCAAGCTCTAATGGAGGTAGTCTACTAAGGTGATCCGCCACGGAATTCTCGGACCCCTTCTTGTCCCGGATTTCCAAATCAAACTCTTGAAGAAGAAGGATCCACCGAATCAACCTAGGCTTGACATCCTTCTTGGTAAGTAGATAACGGATCGCAGCATGATCCGTATACACTATGACCTTCGCCCCTACAAGATATGAGCGGAACTTCTCAAATGCATACACTACCGCTAGCAATTCCTTCTCGGTGGTAGCATAATTGAGTTGGGCATCATCTAGTGTCTTGCTAGCATAATAAATGGCATATGTGCGCCCATCTTTCCTTTGCCCCAAAACAGCCCCAACGGCTACATCACTTGCATCACACATGATCTCAAACGGTAGACTCCAATCCGGAGGTTGCATGATAGGTGCGGAGATCAAGGCGTTCTTCAACCTACAAAAAGCTTCAAGGCAATCTTTGGAGAAAACAAACTCAACATCTTTCATTAGTAGGTTAGTAAGAGGCTTAGAAATTTTAGAGAAATCTTTAATAAACCTCCGGTAAAAACCGGCATGCCCTAGGAAACTCCTTACCCCCTTCACCGAGGTAGGTGGTGGCAACTTCTCTATCGTTTCAATCTTGGCTCTATCAACCTCAATGCCACGGTTGGACACCAAGTGTCCTAATATTCGCTCCACACGGTGTGTGCAAGCTTTAAATTTATAACCCTAGACTTAAGCTTAAAACAAGGATGCGAACCCGCAGTGTACGGGTCAATCGTAGTAAAAGCAAGAAAATTCCAAGGGTCGATCACAGGGACTCGGTGAAACAAAATCAATATGGTGTGCTTATGTCAATACTAACCACAAGAGTGATTAACACAATCAAAGATGAATAAGAAGTCAATAAAGCAAACATGAAATTCTAAGGATTAAAGCATCTAGTTGTGGTTCCAACTCAAGATCTATAGATAAGCGGACAAAGCTGAGATTTTTGCGTGGGGAAGGTGTTTCTAAGTGGAGTAGATCACCGGGTAAGTCTCACTACACACTAATCCTAAACCGTAACTCCTATTACTGGGTAAGTCTCAAGGAATTAAGATAAAGAACTATAACCTTAAACTAACACACCATCTAAGGGAATAGAATCAACCTTTACCGGGTAAGTCTCAGGCTAACTCACAAAGATGGGATGGAAGCACACTCAAACCCCAATAAAGGATAAACCTTTATTACCTACACTTATGATCGTTGGTACACAAACTAAGGAATTACCGGGTAAGTCTCATCCTAAGCTTGCTTTGAACCAGGAAAGGTGTAATAAGAATAGGATTTGGCAAACTCTAACACTTAACTCTCAGTTTAGGATCAGATAAGTCACCTCGGTAAGCCAATTTCCACCCCGGCCGAGATGTTCATCGACTGAACGAGATGCTTAGGGTTAAGGTTAAAGACTCGAACTTTCAGGATCCTACTGGAATCTAAGATTATTCTATCATTGTTTTTCCCACAACCTTCAGCTAATCACCCTAGAATCACACAAGGAAATTAGCCACTCATCATCATTATGAAAGTATTAAATATATGGGAAGAAGGTGAATATTTGAACAAGAAGAATTTAATGAAAAGACTTCAATAACTGAATCAAATATCACAACAAAAGCGTTCCTTGGATAGCAATCCAATAAGACAAGACAACAAGTGAGGGAATTGAAGACAATCTTACAAAACCCTCCAAAAAGCTATAAAAGCTATAATCTTCAATCTTCTTTCAACCTTCAAAAAGGTTCTTCGAATCTCTCCCAACTGGAGTAGGTTGCTGCTGCTGCGTGCTGTAAACCCTGATCGACGGTATAGCGTGATGTCGGAATTGTGGAAATCCAACCCTTTTTATAGGAAAATAACCCTCCAAAGATAATAAATCTTAGAAAGATATTTTCCCATAAATATAGGTAAAATATATGATTCTGCATATCTCCTTCCTTCCAGGAGCCAAGCCCAAAAATATAAGATCACTTTCCAAATTTAAAAGATCTCAGCCAAGAATAAAATATTCTCGCCACGTCCTAGGTGTTCGCCTCGGTCGAGTCGGCGTCTCTGGATCGCCTCGGTCGAGATGAATCTCTGGTCAACCGAGGTGAGTCATAACTGAATGTGAAATCTCTCAAAACTGGTCCAAAGTAAATCTTTAATCCATGGCTATGCTTCCTGGATGTAGCTCCAATTGACTCATGACTCCTTTTGCTCCTTTTTGATGCAAAACGTACCAAATTACCTGCAATTACAACAAAACTAGGTGTAGACCTCGATTCTTGCAAAGGTAGGTGAAATAGTAGTAAAATCACATAATGCACATACAAACATGCAGATTACGAAAGATAAAACGTCCAAACAAACCCCAAAATATAGACTATAATTCATGCTATCAAAATACCCCATACTTAGCCCTTGCTTGTCCCCAAGCAAGTTCCGCATATAGAAGACAAGATAGAATGGATTATAGGTCATAAAAATCATTGAAAAAGTCTTTTAAAAACATTTTATGGTGTGCAACTACCATAGATCACTCTAAGAGAGTACTTCCTGGAATTTAAAAACTCAACATGATCAAAACATTTTATAAATATAGGAAAGTTGTTCATCTTTGCATAAAATCATAGAATGCATAATAAATCATAATTATCAAAATTAATCATGTATAATCCGATTTAAACCGCTAAGTCAATCAACAAGCTCAAGGTCTCAAGGGCTTCCCAAAGGAAAGGTCAAGAAACGTGTAGGGTAGGGATGTATGTAAGGTAATGTGGTGCTAGAATCCGGGAAAAGGATGAACTTCACTTTCATTTTGACTTGCAACATCTTCCACCAATAAGCTTTGCTTATTTAACACTTTTTCTTTTACTTTATGCATGGACAGAGGTGCACAATAACCGAAGCCTGGAGGATTAGCAATCATCAATTTCTTGAGATGCATCAAACCCTTGATGCACATACCATGACCCGTTAGGAATATCGCTCAACCCGACTTTGGCAAGACACAAACACCCGGCTATGTGAATGGTGCCGAGTTACTCATCTTCATGATTGACTTCCCCAAACCTATTATTGCTTTCTAGCACTTTCACTTCCAGCCACTTCTCAACTTCACTTCACTTGCTTTCACCACTTCGCTTGCTTCCAAATTCCCGGATAGGTAAAGGGAGGCAAAATGTATATGAGGGGCTAAGTATGATCAAGAAGAGGAAGAAGAAGAGAATGAATTGCCTTGGTCTTTCCAAGAAGAAAGTGAGAGAACTTAACCTGCGGTGTTAACCTTCAAATTCAACATAATTTGGATAAAAACAAAGTATTAAACATGCCAATAAATTCAAACAAAGCATTTAGCAACTTAAACATATTATAAAACCTTTCAAACACATAAAGAACTTAAAACCAGTCAGTAAACAAGATCTTCACTGAGATCATATCCAGATAAGCAACACGAAAAATCGTTTTCGAAAACTCTCAGTTAACCCACCTCGGTCGAGGTGTTCTTGGTTCAACCGAGGTGAAACGCCTCATTTTGCCAGAACTGACTCGGTCGAGGTCAAAGAATTTTTTTTTTTTTTTTTTTTTTAAAAACCATTTTTTTCAGTTTCGACGTTTTTCTCAATCAAATAACCTGTATGCATGTATGTAATCTCAGATAAACATATAGAAGCGAAAGTGAAGCATAATAAGATCATAAATATCCATCAAAGTAGCATACAATCATCCATAGTCAAATAACATATCCGCATAAATACCCCATACTTAGGACACACTGTCCCAGTGGGTCAAAATAAGTCTAAACATGAGAGTACTCACCGGATAAATGGCCGAACTGCATAAAAGAAAATAAAGAAAATCCTGCAGCTCCTCAATAGTCTCGATCCGGTGGTGGTGGTGGTGGCGCATACGGATACTGAGCCGGGTCAAACGGATAGCACATAGTCTGCTGGAACTGTAGCTCCATCATCCTGCGCTGATAGTGCTGCTCCTCTAACATCTGATGAGTCCAGCGGTCAATGTGTCGGTCCTGGGCAGCAAATCTCTCATGCATGTCCACAGTAAGGGCAACATAAGAGTCTATCATCTGATCTGTCAGGTCGTCGATCCGGCGATGAACCTCAGAATCTCTATGGCGGCGTGTCCGACGCCTAGCAGATCTAGCAGGAGGTGCAGCAGGTGTTGGCTCAGTATCCTCCTCATCATCTAAGTCGATGATCGGTGGCGCGCTCGTACCTGCAGTATCTGTCCTTGTATCCATCGGGACTCCACCATCTCTCTCATCCACTGTCTCCTCGTCGTCGTCATCCTCCTCCTCCTCAGCAGGGGCAGCTGCTGCCTCTCTGTGATCCTCCATCAGTGGAGCCCATGCTGTCTGCCAATAATGCGGATCAAAGACTGTGAACTGAGCAGACCAGCGGATCCCCTGTGGTGTAGTCCGCTCCCAAGGCATGGCGACGTATGGAGTGGTCAAACCACGGGGAACCAGAATCCTCCGTGTGATCATCTCCTGTAATCCCAGCGGCTTCGGAGCCGCCGCCATCGTGCAAACACTGAGGTCCATCCCGTGGTAGGTAGCGATATGGGTGACTAGACCTCCGCAACAAATGTCTCCCTTCGCCTTGGCCTTGATCTTGTGCAGATCCTCTGCCAAGAGCAAGCCAAAGTCTGGGAAACCTCCTGTAACCATGCAGTAGAGGCTGAAAAGCTCGCCCTGTCTGATCTTCTGGGGCGTCTCAGTACGCGCCAGAAGTGTCTCGCTGAAAATCCTGTGGGCTAGTCTGAAAGCTGGGTGAAAGATGACCTTCTCCCTGGAATCTCCAGGGCGCCATCTGTCTGCGTGCTCAGTAATATGGGCAATCTACCCCTAGAACTCCCTAGCTACGGATCGGGAGGGGAAGTCGGTGGTGGTGGGCTCAGAAAAGCCAAAAATCTCTCTCCATATCTCTAAAGGAACTATGAAGTTCCGGTTCATCAACCGGTACTTCACAGACTGGTCTGTGGGAAGGTAGGAGAAGGAGCTAACAAACTCTAAGGTCGGCTCCAAGTAAGCTGGGGCTCGGATCTCAGTAAACTGATCCAGCCCGACAGTAGCAATCATCCTCCTAAGGTCAGCATCTAACCCTAGGCAATCAAAAGCCGACACGTCCAGAAATCGTGGTGCGATAACTGGACGGCTAGCTATCCGCTCATAGTCTACCCGGCATCTCTCGTGGATAACCGGGCGGTAAGGACGGGAAGAAGAGGAAGAAGGGGAGGGTGAGGATCTGTCTCTAAGGGCCAGGCAACGATCGGAACTCATTCTTACTCAACACTGTCAGACCACCTCGGTTGCTGACAAGACTCAAGAATACCTCGGTCGAGATGCAGTTTGACCGGACCGAGGCGCAACAGTTGCGATTCCAATTCTCAGAAATTCAGTTCTTTTCCCCCCAAAATCACTACAATTGCTTCCTAAGGGGTACTTAAATCCTTTCTCAGCAGAATCAAGGGCAACCAAAGCCCAAATCGAAGCGAATGAACGAGTTAGGGTTTCGACTTGTTTTTACCTCGTTTCGGTCGATTCACTCGATTTCTTTGCAGATCTGTTGTTGCAATCGGTTCCTCTACCCTTCAATCACAGTTTAGAAGCAGAAATCTTCGAAAACGAGCGAGATCCGAGAGGGAGCGAAGTGGACTGTCGCCGCGGTCGAGGTGAAGAAGATGAAAAGTGAAAAGTAATTTTTTTCCTTTTTATACTGTTCATGGATCTGCTGTCACCTCGGTCGAGATGGTCTCGACTGGACCGAGGTGATACGGACCGAGGTGGTTCTGCAGAAACCCTAGTCGCCTCGGTTGCTCAAGAATCAACTCGGTCGAGGTGCTCTGACAGTAACCGAGGTGCTTCTTTCTTCTCAGAAACTCGAACTTCCGTCTTTCCAGTTATGTTCCTTCCTTAGATATTCCCTGTTGTCTGTCCAGAACGCCAAAAACAAAGCAAAGCAAAACAAAAACAAAAACTATCTAAGCTAGACTAGAAAACGGGAAAAGAAAGCAATACCTTGGGTTACCTCCCAAGAAGCGCTTGATTTAAGGTTGCTAGCTGGACCATGCTAGGTCTCAAATGAGGTAGGAGGTGCCCTCACCCCATACTTCACCTCCATCGTGGGGTGAAGTAAGTAGATCCATCAACCGCTCCAGCAAGTGTAAGTGCTCATCGGGGAATGAATCGTCTATGGGTGGGTTATCCGTCTCGCGGGAGGATTCCGGTAGCCGGCTGAGGTGATCCGCAACTGAGTTCTCGGATCCTTTCTTATCGCGGATCTCTAGGTCAAACTCTTGGAGCAGGAGAATCCATCGAATAAGGCGCGGCTTGGCATCTTTCTTAGCCAACAAGTAACGAATGGCTGCGTGGTCGGTGTAGACAATGACTTTCGCTCCTACTAGATAGGAACGAAACTTCTCGAAAGCATATACAACCGCCAATAACTCCTTCTCGGTGGTAGCGTAGTTGCGTTGTGCTTCATCTAGCGTTTTGCTAGCATAATAAATGGCGGTGGTCCGTCCATCTTTCTTCTGTCCGAGCACCGCTCCTACGGCTACATCACTAGCGTCACACATGACCTCAAAGGGCAAGGTCCAATCAGGAGGTTGGATAATAGGAGCGGAAATCAACGGTTCCTTAATCCTGTAAAAAGCATCAAGACACTCCTGCAAAAACTCAAAAACAACATCTTTATTCAAGAGGTTAGTTAGAGGTTTAGAAATCTTAGAGAAGTCCTTGATGAATCTCCTGTAGAAACCTGCATGCCCGAGAAAACTCCTCACACCTTTAACAGAACAAGGAGGAGGGAGTTTCTCAATAGTTTCGATCTTAGCTCGATCGACCTCAATACCTCGATTAGAAACGAGGTGTCCTAGCACAATGCCTTCATTAACCATAAAATGACACTTCTCCAAATTTAAAACAAGGTTAGTATCTTCACATCTTTTAAGCACTAGTGAAAGGTTAGATAGGCAATCATCAAAAGAGGAACCATATACAGAAAAGTCATCCATGAATACCTCCATGATCTCCTCTATGTACTCGGAAAAGATAGCCATCATGCATCGCTGGAAGGTGGCGGGTGCATTGCACAATCTAAACGGCATCTTCCGATAGGCAAACGTCCCCCAAGGACAAGTGAAAGTGGTCTTCTCCTGATCATCCGGATGGATAGGAATCTGGAAGAACCCACTATAGCCGTCCAAGTAGCAAAAGTGTGAATGTTGGACCAACCGTTCGAGCATTTGATCGATGAAGGGGAGCGGAAAATGATCCTTCCGAGTTGCCGTGTTCAGCTTCCTATAATCGATGCAAACTCTCCAGCCCGTAACGGTCCTCGTTGGGATCAACTCGTTGTTCGCATTCGTCACAACGGTCATCCCTCCTTTCTTCGGAACGACATGCACCGGGCTAACCCACTTGCTGTCCGAGAGAGGATAAATAATACCTGCATCCAATAACTTAAGAACTTCCTTCTTCACAACCTCCTTCATGATCGGATTTAACCGTCTTTGAGGTTCCCGTGAAGTCTTATGATTATCTTCCATTAGAATTCTATGCATGCAGAAAGAAGGTTTAATGCCAATAAGATCGTCCGTGGTGTAACCTATAGCTTTTCGATGCTTTCTCAGGACATGCATTAACTTAGACAATTCAGAATCGGAGAGGGAAGCACTAGCAATAACGGGATAAGTAGAATCCGGCCCAAGAAAGATATACCTCAAGTGACTAGGGAGTTGTTTAAGCTCCACAACTGGGGGTGCTTTCTGAGAGGGATCTCTGCTTCCTCCGTCCGGTGGAGTGGTGTCAGAAACTGGACTCGATGCAGTCTCAGTTAGAATCGTCTCGCCATCGATCTCGGTCGAGGCACATAGGCGTTGACCGAGATGTTCTTCGGTCGCCTCGCTCAGTCCAGAAGGTGCCTCGGTCGAGGTGCTGCTAGTGGATCCGGGACTGGAGATCTTCGTCTCCTGGATTAGCTTTTCAGTTTTAGCTCCTGGATCCTCTTCCAGTGCCTTCAAGCTCCGTATATCTGCATCACAAGAAGCATCTATACCTTCCTCCATTAAACTAAAGCTAATAACTCTTTCGAGTGGATCGTTAATAAGGATAGAGCTCACCAATTCTCTTGATTCTTCTTCATCGTAGATGTTGAAGATATCATCAGTTAGTTGCTCCCCTTTCATGGCTTCAAGTAGCGCGAACTCCACCTCATCCCCACCAACGTTGAATTTCAACTTGGCGTTCTTGCAATCCACGTTGCAACCCGAAGTTGCTAGAAATGGCCTCCCGAGAATAATAGGAACAGGATAATCTGCGGGAATGTCAAGTACAACAAAATCTATGGGTAGATAGAAGTTACCTAACTTGACCGGAACGTCCTCCAAGATGCCTACGGGATGGGTAATGGAGCGATCCGCCATATAAAGTCGAATCTTGACCGGCTTGGGCTCTCCAAGACCGATCTTCGTGCATAGCTCCAGCGGGATGATGCTCACGCTGGCTCCTAGGTCACAAAGGGCTTCACAAGTGACATCCCCAACTTGAATGGGAATACAAAATGAGCCGGGATCTCTCAACTTAGGTGGCATCTTTTCCTTCATGATCTTGATAAGCTCCGAAGATTTAGATGTCATCCTAACTTCACCAACATCCTCCAGCTTCCTCTTCCTTGATAAGATTTCTTTTAAGAACTTCCCATAGGCGGGCATACCTAAAATAGCATCAAGGAAAGGAATATTAATATGTAGCTTATTCATCAAGTCAAGAAACTTACCAAAGTTCTTGTCTAGATGTGCTCTGGCTCTGGACTGAGGGAATGGAAGTGGTGGTTTGTATGCAGGAGGTGGAACATAAGTTTCTGTCGTCCCTCCTGCTTTCTGTTGCTCCGCCTCGGTTGGCATCTCGGTCGAGGTGTTCTTCGACTGGATCTGGACCGAGGTGGTCTGCGTCGAGCGAGGTACTAGATCTGCAGTTTTAAGTCCACTCCTCGTCGTTATGGCCATGCACTGGCCCTTAGGGTTAGTTTCCGTCTTCGCTGGAAGCTTCCCTGGATCTCTTGGCGCTTCATTCGCCCTATTAGCAAGTTGTTGTTCGAAGGACTTTTGGGCCCTCGAAAACGAAGTCATAGAATTCTCCATAGCGCTAAGCTTGATCAAGATTGCCTCCAGAACTGCGTCTTTCTTTTCTGGCTGAGACGAACTTGATCCTTGCCCTTGGCTTTTCAATGGAGTAGAAGAAGAAGAAGGAGGAGAGAGGAAAGGGTTAGAGGAATCGTTAGAGTTAGAGTTTGAATGATTGTTACCGTGATTTTGGTTATTCGCCCTCCAGTTGTTGCTATTGGATCCTCTATTGTTGTTGTTGTAGTTGTTGTTTCGGGGACTGTTGTTGTTGTTACGGTACCCGTTATTGTTGTTGTTCCTTTGCCCTTGCTCTTCCTTCTTAGTTTGAGCCATCAAGAGCTCCTTCAATTGCTTCACGTCATTCTTCAAAGACGTGAGTTGATTGTTGTTGGATTGAGTCTCTTGAAAGTTGACTCTTTTAACTCCACCTTCAGCTCCTTGGTGGGTGTATTTCTCCATGTGCAAGGCTTGCTTCTCAATGAAGTCCCAAGCCTCATCAATCGCCATGTCCATGAAGGTACCGGCGGAGAGTAGTTGGAGATTGAACTGGGTGCTTCCGTCCAGCCCTTTGAAGTAGATCTCCAGCAACTCGATCTTTGGAATCCCATGATGTGGGCAATCCAAGAGGATATCCTTGAACCGCTCCCAAGATTTGGACAAGCTCTCCTTGTCCTTCATAATGAAAGCGTTGATCTTCCCTCTCATTTCAGCGGTCTTTGAGGGGGGAAAGAATTTGGTCAAGAATTCCGTAGTCATCTCCTCCCATGTGCTGATTTTTCCTGGAGGAAGAGATTGATACCAAGTAAGAGCTCTATCTTTTAAAGAAAAGTAAAAAGGTCTTAGCTTGTAGTTGTTATTCTCAATTCTGGGAGGTCGCAAAGTTTCCATCAAGATCTCGTAGTTTTGAAGATGTTGATGCGGCGACTCCTTCTCTAGCCCTCCGAATTGGCATTGGCGAATCATGGCTAGAACTTGCGGTCGAAGTTCGTAGTCATGATCTGCTGGATCTCCTAGGTTCACTCCTGGACGCCTCAGCTGTTGATTAGGGTCCATCCTTTGACCTAGGGTTTGTGGGATTCCTGCAAGAAGAACATCTCGGACTGGCATCCGAGGTGGAAGTACATCGGCCGGGGCGTCAGGTGCTGGA
This sequence comes from Fagopyrum homotropicum, assembly GCA_033239125.1. NCBI lineage: Eukaryota > Viridiplantae > Streptophyta > Magnoliopsida > Caryophyllales > Polygonaceae > Fagopyrum > Fagopyrum homotropicum. The sequence goes on along the minus strand of BSWB01000002.1, from coordinate 57,073,423 downwards.
ATCTGCCTCGGTCGCGGGTCAACTACTGGATCCTGCATCGGTCGAGGATCAACAGGAGGATCTTCCCTCGGTCAAAGTAGAATCTGGTCTCGTATGACTGCTATCTCAGCTTCGATTGCTGCAGTCTTGGTGCGATTCTCTTCTTTCTCTTGCCTGAGTTCTTCCTTGCTGAGGCGTAGCAGCTCTAGCGCCTCTTTCAATTGGGCCGCAAGATCATGATCGTCTTGTTGGGCCATCTTTGCTTCTCGTAAGCGTCGCTTGTATGTCTTTTCTGGTTTTGGATCGTAAGGAACGATTTCCTTCCCAACGCGGGTTCTTCGCATATACCTAAGAAAGAACCTGCAAAAGTCACTCAAGTAGAGTGGTTAGATGAAACGGGGCAATCGCCCCAAGAGCAAACCGTACCGACTCGGTCTAGACCAAGTCCCCGGCAACGGCGCCAAAAACTTGTTCGCTCCAAACTGTGTGTGCAAGCTTTAAATTTATAACCCTAGACTTAAGCTTAAAACAAGGATGCGAACCCGCAGTATACGGGTCAATCGTAGTAAAAGCAAGAAAATTCCAGGGGTCGATCACAGGGACTCGGTGAAACAAAATCAATATGGTGTGCTTATGTCAATACTAACCACAAGAGTGATTAACACAATCAAAGATGAATAAGAAGTCAATAAAGCAAACATGCAATTCTAAGGATTAAAGCATCTAGTTGTGGTTCCAACTCAAGATCTATAGATAAGCGGACAAAGCTGAGATTTTTGCGTGGGGAAGGTGTTTCTAAGTGGAGTAGATCACCGGGTAAGTCTCACTACACACTAATCCTAAACCGTAACTCCTATTACCGGGTAAGTCTCAAGGAATTAAGATAAAGAACTATAACCTCAAACTAACACACCATCTAAGGGAATAGAATCAACCTTTACCGGGTAAGTCTCAGGCTAACTCACAAAGATGGGATGGAAGCACACTCAAACCCCAATAAAGGATAAACCTTTATTACCTACACTTATGATCGTTGGTACACAAACTAAGGAATTACCGGGTAAGTCTCATCCTAAGCTTGCTTTGAACCAGGAAAGGTGTAATAAGAATAGGATTTGGCAAACTCTAACACTTAACTCTCAGTTTAGGATCAAATAAGTCACCTCGGTCAGCCAGTTTCCACCCCGGCCGAGATGTTCATCGACTGAACGAGATGCTTAGGGTTAAGGTTAAAGACTCGAACTTTCAGGATCCTACTGGAATCTAAGATTATTCTATCATTGTTTTTCCCACAACCTTCAGCTAATCACCCTAGAATCACACAAGGAAATTAGCCACTCATCATCATTATGAAAGTATTAAATATATGGGAAGAAGGTGAATATTTGAACAAGAAGAATTTAATGAAAAGACTTCAATAACTGAATCAAATATCACAACAAAAGCGTTTCTTGGATAGCAATCCAATAAGACAAGACAACAAGTGAGGAAATTGAAGACAATCTTACAAAACCCTCCAAAAAGCTATAAAAGCTATAATCTTCAATCTTCCTTCAACCTTCAAAAAGGTTCTTCGAATCTCTCCCAACTGGAGTAGGTTGCTGCTGCTGCGTGCTGTAAACCCTGATCGACGGTATAGCGTGATGTCGGAATTGTGGAAATCCAACCCTTTTTATAGGAAAATAACCCTCCAAAGATAATAAATCTTAGAAAGATATTTTCCCATAAATATAGGTAAAATATATGATTCTGCATATCTCCTTCCTTCCAGGAGCCAAGCCCAAAAATATAAGATCACTTTCCAAATTTAAAAGATCTCAGCCAAGAATAAAATATTCTCGCCGCGTCCTAGGTGTTCGCCTCGGTCGAGTCGGCGTCTCTGGATCGCCTCGGTCGAGATGAATCTCTGGTCAACCGAGGTGAGTCATAACTGAATGTGAAATCTCTCAAAACTGGTCCAAAGTAAATCTTTAATCCATGGCTATGCTTCATGGATGTAGCTCCAATTGACTCATGACTCCTTTTGCTCCTTTTTGATGCAAAACGTACCAAATTACCTGCAATTACAACAAAACTAGGTGTAGACCTCGATTCTTGCAAAGGTAGGTGAAATAGTAGTAAAATCACATAATGCACATACAAGCATGCAGATTACGAAAGATAAAACATCCAAACAAACCCCAAAATATAGACTATAATTCATGCTATCACCTAACACAATACCTTCACTTACCATGAAGTGGCATTTTTCCCAATTCAAAACAAGGTTTGTCTCCTCACATCTTTTAAGTACTAATGACAAGTTAGCTAAGCAATTATCAAAGGAAGAACCATAAACAGAAAAATCATCCATAAACACTTCCATGATATTCTCAATATATTCCGAAAAGATGGCCATCATACACCTTTGAAAGGTGGCGGGTGCATTACACAACCCAAATGGCATTCTCCTATATGCAAAAGTTCCACATGGACATGTAAAGGTGGTTTTCTCTTGGTCATCGGGGTGGATAGGGATTTAGAAGAATCCACTATAGCCATCTAAGTAGCAAAAGTGAGAATGTTGAGCTAACCTCTCTAGCATTTGGTCAATGAACGGAAGAGGGAAGTGATCTTTCCTAGAGGCCATGTTAAGCTTCCTATAGTCAATACACATCCTCCATCCCGTAACCGTCCTAGTTGGGATTAGTTCATTGTTCTCATTAGTCACTACGGTCATCCCACCCTTCTTAGGAACTACATGAACGGGACTAACCCACTTACTATCCGAGATAGGGTAGATGATTCCCGCATCTAGCAACTTAATGATCTCTTTCTTGACTACCTCTTTCATTATAGGATTCAATCTTCTTTGATGTTCAATAGAGGGTTTATGGTTATCTTCCATCAATATCTTATGCATGCACAAAGAAGGTTTTATGCCAACTAAATCATCAATAGTATAGCCAATGACTTTCCTATGCAATCTTAGCTCATGCAACAACTTAGCAAGTTCATCATCATTCAAGCATGCATTCACAATCACCGGATATGTAGAATTATCACCAAGAAAAGCATACTTCAAATGAGAGGGGAGGGGTTTGAGTTCAGGTTTAGGAGGACCTTTATCGAGTGGAGATGATCCAGATAACGTTGGTTGAGATGAATCCAAAGCAAATGAAGGCTCTCCAAGGCTCCTTGAAGCTTGCTCAACAACAAGGGCTGCTTCTGGGGAAACCACGGGCAAGTCCACGGTTTCAGGCACATCCACGGCCGTGGACCTTGCATGTCCTGCTATCGGAGCTCTCCAGAGAGTTCTACGGCGGTGGAACACCTTCCACGACCGTGGTTCCTACAGGAACTGAGCACACTTTCGTGGTCTTCAATTTCAGCTCTTGTCTCCTTTTCTAATGCTTCTAAGGCCTTGATTCTTCATTGCAAGCCTCCTCAACAACTTCCTCCATCAAACTTAAGCTAAGAACCTTCTCCAAGGGGTCCTTGATCAAGATCGAGCTCACAACTTCTCTAGACTCCTCTTGCTCGACAATGTTGAATACATCTTCATCAAGGGTTGACCCTTTCATCATTGTGGACAGCTTGAACTTGATATTCTCTTCTCCAATGTTGAAGGAGAGAATTCCATTCTTGCAATCCACTAGGCATCCGAAAGTGGCTAGGAAAGGTCTTCCTAAGGTGATGGGAACCGGATAATCCGCCGGAATGTCCAAGACAACAAAATCAACCGGCACATAGAACTTCCCTAGTTGCACCGGAATGTCCTCTAAGATCCCAACTGGGTGAGTGATAGAACAGTCCGCCATATAGAGGGTCATCTTGACCGGTTTCGGCTCTCCTAGCCCAACCTTGTTGCATAGTGCAAGCGGTATGATGCTTACACTTGCTCCAAGATCACAAAGGGCTTCATACTTCACTTCTCCCACTCCGATTGGCACGCAAAAGGATCCCGGATCCCTTAGTTTAGGAGGCATTTCCTCCTTCATCGTTTGAATCAATTCCGAGGATCTCTTGGTCATCCTTACTTCCCCATACTCCTCCAACTTCCTTTTATTGGAGAGTATTTCCTTCAAGAACTTGCCATATGCCGGCATACCTAAGATAGCATCCATGAACGGAATGTTAATATGTAATTTGGACATAAGTTCAAGGAATTTACCAAAGTGTTTGTCCAAGCGAGCTCTTGCTCGTGATTGAGGGAACGGTAGTGGTGGCTTGTATGGAGGTGGTGCCACATAAGTTGGCTCATCATCCTTGTTCTTGCCTCCATCTTCTTGCAATATCTCTTCTTCTATCACCACTTGCTTTCCCTTAGCATTCTCCCTTGGCAAGGGATCCTTCATACTCAACCCGCTCCTCGTTGTGATAGCCAACACTTGGCCTCTTGGGTTGTCTTCGGTTCTTCCGGGAAATTTTCCCGGATCTCTATGGGCTTCACCCGCCTTTTGGAACACTTGTGCTTCCAACACCTTTTGAGCCTTAGAAATGGAAGTCACCGTGCTCTTAAGACCACTCAACCTTCCAAGCAATTGCTCAAACATCATCTCGGTTCTATCCTTTGGAGGTTGAGTAAATCCGGGTGAAGACTCTTGTAAAGCTTTTGGTGGAGCTGCACTTGTGGAAGCGGGAGGGTTCAAGGCACCATCCGGGTTAGAATAGGAAAACCCGGGATGGTTGTGGTTAGGCCGGTAATTGTTGAATTGCCGGTTGTTGTTGAAGTTCCTTGGGCCTTGATAGTTGTTGTAGTTGCCCCTTCCCATGTAGTTCACATCTTCCTCCTTGGAAGATAAGTTAGCTTGCACTTGCACTTAAGGAGTTGCTTGATTCTTCAAAGTTGTAGCACACAACTCCCTCAAGGACTTTAGCTCGTTGTTGATGGCGTCAAGCTTGAAATTGCTCATGGTGACTTCACTCACCTCATATGCTCCCGCCTTTCTCCCTTCACTCTTCCTATGGGAGTACTTCTCAACTACTAAAACTTGTTTCTCTACAAACTCCCAAGCTTCATCCACATGCTTTTCCATGAATGTCCCACCGGAAAGAGATTGGAGCTTGAATTGGCTATCTTCATCAAGTCCCTTGAAGTAGATTTCCAAAAGCTCAATTTTCGGTATACCATGGTGTGGACAATCTAGGAGAAGGTCTTTGAACCTCTCCCAAGACTTGAACAAGCTCTCTCTATCCTTCATTACAAAGGCGTTGATCTTCCCTCTTAATTCGGTAGTCTTGGAAGTTGGGAAGAACTTAGTCAAGAACTCGGTTGTCATCTCCTCCCAAGTACTCACTCGCCCTTGTGGAATAGATTGATACCAAGCTAAGGCCTTATCCTTAAGAGAGAAGGAGAAAGCCCTAAGCTTATGGTTGTTGCTCTCTAATCTAGGCGGTCTAAGAGTCTCCATCAAGATCTCATAGTTCATCAAGTGTTGATGAGGAGACTCTCCTTCCATCCCTCCAAATTGATTATGCCGGATCATTTGTAGAACTTGAGGGCGGAGTTCGTAATCATGGGATGCGGGATCTCCTAAGTTCACACCCGGACGGTGTGCTCTTTGTGCCGGATCCATACGTTGCCCTAACGTTTGTGGCTCTTCCATAGCAATGGGCACAACCCGAATGTTAACCGCCGGCTGCGGTTGTGGTGGAGGTGGAGGAGGTTGTTGACGGTTAAGCTCTCTTTGCACAAGAGCTTGCCTAATCTCCTCAATCTCCCTCCTAGTTGCCTCTTGCCTCTCATTGGCAAGTCTCCTTTCATTCTCCAAAGCTTCATCCCTTATCCTAATTTGCTCTAAAGCCTCATCCAACTCAGCTTGGAGATCTCTTCCGGCCATCTCTTTTCCCTTTTTAATACTCTTGGATCTAGATCTAAGGGATTTCTCCGGTTCGGGATCGAATGGAGCTAAATCCTTGCCACGGGATCTTCGCATGCACCTAAAGGGTAAGAGATGTCCTGAAAAGCAAAGACACAAACCAAAGAGAGATCAAAAGCAACAAGAAAGATATACACTACAAACAATCACAAAAAACTCAATCTAGACCTAGTCCCCGGCAACGGCGCCAAAAACTTGTCACGCTAAGAACGTGTGCACGCAATAAGCTTTAAATTTATGCTCGTTATATTTCTCCTAACTCCTAGCGAACCCACAGTGTACGGGACGTTTGTAGTAGGGATAGTATTCCGAGGTCGAGCACAAAGACTGAGGTGAAATTGAATCGATTAGTGATTAAGTTTAGTGAAGATCTAGGCCTAAGAAAAGAGAAAGAAATAAAGAAATGAAAATCTCAATGTTTTTGGTTGATTTTTAGGTGATCAATCAAGGATCACAAATCATGCAAAGTAAACAATTAACTAAGCTAACACCACAAGTAACAGAGCAAACACGAAACGTATGATCAAAGAGAGAAAAGCGGATTCTAGCGGTTGGAAATTCCGGTTATGGCATAGGACTCAAGCTATCTAATCATTCCTTGGATTTACTATGATATGTTGGGAGTGAGTGTTTCTAGATTGGGATCAATCACCGGATAGGTTTCATGGTCCACTAGTCCGTTCCTAAGGTCTCATCACCGGGTAAGTCTCAAAGAGCCTAAGGGATGGAATTCTACACAAACCGGATTATCACCTAGGGATCTAACCTATCCTCACCGGGTAAGTCTCGAAAGGGTTAGTCCTAAACAACTATCCTAGCACACTTAGTCCAATGGCGGCTTATGAGGCTCACCACTACCTAGAGTTTGTCATCTTTGAAATCTAAGAGTAAGAATCACCGGGTAGGTCTCTTCTAACACTTAGTTGCTAACACTAGGTCACCCTAGGATAGATTTAACTCAACAAACACTAGGATTTCATCATTCTAACAATCTAGTACTTAGATCCATCGAACCAGGGAAACTACGGGTTGATCTACCACTTCTACGGCCGTGGAAGGGCAAGAACTAACCGTGGACTATAGAAGTGACTTCGTTCAAGCAAACAAGTCATCCAAGGGCAAGTCTAAGTTCATCCTATCATAGTCTTAGCCATAACCATCCTTTCCTTACCCTAGAATCACATCTATTTAGCCTACAACATGCATCATAACAATCGAAATCATCAAGCATAAAATCATGGCTTCCATTTGCAAGATAGTGAAAACAAAGAGATGAACAAGTGAAGCAAACAAAACCGAGCTGAAAGTAAGATTAGAAAGACGCACAACCCTTCCAAAAGAAGGTTTAAACGATTCTTACAACTCTAGAAATCGATTCCGAAAATCTTCACTACAAAACTTATCAAAATCTAGCTATGGTGTGTTCTTCTCCTCTTCTCTAATGGAGCTCTTCTCCTCCAATGATGGCTCTCCTCTTGAGAGAATCTTCTTGTTGAGAGAGTGTATTTTGATTCCCAATTTGATTGGATGATAGGGGATGCCCTCTCTCAGCCTTGCAAGACCACTTTTATACTACAACCTTGCTAGAGAGGGCCATGAGATCGTCGCACAGCTGTCACAACCGTCTGGCAAAATCCACGGTTGGTTCCACGGCCGTGGAAGTGCCATCAACCGTGGTTTGGTGCTTCAGCTTCGCCTTGGATCATTAAGCTATAATTTGGTGCATGACTTGTGTTGACAAGGTTCCATGAGCCCTCCTTAGCCTCTAGCTTGCATCCTAATGAGTCCGAGGGTGTGTCATCTTGATGAACGATCCTCAAACGTATCGATTAAGCTCCTAAATCTCCCAAAATACCTACAAAGCAATGCAAAAGTCCATGTAGACGTCTATCTCGACAAAATACGTGAATTGAGTGCAAACGTCGTGAACTAGTGCTAAACTATGCACGAATGAGTGAGAAATATATCTAAATGAGTGTCTAATCCTAAGTCATAAATCATGTTATCAGCCGTAATGATCATCCACTTGTAGTTCCTTTTGCATGGAACATCTGTGTTGATGGCTTTGGTCCCGTGATAATTCGGGCCACCCTGGACTCTCGAGTCTAGCAAGGTCGTTCTCCCACACAGATTTCTTCACTAGTGTTGGTGGTAATATCGCCTTCATGAAACTCCGTTGACCCTGCTACAAGCTTCCATTCTTTGGATATTGACATCGCCGTTTCTTTAAAACTTCTTTTATCTCTGAGGAGGTCAAAACCTCCTCAAACTTGTGGGGTCTGCCTTTTCGGTTTTACACTCAATTGTAGGTCTTTATTCCGTGCATCTTAGATTATCACACCCGGATTGACACTCTGTCTCTTCTAGTTTCTCATGCCCATGATGGTCCATGGGGCATCCGCCTCGATTATAATGTCCTTGATTCTGCAAATTTTGGTTCTACTCAATTCTACTTGTCTTGTTCAAATATTGTTATTTCTACTCCATATTCTTGTAGTCTTGCATGGTTCTTCTAATTCCGTCTCTCGGCCTTGTATGCCCGAGTTCCGTGAACGACCTTCTATTCCTTCTAACTGAACTGACTCAGGGATTTATTCTTCATCTGATTGTGCTTGTGGTAAAAATTATCTTCACAACTTTACTTCCTTGCTCACTTGTTCTTTTGATGATTTGTAAGGACCTCACATTGGGTCCAACCTTAGTTTGACAACAATTTCACTAGGATCTTACAACAAGGCACAAAAGTATTTAAAATATTTGAAAACTTTAAACAATATATACATGTAGAATATGTATCAGTCTTACAAAGCAAAGGTACAAAAATGACACAATGAAGAACAGAAGACATCCCCGTCCCCAACTAAATGAGTACGTGGACCCGGCTGACCATTCCCTCCGGATCTCTCTACAACTGCATGTCTTAACCTGCAAGGCATCTACAAGCGGTATAAAACCGTTAGCTAACATTCTATGCATAAGTATAAAGGTAAAAGCACAAACACACAACATACACAATCAACATGCAACACTCAATCATTTTATTATCTTTAATTAGGTGATAAGTTATTACTAATGATACTTATTTTGTGACACGAGGGATTCCCAAACCTCGCCCTTGTTCCCGTTTACCAACGCGGAATGGTACTAATGCATTTGACCGTCTATCTGACTGAGTTGGTCGCAGGGAACCTCCTAGACTCTCGCAAGAGCTAGGCAGATGATGTCACGACCCGTAATCGTACAGTTGGATCAATTACACAATATACTAAAGTCGGCCTATTCCGGTTTCGTTATTTATCTTAACTAACAAACACCACTCATACACATCACACTCATACAAGAAGCCATCTAAGTAAGTCCGTGGACTTACTTGAATCGTGTCGCAAATCTCGTTAACGCTGTTACTCGATTCCGTACGAGTCAGGTCTCAACACCTGGTTATAAAAGGAAATCTTGATCAATATCATATCCAATATCTTACAAGTATCCAACTTAGATCATTGAAGAAACGATTACTACACTTGCCCTATGCGTATAAACAGATGATTTTCCCCTTGGTTCCGGAAAATACAGAAATCATTAGGAAGCAACATGTATTCCTACTATAATCAGCGACACGGCGTTAGATGCTAAAAATGAAAGGACTAAAGGGTTTTGAATGAATTTTCAAACTTTCTATCAATCTAAATTAAGTCATGCTTAGTTTAAACCAAACCGCTTATACTAAACCTCAAAATTCCGAGAAGGACCTAGACCGGCTAACGCACCATGCAATGTCGAATCGAACCCAAAAGCTTAATTCTACCTTTTATATATATATATATAAAGTTATGTATGACCCTGCAGTACAAAGCCTTAACTACAATTAGGCTAATCTAATCACAATTAAAATTAATAAGCTACATAATCATTTCACTCTAAGTGCTGTCACCAACTTAAAAGATTTCTATAAATATAACTAAAGCACATCTGCAGCATTTGTATACCCAAGACCATTGTTACAATGGGTTACTCTAATATAAAACTTTCCAACTCCTACAGTGACACCTCAGTAACACCTCAATCACGTACCAACAACTCTTTGCCCAAAAGTCTTCCCATTACCCCTCTTAATCCAGTCAAACGAACCATTTATTTCACCATAGCTACAATATAAACATAAGCTTGAAAGGTAAAGAGGGACTCACAGCTAATGAATATGGATCGATCGAAAACACCAGATAACAACCCAAGATAAGGAGATGGGAGGAAGGCTTGGCTTGATCTCGACACAGCAACAGATATGCCCGTTCTTGCTTGCTAGGGTACGGGGGCTCCGGACCTCCACACTTGCAGTCATAAACGTCGACGACGATGAAGAAAGGCGCAAAATCGTACTTGACGTTGAAGATGTTCTAATTGCTGTCGCCGGTGTGCAGGAGAAGGAGATAGCGACCGGTGATGTGGTGTCACCTACAAAAGGCGGGTGTCTCCTTGGCGCCGCTGTTCATGGCCAAACAGCAGTGAAAGACGGCTTGCTATGCCACAAAAATGGAGGAAGCGGAAGGAGGACAGGACGGCGATTGCGTGACGAAGGGGTTGGGAAGGAGCTGCCTTTGAAGTGGTGGTTTGCGTGAGGCGGAAGACGAGAGAGCGGTTTTGATAGGGAGAGCAAAGAGATTGAAGGAGTTACACAATCGATCTAAAGGGGCAACGAGAAGATTTGATCGATAGAGATATACAAACAACAGCGGTTATGTTGAAAGAAGGGGATCCGTTGCGTATCTTCAGCAGCCGCAGGCTTGTGCTCATGGGCCCAACTGACTTATGTTCAGGGCCCAGCTGGCCTATTTCCTCTAAAGAGTTTATAAATATACATTTTGGTTACCATCGGTAAAGACTTACGTAATTCGTACTAAAAAAAAAATCCTCACAGAATTGAGTTTGTGGTATAACGCTTTGATCAAAGAAATAAGATGATTTATGATACTAAGTATCACATAAAATTATAAGACGATGACGACAAATTATTATGATTTATTTGGTGACAAGAGGAAAACTTCTGTAATAATCTTAGAAAAGATTTAAGTATGCGGAAGGTCGATCCATCCTACCGTTTGACTATGAATTTATCGGAATAAAAAATATTCCGGATGTCACAGTTTTTATGTCCATCCGGTCTACATTGTTCCGGTCCAGGTTCAGACCTATGAACAATCCTAATCACACCAATCTTAATATACAACATATTTTCAAGACAACTATGAAATCTTAAAATGATCCAACAATGTAAATGAGTAAAGGATTATGATACAAAAATAAGAATATGTGCATGCAAACATGTGCATGCAACTTTACTATTTATCACTCATAATTGACAAGTTCATGCATATAATTATAGTAACCAGAAAGTTGTATATTCATTACTCAGTATATGTTATATTGCTTATTATGCACAATAGAGCAAATCTGTCTATTCAACATCATGACTTTTAGGTTATGATCTACGTTGAAAACCTGATACATTCAAGTATTAAAAATCTCAACAGCATAAGGAAATAAGCATATTAGCATCTTGAACGAGTGCCTCAACTCTGATATGCAAGTTTATGCAACGAGATTGCGCTGTACTCACAGTAGACTCGTATAGAAAAGTTATAAGACATGAAGAATAAGAAAGAAAGGGATGATAATACCCACTTCTTTACTTCTTTTCCCATAGTTCAAGCACCGGAAGTTGTTCTCTCATAATTGTTTGAGCAGCAAGTATAGTTATATTATGCTCTAAATAGTATGTCATAAAGAGAATCCTATGTGGTTGGTTTAGATCTAGCTAATATTAGTGAAACACGTAGTGTGACTATGGATTGGAAGTGTGCATGTTGAATATTAATGAACTATAATAATGTAAAATTTGTTATTAATATTTGATTTGAAATGACATTAGTTATGAGTAAGAATATGTACGTCTTTCATAATTAGAAGATTTAACACAAGACTTTTGCTTATCCCTTCCGTTATTTCATTATTTCATGTCCGATTTGCTTCTTCTCCGGCGAGTTATGCACTTATGCAGATTGCTAATTGTTGAACTTATGCACATTGTTGATTGCTCACTGAAAATTGACGTAATTAAGCTCAATTGTTGTTTCTTTTCAACATTCTACACTCACATTGAATATTTGACATTGTTCAACTCAATTTATTTTGAAAGAATTTGGTCAAATATGTCCTTTTCTATTTTCATTAGGTTTGTGCACCCTTTCAATTTTTACCAATTTTATTAAATTGAAGTTGGAAGGTAAGGAGTTTGATTACGGGTACATGTACTAAACATATTTATACCATAGACCTAGTTACTAGAGAGAACTCTGAAAAAGACTTGCTTAGCTAATTTGACCATTTCTTTTCGACTCAGTTTCTTTTCCAGCATTCAACATTAATAGTTAGTAGTTTTAGATTTTCTAGCATTAGTTATATGAATGTTTTACTGTTTGTTTTTTCTTTCGTTTTTGTTTTTCTGTTGGCTGATTTTCTACACTAGTTATATGATTGTATATATAATTGATATATTGTTGGTTGCTTCCGGAATTTGACGTTCAGCTTAGTTGTTTCTATAACATCCATTTTCTGGCTGTCACCGCCCCCCCCCCCCCCCCCCCCCCCGGTGACAGTGGCCTCTCCTGCGGCAAGATGGCGCCTGTCACCGCCCCCCGCGGTGACAGTAGCCACCCGCCGCCCTTGTGGTTTTGCCCCAGATTGTCCCGATCTGTTTTTATTCCGTTTTTATTTCCTTCCATAGATAGAAGATCGGATCTTCTATCTTATGGGCCTGATTTTTTTTTTTGTGGTGGAAATGGGCCGGCTTTCCTATCTTCTTCCGAACCCTATAACGCCTTTCCTTCTATCTTTTCACCCTTCTCTATAAAATCCCGCATTCTTCCCGTTTTTCTCGCCTCTTGCATACGTTTCTTCAACCTTAAGAGTTGCAGCCGTTTTCCCTCCTTCTCTTGTTGAATGTATAAGTCTTCTTCTCTGAGTTCTTCATCACGTTCATTAGTTGTTACATGCCTTCCCTTCTGTTTCGCTTTCTTCTATCGTTCTTCTCTTTTCTTCTTCTCCAAGAATCAAGTTTGAGCCTTGATTATTATTCGCTCTAAAGTGTGTGCCTCAAAGTCTTAAATTTATATTCAAAACTTAAGCAAAAGCGAACCCGTAGTGTACGGATCAACTGTAGTAAAGCATGAAATTTCAGAGTCGTACTCAGGGATTTGATGAAAAAAAATCAATTCAAATATTGTTCGGCAAGAAGTAAAAGCTTTTGTAAAGATGTTAAGAGACAAATGATTCCAGGGATTCAAGTATTTAACTGCGAATTTCGATTCAGACACTCTAAAGATCAAAGGACGGAGTTGGTTGATGACATGAATTATATACCATTATAATCATGCATATTGTAGAGGTTTACCTCGATTTACCTTGCATTTAGAGAGAATTTGTGTACCTTTTGGGCTTATTTCATTTATAATCCGAAAATAGAGGTCTACATGAGTTTTGGTTTAATTGTAGGTAAATTCGGTGGATTTGGAAGCAAAAGTGGAGCAAGGAGCATCTAAGGCTATTAAGGAAGCTTAAGGAGTCTTAGAGGAATCACAAAGAGCAAATGAGTTGTGAAAAAGAGTCACAAAAGGGAGGACGGAAACAAGCCAAGAGACGAGCATTCTCTGTTGAAGAAAACCATGCTAGTTTATATATAAATCGGACGATTTTTATATATAAAAATCGAACGGTTTCCTTCATTAAATTGATAGCACCATTTTTCTTAGCTTTCGGCCCAAGAAATATCACGACTCAAAGCCCAGCACTTGTGGACTTGAGATGTGTTTTGCCAAGAAGTCCATTAGCAAGGAACTATACATTGGAACCCTAGTAACGAAAATCGGGAGCTCGCAGTGGGAAATATTTACACAATTTGGGGAGATTGAAGATTCTTGAAAGGAGATTGAAGGGAAGTGCCAAGAAGCCAATCTATACCATTATTGTGAGATCTTTTGTTTCCTTTTACGATTCTTGTGGTTTGTGAACACATTACTGAGTGTTTTGAGAGACATTGATTGAATTTGAGATTTGTTTACAGATTTGGAGATTGTTGTGTTTTTATTCAAAGTTCGGGTTTATTTGTTTTTATTCATTCAATCTCAATTTTAATTTGATTTTGAAAATGGTTGGCTAAAACCCTTGTGATTCTAGGAAGAATAGTTGATGATTCAGGCTTAGATGATGATAGACTGAACTCATTTAACCATTTGGACCCTGAGAGTTTAGATTTTAACTTTTCGACAAACAGGGAAATCGCCCTGTTCTTGGGAAAAATCGTCCGATTTACTTATGATCAGGTCAATTTATTCCCTTGACGATCTTTAATTGATTTATTCTTTAACCAAAGTTAATCCTTGCCTATATCCCAACCTTGCTTAACCTTTTTAACCTCTATTTAAGTGTGTGAAGAGATTTCATCATTGATTCTACATTTAATAGATTAAAATTACAAGATTTGGGTAATAGAGAGACTCAACATCCTTTATTAAGGTTTAAGTGTGCTTTCTATCTTTACCTTGGAGAGTCATATCCTGGGGTTTTAGGTAGTTAGTTTGAGTGTAATTCTTGTCCTTAGATCTTTCTATATTGCAGCCTCAACAACCCTTATAGAGAGAGCCTTCGGACTAGGCAAATAGGTTTTGGAACTGCACCGTACGATACCTACCTTTGAAACACATAACCTTGGCAACATCGACTCTATCCTTTGACCTTTAGAAGTGTCTTGAATCGAAATCCACAGTCGGATACTTGAATCCTTGGAATCATTTACCTCCTTTATTAATAACAAAATATTTTGCACTTTGTTAGATAATTGCAATCGATTTTATTCTCACCAAATCCCTGAGCTCGACTCTGGAATTTCTTGCCTTACTACAGCTGATCCGTACACTGCGGGTTCGCTTTTGCTTAAGTTCTAGATATAAATTTAAGACTTTGACGCACACATTTTTGAGCGAAAATGTTTTTGGCGCCGTTGCCGGGGATTTGGTCTAGACCAAATTCGGTTTTCGGTTGTCTAGCTTAGGAGCTTTTGCTCTTGTAATTTGATTTGTCTACTTGAGTGATTCTTGCAGATTCTTTAAGTATATGCGAAAGACTAGATCTACCAAAGATCTAGTTCCTTTTGATCCCGAATTGGAGAAAACTTTGAGAAGAAAGTTGAAAGAGAAAAAGATGGTTGAAAACAATGAGAGAAACATCCAAGCGGAGTTGGATGAAGCACAACTTCAACTCAAGTTGAGTGAGAAGGCTCGTATGGAAGAATTAGAGAGTCATCAATTCCAAATAGATGAGATCAAGGCTATGATGCTAGACATGAAGTTGGAGCTGAATGATGCTAAGAAGAAGAAAATCAAGAAACCTAAATCCATTAGAGTTGAATCATCCGACGATGAGGATGAGGATATGCCGCCATTAGAGGATATTGATCCGGTGATCCATCCCGTTCGAAACAACCCTATACCACCGGTTGTTCCTCGCATTCCCGTTTGAGATGTGAGAGTTGCTCATGAAGGGGATGGACCACGGACTCTTGGGTAAAGGATGGATCCAATTCAGCAACCGCGCCGTCTAGGTGTGAATTTTGGAGCTGAAGATATCCAGGAATTCCGTTTTAGCCCGCAAGTTATCACCATGGTTCGCCAAAGTCAATTTGGTGGAACGAGTGCTGAATCTCCACACCAATATTTGTAGAATTTCGAGATTCTCATGGAGACATTGAAGCCGAAGAGGGCTACAACAACAACTACAAGATCAAGCCATTCTTCTTCTATTTGAAGGACAAGGCTCTATCTTGGTATCAAGCTCTTCCAACTGGAAAGCTTAACACATGGGAGGATCTATCTTCGGAGTTTCTCACCAAGTTCTTTCCGCCATCCAAAACGGCGGAGTTAAGAGGTAAGATTAATGCATTTCCTATGAAACCTAACGAAAGTTTGTTTCAATCTTGGGAAAGGTTTCAGGATCTCTTATTGGATTGCCCACACCATGGCATTTCAAAGTTGGAATTATTGGAGATCTACTACAGGGGTTGGATGTGGAAACACAATTCAATCTCCAATGTCTCTCTTGTGGTACATTTATGGACATGAGAGAAGATGACGCTTGAGTCTTCATTGAGAAGCAAGCCCAAGTGATTGAGAAATATTCCCACCGGAAGGTGGATCCTTATAACCGGAATCAAGGAGATCTGGGAGCTAAGTTGAATCAAGCTGCACAAACACAAATATTCTCCCTCAACAATGAGATCAAAGAGTTGAAGGAAGTCATAAAAACTATCCTTCAGAAGGCGAAGGAGCAAGAGGCCAACTATATGGGGAGAGATAACAACCAAGGGAATAGGAATGACTACCGGAACAACAACTGGAATAATAACAATAGGAACTCCAACAACAACAATTGGATATCCAACCAACAAAATCCAGGTAATCCCTATTCACATGCTGAAAAAGCTTTAACATCTCAATCTTCTTCTACTCCTTTGAAAAGCCAGGAGCAAACATCAAATGGATCAAACAAGACGGAGAAGGAGAAGCCCAATCCCATGTTGGAGACGATCTTAGGAAAGCTACAAGGTTTGGAGAGCTACATAACTTCGGTTGATAAAGCACACAAAGCTTTAGAAAACCAAGTATTCAACAAGGCCGGAGAAGTCCCGAGAGATCAAGGGAAGCTTCCCGAAAAGACGGAGGACAACCCAAAGGGAAGGGTGATGGCGATTACTACTAGAAGTGGTGTAACAACCACCGATCCACAACCCAAAGTATTTGAGACCTCCGCCAGAAAAGGGAAGGAAAAGGAAAAAGAGAAGGAAGATGTCTATGTTCCTCCTCCCGCTTACAAACCACCTCTACATTTTCCTCAATCTAGAGCGAGAGCGCGTCTAGATAAACACTTCGGTAAGTTTATTGATCTTATGAGTAAGCTGCATATTAATATACCTTTTATGGATGCAATTTTAGGAATGCCAGCTTATGGGAAGTTTCTAAAGGAAATCCTCTCTAACAGGAGGAAGTTAGAAGATATTGGCGAAGTCAAGATGAGAACGGAGTCATCCGAACTCATCAAGACGATGACGGAGAACATGCCACCTAAGCTGCATGATCCAGGATCGTTTTGCATACCCATCACCCTAGGAGAGGTCACTTACGATGCACTTTGCGACCTTGGAGCAAGTGTGAGCATCATACCACTTGCTTTGTGCAAGGCGGTTGGTCTAGGAGAACCTAGACAAGTGAAGATGACACTTTACATGGCCGATCGTTCCATCACCAGGCCTATTGGGATAATAGAAGACATTCCCGTGAAACTCGATAAGTTTTACATTCTTATAGATTTTGTCGTTCTTGACATCCCTGCAAATTATCCGGTTCCCATCATTCTTGGGAGACCATTCCTTGCAACTTCCGATGCATGGTAGATTGCAAGAATAGACAGCTATCCTTCAATATAGGGGAAGAAAAAGTGGAGTCTGTACTCTCCTCTTTAATCAAAGAGCCATCTTTGAGAGAAGATGTTTTTAACATTTTTGATGAAGAAGAGTCTAGACAAGTGGTGAGTTCAATCTTGATGAAAGAGCCACTTCAAAAGGTTCTTAGTATGAGTATCATGAAGGAAGGAGTGGAGCATGATTGTGATGATGAAGTAAAAGCATTGAAGGATGCAGAGGAAGAGCTAGGCGCAAGATTTGAAGAGTTGGAAATAACCCCGGAATCTGTGAAAAAAATCGACCTACACAAATAAAATCACACGATTTCCGAAGAGGCAAGTCGATTTTTGACAACAGGAAGAAAAATCGCCCCGAAAATTGTCCGATTTTCTACAGAGGGGGTCGATTTATCGATGACTTCTCCGGTTTCTACGAACTTGACTGCAGCTGTTCTTAACTCTAATAGTATACTTCCCTCACCTTCAAAGGCTTATCCCATGACATTAGATGATCATGAATCATCAATCAAGGCACCTCCTTCATTGGAGTTGAAGCCACTCCCTACACACCTAAGGTATGCATTCCTTGGGCCTAACTCTACATATCCTGTTATAGTTAGTGCAAATCTGAATGATGATGAACTTGAGAAGCTTATGAATGTTCTAAGACAACATAGGAAAGCATTAGGATATACTATTGATGACTTGATAGGCATTAAACTTTCTCTATGTATGCATAAAATCTTAATGGAAGAGGATTACAAACCTTCACGTCAACCTCAAAGACGGTTAAATCCGATAATGAAAGAGGTCGTGAAGAAAGAAATCCTTAAGCTACTTGATGCAGGTATCATCTTCCCTATTTCCGATAGCAAGTGGGTGAGTCCCGTGCAGGTGGTACCAAAGAAAGGAGGCATTACCGTTGTTGCAAATAAGAACAACGAGCTTATTCCCACAAGGACAGTTACGGGATGGAGGATGTGCATCGACTAACGTAAACTGAATGTGGCCACCAGGAAGGACCATTTTCCCTTTCCTTTTATTGATCAAATGTTGGATAGGTTAGCCCAACACTCTTACTTTTGTTATCTAGATGGATATAGCTGTTTCTTTCAGATTCCCATTCACCCGGATGATTAAGAGAAGGCAACTTTCATGTGCCCTTGAGATACGTTTTCCTATAGAAGGATGCCATTCGGCTTATGTAACGCTTCAGCCACCTTTCAAAGGTGTATGATGGCAATCTTTTCGGAGTATGTAGAGAACATCATGGAAGTATTCATGGACGATTTTTCGGTATATGGTTCTTCTTTTGATAACTGTCTCTCTAACCTTTTCCTAGTCCTTAAGAGATGTGAAGACACTAACTTAGTTTTAAACTGGGAGAGTTGTCATTTTATGGTCACCGAAGGAATTGTGTTAGGTCATTTAATATCGAATAGAGGAATAGAGGTTGATAGAGCCAAGATAGAAACTATAGAGAAACTACCTCCTCTATCCTCGGTGAAAGGAGTTAGAAGCTTTTTAGGACATGCAGGCTTCTATAGGAGATTCATAAAGGATTTTTCTAAGATTTCAAAACCCTTAACTAATCTTTTAATGAAGGACATAACTTTCCAGTTTTCAAAAGAATGTTTAGATGCTTTTTGTAGGATCAAAGAAGCTTTGATTTCAGCACCCATTATCCAACCACCCGATTGGGCTCTTCCTTTCGAGATCATGTGCAACGCAAGTGACGTCGCTATAGGAGCTGTACTTGGACAGAAGAAAGATGGTCGTACACACACCATCTACTATGCTAGCAAGACGCTAGATGAAGCTCAATTAAATTATGCTACTATGGAGAAAGAACTTCTAGCCGTAGTTTATGCTTTTGAAAAATTTTGTTCCTATCTTGTATGTGCGAAGGTGATAGTCTATACGGATCATTCAGCGATCCATTACTTGTTCACAAAGAAGGATGCGAAGCCAAGGCTTCTAAAATAGATCTTGCTCTTACAAGAGTTCGATCTAGAGATCTGTGATAAGAAGGGCTCAGTTGCTGACCACCTTAGTCGTCTTCCACACCTCACCAATGAGACGGATGAGCTCCCTATCGACGAATCATTCCCTGACGAACAGCTCCACGAGATTGAAGAATGTATTCAACAAATCTCGAAACGTAATGACCCATGGTTTGGTGACATTGTAAATTACCTTGTTTGTCAGGAGATTCCCCCCGGACTTTCGTATGCTCAAAGAAAGAAGTTCTTTAAGAATGTCCGGTATTTCTATTGGAACGAACCTCTTCTCTTCAAGAGAGGCCCCGATGGCATATATAGAAGATGCATTCCGGAAGACGAGGTGAAAAGTGTCATCCGCCATTGCCATTCTCTACCTTGTAGAGGACATGCTAGTTCCCACAAAACATGTGCTAAGGTACTCCGTTCCGGTTTCTTTTGGCCTACCTTATTCAAAGATGTGCAGAAATATGTTGTTGCATGTGATGCTTGTCAATGGACAGGTAATTTCAAGGAGGAATGAGATGCCACTCAACAACATACAAGAAGTAGAGATATTCGACGTATGGGGTGTAGACTTTATGGGACCATTCCCATCCTCTTGTGGAAACCAATACATACTTCTAGCCGTAGACTATGTCTCAAGATGGGTAGAAGCAATCACTTCTCCTACTAATGATGCAATGGTTGTAGTGAAGTTCTTTAATAGAATGATCGTCCCAAGGTTCGGGACTCCCCAAACCATCATTAGTGATGGATGAACGCACTTCACAGCCCGTCGATTTGAGACTCTATTGGCTAAGTATGGGGTGACCCATAAGATAGCTACGCCATACCATCCGCAAACTAGCGGACAAGTTGAGATATCCAATAGAGAGATTAAGGGAATTTTAGAGAAAACTGTCTCTAAAACATGGAAGGATTGGTCAATGAAGCTCGATAATGTGTTATGGGCGTACAGGACCGCCTTTAAGACACCTATAGGTACAACTCCATATAACCTTGTTTATGGAAAATCTTGTCATCTTCCTGTAGAGCTAGAACATAAAGCATATTGGGATGTCAAGTGGCTCAACTTCGACATGAAAGAAGCCGGTGAGAAGCGGCTATTGGACATCAACGAGCTAGAAGAGATCCGGCTGAATGCATATGAGAACGCAAAGATTTTCAAGGAAAGAACGAATCGGTGGCATGATCAGCACATCATTCCAAAGGATTTGAAGGAAGGAGATCAAGTTCTTCTATTCAACTCAAGGTTTCGACTCTTCCCACGTAAGCTTAAATCCTGTTGGACAGGACCTTATATAATTAAATGTGTTTTTCCCCATGGTGCAGTTGAAGTATGGGGTGAACAAAGCGGAAGTTTCAAGGTCAATGGCCAACGATTGAAGAAGTACACACCGGAAGTTCCGGTTAAGGAGATAGCTCCTATCCTCCTCCATTGAACATCAAAACAAACAACGCCCAGCTAAAGACGATAAATCAAGCGCTTCTTGGGAGGCAACCCATGGTAGTATAATTCTTTTCTTTTCTTTTCCCCTTAGAATAGTTTAGTTTAGTTGTTTTGCTTTCTTTTGTTTTGTTTTTGTTTGTTCCTCGATGCACTCTTGGTTTGTTTGTGTCAAAAATCGCAGGAACTAGGTACAAATTTGGAAAATCAATGAAGAAAGGAGACAAAATAGTACAATTGCAATCTTCAAAGAAAAGAAGGAAGGAAATCGAGCAACACAAAATAAATCGAACGATTCAGGAACAGAGCAAGAAGATTTTTGGCAACAGGGGGAAAAATCGTCCCAAAAATCGACCCCCTGTGAAAAATCGTCCGATTGTTGTACTTGAGCTGAGAAATTGAAGAAAAATCGGGCCGACAAATAAATCGCCCCAATAAATCGTCTGATTTTCTTTGCAAAACCTCCAGCCTATATAAAGCCTTCTCCACTCAATTCTTTCATTCCACACTTCTCCATTCCCAATTTCCATTCATCCCAAAGAGCCGGAAATCGCCTACCCTCTCATCTCCTCATTTCTTAATCGTTTTGAACGATTCTTGAGCCTAAACCGATGTACTTTCAACAAGGAACAAGGATCTAGAAACAACAAGCTTGGCAAACTGCTCATTCATCCGGAATTCAGGTTTTTCAATTTGAAACCTAAGTTTTTCGCTCGATTTCGATTATTGCTTTGAAGTTGTTGTATTGTTGAAATTGATTGAGGGATCTGCTTAGAATTACCTCTAGGAGACTGTGTGAGGTGATAGATTGATCAAAGCTTTACAGAATTGTGAATTGTGCTGAAATCGAGAAAAGATCGACCTTCCCAAAAAAATCGGACGATTTTTAGGAAGAACAAGGCGATTTTCTTTAGCAGAATGGAGACTTTGAAAAGAATCACTAGGAATGCGGGGAAGAAGAAGGGATCTTCTTCCAAAGCATCTCCCCCACCAACACCACCCTCTCAAGCTAAACCAAAACTCCCTCCTCCCCTTTCCAAACATAAGAAGAGATACGAACGTCTCTTAGATCGTCCCTTCACCCCTCCTCGATACATTGTGCTAGATGACTTAGATGCTTTGTTTATCCGAGAGGATGTGGACATGATGCTAGGTAGAGTAGGGCTGAGTCAGTTTGCTTTGATTAGGGAGGATGCCTACACCGAGATCACCCTAGAATTCCTAAGTACATTTGAGCATGATCCTAGAGAGAGGACGGTCTCTTTCCGTCTCATGAACCAAAACCATGCCATTTCCATTGATAATTTCAGAGACTTGTTTGGTTTTCCCTATTCTTCTGCAGGAACATTCACAAGAGGAGTGAGTACTAGTGCCTTTTGGGAAACTATTTTAGTAGGAGAGTATGAAGGAGATAAGTGGAGACCCGGGAATTTGAAGGAGACAAGTATGTACAACCTTTCCTTTAAGGTAGTTCATAGGATCCTTAGTGAGAGCTTGTTTGCACGGACGGAGACTCCACACAAGCTCAAGGCCGATGAGCTCTTTATTCTGTATTGCATGACTAGTAGCACCATTCCCGACATCACCTCCATGCTTGCTAACTAGCTTGGAAAGATAGCCAACAAGACGAAAGGTGACCTATGTGCTGGAGGCCTTGTCACTCATGTGGCGAAGGCATTGGAGCTAGGCATTGGAGTTGCTCGAGGTAGAGGAACTCTCCATGTGCCCATGCCGTGGGCAAAGGATCCATCAAAGAAGCTGTTAGCATGAAATATTGTGATATTTTAGGCACGTTTTCTAAGTGTATTTCATCCATATTGGTGTTCATTGATAAAGCATTGAAGCAATTGTGAGTTAGTTTATCTATTTTGTCGATATAGAGGTCCACATAAGCTTTGTGTTGATTGTAGGCAATTAAGAGCTGAAACCGAACAAATCAAGGGATAATGGAGATGGATTGAGCATGTCCAAAGATTGAGGACATCACAAGGGAGCTAAGGAAGATGCTAGGATGAAGAATGACACAAAACAAAGGAAAATTACGAGCTACTTGTGTTCCACGCTCTAAAATACGGCCGTACTAGAGTCCACGCTCTAAACCACGACCGTGGAACATTGGCAACACAAGCGTGGAGCACTCCAGAGGGTTACACGGCCGTGGAGGTTGTGAAGCACCGTGATGAATTTCCACGCCCTAAACCACACTCTAAACCACGGGCGTGGAATCCCAAGGAACCGTGATTTAGGCGATCTGTTAAACGTACAATTTGAAGCCATGATCTTGTACACAATGGGCTGGACACATATTTTATCTTACCCTATAAAAGGACGGAAAGAGAGAGATTCCGTCACCTTCTCTTACGCTTGCGCTTAGGATTCGCTTACGCTCATTGCACGTGCCTAGGGTTTCAAGTGGGACGTGTGGAGATTGCTATTTTCGCAACGGATATTTGTGAAGACTTGGAGATTTGGAAGTTACGCTTTGTCCTTAGGTTTGATAAGAAGACGGATTGACATCCCGTTCTTCGTTCTTATTAAGGATCGTGATTGGTTTGTGTTATTCCGAATCTGTTATATACCATTATTCTTGTTTGTGGATTGAGATTGATTTGAGATTTATTCAAGGTTTTCGAAGGTTTTCATCTTTCATTCTTTTAAATCTTGAATTTGATATCATAATGACTATTGTTGGCTAAAACCCTTTAGCAATTCTAAGGTTAAGGGTTGATAGTTGTGGCTTAGATGATGATAGATCGATCGTAAACAGATTAGACCCTGAGAGTTAGAGAGAATCGCCGACGAACCAAAATCACGGTGTGTTCTTGAGTTCCACGGCCGTGGAATCTCAAGATCCAACCGTAATTTCCCTCAGTTTACGAACCTTGCTTTTACTTTAATCCAAAGTTAAAGATTTGCTTTAATCTAGTCTTGGCTTCCCTCTTCTAGGTAGTAGTGAAGCCTCAACAACCTCTACTTCGATTTCGAGTGTCACAACCTTAATCGATTTAGTTAGTCTTAATCCTTGGATTACAAGTTTGGGTATTTGATATTAATTCTTGTCTTTAGATCCATTCTATACTGAAGCCTCAACAACCTTTATAGAGAGTATTTCTAGATAAGTCATATAAAGCCTTGGAACTTCACCGTACATTGCTTTGCATTAGTATACCTTTGCAACTCTTAACTCTGTCCTTATATTTTTAGTATATCTTGAATCGATTGCCACAACTGGATTCCTGGATCTTTAGGATTGTTGTTTTCCCAATATTTACAAAGCTTCTTACATTTACTTGCTTGACAATTCTATATTTGGATTTAACCCCCCAAATCCATGTGTTCGATACTCTGGAATACTTGCTAATCTACGCCGATCCGTACACACCGGGTTCGCTTGCTTTTATTCTAGCTTTATAAATTTAAAGCTTGATTGCATGCACGCTAAGTGGCGAACAAGTTTTTGGCGCCGTTGCCGGGGATTTGGTTTAGGCCGAATTCGGTTATCGGTTGTCAAGCTTGGGAGCTTTGCTCTTATTATTTAATATCTCTTTTGAGTGTTCTTGCAGGTTTGTGTTCTTAGGTACATATGAAGTTCTTGTTCCGGCAACGGAACAGAGTTTCGCCAAAGAACAAGTTTTTGGCGCCGTTGCCGGGGATTTGGTCTAGGCCGAATTCGGTTATCGGTTGTCAAGTTTGGGAGCTTCTCCCTTGTTATTTGATATCTTTTCGAGTGTATGCGCAGGTCTAGGAACAACGAAGACCTCTTACCTCTTGATCAAGAGCTTAAGAGGACTTTGAGGAGAAAGCTTAAGGAAAGAAAAATGGCTGAAGAAAGAGAATGTGATTACCAAACGGAGTTGGCGAAGAAAGAAGCTCAACTCCAATGGAGTGAGAAGACTCGTAGGGAAGAGATGGATCGTCATCAAACGAAGGTTGATGATCTATCGGACATGATGTTACAAATGAGGTTGGAAATAAACAACCTCAAGGAGAAAAAGAGAAGAAGGAGACCGGGAAGATCGGTTAGAGCCAACTCATCCAATGAGGATAGCGACTCTTCCATGCCACCACTAGAGGAAATTGATCCAACGATCAATGTGAATCCATTCTTTCCACGGCCAGCTGCAAATCGCCGTGTTCTAGCTAGAGGTGCGAGAGTTGAACGTGTGGATGAGGAGCCAAGAACTCTTGGCCAAAGGATGGATCCAACGCAGCAACCACGCCGTTTAGGTGTGAACTTTGATGTTGATGATGCACAAGGGTTTAGCTTCAACCCTCAAGTTATTACCATTGTCCGCCAAAATCAATTTGGTGGAACAAGCGCTGAATCTCCACACCAACATCTACAAAATTTTGAGATCATGATGGAGACAATGAAGCCAAAGAATGCAACTACCAACAGCTATAAGCTCAAGCCTTTCTTCTTCTCCTTGAAGGGGAAAACATTGTCTTGGTATCAAGCTCTTCCAAGTGGGAAACTTGAGACATGGGAGGATCTTTCTTCGGAATTCCTCACTAAGTTCTTTCCGCCATCTAAAACGGCGGAGTTGAGAAGTAAGATTAATGCATTTTCTATGAGATCTAACGAAAGTTTGTTTCAATCTTGGGAAAGATTTCAGGATTTTCTATTGGATTGCCCTCATCATGGCATATCCAAGTTGACGCTATTGGAGATATACTATAAGGGGCTGGATGTAAAGACACAGTTCAAGCTCCAATCCCTCTCATCTGGTACATTCATGGACATGAGGGAAGATGATGCTTGAGACTTCATTGAGAAGCAAGCGCGAGTTATTGAGAAGTATTCTCATCGGAAAGTGGAGGCGAATCATGTGGATCAAGGAGCAAAGCTATCACAAGCTGCTCAAACTCAAATCTTTTCTCTCAACACGGAGATTAAAGAGTTGAAGGAAGCCATCAAAACCAACTTTCCGAAGCAAAAGGAGCAAGATGTGGGTTATTTAGGCAACAACAATAACCACAACGGGAATGAGAATACAAACCGCAACAACCGGAACAACAACCGGAACAATTGGAACAACAACAACAACAACCGGAACAACAATTGGAACAACAATAGGGGTTCAAACAACAACAATTGGCGTCCCAATCAACAAAATTCCGGTAATTCTTATTCCAATTTAGGAAATTCAAATTCACTAACTCCACCTTCCTCTTCTTCCACTCCTTTGAAAAGCCAGGGGCAAACATCTAATGGTGGAAGTACTTCGGGGAAAGAGAAGCCCGATCCCATGTTGGAGACGATTTTGGGGAAGCTTCAAGGATTGGAGACTCGCATCATCAAGGTTGATGATCACATAACTAAGGTTGATAAAGCCCAAAAGGTTTTAGAAAACCAAATGTTTAGTCATGCGGAGGAAGTTCCTAGGAATCAAGGGAAACTTCGAGGAAAGACGGAGGACAACCTAAAAGGAAGGGTGATGGCAATCACAACTAGGAGCGGAGTAACAACTACCGACCCGCAGCCTAAATTCGTAGAAGTCCCCGTTGAGAAAGAGAAAGAAAAGGGGAAGGAGAAAGAAGATGTCTACGTTCCTCCTCCAGCTTACAAACCTCCCCTACCGTTCCCGCAATCTAGAGCTAGAGCGCGTCTAGACAAGCAATTCGGTAAGTTTATTGAACTCATGAGCAAACTACATATTAATATACCTTTCATTGATGCAATTGTAGGTATGCCGGCTTATGGAAAGTTCTTAAAGGAAATCCTCTCTAACAAGAGAAAGCTAGAGGATTTTGGAGAGGTTAAGATGAGTTCGGATTCATTGAATCTCATCAAAACCATGAAAGAGAAGATGCCACCAAAGCTAAAGGATCCGGGGTCATTTTGTATTCCCATAGGAGTGGGAGATGTCACATATGATGCATTATGTGATTTAGGAGCAAGCGTGAGCATCATTCCGCTTGCCTTATGCAGGAAGATCGGTTTAGGCGATCCTAAACTGGTAAAGATGACGTTGTACATGGCGGATCGTTCCATAACTCGTCCCGTCGGTATAGTTGAAGACGTCCCGGTCAAGCTTGGTAAGTTCTATGTTCCTATAGACTTTGTTGTGCTTGACATTCCTGCAGATAGTCTAGTCCCGATCATTCTCGGAAGACCGTTTCTTGCAACATCCGGCTGCATAGTCGATTGCAAGAATGCTAGACTCGCCTTTGACATAGGAGAAGAGAAGGTAGAGTTCGTTCTTTCCACTTTGGTGAAGGAACCAGCCTTTGATGAGGATATATTCAATATCCAAGACGAAGAGCTATCTAGAGAGGAGGTAAGTTCTATTCTCTTCAAAGATCCCTTGCAAAAAGTTATTTCTATGAGCATAATGGATATAGGGGAAGAAGAGGAGTGCAATAAGGCAATTGAAGCCTTAGAGACACAAGAAGAAGTGTGTGAAAAAGAGTTCGAGAAACTCGACGATGAGGCAGAAAACGTACGGATCCACGGTCAAACGGCCTATTCCACGGCCGTGGATTTCACCAACAAAAGCGTGGAGCACTCCAGGGAGTTACACAGCCGTGGAGGAAGCAGAGCCACCGTATTTACTTTCCACGCCCAAAATCACGGCCGCGGAGAAGGCAGGGGTGCCGTAATTTTGGGTGAGTTCGAAGGAAATTGTGTCTCTTCTACAACTTCTCTTGATTCTTCTCCAACACCTTCTACATCCTTAGACACTTCTAAGGAAGCATCAGATGCTCCTCAAGAGCCATTGGAGACTCCCATAGTGATGGAATTGAAACCACTTCCTACACATCTAAGATACGCATTTCTTGGACCTAATTCTACCTATCCGGTAATTGTTAGTTCCGATTTGAGCATAGATGAACATAGTAAGCTTATGGTTGTCCTTAAGAAACATAGGAAAGCCTTAGGATATACTATAGAGGATCTAGTTGGAATCAAACCTTCCTTATGCATGCATAAGATCTTAATGGAAGAGGACTTTAGAACTTCACGACAACCTCAAAGGCGGTTGAATCCGACCATGAAGGAGGTTGTCAAGAAGGAAATTCTTAAACTACTTGATGCAGGTATCATCTATCCTATCTCTGATAGCAAGTGGGTGAGCCCCGTACAAGTGGTTCCGAAGAAGGGAGGAATGACGGTCATCACCAACAAAAACAACGAACTCATTCCTACACGAACCGTAACAGGATGGCGGATGTGTATAGACTACCGCAAGCTAAACAACGGGACGAGGAAGGATCACTTCCCACTACCTGTCATCAATCAAATGCTTGAAAGGTTAGCACAACATTCACACTTTTGCTATCTTGACGGTTATAGTGGTTTCTTTCAGATTCCGATACACCTGGATGATCAAGAGAAGACCACATTCACGTGCCCGTGGGGTACGTTTGCCTATAGGAGGATGCCGTTCGGGCTTTGCAACACCCTAGCCACCTTTCAAAGGTGCAAGATGGCCATCTTCTCGGAATATATAGAGGAAATCATGGAAGTTTTTATGGATGACTTCTCCGTTTATGGTTCCTCTTTTGACAATTGTCTTTCTAACCTTGCTCTTGTGTTACAAAGGTGTGAAGACACTAACCTAGTTCTTAATTGGGAGAAGTGTCAATTCATGGTGAAAGAAGGCATTGTACTAGGACACTTAATCTCTAGTAGAGGGATTGAGGTGGATAAAGCTAAGATAGAGACAATAGAAAAGCTTCCTCCCCCAACTTCGGTGAAAGGGATAGGAAGTTTTCTAGGACATGCTGGATTCTATAGGCGTTTCATAAAGGATTTCTCTAAGATATCAAAACCGCTAACTAATCTATTGATGAAGGATGCAGTTTTTGATTTTTCGCAGGAATGCTTAGATGCGTTTAATATGATTCGGGAAACTCTAATTTCATCCCCTATTATCCAACCTCCGGATTGGAATCTCCCCTTTGAGGTTATGTGTGATGCAAGTGATGTAGCTATAGGAGCTGTTCTTGGGCAAAGAAAGGAAGGACGAACCCACGCTATCTAATACGCTAGCAAGACGCTAGATGAAGCGCAACTCAACTACGCCACTACCGAAAAAGAATTCTTAGCTACTGTATATGCAATTGACAAATTTCGCTCTTATCTTGTAGGTGCAAAGGTGATTGTATACACGGATCATGATGCGATCCGGTATCTCCTTGCAAAGAAGGATGCGAAGCCAAGGCTAATTAGATGGATTCTTCTCCTACAAGAATTCGATCTAGAGATCCGCGACAAGAAGGGTTCGGAAAATTCTGTTGCGGATCATTTGAGTCGTCTAACACATCTAGAGGACGACCATCTACCTATAGATGACTCCTTTCCGGACGAGAATTTACACATCATAGAGGAGTGCATCGATGTGATCACCAAAGGTAACGAACCATGGTTTGTTGATTTTGTTAACTATTTGGTTTGTCAGGAATTACCGCCCGGATTATCCTACGCACAAAGAAAGAAGTTCTTTAAGGATGTTCGAGAATACTTTTGGAATGAACCTCTCCTCTTTAAGAGAGGTCCGGATGGCATTATTCGGTGATGTGTGCCGGAAGATGAGATGCAGAGTGTCATCCACCATTGTCATTCACTACCTTGTGGAGGACACGCTAGTTCGAACAAGACTAGCGCTAAGGTATTGCAATCTGGATTCTTTTGGCCTACTCTATTTAAAGATGTGCAAACCTTTGTTTCCTGCTACGATGCTTGTCAAAGAACAGGAAATATATCTAGGAGGAATGAATTTTGTTAAGAACTCCGTCGTCATCTCTTCCCAAGTGTTGATCTTTACGGGAGGAAGAGACTGATACCAAGTAAGCGCTCTGTCCTTCAAAGAAAAGTCAAAAGGCCTTAGCTTGTAATTATTATTTTCCAACCTTGAGGGTCTCAAGGTCACCATCAAAATCTCATAGTTTTGTAAATGTTGATGCGGAGACTCCCTCTCTAAACCTTCAAACTGGCATTGGCGGATCTTGGAAAGAACTTGCGGTCGAAGTTCATAATCATGCTCCGTTGGATCACCTAGGTTGACTCCTGGACGCCTCACTTCCTAGTTTGGGTCCATCCTCTGCCCTAGGGTCTGTGGAATACCTACAAAAAGAACTTCTCGGACAGGCATCAGAGGTGGGAGTATCTCAGCCGCGGCTGCTAGAGCGGGATCTTGCCTCGGTCGAGGGTATGGTCGATGCAGAATCTGAGCTCGTAGCTCAACCATATCTGCTTCAATCTCTACAGCTCTGGTGCGAGTTTGCTCCCTCTCACGTTGCAGTTCTTCCCTATTGGGGCGCAGCTGTTCCATCGCCTCCTTCAATTCGGCCTCAAGATCGCGATTGTCTTGGTTGGCCATTTTAGCTTCTTTCACACGTCGTTTGTATGTCTTTTCTGGCTCGGGATCGTAAGGAACGATTTCCTTCCCAACACGGGTTCTTCACATAAACCTAAAAGAAAGAACCTGCAAAAATCACTCAAGTAGAGTGGTTAGTAGCAACAGGGACAATTGCCCCGAAAGACAACCACAACCAACTCGGTCTAGACCAAGTCACCGGCAACGGCGCCAAAAACTTGTTCTCTCCAAACGGTGTGTGCAAGCTTTAAATTTATATCCTAAGAAATATGCTTAAAACAAGGATGCGAACCCGCGGTGTACGGATCAATTATAGTAAAAGCAAGAATTCCGGGGTGTCGATCTCATGGACTTAGGTGAAACAAAGCAAGTATAGGTTGTCAATGTAACTAATAACCACGAAAGCGATTAAAGCAATCAAAGAGATGATAATAAGGTCAATTAAAAGAAATATGCAAATTCTAGGGATTAAAGCATCTAGTTGTGGTTCCAACTCAAGATCTCAAGATAAGCGGACAAAGCTAAGATTTTGCAAAGGAAAGGTTTTCTAAAGTGGAATAGATCACCGGGTAAGTCTCAAGGTACTAAGGAAAGGAATTATAATCTCAAACCAACACACCAACTAAGGGAATAGAATCAACCTTTACCGGGTAAGTCTCAGGCTAACTCATAAAGATGGGATGAAGGCACACTAAAGGATGAACCTTTATTACGTACATATATGATCTTGGGTAAACTAACTAAGGAATTACCAGGTAAGTCTCATCTTAGGTTTGCATGGAACTAGGAAAGGTGTAATAAGAATAGGATTTGGAAAACTTTAACACTTAACTCTCAGTTACGGATCAGAAAAGGTCGCCTCGGTCAGTCAAATTCCACCCCGACCGAGATGTTCATCGACTGAACGAGATGCTCTAGGGTTAAGGATAAAGACTCGAGTTTTCAGGGTCCTACTGGGTTTAAGATTATTCTATCATTGTTTTTCCCACTACTTTCAACCAATCATCCTAGAATTGCACAAGGAAATTAGCCACTCATCATCATGAAAGCAATAATCAAATATATGAGAAGGAAATGAATATTTGAACACAAAAACCTTAAGAAAAAGGCTTCAATAACTAAATCAAATATCAAACAAATCAGCGTTCCTTGGATCACAAATCCAACAAGACAATGAAAGAAAAGGGAATCTAAGAAAGTCTTACAAATCCCCTCAAAAGCTATATCCGAACTATCAATCCTTCCTTGATTGATCTTCAATCTTCCTTCCTTCCTTCAAAGCTTCCAGAAAATCCTCTCTTTGCTAGTTCTTCTCAGCCTCCAAGCATCCTTGAACTTGTGAAAATTCAACCCTTTATATAGGAGAATAATCTTTCAAAGATAATAATATCTTAAAAAGATAATATCCTAATAAAATATATCCATATTTCTAAAATAGATCTCCCAAATATATGATCTTCCTTCCAGAAATCCAGCCCAAAAATATAGGATCTCTCCTTCCAAAAATAAAAGATCTCAGCCAAATAAAATATATCTCGCCGCGTCAGGATATTCGCCTCGGTCGGGGCGCTCCTCTAGATCACCTCGGTCGAGGTGACACTGTAGCTGACCGAGGTGAATCTCAGCTGAAGGTGAAAACTCTAAAATCTGGTCCAAAGTAAATCTTCTTTGTTAATTCCTTGCTTTTTGAGTTCTCTTTTAAGCTCCTGAATGTAGCTCCTATGAATGCTTTGCTCCTTAGCTCTATTTCGATCCAAAATGTGCCATTTTACCTACGATTACAACGAAACTTTGTGTAGACCTCGATTCCTGTAAAGTTAGATGAAACGACAATATAATCATATAATATACATTTAAACATGCAGATTATTGAAGATAAAACATCTAAACAAGTCCCAAAATATAGACTATAATACATGCTATCATATTCCATGTTTGTGTTGTTGATTGGTTGACATTATTGCTTGATTGTGATCTTTTCTTGATCACCATAAAACTCATCCAAAAACATATGATTTTCATTTCTTTATTCCCTTCTCTTTTCATATCTTATACTTGAATTATCTTGTAACACCCCGATTCTGCGGGACTTGGGATACTACGGGCGAGACCTCACAATGGGTCCCGACCCTTAGCCTGAAAACAATTTCACCGGACCTTTCCAACAAGGCACAAATAAAGGCAAATCTCAAACCGTTTATAATGTATGCGAGAAACTGAAATGTAAAGATACAAGGTGGAAACCCAGCCGAGTCCTCAAAACGACAAACAAACTCGAAAAACGTATAACATAAACCATAATCCAAAAACATAACAAAATCCAAAAACGTCCCCGCCCAATAATGTACGTGTAATATCCGGAAATTTTATTTCCGGAAGTCGAGGTGTTTCCGATCTTTTCCGCGTCGGCAGCTTATTTCCCATAGGCACGTTTGCTGAGTACGAGTTTTAACGCGGGAGAGGGGTTCCTTTTTACTTTATAAACTTGGGAAGAGGAGTGAGGGGGCAAGGGGTCGGACCCTTGGATAATCGCACCTCTTTTGTCAGCTCATTATTCTCCCCTCTCTTTTCCTCATTTCTCTTTTACGCTCTTTTCCCTCTTCCACTTCTCTTCTTCCTTGTTGCTCTCATCTTCCTTCTCCTTGGAAGAGTGGTGTGTGGAAGCTGCAACTTGAGTATTCCGGATCTGTTGTGGTAAGTAGTCTTCTTCTCTCTTCTCTTGCTGCTTGTATTCTCTTCTTCATCTTCTCTTCCTCTCTATGGCTATGGAGGAAGCTTTTGAAGGGAGATCTAGTAAACCCTTGCATATCCCTTTCTTTAGCTCGTTTAGGTTGTGGTGAGGAAGCTAAGACCTTTGGTGAAGGTTTGGAGAAGGCCCAGCAAGAGAAGGAGGCACTAGGAGCAAAGAACCAATCGAAGAAACAAAGAAGACGAAGTTTCTGCTGCTCGACCGCGGGGGCGGATCTATAGAGGCGTGGGGGCGGATCAAGGCCACCGTAGGGGCGGCCAGGGCCACTGCAGGGGCGTCCACCAGGCGCAGGGGCGGCGCCAGGCTTCCGCAGGTGCGGCGACAAGGTCCGCCGGGAGCGTCATCTTGCTTCCGCGGCTGCGTTTTCTTCACCAGTAGCTTCCTCCATCCCTTTCCTTTCATTCCTTCCTTAGACCTTTGATGTATCTAGTTAGAAGAATGCTTAGGATGGACCTAGGGCTTATGAGAATGCCATATAGTGGTTGCTTTCCTTGGAGCCCTTATGACTTGGTGTGAGTGATGATCTTGAGTGTTGAGCATGTTGACCTTCCTAAGCTAGTTGCTTCTCCTAGGCTATTGTTGTTGATCATGTCCTTAGGTTTTATAGGTTGTTGTGAGTTTCCCTTGCTTGTTGAGAGTATAATGAGTACCTTGAACCCTAGGAAGCTTTCCTAGTTTGAGATTTGAGTGATCTTGCTTAGATCACAAGAATGAAGTCTATGACTTCATGAGTGTGGGCTTGTGTTGATGAGTGTATTCGTGTATGAGTAGGTTGTATACTTCCTCACTAAGGAAGCTAGAGTGTTGTGAGTTGAGAGACGAGGTAACTCTCCGGACTTACTTATCCGTATTCGATGTATTAGATTCATTGCGTGTTTGGTGATGTGTGTTTTATCGCTTTCGTTATAACATATAAACCGGTAATAGGACCACCGACATTTTATATATATATATATATATACTGGCTCAAGTGTATGATAACGGGCGGTGACATCATCTGCCTAGCTCTTGCGAGAGTCTAGGAGGTTCTCGGCGACTAGCCCGTGCTGGTAATACGCCGGAGGCATCCGTACGGTTTCATGCCGGTAAGTAGGGACCGAGGCGGGACCACGGTGGTCACGTGTCACAAACCTAAGTTGAATTAGAACGGGATACAACCTAATATATAAAGATAATAACCGAACTTATTTGTGGAGCATGATTATGTGATGTATGATGTATGAGTGTGTATGTGCCTTCACCATGTCTTTAATGCTTCGAATGTAGCTAACGGTTTTAAACCGCTTGTGTAGATGCCCCACAATTTAGGGAAGCCGCCGAGTGAGGTGGAGGAGTGGAAAATCGAGAATCGCCGTACATTATAGGACGGGGGCGTTTTTGGGATTATTATTATTGTTATGCTTATTTTGGATTATGGGTTGTTGTACGCATTCGGTTTATGTACTGAGGAGTTTTGTGTTGTTTTGAGGACTCGGCTGAGTTTCCACGTTGTACTCTTTACTTTTTCGTCTTGCATACATTATAAATGTTTTCGAGTTTTACGCCTTTATTTGTGCCATGTTGGAAAGGTCCGGTGAGATTGTTGTTATGGCTAAGGGTCGGGAACCATTGTGTGGTCTTGCCCGTAGCTGATAGCATGAATTATTGTCTATATTTTGGGACTTGTTTAGACGTTTTATCTTCAATAATCTGCATGTTTGAATGTATATTATATGATTATATTTTCGTTTCATCTACCTTTGCGGGGATCGAGGTCTACACCAAGTTTCGTTGTAATCGTAGGTAAAGTGGCACATTTTGGACTAAAATGGAGCCAAAGGAGCGAAAGAGTCATTGGAGCTACATTCTGGAGCTTAAGGAAGAATCCAGGAAGCATGGAATTGAATTAGAGATTTACTTTGGACCAAATTTGAGAGATTTCACCTTCAGTTGAGAATCACCTCGGTCAGCCACAGTACCATCTCGACCGAGGTGATCTTGAGGAGCGTCTCGACCGAGGCGAAGACCCTGACGCGGCGAGATATATTTTATTTGGTTGAGATCTTTTATTTTTGGAAGGAGAGATCTTATATTTTTGGGCTGGATTTCTGGAAGGAAGATTATATATTTTGGAGATCTATTTTAGAGATAAGAATATATTTTTATTAGGATAATATCTTTTCAAGATATTTTATCTTTGGAAGATAGTTTTCCTATATAAAGGGTTGGATTTTCCACAAGTTCAACCATCCTTATACACGCTTAAAGGGCTGATAGCATCTAACAATCAAGGGATTTTCTCCAAGGTTTTGAAGGAAGGAAGATTGAAGATCAATCTAGGAAAGATTGATAGCTTGTTATAGCTTTGTGAAGGGTTTTGTAAGACTTTCTTAGATTCCCTTCTTGTTGATTTGTCTTATTGGATTTATGATCTAAGGAACGCTTATTTGTTTGATATTTGATTCAGTTATTGAAGCCTTGTTCTTCAGGTTTTTACGTTCAAATATTCATTCTCTTCCCATATATTTGATTATTGCTTTCATGATGATGAGTGGCTAATTTCTTTGTGCGATTCTAGGGTGATTGGCTGAAAGTTGTGGGAAAGACGATGATAGAATAATCTTAAATTCCAGTAGGACCCTGAAAGCTCGAGTCTTTAACCTTAACCCTAGAACATCTCGTTCAGTCGATGAACATCTCGGCCGGGGTGGAATTTGACTGAACAATGTGACCTTTTATGATCCGTAACTGAGAGTTAAGTGTTAGAGTTTGCCAAATCCTATTCTTATTACACCTTTCCTAGTTCAATGCAAGCCTAGGATGAGACTTACCCGGTAATTCCTTTATTTGTTTACCCAAGATCATAAGTATAGGTAATAAAGGTTTATCCTTTATTGGGGTTTGAGTGTGCCTTCATCCCTTCTTTGTGAGTTAGCCTGAGACTTACCCGGTAAAGGTTGATTCTATTCCCTTAGTTGGTGTGTTGGTTTGAAATTATAGTTCCTTTCCTTAGTACCTTGAGACTTACCCGGTGATAGGTTCTTTGGCTTGGAGTTAGTGAGTAGTGACACTTACCCGGTGATCTATTCCACTTTAGTAACACCTTCCCTTTGCAAAACCTCAGCTTTGTCCGTTTATCTTGAGATCTTGAGTTGGAACCACAACTGGATGCTTTAATCCCTAGAATTTGCATATTTCCTTTAATTGACCTTATTATCATCTTTTGATTACTTTAATTGCTTTTGTGGTTAATTGCAATATTGACAACCTATACTTGCTTTGTTTCACCTAAGTCCTTGAGATCGACACCCCGGAATTCTTGCTTTTACTACGATTGACCCGTACACTACGGGTTTGCATCCTTGTTTAAAAGCATACTTCTTGGGTTATAAATTTAAAGCTTGCACACACCATTTGGAGCGAACAGTAGCATTCCGATATCCCGCGAATTCGGGGTGTTACAAAGTGGTATCAGAGTCCTAGGTTGACAACAATGGCACTCGCAACCTTCTAAAGGCCGAATGAGGAATAAACAGAACCCCTCGGGTTTTGACTTTTTGTTTTCAAAATTCATATGCATGAGTCGGGATTGGGTTAGAATGTATGGGACCTCCACTCCTCACGCAAACCTCGGCGACATAGATTTCTGGATTTGAGGTATGTAAGTATGTATAATTACCTAGTTATCAATATTATGACCTTAGGGTTGTTGTTGGACTTGTATGTACTTAGATATGCATCTGACCTTAGGATGATTGGGCTTTTATGCCTTGGTTGTATTCTAGATTTTGGCACCTTTCTCTTAAGTTCTATAAGTACCTTTAATATTAAGTATTGCGAGTACAATATATATATACCGGCTTAATTAAATATAAACAAACACGAAACGATATCAGATGGCACGTACGAGAGCTACCGCATATGTGGGACCTGCTAGGGGTAGACCACCTCTACCTCCTACCGTTCCGAGACGGGGACGAGTAGGGAGACCTCCAGGCCTGAGAGGTCGGGGACGTATCCCCATTGCGGACCCACTTGTTGTGGATCCGCCAGCAGCTGAGGATCCCGTTGAGGACGTGGTGTTTGCCCAAAAGCGTGCGTGCAATCAAGTCTTAAATTTATAAAACTAGAATAAAAACAAGCGAACCCGCAATGCACGGATCGGCGTAGATTAGCAAGTATTCCAGAGTGTCGATCACAGGGATTTGGTGAAACAAAACCCAGTCTCAAGTTATCGATCAAATAAAAGGTAAAGCTTTGCAAATATTGGGAAAACAGCAACCCTAAAGATCCAGGTGTCAAATTGTGGCAATCGATTCAAGATATACTAAAGAACTAAAGACAGAGTTAAGAGTTGCAAAGGTATGATAAAGTAAAGCAATGTACGGTGAAGTTCCAAGACTTTATAAGACTTATCTAAAGATACTCTTTATAAAGGTTGTTGAGGCTTCAATATAGAAAGGATCTATGGACAAGAATTAATCTCAAATACCCAAACTTGTAACTCAAGCATCAAAACTAGCTAAAACGATTAAGGTTGTGACACTCGAAATCGAAAATAGAGGGTGATGAGTCTCACTACTACCTAGAAAAGGATAAACCAAGACTAGATTAAAGCTAATCTTTAACCTTGGATCAAAGTAAAAGCAAAGTTCGTAAACTAGGGTAAATCACGGTTAGATCTTGAGAACCACAGCCATGGAATTTCAAGAACAGGCCGTGATTTGGGTTCGTCGACGGGATCTCTCTAACTCTCAAGGTCCAATCAATTTACGATCGATCTATCATCATCAAAGCCACAACTATCAACCCTTCACCTTAGAATTGCTAAAGGGTTTTAGCCAACAATCATTGTCATGATATCAATATTCAAATCAAAGAGAATAAAAGATGAAAACCCTCGAATAATTAATAAAACTTCAAAACCAATTCTCAAATCCGAACACAAGAAGTGATAATCAATGGATTCAGAATATAAAACACAAAACCTCACAATAATCTAAGGTAAGTATGAAGAACAGGTTGTCAATCCGTCTTCGATGTCAAAACCTAAGAAAGAGGTTAAAAACCTTTGGCGATCTTCAAATCCACCCTCGGCAAGAATGCTCCAAGCAAGGTAAGCGGCCGTCAGCGTCTCCACGGGATCTAACGCAAATGTTGCGAGATTAAGCGGGCGTAAGCGCGGATCCCCAAAACTCTCTTTTCTGACCTTTTTTTAAGACGGGAAAAAGGTGACCGTCCCGGCCCATCACGTAAATAACGTGGCAAATAAGGACTCGTCAAAAGATCGCCTAAATCACGGTCTCAAGGGTTTCCACGACCGTGGTTTAGGGCGTAGAATTGGATTACGGTCATTTCTGACTTTCACGACCGTACTTTAGGCCGTGTAACTTACTGGAATGCTCCACGCTCATGATGCCAAGATCCACGGCCGTGGTTTAGAGCGTGGACCCTTCTACGGCCGTAATTTAGGGCGTGGAAGTGTAAAATGCTTGTAGTTTCCTTTGTATCGTGACATTCTTCATCCTAGCTCCTTCCTTAGCTTCCTTGATGTGTTCCTAATCCTTGAACATGATCGATTCCTCTCTTTTCTCTCTCAATAGCTCCCATTTAGCTCCTTTTCGCCTACAATCAACACAAAGCTAGTGTAGACATCCATATCGACTATAATAGAGGGATAAGCTAACAATTGCTTCTAAACTTCACCCATGTACACAATAATGAGGGAAAAACAACTAAAATAAGTGCCTAGAATATCGCAATATTTCATGCTAACAAAATACCCCATACTTGTTACTTGCTTGTCCTTAAGGAAGGTCTTTGAAAGCACTAAAATATAAGTTAGAATGAAATATGCATGCAATCTCGAAACAAAAACATTCTTTGGGTAAATGTGCTTCTAGTCAATAGATCATCCGAAAACCTTGCTTCATTCATTCTTGAAAACACTCGTATGCATAAACCAAAGAATGTAAAGTAAAGAAACATCACAATTCGCTTAAACTTTGAGATAAACATCATAACCTTCAAGTATTTTCAAAATCAAGCATAAGAAGTTTCAATTTAGATCAACAAGTCAAATAACATTCTTTTGATCTTAAGGACTTTCAAGTAAGGTCTAGAATGCAGAAGGGAGGGAAACTTATAAGGGATTTGGTGCATGGATCCGGGAAAATGAATAAACCCAACTCTTTTTTTCTTTTCAGTTTGAATTCCAACACCATCAACTTTGAGCTTTGCTCTCTTCTTTTTCACATTATTTTTCGACTTTACTTTTTGAAAGATGGACAGAGGTGCACAAAAACCGAAGCCTAGGAGATTGACGTTTCTCAATTTCAAGATGCCTCAAACCCTTGATGCACATACCATAATTCGTTAGGAATATCGCTCAATCCGACTTTGGCAAGACACAAACACCCGGCCATGTGAATGGTGCCGAGTCACTCATAGTCATGATTGACTTCCCCAAACCTATTAATTCTGTTCTTTGAATGCAAAAATTTGCTCTCATGGCCCTCCCACATCAAACATCCCAAATATCAACTCCTCCAAATTCCCGGATAGGTAAGGGAGGCAATTACTTTCATTGTGGGGCTAAGTGATCAAAGAAAGAAGAAAGAAAATCGATTTGCCTTAATCATTTCATAAAGAAGTATAAGAACTCATCATGTGATTTCAACTTCAATTTATCAATATGATTTAGATAGAACTTTCACATTATGAAACTTGCAAGAAAGGATAAACAACACATTCAATTTCTTTTCAATTTATTATTCCGTTTAAGCATAGAATTGTCATCAAAAATTCATTCCACAAGTAAGAACTATCATAGAATTCATCTCTAGTCTTAGAAGCACAAGAACTCTTTCAAAATTTTCCAAAATTTTCAAATTTTTATGGGTTTTTCAAACTTTTTCATGCAATGCAATAATAAAACGTGTGACTATGAAATTGAAACATGTAAAGTGTTATGGATAGAAGCAAGCAAGCAAATGTAGTAGAGTTATTACAACACATAGTCACACCCCACCCCATACTTAGAACATACATTGTCCTCAATGTTCGAAAAAGAAATAAAGAAAAGAAGAAAAGGAAAATGAACTCACTAAAAACAGTGGTGGGACGGCTGAACTGTCAATCCTCGAAGCTCATCACTGTGGTGGTGGGAATGGTGGAAATGGATAGAACTCGGGGCTGAAATGCCGCCGAAACTACTGGCGGTAGATGTCTCGCATCATCCGATCATGCTCATCAGCCCGTACATCACGGGTGTCCTAGCGGAT
Source organism: Fagopyrum homotropicum (assembly GCA_033239125.1). Classification (NCBI taxonomy): domain Eukaryota; kingdom Viridiplantae; phylum Streptophyta; class Magnoliopsida; order Caryophyllales; family Polygonaceae; genus Fagopyrum; species Fagopyrum homotropicum. Next base: position 57,033,294 of record BSWB01000002.1, on the reverse strand, counting down.
CTCCAAATCACCGACTCTCCTAGAAAGGTCGGTAGCCCACTCCGGTAGCTGCACATACCAGGCCGGTGGCTGGCCGTACCATGCTGGTGCGTCCTGTGGAGTCGGTGCCGCCGGTGCTGCTGGTGCCTGACTGTACCATGGTGGTGGAGCTCCCATCCACTCCGGCTGTGCTCCGTACCAAGTGGGCGGAGTGTCTATCCATGTCGGACTCTCACTCACGCTAGCACGGCGAGAGTAAGAGGCTCCTGAAGGTCCCGTTGGTCGTGGTGAACGCCTGGGAGGGTCAGGGAAGTGTGCCGGCTGATCCGGGAATGTGCGAAAGCCCTGCTCCTCACCTCCTCCCTCAAAACCATCACCTCCTCCTATCTCCCCCTCAACTTCTGCAGCCGGTACCTCATCGGGGACGTAGGGAGGTTCTACAAACCTATTCGCATGCATAGCAGCAAAGGTCTGCTTCCAATTATGGCGTCCATCCATAATGGAATACTCAGGGAGCCACGGAATGCCTCTACCTCCTCTCTCTTCCCAAGGCATACCGGCGGTGGGTGGACCGTGGTTCCTAGGGGAGATGATAACCCTCGTCATCAAACTATTGAGACCCAAAGGTCTCGCTGCAATCCTAGTACAAGCAGAAAAACCTATCCCTAACTGCCTAGCGATGTGGGTAACCATACCACCATATCCAATGTTGCAGGCTCTCTTATTCTTGAGCTTACTCATGGTGGAGGCTAAGAGGGTAGCACAGTCAGCAGGTCTACCGTGCAGCATAGCGTAAAGAAGGAACACCTCATCTGTCTTAATCTTCTGAGGGGTCTTGGTCCTAGGGGAAATACACTCCAAAAGGACTCTATGGGCTATCTTCAAGGCTAAGTGATAGATGAGCTTAGCCTTGGTGTCAGCTGGCTGCCAGCGGTCCTTGCTGGCATAGATCATGGCAATGTCCTCCCAGAAATCCTTAGCGTACACCGCTAGGAAAACGACCATTGAAGGTCTCTCGGAACCCAAAGAAGGCTCTGAACTCCAAGATCGAGAACTCGTAGTTCTCCTCCATCAGCCTAAAGGAAACAGTCCTATCCATAACACTATGCTCGAAAGATATCACAAACTCCCTAGTGATCTCCTCATATGCGTCTTCCCTAATAGCGGAGAAGACGATCAAACTAGCTCTATCTAGAAGCCAAGTCAGGTCATTCATCACATTCAGCGGCTCTAATTCCTCAAGAACTAAGTAGCGCGGTCCTAAGACCGCCCTCTTCTCGATCCTTTCTAAGGCATCGAGGTAATCCTCATGGATTTTTGGAATTCTAGGAGGTGGGGGTGATGGTGGCTCACTAGGGGATACTTGGGAGGAGGAGGAAGCATCACCTTTCCTCTTCTTGCTTCTAGTAGACATTCTCCTTATCAAATCCATTTCAGAGAAGAAATCACGGACTGTTCTACAAAACCACGGCCGTGGAACCTACAGGGACCGTGGTTTGGCACTGTTTTGCTCAAATCTCAACAAATCAATCACCAAACTCTGCAAAGCCTATCCTAGACTAATTTCAATCTCAATCCTATGCAATTCCTCTAAGTTCTTGCGAGAAATAGACCCTAATTGACAAAGTAGAGAAATAGATGAAAAACCTTGGTTTTTGGATCTTTGAATCCAAATTCTATCTTTTTCAGGAATTGTCCACTTGATTTGTTGATTGGATCTTGTAGATGATCGGAAATGCTTCAATTTAGCACCAAAAATCGTTCAAAACGGTTTCCAAACGAAGAAATGCGGGATGGGGAGGATTTCCGGACTTTAGGTCGTGGAAGAGGGGCGTGGAATTGGGGCATGGGGTGTTTTTGGGAAGGAAGGTGGTTTATATATTGGACGTAAAATTTTTGGAAAATCATGGTCACTCGGGGTGTTCCACGGCCGTGGTTTTGAACGGAACCGTGGTTTTGATGATTTTTCTCAGATTTTTGCAAATTACGGTCACTGTAGCTTCCACGATCGTGGTTTAGGGCGTGGAACTCTCTGTAATGTGCCAAAATATAAGTTTCGTCAATTCCTTCTAACTTTTTCCTTTCCATTGCCTATTCCATTGTTCCTACATCCAAAAACACGACACACCGGGAGTTATCGAGGGCAAAAACAAAGCAAAAACGACTAAACTAATATAATCTAAGAATGATAAACAAAAGCATAAGTGCAATACCTTGGGTTGCCTCCCAAAAAGCGTTTGTTTAAGCTCCGTAGCTAGACCGTACTTGCATCTATTCGAGTGTGGTAGGCGCGAACTCCTCAGCTTGGAGTTCCGGTGAATACTTCTTGAGTCGTTGACCGTTCACCTTAAAACTTCCGGCCTTTTCACCCCATACTTCAACTACGCCATGGGGAAAAACATGTTTGATTAGATAAGGTCCAGTCCAAGATTTAAGCTTACCTGGAAAGAGGCGAAGTAGATAGCATTGGTTCGTCCTTCCTTCTTTTGCCCAAGCACAGCTCCTATAGCTACGTCACTTGCATCACACATAACCTCGAATGGAAGATTCCAATCCGGAGGTTGAATGATCGGGGCTGAGATTAGAGCTTCCCGAATCTTATGAAATGTATCTAAGCACTCCTACGAAAAATCAAAAACTGCATCCTTCATCAATAGATTAGTAAGCGGTTTTGATATCTTATAGAAATCCTTTATAAAACGTATATAAAATCCAACATGTCCTAGAAAGCTTCTTACCCCCTTCACCGAAGATGGAAGAGGGAGCTTTTCTATGGTTTCTATTTTAGCCTTATCTACCACAATCCCTCTACTAGAGATCAAGTGTCCGAGTACAATGCCTTCCTTCACCATGAATTGACACTTCTCCCAATTAAGAACTAGGTTAGTGTCTTCACACCTTTGTAGCACAAGAGAAAGGTTAGAGAGACAATTATTAAAAGAGGAACCATAAACAGAAAAGTCATCCATGAAAACCTCCATAATCTCCTCTATGTACTCCAAGAAGATAGCCATCATGTACCTTTGGAAGGTGGCTGGGGCATTGCAAAGCCCGAACGGCATTCTCCTATAGGCGAACGTACCTCATGGGCACGTGAATGTAGTCTTCTCTTGATCGTCTGGATGAATCGTGATTTGAAAGAAGCCACTATAACCATCAAGATAGCAAAAATGAGAATGTTGTGCTAACCTTTCAAGCATTTGGTCAATGAAGGGTAATGGGAAGTGATCCTTTCTAGTTTCATTGTTTAGCTTCCGGTAATCAATACACATCCTCCATCCAGTCACTGTCCTTGTAGGAATGAGCTCATTGTTCTTATTGGTGATGACCGTCATTCTTCCCTTCTTTGGAACAACCTGTACGGGACTCACCCACTTGCTATCGGAGATAGGGTAGATGATACCTGCATCAAGTAGTTTAAGAATTTCGTTCTTGACAACCTCCTTCATGGTCGGATTTAACCGCCTTTGAGGTTGTCGTGAAATTCTAAAGTCTTCTTCCATTAGGATCTTATGCATGCATAATGAAGGCTTAATTCTTACTAGATCCTCTATAGTGTAACTAAAGGCTTTCCTATGTTTCCTTAGAACAACCATAAGCTGATTATGTTCATCTTCACTTAGATCTGAACTAACAATTACCGGAAAGGTAGAATTAGATCCTAGAAATGCGTACCTTAGATGTGTGGGAAGTGGCTTCAATTCCATCACTATCGGAGTCTCTAGTGGCTCTTGAGGAGTGTCCAATGCTTCCTTAGAAGTCTCTAAGGGTATAGAAGTTGTTGAAGTAGACTCAAGAGCATTGGTAGAAAGAACGTAATTGTCCTCAGATTTTCCCAAAATTACGGCACCTCTATTTCCTTCACGGCCGTGGTTTAGGGCGTGGAAGTCAATTACAGCACCTCTGATAGTTCCACGGCCGTGGTTTTGGCCGTGTAAATTACTGGAGTCCTCTGAATAGCTATTTACGGTCATGTTGATGGGAACCACGGCCGTGGAATAGCACGACTGGCCGTGATTCCTCACGTTTTCTGTCCCATCGTAGAGTTTTTCAAACTCTTCTTCATGCACTTCTTTTAGCTCCTCTACAGCTTCAATTTCCTTATTGCATTCCTCTTCCTCTCCTTTCTCCATAATGCTTATAGTGATCACCTTTTGCAAAGGATCCTTGAATAGCATTGAGCTTACTCCCTCTCTAGATGCCTCTTCGTCATGGATGTTAAACATATCCTCTTCAAGAGCTGACTCTTTCACCAAAGTGGAAAGAACAAACTCTACTTTTTCCTCTCCTGTGTCGAAGGCAAGTCTAGCATTCTTGCAATCCACCATACAACCGGATGTTGCAAGAAACGGTCTTCCGAGTATGATCGGGATCGGACTATCTGCAGGAATGTCAAGAACAACAAAGTCTATTGGAACATAGAACTTACCAAGCTTGACCAGGACGTCCTCAATAATACCGACGGGACGAGTTATGGATCGGTCCGCCATGTATAACGTCATCTTTACCGGTTTAGGTTTGCCTAAACCGATCTTCTTGTATAAGGCAAGCGGAATGATGCTAACGCTTGCTCCTAAATCACATAATGCATCATATGTGACATCTCCTACTCCGATTGGAACACAAAATGACCCCGGATCCTTCAGCTTTGGGGGCATCTTTTCCTTCATCGTTTTGATGAGATCCGACGATTCCGAACTCATCTTGACTTCTCCAAAGTCTTCCAGTTTCCTCTTGTTAGAGAGGATCTCCTTTAAAAACTTTCCATATGTTGGCATACCTACAATTGCATCAATGAAAGGTATATTAATATGCATTTTGCTCATGAGTTCAATGAACTTACTGAATTGCTTGTCTAGACGCGCTCTTGCTCTATATTGTGCAAATGGTAGGAGAGGTTTGTAAGCTGGAGGAGGAATGTAGATGTCTTCCTTCTCCTTCCCCATTTCTTTCTCCTTTTCGACGGGAACTTCAACAAACTTAGGTTGTGGGTCGGTGGTTGTTGCTCCGCTCCTAGTTGTGATAGCCATCACCCTTCCTTTCGGGTTATCCTCCGTCTTTCCTGGAAGTTTTCTTTGGTTTCAAGGAACTTCCTCAACATTGCTGAAAATTTGGTTTTCTAAAACCTTTTGAGCTTTATCAACCTTAGTGATATGACTCTCCAGCCCTTGAAGCTTTCCCTCAATCGTTTCCAGCATGGGATCGGGCTTCTCTTTCCCCGAAGTGCTTCTACTATTAGATGTTTGCCCCTGGCTTTTCAAAGGAATAGAAGAAGAAGATGGTGGAGTTAGTGAATTTCCTGAATTGGGATAAGAATTACCGGATTTTTTTGTTGGTTGGAACGCCAATTATTGTTGTTTGAATTCCTATTGTTGTTCCAATTACTGTTCCGGTTGTTGTTGTTCCAATTGTTCCGGTTGTTGATCTGGTTGTTGCGATTGGTATTCTCATTCCCATTATGGTTATTGTTGTTTTGTAAATAACCAACACCTTGCTCCTTAGGCTTTTCAAAGCTAGCTTTGATGACTTCCTTTAATTCTTTAATCTCGGTATTGAGAGAAAAGATTTGAGTTTGAGCAACTTGTGTTAGCTTCGCTCCTTGCTCCACTTGGTTAGCTTCTGCCTTCCGATGAGAGTATTTCTCAAGGACTCGGGCTTGCTTCTCAATGAAGTCCCAAGCGTCATCTTCCCTCATGTCCATAAATGAGCCACATGAAAGGGATTAGAACTTGAATTGTGTTTCCACATCAAGGCTCTTGTAGTATATCTCCAACAATCCCAATTTGGAAATGCCGTGGTGTGGGCAATCCAATAATAAATCCTAAAATTTTTCCCAAGACTGAAACAAACTTTCATTAGATCTCATAGAAAAAGCATTAATTTTACCTCTCAACTCCGCCGTCTTGGATGGCGGAAAGAACTTGGTTAGGAACTCCGAAGATAGATCCTCCCATCTGTTGAGTCTTCCATTTGGAAGAGCTTGATACCAAGATAAAGCTTTCCCTTTCAAAGAGAACAAGAATGACTTGATCTTGTAATTGTTGGTGGTTGCTTTCTTTGGCTTCATTGTCTCCATCATAATCTCAAAATTCTGTAAATGTTGATGTGGAGATTCAACACTCATTCCTCTAAACTGGTTTTGGCAAACGATGGTAATAACTTGTGGGTTAAAGCTAAACCCTTGAATATCGTCAGCGTCAAAATTCACACCTAGACGGCGTGGTTGTTGAATCGGATCCATCCTTTAGCCAAGAGATCTTGGCTCTTCATCTACACGAGTGGCTCTCGGACCCCAAACTGGGACACGAGGAGTTGCGGCTGGTATTGGATTAATACGGATTAGATTCATCGTTGGATCAATCTGCTAGGACTGGATTGATCCAAAGTCTTCCAGCTTCCTCTTATTAGAGAGGATCTCTTTCAAGAATGTTCGCCCAAAAGCGTGCGTGTAATCAAGTCCCTTAAATTTATAAAACTAGAATAAAAGCAAGCGAACTAGCAGTGTACGGATCGGCGTAGATTAGCAAGTATTCCAGACTGTCGATCACAGGGATTTGGTTAAACAAAACCCAGTGTCAAGTTATCGAGCAAATAAGAGGTAAAGCTTTGTAAATATTGGGAAAATAGCAACCCTAAAGATCCAGGTGTCAAATTGTTGCAATCGATTCAAGATATACTAAAGAACTAAGGACAGAGTTAAGAGTTGCAAAGGTATGCTAAAGTAAAGCAATGTACGGTGAAGTTCCAAGACTTTATATGACTTATCTAAAGATACTCGCTATAAAGGTTGTTGAGGCTTCAGTATAGAGAGGATTTATGGACAAGAATTAATCTCAAATACCCAAACTTGTAACTCAAGGATCAAAACTAGCTAAAACAATTAAGGTTGTGACACTCGAAATCAAAATAGAGGGTGATGAGTCTCACTACTACCAAGAAAAGGATAAACCAAGACTAGATTAAAGCTAATCTTCAACCTTGGATAAAAGTAAAAGCAAAGTTCGTAAACTAGGGTAAATCACGGTCAGATCTTGAGAACCACGGCAGTGGAATTTCAAGAATAGGCCGTGATTTGGGTTCGTCGACGAGATCTCTCTAACTCTCAGGGTCCAATCAATTTACGATCGATCTATCATCATCTAAGCCACAACTATCAACCCTTCACCTTAGAATTGCTAAAGGGTTTTAGCCAACAATCATTGTCATGATATCAATAATCAAATCAAAGAGAATAAAAGATGAAAACCCTCGAATACTTAATAAAAATTCAAAACCAATTCTCAAATCCGAACACAAGAAGTGATAATCAATGGATTCAGAATATAGAACACAAAACCTCACAATAATCTAAGGTAAGTATGAAGAACAGGTTGTCAATCCGTCTTCGATGTCAAAACCTAAGAAAGAGGTTAAAAACCTTCGGCGATCTTCAACTCCACCCTCGGCAAGAATGCTCCAAGCAAGGTAAGCGGCCGTCAGCGTCTCCGCGGGATCTAACGCAAATGTTGCGAGATTAAGCGGGCGTAAGCGCGGATCCCCAAAACTCTCTTTTCTGACCTTTTCATAAGACGGGAAAAAGGTGACCGCCCCGGCCCATCACGTAAATAACGTGGCAAATAAGGACTCGTCAAAAGATCGCCTAAATCACGGTCTCAAGGGTTTCCACGACCGTGGTTTAGGGCGTGGAATTGGATTACGGTCTCTTGTGACTTCCACGACCGTACTTTAGGCTGTGTAACTTACTAGAATGCTCCACGCTCATGATGCCAAGATCCACGGCTGTGGTTTAGAGCGTGTACTCTTCTACGGCCGTAATTCAGGGCGTGGAACTGTAAAATGCTTGTAGTTTCCTTTGTGTCATGACATTCTTCATCCTAGCTCCCTCCTTAGCTTCCTTGATGTGTTCCTAATCCTCGAACATGATCGATTCCTCTCTTTTCTCTCTCAATAGCTCCCATTTAGCTCCTTTTCGCCTACAATCAACACAAAGCTAGTGTAGACATCCATATCGACTATAATAGAGGGATAAGCTAACAATTGCTTCTAAACTTCACCCATGTACACAATAATGAGGGAAAACAACTAAAATAAGTGCCTAGAATATCGCAATATTTCATGCTAATAAAATACCCCATACTTCTTACTTGCTTGTCCCCAAGCAAGGTCTTTGAAAGCACTAAAATATAAGTTAGAATGAAATATGCATGCAATCTCGAAACAAAAACATTCTTTAGCTAAATGTGCTTCTAGTCAATAGTACATCCTCAAACCTTGCTTCATTCATTCTTGAAAACAGTTGCATGCATAAGCAAAAGAATGTAATGTAAAGAAACATCACAAATTGCTTAAACTTTGAGACAAACATCATAACCTTCAAGTATTTTCAAAATCAAGCATAAGAAGTTTCAATTTAGATCACCAAGTCAAATAACATTCTTTTGATCTTAAGGACTTTCAAGTAAGGTCTAGAATGCGGAAGGGAGGGAAACTTATAAGGGATTTGGTGCATGGATCCGGGAAAATGAATAACCCAACTCTTTTTTTCTTTTCAGTTTGAATTGCAACACCATCAACTTTGAGCTTTGCTCTCTTCTTTTTCACATTATTTTTCGAGTTTACTTTTTGAAAGATGGACAGAGGTGCACAAAAACCGAAGCCTAGGAGATTGGCGTTTTTCAATTTCAAGATGCCTCAAACCCTTGATGCACATACCATAATTCGTTAGGAATATCGTTCAATCCGACTTTGGCAAGACACAAACACCCGGCTATGTGAATGGTGCCGAGTTACTCATAGTCATGATTGACTTCCCCAAACCTATTAATTCTATTCTTTGAATGCAAAAATTTGCTCTCATGGCCCTCCCACATCAAACATCCCAAATATCAACTCCTCCAAATTCCCGAATAGGTAAGGGAAGCAATTACTTTCATTGTGGGGCTAAGTGATCAAAGAAAGAAGAAAGAAAATCGATTTGCCTTAATTATTTCATAAAGAAGTATAAGAACTCATCATGTGATTTCAACTTCAATTTCTCAATATGATTTAGATAGAACTTTCACATTATGAAACTTGCAAGAAAGGATAAACAACACATTCAATTTCTTTTCAATTCATTATTCCGTTTAAGCATAGAATTGTCATCAAAAATTCATTCCACAAGTAAGAACTATCATAGAATTCATCTCTAGTCTTAGAAGCACAAGAACTCTTTCAAATTTTCCAAAATTTTCAAATTTTTATGGGTTTTTCAAACTTTTTCATGCAATGCAATAATAAAACGTGTGACTATGAAATTGAAACATGTAAAGTGTTATGGATAGAAGCAAGCAAGCAAATGTAGTAGAGTTATTACAACACATAGTCACACCCCACCCCATACTTAGAACATACATTGTCCTCAATGTTCGAAAAAGAAATAAAGAACAGAAGAAAAGGAAAATGAACTCACTAAAAACGGTGGTGGGACGGCTGAACTGTCAATCATCGAAGCTCATCACTGTGGTGGTGGGAATGGTGGAAATGGATGGAACTCGGGGATGAAATGCCGCCGAAACTACTGGCGGTAGATGTCTCGCATCATCCGATCATGCTCATCAGCCCGTACATCACGGGTGTCCTAGCGGATCTCCAAATCACCGACTCTCCTAGAAAGGTCGGTAGCCCACTCCGGTAGCTGCACATACCAGGCCGGTGGCTGGCCGTGCCATGTTGGTGCGTCTTGTGGAATCGGTGCCGCCGGTGCTGCTGGTGCCTGACTGTACCATGGTGGTGGAGCTCCCATCCACTCCGGCTGTGCTCCATACCAAGTGGGCGGAGTGTCTATCCATGTCGGACTCTCACTCACGCTAGCACGGCGAGAGGAAGAGGCTCCTGAAGGTCCAGCTGGTCGTGGTGAACGCCTGGGAGGGTCAGGGAAGTGTGCCGGCTAATCCGGGAATGTGCCAAAGTCCTGCTCCTCACCTCCTCCCTCAAAACCATCACCTCTTTCTATCTCCTCCTCAACATCTACAGCCGGTACCTTATCGGGGACGTAGGGAGGTGCTACTAACCTATTCGCATGCATAGCAGCGAAGGTCTGCATTCCAATTATGGCGTCCAACCATAATGGAATACTCAGGGAGCCACGGAATGCCTCTACCTCCTCTCTCTTCCCAAGGCATACCGGCGGTGGGTGGACCACGGTGCCTAGGGGAGATGATACCCCTCGTCATCAAACTATTGAGACCCAAAGGTCTCGCTGCAACCCTAGTACAAGCAGAAAAATCTATCCCCAACTGCCTAGCGATGTGGGTAACCATACCACCATATCCAATGTTGTCGGCTCTCTTATTCTTGAGCTTACTCATGGTGGAGGCTAAGAGGGTAGCACAGTCAGGAGGTCTACCGTGCAGCATAGTGTAAAGAAGGAACAGCTCATCTGTCTTAATCTTCTGAGGGGTCTCGGTCCTAGGGAAAAGACACTCAGAAAGGACTCTATGGGCTATCTTCAAGGCTAAGTGATAGATGAGCTTAGCCTTGGTGTCAGCTGGCTGCCAGTGGTCCTCGCTGGCATAGATCATGGCAATGTCCTCCCAGAAATCCTTAGCGTATACACCGCTAGGAAAACGACCATTGAAGGTCTCTTGGAACCCAAAGAAGGCTCCGAACTCCAAGATCGAGAACTCGTAGTTCTCCTCCATCTGCCTAAAGGAAATAGTCCTATCCATAGTACTGTGCTCGAAAGATATCACAAAATCCCTAGTGATCTCCTCATATGCGTCTTCCCTAATAGCGGAGAAGACGATCAAACCAGCTCTATCTAGAAGCCAAGTCAGGTCATTCACCACATTTAGCGGCTCTAATTCCTCAAGAACTAAGTAGCCCGGTCCTATGACCGCCCTCTTCTCGATCCTTTCTAAGGCATCGAGGTAATCCTCATGGATTTTTGGAATTCTAGGAGGTGGGGGTGATGGTGGCTCACTAGGGGGTACTTGGGAGGAGGAGGAAGCATCATCTTTCCTCTTCTTGCTTCTAGTAGACATTCTCCTTATCAAATCCATTTCAGATAAGAAATCACGGTCTGTTGTACAAAACCACGGCCGTGGAACCTACAGGGACCGTGGTTCGGCACTGTTTTGCTCAAATCTCAACAAATCAATCACCAAACTCAACAAAGCCTGTCCTAGACTAATTTCAATCTCAATCCTATGCAATTCCTCTAAGTTCTTGCGAGAAATAGACCCGAATTGACAAAGTAGAGAAATAAAAGAAAAACCTAGGTTTTTGGATCTTTGAATCCAAATTCCGTCTTTTGCAGGGATTGTCCACTTGATTTGTTATTAGATCTTGTAGATGATCGGAAATGCTTCAGTTTAGCACCAAGAATCGCTCGAAATGGTTTCCGAACAAAGAAATGCGGGATGGGAGGATTTTCGGACTTTAGGTCATGGAAGAGGGGCGTGGGGTGTTTTTGTGAAGGAAGGTGGTTTAAGTATTGGCCGTAAAATTTTTGGAAAATCACGGTCACTCGGGGTGTTCCACGGCCGTGGTTTTGTATGGAACTGTGGTTTTGGTGATTTTTCTCAGACTTTTGCAAATTACGGTTACTATAGCTTCCACGACCGTGGTTTAGGGCGTTGAACTCTCTGTAATGTGCCAAAATCCAAGTTTAGTCAATTCCTTCTAACGTTTTCCTTTCTATTGCCTATTCCATTGTTCCTACATCCAAAAACACGACATACCGGGAGGTATCGAGGGAAAAAACAAAGCAAAAACGACTAAAATAATCTAATCTAAGAATGATAAACAAAAGCATAAGTGCAATACCTTGGGTTGCCTCCCAAGAAGCGCTTGTTTAAGGTCCGTAGCTAGACCGTACTTACATCTATTCGATTGCGGTAGATGCGAACTCCTCAGCGTGGAGTTCCGGTGAATACTTCTTGAGTCGTTGACCGTTCACCTTAAAACTTCCGCCCTTTTCACCCCATACTTCAACTGCGCCATGGGGAAAAACATGTTTGATTAGATAAGGTCCAGTCCAACGATATTTAAGCTTACCTGGAAAGAGGCGAAGTCTTGAATTGAAGAGGAGAACTTGATCTCCTTCTTTGAGGTCCTTTGGAATGATATGCTTCTCATGCCAACGCTTCACTCTCTCCTTATAGATCTTAGCGTTCTCATAAGCATTTAAACGAAGTTCTTCAAGATCATTAAGGTCTAAAAGGCGCTTCTCGCCCGCTTCCTTCATGCTGAAGTTCAACCACTTGACCGCCCAATACGCTTTATGTTCCAGCTCCACTGGTAAGTGACAAGACTTCCCATACACAAGGTTGTATGGTGTTGTTCGTATGAGAGTCTTGTATGCAGTCCTATATGCCCACAATGCGTCATCTAGCTTCAAAGACCAATCTTTCCTTGTCTTCGAAACTGTTTTCTCTAGGATTCCTTTAATCTCCCGATTTGAAATCTCCTCTTGTCCACTCGTTTGTGGATGATAAGGGGCGGCGATCTTGTGAGTCACCCCATACTTATCTAGTAGAGCTTCGAATCGTCGGGTAATGAAGTGAGAGCCTCCATCACTAATGATAGTCCGTGGTGTCCCAAAACCTTGGGAAAATAGTCTTGTTAAAGAACTTAACCACAACCATGGCATCATTAGTTGGAGAGGCAATTGCTTCAACCCATATCGAAACATAATCTACTGTTAGAAGTATGTATTGGTTTCCACAAGATGATGGGAAAGGTCCCATGAAGTCTACTCCCCAAACGTCAAAGATCTCTACCTCCTGAATGTTGTTAAGAGGCATTTCGTTTCTCCTAGATATGTTGCCTGTTCTTTTACAAGCATCGCAACAGGAAACAAAGGTTTGCACATCTTTAAATAAAGTAGGCCAAAAAAATCCAGATTGCAATACCTTAGCGCTAGTCTTGTTCGAGCTAGCGTGTCCTCCACAAGGTAGTGAATGACAATGACGGATGATGCTTTGCATCTCGTCTTCCGGCACACATCTTCGAATGATGCCGTCAGGACCTCTCTTGAAGAGGAGAGGTTCATTCCAAAAGTATTTCCGGACATCCTTAAAGAACTTCTTCCTTTGTGCATAGGATAGTTCGGGTGGTATTTCCTGACAAACCAAATAGTTAACAAAATGAGCAAACCATGGTTCGTTACCTTTAGTAATCTTGTCGATGCACTCCTCTAAGATGTGTAAATGCTCGTCCGGAAAGGAGTCATCTATAGGTAGATTGTCGTCTTCTAGATGTGGTAGACGACTCAAGTGATCCGCAACAGAATTTTCGGAGCCCTTCTTGTCACGGATCTCTAGATCGAATTCTTGTAGGAGAAGAATCCATCTAATCAGCCTAGGTTTTGCATCCTTCTTTGCAAGTAGATACCGGATCCCAGCATGATCCGTGTATACAATTACCTTTGCACCTACAAGATAAAAACGAAACTTTTCAAATGCATAAACAATAGCTAGAAATTCTTTTTCAATAGTGGCGTAGTGAAGTTGCGCTTCATCTAGCGTCTTGCTAGCGTAGTAGATAGCATGGGTTCGTCCTTCCTTCTTTTGCCCAAGCACAGCTCCTATAGCTACGTCACTTGCATCACACATAACCTCGAATTGAAGATTCCAATCCGGAGGTTGAATGATCGGGACTGAGGTTGTCGTGCAGTTCTAAAGTCTTCTTCCATTAAGATCTTATGCATGCATAATGAACGCTTAATTCCTACTAGATCCTCTATAGTGTAACCAAAGGCTTTCCTATGTTTCCTTAGAACAACCATAAGCTGATTATGTTCATCTTCACTTAGATCGGAACTAACAATTACCGGAAAGGTAGAATTAGATTCTAGAAATGCGTACCATAGATGTGTGAGAAGTGGCTTCAATTCCATCACTATCGGAGTCTCTAGTGGCCCTTGAGGAGTGTCCAATGCTTCCTTAGAATTTCTCCGCCATGTATAACGTCATCTTTACCGGTTTAGGTTCGCCTAAACCTATCTTCGTGCATAAGGCAAGCGGAATGATGCTAACGCTTGCTCCTAAATCACATAATGCATCATATGTGACATCTCCTACTCCGATTGGAACACAAAATGACCCAGGATCCTTCAGCTTTGGGGGCATCTTTTCCTTCATCATTTTGATGAGATCCGACGATTCCGAACTCATCTTGACTTCTCCGAAGTCTTCTAGTTTCCTCTTGTTAGAGAGGATCTCCTTTAAGAACTTTCCATATGCTGGCATACCTACAATTGCATCAATGAAAGGTATATTAATATGCAGTTTGCTCATGAGTTCAATGAACTTACCGAATTGCTTGTCTAGACGCGCTCTTGATCTAGATTGTGCAAATGGTAGGAGAGGTTTGTAAGCTGGAGGAGGAATGTAGATTTCTTCCTTCTCCTTCCCCATTTCTTTCTCCTTTTCGACGGGAACTTCAAAAAACTTAGGTTGCGGGTCGGTGGTTGTTGCTCCGCTCCTAGTTGTGATAGCCATCACCCTTCCTTTCGGGTTATCCTCCGTATTTCCTGGAAGTTTTCCTTGGTTTCTAGGAACTTCCTCAGCATTGCTGAACATTTGGTTTTCTAAAACCTTTTGAGATTTATCAACCTTAGTGATGTGACTCTCCATCCCTTGAAGCTTTCCAAAAATCGTTTCCAGCATGGGATCGGGCTTCTCTTTCCCCGAAGTGCTTCTACTATTAGATGTTTGCCCCTGGCTTTTCAAAGGAATGGAAGATGAAGATGGTGGAGTTAGTGAATTTCCTGAATTGGGATAAGAATTACCGGAATTTTGCTGTTGGTTGGAACGCCAATTGTTGTTGTTTGAATTCCTATTGTTGTTCCAATTACTGTTCCGGTTGTTGTTGTTCCAATTGTTCCGGTTGTTGTTCCGGCTGTTGCGATTGGTATTCTCAATCTCATTATGGTTATTGTTGTTTCTTAAATAACCAACACCTTGCTCCTTAGGCTTTTGAAAGCTAGCTTTGATGACTTCCTTTAATTCTTTAATCTCGGTGTTGAGAGAAAAGATTTGAGTTTCAGCATCTTGTGTTAGCTTCGCTCCTTGCTCCACTTGGTTAGCTTCCGCCTTCCGATGAGAGTATTTCTCAATGATTCGGGCTTGCTTCTCAATGAAGTCCCAAGCGTCATCTTCCCTCATGCCTATGAATGAGCCACATGAAAGGGATTGGAGCTTGAATTGTGTTTCCACATCCAGCCCCTTGTAGTATATCTCCAACAAACCCAATTTGGAAATGCCATGGTGTGGGCAATCCAATAATAAATCCTGATATCTTTCCCAAGACTGAAACAAACTTTCATTAGATCTCATAGAAAAAGCATTAATTTTACCTCTCAACTCCGCCGTCCTGGAAGGCGGAAAGAACTTGGTTAGGAACTTCGAAGATAGATCCTCCCATTTGTTGAGTCTTCCATTTGGAAGAGCTTGATACCAAGATAAAGCTTTCCCTTTCAAAGAGAAGAAGAATGGCTTGATCTTGTAATTGTTGGTGGTTGCTTTCTTTGGCTTCATTGTCTCCATCATAATCTCAAAATTCTGTAAATGTTGATGTGGAGATTCAACACTCGTTCCTCCAAACTGGTTTTGGCGAACGATGGTAATAGCTTGTGGGTTAAAGCTAAACCCCTGAGTATCGTCAGCATCAAAATTCACACTAGACGGCGTGGTTGCTGAATCGGATCCATCCTTTGGTCAAGAGTTCTTGGCTCTTCATCTACATGAGCGGCTCTCGCACCCTCAGCTGGGACATGAGGAGTTGCGGCTGTTATTGGATTAATCCGGACTAGATTGATCGTTGGATCAATCTCCACTAGTGGTGGCATATCCGGATCGAAGTCCTCATCATCGGATGATTCCACTCTAATGGACTTAGTTGGCTTCTTGACTTTCTTCTTCTTTTTAGAATCATTCAGCTCCAACTTCATGTCCAACATCATAGCCCTGAGTTCATCAATTCGGAATTGATGACTCGTTTCCGCATCTATACGAGCTTTCTCACTCAACCTAAGTTGACGTTGAGATTCGTCTAACTCCGCTTGTATATCACTCTCTTTATTTTCAGCCATCTTTCTTTCCTTGGCCTTCTTCCTAAGAGTTTTCTCAAGTTCCGGATCAAAAGGCACGAGGTCTTTGTTGGATCTAGACCTGCGCATATACCTAAAAGAACCTGCAAATAATACTCACAAGAGATATCAAATAACAAGAGCAAGCTCCCAAGCTCGAAAACCGAAAACCGAAGTTTGGTTTAGACCAAATCCCCGGCAACGGCGCCAAAAACTTGTTCGCCCAAAAGCGTGCGTGCAATCAAGTCTTAAATTTATAAAACTAGAATAAAAGCAAGCGAACCCGCAGTGTATGGATCGGCGTAGATTAGCAAGTATTCCAGAGTGTCGATCACAAGCACAAAAGAGAGATCAAAAGCAACAAGAAAGATCTACACTATAAACAATCACAAAATAGACTCAATCTAGACCTAGTCCCCGGCAACGGCACTAAAAAGTGTGCATGCAATAAGCCTTAAATTTATACTCGTTATATTTATCCTAACTTTTAGCGCACCCGCAGTGTACGGGACGTTTGTAGCGTGGATAGTATTCCGAGGTCGAACACAAAGACTAAGGTGAAATTGATTCGGTTTTGTGATTAAGTTTAGTGAAGGTCTAAGGTTAGAAAAGAGGGAAACAAAGAAATGAAAATCTCAATTGTTTTTGGTTGTTTTGGGTGATCAATCAAAGATCACAATTCATGCAAGGTAAACAATCAAACTAGACTAAAAATCAGCACAAATGAACAAATCAAACAAGATAATGATCTAGGAAAGAAAAGACGGATTCTAGGGGTCGGAAGTTCCGGTTATGGCATAGAACTCAAGTTATCTATTCATTCTTTGGATGTAACTATGATATGTTGGGATTAGGTGTATCTAATTTGGGGTCAATTACCGGGTAGGTCTCATGATCCAACTAGTCCACTCCTAAGGTCTTATTACCGGGTAAGTCTCTAAGATCCTAAGGGTAGGAATTCTACACAAACCGGATTGTTGATTAGGGATCTAACCTATCCTTACCGGGTAAGTCTTAGAAGGGGAAGTCCTAACCAACTATCCTAGCACATCTAATCCAATGGCGGCTTATTAGGCTCACCACTACCTAAGGGTTGCTATTTTAGATTCTAAGGGCAAGGATTACCGGGTAAGTCTCTCCTAACACTTAGTCACTACACTAGGTCACCCTAGGATAGGTTAAACTCAGCAAACACTTAGGGTTTCAACAATTCATAGGTCTAAGGCAAGGTCCTTCGAACCAGGGAAAATCACAGTTTGTTCTACCGAAACCACGGCCGTGGTTCTTCAAGAACTACCCGTGATTTCTAACAGGAACTACGTTCATAAGCAAAAATCATCCAAAGGTAAATCTAAGTCCGTCCTATCACAGTTCTAGCCATAACTATCCTTTCCTTACCCTAGAACCACATCAATTTAGCCTACAACCTTCATAATGCAAATCAAGACAAACAAACATAAAATCAAAACATCCATTGCAAGATAATGAAAGAAAAGGGATGAACAAGTGATCTCAATCCAAAACTAAGCTGAAGATTAGAATTAGAACCACTTACAACCCTTCCAAAAGAAGGTTCAAAGACTCATACAATCTCTAGAAAACGAAATCTGAAATATAAGAAAGCTATGGTGTGTTCTTCTCCTCCTCTTCAATGGAGTTCTTCTCCTTCTCTTTGGCACTTTCCTTCCTAGAAAAACCTCTTGATTTTTGAGAATATATTTGTTAGAGAAATGGATAATGGATGAGCTGCTCCCAAACTACCCCAGCTGCCTCAAACAATCCATGAAGGACCACTCTTATAACAAATCTTTCATGAGCTGGCCATGAGAGTCGTGGCACAGCTGTCACGAGAATCTGGCAAAATCCACGGTCATTTCCACGGTCATTTCCACGGCCGTGGTTCTTTGCAGAAACTTCGCCTTGGATCATTGAGATGTGGTTTGGTGCATGGTTTGTGTTGGCAAGGTTCAATGAGTCCTCCTTAGCCCTTGGCTTGTGTCCTAATGTGTCCGAGGGTGTGCCATCTAAATGAATGATCCTCAAACGCATCGTTTAAGCTCCTAAACTTCCCGAAATACCTACAAAACGCGCACAAGTCCGTGTAGACGTCTATCTCGACAAAATACGTGATTTGGGTACAAAACGTCTTGAACTAATGCTAGATCATGCATGAATGAACGAGAATTCTATCTAAATGTGCACCTAAAACTATGTTATAAATCGTGTTATCAATTAGCAAGTATTCCAGAGTGTCGATCACAGGGATTTGGTGAAACAAAACCCAGTGTCAAGTTATCGAGCAAATAAAAGGTAAAGCTTTGCAAATACTGGGAAAACAACAACCCTAAAGATCCAGGTGTCAAATTGTGGCAATCGATTCAAGATATACTAAAGAACTAAGGACAGAGTTAAGAGTTGCAAAGGTATGCTAATGTAAAGCAATGTACAGTGAAGTTCCAAGACTTTATATGACTTATCTAAAGATACTCTTTATAAAGGTTGTTGATGCTTCAGTATAGAAAGGATCTATGGACAAGAATTAATCTCAAATACCCAAACTTGTAACTCAAGGATCAAAACTAGCTAAAATGATTAATGTTGTGACACTCGAAATCGAAATAGAGGGTGATGAGTCTCACTACTACCTAGAAATGGATAAACCAAGACTAGATTAAAGCTAATCTTTAACCTTGGATCAAAGTAAAAGCAAAGTTCGTAAACTAGGGTAAATCACGGTCAGATTTTGAGGACCATGGCCGTGGAATTTCAAGAATAGGCCGTGATTGGGGTTCGTCGACGAGATCTCTCTAATTCTCAGGGTCCAATCAATTTACGATTGATCTATCATCATCTAAGCCACAACTATCAACCCTTCACCTTAGAATTGCTAAAGGGTTTTAGCCAACAATCATTGTCATGATATCAATATTCAAATTAAGGAGAATAAAAGATGAAAACCCTCGAATACTTAATAAAACTTCAAAACCAATTCTCAAATCCGAACACAAGTAGTGATAATCAATGGATTCGAAATATAGAACACAAAACCTCACAATAATCTAAGGTAAGTATGAAGAACAGGTTGTCAATAAGTCTTCGATGTCAAAACCTAAGAAAGAGGTTAAAAACATTCGGCAATCTTCAAATCCACCCTCGGCAAGAATGATCCAAGCAAGCTAAGCGGCCGTCAGCGTCTCCGCGATATCTAACGCAAATGTTGCGAGATTAAGCAAGCGTAAGCGCGGATCCCCAAAACTCTCTTTTCTGACCATTTTATAAGACGGGAAAAAGGTGACCGTCCAGGCCCATCACGTAAATAACGTGGCAAATAAGGACTCGTCAAAAGATCGCCTAAATCACGGTCTCAAGGGTTTCCACGACCGTGGTTTAGGGCGTGGAATTGGATCACGGTCTCTTGTGACTTCCACGACCGTACTTTAGGCCGTGTAACTTACTAGAATGCTCCACGCTCATGATGCCAAGATCCACGGCCGTGGTTTAGAGCGTGGACTCTTCTACGGCCGTAATTCAGGGTGTGGAAGTGTAAAATGCTTGTAGTTTCCTTTGTGTCATGATATTCTTCATCCTAGCTCATTCCTTAGCTTCCTTGATTTGTTCCTAATCCTCGAACATGATCGATTCCTCTCTTTTCTCTCTCAATAGCTCCCATTTAGCTCCTTTTCGTCTACAATCAACACAAAGCTAGTGTAGACATCCATATCGACTATAATAGAGGGATAAGCTAACAATTGCTTCTAAACTTCACCCATGTACACTATAATGAGGGAAAAATAACTAAAATAAGTGCCTAGAATATCGTAATAATTCACAAAGAGCGTTATTCCCGAGGTTGGGGATAGGATAACTGTGAGGTCCGGGGCACATAGTTCCCCATCTGCTAGGACCGGGGGAGCATCGATTGGAGCTACAGTGTTTGAGGATTATTTACTCTGAGTAGAGGAGGCGTTTAGGACTGGAGCACCACCTCCAGCACCACCAGTTCCGGAACCTGTACCTACACCTGCACCGGCGAGATTAGTCGAGGTCTTGCTGAGGGCTACCCAGATCAGAGCCACACATGATATAGTTGCACCGGCAGTAGTGGAACTTGAGCCGGTTGTGGAGATTTCTAGGCCTAGAGACGAGCTGACGTCTCCTAGACCCGATGCCTGGTTGAAGGCTTTCAACCAGCAGCATGTACCCTACTTCGATGGGAAGGTAGGGTTAGAGGTAGAGCATTGGATTGGGCATGTGGAGTCAGCATTGGAGGCGATTCGTTGCCCGGAGGATAGACAAGTGGAGATAGTTCATACATTATTTAAAGAGGAGGCCTAGTACTGGTGGAGGTTGGTGAGAGGAGGTGTGACCAGGATGGACCAGTTGTTGCGTCTCGTGAGAGAGACATTTTGCCCGGATTCACTGCGTCGAGACAGAGTTCAGGACTTCCTAGAGGCAGGTTTTGAGGATGTCCCCGCCATGAAGGCGATTCGACATTTTAAAGCGGAGTTAGCATTTCTGGGTCCCGTTGTGCCTCCAGCGGACCAGCATGTTTACCCCTTTTCCAAGAGATTGAGGGAGTCCACCCGTGCTTACTTGGCGGGATTTCGTTGCGATTCCTTGGCGGAGTACCAAGATCGGGCTTCGGCCTACGAGAGAGACCGACGTGGGGATGAGAAGAGCAGCACAGTCCAGGGGACCGGACAAGCGATAGAGGACCATACCAGCTAGTTCAGGGGCAGGAGTGGCAGGGCAGGGACGTAGCCAAACTCCGGGACGTTCCGGTCCTCAAGCATCGAGGTAGACACCAGACGGGGGACGTCAGTGCTACAATTGTGGAGAGTTTGGGCACATGAGGAACACATGTAGGAGACCACCCATGGCGTATTTCTCTTGTGGTCAAATTGGTCACCGAGCCGCCTTTTGCCATCAGGGCAAGTCACAGTCGCAGCAGGGTTCTTCGCCTGCTGGAGTAGCAGGAGGTAGTCAAAGGCCTCCACAGTTTCAGCCACAGGGCTCTCAACAGAGGTTCCAGGGACAGACTCGTACACAAGGTTCAGCCCAGGGCCAGGGCCGTGGTAGGGGGTACACAGGAGACCAGGGGAACACATGTCAGAGCGATCGAGTTGAGGAGTGTTGTTGATCCAGCAGCACCGGCAGATGCAGGTACTATTTAGATCCATGGACTACCGGTCCGCATTTTGTTTGATATGGGTACCATGCAGTCTTTTATTTCGGATGATTGTGTAGCTAGGTTCTCCTTAGTTACAATAGAGGGGAGACCCTTTGTTGTGGGGTTACCCGATGGGGGTAGGGTTAGTGGTACCCAAGAGGTACACGGTGGTGCCATACGTTTGGGAAACCGTGATTTGTTAGCCGACTTCTATGTCATGCACTTGGTGGATGAAGAAGTCATCCTTGGGGATGGATTGGATGGACCGCCATCGAGCCGTGCTGGACATCAGTAGGAGGACCGTGACTGTTACCACAAAGACGGGTCATGAGGTGATTTTTCGAGGTTGGGACCTCGGGAAGGACGGTACTGTCATTACGCGGTCCGAGCCGCGAGACTTATCGGACAGGGATGCAAGGCCTTCTGGTGCTTTGCCATGAAGGAGGAGACATGACCGTCACTGGAGGAGATTCCCGTGGCTTGTGAGTTCGAGGATGTATTTGGGGAGCCACCAGGATTGCCACCACAAAGGAGCGTGGATTTTGCTATTGAGTTGGAGCCCGGCACGAGGCCGATCTCCAAGGCTCCATACCGCATGGCGCCTATCGAGATGCTGGAGTTGAAGAATCAGCTCAAGGAGTTAGTTGAGAGGGGTTTCATACGCCCGAGCGTTTCCCCTTGGGGTGCACCGGTCCTCTTCGTCAGGAAGAAGGACGGATCTTTGAGGCTTTGCATCGACTATTGGGAGTTGAACAAAGTCACCATCAAGAACAAGTACCCCCTACCGTGCATTGATGATTTGCTAGACCAGTTGCAGGGAGCCTTCATTTTTCACGTATTAATTTGAGGTCAGAATAACACCAGCCGAGGGTGAGAGAGGAGGATGTGCCAAAGACGGCATTCAGGATGAGATATGGACATTATAAGTTTGTCGTGATGCCGTTCGGGCTCACGAATGCACCTTCCGTCTTCATGGAGTTGATGAACAGCATCTTCATCGACTTTTTGGACCAGTTTGTGGTAGTGTTTATAGATGATATCTTAGTATACTCCCGGAGTAGGGAGGAGCATGCGGGACACCTGAGGACGGTTCTTCGAGTCCTTCAAGATAGAGAGCTTTATGCAAAGCTCTCTAAGTGCGAGTTTTGGATGTCCGAGGTGGCATTCCTGGGTCATATAGTTTCCGCCGAGGGTGTCATGGTTGACCCGGAGAAGATAGAGTCCGCTTCTTCATGGCCACCTCCTAGGACGGTCAAGGAGGTGCGCAGTTTCTTGGGCTTATAGGGATATTACCGCCATTTTGTTGAGGGTTTCTCCGTGATTGCACGGCCACTTACTTCCTTGTTGAGGAAGTCTACCAGGTTCGTCTGGTCCGAGCCTTGTCAGCACAACTTTGAGGAGCTGAAGAGGAGGTTGACCTCCGCTCCTGTGTTAGCCCAACTTGAGGGCGTCGAGGACTTTGTTGTATATATAGAGACGCCTCCAAGCTAGGCTTGGGGTACGTTTTGATGCAGAGGGGTAGGGTTATTGCGTACACTTCTCGGCAGCTGAAGCCGTACGAGGAGAATTATCCCACCCATGATCTTGAGCTAGCGGTAGTGATTCATGCCTTGAAGATCTGGCGACACTACTTGTACGGGGCCACGTGCCAGATCTTCACAAACCATAAGAGTCTGAAGTATATATTAACTCAGCGAGACTCCAGAGGAGATGGTTGGAGCTAATTAAGGACTTAGATTTGGAGATTTTGTACCATCCAGGGAAGGCGAACGTAGTCGCCGATGCTTTGAGTAGGAGGACTCCTCGAGAGGAGGCTATAGCTCGACTTACAGTTCAGCCACAATTGCATAGGGATTTAGCGGAGTTAGAGTTGGATATCCGGTTTCCGGATACGGTCGGCCATTTGTCCGAGTTAGTGGCATTACGTGATCTATCCGGGGAGATCCGGCAGAAGTAGGAGGGATGTCCCATGTTGACAAGGATTCTGGATAGGATGGCCAGGGGAGAGGCACCGCAGTTTATCACGGGAGCGGACGGGTTATTGAGACCCCAGGGACGTATTTGTGTACCGTCAGACCCGGAGTTGAGAGAGAGGATCTTGCATGAGGCGCACTCTACACCTCACTTTGTGCAACCAAGCACGACTTGCCAATAGGTCAAGATCAATCACCAGAGACACGCAGTAGAGCTTCATCCACTGCCCGTGCCGTAGTGGAAGTGGGAGGATATTTCCATGGACTTCGTGACGGGTTTGAGACCGAGTAGGAGCTTTAACGCGATATGGGTGGTAGTCGATCGGTTGGCGAAAACCGCACATTTCATCCCTATTAGGGAGACGTGGCCGGTGAGTCGTCTAGCGGAGGAGTTTACTCGTCAGATTGTGAGGTTACATGGAGTACCGAGGACTATCATCTCGGATAGGGACGGACGTTTTATCTCGAGGTTTTGGAAGCAGGTACACGCCGCCCTAGGTTCGAGTCTTCACTTCAACATCGCATACCATCCATAGACTGACGACCAGTCAGAGCGGACTATTTAGACCTTGGAGGACATGTTGCATGCATGTGTACTAGACTGGGGGCAAGAATGGCCAGACCACCTTCCATTGGTGGAGTTTTCGTATAATAATAGCTGGCACGTGTCGATTGGGATGAACCTTATAAGGCATTATATGAGAGGAGATGCCTCACTCCCTTATGTTGGGACGAGCCGGGGAGTTCGAGTGTTGTAGCTCCGGATCAGGTATAGGACGACATGGCTAGAGTTGCCTTGAAAAGAGAGAGGATGTTGACCGCTCTGAGTCGTCAGAGATCGTACGCGAATAGGAGGCGTAGACCTCTCGAGTTCAGGGTAGGAGCCTAGGTGTGGCTGAGGATATCACCAAATCTGGGGGTCAGACGATTCGGCATTAAGGGAAAGTTAAGCCCCCGATATGTCGGTCCTTTCGAGATAGTAGAGAGAGTTGGTGTGGTGGCATACCGGTATTCCATGTGTCTCGGCTGCGAGAGTACATCCATGACCCGAGACACATCATTAGTCACGAGGACCTTGTGGTCGAGCCGGACCATACTTTTGCAGAGCACCCGATAGCGGTTTTGGAGAGGAGTACGAGACGCCTTCGATCAAAGGAGATACCAATGTTGAGAGTGTAGTGATCGGGGCAGGCTTAGAGTCACCGTTAGGTGTTACGCTAGGAAATAGCACAAAAAGCTTTAGATTTATAAACTCGAACTAAAATCCTAAACTACCTAGCGAAACCCGCAGTGTACGGATCATTATGTAGGAAGGAAAGTATTCCGAGGTCGAACACAAGGACTGAGGCGAAATCAAGTCATTCAATGATCAAAGATAGTGCAAATCTAGTCTAAGAAAGGAGAAAGAAATAAAGAAATGAAAATGATGATATTTTTGGTTGGGTTTTTGTGGTGATCAAGCAAAGGTCACAAATCAAGCAAAGAAATAAAACAAACTAACAACTCAAGCTAGCAAAACAAACAAGTGACACAAACACAAGATATGAGATCAAAGAATGAAAAAGTGGATTCTAGAGGTCAAGATTTCCGGTTATGGCATTGGACTCAAGGTTCTAAAGATTCTAAGGACAAGGATGCGGTGTTAGGAAATGGTGTTTCTCTAATGGAAGCAATTACCGGGTAGGTCTCATGCTTCGCTAATCCCACACCAAACTCCTATTACCGGGTAAGTCTCAAGGAGGTAAAGTTGGGAATTCTACACAAACCGGACACTACTTAAGGGGCAAACCTCTCCTTACCGGGTAAGTCTCGGAAAAGGTAAGTCTCAAGCAACAATCCTAGCACACTCAGTCCAATAGCGGCTTACGAGGCTCACTACTACCTAGAGTTCATCATCTTTGGTATCTAAGATCGGAAATCACCGGGTAGGTCTCTTTCCTTACTTAGTTTGCTAGCATTAGGTCACCCTAAGCTATACTATGCTCAACAAACACTAGGATTTCAAAAATCTAACATCCTAACATACAGATTCATCAATTAAAGAGCAACAGAAGGAAAAATCGGGTGGATCATAGTAAAAATCGGCCGATTTACCTGAAGAACAGGCCGATTTTTCTGTCTGAGTTAGCTTTCGTGCATACAAATCATCCTAAACTAACATATAAGTCCATTCAATCATCACCCAAGCTATAACCATCAATCCATCACTCCAAAATCACAACAAATTAGCCAATAACATGCATTTCAAGATCTAAAATCATCATACAAGCATACATGGAATCCATAGCAAGAAGATGAAGTAAGGAAATGAAAGCAATGAAACTTAGCTGGATTTGAGCTCAAAACAAGTCTTTCAACACATCAAATGTAGCTCCGAGTCAGATCTTACAACCTTCAACGAGTTTCTTCACAAAAATCACTCAAATCTCACTACGAAATTGAAATCTACACTAATCTCCCTCAAGAACACCCACAAGGGTGTCTTGAAGAGAGCTCCCAATTGGAAGAGTCTTTTGGAAGATGCTAGAGGATGTGGGAGAGGAGGAGTCTCCCCCATCAACAGCTTGTAGGTCCACTTATATTCTCCACCAAGAGCAAGGCCGGACAAGAGATCGTGGGACACGTGGCTTAAGCTATCAAAGGCCCAAAAATCGACCCAGTAGGAAAAATCGGCCAATTTTCCTGGGTGTAGGTCGATTTTCTTCAACAGAAGCATGCTATGATCGTCTAGCCATGAGTTGCTCCATTGCTTGCACCAACAAGGGTCCTTGTGTCCTTCATTGCTCCAATTATGTTCCTTCAAGGTCTCGGATATGTACCACCATGAGGCTTGACTCTCGAATGTATCGATTAATGCCCAAAAGATCCCCGAAATACCTACAAAACCGACAAAAGCTCGTGTAGACGTCTTTTCTAGAAATATGCACGAAATGAGTGTAAACGTCGTGAACTAATGTCAAACCGTGCATGAATAACGGGAAAAACTATCTAAATGTATGCCTATACTAACGTCATAAATCACGTTATCATTAGGACAGTCGGGTTAGTCCTGAGCTTCTTCCTTGTTTATACCTATGTGCTATGTGGTTTGACATGCCTTGTGTATGCTATATGTGTGTATGTGTGATTACCTTTCGAGGTATTGATGCGACTACGAGTTTTGACTTCGGAGTTTTAGGACCGATGGGAGACGTTTTATGTCCCGTACGTTTTCGAGTTCTGTCTTTTGTGAGGTGTACGCTTACCAAGTTTCGGGACGAAACTTGTTTTTAGGAGTGTTAGTTGTAACATCCGGAAATTTTATTTCTGGAAGTCGGGGTGTTTCCGATCTTTTCCACGTCGGCGGCTTATTTCCCGCATGTACATTTGCTGAGTACGAGTTTTAACGCGGGGGAGGGGTTCCTTTTTACTTTCCAACCTTGAGAAGAGGAGTGAGGGGACAAGGGGGCTGACCCTTGGGTTATCGCACCTCTTTTGTCACCTCATTATTCTCCCCTCTCTTTTCCCCATTTCTCTTTTATGCTCTTTTCCCTCTTCCACTTCTCTTCTTCCTTGTTGCTCTCATCTTCCTTCTCCTTAGAAGAGTGGTGTGTGGAAGTTGCAGTTTGAGTATTCCGGATCTATTGTGGTAAGTAGTCTTCTTCCCTCTTCCTCTTGCTGCTTGTATTCTCTTCTTCCTCTTCTTTTCCTCTCCATGGCTATGGGGGAAGCTTTTGAAGGGAGATCTAGTAAACCCTTGCATGTCCCTTTCTTTAGCTCGTTTAGGTCGTGGTGAGGAAGCTAAGACCTGTGGTGAATGTTTGGAGAAGGCCCAGCAAGAGAAGGAAGCACTAGGAGCAAAGAACCAATCGAAGAAACAAAGAAGACAAAGTTTCTGCTGCTCGACCGTGGGGGCGGATCTACAGAGACGCGGGGGCGGATCAAGGCCACCGTACGGGCGGTCAGGGCCACTGTAGGGGCCGTCCACCTGGCGCATGGGCGGCGACAGGGTCCGCCGGGAGCGTCAGTTTGCTTCCGCAGCTGCGTTTTCTTCACCAGTAGGTTCCTCCCTCCCTTTCCTTTCGTTCCTTCCTTAGACCTTTGATGTATCTAGTTAGAAGCATGCTTAGGATGGACCTAGGGCTTATGAGAATGCCATATAGTGGTTCCTTTCCTTGGAGCCCTTATGGCTTGGTGTGAGTGATGATCTTGAGTGTTGAGCATGTTGACCTTCCTAAGCTAGTTGCTTCTCCTAGGTTGTTGTTGTTAATGTCCTTAGGTTGTATAGGTTGTTGTGAGTTTCCCTTGCTTGTTGAGAGTATAATGAGTACCTTGAACCCTAGGAAGCTTTCCTAGTTTGAGATTTGAGTGATCTTGCGTAGATCACTAGAATGAAGTCTATGACTTCATGAGTGTGGGCTTGTGTTGATGAGTGTATTTATGTATGAGAAGGTTGTATACTTCCTCACTAAGGAAGCTCGAGTGTTGTGAGTTGAGAGACGAGGTAAGTCTCCTGACTTACTTAGCCGTATTCGATGTATTAGATTCATTGCGTGTTTGGTGGTATTTGTTTTATCGCTTTCGCTATTACATATAAACCGGTAATAGGACCATCGACATTTATATATATATTTTGGCTCCAAGTGTATGATAACGAGTGGTGACATCATCTGCCTAGCTCTTGAGAGAGTCTAGGAGGTTCTCGGCGACTAGCCCGTGCTGGTTAGACGGCGGAGGCATCCGTACCGTTCCATGCCGGTAAGTAGGGACCGAGGCGGGACCACAGTGGTCTCGTGTCACAAAACTAAGTTGAATTAGAATGGGATACGACCTAATATATAAAGATAATAACCGAACTTGTTTTTGGAGCATGATTATATGATGTATGATGTATGAGTGTGTATGTGCCTTCACCATGTCTGTAATGCTTTGAATGTAGCTAACGGTTTTAAACCGCTTGTGTAGATGCCCCACAGGTTAGGGACGCCGCCGAGTGAGGTGGAGGAGTGGACAGCCGAGGGTCGCCGTACATTATAGGACGGGGGCGTTTTTCGGATTATTATTGTTGTTATGCTTATGTTGGATTATGGATTGTTGTACGCGTTCGGTTTATGTACTGAGGAGTTTTGTGTCGTTTTGAGGACTTGGCTGAGTTTCCACGTTGTACTCTTTACTTTTTCGTCTTGCATACATTATAAACGTTTTCGAGTTTTACGCCTTTATTTGTGTCATGTTGGAAAGGTCCGGTGAGATTGTTGTCAGGCTAAGGGTCGGGACCCATTGTGTGGTCTCGCCCGTAACATCCGATATCCCGCGGATTCGGGGTATTATTGTACGGTGACTCCCGGTTGTCCACTTCTTCACCTCACTCGGCGGCGTCCCTAACCTACAGGGCATCTACACAAGCGGTTTTAAACCGTTAGCTCATATTCAAAGCATTAGAAACGAGGTGAAGGCACATACACACATACATCAACATAACACATAACATGCTCTGAAACACAAAAGTCTGGTTTATTATCTTTTTATGATTAAGTCGTATCCCATTCTAATTCAACTTAGGTTTGTGACACGAGAATCATTGTTATCTTGCCTCGGTCCCTACTTACCGGCAAGGAATGGTACTGATGCATCCGACAGTCTACCCGCACAGGTGTTAGCATGAAATATGACTATATTTTAGGCACGTGTTTTAGTTGTTTTTCCCTCTTTTATGTGTACATAGATATAAGTTTGAAGCATTTGTGAGCTCATTCACCCACTTTGTCGATATAGAGATCTACACTAGCTTTGTTTTGTTTATAGGTGAATAAAGGCTTGGATTGGAGCAAAATTTGGAAGGAAAGGAGTATTTGATCATGCTTGATGGCAAAGAGATGCTTTGGAGAAGCTAAGGAAGGAGTATGAGTGAAAAACATCACGAAATAAAGGCTTTCACAAGAATTTGGATTTCCACGCCCTAAATTACGGCCATAGATTTGGTATTGGATCGTGGAAAGTGACATTGGAGCACAACAGAAAGTTACACGGTCTAAACCACAGCCGTGGAAAGTTATGAGACAGTGATTTCCATGACGAAGGTGACGTGTCATATTTGCCACGTCAGCGACGGTTATTGGGCTTTTTAGCAACCCTAATTTTGTCTATAAAAAGGCTGAAGATAGAAGAAAATGGGGTTGGCTGCATACGGTTCCAAGCTTAGGGTTTCATTTTACCTTGAGGATTGGAGATTTCGAAGGATTGGAGATTTGTGAAAGACGCAATATTGGAGATTACGTATTTGAGAGATTTTCTTAGGGTTTTGCTTTCGGAGACGGATTGACACTCCGTCCTTCATCGTTCCCTGACATTATTGTGAGGATTCTTGTTTCATATTCTGAATTCGTAAACATACTACTTTTGTTATTCGGATTTGTGATTGACTTTAATTTGTCATTGAGTTTTTGAGAGTTTTCATCTCTCTTTCTTCTTAAATTGATTTTTGATATTATGATGATGGTTATTGGCCAAAACCCTTTAGCAATTCTAAGGTGAAGGGTCGATAGTTGTGGCGATCCTAAACAGATTGGACCCTGAGAGTGTGAGAAACCTCGTCGACACCCTAAACCATGGTTTGTGCTTGAGTTCCGCGGCCGTGGAATCTCAAGATCTGGCCGTGATTTTCTCCGTTTTACAACTTTTGCTTTTTCTTTAATCCAAATTTAAAGATTTGGTTTAACCTAGCCTTGGCTTGCCTTAACTAGATAGTAGCGAGACTCCCCTCTATTTCGGTTTCGAGTGTCACAAACCTTAACTGTTTTAGTTTATCTTTGATTCCTTGGGTTTGGGCATGAGTATTTGAGATTAATTCTTACCTTTAGATCTTTTCTATATTGTAGCCTTAACAACCTTTATAGAGAGAGTCTTTGGGTTAGACATATAAGGTTTTGGCACTTCACCGTACATTACCTTACTTTAGTTATACCTTTGCAACCTCAACTCTGTCCTTATATCTATAGTATATCTTGAATCGATTGCCACAATTGGATACCTGGATCTTAGGGTTGTTGTTTTCCTCAATATTTGCAAAGCTTTTATACTTTTACTCGCTCGATTATTCGAAACTGAATTTGACTCACCAAATCCCTAAGTTCGATACTATGGAATACTTGCTTAACTACGCCGATCCGTACACTGCGGGTTCGCTTGCTTTTGTTTCAGTTTTATAATTATAACTTATTTGCACGCAAGTTTTTAGGCGAACAAGTTTTTGGCGCCGTTGCCTGGGATTTGGTTTAGACCAAATTTCGGTTCTCGGTTGTCGAGTTTAGGAGCTTTGCTCTTATTATTTGATATCTCTTTTTGAGTAATTTTTGCAGATTCTTTAGGTATATGTGAAAGACTAGATCTACCAAAGATCTAGCTCCTTTCGATCCAGAACTTGAGAAAACTTTAAGAAGAAAGTTGAAAGAGAAAAAGATGATTGAAAACAGTGATAGAAACATCCAAGCGGAGTTGGATGAAGTTCAACTTCAACTTAAGTTAAGTGAGAAGGCTCTTATGGAAGAATTGGAGCACCATCAATTCCAAATGGATGAGCTCAAGGCTATGATGATGGCCATGAAGTTGGAGATGAATGACGCTAAGAAGAAGAAGTTTAAGAAACCAAAGTCCTTTAGAGTTGAATCATCCGACAATGAGGATGAGGATATGCCACCACTAGAGGACATTGATCCGGTGATCCATCCCGTTCGTACCAACCCTAGACCACCGGTTGTTCCTCGCATTCCCGCTGGAGATGTGAGAGTTGCTCATGAAGGGGATGAACCACCGGTTCCGATCATACTCGGAAGACCGTTTCTTACAACATCCGGTTGTATGGTGGATTGCAAGAATGCTAGACTAGCCTTTGACATAGGACAAGAGAAAGTTGAGTTTGTTCTCTCAACTTTGGTGAAAGAGCCAACTCTTGGAGAGGATATGTTCAATTTCTATGACGAGGAAGCATCTAGAGAGGAAGTGAGCTCAATTCTATTCAAAGATCCATTGCAAAAGGTCATAACCATGAGAATCATGGAAAAGGGAGAGGAAGAGGAATGCAATGTTGAGATTGAAGCCTTTGAAGAGCTAAAGTAAGTACAAGAGGAAGAGTTTGAAAAACTATACGATGGATCAGAAAACGTGAGAAACCACGGTCAGTCGTGCTACTCCACGACCATGGTTTCACCAAAACTGACCGTAAACTGCTATTTCGAGAGAAACAGAGAGTTCCATGCCCAAAACCACGGCCGTGGAAGTAATAGTGGTGCCGTAATTTTGGGAATTTCTGAGAACAATTCCGTTCTTTCCACAAATGCTCTTGAGTCTTCTTCAATCACTCCTACACCCTTAGAGACCTCTAAGGAAGCGTCGGACACACCTCAAGACTCATCAAAGGCATCAATAGTAATGGAATTGAAGCCACTTCCCACACATCTTCGGTATGCATTTCTTGGAACTAATTCTACTTTTCCCGTAATTGTTAGTTCCAATTTAAGTGAAGATGAACATGAGAAACTAATGGCTATTTTAAGGAAACATAAAAAGGCCTTAGGTTATACAATAGAGGATCTTGTAGGAATTAAACCATCTTTATGCATGCACAAGATTCTAATGGAGGAAGATTTCAAGCCTTCAAGACAACCTCAAAGACGGTTAAATCTGATCATGAAGGAGGTTGTCAAGAAGGAAATTCTTAAGTTACTTGACGCATGTATCATCTATCCTACCTCCGATAGTAAGTGGGTGAGTCCCATTCAAGTAGTCCTGAAGAAAGGAGGAATGACGGTCTTCACCAACAAGAACAATTAGCTCATTCCTACAAGAACCGTGACGGGATGGAGGATGTGCATTGACTACCGCAAGCTGAACAATGCAACTAGGAAGATTCAATTCCCGCTACCATTCATAGATCAAATGCTTGAGAGGTTAGCACAACACTCTTATTTCTGTTATCTTGACGGTTATAGTGGTTTCTTCCAAGTTCCGATCCATCTAGACGATCAAGAAAAGACCACATTCACGTGCCCGTGGGGTACGTTTGCATATAGGAGGTTGTCATTCGGGCTTTGCAACGCTCCAACCACCTTTCAAAGGTGTATGATGGCCATCTTCTCCGAGCATGTTGAGGAAATCATGGAGGTTTTTATGGACGATTTTTCTCTTTATGTTTCCTTATTCGATAATTGTCTTTCTAACCTTTCTCTTGTGTTGTAAAGTTGTGAAGGCACTAACCTAGTTCTTAATTGGAAGAAGTGTCAGTTCATGGTTAGGGAAGGCATTGTACTAGGACACTTGATCTCTAGTAGAGGGATCGAAGTTGATACGGCAAATATAGAGACTATAGAGAAACTTCCTCATCCATCTTCGGTGAAGGGGATAAGAAGTTTTCTAGGACATGCTGGATTTTATAGAAGATTCATCAAGGACTTTTGTAAGATTTCGAAACCGCTAACTAATCTATTGATGAAGGATGCAGTTTTTGATTTTTCGCAGGATTCTCTAGATGCTTTCTATAAGATCCGGGAAGCTCTCATCTCAGCCCCGATTATCTAACCTCCGGACTGGAATCTCCCATTCGAGGTTATATGTGACGCAAGTGACGTAGTTGTTGGAGCGGTGTTGTGGAAAAAGAAGGAAGGACGAACCCATGCTATCTATTATGCTAGCAAGACGCTAGATGAAGCGCAGCTCAACTACGCCACAATGGAGAAAGAATTTTTAGCTTGTATATGCATTTGAAAAGTTTCGTTCTTATCTTGTAGGAGCGAAGGTGGTTGTATACACGGACCATTCAGCGATCCAGTATTTACTCCCCAAGAAGGATGCAAAACCGAGGCTGATTAGATGGATTCTTCTCCTACAAGAATTCGATCTAGAGATCCGCGACAAGAAAGGCTCGGAAAATTCTGTTGCGGATCATTTGAGTCGTCTACCACACATTGAAGACGACGATCTACCCATTGATGACTCCTTCCCGGATGAGCACTTACACATCATAGAGGAGTGCATCGACAATATATCTAGAGGTAACGAACCTTAGTTTGCTGATTTTGTAAATTACTTGGTTTGTCAGGAAATACCTCCCGGATTATCCTATGCACAAAAAAAGAAGTTCTTTAGGGATGTCCGGCAATACTTTTGGAATGAACCTCTACTCTTCAAGAGAGGTCCCGACGGCATCATTAGGAGATGTGTGCCGGAAGACGAAATGCAAAGCGTCATTCGTCATTGTCATTCACTACCTTGTGGAGGACACGCTAGTTCCAATAAAACTAGCGCTAAGGTATTGCAATCCGGTTTCTTTTGGCCTACTTTATTTAAGGATGTACAAACCTTTGTTTCTTGTTGCGATACTTGTCAAAGAACATGAAATATCTCTAGGAGAAACGAGATGCCTCTCAACATTCAGGAGGTGGAAATCTTCGACATTTGAGGAGTAGACTTCATGGGACCTTTTCCATCATCTTGTGGAAACCAATACATACTTCTAGCTGTAGATTATATTTCAAGATGGGTTGAAGCTATTGCCTCTCCAACTAATGATGCCATGGTTGTTGTCAAATTCTTTAATAGAACTATTTTCCCAAGGTTTGGGACACCACGGACCATCATTAGTGACGGAGGTTCACACTTCATTGCCCGACGATTCAAAGCTCTACTAGCTAAGTATGGGGTGACGCACAAGATCGTCACTCCCTACCACCCACAAACAAGTGGGCAAGTGGAAATTTTGAATAGAGAGATCAAGGGCATCCTTGAGAAGACGTTGTCAAAGACAAGGAAGGATTGGTCTTTGAAATGAGATGATGCGATATGGGCGTATAGGAATGCATACAAGACTCCCATAGGTACAACACCATACAACCTTGTGTATGGGAAGTCTTGTCATCTCCCGGTTGAGCTAGAACACAAAGCGTATTGGGTTATGAAATGGTTGAACTTCGGCATGAAGGAAGCGGGCGAGAAGCGCCTCTTGGACCTTAACGAGCTTGAAGAACTCCGCTTGAAGGCCTATGAGAACGCAAAGATTTACAAACAAAGGGCAAAGCATTGGCATGATAAGCATATCATTCCAAAGGACCTCAAAGAAGGAGATCAAGTTCTCCTCTTCAATTCGAGACTTCGGCTCTTTCCAGATAAGCTTAAATCTCATTGGACTGGACCTTATTTGATTAAACGTGTTTTTCCCCATGGTGCAGTTGAAGTATGGGGTGAAAAGAGCGGAAGTTTAAAGGTGAATGGCCAACGTCTCAACAAGTATTCACCGGAGCTCCCGGTTGAGGAAATCGATCCGATTGTCCTCGAATAAAAACAGGAACGGTCTATCTACAGACCCAAAACAAGCGCTTCTTGGGACGCTACCCAAGTTATTTCACTTACATTTTTTTTTTCTTTCTTAGATTAGCTTAGTTTAGTTTATTTTTGTTTTGTTTTCCCCTCGATACCTCCCGGTATGTTATGTTTTTTGATGTAGGAATAAGGAATGGGCAAAGGAAGGAAGAAAAAGTTGGAAGGAATTGACAAAACTTGAATTTTGGCACACAACGGAGACTTCCACGCCCAAAACCACGGCCGTGGAAGTAGCAGATGGCCGTAATTTTCCAAAATTTGACACAAATCAGAGAAAAACCACGGGTTTGTACAAAACCACGGGCGTGGAATGCCTCGAGTGACCGTGGTTTTCCAAAAAAAACTACGGCCACTATATAAACCACATTCCTTCATAAAAACACAACAAAACCCCATTTTCACGCCCAAAACCACGCCCAAATCGCCGCCACTTTCCTTCATCCCGTAATTCGTCATCCGGAGTCCGATTCGATCGATTCTTCATCCTAATGTGGAACATTTTCAACCATCTACAAGATCCAAGCAACAAACTGAGTGAACAATCCACATTGGAGAAGGAATTTGGATTTGAAAAATCCAAACCTAGGTTTTTACTCCCTTTTCTCTTCTTTGTCAATTTGGTTCAATTTCTTCACAAGATTTTAGGAGAAGTGGACGAAATTAGAATTGGAATTAGTCTAGGACTGTGATTGTTGATTTTCGTGTGCATTTGCTGAGATTTGAGAGAGACAGACCGAAACCACGGTTTCGTACATTTCCACGGCCGTGGAAAATCAAGAACAGGCCGTGGTTTTTTCTATTGTCGAGAGAAAACCACGGTTCCGGAGACTTACCTCGTCACCACACTCAACTCACAACACTCTCGCTTCCTGAGGGAGGAAGCCCACAACCTGCTCACAATAGGATATACATATCAACACATGCTCACGCTCAAGAAGTGTAAGACTTCACTCTAGTGATCCAAGCAAGATCAATCAACCCTCAAGCTAGTAACGCATCGTAGAAACCAAGATACTTACCACACTCTCCGCACATGATAGCAACTCAAAACAGATAATAACCTCACAAGAACATAAACCACTGCCAAGTAAGAACAAGCTACCCTATAAGGTCCATCATGCTCAACATACTTGAAACCATCAACTACATTGAGCCTTAAGGGCTCCTAGATTCTCAACCACTAGGTGGCATCCTCAAGCTACTCTAGGCCATCCTTGTCATGCTACTAACAAGATATAACCTCAAAGCTATGGAAGGAACAAAGAGAAAGGGATAAGAGGAGCCTATTGTCGAAGAAACGCAACCGTAGAGTCAAGCTGCACCCCTGCGAAACCCAGTCACCGCCCCTGCGGTCTCCTAGCTCCACACCTGCGGCCTAGCGCCGCCCTTGCGGTGGCCTTGATCTGCTCCCGCGGTTTGAGCAGTCGAAGGTGGTCTCCTTCGTCATTGACTGTGGATCCTTGGCTCCAATGTCCTCTTCTTCTTACTGAGTCTGCTCCAAACACCAACCATTGATCTTAGACTCCTCTTCACGACCTAAACGAGCTAAGAAAATGCACATGTAAAGGATCTGAGGAAAAGCTTCCTTAAGAGCTTCATCCATGGAAATGGATAAAGGAGAGGGAAAGAAAGGATAACCAGCAATGAAGAAGAAGAGAGGAAGAGGAAGAAGCTTACCAAACTGACTTTGATTCTTCTCCACTACAACTCACACAGAAGCAACCACGAGAAGAGAGGAAAGGGAGCACAAGAGAGGAGAGTGAAGAGAGAAAAGAGAAGCGTGAAAACAAAGTGAGGAGAGAGGAAGAGTTGGCTGAAAAGGTGGGAGGGAAACAAGGGGTCAGCTGACCTCTCATTACCTCAGCTAGGAACGAGGGGTCAGAAAGCAGAAAGGGGGAAAACGAAGGGTCGGCATGGTATTTTTGGAATAACTCCCGGCACTCAGCACCTCGTGTCTGCGGAAAAACTTAGCCGGTAACTGCGGAAAAACAACTCAAGATAGCAACACAAACAAGCAACACAAACACGAGATATGTGATCAAAGAGAGAAAAGCGGATTCTAGGGATTGGAACTTCCGGTTATGGCATTGGACTCAAGCTTCTAATCAACCTTGGACAAGCTGCGGTATGTTGGGAAAGGATGTTTCTCCAATGGGATCTATCACCAGGTAGGTCTCATGGTCCACTAATCCCTCACCTAAGGTCCTATTACCGGGTAAGTTTCTAGGAGCCTAAAGTTGGGAATTCTACACAAACCGGATTGCTATTTAGGGGTCAAACCTCTCTTTACCGGGTAAGTCTCGGGAAGGCAAGTCCTAAGAAACAATCCTAGCATACTCAGTCCAATAGCGGCTTGTGAGGCTCACTACTACTTAGAGTTCATCATCTTTGGTATCTAAGATTGGGATTTACCGGGTAAGTCTCTTCCCTCACTTAGTTTGCTAGCATTAGGTCACCCTAGGCTAGATTATGCTTAACAAACACTAGGATTTAAACAATCTAACTTCCTAACATTCAGATTCATCAATACAAGTACAACAGAACAAACCATCGGCTGATCATACAGAACCACGGCCGAGATTTTAGATGAACAGGCCGTGGTTTCTATCAGGGGTTAGGTTTCGAGCAAGCAAGTTATCCAAAGGTACATTCAAGTCTATTCTATCATAGTGCAAGCCATAACCATCATTCCATCACCCTAGAATCACAACTACTTAGCCAACAACATGCATTTTAGAATCCAAACTCAACATTTAAGCATTCATGGCTTCCATAGCAAGAAAATAAAATAAGAGTGAAAAGAAACAAGTAATCTTAGCTGAATATGAGATTAAACAAGAGTTACAACCCTTCAAACACAGCTCCAAAACGTTCCTTACAATACTTTCAAAAGTTCTTCAACAAAAATCACTAAAAACCTTTCAAAAGTTCACTATAAATCTAAGTTTTGATGTTGTTGTTCTTCTCCTCCCAAAATGAGAGTGTTTTCTTCTTTTCCAAGTCCTTCCACAATGGATGAATGAGAGTGAGAGAGAGAGTCCACTAGCCATCCTGCAGGACCACCTCTTCCCTCCACCAATGAGCAAGGGTCGGACAAAGAGATCGTGGGACAAGTGTCACAGCTGTCCAGAAGAAACCACGGTCGAGATTTTCCTCTCGGCCGTGGTTCTCACCAGAAACTCTCCTTGGATCACCAATTCATGAGTTGGTGCAAGGCATGCACCAACAAGGTCCTATGTGTTCTCGTTTGCTCCTAGCTTGCTCCTTAATAAGTCCAGAAGTTTTCCATCACGAGGAATGATCCTCGAATGTGTCGATTAAGTCCAAGAGCTCCCCTAAATACCTACAAAAACCGACAAGAGCTCGTGTATATGTCTATTTCGACAATGTGGATGAATCAAGCATAAAAGCCACGAACTAATGCCAAACGATGCATGAATAACAGGAAAAACTATCCAAATGAATGCCTAAACTAACGTCATAAATCATGTCATTAAAATACCCCATACTTGTCACTCGCTCGTCCCCGAGCAAGGTTCAACTATAGGTTACGAGATGGTATGATTTATGAATGCGAAAAAACATAAAATCTTTTTGGAATTGTGCTTCTAAAGATGGATCACCTTCATAGTCATGTTTCATGGTAATGGACAAGCAATCATGTATTAAATTAATGAAGGCACGGAAAGACAATCATACTTAACTCGAAATCATGCATGAAAGGTGAAAATGAAGAAGTCAAGATGATCATGAGAATATCCAATCTAGATCACTAAGTCATACACATATGCAAATAGGTCACAAGAACTTATAAAAGAAGAGGCCAAGAAATGTGATGATAAGGTGGGAATATTCTAAGGTCATGTGGTGCAAATCCCGGGAAGGAACTAAACAACCACAACTTCACATTTATACTTTATCCACCAAAGTTTATTTTTCTCCTTCTTTTCTTTCTTTTCTTTTCTTTTTCTTTTTCATTTTCTTTCACTTATTTTTGAGACAATGGCATTGGTGTACAAAAGCCGAAACCTTGGTGATTAGCGGACCTCGGGATTTTTCCGAGGTGCCTCATACCGGGCACACATACCAAGGCTCGTTAGGACATTCGGTTTATCCGACTTTGGCAAGACACAAACACCCGATCATGTGAATGGTGCCGAGTTACTCGTCATCAAAACCAAAGTCCCCAAACCTATATTTTTTTCTACACTTTTCACAACACATTTTCAACAACTTCATTCACAAAATTCATACACCAACTTCACCACCCCATACTTGCTTTTCACGCACTCAACACACTAGTATGCTCCTATTCCCGGATGGGTCAAAAGAGGTCAAATTTTTAATTAAGTGAGGTGCTGAAACAACATGATCAAGATGAGAAGAAGAGAGATGAATTTCCTTAATCATTCCATGATGATGTGCAAGAACTAGCATGTAATTTCGACTATCAATTCTCAATCCAATCAAGGCAAACATCATAATCACAATTCATACATAGGATTCAAGAGAAGTATTTCAAGTCCATATATGCATAAATCCATTCAACACACAAGGCCATCCATAGCCAATTCACAAAACAATCTCATCATGAGGGTCATATCCAAACTAGGAAGCACAAAATAAAATTTAATTTTCTGATTTTTTGGAATTTTTGAGATAAATATCTACAATGCAAAAACTAATGAAACATGTGACAATAATATGAAACTATCGTAGATGCAATCATGCAAATGATTGTGAAAACCCCACCCCATACTAAAAACCACATTGTCCCCAATGTGCAAATTAAATAAAGAAGTGAAAGAGAGTCCTCACAATGTAAAAATGGTGTTTTCGGTATTTTGGTTCACTCATGTGAAGTGATGGTGGATGATCAATCACAGGTGGTAGAGAGCTCTTGATGTTCATTATGGCGTCGAGACCTGCCCTAAGCACCGCAAGCCGTCCAAGTCCCACGTCCGCTCGACCCAAGTTTGATGCAGGATCATCATCATCATCCTCATGCCTTGCAAGACTTCTTTGTTACCTAGACTCTAGCACACAAACATAAAAAAAACACACCAAAACAAAAACAAAAGCAAAAATCGAAAACAAAAACAAAAAACGAAAAGGGAAAGATATGTATCAATGGGTTGCCTCCCATTAAGCGCTTCTTGAAGGTCATTAGCTTGACCAAAACCGGGAGCATTTCACTCAAGGTGAAGTGGGGCAATCATATCCACCACAGCTTCCGGGATGTACTTCTTCAAACGGTGCCCATTCACCTTAAAATCTCCACAATGCTCCCCACCTATCTCAACCGCTCCATGGGAGAAAACCTTCCTCACCACATAAGGACCCGTCCATCTTGACTTGAGCTTTCCGGGAAAGAGCCGCAGCCTTGAATTGAAGAGAAGGACTAAGTCACCTTCACTCAATTCCTTTGGGATTAGACGTTTGTCATGTCAATACTTGGTCCTTTCCTGGTAAATCCGGGCATTTTCATAAGCATCCAACCGGATCTCCTCAAGAGCATTCATGTCTAGAAATCTCTTCTCACCGGCTTCCTTGAGGTTAAAATTCAGCCACCTTATGGCCCAGTATGCCCTATGCTCCATCTCCATCGGAAGGTGACAAGACTTGCCATAAACTAGTTTGTAAGGAGTGGTGCCGATTGGTGTCTTGAAGGTGGATCTATAAGCCCACAAAGCATCATCAAGCTTCATAGCCCAATCTTTTCTTGTCCTAGAAACCGTCTTCTCAAGTATTCCTTTTATCTCCCGGTTGGAGATCTCCACTTGGCCACTAGTTTGGGGATGGTAAGGTGTGGCCACCTTATGACTCACCCCATACTTATCCAAAAGTGTCCCAATGTTCCTATTGGTGAAATGCTTCCCTCCATCACTTATGATCACTCTTGGTGTTCCAAACCTAGGGAAGATGACTCGGTTGAAGAACCGCACCACTACCTTGGCATCGTTTGTGGGAGAGGAGATTGCTTCCACCCATCTTGACACATAATCCACCGCCAATAGAATATAGAGGTTGCCATATGAAGAGGGGAATGGCCCCATGAAGTCCACACCCCAAACGTCAAAGACTTCAACCTCTTGGATATTGTTCAAGGGCATCTTATTCCTTCTTGAGATGTTGCCCTTCCTTTGGCAAGCATCACAAGCTACTACAAAATTCTGCACATCCTTAAACAAGTTAGGCCAATAAAAAACGGATTGCAATACCTTTGCACACGTTTTGTGTGAGCTAGCATGGCCTCCACATGGCAAGGAGTGGCAATGACGGATCACACTCTCCATCTCATCCTCCGGAATGCACCTCATAAAGACTCCATCCGGTCCTCTCTTGAACAAGAGAGGCTCACTCCAATAATAATGCCTCACATCCTTGAAAAACTTTTTCCTTTGGGCATATGACAAACCGGGTGGCACCTCTTCACACACAAGATAATTCACTATATCCGCATACCATGGCTCACTCCCTCTAGACACTTGAAGTAAGCACTCCTCCATCGTTTGCAATTGCTCATCCCAGAATGAGTCATCAATCGGGATGTCATCTCTTTCAATCTCCAATGGTGGTAGCCTACTAAGATGGTCCACTACTGAATTTTCGAAGCCCTTCTTGTCCCGAATCTCCAAGTCAAACTCTTGGAGGAGAAGGATCCACCGAATGAGGCGAGGCTTGGCATCTTTCTTTGTGAGGAGAGAACGGATTGCAGCATGATCCATGTACACAATAACCTTTGCTCCAACAAGATATGATCGGAACTTCTCAAAGGCATACACTACCGCTAGGAACTCCTTCTCGGTTGTGGCATAGTTGAGTCGGGCATCATCTAGCGTCTTGCTAGCGTAATAGATGGCATGTGTAAGCCCATCTTTCTTTTTCCTAAAACAGCCCCAACAGCCACGTTGCTCGCATCACACATTATTTCAAATGGTAAGCTCCAATCCGGAGGTTGCATGATAGGGGCGGAGATCAAAACATCCTTCAACCTAGAAAACGCTTCAAGACAATCCTTGGAGAAAACAAACTCAACATTCTTCATTAGTAGGTTAGTGAGAGGCTTAGAAATTTTAGATAAATCTTTTATAAATCTCCGGTAAAAACCGGAATGCCCTAAGAAGCTCCTTACCCCTTTCACCGAGGTAGGTGGTGGAAACTTCTCTATCGTTTCTATCTTTGCTCTATCAACCTCAATGCCTCGGTGGGAAATCAAGTGTCCCAACACTATGCCTTCACTCACCATGAAGTGGCATTTCTCTCAATTCAACACAAGATTAGTTTCCTCACATCTCTTCAACACCAAAGATAGATTAGCCAAGCAATTATCAAATGAAGAGCCATACACCGAGAAATCATCCATAAACACTTCCATAATATTCTCAATATATTCAGAAAAAATAGCCATCATACACCTCTTAAAGGTGGAGGATGCATTACACAACCCAAATGGCATCCTTCTATATGCAA
Source organism: Fagopyrum homotropicum (assembly GCA_033239125.1). Taxonomy (NCBI): domain Eukaryota; kingdom Viridiplantae; phylum Streptophyta; class Magnoliopsida; order Caryophyllales; family Polygonaceae; genus Fagopyrum; species Fagopyrum homotropicum. The sequence goes on along the minus strand of BSWB01000002.1, from coordinate 56,991,275 downwards.
ATGTTCCCCAAGGACAAGTAAATATTATTTTCTCTTGGTCATCCGGGTGAATAGGAATCTGGAAAACCCCACTATAGCAATCAAGGTAACAAAAATGTGAATGTTGAGCTAACCTTTCTAGCATTTGGTCAATAAAGGGAAGAGGGAAATGATCTTTCCAAGAGGCCACATTAAGTTTCCTATAGTCAATACACATTCTCCACCCCGTAACCATCCTAATTGGGATTAGTTCATTGTTCTCATTAGTTACTACGGTCATACCACCCTTCTTAGAAACAACATGTACGGGACTAAACCATTTACTATCCGAAATCGGAAAAATGATTCCCGCATCTAGCAATTTTAGGATCTCTTTCTTGACTACCTCTTTTATAATAGGGTTCAATCTTCTTTGAGGTTCAATTGAAGGTTTATGGTTGTCTTCCATCAAGATTTTATGCATGCACAAGGAAGGTTTAATGTCAACTAAGTCATCAATGGTGTAACCAATAGCTCTCCTATGCAATTTCAATTCATTCAACAATCTATCAAGCTCATCATCATTCAAAGATGCATTCACAATCGCGGGATAAGTAGAATTTGAACCAAGGAAAGCATACTTTAAATGAGAAGGGAGAGGTTTGAGATCAAGTTTAGGAGGACATTTATCGGTTGGATGTGATCCATATAGCTCCACATTAGATGAATCCAAAGCCATTGAAGACTCTTCAAGACTCCTTGAAGCTTGATCAACAACTAAGGGACTTTCTAGAGAAACCAGGGGTGATCCCACGGCCACTAGCATAACCCCGGGCGTGGTTTTGGAAAAATTGGCACAAATGGATACTACAGAGACTTCCACGGTTGAAATTATGGGCATGGTTCTTAGTCCCAGGCCGTGGTTCTCTCTATTCTTCAGCACTCCTTCGTGCACTTCAATTTCAGCACTTGTCTCCTTTTCTAATGCATCCAAAGCTTGGATTTCTTCATTGCAATCTTCCTCAACTCCTTCCTCCATGATGCTCATGCTAAGAACCTTTTCTAATGGATCCTTGATTAGGATTGAGCTCACAACTTCCCTAGATACTTCTTCCTCGACAATGTTGAAGACGTCTTCACCAAGGGCTGGCCCCTTCATCATTGTGCACAGCTTGAACTTAATATTTTCTTCTCCTATGTTGAAGGAGAGGATCCCATTTTTACAATACACTAAACATCCGGATGTGGCTAAGAATGGCCTTCCCAAAATGATAGGAACCGGGTAGTCCGCCGGGATGTCCAAAACAACGAAATCGATTGGCACATAGAACTTCCCAAGCTGAACCGGTATGTCCTCTAGGATTCCCACGGGGTGAGTGATGGGTCGGTCCGCCATGTATAGGGTCATCTTGACCGGCTTCGGTTCTCCTAGCCCAATCTTATTGCAAAGTGCAAGCGGGATAATGCTTACACTTGCTCCAAGGTCACATAGGGCCTCATATTGCACTTTTCCAACTCCAATTGGCACACAAAAAGATCCCGGATCTCGCAGCTTAGGAGGCATCTCCTCCCTCATGGTTTGTATCAACTCGGAAGATCTCATTGTCATCCTCACTTCTCCATACTCCTCCAGCTTTCTCTTGTTGGAGAGTATCTCCTTCAAAAACTTTCCATAGGCCGCCATACCTAGAATCGCATCCATGAACGAAATGTTAATATGTAATTTAGACATGAGTTCAAGGAATTTAACGACATGTTTATATAAACGAGCTCTTGCTCGTGATTGTGGAATGGTAGTGGTGGTTTGTATGGAGGAGGTGCCACATATGTTGGCTCATCATCTTTGCTCTTTCCTCCTTTCTCTTACAATGGTTCTTCTTCCACCACTACTCGTTTTCCCTTGTCATTCTCCTTTGGTGAGGGATCTTTCATGCTCAGCCCACTCCTTGTGGTAATGGCCAACGCTTGGCCTCTTGGATTGTCCTCGGTCCTTCTGGGAAGCTTTCCCGGATCCCTTTGTGCCTCACCCACCTTTTGGAACACTTGTGCTTCTAGCACCTTTTGAGCCTTCGAAATGGATGTGACCGTGCTCTCAAGCCCACTCAACCTTCCTAGCAATTGTTCAAACATCATTTCGGCTCTATCCTTTGGAGGTTAAGCCAAAACCGGGTAAAGGTTCTTGTGAAGCCTTCGGTGGTGGGGTTGCGCTTGTGGAAGCGGGAGGGTTCAAGGCACCATCCGGGTTAGAATAGGAGAACCCGGGATGGTTGTGATTAGGCCGATAATTGTTGTATTGCCGGCTGTTGTTGTTGAAGTTCCTAGGGCCTTGATAATTGTTGAAGTTACCCCTTCCCATGTAGTTAATATCCTCCTCTTTGGAAGCCAAATTGGCTTGCACTTGAGGACTTGCTTGATTCTTTAAGGTTGTGGTACACAACTCCCTCAAGGACTTAAGCTCATTGTTAATTGCATCAAGTTTGTAGTTGCTCATGGTGACTTCACTTAGTTCATATACTACCGGTTTCCTCCCATCACTCTTCCTATGGGAGTACTTCTCTATTGCCAAGGCTTGCTTCTCTACAAACTCTCAAGCCTCATCAAAATTCTTTTCCATGAGTGTTCCTCCGGAAAGTGATTGGAGCTTGAATTGACTATCCTCATCAAGCCCCTTGAAATAAATCTCCAATAGCTCTATCTTCGGTATCACATGGTGTGGATAATCTAGGAGGAGGTCTTTGAACCTCTCCCAAGATTTGAATAGGCTCTCTGTTCGCTCCAAACGGTGTGTGAAAGCTTTAAATTTATAACCCTAGATGTAAGCTTAAAACAAGGATGCGAACCCGCAGTGTACGGGTCAATCGTAGTAAAAAGCAAGAAATTCCAGGGGTCGATCACAGGGACTTAGTGAAATAAAGTCGGAATAGGTAAGCTTTAGCAATTACTAACCACAAAAGCAATTAAAACAGTCAAAGATGATAAACAGTCAATAAAGGAAATATGCAATTCTAGGGATTAAAGCATCTAGTTGTGGTTCCAACTCAAGATCTAAAGATAAGCGGACAAAGCTGAGATTTTTGCATAGGGAAGGTATTACTAAAGTGTGAATAGATCACCGGGTAAGTCTCACTACTCACTAATCCCAAACCATAACTCCCATTACCGGGTAAGTCTCAAGAAAACCTTAAGAGAAAGGCTTCAATAACTGAATCAATTATAAAACCAACAAGCGTTCCTTGGATAGAAATCCAACAAGACAATCAACAAAGAAGGGAATCTAAGATGATCTTACAAAAACCCTTCAAAAAGCTATAAAAGCTATAGACTTTCTTCCTTCAACCTTCAAAAAGGTTCTTCAAATCTCCCAACTGGAGTATGGCTGCAGCGGTGTATAAAACACAATCGGTGGTATGCAGGGTGATAGCGAATGTATGTAGCGTGTCCCGGGTGATAGCGGATGTCTAAGCAGCGTGTCCTGATTTGTGGGAAATCCGACCCTTTTTATAGGAAAATTACTCTCCAAAGGTAAGATATCTTAGAAAGATCTCTTCCCATAAAAATAGGTAAAATATATGGTGTAACTTATCTTCTTTCTTCCAGGAATCCAGCCCAAAAATATAAGATCCTCTTTCCAAATATAAAAGATCTCATCCAAGAATAAAATATTCTCGCCGCGTCCTAAGTGTTCGCCTCGGTTGAGTCGACTCCTCTGGATCACCTCGGTCGAGGTGACTCTGTAGTCAACCGAGGTGAATCATAACTGAATATGAAATCTTTCAAATCTGGTCCAAAGTGAATCTCTATTCCATGGCTATGCTTCCTAGATCTTTCCTTAAGCTCCTGAATGTAGCTCCAATGACTCCAAAGCTCCTTTTGCTCCTTTTTAGTCCAAAACGTGCCATTTTACCTACGATTACAACAAAACTAGGTGTAGACCTCGATTCCCGCAAAGGTAGATGAAACGACAATATAATCACATAATATACATACAAACATGCAGATTATTGAAGATAAAACGTCTAAACAAGCCCCAAAATATAGACAATAATTCATGCTATCACTCTCCTTATCCTTCATCATGAAGGCATTGATCTTCCCTCTTAGCTCGGTTGTCTTGGAAGGTGGGAAGAACTTTGTTAAGAACTCGGTTGTCATCTCCTCCCAGGTACCCACACGTCCTAGTGGAATGGATTGGTACCAAGCAAGTTCCGCATATAAAATACAAGATAGAATGGATTATAAGTCATAAAGATCAATGAAAAGTCTTTCAAAAACATTTTTATGGTGTGCTACAATCATAGATCACTCTAAGAAAATACTTCATGGAATTTAAAATCAAAACATGCTTAAAACATTTTATAAATATAAGAAAGTTGTTCATCTTTGCATAAAATCATAGAATGCATAATAAATCATAATTATCGAAATTAATCATGTATAATCGAGTTTAAACCACTAAGTCAATCAACAAGCTCGAGGTCTTAAGGGCTTCCCAAAAGAAAGGTCAAGAAACGTGTAGGGTAGGGATGTATATAAGGTAATGTGGTGCTAGAATCCGGGAAAAGGATATCACTTCACTTTCACTTTGACTTTCAACATCTTCCACCAATAAGCTTTGCTTATTTCACACTTTTTCTTTTTACTTTACTTTTTGGGATGCGTGGACAGAGGTGCACAATAACCGAAGCCTAGGAAATCAGCAATCATCAATTTCTTGAGATGCATCAAACCCTTGATGCACATACCATGACCCGTTAGGAATATCGCTCAATCCGACTTTAGCAAGACACAAACACCCGGATATGTGAATGGTGCCGAGTTACTCATCATCATGATTAATTTCCCCAAACCTATTTATTGCTTTCTAACACTTTCACTTCCAGCCAACTTCTCAACTTTTACTTCACTTGCTTTCACCACTTTGATTGCTTCCAAATTCCCGGATAGGTAAAGGGAGGCAAAAATGTATATGAGGGGCTAAGCATGATCAAGAAGAAGAAGAGAGAAGAATGAATTGCCTTGGTCTTTCCAGGAAGAAAGTGAGAGAACTTATCTTGCGGTGTCAACCTTCAAATTCAACATAATTTGGATAAAAACAAAGTATTAAACATGCCAAAAATTTCAAACAAAGCATTTAGCAACTTAAACATATCATAAAACCTTTCAAACATATAAAGATTTCAAAACTAGTCAGCAAACAAGATCTTCACTGAGATCATATCCAGATAGGAAGCACAAAACGTTTCAAAAACTCTCAGTTAAACCACCTCGGTCGAGGTGTTCTAGGTCAACCGAGGTGAAGTACCTCGTTCGGCCAGAACTGTCCCGGTCGAGGTCAAAAAAAAAATTTTTCTAAACCAGTTTTTGACGTTTTCTCAATCAAATAACCTGTATGTATGCATGCAATCTCAGATAAACACATAGAAGCAAAATAAAGCATAAATATCCGAAAATGTCGAGTCATACATCACATAAGTTAAATAATACATAAACACCCCATACTTGGGACACACTGTCCCAGTGGGTCAGAATAAGTCTAGAGAAAATAAAGTACTCACCGGACATATAGCTGAGCTGCATAATAAATAAGAAAGAAAATTCTGCAAGCTCTCAATAATCACGATCCGGTGGTGGTGGTGGTGGCATGTATGGATACTAGGATGGGTCAAATGGATATCCCATAGTCTGCTGAAATTAGATCTCCATCATCCGACGCTGATAGTGCTGGCTCTCTAGCATTTGATTAGTCATGTGGTCGAGCTCTCGGCGCTGGTCATCAAATCTCTCATGGATGTCCACAGTAAGGGCAGCATAAGAGTCTATCATCTGATCCGTTAGATAATCGATCCGACGGTGAGCCTCTGGATCTCTCTATCGGCGTACCCTACGCCTAGCAGGTCGTACTGGTGATGCAGCCGGCGCGGTCTCAGTATCGTCATCGTCTAAGTCAATGACCGGCGCACTCGTCCCAGCAGTATCAGTCCCTGTATCCATAGGAACTCCACCATCCCTATCATCATCATCAGCAGTCTCCTCCTCTACCTCATCCTCCTCAGCTGGTGCAGCTGCTGCCTCTCTAGCATCCTCCATCAATGGGATCCAAGCAGTCTGCCAGTAGTGAGGATCATAAACTGAGAACTGGGGTGACCATCCGATCCCCTGTGGTGTAGTCGGCTCCCATGGCATAGCTACATACGGCGTAGTGAGTCCTCGGGGAACCAGAATCCTCCGAGTAATCATCTCCTAAAGTCCTAGCGGCTTGGCAGCCGCCACCATGGTACATGCGCTGAGATCCATATCCTTGTAACTCGCAATGTGAGTCACGATGCCTCCGCAACAGATATCCCCCTTCGCCTTGGCCTTGATCTTGTGTAGATCCTTTGCCAACATCAAGCCAAAGTCTGGAATCCCTCTAGTCACCATGCAGTAAAGGCTGAACAACTCACCCTGTGTGACCTATTGGGGTGTCTCAGTACGCGCCAGAAGAGTCTCACTGAAAATCCTATGAGCTACCCTAAAAGCAAGGTGAGATATAATACGCTCCCTGGAGTCTCCAAGGCGCCATCTGTCTGCGTGCTCAACTACGTGAGCAATCTGACCCCAGAACTCCAAAGCTACAGCTCGGGAGGGAAAATCAACAGCAGTCGGAGCCGGGAAACCGAAGATGTCCCGCCAGTACTCTAAAGGAACTATGAAGTTCCGGTTCATCAACCGGTAGTTCACAGCACGCTTTGTGGGAAGGTAGGTGAAGGAGCTGATGAACTCCAAAGTAGGCTCTAAGTAGGCAGGTGCGCGGATCTCAGTAAACTGATCTAGCCCTACCATTGAAATCATCCGTCTCAAATCTTCATTCACATGGAGACAATCAAAAGCTGATACGTCCAGGAAGCGAGGTGTAATCACTGGACGGGCTGTGATGCGGTCATAGTCGACCTGGTGTCGCTCGTGGATCACCGGTCTAGTAGGTCTAGAAGAAGAAGAAGAAGAAGGGGAAGAGGAGGATTTGTCCCTCAGGACTAGTTGTCTATCTGAACTCATCTCTCAAACAACCTGTCAGATCACCTCGGTCGGCCTGACAAATCTCAAGAACACCTCGGCCGAGGCACAGGCCGACTGGATCGAGGTGAATAACTGTGCGACGAATTTCCTCAAAAATCCAGTTCTTTTCCCCCAAAATCACTACAACTGGTTCCTATGGGGTACTTAAATCTGTATCTCAGCAAATGCAGGGGCAACCCAAGCCCAATTTGAAGGAAAACAGTGGAGAAGAGCGAGGTTAGGGTTTTTCTGATTTTACCTCGATTCGGTCGATTCAGTTCGTTTTTCTCGCAGATTAGCACTTGCACTGGGATCCTCTACCCTTTCTTTGCAATTTGGAAGCAAGAATCGTCGAAAACGAGCGAAGAACGGCGAAGCGAGGCGAAGAGGCTGCCGCGGTCGAGGCGAAGAGGCTGCCGCACTTGCACTGGGATCCTCTACCCTTTCTTTGCAATCTGGAACTGCTGTCACCTCGGTCGAGGTGGTCTCGACTAGACCGAGGTGGTACGGACCAAGGTGGATCTTCAAAAACCCTAGTCACCTCGGTTGCTCAAGAATCATCTCGGTCGAGGTGCTTTGACAGCAACCGAGATGTGCCTCAGTCAAACTCCGTCTTCTCAAATTCTCGAACTTCTGTCCTTCCAGTTGTGCTCCTGGTTTGTATTCCTTCCTTAGATGTCACCTGTTATCTGTCTAGGACGCCAAAAACAAAACAAAGCAAAGCAAAAGAAAACTATCAAAGCTAGACTAGAAAAAGGGAAAAGAAAGTAATACCTTGGGTTGCCTCCCAAGAAGCGCTTGATTTAGGGTCGCTACCTGAACCATACGACGTCTCTATACGTGATGGGAGGTGCCCTCACCCCATACTTCACCTCCATCGTGGTGTGAAGTAAGTAAGTCTATCAAACGCTCCAACAAGTGTAAGTGCTCATCGGGGAATGAATCGTCTATGGGTGGGTTGTCCTGCTCGTGTGAAGATGCAGGTAGCCGGCTGAGGTGATCCGCAACAGAATTTTCGGACCCCTTCTTATCGCGGATCTCTAAGTCAAACTCTTGAAGCAAGAGAATCCATCGAATAAGGCGTGGCTTGGCATCTTTCTTAGCAAGCAAGTAACGAATGGCTGCATGGTCGGTGTAGACAATGACTTTCGCCCCTACTAAGTAGGAACGAAACTTCTCGAAAGCATATACAACCGCCAATAACTCCTTCTCGGTGGTAGCGTAGTTGCGCTGGGCTACATCTAGCGTCTTGCTAGCGTAGTAAATGGCGGTGGTCCGGCCATCCTTCTTCTGTCCAAGCACCGCTCCTACGGCTACATCACTAGCATCACACATGATCTCAAAGGGTAAGGTCCAATCCGGAGGTTGGATAATGGGAGCGGAGATCAACGCTTCCTTAATCCTGTAAAATGCATCAAGAAACTCCTGCGAAAACTCGAAAACAACATCTTTATTCAAGAGGTTAGTTAGAGGTTTAGAAATCTTAGAGAAGTCCTTGATGAATCTCCTGTAGAAAACTACATGCCCGAGAAAACTACTCACACCTTTAACAGAACAAGGGGGAGGGAGTTTCTCAATAGTCTCGATCTTAGCGCGATCGACCTCAATACCTCGATTAGAAATGAGGTGTCCTAGCACAATGCCTTCATTAACCATAAAATGACACTTCTCCCAATTCAGAACAAGATTAGTGTCCTCACATCTTTGTAGCACTAGAGAAAGGTTAGATAGGCAATCATCAAAAGAGGAACCATATACTGAAAAATCATCGATAAATACCTCCATGATCTCCTCTATATACTCGGAAAAGATAGCCATCATGCATCGCTGGAAGGTAGCGGGTGCATTGTACAATCCAAATGGCATCCTCCTATAAGCAAATGTCCCCCATGGACAAGTGAAAGTGGTCTTCTCCTGATCATCCGGATAGATAGGAATCTAGAAGAATCCACTATAGCCGTCTAAATAGCAGAAGTGTGAATGTTGGGCCAACCGTTCGAGCATTTGATCAATGAAGGAAAGTGGAAAATGGTCCTTCCGAGTGGCCGTGTTCAACTTCCTATAATCAATGCAAACCCTCCAGCCCGTGACGGTCCTGGTTGGGATTAACTCATTGTTCTTATTCGTCACAACAGTCATCCCTCCTTTCTTCGGAACTACATGCACCGGGCTAACCCATTTGCTGTCCGAGATAGGATATATGATACCTCCATCCAACAACTTAAGAATTTTCTTCTTCACAACCTCTTTCATGATCGGATTTAACCGTCTTTGAGGTTCCCGTGAAGTCTTATGATCGTCCTCCATTAGAATTCTATGCATGCAGAAAGAAGGCTTAATGCCAATAAGATCATCTATAGTATAACCCAAAGCCTTTTGATGCTTTCTCAGGACATGCATTAGTTTAGACAATTCAGATTCGGAGAGGGAAGTACTAACAATAACGGGATAAGTGGAATCCGGTCCAAGAAAGACATACCTCAAGTGATTTGGGAGTTGTTTAAGCTCCACAACTAGGGGTGCTTTCTGAGGGGAATCCTGGCTTCCTCCTTCCAGTGGAGTAGATCCAGAAACTGGACTTTCGGAAGTCTCAGTTGAAATCGTCTCGCCTTCGACCTCGGTCGAGGCGCAAAGGTGTTGAACGAGATGTTCTTCAGTCGCCTCGCTCGGTCCAGAAAGTGCCTCGGTCGAGGTACTGTAACAAGAACCGAAACTGGAGATCCTCGTCTCTTGGATTAGTTTCTCAATTTTAGCTCCTGGATCTTCTTCCAGTGCCTTTAAGCTCCGTATATCTGCATCACAAGAAGCATCTATACCTTCCTCCATTAAACTAAAACTAATAACTCTTTCAAGTGGATCGTTAATAAGGATAGAGCTCACCAATTCTCGTGATTCTTCTTCATCATAGATGTTGAAGATATCATCTCCTAGCTGCTCTCCCTTCACGGCCGCAAGTAATGTGAACTCCACTTCATCTCCGCCGATGTTGAATTTCAACTTGGCGTTCTTGCAATCCACATTGCAACCCGAAGTTGCTAGAAATGGCCTCCCGAGAATGATAGGAACGGGATAATCTGCGGGAATGTCAAGTACTACAAAGTCTATAGGTAAATAGAAGTTACCTAACTTAACCGGAACGTCTTCCAAAATGACCATGGGATGGGTAATGGAGCGGTCCGCCATGTATAACCTTATCTTAACCGGCTTGGGCTCTCCAAGTCCGATCTTAACACATAGCTCCAGCAGAATGATGCTCACGCTGGCTCCTAGATCGCATAAGGCTTGACAAGTGACATCCCCAACTTGAATGGGTATGCAAAATGAGCCGGGATCTCTCAATTTAGGTGGCATCTTCTCCTTCATGATTTGAATAAGCTCCGAGGATTTAGATGTCATCCTTACTTCACCAAAGTCTTCCAGTTTCCTCTTCCTTGATAAGATTTCTTTCAAAAACTTTCCATAGGCGGGCATCCCTAGAATAGCATCAAGGAAAGGAATGTTAATGTGTAGTTTATCCATCAAGTCAAGGAACTTACCAAAGTGTTTGTCTAGATGTGCTCTGGCCCTTGACTGGGGGAATGGAAGTGGTGGTTTATATGCAGGAGGTGGAACATAAACTTCAATTTTCCCCTCCGCTTTCTGTGGCTCCACCTCGGTTGGCATCTCGGCCGAAGTGTTCTTCGACTGCACCAGGACCGAGGTGGTCTTCGTCGGTACTAGCACCGACCGAGGCACTGGATCTGTTGTCTTCAGTCCACTCCTCGTTGTTATGGCCATAATCTGGCCCTTAGGGTTGCTTTCCGTCCTTGCTGGAAGCTTCCCTGGATCTCTTGGCGTTTCATTCTCCCTACTAGCAAGTTGTTATTCAAAGGCCTTTTGGGCCTTCGAAAATGAAGTCATGGATGTCTCCATAGCACTAAGCTTGATCAAGATGGCCTCTAGCACCGCGTCTTTCTTTTCCGGCTGGGACGAACTTGATCCTTGCCCCTGGCTCTTTAATGGAGTAGAAGAAGAAGAAGGGGAAGAGAGGAAAGGATTAGAGGAATCGTTAGAATTGGAGTTAGAATGATTGTTACCCGAATTTTGGTTGTTCGCCCTCCAATTATTGTTGTTGGATCCTCTATTGTTGTTGTAGTTGTTGTTCCGGGAACCGTTGTTGTTGTTACGGTATCCATTGTTGTTATTCCTTGATCCTTGATCTTCCTTCTTGGTTTGAGCAACCAAGAGTTCCTTCAATTTCTTCACGTCATTCTTCAAAGACGTGAGTTGATTATTGTTAGGCGGAGCATCTTGAAAGTTAACTCTTTTAACTCCACCTTCAGCTCCTTGGTGGGTATATTTCTCCATATGCAAAGCTTACTTCTCAATAAAGTCCCAAGCTTCATCAATCGCCATATCCATAAAGGTACCGGCGGATAATAGTTGGAGGTTGAACTGGGTGCTTCCGTCCAGTCCCTTGAAGTATATCTCCAACAACTCTATCTTTCGAATCTCATGATGTGGGCAATCCAAAAGAATGTCCTTAAACCTCTCCCATGACTTGGACAAGCTCTCCTTGTCCTTCATAATGAATGCATTAATCTTCCCTCTCATTTCAGCGGTCTTAGAGGGGGGAAAGAATTTAGTCAAGAATTCCGTAGTCATCTCCTCCCAAGTGCTGATTTTTCCTGGAGGTAGAGATTGATACCAAGTAAGAGCTCAATCTTTTAAAGAAAAGTAAAAAGGTCTTAGCTTGTAGTTGTTGTTTTCAATTCTTGAGGGTCTCAAGGTCTCCATCAAGATCTCATAGTTTTGAAGATGTTGATGCGGAGATTCCTTCTCTAGCCCTCCAAACTGGCATTGGCGAATCATGGAAAGAACTTGCGGTTGAAGTTCATAGTCATGGTCCGCCAGATCTCCTAGGTTAACTCCTGGACGCCTCAGTTGTTGATTGGGGTCTATCCTTTGACCTAGGGTTTGCGGGATTCCTGCAAAAAGAGCGCCTCAAACTGGTATCCGAGGTGGAAGTACTTCGGCCGGGGCATCAGGTACTGGGACCTGTCTCGGTCGAGGGTCTGGAACTGGATCCTGCATCGGTCGAGGATCGGGAACTGGATCTTCCCTCGGTCGAAGTAGATACTGGTCTCGTAAGGCTGTCATATCTGCTTCGATCGCTTCAGTTCTGGTGCGAGTTTCTTCTTTCTCCTGCCTCAGTTCTTCCCTACTGAGGCGTAGTTGTTCTAACGCATCCTTCAATTCGGCCTCAAGATCGTGATTGTCTTGGTTGGCCATCTTCGCTTCTCTCAAGCGTCGTTTGTATGTATATTCTCGTTCGGGATCGTAGGGAACGATTTCCTTCCCAGCGCGGGTTCTTCGCATAAACCTAAGAAAGAACCTGCGAAAGTCACTCAAGTAGAGTGGTTAGTAGACACGGGGGCAAGTGCCCCAAAAGCGTACCGCAACCGGCTCGGTCTAGACCAAGTCCCCGGCAACGGCGCCAAAAACTTGTTCGCTCCAAACGGTGTGTGCAAGCTTTAAATTTATAATCCTAGATGTAAGCTTAAAACAAGGATGCCAAAAACTTGTTCCAGGGGTCGATCACAGGGACTTAGTGAAACAAAGTCGGAATAGGTAAGCTTTAGCAATTACTAACCACAAAAGCAATTAAAACAGTCAAAGATGATAAACAGTCAATAAAGGAAATATGCAATTCTAGGGATTAAAGCATCTAGTTGTGGTTCCAACTCAAGATCTAAAGATAAGCGGACAAAGCTGAGATTCCTGCATAGGGAAGGTATTACTAAAGTGTGAATAGATCACCGGGTAAGTCTCACTACTCACTAATCCCAAACCATAACTCCCATTACCGGGTAAGTCTCAAGAAAACCTTAAGAGAAAGGCTTCAATAACTGAATCAATTATAAAACCAACAAGCGTTCCTTGGATAGAAATCCAACAAGACAATCAACAAAGAAGGGAATCTAAGATGATCTTACAAAAACCCTTCAAAAAGCTATAAAAGCTATAGACTTTCTTCCTACAACCTTCAAAAAGGTTCTTCAAATCTCCCAACTGGAGTATGGCTGCAGCGGTGCATAAAACACAATCGGTGGTATGCAGGGTGATAGCGGATGTATGCAGCGTGTCCCGGGTGATAGCGGATGTCTAAGCAGCGTGTCCTGATTTGTGGGAAATCCGACCCTTTTTATAGGAAAATTACTCTCCAAAGGTAAGATATCTTGGAAAGATCTCTTCCCATAAAAATAGGTAAAATATATGGTGTAACTTATCTTCTTCCTTCCAGGAATCCAGCCCAAAAATATAAGATCCTCTTTCCAAATATAAAAGATCTCAGCCAAGAATAAAATATTCTCGCCGCGTCCCAGGTGTTCACCTCGGTCGAGTCGACTCCTCTGGATCACCTCGGTCGAGGTGACTCTGTAGTCAACCGAGGTGAATCATAACTGAATGTGAAATCTTTCAAATATTGTCCAAATTGAATCTCTATTCCATGGATATGCTTCCTGGATCTTTCCTTAAGCTCTTGAATGTAGCTCCAATGACTCCAAAGCTCCTTTTGCTCCTTTTTAGTCCAAAACGTGTCATTTTACCTACGATTACAACAAAACTAGGTGTAGACCTCGATTCCCGCAAAGGTAGATGAAACGACAATGTAATCACATAAAATACATATAAACATGCAGATTATTGAAGATAAAACGTCTAAACAAGCCCCAAAATATAGATAATAATTCATGTTATCACTCTCCTTATCCTTCATCATGAAGGCAGTGATCTTCCCTCTTAGCTCGGTTGTCTTGGAAGGTGTGAAGAACTTTGTTAAGAACTCGGTTGTCATCTCCTCCCAGGTACCCACACGTCCTAGTGGAATGGATTGGTACCAAGCCAAGGCTTTATCCTTTAGTGAGAAGGAAAAAGCCCTAAGCTTGTGGTTGTTGCTCTCCAATCTAGGTGGCCTTAGAGTCTCCATCAAAATCTCATAATTCATCAAGTGTTGATAAGGAGACTCTCCTTCCATCCCTACAAATTGATTGTGCCGGATCATTTGTAGCACTTGAGGGCGGAGCTCATAATCATGGGTTGCTGGATCTCCTAAGTTTAGACCCGGACGGTGCACTCTTTGGGTTGGATCCATACGTTGTCCTAGCGTTTGTGGCTCCTCAATAATAATCAGCTCAAACCAAACATTGGCCGCCGGGTGCGGTGGTGGTGGTAGAGGTTGTTGACGAAGATTAAGTTCCCTTTGCACAAGAGCATGCCTAATCTCTTCAATTTCCCTCCTAGTTGCTTCTTGCCTCTCATTTGCAAGTCTCTTCTCGTTCTCCAAGGTTTCATCCCTTAGCCTAATTTGCTCTAAGGCATCATTCATCTCAGCTTGAAGATCTCTTCCGTCCGTCTCCTTCTTCTTCTTAATGCTCTAGGATCTAGTCTTAAGGGTTTTCTCCGGTTCGGGATCGAATGGAGCTAAATCCTTGCCACGAGATCTTCGCATGCACCTAAAGAATGAGAGATGTCCTGAAAATTCAAAGACACAAAACAAAAAGATCAAAATCAACAAGAAAGACCTACACTATAAACAATCACACACAATGATTCAATATAGACCTAGTCGCCGGCAACAGCGCCAAAAACTTGTTACGTTAGAAACGTGTAGCACAAAAGTCTTACAATTTATAACTCGATATAATTTCCTAAATCCTAGCGAACCCACAGTGTATGGGTTGTTTTGTAGTAAGGATAGTATTCAGAGGTCGAACACAAAACTAAGGTGAAATCAAATTAAACAAGTGATCATGCATAGTGCAAATCTAGTCTAAGAAAAGAGAAAGAAATAAAGAAATGAAAAGCATGATATTTTTTGTTGGATTTTTGTGGTGATCAAGCAAAGATTACAAATCATGCAAGATTATAAATCAAACAAACAACTCAAGATAGCAACACAAACAAGCAACACAAACACGAGATATGTGATCAAAGAGAGAAAAGCGGATTCTAGGGATTGGAACTTCCGGTTATGGCATTGGACTCAAGCTTCTAATCAACCTTGGACAAGCTGCGGTATGTTGGGAAAGGATGTTTCTCCAATGGGATCTATCACCGGGTAGGTCTCATGGTCCACTAATCCCTCACCTAAGGTCCTATTACTGGGTAAGTTTCTAGGAGCCTAAAGTTGGGAATTCTACAAACCGGATTGCTATTTAGGGGTCAAACCTCTCTTTACCGGGTAAGTCTCGGGAAGGCAAGTCCTAAGAAACAATCCTAGCACACTCAGTCCAATAGCAGCTTGTGAGGCTCACTACTACTTAGAGTTCATCATCTTTGGTATCTAAGATCGGGATTTACCGGGTAAGTCTCTTCCCTCACTTAGTTTGCTAGCATTAGGTCACCCTAGGCTAGAATATGCTTAACAAACACTATGATTTCAACAATCTAACTTCCTAACATTCAGATTCATCAATACAAGCACAACAGAACAAACGACGGGCCGATCATACAGAACCACGGCCGAGATTTTCCTCTGGGCCGTGGTTCTCACCAGAAACTCTCCTTGGATCACCAAGTCATGAGTTGGTGCAAGGCATGCACCAACAAGGTCCTATGTGTTCTCCTTTGTTCCTAGCTTGCTCCTTAATGAGTCCGGAAGTGTTCCATCATGAGGAATGATCCTCGAATGTGTCGATTAAGTCCAAGAGCTCCCCAAATACCTATAAAAACCGACAAGAGCTCGTGTAGATATCTATTTCGACAATGTGGATGAATTAAGCATAAATGCCACGAACTAATGCCAAACCATGCATGAATAATGGGAAAAACTATGTAAATGAATGCCTAAACTAACTTCCTAAATCATGTCATCATGCATGTTTTGGCCGAACAAGTTCTTGGCACTCTTTCCTTTTATTTGCGAACTCCATTACTAGCGATCAACAAGTTTTTGGCACCGTTGTTGGGGACTAGGTCGAGATTAAATCATTGTGTGTGATTGTTTATAGTTTAGGTCTTTCTTTTGCTTCTGATCTTGTTTGGTTTGTGTCTTTTATTTTTCAGGACATCTCCTATACTTTAGGTGCATGCAAAGATCTCATGGCAAGGATTTAGGTCCATTCCATCGCAAACCGGAGAAGACCCTTGGAATGAGATCCAAAGGTGCTAACAAGAAGAAGGAGATGGTCGAAGAAAACCTTAGGGCTGAGTTGGATGAAGCTTTAGAACAATTGAGGCTTAGGGATGAAGCTTTGCAAAATGAGAGGAGACTTGCAAATGAGAGGCAAGAAGCTATAGGAGGCAGATTGAGGAAATTAGGCAAGCTCTTGAGCAAAGAGAGCTTAATCTTCGTCAACCACATCCTCCACCAATGCCTCAACCGGCGGCACATGTTCGGGTTGAGATGATTATTATTGAGGAGCCACAAACACTTGGCCAACGCATGGATCTGGCTCAAAGAGTTCACCATCCGGATGTCAATTTAGGAGATCCCACAGCTCATGACTATGAGCTCTGCCCTCAAATGCTATAAATGATTAGGCATAACCAATTTGGAGGGATGGAAGGAGAGTCACCGCATCAACACCTTATGAACTACGAGATCTTGATGGAGACTCTAAGATCACCTAGATTGGAGAGCAACAACCATAAGATTAGGGCTTTCTACTTCTCACTTAAGGATAAAGCCTTGGCTTTGTACCAATTCATACCACAAGGACGAGTGGCTACTTGGTAGGAGATGACAACCGAGTTCCTAACAAAGTTCCTCCTGCCTTCCAAGACAACCAAACTAAGAAGGAAGATAAACACCTTCACCATGAAGGATAAAGAGAGCTGATAACGTGATTTATGACGTTAGTATAGGCATACAATTAGATAGTTTTTCCTGTTATTCATGCACGGTTTGACATTAGTTTAAGACATTTGCGCTCATTTCGTGCATATTTCTAGAAAAGACGTCTACACGAGCTTTTGTCGGTTTTGTAGGTATTTCGGGGATCTTTTGGACATTAATCGATACATTCGAGGATCAAGCCTCATGGTGGTACATATCCGAGACCTTGAAGGAACATAATTGGAGCAATGAAGGACACAAGGACCCTTGTTGGTGCAAGCAATGGAGCAACTCATGGCTAGATGGTCATAACAAGTCTCTGTTGAAGAAAATCGACCTACACCCAGGAAAATCGGCCGATTTTTCCTACTGGGTCGATTTTTGGCCTTTGACAGCTTAAGCCACGTGTCCCACGATCTCTTGTCCGGCCTTGCTCTTGGTGGAGAATATAAGTGGGCCTGCAAGCTGTTGCTGAGCATTCTCCTCCTCTCCCACATCCTCTAGCATCTTCCCAAAGACTCTTCCAATTGGGAGCTCTCTTCAAGACACCCTTGTGGGTGTTCTTGAGGGAGATTAGTGTAGATTTCAATTTCGTAGTGAGATTTGAGTGATTTTTGTGAAGAAACTTGTTGAAGGTTGTAAGATCTGACTTGGAGCTAAATTTGGTGTGTTGAAAGACTTTTTTGAGCTCAAATCCAGCTAAGTTTCATTGCTTTCATTTCCTTACTTCATCTTCTTGCTATGGATTCCATGTATGCTTGTATGATGATTCTAGATCTTGAAATGCATGTTATTGGCTAGTTTGTTGTGATTCTGGAGTGATGGATTAATGGTTATTGCTTGGGTGATGATAGAATGGACTTATATGTTAGTTTAGGATGATTTGTATGCATAAAACCTAACTCAGACATAAAAATCGACCTGTTCTTCATAGTAAATCGGCCGATTTTTACTATGATCCACCCGATTTTTCCTTCTGTTGCTCTTTAATTGATGAATCTGTATGTTAGGATGTTAGATTGTTGAAATCCTAGTGTTTGTTGAGCATAATATAGCTTAGGGTGACCTAATGCTAGCAAACTAAGTGAGGAAAGAGACCTACCCGGTGATTTCCGATCTTAGATACCAAAGATGATGAACTCTAGGTAGTAGTGAGCCTCATAAGCCGCTATTGGATCGAGTGTGCTAGGATTGTTGCTTGAGACTTACCTTTTCCGAGACTTACCCGGTAAGGAGAGGTTTGCCCCTTAAGTAGTGTCCGGTTTGTGTAGAATTCCCAACTTTACCTCCTTGAGACTTACCCGGTAATAGGAGTTTGGTGCGGGATTAGTGAAGCATGAGACTTACCCGGTAATTGCTTCCATTAGAGAAACACCCTTTCCCAACACCGTAGCTTTATCCTTAGAATCTTTAGAAGCTTGAGTCCAATGCCATAACCGGAAATCTTGACCTCTAGAATCCACTTTTTCTCTCTTTAATCTCTTATCTTGTGTTTGTGTCACTTGTTTACCTTGCTAGCTTGAGTTGTTAGTTTGTTTTATTATCTTGCTTGATTTGTGATCTTTGCTTGATCACCACAAAAACCAACCAAAAACATCGAGATTTTCATTCCTTTGTTCCTTGATCTTTTCTTAGACTAGATCCACACTATCTATGACCATTGCTTGACTTGATTTCACCTTAGTCTTTGTGTTCGACCTCGGAATACTATCCCTACTACGAACGTCCCGTACACTGCGGGTTCGCTAGGAGTTAGGAGAAATATATCGAGTTTATAAATTTAAAGCTTTTTGTGCTACACGTTTCTAGCGTAACAAGAGCATTTTCAAATCTTGGGAGAGATTCAAGGATCTCCTCCTAGATTGTCCACACCACGGAATTCCGAAGATAGAGCTTTTGGAGATATACTTCAAGGGGCTTCATGAGGATAGCCAATTCAAGCTCCAATCACTTTTCGGAGGTACATTTATGGAGAACAATGTGGATGAGGCTTGGGAGTTTGTAGAGAAACAAGCATTGGTGATAGAAAAATTCTCACATAGGAAGAGTGATGGGAGAAGACCGGGAGCTTATGAAGTTATTGGAGTAACCATGAGCAACTTCAAGCTTGATGCCATCAACAATGACTTAAAGTCCTTGAGGGAGTTATGTACTACCACTTTGAAGAACCAAGCAACTCCTCAAGTACAAGTGCAAGCTCAAGCAAACTTGACTTCCAAGGATGAAGATGTGAATTACATGGGAAGGGGCAACTTTAATGGAGTCTATCAAGGCCCAAGAAATTACAATAACTGGAACTTCAACAACTACCGCCCAACCACAATGCTCTCGGGTTCTTCTACTCAAACCCGGATGGTGCACTTAATCCTCCCGCTTCAACAAGCCAATCACCACCACTAAAGGCTTCACAAGAGCCTCCGCCTGGTATTTCTCAACCCCAAAAGGTACGACCGAAATGATTTTTGAACAACTTATTAGGAGGTTGAGTGGTCTTGAGAGCACCGTGACATCCATTTACAAAGCTCAAAAGGTGCTAGAAGCACAAGTGTTCCAAAAAGTGGATGAGACACAAAGAGATTCGGGGAAGATTCCTATAAGAACCGAGGACAACCCTAGAGGGCAAGTATTGGCGATTACCACAAGGACTGGACTGAGCACAAGTGATCCCTTGCCCAAGGGTGCTGACAGGAGGAAGAAGGTGATGGTGGAAGAGGAGCCAAAGCAAGATGAAGGAGGCAAGAGCAAGAAAGTTGAGACAATCTATGTGCCACGTCCTCCATACAAGCCACCACTACCATTTCCTCAATCATGAGCAAGAGCTCGATTGGACAAGCATTTTGGTAAATTCCTTGAACTTATGTCTAAATTGCATATTAACATTCCGTTCATGGATGCGGTATTAGGTATCCCGGGCTAAGGAAAATTAGAGATACCCTCCAACAAGAGGAAGTTGGAAGAGTATGGTCTAGTGAGAATGATAAAGAGATCTTCCGAGTTGATACAAACCATGAGGGAGGAGATGCCTCCTAAGCTGCGTGATTCGGATTCATTTTGTGTGCCGATTGGTGTTGGTGAAGTGCAATATCAAGCTTTATGTGACCTTGGAGCTAGTGTAAGCATAATCCCGCTTGCACTATGCAAAAAGGTTGGGCTAGGTGAGCCATAGCCAGTCAAGATGACCCTTTATATGCGGACTGTTCAATCACTCATCCGGTAGGAATACTTTAGGACATCCCGGTACAACTCGGAAAATTCTATGTGCCAATAGCCTTTGTAGTGTTAGATATCCCGACGGACTATCCCATTCTCATCATCTTGGGAAGGCCATTTCTAGCCACATTCGGATGTCTAGTTGATTGCAAAAATGGAACCCTCTCATTCAACATAGGAGAAGAGCACATCAAGCTTAAATTTTCAACAATGGTGAAGGGGCCAACTTTAGTTGAAGATGTCTACAACATTGAGGATGAAGAGATGTCTATAGAGGTGGTGAGTTCCATTTTGATCAAGGACCCCTCGGAGAAAGTTCTTAGCATGAGCATCATGGAAGAAGGAGTTGAAGAGGATTGCAATGAAGAAATCCAAGCCTTGGATGCATTAGAAGAGGAACCAAGTGCTGAATTTGAAGCACTCGAAGAGGAGAACAAAAATGGGGCTGATCTCGGTTGCATGCATTTCATCTCGGCCGAGATGGTGCTTGAACCATCCAAGATGCACTCAACAAAAACTCATCTTGGCCCACATCTCGATCGAAATGGCCCTGGGGCATCCGAAGTCCCTGAACTTCAAGAAAGGCTTCAAATTGTTGTTGATGAAGCTTTAAGGTGTCTTGGGAGTCTTCAATGGCTTTGGTATCATCTAAGGTTGAGCTATATGGATCAAATCCAACCATTAAAGGTCCTCCTATACTTTATCTCAAACCTCTCCCTTCTCATTTAAAGTATGCTTTCATTTGTTCGAATTCTACAAATCTTGTGATTGTGAATGCATCTTTGAATGATGATGAGCTTGAGAAGCTATTGACTAAATTGAAATTGCATAGGAGAGGTATAGATTACACCTTGTTGGCCTTGTTGGCATTAAACTATCTTTGTGCATGCATAAAATCTTAATGGAAGACAATCATAAACCATCTATTGAACCTCAAAGGAGATTGAACCCGATTATGAAAGAAGTGGTTAAGAAAGAGATATTAAAATTGCTAGATGCAGGAATCATTTTCCCGATTTCGGATAGTAAGTGGGTTAGTCCCGTACATGTAGTGTCTAAGAAGGATGGTATGACCGTAGTAACTAATGAGAATAATGAACTTATCCTGACTAGGACGATTACGGGTTGGAGGATGTGTATTGACTATAGGAAACTCAATGTGGCCTTTAGGAAAGATCATTTCCCTCTCCCCTTTATTGACCAAATGCTAGAGAGGTTAGCTCAACATTCTCATTTTCGTTATCTTGACGGTTATAGCGGGTTTTTCCAAATCTCAATCCACCCGGATGACCAAGAAAAAACTACATTTACTTGTCCATGGAGAACATTTGCATATAGAAGGATGTTATTTGGGTTGTGTAATGCACCCACCACCTTTCAAAGGTGTATGTTGGCAATTTTTCTAAGTATAGTGAGAATAATATGGAAGTGTTTATGGATGATTTCTCGGTTTATGGCTCTTCATTTGATCATTTTCTTGCTAACGTGTCTTTGGTGTTGAAGAGGTGTAAGGAGACTAACCTTGTTTTAAATTGGAGAAATGACACTTCATGGTGAGTGAAGGCATAGTGTTGAGACATTTGGTTTCCCATCGAGGCATTGAGGTTGATAGAGCTAAAATTGAGACAATAGAGAAGTTGCCACCACCTACCTTAGTGAAAGGGGTAACGAGTTTCTTAGGGCATGCCAGTTTTTACCGGAGGTTTATTAAAGATTTCTTTATTATTTTTAAGCCTTTCACTAACCTACTAATGAAGGATGTTGAGTTTATTTTCTCAAAGGATTGCCTTGAAGCTTTTTATATGTTGGAGAATGCTTTGATCACCGCCCCGATTATGCAAGCTCCGGATTGGAGCCTACCGTTTGAGGTGATATGTGATGCGAGTGACGTGGCCGTTGGAGCCGTGCTAGGACAAAGGAAAGATGGGATTTCGCATGTCATCTACTAATCTAGCAAGACGTTAGATGAGGCCCAACTCAACTATGCCACCACCGAGAAGGAGTTGCTAGCGGTTGTGTATGCCTTTGAAAAGTTCTGGTCATATCTAGTAGGAGCCAAGGTGATTGTGTACACGGATCATGTTGCGATTCGTTATCTACTCATAAAGAAGGACACAAAACCTCGCCTAATCCGGTGGATCCTTCTTCTCCAAGAATTTGATTTGGAGATTCGAGATAAGAAGGAGTCCGAAAACTGCGTAGCGGACCACCTTAGTAGACTTCCTCCCTTGGAGATTGAGAAACACCAGATCCCAATTGATGAATCAATCCGGGATGAGTAATTGCAAGTGGTGGAGGAATGTCTATTTCATGTGTCTAGAGGAAAAGAGCCATGGTTTGCGGATATCGTGAACTACTTGGTATGTGAAGAAGTGCATCCCGGAATGTCCTTTGCTCAAAGGAAGAAGTTTTTCAAGGACGGGAGGCACTATTTGTGGAGTGAACCTCTCTTGTTCAAGAGAGGATCGGGTGGAGTGTTCCGAATATGTGTTCTGGAGGATGAGATGGAGAGTGTGATCCGGCATTGTTGATAACGTGATTTATGAAGTTAGTATAGGCATTCATTTAGATAGTTTTTCCCGTTATTCATGCACGGTTTGGCATTAGTTCACGACGTTTACACTCATTTCGTGCATATTTCTAGAAAAGACGTCTACACGAGCTTTTGTCGGTTTTTTAGGTATTTCGGGGATCTTTTGGACATTAATCGATACATTCGAGGGTCAAGCCTCATGGTGGTACACATCCAAGGCTTTGAAGGAACATAATTGGAGCAATGAAGGACACAAGGACCTTTATTGTTGCAAGCAATGGAGCAACTCATGGCTAGACGATCATAACAAGCCTCTGTTGAAGAAAATCGGACCAGCACTCAGGAAAATCGGCCGATTTATCTGACTGCTCGATTTTCTGGCCTTTGACAGCTTAAGCCACGTGTCCCACGATCTCTTTGTCCGGCCTTGCTCTTGATGGAGAATATAAGTGGTCCTGCAAGCTGTTGTTGGGGGATCTCTCCCACATTCTCTCACACACACTCATTCCAAATTAGAGGATAGACTTGGAGAAGAAGAAAAACTCTCTCATTTTGGGGGAAGAAAAAGAACACCAACCTTAGAGTAAAAGTGAGTTTTTGAGTGATTTTGAGTGATTTTTGGAGTCTTTGATTGAAGAACTATTGGAAGGATTGTTAGGAACGTTTTGGAACTTCTTTTGAGGGGTTGTAAGTCTTGCTTAAACTTATATTCAGCTGAGATTTATTGATTTTAGTTGCTTATCTTTCATCATCTACCTATGAAAACCATGTATGCTTGTGTGATGATTTTGGATCTTGAAATGCATGTTATTGGCTAGTTTATTGTGATTCTGGAGTGATGGATTGATGGTTATGGCTTGGGTGATGATAGAATGGACTTGTATGTTAGTTTAGGATGATTCGTATGCACAAAACCTAACCCAGACAGAAAAATCGACCTGTTCATAGTGTAGATCGTCCGATTTCCCTTATGATCCACCCGATTTTTCTCTCTGTTGCTCTTTAATTGATGAATCTGTATGTTAGGATGTTAGGTTGTTGGAATCCTAGTGTTTATTAAGCATAATTTAGCTTAGGATCACCTAATGCTAGCAACCTAAGTGAGGGAAGAGACCTACCCGGTGATTTCCGACCTTAGATACCTAAGATGATGAACTCTAGGTAGTAGTGAGCCTCACAAGCCGCTATTGGATTGAGTGTGCTAGGATTATTGCTTGAGACTTCCCTTTTCCGAGACTTACCCGGTAAGGAGAGGGTTACCCCTTAAGTAGAGTCCGGTTTGTGTAGAATTCCCTACTTTAACCCCTTGAGACCTACCCGGTAATAAGAGTTTGATGCGGGATTAGTGAAGCGAGAGACTTACCCGGTAATTGCTTCCACTAGAGAAACACCCTTTCCCAACACCGCAGCGTTGTCTTTAGAATCTTTAGAAGCTTGAGTCCAATGCCATAACCGAAAATCTTGACCTCTAGAATCTACTTTTCTCTCTTTGATCACATATTTTGTGCTTGTGTTACTTGTTTGTTTTGCTAGCTTGAGTTTTTAGTTTGTTTTATTACCTTGCTTGATTTGTGATCTTTGCTTGATCACCACAAAAACCCAACCAAAAATATCATGATTTTCATTTCTTTATTTCTTTCTCTTTTCTTAGACTAGATTCATACTATCTATGATCACTTGTTGATTTGATTTCACCTTAGTCTTCGTGTTCGACCTCGGAATACTATCCTTGCTACAAAACGACCCATACACTGTGGGTTCGCTAGGAGTTAGGAAAAATATAACGAGTATAAATTTAAGACTTTTGTGTGTCACAATCTTAGCGTAACAATTGCCACTCTCTACCATGTGGAGGACACGCTAGCTCACATAAGACTTGTGGCAAGGAATTGCAATCCAGATTTTATTAGCCTAATTTGTTTCGTGATGTGCAAAATTTTGTTGTGGCATGTGATGTTGTCAAAGGACGGGCAACATTTCAAGGAGAAACGATATGTCATGAACAATATTCAAGAGGTAGAGATATATGACGTTTGGGGTGTGGACTTCATGGGTCCATCCCCCTCTTCATGTGGCAACCTCTATATCATCTTGGTGGTGGACTATGTATCGGTGGGTGGAAGCAATCACCTCTCCCACAAATGACGCCAAGGTAGTGGTGCAGTTCTTCAACCGAGTGATCTTCCCGAGATTTTGAAAACCAAGAGTAATTATAAGTGATGGAGGGAATCATTTCACCGCTAGAAACTTTGGAGCATTGTTGGCTAAGTATGGGGTGACTCACAAGGTTGCAACACCTTATCACCCCCAAACAAGTGAGCAAGTTGAGATCTCCAACCGGGAGATCAAGGGGATTTTAGAGAAGACGGTGTCAAGGACTAGAAATGATTGGGCCATGAGGCTTGATGATGCCTTGTGGGCATATAGAACTGCCTTCAAAACACCAATTGGAGCAACCCCCTACAAGTTAGTTTATCGCAAGTCTTACCACATCACGGTCGAAATGGAGCATAGAGCGTATTGGGCCATTAAGTGGTTGAACTTTGGCATCAAGGAGGCTGGTGAGAAGAGGTTGTTAGGCATCAATGCACTTGAGGAGCTTAGACTTGATGCTTCTGAGAATGCCCAAATCTACAAAGAGAGAATCAAGCGTTGGCATGACAAGCGCCTCATCCCGATGGAGTTGAGTGAAGGAGACTTGGTCCTTCTCTTCAACTCAAGACTGCGGTTCTTTACGGGAAAGCTGAAGTCAAGATGGACTTGCCCGTATGTGGTGAGGAATAGTTTTCCTCACGGAGGGGTAGAAATTGGAGGAGAGCATTGTGGAAACTTTAAGGTGAATGGTAACCATTTGAAGAAGTACATGTGGGAAGACCCGGTTGATGTGATTGCCCCGCTCCACCTCGAGTAGACACTCCGGAGTTTGGTCTAGGTAAAGACCTTAAAGAAGCGCTTCTTGGGAGGTAACCCAAGGGTACATATCTTTCCCTTTTCGTTTTGCGTTTGTTTTAGTTTTTGGTTTTGTGTGTGTTTTCTTTTGTCTTTAATGATAAGATATAGATGTTGTGATGAGCGTTGAGGTTGTTAAAGGCCATGTGTGGAACTCATGAGTTCGTTGGAGTGAAGTGCAAGATCCGAGCACTTAGGCAAAGGAGGAGTTGGATATTATCTCGGCCAAAATAGTGCATGGGGCCAACCAAAATCGCCCTCTGTAGGGAGTCACCTCGATCTGGACCTCAGTCTAGATGGGGTGATGGTCCGAGATCCCTCTGCTGGCCATGCTTGCCTTGGTGTGAGCCCGTTCTTCATGATGCAACTTGCACTTTCATCTAAATCCATCACCATTGAACTTGAGTGAACCGGAATACCGACATCCCGACATTTTATATTGTGAGGACTTCTTTCACTTATTATTTAACTCTCATATTGGGGACAATGTGATTTTAAGTATGGGGTGGGGTTTTCATAATTCTTTGCATGATCACATCTAGGATAGTTTCAATTTATAGTTGTTACGCTAGAAATGTACCACACAAAAGCCTTACAATTTATAACTCGGCATATTCTCCTAACTCCTAGCGAACCCACAGTGTATGGGTCGTTTTGTAGCAAGGATATTACTCCGAGGTCGAACACGAAGACTAAGGTGAAATCAAATCAAACAAGTGATCATGGATAGTGCAAATCTAGTCTAAGAAAAGAGAAAGAAATAAAGAAATGAAAATCATGATATTTTTTGTTGGGTTTTTGTGTTGATCAAACAAAGATCACAAATCATGCAAGATTTATCAATCAATCAAGCAATACAAACAAACAACACGAGAACAAGATATGTGATCAAGTAAGAAAAGCGGATTCTAGGGATTGGGACTTCCGGTTATGGCATTGGGCTCAAGCTTCTAATCAACCTTGGACAAGCTGTGGTATGTTGGGAAAGGGTGTTTCTCTAATGGGATCAATCACCGGGTAGGTCTCAAGGTCAACTAATCCCGCACCTAAGGTCCTATTATTGGGTAAGTCTCTAGGAACCTAAGGTTGGGAATTCTCCACAAACCGGATTACTATCTAGGGGTCAAACCTCTCCTTACCAGGTAAGTCTCGGGAAGGCAAGTCCTAAGCAACAATCCTAGCACATTCAATCCAATAGCGGCTTGTGAGGCTCACTACTACCTAGACTTAATCATCTTTGGCATCTAAGATCGGGAATTACCGGGTAAGTCTTCCCTCACTTAGTTTGCTAGCATTAGGTCACCCTAAGCTCGATAAGGCTTAACAAACACTAGGATTTCAACAATCTAACATCCTAACATTCAGATTCATCAATATAAGCACAACAAAGCAAAACCACGGGCTGATCATAAGAAACCACGGCCGTGGTTTAGGAGGAACATGCCCTGATTATGGTCGGGGGTTAGGATTCAAGCATGCAAGTCATCCAAAGGTACATTCAAGTCTATTCTATCATAGTCCAAGCCATAACCATCATTTCATCACCCTAGAATCTCAACTACTTAGCTAATAACATGCATTTTAAGATCCAAACTCATCATGCAAGCATACATGGTTTCCATAGCAAGAAAGTGAAATAAGAGAGAAAAGAAGCAAGTAATCTTAGCTGAATATGAGTTTAACCAGGACTTACAACCCTTCAAAAATAGCTTCAAAACGTTCCTTACAATACTTCCAAAAGCTACTCAACAAAGTCACTAAAAATCACTCAATGTCTCACTCTAGATCTAAGTTTTATGATGTTCTTCTTCTTCCAAACGAGAGCGTTTTTGTTGTTCTTCCAAGTCTCCCCCATAATGGATGATGAGAGAGAGTCCAAAAGCCAGCCTATAGGCTTTTCCAAGTCCACACTCAACCAAGGAAAGCAAAGGTCGGGCAAAGGAATTGTGTGAAAAGTGTCAAAGTTGTCCTGACAGAAACCACGGGCAAAATAATGAAATCACGGGCGTGATTTTGGCCTTTAGGCCGTGCTTCTTACCAGAAAAGCCTCTTTGGATCACTAAGTCATGAGTTGGTGCAAGGCACGCACCAACAAGGTCTTTTGTGTTCTCATTTGCATCTAGCTTGCTCCTTAAGGAGTCCGGATGCGTGCCACTACGAGGAATGATCCTCGAATGTATCGATTAACGTCCAAAAGATCCCCGAAATACCTACAAAACCGAAAAAAGCTCGTGTAGACGTCTTTTCTAGAAATAAGACTCGATTAAGCATAAATGTCACAAACTAATGTCAAACCATGCATGAATAAGGGGAAAAACTATCTAAATGAATGCCTAAACTAATGTCATAAATCATGTCATCAATAGTCACACGTTTCTTTTCATGTCTTGCATTGTATATACATATATCAAAATTTTCAAAAAAAATCGAAAATTTTGAAAACTTTTTGTGCTTCTAACTTTGGACGTGACCTTTATGATGGTTTTTGTTTTCTGGATTGGATATGGATCGTCTTGTATGTTGAATGAATTTATGCATGTGTACACTTGAATACTTCTCTTGAATCCCATGTATGAATTGTGATGAAGATTGTTGTCTAGTTTTGATTGAGAATTAAAGGTCGAAATTGCATGCAAGTTCTTACACATCATCTAAGGGTTTAAGGCAATTCACTTCTCTCTTCTTCTCATCTTGATCATGTTGTTTAAAGCACCTCACTTGAAATGAAAAGTTTTACCTCTTTTGACCCATCCGGAAATTAGGAACATGATAGTGTGTTGAGTATGTGAAAAGCAATTGTGGGGTGTTGAAGTTGATGAATGAATGTTGTGAATGAAGTGGTTGAATGTGTTGTGAAAAGTGTAGAAAAAATATAGGTTTGGGGATGTTGGTTTTGATTACAAGTAGCACGGCACCATTTGTCCTAACAAGCCTTGGAATGTGTGCCTAGTGTGAGTGTCTTGCCAAAGTCAGATGTTTGTGTCATGTCAAAGTCAGATAAAACAATTGTCCTAACGAGCCTTGGTATGTGTGTCCGGTGTGAGGCACCTCGGAAAAATCCCAAGATCCGCTAATCACCAAGGTTTCGGATTTTGTACACCAATGTCATTGTCTCAAGTGAATAAAAATAAAAAGAAAATAAAAGAAGGAGAAAATTACACTTTGGTGAATGAAGAACAAAAATGAAGTAGTGGTTTAGTTCCTTTCACGGATTAGCACCACTTGACCTCGAAAATTCCCGCCCTTCAACACGCTTCTTGGCCTCTTCTTTCCTAAACCCTTAAGACCTACTTGCATATGTGTATGACTTAGCAATCTAGATTGGATTATCTCATGATCATCTTGACACTTTCGATTTGTTTTTCATCCATGTTTTCGAGTTAAGTGTCATTGTCTTTCCATGCCTTTATTCCTTTGATGTGTGATTGCTTGTCCATTGCCATGAAACATCACTATGAAGGTGATCGATAACTTGAAGCACATTTCCAAAAAGATTTTTCTGTTATTCCGCATTCATAACTCACGTCATCTCGTAGCCTACATTTGAACCTTGCTCAGGGGCGAGCAAGCGACAAGTATGGGATATTTTGATGACGTGATTTATAACACTAGTTTAGGCACTCTTTTAAGTAGTTTTATCATTCATTCATGTATGATTTTGCCTATATTCAGGATGTTTATTTGTGAATACAATACTTTTAGTTTTGTGTTTCTATATAAACAATATTTGATCAATCAAATAAATGATCTCTTAGTTCACAAATCTCTGCAACATTAGAGATAAAACAATAAATTACATATAACTTTATTCTAACTATAATTTGATGTAATAGTGTTAGGTGATAGTAGGTCCGTTATTTTATTTTATCTTTTGGGTAGCCGCGGTTGATTACAACTTTTACCCACGAGGTCACGATCTCTTACAACAGTGACAAAATGTGCAATTAAAAAACATGCAGTAACGTAATTCACGCTTATACAAGAAAACACGTGTATCTTTTTATTGGAATCATGTGTACTTGTAAACAATGGTTTTAATTATATCCCAAGGGACTCAATCATTTCAACCAAATTATGGTCCACGTTCTCAATAGTATAACTATATTGATTGAATCATTGAAAATTTAAAAAAATACGACCATGTCTTTTATATTGTTTTAAATCACAACTAGTATAATACCCGCATCTTGTGCGAGTTTTGAAAAAAATGAGAAAGAATATTGTGAAATAGATTTTTTTTTACGTGCTTTTGTTTTGTATACTTCTCTAATCTAATCCTGCGTCCACAGCGCGCCACGTCATCAACTCGTGCTCTGTTTTAGTAAGTATAATAGATTTGGTTTCTATAAAATTATTATTTTAATAATAAAAGATTTTATGGTTTAAAAAATAGTGTAAAAAATAAATATTTATTGGCTTTAATTGTGGGAGCTCAATTTCAAAAATCTTGCGTCCACAACCCGTCACGTCATTAACCCGTGCTCTTTTTTTAGTAAGTATAATAGATTTGATTTCTATAAAATTATTATTTTAATAATAAAAGATTTTATGGTTTAAAAAATAGTGTAAAAAACAAAGATTTATTGGCTTTAATTGTGGGAGCTCAATTTCAAAAATCCTGCGTCCACAGTGCGTCACGTCATCAACACGTACTCTGTTTTAGTAAGTATAATAGATTTAATTTGTGAAAGTTTTTTTTTTATTTAAAACATTCAAATATAAAAGCGGCAAGAACGGAACATGCATGGAACTGTAGAATGTACAACAAGAAAGCAATTCAGACTATAGGACATTGATATTAATGTTGGAGAATAACACACAAATTTAAATTTCAACCTATAAGAATTAGGAGAAAATAATAAAAATATAATATTAAATAAAAATTAATGTAAAATAATAAGATAATTTTTTTCTAGTTATAATATATATCTTCAAATAGATGATGTGCCCACGAGGAATATGTATATTAAAGCCAAATAATTTGTTTGCCAAATATATATTATTGTCAAATATTAAAGAAAAAAAATCGTGTTATTAATGGCTGAAATATTCGCCGGACATTACTCTATATATTCGGTGGTATAGTCACATATATTCGTATATATATATATATATATAATAAGATATTAAAGCCAAATAATTTGTTTGCCAAATATATATTATTGCCAAATATTAAAGGGAAAAAAAAATAGTGTTATTAATGGATGAAATATTCGTCGGACATGACTCTATATATTCGGCAGTATAGTTACATATATTCGTATATATATATATATATATATATATATATATATATATATATATATATATATATATATATATATATATATATATATATATATATAATATTGAAGCCGTGGTAGTATAAACCCCAGCGCCGAGCGTACTAAACAAGCGAAGTAGATTTGGGTGAAGACATGTCAGAGACATCAACCGCGCTTCTCTCGTACAAAGACCACAACCTTGAAGATGATGAAATTGAGCAGTACACAGGATGGGCGCAGCTGATCCAAGCCCTGCTGGTGTCGCTATCATGGGCCTTCGATGCTCAGCAATGCTTCATCACCGTCTTCACCGACTCCCTCTCCTACCCTTCCAACATCCTCTCCGAATGGTCCCTCCAAAACGCAGGCCCCTTCCTCACCGGCCTCCCCACCTCATCTTTCTACATCGGTTGCATAGCCGGCGCTCTCCTCCTCACCACCTTATCCGACACGTGTCTCGGCCGCAAGAACCTCCTCGTCCTCTCCTGCTTCGTCATGTCAATTTCCGGAATCCTCACCTCCCTCTTCGCCACCAACATATATCTATACTCCGCCCTCAGATTCGTATGCGGCTTCGGCCGCGCGTCGATCGGAACCTGCGCTCTCGTCCTCGCCGGCGAACTCGTCTCCACACGCTGGCGATCCCAACTCAGTGTCGCCGGCTTCGTTCTCTTCACTTTCGGGTTTGCCTCCATACCAGCTATATCCTACTTCAACCGTGCCGCCTCTTGGAGAAATATTTACATGTGGACGTCCCTACCTGCCTTGATCTACACCCTCACCATCCACTTCTTCGTTGGAGAGTCTCCCCGGTGGCTTGCAGTTCGCGACTCCAAAGCAGAGACCGTCAACATGTACTCCGCCATGAGAATCCTGATCTCAAGAAGATGGGCGTGTCGGCGGCTGATACTCATGATTGTCATTTGCTTTGGGCTCGGGATCGTATACTACGGTATGCCACTAGGGCTAGGAAACCTATCGTTTAACCTCTACGTTAGCGTCGCCATGAGCGCGTTCATGGAGCTTCCGGCGTCACTAGCAACGTTCATCCTTATTCGATCATTCAAGAGGAAGTCATCGATGCTAGTGATGGCCACATTAAGTGGGATCTGCAGCATACTCTGCGGAGTGTTGACAGGCTCAAACTCGGCACTACAGGTTGCAATGGAGCTGGCGTCGTTTTTCAGCGGGACCACAGCACTTGACTTAGGACTCATCTATGCAACGGAGTTGTTTCCGACGTGCGTGAGGAACTCGGCGGTATCGTTGGTGAGGTTAGCGATGATGTTCGGGGCGGGGTTCGGTCCAATGTTGGTGGCTGCTGGGAGGGAGAGTGAGTTGGTGACGTATGGGATGTTTGGGGTGGTGACGCTGGCGTGTGGAGTGTTCGTGGTTTGGTTGCCGGAGACGAAGGGCGTCGAGCCGTCTGACACCGTTGAGGAGGAGGATTACAAGGAGTGGCAGAAGAGTGAGGGCTTGCTGGTCTGAATTGGTTGTCATTCAGAAGCCATCATTTTTGGAAAGTCAGAGATCTATTTTTGATCGGGAAAAATAAGTCAAAGATCGATAATTGGATTCCGAATCACCATTCAGTGATTATTTCAGAAAATGTCACCTATTATACATTCTTTATTTACAACCCCATGTGTGAAATTCCTAATACAATCTTAACAATTATATCCAAAATCTATGTGTTTTTTTAATGGTCAACATGAAAGTAATGCTCTGAGGAAGTCTGGCAAACCAAGGCACGATTGCATCAAGAAGATTGAAAGAAATAACCTTTCCATAGTAAATTTTATATCCCTCCAATTTGCATCTTGTGGGTGACATACCATTCTAGTCGCTATTTATGTGTACCATAAATTGGATGACACGTATTTTAAAAAAAAAAATAACCCCTCTCATCCAAGATTATTGGCGATTAATCTCTTATAATCTCCGGCTAGATTAATCTTCTAACAAACTGACATTTCTTACCAAACACACCCTTAGGGCTCGTTTGATATGATCCCCATATAATTAGAACTTTGAATCAGAATAGTCATACACATACCTCGTGTTTGGGAAGACTTGAAATTAGAATGAAAATAATTTCATAAAAGGACTTATTCCAACTCTAAAGACGAACTTGATTTCATAAGTTAAAATGAGTATCATCCATTTCAAGATATTAATCATTTCAAATTTAAGATCATGTTTGTATACGTACATTATACATGCATTACTCACTTATTAAATTTTACAAAATAAAAATATTTTTTATAAAATAATTATCCATTGGTTAATTTCAACTATATTGTAGCAAAATAGTTTTTACAAAACTATTAATTTAAATAATAAATATGATTTGGATATGTTGGCCAAGATGATATGTCATCGGAAAGTGCTCGGAAACAATATAACGGATTCCATTTCTATTTCCGTAATTAATAAAAAAACGAATAACATGCTTCAAGAATCTGTCACTCCAACACCATACCAAACACCAATTATCATAAATGACTTATTATAATTCTATTTCATTCTGATTCTTCATTTCAATCTCATTCTTTTAGCTATATCAAACAAGCCCATATTAAGTTGACAAGTTGCATCAAATGATTTTTTTCTTCTTCACTTAAGCAAATTGATCTTATGATTATTATTTTTCAAAATTTGGTGTATTTTTAATTAAAATTTCGTGTACTTTATAAAATTAAAATTATTTGTAACTGATTGTCTATTTTGGATTTGTTAAATGAATTTATGTAATTGAAATTGAATTTATTAGAATAGTTAAATGAATTTGTGTATTTTGTATTTGTTTGTTCTCTTTATTTATGTGAGAATTTTTTGTTTCATGTAATTGAAAAAAGTTCACTAATTGGTATATTTTTCTATAACTTATGTAGATTCAATAGTTTTAATGCTAATCATAAAAATATTTTTATATGTTTTGGGTAGTCAAAATTCAAGCTCGTGAAATATTAATATGTGTATTTGAAAATGTTGTGTAATTAAGATTAATTTGGTGTAGCTTATATGTAACTTAATGTAAGTAATTTATGTAAATATGGATATATTTGTGTATTTTAAAGTAATTCGTGTTGTTAATTACAAACAATAATACAATATAATGAATGTGGATAAATTACTACCAGGGTTTTATTGAAAAGTTAACTAGAAGAAAATGTATCTGAACATAAATGAAAAATAGAATATGAATAGTTTATTTGTATTTCAAAATTAAAGTTATGTTTTTAATCTACATATATCCAAAATAAATTAAGATAGAATATGTAATTACAAATACTAAAATTACAGTTATGTATTTCAAAATTAAAGTTATGTATTTTATTGATATTTTATGTTCTTTGTGTTATTAAACTATGATTAGGTGATATATGTATATACTTGAATTGCTTTGTTGTTGTTATTGTTGACGGTATTTTGTATTGTTAACAGTATTTTAAATATTAAAATAAAGTTATTTTCATTGTCAACAACATTTAACAAGCAAGAACTGGGGTTTTGGTATTATTCACACGATTTTAAACACCAAATCAGAAGTATTGTTTTTATCAACATCACCAAAGATGTGTTTCTATTGTTAGCAACACCAAAACCTTGAGTTTTGTTGTGTCAACGCTATGTTGAACTCAAAGAAGAGGTGTTTTTACAATCAATAATGCCAAACTATGTTGTTTTTGCTATCAATATTATCTTCAACATCAAATCATAGAATTTTTTACGTTGACAATACCAAAGTGTAATTTTAAATTTCTCGTATTTTTCCAAAAACATTCTCCTTTTTTAGCCTTATCCGATCAACCCATGTCCATTTAGCCGTTCGACCAAGCACAAAACTCTCTTCTACACTCACGCTTATTTTCTGTAATTTGTCTGATGTCTGTTGAAGGAGTGGTTGATCGATCGAGGTCCATAGGGCCGATCGGCGTTCTCCTATTTTGCCAACATGCATTTTTTGTTTTGTGATATCGAGTTTTCTAGAAATTTGATTTGTTTCTCTCTTTTGACTCTATATCGGTTGATGATGCTCGAGATCTCGCACTTCAACCTTGTTTATGCCATTGATTATTGGGTATAATGATAATTGAGTTTGTTTCATGGCATTGTCTTGTGAGGTTTCTTTTAGCCTTATGCACATGTTGTTTGTGTATCTTCTTTTTCATGAGTGTTCTCCTATATGATTTGATTATCTAGAACTTACGATTGACTCTCTTTCGAGATTGCATCCTTGTTCTTGATTTTACACTTATGAAAATGATTGAGACATGTATATGTAAAACTTAATATATTACTACCTTGAGCATGATTTCCATCATGTTAGCCCTGGCATGTATGGATCTGTTTTTGTAGCTTCAAAAAATTAATCCTAGCTATGATTAGTCTTATTCAACCCATCCGAAAATTAGGAGATGATATCATGCATTGGAGGAAGAAAGCAAGAAGAAAGTACGAGATTGTGTGTAGTGAAGAACATCAATGTATAAAGGTTCCTTGTGGTGTTTTGCATAAAATGAAGAAAAGAAAAGTTATATCAAAAGATAGAATTATGCACCTCTTGGACCTAGCTAAAAAAGAGAAGAAAAAGAGGAATAGAAATTTTGCAAAGTACAAAGTGTTGAAAATAAGAGTGTAACTCGTGTTGAGTTAAGAGTGAAGAAGTCCAACTATTACAAAAAGATGATTTGATTTATTGGACACAATAATCAAGTCAAGCGTGAGCTTCTTCGAGATGTCTTAGTTCCTAGATCTTATTTCACCACATAGCCAAAATATCTCCTCACCCTTAATCATTACTTAGAGAAGTTACAACTGACATAAAGACCTCTTGATTTATTCATAATTTTACATGAAAGTGACGCGGTGGAGATTAAGAACGTCTTAGTAAGCTTTTGGTAAATGATCGAGGATGAGAAAGGTTTAAGTATGGGGTATTTTTTATGACGTCCAATTGTTTTATCATATAGTTGTTAGAATCATGCATTTTCATACCACATATACTCTTTTGTACTGCACTTTAGTATAAACAACTCTTCTTTTTTCATATTTTGGTGTCTACCTTGGTTTATTTTGTATTTCATGTGTTCGATGCCATTTCTTGCACATTTTGAGTGAAATACGAGTATTCGATCCTCCTTGAAGTCAAGAGCAACATAGAAGCATCATAAATGATTGAGGACTGAAGGATCAGTGACACACATCCCTTGAAAGTCCTCCTCTGAAGTTCTAGCTAAAGTCAAGATTCAAGTCTACAACGAAGAAAGAAACGAGACAACATGCAGACTAGGACCCCGATGGGATCCTTGGACGTCTCTTCCTCATATATCTCTCGTGCCAACTAAAATCTGCACATCCCAAACTTTGGCCTAAATGACATCCAAACAAAGACGCATATGGATTGCTTGATCGTGGTTATGCCGTCTAGTGGCCGTCTCATCACCTTCTCGCCTTCACTCATTATCCGAGATAAAATCTTATGTTTCTATCTTTGGTTAGAGTTTATATTGTATCCTTGTAGATTGGATTTCCAATCCTATATAAATACAAACCATCCCTAGGATTTAAGTAGCCATCATATAGTAATCTCTCTTTTCATAGTTTGTAGGCGTCATTTGAAGAATTGCCTCATTGCGATGGAACCAAATAAGTGTGATTTTAATTCAGTTTTCTAATTTAATAATGTAACATCCAATTTCTAACTATCACTTCCCCCGCGGTGACAAATGCCGCTCCTGCGGCAAGCTGGTGTCTGTCACAGCCCCCGCGGTGACAATGGCTGCCCCTGCGACCGGCGATCCGCCCCTGCAGATTCACCACAGATCACACTGATCTATTTCTCCGGTTATTTTATTTCCTTCCATAGATAGAAGATCCGATCTTCTATCTTATTGGCCCGCTTTCCTATCTTCTTCCTAACCCTATAATGCCTTTCCTTCTGTCTTTTCATCCTTCACTATAAAATCCCACCTTTTTCCTGTTTTCCCACTTCTTGCATATGTTTTCTTCAACCCTGAGAGCTGCAGTATTGCTTCCTGTGACCTTGCTGAACATGTAAGTTCATCCTTCTCTATTTTTACCTCACGCTTAAGTGTTATTGCATGCCGTTCCCTTCTGTTTTGCTTTCTTCTTTCGTTCTTCCTTTTCTTCTTCTCTAAGACTCAAGTTTGAACCTTGATTCTTGTTGGCATCCCCGTTGTTGATTCGTTGTTGTTCTCAGATCTTGTAGTTGAGTCTTGACGTGTGTGTGGATTGAAAGAAGCAAGCCTTGGTGTCTTGTTGTGTTCCTTGCTGTCGAAGGATTCGACAGCGTTTGTTGTCACGCCACCGCCCCCGCGCCTCTGTTGTGCCGCCCCGCAGGAAGTGCCCAATTCCGCCCCCACGCCTAGCAGCCCCTACGGTTTATCTTGTAGTCTCCCCGACTTTGGTGAGTTGTTTTCCTCCCTTGCTTCCTCGTTCCTTCCTTAGTTTGTTCTTGATGTTGTTACCCCCTAGGAGTGCTGTTGAGACCTTAGCTTGTGGAGATCTCTTAGAGATCATTGAGACTAGAAGTTATAGACTTCTAGCAACCCTTTTGTTCCTGATTCATGATGTCTTGTGTGAACAGGCTATCCTTGCTCCTTTCCTAAGGGAAACTGAGTTGTTCTCTGACCGTTTGAGTTACCTCCGAGTGAGGTAAGTCCCCTAGACTTACTTAGCTTCATTTCGTATATTGGTTTGAGTGTTTTGGCTTGTTTGTGTTGCTTATCATTTATAACGGATAACCGGAATAGGAATCACCATTTGTAACCGTAATTGACCCAAGTGTATGATAACTAGGTGGTGACCACTTGTCTAGTTCTACAAGAGACTAGAATGTGCTCTTGCAACCCATGCTTGCAGGTAACATATAGTATTGATCTATTCATGTTGGTAGACGGAAGCGGAGGCAAGTTTTGGGAGATTCTCGTGTGACAAAATAAGTTGAATTAGTAATGGATAACTAAATGAAAGATAATAGTTGGTTGAGTGTGAGCATGTTATATGTTTATGTTTACCTTATGTGTGTTTGTGCCCTTTCGTTGTTTTTGATATCTAGAATGTTAGCTAACGTTTTATACTAATGTTGTAGATGCCTTGCAGGATATAGGTGCTGCTGAGTGATCCGGATGGTGTGGTCATCCGGGGTTCCCGTACATTATAAGATGAGATCGGGTTTATATTTCAGTTGTTGTTTCCCTTTTGTTTTGAACTCGGATGCGAGTCTTTTACGCTTCTCTTTGTTTAAACCTTCGGTTTTATATTGAGTTTTGGTTTTCATTTATTTGTGCCTTGTTGTAAGATTTGTTGTGTCGTTGCTAGTTTAAGGGTCGGGACCCATTGTGAGGTCCTAACCCATAACGCTTCGAGTTCACAGAACTTGGGGTGTTACAATATGGTATCAAAGTCTAGGTTGGCAACAATGGCACTCGAAATCTTCTAAAGGTTGAATAGATAAATAAACAGAACCCGGAAGGGGTCTACGTTTTTAAAAGGGTTTTTTTTTAAACTTGTCGGTCTGAGATAGATGTACGGGCGACCACCACCACCTCCGTGGATCTTAGCGGCGTAGTTTCTTATATGTTAGCCTACATGTTCTTTTTCTGGATTTTTGCTTTAGTTATAGCGTGGCTTTATATGTGCCTATCTATCCTTATAGCAGATGACGCGTACTAGAGCTACATCTGTTGTAGGGCGAGGAAGGGGTCGACCACCTCTTCCAACCGCCGTCCATGGACAAGGACGAGAAGGAAGACCTCCACTAGATAGAGGTCGGGGCCAAGCCCCAATCGTTGATCTACTAATTGTTGATCCGCCTACCGCTGAGGCGTTTGTTGAGGAAGTTGTTGAGAGTGTTTGTTTGCTCCAAAAGGTGTGTGCAAGCTTTAATATTTATACCAAGAATAATTGCAAATAGCGAACCCGCAGTGTACGGATCGATTGTAATAAAAGCAAGAATTCCAGGGTCGAACACATGGACTATGGTGAAACAAAGATCGGTAATTCAGTTTGTCAATAAAACACAAGCAACAAAGCAAAGCTATCAAAGATGATATAATAGTCAGATAAATAAAATGTGGATTCTAGAGGTTAAAGCATCCAGTTGTGATTCCGATTCAAGATCTCAAAAGATAACATGGACAAAGCTGAGGTTTTCAAAGGGAAGATGTTTCTAAGATGGGAATAAATCACTGGGTAAGTCTCACTACTCACTATCCCAAACCAAAGATCCTTTTACCGGGTATGTCTCAAGGTACTAAGGAAAGGAACTATAATCTCAAACCAACACACCACCCAAGGGAATAGAATCAACCTTTACCAAGTAAGTCTCAAGCTAACTCTCAAAGATGGGATGAAGGTGATAACATGAAATATGGCCAATCGCCGATATCCTCATATCGGTGACATATTTTAGGCACATGTTTTGGTTGTTGTTCCCCTTCTTTTGTGTATATGGATATAAGTTTGAAGAATTTATGAGCACATTCACCTATTATGTCGATATAGAGATCTACACAAGCTTTGTTGTGTTTTTAGGTGAATAAAGGCTTGGAATTGGAGCATATGTGGAGTGAGTAGGAGTATTTGATCATGTTGGGCATCAAGAGGATGCATTGAAAAAGCCAAGGAAGAGACATGAGTGCAAAACTTTCGGAAACAAGAGATTTCATGCACGCTTCAAGCATTCCACGGTCATACATGGGTTTCCACGGTCGTGGTTTTGTAATTTAATTTAATTCCAACCGTGGGAAACAAGGTCGAGAGAAAAGAGTTGGTTTCACGGTCCATTCCACGGGCGTGGAAAATTGCACTAGGCCGTGATTCTTGTAACGGTCGTCATGTGTCATATTTGCCACGTCAACAGCGGTTATTGGGCTTTTATAACCCTATTTTCCTCCTATAAGAAGGCTGAAGGAAGGAGAAAAACGGAGTTTTGGCATCCAGCAACATTTCGAGAGCATTACTTTGAGAGATTTCGGAAGATTCTAATGCGTACAGGGAAGATTCGGAGAAGGACGCATTTCGAAGATTGCGTACTTAGAGAAGATCTTAGGGTTTCACCTTGAAGGCG
The DNA here is from genome assembly GCA_033239125.1 of Fagopyrum homotropicum. Classification (NCBI taxonomy): domain Eukaryota; kingdom Viridiplantae; phylum Streptophyta; class Magnoliopsida; order Caryophyllales; family Polygonaceae; genus Fagopyrum; species Fagopyrum homotropicum. The sequence goes on along the minus strand of BSWB01000002.1, from coordinate 56,951,409 downwards.
GATTGACATCCCGTTCTTCATTGTTCCTTGAGATTTGTGAGAGATTTCTATCTTATTCTACATCCATTGAACGCAGTTTGCGATTATTGTGTTTGATTGACATTTGCTTAGAGTTTATTATTGTGATTTCGAGGTTTTATCCTTTTTCTCTTTTAAACTTGATTATTGATTTGATGATGATGATTGTTGGCTAAAAACCTTAAGCGATTCTAAGGTGAAGGGTTGATAGTTATGGAATAGATGATGATAGATTGAACCAAACCAGATTGGATCCTGAGAGTTACAAGAAACCTCGTCGTCAAGGCTTTCCACGGCCTGTTCTTGAGTTCCACGGCCGTGGTTCTTGAAGATCTTACCATGGTTTCCTCTATCGTACGCCCTTTGCTTTTGCTTTGATCCAAAGTTAAAGATTTGCTTTAACCTAGCCTTGACTTACCTTTCCTAGGTAGTAGTGAGACTCAACATCCTCTACTTCGGTTTCGAGTGTCACAACCTTAACCGTTTTGGCTTATCTTTGATTCCCTTGGGTTTAGGCATGGGTATTTGAGAGTAATTCTTATCCTTTGGTCCTTTCTATACTGCAACCTCAACAACCTTTATAGAAAGAGCTTTGGGTGACACATATGGGTTTTGGAACTTCACCGTACAATTCCCTACCGTAGATATACCTTTGCAATTCCAACTCTGTCCTTATATCTGTAGAATATCTTGAATCAATTGCCACAATTGGATACCTGAATCTTTAGAATTGTTGTTTTCCCAATTAATCTTTACAAAAGCTTTTTATTTGTTTGACGATTTTGTGAAATGAATTTATTCCCCCCAAATCCCTGAGTTCAAAAGTCTGGAATTATTGCTTTACTACGCCGATCCGTACACTGCGGGTTCATTTTGCTTTAATTTCAGTTTTATAAATTTTAAGACTTAGTGACGCACACTTTCGAGCGAACAGAAGGCACACTCAAACCCCAATAAAGGATAAACCTTTATTACCTACACTCATGATCTTGGGTATACAAACAAAGAAATCACCGGGTAAGTCTCATCCTAGGCTTGTGTTGGACCAGGAAAGGTATAACAAGGATAGGATTTGGCAAACTGAAACCTCAACTCAGGTAAGGGTCAGAAAAGGGCTCGCCTCGTTCAGTCATATCCCATCCCAGACGAGATGTTCTATGACTGACCGAGGTGTTCTTCTTTTAAGGTAAAGGCTCGAGCTTTCAGGGTCCACTGGGATAAAGGATCATTCTTTCATCGTCTTCCCCACAACTTTCAGTCAATCACCCTAGAATCGCATAAAGAACTTAGGCAACAATCATCATGATAACAATAATCAAATATGTGAGAAAGGAATCAATATTCAAACAAAAAAACCTTAACACAAAGGTCTCAATAACTGAATCAAACAACAAGTAATCAATCAGCGTTCCTCAATCACAAATCAAAAAAGACAACAAAACCAAGCCAACTAAGAAAATCTTACAAACTTCTTCAAACTTCCTTCAAACTTGATTCCTTCCTTCCTTGAACTTCAACCTTCAAACTTCCTTCAAAACTTCCTTCAAAATCCTTTAACTTCTGAATCAGAGAATTGGTGATCCGAAGATGGCTGAATTCTAGAAAATCAGCCCTTTTATATAGGAGAATTATCTTCCAAAGATAAAATATCTTAAAAAGATAATTTCATTAGAATATATTCATATCTTCCAAAATATATCTACCAATAAGATATTCTTCCTTCCAGAAATCCATCCAAAAATATGTGATATTCACTTTCCAAAAATAGAAGATCTCAGCCAAAGATAAAGATCTTATGTCCCGTCATCACTTTGCCTCGGTCTAGACGCTCCTAAAGATCACTTCGGTCGAGGTGGCACTGTAGCTGACCGAGGTGAGTCTTAGGTGAGAGTGAAACTCTCTAATCTGGTCACAAATCAATCTTCCAAATTATTTCCATGCTTCGTGAGCTCTTCTTATAACTCCTCAATGCTCCAAAATGTAGCTCCAATGACTCCTTAGCTTCCTTAGCTCCATTTCGGTCCAAAATGTGTCATTTTACCTACAATTACAACGAAACTAGGTGTATACCTCGATTCCCGCAAAGGTAGACAAAACAACAATATAATCAAAGAATATGCATCCATACACGCAGATATATGAAGATAAAACGTCCAAACTAATCCCAAAATATAGACTATAATACATGTTATCAAAATACCCCATACTTGTCCCTTGCTTGTCTCCAAGCAAGATCCAAATCTTAGATACAAGATAGGATGGATTATAAGTCATCAAATAGATCAATAAAAAACATTTCAAAACATTTTGGAGTGTGCTCCACCCATAGATCACCCTAAGAGAATGCTTCATAGTAAATAAAATCAAGACATGATAAAAACATTTTATAAATATAAGAAAGTTGTTCATCTTTGCATAAATCATAGAATGCATAATAAATCATATTTATCGAATTCAATCATGTATAATCCAGTTTAAACCACCAAGTCAATCAACGTACTCGAGGTCTCAAGAGCTTCCAAAAGAGGTCAAGAAACGTGTCAGGGTGGGATGTATATAGGATATGTGGTGCTAGAATCCGGTAATAGGATCTTACTTCACTTTCTTTGAATCACAACATCTTCCACCAATCAGCTTTGCTTATTTTACTTTACTTTACTTTTTGGAATGCATGGACAGAGGGACACAATAACCGAAGTCTAGGAGATCAACAATCATCAATTTTTTAAGATGCCTCAAATCCTTGATGCACATACCATGACCCGTTAGGACTATCGATCAATCCGACTTTGGCTAGACAGAAACACCCGGCTATGTGAAAGGTGCCGAGTTACTCATCATCAAGATCAACGTCCCCAAACCTAATTGTTTCTTTCTAACACTTCCAACCAAGATCTCAACTTCACTTCACTTGCTTTTCGTCACTTGCATCCAAATTCCCGGATAGGTAAAGGGAGGCAAATATGTATATGAGGGGCTAAAGCATGATCAAAAAGAAGAAGAGTAGAGAATGAATTGCCTTAGTCATCCCAAGAAGAATGTGATAGAACTCATCATGTGGTGTGAACCTTCAAATCCAACATAATTTTGTTAAAAACAAAGTATTAAACATGCTAGAATTTCAAACAAAGCATTTTGCAACTTAAACATATCATAAAACCTTTCGAGCATATAAAGATTTCAAAACCAATCTACAAACAGAATAATCATCGAGATCATATCAAGAGAAGAAGCACAAAACGTTTCGAAAACCTTTCAATTAAGAACCATCTCGGTCGAGGTGTTCTGACGTCATCCGAGGTGTTCAACCTCGATCGGCCAAGAACGTCTCGGTCGAGCCAAAAAAAATTTTTTAAACTGGTTTTTGACGTTTTTCTCAAACTGAAACCTGTATGTATGCATGTAATGACAGATAAGCACATAGAGCAGAATAAACGATAATATACAAGAGTCATACAAGTCATACAAATAAGTCAAGTAATACATCAATACCCCATACTTGGGACACATTGTCCCAATGGGTCAAATATAAGTCATAAGATATAAGTACTCATCGGACATAGGCTGACTGCATAATAAATAAGAAAACGCTGCATCTCGGTTGGCGAAGAACGTCTCGGTCGAGGTGTTGTGACAGCAACCGAGATGTATCTCAGTGAAACTCCGTCTTCTCAATCTCTCGAATGTTTGTCCTTCCATGTAGCTTCTGGGTTGTAATTTCTTCTTAGAGATCACCTGATTCCTGTCTAGGAGGACGCACAAACACGAAGCAAACTATCTAAACTAAACTAGAAAAAGGGAAAAGAAAGCAATACCTTGGGTTGCCTCCCAAGAAGCGCTTGGTTTAAGGTCGCTAGCTGGACCTTTCTCCATGGAATTACTCAATGTACCTCCAACATCTTGGAGTGCTCATCACATCCATCTTAAAACTCTTCCAAAAATATTCCGGTTATTAATTTCACCGGCAAATGGTAAGATCTCCCACGTACAAGTTTGTACGGTTTGATTCTCCCGGGAATCCTTCTAGCTTTCCGGCACTTTAATGTGACATAATCTAGCCTTGCGTCCCATCATTTCCTGGATCTAGAAATCAGCTTCTCATAAATCCTCTTTGCTTCCCCATCTCTAGCTTGGGGATAACGTATGGTCTTTGTCATGTGAATGACCCCATACTTGAACAAAAGGCACTTCATCGCCTTAACGGTGAAGTGCTTGCTAGCTCCATTCCTCGTAGTACAAGGAGCATCTTCTTTCAACAAATATAAGGGAGGTTTCATCTTGACCTTAGGAGGTTCTTTCGGAAGAGACCTCCAACTCTTCGGTGCATCCTTGTAATGATTAGTAATTTCAAAGGGAATTTTAAAGGGAGTAAGAGACTATACCGGATCAAGCGTTTCAAGCTTTGGGATGAGAATCATGTCAAGAGGAGAGTCTGCACATGGAATCTCTTCTATCTTCTCTGGTTGTGCCTCAACCTGGGCCATTGGTTCAGTAGTTTGACCAAGGTGCTTTACTTCTTCTTTTTCTTCTTCAAGAACTTCTAGAGGAACATCACGTTCAATAGGATGAATGCTCAAGACTTGGAACTCTTCCTCGCTGGATAAATGATCTTCCAAGGTTTTATAGGATTCAGAAATAGCGTTCATGTCGTCTTCCATCTTGTCCACCACTTTTAACATCTTCTCCAACATCATCTGTACCTGATCCTCGGACGTTTGTTGTGGAGGTTGCACTTGAAGCATATAAGAGACTTCTCCTTGCTCATAAAACGTGTGAGGGGGATTAAGCTCATCCCAATATGCGAGTTCATCCTCAATGGCTTCCTCTCTTTTTCTTTCGTCACCAAACCAATAATAGGCATACTTCTCCTCCAAATATTTATAATGGTTTGCCCTAGCAAGTTATCTTGCTCTCGAAACTAGATCAAATGCTTGTTCACAGCGACTCGCAGCCATTGGAAATCCTGAAAACTACAAAACTCATAGGAAAAGATCAAATGAAAAAACAAAAGCTTCCAAGCTAGACAACCAAATATCGAGCACGGTCTTGACCAAGTCCCCGGCAACGGCGCCAAAAACTTGTTCGCTCCAAAAGGTGTGTGCAAGCTTTAATATTTATACCAAGAATAATTGCAAATAGCGAACCCGCAATGTACGGATCGATTGTAATAAAAGAAAGAATTCCAGGGTCGAACACAGGGAGTATGATGAAAGAAAGATCAGTAATTCAGTTTGTCAATAAAACACAAGCAACAAAACAAAGCTATCAAAGATGATATAATAGTCATATAAAGAAAATACGGATTCTAGAGATTAAAGCATCCAGTTGTGGTTCCGAATAAAGATCTTAAAAGATAACGTGGACAAAGGGAAGGTGTTTCTAAGAGGGGAATAGATCACCGGGTAAGTCTCACTACTCACTATCCCAAACCAAAGATCCTTTTACTAGGTAAGTCTCAAGGTATTAAGGAAAGGAACTATAATCTCAAACCAACACACCACCCAAGGGAATAGAAAATCAACCTTTACCGGGTAAGTCTCAGGCTAACTCTCAAAGATGGGATGAAGACACACTCAAACCCCAATAAAGGATAAACTTTTATTACCTAAACTCATGATCTTGGGTATACAAACAAAGGAATCATCGGGTAAGTCTCATCTTAGGCTTGTGTTGGACCAGAAAAGGTATAACAAGGATAGGACTTGGAAAAACTCAGATAAGGGCTCGTCTCGTTCAGTTATATCCCATCCCGGTATAGATGTTCTATGACTAACCGAGGTGTTCGTGGGTTAAGGTAAAGGCTCGAGCTTTCAGGGTCAACTGGGATAAAGGATCATTCTTTCATCGTCTTCCCCACAACTTTCAGCCAATCACCCTAGAATCGCATAAAGAACTAAGCCAACAATCATCATGATAATAATAATCAAATATGTGAGAAAGGAATCAATATTCAAACAAGAAAACCTTAACACAAAGGTCTCAATAATTAAATCAAACAACAAGTAATCAATCAGCGTTCCTCAATCACAAATCAGAAAAGACAACAAAACCAAACCAACAAAGAAAATCTTACAAACTTCTTCAAACTTCCTTTAAACTTGATTCCTTCCTTCCTTGAACTTCAACCTTCAAACTTCCTTCAAAATCCTTTAACTTCTGAATCAGAGAATTGGTGATCCGCAGATGGTTGAATTCTAGAAAACCAGCCCTTTTATATAGGAGAATTATCTTCCAAAGGTAAAATATCTTAAAAAGATAATTTCCTTAGAATACATCCATATCTTCCAAAATATATCATCCAATAAGATATTCTTTCTTCCAGATATCCATCCAAAAATATGTGATATTCACTTTCCAAAAATAAAAGATCTCAGCCAGAGATAAATATCTTATGTCCCGTCATCACTTTGCCTCGGTCTAGACGCTCCTGAAGATCACCTCAGACGAGGTGGCACTGTAGCTGACTAAGGTGAGTCTCAGCTGAGAGTGAAACTCTCTAATCTGGTCCAAAATTAATCTTCCAAATCATTTCCATGCTTCTTGAGATCTTCTTATAACTCCTCAATGCTCCAGAATGTAGCTCCAATGACTCCTTAGCTTCCTTAGCTTCATTTCGATCCAAAACGTGCCATTTTACCTACCATTACAACGAAACTAGGTGTAGACCTCGATTCCCGCAAAGGTAGATAAAACAACAATATAATCAAAGAATATACATCTATACATGCACATTTATGAAGATAAAACGTCCAAAATAATCCCAAAATATAGACTATAATGCATGCTATCAGTGTTGTTCCCGATGCTGGGAACGGGACCGCCGCTAGGTCCGGGGCACAGAGAGCGCAATTGATGGAGTTTGGTCGAGTGTCTATCGGAGCTTTTGCATATCGCGACTATATGCAGAGAGTTGAGGAGACTATCAAGACTGGAGGACCTGCACTAGCACCGCCAGTTACCGCGATCAATTGAGGCTTCGTAGAGAGTTACATAGGTTGTTGTTGCACCTACTAGAGTTGCTAAGGTTGCTAGAGTTCCGACTGATTAGAGAGAGCCGAGGCCCAACTATTGGTTGAATGCTTTCAACCAACTGAAGGTTCCTTCTTTTATGGGAAAGACTAGATTATAGGTGGAGTTGTGGTTAGGATAGTTGGATTCTGCTATGGAGGCAATCGGTTGCCCAAAGAGACGTTGAGTCGATATAGCTCAGACATTGCTGAAAGATCAGGCTCATTCTTGGCGGAGGACCATGTGTTGTAAGGTCACTAGTTATGAGCAGATGAAGACGGTGATCAGGGATCGCTATTGCGCTGCAAGTATGAGAAGGGATCGTCTTCAGGATTTTCTCGAGGCTGGATTTGAGGATATCCCCATTGCTAAGATCATCAGCAAGTTTCAGGAGGAGTTGTCTTTGTTGGGTCCTTCTACACCACCCGAGTACCAGCATGTTTATCTTTTCTCTCGGAGATTGAGAGAGTATACCCGCTCTTATCTTGTTGGTTTCCGTTGTGATTCTCTAACAGACTATCAGGATAGAGCACCTACTTATGAGAGAGACCGACTGGGTCAGATGAGAGCTTCTCAGACAGAAGGTCTTGAGAAGAGGCAGAGGACTGGACCAGCCAGTACTGGAGCTAGAGCTTCTGGTTTTGGGCGCAGTCAAACGCCAAGACGCTCCGGTTTCTAGATGAGTTCCGATAGAGGACGACAGTGTCATAACAACGGAGGTGTCGGACACATTCGAGCTGACTGCAAGAAGATAGCAGTGACTTGCTATTCTTGTGGAAAGTCCGGACATAGAGATGCGTTCTGCCGTCAGGAAAAGGCTCTATCACAACAGGGTTCTTCAGTTGCTAGTGTTGCGGGAGATGGACAAAGACCTCAATATCAGCCCCAACAACAGCAGAGAATTCCAAGTTCTACCGCTTCTACGGGTTCCACTCCGGGTCTGGGCAGAGGATGAGGAGGTGGTACTTTGACACCAGAGGTGCCTCAGCTAGAGTTAATGAGATGAGGAGTGTAGTGGAGCCGACCGCTCCAACGACCATAGGTATAATTCATATTAATGGTTTTCCTGTCAGAGTTCTTTTCAATACCGGTGCTACACATTCTTTTATATCTGATGCATGTGTAGATAGATTAGAATTAGTTACCGTAGAAGGTAGACCCTTCTTTATAGGATTACCTGATGCAAGTAAGATTTGAGGTACACGAGAGGTGCGCGATTGCCCTTTTACATTGGGAAGTCGCGATTGGCCAACTGACTTCTTCGTTATGTACTTAGTATATGAAGAAGTTATTCTGGGCATGGATTGGATGGATTGACATCGAGCAATTCTAGACATGGCAAGAGGACAGTGATGGTAACTACGGAGTCAGGCCATGTGGAAATTTTTCGAGGATGGGATCTCGGAAAGACCGGTACAGTCATCAGTGCAGTGCGAGCTGCGAAACTTATCGGTTAGGGTTGCAAGGCTTTCTAGTTCTATGTCATAAAGCATAGTACGCGTCCGGCATTGGAGGAAATTCCGGTAGCATGCGAGTTTACCAATGTCTTTGGAGAGCCATCAGGTTTACCTCCACAAAGGAGTGTAGACTTTGGCATTGATCTAGAGCCCGGGACGAGACCAATCTCGAAGGATCCTTACCGTATGGTGCCTATCGAGATGCTTGAGCTTAAGAAGCACCTCGAGGAGTTAGCTAAGAAGGGTTTCATCCGCCCTAGTGTATCTCCTTGGGACGCACTAGTACTCTTCGTTAGGAAAAAAGACGGGTCGATGAGGTTATGTATTGATTACCGAGAGCTTAACAAGTTGACAATCAAGAATAAGTACCCAATGCCCCTTATTGACGATCTTTTGGACCAGTTGCATAGAGCTTTAGTGTTTTTACGGATCGATATGAGATCCGTATATCACCGGCTGAGGGTGAGAGAGCTGGACATATCCAAGATGGAATTTTGGACCAGATACGACCACTACGAGTTTGTAGTGATGCCTTTCGGGCTTATGAATGCGCCCGTGGTGTTCATGGAGTTGATGAATAGCATCGTCATTGACTTTCTAGACCAGTTCGTTGTTGTCTTCATCGATGATATTCTAGTATACTCTCGTAACAGAGAGGAGCACGCAGGACACTTAAGGATCGTACTCCTAGTCCTGCGGGATAGAGAGCTTTACGCCAAGCACTCTAAGCGTGAGTTTTGGTTGTCCAAGGTAGCATTCCTCAGTCACATCGTTTCAGCTGAAGGGATCAAGGTAGATCCAGCGAAGATTGAGTCGGTAGCATCATTGCCGCCTCCTAAGAACGTTGAGGAGGTACACAACTTCTTAGGATTTGCGGGCTTCTACCGTTGTTTTGTGGAGGGCTTTTCAGTTAGCGCCCGACCTCTCACTTCCTTGTTGAGGAAGTCTACAAGATTCGTGTGGTCCGAGCCTGCCTACAGAGGTGAAGAAGAAATTGACCTCTACTCCTATCTTAGCTTAGCCAGAGGGCATTGAGGACTTTGTGGTTTACAGCGATGCATCTAAGTTGGGCTTGGGATGTGTTCTGATGTAGAGGGGTAAGGTATTTGCTTCGTCTAGACAGCTGAAGACGTATGAGGAGAATTACCCTACCCACAATCTTAAGTTGGTTGTTGTGGTTCACGCTTTGAAGATTTGGAGGCATTATCTGTATGGAGTTGTGTGTCAGATCTTCACAGACCATAAGAGTCTGAAGTGCATATTCACTCAATGGGTGTTGAATAACCGCCAGAGAAGATGGTTGGAGTTGATCAAGGACTTTGATCTTGAGATCTTATATCACCGGGCCAGGCGAATGTGGTAGTTGATCCCCACAGTAGGAAGACTCCCCAGGAGATGACAATCGCTTGGTTGACAGATCAACCTTAATTACAACGAGATTTGGCATGGCTAGAGATGGATATCCACTTTCCAGATTCCGACAACCATTTATCCACCTTGGAGGTGTTACCTAATCTGTTGGTAACGATCCGACAGAAGCAGGAGAGTTGCCCAACTTTGGCACGGATCCGAGACAAGATGTCTTGAGGAGAGGTACCTTAATTTATAGTTGGTGCTAATGGAGTATTGAGATGCTAGGAGCGCGTATGTGTGCCATCGGATCGCGAGCTGAGACAGCGGATCCTACAGAAGGCTCACTCCACACCTTACTCAGTGCATCCCGGTGCGAGTAAGATGTATCAGGATATCTGACGCTCTTTTTGGTGGGGAGGTCTGAAGCCAGATGTGGCGAGATATGTAGCTCAGTGTGCGACCAGTCAACAGGTCAAGATCGAGCATCATCGACCAAGAGGAGAGCTATAACCACTTCCCGTTCCTTAGTGGAAGTGGGAGGATATCTCGATGGACTTTGTTACCGGTTTGAGACCGAGTCGAGGCTTTGATGCTATTTGGATTATAGTGGATCGAGTGACGAAGACCACACTTTTCATTCCTATCAAGGAGACGTGGCCGGTAAGTCGATTAGCATTGGAGTTTCCTAGATATACAGTGCGACTTCATGGACGAGTCTGTAGTTCACGACTGCCTATCATCCTCAGCCCGGTGGTCAGTCCGAACGGACCATCCACACTCTAGAGGACATGTTGAGAGTCTGGGTGTTAGACTAGGGACAGGTGTGACCAGATCACCTTTTCTTAGTGGAGTTTATGTATAACAACAGTTGACACACTTTGATCATGATGGCTCCTTATGAGGCTTTGTACGGACAAAGATGTCGTACACCGTTCTGTTGGGATGAGCTGAGTAGTGCTAGCGGTGTAGCACCTGAGTAGATACAAGATGATATCGCTCGAGTAGCGGTGATTCGAGAGCGGATGTTAGCAGCATAGAGTCGACAGAAGTCGTATGCTGATAAGAGGCGCAGACCTCTAGAGTTTAGAGTTGGAGCTCAGGTATGGCTGAGATTATCTCCTACACGAGGTGTCAAACGTTTCGGCGTCAAGGGGAAGCTGAGTCCCAGATATGCCGGACCTTCCGAGATTTTGGAGCGAGTTGGAGAGGCAACATACAAACTTGCATTGCCACTAAGACTAGAGGGTGTTCACCCAGTTTTCCATGTGTCTTAGTTACGGGAGTACATACAAGACCCGAGACAAATCATCAATCATGAGGATTTAGTGGTTGAGCCAGACCACACGTTTGTACAGCATCCGGTAGCTGTCTTAGAGCGTAGTACAAGAAGCTTACGTTCAAAGGACATATCGATGATGAAGATGTAGTGGTTGATGTGAGGAGCAGATGAGGCGACTTGGGAGACAGAGGATAGTATCTGACGAAACTATCCAGAGTTTTATGTTGAGTTAGAAGTACCTTTAGCGTAGACGTTCGAGTTTCAGTTTTCTTTTGTTGAGTTGTGTACGCTTTTGTGACGTTTTGAGTTATGTTCCCCGCGTGAGAATATATGAGTCGAGTTCCGTGTTTCAGCGTTCTTGTTGTGTGATCTTATGGGTTGTTGCAAGTTTCGGGACGAAACTTCTTCTTAGGGGATCTGATGTAACATCCAATTTCTGATTGTCACCGCCCCCGCGGTGACAGAGGCCTCTCCTGCGGCAAGCTGATGTCTGTCACCGCCCTCACGGTGACAGTGGCTGTCCTTGCGGCCGGTCGATCCGCCCCTGCGGATTTGCCAAAGATCGCGCTGATTTGTTTTTCCAGTTGTTTTATATCCTTCCATAGATAGAAGATCCGATCTTCTATCTTATGGTTCAGCTTTCCTATCTTCTTCCTAACCCTAGAACGTATTTCCTTCTATCTTTTCATCCTTCTCTATAAAATCCCGCCTTCTTCTCGTTTTCCCGCTTCTTGCATACGTTTTCTTCAACCCTGAGAGATGCAGCCTTGCATCTTGTGACCTTGTTGAACGTGTAAGTTTATCCTTCTCTATTTATTCCTCATGTTCATGTGTTTTTGCATGTCGTTCCTTTCTGTTTCGCTTTCTTCTTTCGTTCTTCCTTTTCTTCTTATCCAAGACTCAAGTTTGAACCTTGATTCTTGTTGGCATCCCCGTTGTGATTCATTATTGCTCTCAGGCTCTTGTAGTTGAGTCTTAATGTGTGTGTGGATTGAGAGAAGTAAGACTTGGTGCCTTGCTTTGTTCCTTATTGTCGAAGGATTCGACATCACTTGCTGTCACGCCACCGCCCCCGCGCCTCTGTTGTGCCGCCCCACGGGAAGTGCCCAATCCGCCCCTATGCCTCTGTCCAGTCTCCTCTGCGGTTTATCCTGCACTCTTCCCGTCTTTGGTGAGCTGCTTTCCTCTCTTGCTTCCCTCGTTCCTTCCTTAGTTTGTTCTTGATGTTGTTACCCCCTGGGAGTGATGTAAGACAAAGGTTGAGATCTTAACTTGTAGAGATCTCTTAGAGATCATTGAGACTAGAAGTTATAGACTTCTAGCAACCGTTTCGTTCCTTATTCGTGATGACTTGTGTGAACAGGCTTTTTTTGCTCCTTTCCTGAGGGAAACTGAGTTGTTCTTTGACCGTTTGAGTTACCTTCGAGTGAGGTAAGTGCCTTGCACTTACTTAGCTTCATTCCATATATTGGTTTGAGTGTTTTGGCTTGTTTGCGTTGCTTATTGTTTATAACGGATAACCGGAATAGGAATCACCCTTTATAACCGTAATTGGCCCAAGTGTATGATAACCGAGCAGTGACTACTTGTCTAGTTCTACAAGATACTAGAATGTGCCCTTACGTTCTTTCTGATATCTAGAATGTTAGCTAACGGTTTATACCGATGTTGTAGATGCCTTGCAGCATATAGGTTTTGTTGAGTGATCCGGATGGTGTGGTCAGCCGGGGTTCCCATACATTATAGGACGAAATCGGGTTTATGTTTTAGTTGCTGTTTCAATTTGTTTTTGAACTCGGCTGCGAGTCTTTTACGCTTCCCTTTGTTTAAACCTTCGGTTTTATATTGAGTTTTTGTTTTCATTTATTTGTGCCTTGTTGTAAGATCCGTTGTGTCGTTACTTCTTTGAAGGTTGGGGCCCATTGTGAGGTCCTAGCCCATAACGCTTCGAGTTCACAGAACTTGGGGTGTTACAAATAAATTATGTTTTTCTTCTTTCATTATGTCTTGCTAAATTCGTTAATGATGATTTGTTGAATACGTGTAGTGATTTGGTTTATATTTTTGTATATGAAAGGTTGAATTGAGATCATATGAATTTTCTTCTTCTAATGTGCTTCGTTTTCACCTTTTATTTACCTTCAAAAGAAGTAGCGTTTATAAAAGGTTTTAGATAAAATCGGTCTTCCACCAAAGCGTGCTTGTTTTATTGAAAAAAATAAAGAAAAACTTGCTTTAAAAGATGGTACCTACTTTATATATAGTTTGAGGATTCGTAGAAAGTTCTAGTGTGTGTACCTTTTCTATCTTTTCCGCCAAAAGCGTTGTTTTCTTGGTCTTTTCTGTATTTATAAATTCTTAAAGAGTTTTTCTTATGCTTGATATGATTGCGAGAGCATCATTAAGACGGTTAAACACAATTTTTCTTTCTTTTTTTTTTTTGTGACAAATACGATTTTTAGATAGTTACATGCAATATTCATTGATCAATGTTCATCACATTCATATACATGGTTTTACCTTTATTCATTATAATGGTGATTTCTGATTCCTTAGATCGCTTTCCTTTACATTTTCACAACACAATCATTGTTTCTTTTATTTTTTTAAATTTACAAAACAATTCCAAAAATAGATATTTTTTCTTTCTTCTCTTTCTCTTCCCCTTTTACTTAGGATAACTAAATATTAGCAATTTTCAATTCAGACGCGATCTTTGTGAATTTGACTCTATACACTACAACTGACATCGCCATCATGTAGGTAGGTTTTAGGACCATCATTCGTCTTTGCCCGTTTCATCCTCGTCTCGAATATGTTTTGAGCTATGACTTCTTGTACTTAATTCCGCTAAAATATTTAAATCTTGCCCCTTTTCAGATTTTTTTAAGGAAGTTCACTTGGACATCAAATTTCCGATGATTTCAGCCATGCCTTTTTCTAAGTGTTTATGCACATCAAAATCAACAAAAATTCGGAAGGGATCATCAAATTTTGTCATAAGCAAACATTTCTCATTAAATTTTACGTCACTAACAAGACAAACACCATCCTCAACAACACAATATTTATGAGCTTTCGAAAGAGGTAAACTTTATTGATTTATCACCAAATCTGAAGATCATGAAACCATCTCTCACATATACAAGAGCTCTGGCTGCAACAATGAAAGGACGACCCATAATGACCAAAACACAGTTATTTTCAACAACATCAACTACCATAAAAATCAACAAGCAATTCACACTTTTCCACCTTCACCAACACATTCTCATTCAGCTAAGGTAAAAGTAAACTTAATTGGCTTTATCACGCCTACTTAAGCTCCCTGCACAAACTCAATGGTGAACTCACTAATACTAGCACCTAGAGTTGTTAAAAGTTGACCTGAACCGTGAAACCGACCCGACGAATTCGAACTGGTGCCGAAAATTTTGAAAAAAGAAAATACTTGGAACAAACCCGCGTGAAACCGATTTAACCCGAAGCAATAAATGACTCAAAGTATCCCGATCCAAAGTAACCCAATAGCCCGAAGTAACCCGATCCGAAGTAACCCGACCCGAAGTAACCCAACCCAAAGTAAACCGCTAAATCTATAATGACATAATCCATACTATTAGTTTATATTATAAGTCTATATTGACATATTACATAATACTTATTACATAATCGATACTATAAGTCGGATATCCATATCCGATTAAAGATCATTTCGGTCAAACAAATCAACCAAATATTCGCGGATAATTATCCAATCCGACTAAAGTCGTTTTCACATAAACTCATTATTCATACTATAACTTTTAAGAATAGACATTTTAAAGATAAGTTTTTTATTTACTGTATTGTCAATATATACATAATTAATACATCATACATGATACATATCATATAATCCACACTATAACTATAAGTCTATAATGACATTCTTCTACTCCCCCACGATAAATGTAAGGTAACGATGATTTTAACTTGTTAAAATAACTTTTGATTTTAACTTATTGTTTACTAATAAATTATTAAAATTATTTTTTTACTTTAATTTCCGATTTCCTATACAAGTATTCAGCTATACATATTACATAATTCGTAGTATAATTGTATAGGTACATGTGATGACGGTTTTTAAGTATTAACTTCTTTTTACCGTGTTAGAGATAAGATATGTGTTTAAGTCTTAAAATAAGTTTCTTAAAAAAATATGTATCAACTATACGTTTTTATGTGACTAACTAACTATGATATATTTTGTTTTTACATTTTTCAACAAACAAAATAGGAAAAAAAAACATATATGGATCAAATGGACCAGTCACATTAGATATTTGGATCAAATGGACCAGTCGGATATCCATATCCGAGCAAAATTTATTTTCAATCAAACGGATCAGACTAAAATCATTCCGATCAAACAAATCACCCAGTTTTAGAATTTGGATCAAACGGATAAACCAACTATCCACGGATTATTATCCGATTGTGTGAAAGTGATAATTAGTTACATTCGAATAAAGTGTCAAATAATTTATATTGTGTTTCCCACTAGTTTAAGAAATTAATAGTTGATTAATATAAAATTAGATTAACAATATGTAGGTTTATTGATTATAATCAAATATTATTAACAAAAAATAGGATTTGTTCGTGACGTTCTAAGATTCGAAAGAAATTTATAGGACCTCGTTTATTAATTTGTATCCCAAAGTAATTATTCCATATTTATAATCCATATCCCAACTTAATTAATTACTTTTTGGTGGACCCATTAAATTGGATGGAAAACTTGATTGTCTATTAGTCTAGATGGAATATTAATAAGGTGGTTAATTGTTAATGTGTTATAAATATTGTGTTGTTAAATGAAAATAAAAATATTAATAAGGTGGTTAATTGTTAATCCATATCCCAACTTAATTAATTGTTAATGTGTTATAAATATTAATAAGGTGGTTAATTGTTAACATTGTGTTGTTAAATGAAAATAGAAATTTATAGGACCTCGGTTTTATGTATTTTATTATTGAGGTGGTTTTATATTGTTTGTTACAAATTGCCCGACCCAAAGACCAAAACCGACCCGAATCATGCTGTTAGGCAACCTAACCCAGTTTCGACCCAACATGGAGATAACTTGACTTGACTCAAACCCGATTGACCCACCTCTACCCGAAGCCATTAAAAACCGAAGTAAACTAACCCGAATGACCTGAGAACCGAACTAAATTATAAATCAAGAATCGAGGTTATCTGGTAACCGGTATTACCCCGAACAATTGATATCCAATCTAAATTGACCCGACCGGATCCAAGCAAACCGCTAAAAAGAAAGATTGTTTTGACCCGACCCATTCGAACCCGAGTCTGTTGTGGCCAACCGAATCGACCTGCAGCCCCATGACAACGCTACTAAGAACCAAACTAAACCGACTCGAAATAAAATTGTAATGGGATGTTGGCAGCTACAAAACTGAAGTTTCTCCAAGTTGGTGAAACCGGATGCGCCGCGGACTACGCCCACAGGAAAAGACCCCACAACCCTCGCCGCAAGAAGTAAGCCAAAACCACGTCCTCACGCTTTCCTACTACCACCACATTTGTACTACTCAGAAGCTTCTATGGCCTATGCATACACATCCTTCCTACTACTTCTTTTTTTACTATTATTTTAATGTCACTTACCTACTTTATACACATGTAACTAATGAATACACATCCTTTTTACCGTTGTTTAACATCTCAACCACGTAGAGTGTCGTATATTTGATCTCCTTAATCCGACGGTCTACAACCATCGGAAGACTACACCCAAAAGTTTATATGGGTGTGATTCAAAAATATCCTTTTCATAGTATGTTCGTTTGGCGGTCATCATCTGAAATCACTACTGCAAATAATATTAATATATGCAGACTATGCAGTATCATATTGCTTCTCCCCTGTTCTTCCCAAAACCTCCAAACAGGGGAAAGAGCGCATCAGAATCTTCATTTCGTTTCCCTCCAACCAATTGATCGTACCCAACTATATCAATCAAAACAATTTATTCATAACTCCAACTACAAAGAATACAATTACCTTCGGAAATCACGAACTACAAATAAATCTTGACCTACAAAGTAAAAACCAGCTAAAAATAAATTCAAGTCTTAGAATTAGAGCACAGAAGAAGAGACGTCATCGAAGCTCCACAGCTCCAAGGTGGCGGTGGCGGGTTCCTGACGGGCGGAAGGCGGGGCGGCTCCATCAAGATAAGGCAGCTCATAGAACTTCATAAGGTTTTCATATGCCATGAGTTCATCAGAGAGCTTTTGGACTTCGCTCTCTTCCTCACGGTTCTCCCTCTGCGCTTCCTCATCTTCTTCTTCAGCCTTCGGTGCAGTTTTCAGATCGCCGTTGTTCATGCTATCACTAGCAGTCTCGTTCAATCCGGATATTGATTCAATCAAAGAAGGCTTTTCTAGGTCTAGAACTGTGCCGTGTTGGTTCGGATCAGGGGATATTGGATATCCAAAAACCGGGTGTTGATTGATATTGAAGAAGCTGTAGGATTGAGAGTGATTTGGGATATGATAATTATCACGGGTTTCATTGGGAAAATTGACCTTAGCCTTGTGGCCACGGATATTCCTAGCTTCTCGATCGTAGGCCCTGGCAGCGTCTTCAGGGGTGTTGAAAGTACCAAGCCAAACCCTAATCCCTTTCCTGGGATCGCGAATCTCGGCTGCCCATTTTCCCCATGGCCTTTGCCTGATCCCTCTGAACTGAGTCTTCCTCTGCTTTTTGCTGGGCTTCTCCACATGCTCATCACCTGTTCGACAAAATCAGCCAGTGACAAAAACCTTGGTACACAAACTCCACACCCAATGAATTAAGATACTATAACGTTACCAGATGAAGGAGGTCGAGTTCGGGTGGGAGGAAGGTAGGTGGAAGTAGAAGCTGCGTAGAATGCTTTAGGCCAGAAATCGGAGCTTGAGACACCGCCGGCAGTGCTAGCCTCGTCGCGGGGAATTATGTCAGCTAAGATGGCTCCTCCACACATGTTTTGTCACCGTATTATCAACTTAATTTGAAAATGAACTTCACTTATTCGGAGCTTCAGGTAATCGAAAGAGGATATTTTTATCTGTGTTTGGGAATTGGGTGTATAGGGGGAGAAGAGGATGGACATTTGAGTTTTGAGTGGACGAGGACGTATATATAGTCCAAGTGGCGGTAGAGGGTGAAGCGTTCGCAAGTTGCAGGAAGATGTTTCGTGGATGGTTTTGCTTGTTATTGCTCCACCCTGCCGTACGTGGGTCCCGGGGGGATTGTCTCATTGTCTACCGTGGATTGCAAGCGTACTGCCATGACTATCATCTCTATCTATTGAGTCATTGGCTACTCATTTCACCTGGCTCCAATGATTCAACTTTTATTATGTTTACATGTTAATTCGTTTTTAATCCACAAATTTAGAAATATTTTTTCATTCTACTTGCTTAGGTAAATGATCAAATTTGAATTGAGTGTTGAAAGAGTCGAGCTTTAAATAACTCAACTAATATTACCAAAAAAAAAAAAAAATAACTCAACCAATAAATATTATTGAAAATTGACTCATTTGATCATTTTGAAATTGTTATTCGAGTCAAATGAGTCGAGTTTGAGCCGAATCTTTGACAACCAATATGGTCGGGAGCAGCTCTTACATACCCCCTTGGCCCTTTGGCTTTGAGACAAAATATCAATCTAACCTCTGCAATTGAGGTTGTATGGGCTTTCTTACTCTAGATGCGTCTCTTAGGTAGTACAACAACCACCACATTTGCCTGACAGGTAATCATAACGTCCAAATCCTTCATTATTTATATCATCTCATCAGATTTCTTTATTTGATGTGCAAGCCGATTCAATGTGTTTTGAAGGCCTCGTGCTATATAAACATGTTTTTAGTTTATTTGCATTAAAAATATTTTCATTTGCATAGTTATTATAGATTTCTAAACTACTTTAACCATTATTAAGTTAAAATATCTTGACCATTTATGATGAAATAATGAGTAAATTCTGAATATATATATATATATATATATATATATATATATATATATATATATATATATATATATATACACTGTAACTAAATATTGTAATCTTTAATTAAAATAAGTAGAACCGTCCAAAATTTTATAATGAATTCAAACTTAATTATTGATAAAAAAAAAAAAAACTATAATAAATAGAAAGAAAGAAAAAGTGAAATCGGAAGAGTAAATAATAGAAACCGTGTTAATAAAAATAGTCAATGCAAATATAATATGCAGATAATATATAAATATAATATGTTAGCAAAACCCCCTAGGTACTAGGTAGCACGCACGACGTCTGCACATTAGTTAGTGATGCACTCAAGTTAATACACGTGAACCACCTTCATCTCTTTTCAACAATGCAAACACACGAGTCTAGCCTAAACAGAGCCTAACATTTGCCCAAATCAGTCTGTTTGAAATAAGGAGACACTAAGAACACTAACACCCATCCACTTATAATGAGACAAGAAGTTAATGTTACAAGTTTATAATCACACCCTAAACAGACCAGGCTAAAAAGACCCTCACATGGTGTTGCAAGTTAAGTTACTATTACAAGTTTAGTTTTGGTCCATACCTTTCCAACTAAGGAGACCGAGATCTCACGGTAGAAAAGTGACTTGGAAGTTCAAGCCGCCAAAAAGCTGATCCTGAATCAATCAAGAAGTGAAGAATGTGGTTAATAAGAGGGTATCAACTAATACTTGATACAAGCTGAATTGACATAATGCAAATCTATCCAAAAACAACAAAGCTGCAGATGCAGGCTTAGTTGCCGGGGTGATTCATGAGTCTCAACAGTCATAAGGTTTATGAAGCACGTACATCTCATATGAGCATTGTATCCTATGCTTTTACAATTGTCAGTTAGTCGTGTTCGGGTTCGGGTATAAAACAATATCAGGGCTTCTGTGATCACCAACAAATGCATCAGAATTATTATTACCCTAGGCCCTAACTACACTGTAATTGAGCAATTATTTTAGGACTTTCATATTCTACTATAAGATCTAGCAGGTAAAAAAAGGAGAGACAACTGAATTTTATGTAAAGATAATCCAACTTGAGCAATGCTTGATTTTAATATTAATACAGTACATATTAAAGGCAAGCCCATCCATAAAACAGAGAAAAAGAGATGGACATAGTTCTAACTTACTAAGGTTATTGCCATTGCATCCTGTCATCAAGCCTTAAACAGTTAGTTTGAATGAATGCAAGGCTTGCAAAGACAGGAGTTAGACAAAATCCACCCATTGTGAATATTTCAAGGATCGACGTCCGGCATCCATAACATCAAGCATTCAAATGTTATAGACATTTAACCCACCAAATTATTAGGCTCCAATACCATGGATCATATATGAAAATATTAAACTGAAGGCTAAGGTTTAATTGCATGGATGGTTAATAGATTTCAATACAAGCTCAAGACAAGATGAAGCGTGACATGTTTGAGTTAAATCAGTGGAACTAAAACTCTAGAAAACAAATACTGCTTCAGAATCAAATGGTTTTCCTCAACGCTCTAAAGTGAAAACAAATTAAATTGAGGTCAGATATTAAGGCAGTTTACAACCATTAAAATGGCCAAAAATCAAGTAACCAAAGCCATTGTGAATGTTGCAAGTGTGCAAGTAACCAAAGCCAGAACAATGCTCCATTATCAGAGTTGAAGAAGCCAACAAATTACAAGGCCAAAGAGAAGAATACATTCTTCAAGAATACATTCTTCGACCACAGAAACGATGGGTTTTGTTCTGGTTCATTCTTTGCTCGTCAAAACGATCAGTTTTAGGAAGCCACGCACGTAATTTTGTAATCTATATACATATATTAAAGTCAAAGCATTTCCTTCAACGTAATTCATCCTGACTTATTTTATGTCACGTGTCATTTTGTAATCTATATACATATATTAAAGTCAAAAAATTTCCTTCAACGTAATTCATCCTAACTTATTTTATGCCATGTGTCATATTCTTATAATTTTGATTTTTTTTTTAAAAATATATATATATTTACCATATTTAAATTAGTCAATAATGTAATAGTATAATTATCCTATAATAGAAGTTATATTTATCTACTTACCATACATTTCTTTTTATATATCTACACATATACATAAACATAGTTAAAATTATACTAATAGATTTATCATTCTATGATAAAAATTATACCAAAATAACTTTATATATATAGTTATACATATATTTATCTATACTAAACATACTTTTTTATTTTATGTATAGATGCTAATGTATTTTAGTTTTATTAAAAAAATTGAAGAGTATATATCTATATACTATATTAAAGTCAAATCATTTATTTCAACGTGGTTCTTTCGAAATCTTATAATGATACATGTCATTTTTTTAGAATTTAGGTTTTTTTAAATCTAAATTATATATATAGTTTCACACCAAATTTTTTTTTTATATATAATTACCATATATTAATTGTCCTATTGTAGTACTTATATTTATTTAGTTACAAATGACACATGTCATTTTCTTAGAATTTAGGTTTTTCGAAATCTACATTATATATATAGTTACCATACATTAATTATCCTATTGTAGTACTTATATTTATTTACTTACCGTAATATTTCTTTTTATTTGCATATTTATTTGTATATATATACTACTTCAAATTATACTAATAAAATAATTATTCTACGATAAACTTATACCAAAATAATCTATCTATATCTATATACATATATTAAAGTAGAAACACTTCATACCACGTGTTATTCACATATTAACTTCGTAACACGTGTCATTTTCTCATAATTTTTATTACTATTTAACTAATAAATATAAAATCACTAATATAGATAATAAATATATTATTTCCATTTTTAATTTTATCACAATCTTCTACATACTCTTAAGATATCTTTAACACATTTTCAATTTTATTTATAAAATAATTAGATTATTTCCTATTTTAACTTTAATATATAAGTATTCTAACTTTATCTTATAAAATAATTATTTTTTTTACTAAATCAACAAATTTATAAATTATAATAGTATTAGTGTTACATCTTCTTTGTTTATAAAAATCATTTATAGAATCACTTAAAAAAATTTAAAATTTAACTTTTAAAAGTTAACTATTTTAATATTTACATTTCAATTTTAATATTTTTTTAAATTTTAATCTCACTTTGTCAACTTTTAAAATAGTTAATGATATTAACTTATCTTTACATTTTTATATTTTATAAGAGTCGAAAAAATTAGAATATATAATATCACCTAAATTAGTTTATTTTTATCGTTTAACTAAAATTATAATTAATTTAATAATAAAAATTTATTTATTTTTTCTTTAAATTAGTTGATTAAATCACTATCATTGTGTTTTATAAATTATAATTATAGTATTATATTTAACTACTAAAATTTAAAAGTATAACCGTGCCTTGACACGGGTACTATACTAGTATATAACTAAAGCTAATACACCGGATTTTAATTTATAATTTTTTAATTCAAATACACCGGAAATTAGTAACCCGGGCTCTACTATTCAATTTTTAACCAAATATAGCCGGCGTAAGGTATTTGTCTTACTAATGGTGCGTTCTTTTAACTTAACTAGCCTAATACCCGCACCGTGTGCGGGATTAGCTTTAATAAATTGTAAAACAACTCTAATTATTAATTAAAAGTGACTTAGAAGATAATATTATAAGGGAAAGTAAAAGATAATAAAATCAAAAAGGGATATTTTTAAATAAATGATAGTTTTCATGTTCTTGATAAAAAAAAAAGGTTTTAAATGAAACTGAACGTTAAAACGACCCGTAATATAAAAATATATGGAACCATGGTTTATGTAATTAAGGTTTTTTTTATAATATTAGTATATATATATCGTTAGTTTATATAATTTTTTAATTAATTTTTTTAAAATGAGAGTGCGTTTTAAATTGCATTGACAAAAAAAACCGAAAAAAACATATGGCATTAAAGGCTTCCACTTTGTTATTAGTATATATATATATATATATATATATATATATATATATATATATATATATATATATATATATATTTTAACACTAATAGTATATATACATATATAATTGGTAAGTAGATAAATATAAGTTATATAATAGGATAATTAAAATATGGTAACTATATATATTATTTAAAAAAAAACTAAAATTCTAAATAAATGACATGTGGCATATTTTTTGTTATGATGAACTACGTTGAAGTAAACGCTTCTACTTTAATATATGTATATAAATACCCCAAATATGTTAATATCCAGGATATAAAGTCTTAATATCTAAGTATTTGTCTTTTTCTCTCTTCTTAAATCGATTATTAAGAAGAGAGGGAAAGACTTGTGTGGGAGGAACAGATCAAACAAGGTAGATCCACATATGCATCTAGATTTAAATAGCATGAAATACACGGAATCTCGAAAAGACATGCAACATCATATGTGGAATAAAAAGAGTTCGAAAATATGTGGTTGAATTTGGATCTAATTAAATATTATTTTCTAGCCCATAATTCATATCTTTAACATTTGATATGTTTTAAGTTATTGACCTTTTCATGTTAGTTCTTAGTTCAATTATTATTTATTGTTTTATCTTAATTTAAGCCCTATTAGAGGAGACTTAAAGATATATTTTATCTTTTTATGTGTTAGAGTCTTATTTTTCTTAGTGTGCTCCAAATTGTTTCATAGGGTTCGACCTTGATATATCCATCTACCGATTCATATCATTCATCGGATCATTATCGCATTATCCATCATTACCTCCACGCCCCTATATCTTTTTCATAAACTAAGTCACCAGTTTCCATAATTAAACTCATATCTCTACATTTGATCAATTCCTCTAACGCAATCGATATAGAGTCATCCTTAATGGTGTCGAAAGATCCATACTTCTTAAATGAATCATCCCCGTATCATGAAGTTTTCATATGATGATGTTAAAGATACCAACATAATCAATGCGACATCATCATCCTCAATCTTAACCTCAATATTATGCAAATCTAGAAGAATTGTGTTCAAGTAATCTAAGTGGTCACAAAGTTGTGTACCTTCTTGCATTCGCATGCTAAAAAGACGTTTTCTTTAGAAGCAACTTGTTAGTGAGAGACTTCGTCAAGTCGAGACTCTTCAACTTCAACCATAATTTGTATGTGGTGTCCTCATCCGAAACCTCGCATAAGCTATCATCTACGAGACATGACATGATGGTCGAATGTGTCTTATCCTCCTGGAATGTTTTCTCAGGAACATCACTCTTTTCCTTTCGGATTCCTTCTTTAACAACAACACCGTAAGCCTTCTTGTTTCAACAACGCTCACATATTGATCCGCCATAAAATAAAAATTATTTCTCCATACGGAAGTGTTGATATTCATGTTCAAAGAAGACGTATTTATCCCTAATTACAAAAAACTTGAAAGCTCGTAGATCAATTTGTTGTGTGGAATTATAAGAAAAAACATGCAAATTTTAACAGAAAAAAAAGATGACACATATTTATAGTGATTCACCTAATAATGACTAGGTCAATTTTTAAGAGATTTTATTGAGAAAATTCAGATTATAAATCAACTGATGACATGTGACATATCAACAATCAAAAACAATGGCCATCATGTTGTAAGAAGCGGAAGCCGGATTCAATTATTAAAACGTATAAACATCTTATTATTTTCAAAATTCGATCAAAACAAATTATAACCAGGTATGGGAGCATATAGACTCCTTGTTTAAATGGGCCATGGTTGGACTCATCTTGCTTATCAATTGGTTGCGCATTGTGTTATTTTAATCAAGGCAAACATGATTTGTCAAATAGACAATGGCAAATGTGGAACGTGTCAATACTGCCTATTCAGTTCATGCATTACACTAATCCCCAACGTGCACCCAACTTCTCCATAAACAAAGTAAGCGACTACATAAAAGGCGAGAAAGCTAAACTACTATCCAACTCACAAAATCCAAAGCATAAGAGATCGAAGAGCTAGAAGCATGTCATTCTCGCGTTTCGTTTTGGTGTCAGCTTTGATCAGCTTAGCGTTGGCCACCGTCGCTACCGCCAACTACCAGAAACGTACCTACAGAAAGGCCCCCGCTTACATCGCCAAGTCCAAGGACGACGCTTACGACCTTCAGATTCAAGGCAGCATCTACTGCAACAGAGCCGGCAAGCTTTTCCCACTTCCCGGTAAACATCTATCTATGAGAAGAATGAGTTACTAAAGCTTTTTTTCTAATACCCTCAATTTCTTAATTAAAACTAAAGATAAAAACGATTATTGAATCCTACTCACTTGTACAATAGCCGTCTACAAACCCATTTACCCCTGCCATTATCTCTAAGTTCTCTAACCATTACTTCAATCTTTCGTTATATAAAATATTACATAAAGAGAAAAACAAAAGATACCGACAACGATTGATAAATTGATGTACGTATATGTATAGGAGCGTTAGCGAGGATCACATGCATAACATTGAAAGGGCACGGTGGCTACGACGCCACGCCGTTCTCGGTGGTGAGCAAATACACCGACCGCCATGGATACTTCAAGATCAACCTCTCAACCTACGAGACGGGCTCACTCAAGTTCAAGAATTGTAAAGTGTACTTGGAAGATGCACCCCCTGGCCCCTGCAGCGTCCCCACCGATGCCAACCGTGGTGTCTCCGGCGCACCGCTACCTCGCTTATACCGCCAACTTGATGAAGACACGAGGCTCTATTCCATCCCTTCCTTCGTCTACACTACCTCTTCCTACTAGCTAAGCAATCCATCCTAAGACGTTAGTCTTTGTATGTGATTGTCAATTCATTGTTTCATGTCTTAATTTGTTGATGTTTTGTTTGTTGGTATTGCGTTTCATTTGCGTACATGGGAGAATGCCAAAATTTGGCCATTTCACAGGCTGTGTTCGTTCTTACTAAATCACTTGATTTACATTACAAATACTAATTAATCAATTGGTTGAACCCAAGAAAGAAACAACCGAACGAAGTTCGTAAATTTAAAATTAGTAATATCAACTTCTAGTGAATTCTTCGCTAATATAAACGTGATTATGAAACTTTTTCCGAATATAGCTTCGGATAAAAGTTAATTCCGAGAATGCACGAAGGCGTCAGGTTCGGAGTTAAAACGCGGTGGCTCACTGCGTTCCTGTAAAGAAACGCGGTAAATAGCCACCGCATTAAAATAAGTCGGAAAATTAAAAAAAAATAAATGGAAAGAAACGCGGTGAGTCACCGCGTTTCTTTCATTAAAAAAAATAAATAAAAAGAAACGCAGTGATTCACCGCGTTTCTTGTATTTTTTTTATAAAAATATTGCCTCATGTATTTCCTCTTTATTTCCATCGCCTTCCAATTTTTTAAATATAATAATTATAATATTTCATTTTATAGATGTTTATATTTAGTTTAATATTACTAATATTTGTGTTCGTGTATAAAATAAATTTTTCTATAATTGTGTACAAATTTTTTTCTTACCAAAGTATTGTAAGATATTTATGAAAATAAAATATTTTTCATAAGATAAGCTAAACTTTATTATTAGTTAATAGATTGAAAGTTCATATCGACATTTTTAACTAAAATGAAAAAAAATTGCAAGGGTATTACACTAGTTTTTCATTTGTTTCCGAAACTTTTTTTTTTCTGTTTTACTAGTTATTGTTATTTAAATAAAAATAATTGTTCTCTCCACTGATATTTTTTAATAGTAAAACAATAAATAAAAATAAAAAACATAATTATTAAAACAAGTACAATCAACAAATGCATCATTCATTAGTTTATCAAAAATATAAATAAATGCATAATTCATTAGTTTATCAAAAAAAAAAAACAAATGCATCATTCATCTTCATCTTCATCTTCATCTTCATCATCTTCATCACTTTCATTGATAACTGACATGTTTTCGCCTTGATAATCTGTAGACGGACCAATGTGCCTGATAGGGTCTGTATATGAAGACCGACGAGGAAGAGGGGGAGATACGAAAGGCTGTGGGATCGTCCCAAACTGCGACATGCTCTCAGATGGATATGAATATGGCATGCTCTCCATAAGGCTAACAAATCCTGAGCCGGTGAAGTATCCCGACGGCCCTGGCATAGCACCCGAACCCGAAGCACCTCCATAGGATGTAAAATCTGGTTGGGTCTGGGACTGAGCAGGGGGAGGTGTAGCTGGTGGATAATGTGTCGCCTGTGGAGGTGTCCCTTGTGACGTACCAACGCTATGTGAACTCGGATGTTGGTAGTAAGACGGATGAAAGGGTAGGTGACTAAGTATATCTGCGCCTTGTGAATTCACGTAGTCATAGTACCCTGAAACTCCACTCATCATGTCCCCATATTGTTGTTGTGAGTGCAACTGTGAAGCTTGGTCAACTGTTTCTCTTCCTCTGCTTGTTACGTCTGAAATATATTGACCCTGGAAAAAAAAATCATTATACCAAGAACTAATTGATTAACTATATGTTTATTAGTAAAATACTCACGCTGGCATAAAGATCAGGAGCGAGAGGCTGATAATGGGCAAGTGATGTCTGTCCTGAAGGGTTGATCAAAATACGTGTTCTACTCGTGTACCAAGTCATATAGTCATGTAAGAAGTTTGGCACACTTTCAGGTGGGTAAGAATGTGCTATAGTCTCTACGCGCCTCTCCCACTCAGCGATGTAGGTGCTATGAAAAATTGCCCAGTCAGTATGATGTTGGCCCCTTCTATCAACAACGTGCAACTCCTTGCTGTAAGCACATGAGATAGGTGGGATTTGCACTTGCCCAAACTGTCTCAAAACACGCTCAGGTCGATGATGCTCCACTATATCAAAACATATCATGGGTGTCTCACTCCTCCAAATATGTCGACCCTGACAACAAATAGGAGCAAGGGCATCCAAAATGTCCTCTGTATATGGCTCCCATACAAACTACAAAAACATTTTGGTGAGAAAAACATGTATAATTTACAAGATTATGCCGTTGAAGAATATTAGATCTAACCTCATCAGACCTCTGACTATCTAGGGCATCCCGATAATACGCCAGATTTTTAGGGGCGTGCTCATATATGAGAATACGTGACCTACCCATCTATAATATTTTAAAAATAAAAAAAAGAATTTTATCATTGATATAAACGTATATATACATCCGAAAAATTATCAATTTATATACCTCATAGCCAACGCATCTACTCTGCGAAGAAAGTGATCACCAAGTGGAGGTGAGTGTAGATCTACTACTGGATGCCTCTGTCTCCTATGCCTTCTCGCAGCATTCCAGCGATCTGCTTTAGTACCCTGGGTCGGGTAAAACGAGCATTGGGGTCTTCCTATGGGGCTCCTCTCCCACGACCATAACTACAATTGCTTAATGAATATTAGAATGTGAAATAAGTTAATTTATTTACCGAAAGATGTTCAATATTTAGGTTTTACCTGCAATAAGATCAATGGTCCTGTAATCTCGTATTTTTCTTTATGGGCCGCTTTACATAGTTGTCTGTACAAAAAAGCCAACGTCGCAGAACCCCAACTGTATCGACCAGCTGCCTCTAGATCCCCCAACAATGGGAGGTACAAAAGCTGTATAGAGCCACCACTGGTATCTACAAAGATCACTGCGCCCATGAGCAACAATATATATGCTCGAGCATGACGCTGCACTATGACCTCATCAGCATCCTCTGGGAGACCTCGTGCAATGAACCTCCGTAGCCATGAAAACTTTAAAGATGAACCCTTAATTTCACTCGGCTCGGGGCGCTCTCCAAGAAGCAACTCAACAACACCCCCCACTGGTAGTGTGCACTACCAGTCACAGCAGGTCCATCTATGGTAAGACCCAACAATACTGCGACGTCCTGAAGTGTGATCGTCGCCTCACCGACAACTAGGTGAAAAGTATGTGTCTCAGGTCTCCATCTCTCAACTAATGTTGTGATCAACTCAGCATCTAACTGAAAGGAAGATCCAAGACGATATATCCCATAAAATCCAGCCAACTTAAGATAATGAATTACCCTCTCATCTGGTGGAAGACATAAAACAATGTTTCTAAGATGCATTCTAGCAGTCAATGGCTGCTGAGTCTGCAAATGATTAAGCATATTGTTAAGATTAAGAAATCAACACCAAATTATAAAAATTATCAATTTTAGTTTAGAGTTGTTCTTACATAAGGGACACACAACCACACATCATCACTACGATGCTCAGCCTGACGCCTAAGCAAATCTCGTACACGTGGGCCAGGATCCATCTACATGTGGTAAAGAACTTTAAGTTTGATTGACTAAACAATATCACAACAAAAAAACACAACTTCATATTTCATTGATAAAACAACTTAATATAAAAACAAACAACTTCATATTTCATTGACAGCTAATCTTAATACAACAAACAACTTCTGATCTCTACTTGATGACCCAACTTGAGAACGACAACTCCTTCTATTATGACCAAGTTGTCCACAACTTCCGCAACGACTTTTTTCTCTTTCACTTTGATCCATTTCATTTCTGATTCTCGAGTTTCTTTGTCTTCCACTTGGGCGCTTAGAACTTGGATCCGGGACTATTAACGACCCATGTACTACTGGCCATTCTGTTTGATCACCAACAGGTTGGAAGTATGGCTTGTACGTCTCAAGATATGAATGCGTGGTGAAAAATCCATCAACAAAGGGCTCAAAGGACCACTTGTGATAATAATAAACAGCAAGTACGTGGGGGCACGGAAACTTCAGCAACTGCCAGGTATGACAACTACATTGACGTTGTTGTAAACGAACGGTAAAGTTGTGGCGACCGCCCCAGTCTACTCTAGGGACCTGGACTTGATATATTCCTTGCTCAATGTTAAATGGACTCACTGTTACTGTCATGGCTACCTCCTTAAAGTTTTCAATTTTTTTATCTATATGTTGAGATAAGGTTAAGCCGTCTTGTATGCGTTTAATAGCTCGACCACGCCTTGTAACAAAATAACTGTTCAAACGGGCGAACGTTGCTTGCACAATGCCAGTGACTGGAAGAGATCTTGTGCCTTTCATTACCCCGTTGAAACACTCAGACATGTTTGTGGTCATGCATCCATATCGTAAACCACCGTCATGATGTAGAGACCATTTCTCGAGGCCAATTTCTTGGAGAAACACACGACATTCACGGTTTTTTTCACCAATTTGGTCAAACCCGGCGGAAAAAGGACGTCCCTCACGGACGTATGCAGTCACACCCACTAGGAATTTGAGTTGCGAATCTTTATAACGAGTTTGAACATTAGACTTAAGATGACGGATGCAAAACCTATGATATGCATTTGGTGGACTCCCTCTTGGATCCGTCATTGCCCTACTTATCCCTGCGTGTCTATTAAAAATTACACACAAGCCGACTCTATCTGTCACATGTTCGTGAATGCAACTCATAAACCATGGCCAACTTTCTGTATTCTCCGCTTCCACAAGGGCAAATGCAAGAGGGAAAAGTTGTTCATTTGCATCAACAGCCATAGCAATTAGCAGGACGTGCTTGTACTTTCCGTATAAGTGGGTTCCATCAATTGAGATCACAGGACGGCAATGCTTGAAACTAGCAATAGAAGGTCCAAATGCCCAAAAGACGTGTTGAAACATCCTCACTGACCGATCACTTGTTTCTGTTGTGACCAGTCAACCACTGTACCCGGGTTTGATTGTTGTAGGGCTTCCATATATCGCGGTAAATCAGCGTACGACTGCTTCCAATCTCCATAGATATCAGCAATTGCTTTTTGTTTGCCCTCCCACGCTTTCTTGTAACTTGGAATCACTTTGTATTTCATGTTTATAACTTCTATAATGGTTCGCGGTTTGATTGTCAAGTCTTGGCGAACAAGATTATGAATCTCATTGCTGATGAATCTGGAAGTTGCATTACGGTTATCGAGTTCTCACAAATGAGAGACACAAGCAGGGATATGAGGCCCGTTATGCCGGTGCACAGACCACAAATCTAGCGCTTGATCAACCCAATGAGTAGAAACTAGCCATGTGCATCCGGTTTTGCTTTTTCTAGCACAATAGACGATGTAATAATGTGCATCTGCTCTACCTGTCTTGTAAGGGTATCCACTTCTTAGGGAATAATTTCCAAGCTGCGTTTTCAAATCGCTCAATGAGTTGAAACATTGACCTATATAAAATCCATTAACGTCGTGCATTTGAATGGAAGCATAAGGATCCTCCCATGAATTCATCTGTGTTGATACTGGTTCGACGACGTTGTTCCAGTTTGGGTTGATGGCTTGAGCTCTTATTATTCGGTCCGCTTCTGCTACGACTTGGTCATAATCTGGTGCTGCAGGGCCATCTTCAACATGACGATCTTCTTCAGTTTCAAGAATCTCATCATCAGTCTCAACACCATTCTGATCAACATGTATATCATCGTTATCAACTTCATTTCCATCTCCATGGCTTGAGGACGCATGTGATGTCGATGGTGCCATGGTGGGATGAGT
This sequence comes from Fagopyrum homotropicum, assembly GCA_033239125.1. Classification (NCBI taxonomy): domain Eukaryota; kingdom Viridiplantae; phylum Streptophyta; class Magnoliopsida; order Caryophyllales; family Polygonaceae; genus Fagopyrum; species Fagopyrum homotropicum. The sequence goes on along the minus strand of BSWB01000002.1, from coordinate 56,919,647 downwards.
TGTATACATGGGAATATTTTCATACCCGGCCATCACAGTTTGTGCGTACTAATTATCCGTCAGCAATCTCGTGTACGTTTTCATATTTTGCCATAGGGGGTAGTTATTGTTGTCATCCATCTATTTTACATTACGTTAAATTATGGACAACAATGTTTCATATTCAATATTTTTCGTTAAACTAATGATTAACAATTTTTTAGTCATAAACTATTATACTAATGAAAAAATCATATATTAATACTAATCTATTTAGACATTTCTAAAATAATATATTTAGACTAACATTTTTTACCTATTCTAAAAAAATATTTTATTTAATCTAAATAAAATATTTCCTACTCAATATACATAGTAAATCTATAAAATTAATATAGTAATCTTAATAAAATGTTACATATTCAATATTTTTCATTAAACTAATGATTAATAATTTTTTAGTCATAAACTATTATACTAATGACAAAATAATATATTTAGACTAACATATTTTACCTATTCTAAAAAAATATTTTATTTAATCTAAATAAAATATTCCTACTCAATATTCATACTAAATCTATAAAATTTATATAGTAATCTTAATAAAATGTTTCATATTCAATATTTTTCATTAAACTAATGATTAACAATTTTTTAGTCATAAACTATTATACTAATGACAAAATAATATATTTAGACTATCATATTTTACCTATTATAAAAACATATTTTATTTAACCTAAATAAAATATTTCCTACTCAATATTCATAGTAAATCTATAAAATTTATATAGTAATCTTAATAAAATGTTTCATATTCAATATTTTTCATTAAACTAATGATTAACAATTTTTTAGTCATAAACTATTATACGATTGACAAAATAATATATTTAGACTAACATTTTTTTACCTATTTTTCTAAAAAAGTATTTCCTACTCAATATTCATAGTAAATCTATAAAATTTATATAGTAATCTTAATAAAATCATATATTTTACTAATGACAAAATCATATATTAATACTAATCTATTTAAACTATTTTACTAATGACAAAATCATATATTAATACTAATCTATTTAGACATTTCTAAAAAAATATATTTAGACTAACATTTTTTTACCTATTCTAAAAAAATATTTTACTTAAATCTATTTACAAATTTAATATTGATATTTTTTTAAAAAATATAATAACATTTTTTTACCTATTCTTTTAACTTATCTATTTAGACTAATTTGTTTATACAATTTCTATTTAATACTAATCTTATCTAAGTTAAGATAAACTAACTAAACTAATAACATATCTTAACCCTAAACTAACATTTTTATACTAACAAAATCTTTCATATTATTAAATTTTTAAAATTATATTTTTATATTACACAAAATTACATGACTAATTATAATGATCTAATCTAAGTATATAACTAACAAAATGTGTAAACTTAAACTAATCTAACTAAACTACTAACATATCTTAACCTAAACTAAACTACTAACATATATTTAATACTAACAAAACATATAACAAAATATGTAAGCATAAATAATTTGTCTAATTACTAACAAAACCCTAACCCTAAATATGCTAATACAAAACTAACAAATATTAAGAAGGAATCACTTACTTAAAGAAAAGGTTGCGGGGTGGTCCGTTTGCGGTGTAGGGTGGTCCGGCGGTGGTCCAGCGGTGGTCCGGCAGCCTCTATGAGGTGAGCTTTACAATTTTAATGGAGAAAATAACAAGAGAGAAAGAAGAGTTGAAGTTTGATGTGAAAATAGAAGGAGAGGTGTGGAGATTTATAGAACAAAGAATCAATAGAGTCTTCAATGTCTTCGTCGTCTTCCCTTCGTCTTGTCCTTCGTCTCGTCTTCAATTTTGCAGGATAACGTTCAACAGGCTAATAATGGTGAGTTATTGCGTTGTTGCAGGACAGCGTTAAACACGCGGTGACTCACCGCGTTTTTACTGGTTAAAAACGCGGTGAGTCACCGCCTTTTCTGCCACACGCAGAAAAAGGCAAGAAACGCGGTGACTCACCGTGTTTCTTGTTTAAAAAAAAAGAAATAAGAGAAATGCGGTGAGCCACCGCGTTTCTTGCATTTAATTTTTTTTTTTAAATTTCCGTAAGATATGGTTATTTACAGCGTTTTTTAACAATAGAAACGCGGTGTCTCACCGCGTTTTAGTTCCGTACCTAACTCCGTCGTGCATTTTCGGAATAAACTTTGCTCCGAACCTAGATTCGGAATAAGTTTCATAATTTTGTTTATATTAGCGAAGAATTCACTTCTAGCCGGATCACTAGATATCAAAATTAAATTAGTACAAAATATAATTCTTATCAATACCTATTTGTGTGGTCTTCTCCACCAAAATTCTATCATGGTATCAAAGCGGCAATCCTAAACCTATCGGCGTTCTATGGCCACCAACCAACCAACATCGCCAAACAAAATAAAGCGCAACCCCAACCACTTTCGTTCAAAACTCATTGCCTCAAATTGAATAAAATATATTCAAAGGCAAGTCAAAAGGAGCGTCTGAAGACTTGCACTAACTTTACACGTTCCGCCGACCCGTTGACGGATTTGTTTACAAAGGTTTTATGGTCCGAGTATCAATTTCTCAAGTCCAAGCTCAATGTTGTGCGTCCGTCCGTCACCCACCACCGGCTTGAGGAGGCATAATAAGATCGAGATCGTGATCGTAATAAGATCGAGATCATAATCGTAATAAAATCGTGATAATATATTGTTATTTAGTTTCTATATATTAGGAGTTAATATTCTCTTGTAAAGCCTATATAAAGGCTATCATAATATCAATAAATGTGTATCATTTGTGTGGTCTTCTCCATCAAAATCTATCAATACCCAAATTAAAGTCAGTTATTTCATCAAATCAAATGAATGGGACACAACCAAAATCGAAAATGAACTACAAAACATTATCAGCCCAACAATTAGGAAAAAAATTCTGGATATAATAATCCCAACAAACGAAATACAAAACATGTTATATTGGAGGAGAAACCCGAATGACTGATTTTCCACAAAATCAACATCATAATTGATTGATAAGGAGTCTAGTTGGCTTCCTGACTATTTTTGCGAATGGATTTGAAACTCAACCAAAATTTAAGAACATCATATTAAAAAATCTCAAGAATCAGTATCCCAATTAAAACAAAACTTTATGAAAGAAGAATTGCGGTTCCAAAAACTGTGAATTATGTAATCACCGACTTGAGGATCTTGAGCACCTTCTAATTGATTGCCAGTTTAGTAATAATACTATTATAAATATTGACCTGACTATCATAACCAATCGAATTACCATTAATACGTAGGGCAAAAGGCCTCACGAACTCTGGACTAAAAGTAAAAACAAGATTGGATTTTTTTAAAATTTTCTTGCCTTGCAACCATTTGGTGTTGAGAAACAAAATCATCTTGAACAATGAATCAATCGAATCGAATCACAACATCCTAAATTTCATTAAAATCCAAATTGAGAGTTTGAAGAATCATAAGACGAAAGATGACGACTACAGTTATAAGCACACTCAAAAGAACAACCACCTGGCCTAAGAAATAAAACAATATTAAATGGGATAAACCAAAACATAGGTTTCACAAACTCAGCTTTGACGGATCAAAACTCAATTCAAGTATGACATCCATCGGCTTTGTTATACAAATCATTAAGAAGATTTCATTAGCTTGAGTACTAGGAAAAATAATTTTAACTCAGTTGTCAAAGTTGAAGCTTCCGCGCTGAAAACCGGGCTGCAAGAAGCTATAAGGCTAAACATTAAAAAGATCGAAATTGAGGGTGATAACTTATTTGCTATCAAGGCATTCCAACAACTTTGGTGTTGTCCCGAAGAGATCGAGATGATCATATCCGACTACTACCCCTAGGAGATCGAGATGATCATATCCGATTCCAGACTGGATCTTCGCTTCTTTGAGGAAGTCCAGGCCAAACATGTGTTCAGAAAAATCAACTATGTTGCTGACTAATTGACCCATCTAGAATTTCGAAGCCCAACACACCCTTTTTTGACAATCCCGAACTTCGTGTTCTCATCCGCAAGGATGCTTTTGTAACACCCCAAATCCGCGGGACTCGGGGTGCTACTGGGCTAGGATCTAACAATGAATCCTGACCCTAGCCTAACAACAAGTTCATTGGATCTTACAACAAGGCACAGATAGATTAAAACCAAATACACAAAACTGTACAATATAAACATCAAAAGGTTTACAACATCACATCCGAGTATTAAAACGGCAAACTAAAAACATCCGAGTACAAAACACCCCAAAAGCCCATGCACAACCTAGTGTATGGAAGTCCTCGACTGATCACCCATCTGACTCACTCTACAGTCTTCCTAACTCGCATATCATCTACAACACGGCATAAAACCGTTAGCTAACAGAAATGAATAAGAATGAAGCAGTATCATATATAACACATCAATACATCACATCATGCTATGTACACACACATATCCATTTATTATCTTTACTTAAGTTATACCATTACTAATTCATTTTCTTGTGACACACGGAGTAAACTCCCAACGCCTCTATCCCCGTTTCCCCTCAAGTTTGGAATGGTGTCTATCATTACCACCTGGAGGACTGGTCGCAAAGAACCCCCTAGCCACCCAATTCTGGGCTAGGCAAGTTATCACCACCCGTTATCATACACTTGGGCCAATATAATGCATGTAGGGTCATCCTATTTCGGTTAGGTTATAAATGCAACACACATATGCACACACAAAACCACATCACACACTCAAACCCATAACTGCTCGCTAAGTAAGTCCTAAGGACTTACTTGTCTCAATCGCAATCCGTATCAAGTGGTCACGGCTTTCCCTCGGGGAAACAATCAGTGCCTGCATCAGCAAAGCACAATAATATCAACATCGTCCCAAGGTTAGGAAATTCACCTCCTAAACCCTATACCAATCCTCAACTCATAACTCGAATGCAAACCTCAAATCACATCATAACTCACAAATGCCTAAGGAATTACCTCAACATTCATCTCATCATCTCATGCACATACTACTAGCCTAGCTACTCTAAAGCCAAGGCCAAAGGAAAGAAAGGAAGGAAACATACCAACTAGGTATGTCCTGGACACGTACCTGCGAAAGCAGGAGACGTAAGGGCGCTGCACCAATTAGGCGCAGGGGCGGCAGCTCTTTCACGCAGGGACGGCATCACACCAGGCACAAGGGTGGCTCCTTGGTGGCGCAGGGGCGGCAACTCTTTCACGCAGGGACGACATCACACCAGGCACAAGGGTGGCTCCTTGGTGGCGCAGGGGCGGCTATCTGTGAAGTGGGTGATTCCCGACTTCTCTTCGATCCTTCACTCGATCACCTTAACTTCTTCACCATACAACAATCATACACATACATATATGAGCATCAAAACATCTAGAAAAGGTGCACACAAGCCTAAGCTTGTGAATCCTAAGCTAAAGAAGAAGAAAAGAAGGAAGAAAGAAGAAGAAGAAGAAGAGGAGAAGAACTCACCACAGCTGAAACCTAACAGAGGAAAAGGACTCTCCACACAACTCCGTTGGCTCTCACAGCACATCATCAACACTCCTCATCATCAATCCAAGTTTTACCTGTATATGAGCCGAATCTTACTTATTGTACCGGCATTCGAGTTTTACCCGGATGGTGAGTCGGGTGATAGACCCATTTAGATTAAATAGATGTAGTGGATAGTATAAAAGATGTTATTAGCCAAATAATATCATTTTGTCTTCATGTCAATACTATAAGTTATATCAAATAATATCTTAGATAATTCTCTCGGCAGTCATTACCCAAGTAAACCTTGATTTCGAATATTACTAATATAATGGATATACTTAGGGTCCATACAGATCGAACACCCAAACCAATGCTAAACAAACATCACATCTTCTTCAAATTTTCATAAGCAAATTAAACATACATGTAATTGACTTCTGCTTGTTAATTGTAATGCCCGAGTTATAGTCAATGATAATAATATCGAGCTCATCATCATTTTTTTTGTAACCACTCGCCCCTCATTCAATTCTTAAAGTTTTTATAAATTATTAATTCACAAATTTTAATAAGATGTTGACCTGTCCAAATTCGGACTTGATCGAATTCGAATATACTTTCAAAAAAAAAATAGATGGATGGTGCTTGTATTAAACTAGATTTATTAATAAGATAGAGAGCATAGACAAATTCTCCATTAAAGGATACACTATTTAATTTGTTCGATGGTTGGCTACATTCGTGTGTTCGTTGCATATATTGAAAGTCTTACTTGACTTAGAAGCATATCGCCTTTCAAACCCTTGGTTTTTTGGGATAAAAAGATAGAGATGACCCCTTTGATTCCCCCACAACAGTTGCATGATTGTATCCAGTCACAACTATATTATCCACCTACAAACAAACACCTATACTATCGGATTAGTATAAAGATAATTCTTAATTAGAAAATACTTCAATTCATTATTTCAGCAACGATTATATAGAAAATAAAAGGGAAAGAAGTTTAAAGGAAATACATCCAGTCACGGGATACAATATTTACAGAAAAGAAAGTGAGAACATAGATGTAGGGATCCTCAAATATATAATTCAATGTCCCTAGTGTTTTTGTGATAGAGAATGGGTCATTCTCAATAATTGTACCAATTTGTGATGGTCCAAGTGTAAAGAGAGAAACATTAAAGAAGATATATCGCAAGTTTACTACTCGTCTACACTGACTTGCCTTTCGCAACTAAAAATTTGTTACCACTCAAACTACCTTTCTCTTTTGCTTTCTATACTTACTTGATAACTTTTAGTTGACATGGGCCGGCCCGCCCCCGACCCGCTGGGTTGGGATAGAAAAGTAAATAGATTTCACCTTAAGATGCAAGATTGCATATTCAATGCTTGCTCTTGTTCGATCTACAGAATTTGACATGTAGTAAGCATAGCTTAATGCTCTCTATACTTTATACTACAAAATATATTGTCCATTATTTTCAGAATATTAAGACATCAACCAATGTAATGAAATCAGATCTATGAACAAATTGGTCACGAAGGAACAAGGAGAAACGTAAAAAAAATTCCAATCAAAAAGCACAAATGAAGTTACTGTTAGACAATACAGACGTTTTATGTACATTTAGTACATACGTTTCATATACATTTAGTAAATACGTTTCACATACATTTAGTACAGACATTTAGTGCATACGTTTCATATACATTTATTATTATGCATTGTAAACGTAAAGGCTTTTCATCTCTTGTATTTTGTAACCTGTATATATTGTGATGAATGAAAGCTAGGAGATCAGGGACTCCATTCATCCAATAACATGGTATCAGAGCGTAATTATCACACACCCTAATTTACGTCGATCCTCTGTGCCGCTGCAACACCCGCCTTCCGCTGCCTTCCACTGATTCGAGTCCTTCCTGTCCTTCGTCATGTCTAATGACAACGACACCGGCGAGGTCACCAACAACCCTGCGCCGCCAGCAACCGAGCGCCTCCATCCCGCCCAAACGGTGAGCAATGTGAAGAACCTCATTCCTCTCACGCTTGATCTTACCAAAGTTCATTATCATACATGGGCGGAGTTGTTTACCATAGCCGCCACCGGCCACGATGTCTTGTACCACATCGATGGCTCCGACCGCCCTACAGGCCTTACTGATGCAAAATGGAAGATCCTGGACGCCATCGTCCTCTCTTGGATTTATAGCACAAGCTCGGAGGATCTCCTCCTAACCGTCATCAAACCGGGATCTACCGCTCGACAAGCTTGGCTTCGCGTCAAGGAGTTGTTTCATGACAACCAAAGTGCTCGCGCCGCTGACCTCGAGAGCAAGTTCATTAACGCTTGCCTAGACACCTTTCCAAGCATCTCGGCATACTGCTCTGCGTTGAAGTCCTTAGCCGATCAGCTCTCGGACGTTAACCACGCCGTTAGTGATGAACGCCTTGTTTTGCAGATGATCAATGGTCTATCTCCATCGTATGACACGGTTGGCATGTTCATTAGCCAACAAACTCCGCTGCCTAGTTTCTCAACCGCGCGGAGCATGCTCACCCGCGAAGAAACACGCCGTTCTCGCCACGTTGACCCACCGCACGCCCTCGCCACGTCTGGGAAACAACCATCCCAAAATAATGTGCCGCCTGCCGGGAATAACCGGAACCCTCGAAGCCGAAACCGGGGCTCCAACCGACGGGGCAATGGTGACGGACAAGGGGACTCTGCGCAACAGCAACCTACGGCCCAACAACAACGGCCAGCCCAACCTCCGCAACAACAATATCGGGCTTGGGCTCCACCGGGTTACTTTTGGCCTTGGGGACCCCCTCCCTGCCCATATCCGACTGTGGGTCGTGGTCCAACTTCCCCAAATCAGCCCAACTTTGGGCATGCATCTCCGCGTGGCACTACAACCCAACAACATGCGCATATGTCACTCCAACCAACGGACTTAGCGCAGGCCTTCAACAGTGTCTCGCTTCAGCCACCGGACGAGTGTTGGTACATGGACACCGGTGCCACCTCGCACATGACCTCGAACGTAGGTAACTTTCGTACCTATTTTAATTCTAGCACTATTCCTAACATTTTAGTTGCAAATGGTTCGGGTATTTCAGTTGCAGGTTCTGGATCCGCCCGTATACCTAACCTTCCCGACAACCTCCACCTTACAAATGTCCTACATACACCATCTTGCATTAAAAATCTTATTTCCGTACGTCAATTCGTCAAAGATAATAATGTTTCTGTTACATTTGACCCATTTGGTTTTTCGGTGAAGGATCTACGTACGGGGATCCTAATAGCGAGGTGCAATAGCTCGAACCACCTTTACCCCGTCACACCCTCGGCGTCACCTACAAGTCCAGCCACCGCTCTTGCCACCTCCTCGAGTCGATCGTCCTCTTCTTTGTGGCACGCCCGCCTCGGTCATACCGGCGATCACGTCTTTTCAATTTTACGTAAGCATAAATTAATTTCTTGCAAAAATGAGCCTAGCTCTAGTCTTTGTCATTCTTGTCAACTAGCTAAACACAAAAGGCTACCATTTTATGAATCGTTATCGCAAAATTTTGCACCGTTTGATATAATACATAGTGATATTTGGACGTCACCTATTGCTAGTGAATTGGGATTTTGGTATTATCTTGTGCTCTTAGATGATTTCACTCACTTCGTTTGGGTTTTTCCACTTAAACACAAATCGGATACTTTTTCCAAAATCCTGCATTTCCACTCCTATGTACGTACTCAATTTGGTTGTCTCATTAAATCTTTTCAATGCGATCTCGGTGGAGAGTTCAACAGTAACTCTTTCACCTCCTTTTGTGCCCGGCAGGGCCTACAAATCCGTTTTGTATGCCCTCAAACTTCGTCTCAAAATGGTAAGGCCGAGCGCATCCTTAGAACCTTGAACGACATCACTCGCTCTCTTCTAACTCACGCATCTATGCCTCTCACCTATTGGGTTGAAGCTCTCCATATGGCCACATACCTACACAACATACTACCAACAAAGACCCTAGGATCAAGCAACCCCACCCTCGCACTATTCTTGCGCCAACCGTCATACTCTTTTCTCCGTGTCTTCGGTTGTTTGTGCTACCCGAACATTGTCGCCACATCTGCCCACAAATTCGCACCTCGCTCCACCCCTTGCGTGTTCCTCGGTTTTGCGTCTTCTCATCGTGGGTACCGATGTCTTGATCTAGACACCAAAAAGATCATCATCTCACGACATGTTACATTTGACGAGTTGACGTTTCCATTTCGCCGACCCAACAAACCGGACCAAACAGCCGAAACCGGACCCATTCCTGCAAACATCCACCCACTTATCCTAGAGGACCTCCATTGTACTGATCTTTGCCGGCCCAACACCTCACCGGCCCAAAACAGGCCCACCTCAATTATTCCTCCACAAATAGGCCCGCCACCACCACCGGCCCATCTCATGATGTGCCCATACCCATTTCCCGCGCGAGCCGTCCTAATGCTCGTGCATGCACCACCCGGGCCCGATCTGTCCCAACCCTAGTCGCGACCCACCAGATGGCCACCCGACTCCGAACCGGCATTACCAAACCCAACCCCAAATATGCCATGACTACGGCCCCACCATCCATTTCCCCGTTACCAAAATCACCACTCCTAGCGTTGAAAGATCCCAACTGGCTTACCGCCATGCGCGAGGAATTTAGTGCTCTAATTAAAAATGGTACTTGGGAACTTGTTCCGAGGCCCTCGGCTACTAATATCATTCGCTGCATGTGGTTATTTAAGCATAAGTTCAGGTCTGATGGCTCTCTTGAACGCCATAAAGCTCGGTTGGTGGTGAACGGAAAATCGCAACAAGTTGGCATTGACTATGATGAGACATTCAGTCCGGTTGTTAAACCAGCGACTATCAGAACAGTTTTGAGCTTGGCATTATCTAGGGGATGGCCCATTCACCAACTAGACGTGAAAAATGCGTTCCTTCACGGTCACTTGCAGGAAACAACCTATATGCTCCAACCACCCGGCTTTCGTGACCCTCAGTTTCCCGACCATGTTTGCTTACTCCGTCGCTCCCTATATGGACTCAAGCAGGCTCCTCATGCATGGTTCCATCGGTTTGCCACCTTTGTTCAGTCACATGGGTTTTCTAGCAGCAAGAGCGATCAATCGCTCTTTGTTTTCCGCTCTATTCAGATATGGCCTATTTACTACTTTATGTTGATGATATAGTACTAACGGCTTCATCTACAGATATCCTACATCGTCTGATGTCACTTTTGAGCATGGAGTTTGCTATGACTGACCTTGGATCTCTTAGTTTTTTTCTGGGTATTCAAGTCACTCGACATGACAAAGGAATGTTCTTGAGCCAGTCCAAATATGCCAAGGAAATTATAAGCCGCGCAAACATGGCCTCATGCAAAGCGTCCACCACACCCGTTGAGACCAGATCGAAATTAGAGGCTTCTTCTGGACCACCCGTTTCTGATCCCGGTCTATACCGCAGCCTTGCCGGCGCACTGCAGTATCTCACTTTCACTAGACCAGACATATCTTATGCTGTTCAACAGTGTTGTCTATTCATGCATGATCCCCGGGAACCCCACTTTCAGGCTCTCAAGCGGATCATTCGGTACATTCAGGGCACACCGGACCTCGGACTACATTTGACAGTTTCCCCTTGCTCTAGTCTCATTGCTTATTCCGATGCTGATTGGGGTGGGTGCCCTGACACTCGTCGCTCTACATCTGGTTATTGTGTATATTTGGGGGACAACTTGATCTCCTGGTCCTCCAAACGGCAGCCGACTATGTCCCGTTCTAGTGCCGAGGCAGAATACCGTGGAGTCGCCAATGCCGTGTCCGAGACCTGTTGGCTACGTAACCTGCTGATTGAGCTTCATGTTCCTCTTCGGAGGGCGACTATTGTTTATTGTGATAACATCAGTGCGATCTACCTGTCCTCTAATCCAGTTCAACATCAACGCACAAAACACGTTGAAATGGATATTCACTTTGTGAGGGAAAAAGTGGCTCTTGGACACCTACGCGTCCTTCATGTCCCCTCCGGTCATCAATACGCCGACATCTTCACGAAGGGACTTCCCTCCTCTCTCTTCTTAGACTTCAGATCCAGTCTCTGCATTCGTCCTCCACCAACTTCGACTGAGGGGGAGTGTTAGACAATACAGACGTTTTATGTACATTTAGTACATACGTTTCATATACATTTAGTAAATACGTTTCACATACATTTAGTACAGACATTTAGTGCATACGTTTCATATAAATTTATTATTATGCATTGTAAATGTAAAGGCTTTTCATCTCTTGTATTTTGTAACCTGTATATATTGTGATGAATGAAAGCTAGGAGATCAGGGACTCCATTCATCCAATAACAGTTACTAGAGGAGGTTAAAGCATTTTATCCATAGTTAAATCTTTTTAGCGTAATTATAACAAGATCCTCATATTCAAAAGAAGATTGAAATACGAGTTTAAAACTAATATTACAAGATAGTTTCAAGCCAATCTTTAAGACAAATTACAACGTCTAATGCAATTAAAGCATAAGAAGGTTTCAATCACCTTGATGGTTGTTGCGGTGCGGATTCACTACGCAAAAATAACTTATTATCGCAAGTATACAATCGTGCCAATGTAAGTATATGTGGTAACATCAAGGTCGAAATCACAAGAGACTATGTATATCCCGACTTTGTTTCGAATTCAACTAGTATAGCAAGAGTGTGCAAATTGAAATGGAAAAAAGGGTTGATCAAGTGATCATGATGCTTGAGGTTAGGTAACAAATAACAAATATCAACTATCAAATAACAATTATCAACTATCATATATCAATGAGGATGTGGTTAGTACTCCTTGGATCGGCATAGATTTGTCTTGTGTGCTACAATGTAGACCTCAAAATACCAAAAACGCACATAACACAAGGGGAGTAGACATTCTTTGATACTTTAAAGTCTAAGCAAATATGTGAATTCTTTTTTCCTGTAAAAATAAGAAAAAAAAACACACAAAACAACATCTATAAATATGATATAAAAAAATTGTATCAATGGTCTCGTAGCGGTTCCAACCAACTTTGCTTTTAGTTGATAGTCTACCAAACAAGCAGGACATATCCCTTTTGAATCCCCAAAACCCTATAGATCAAAAGCAACCTACATTCATTACACCACTAACATAGTACAAATGGAAAAACAAGGATAAAAACAATTTGAATCAAGTTACTTTTTTGTTGTCACAATTATTTCTTCAGAATCGAGTAACTTTCATAAATTCCACTCTCCCATATTTTCCCATCGACTTATTAGTTCCAACTCCTATAAGTTTAAGGGTTCTTAATCTAAACAAAAGAAGAGAGACTTTAGTTAATGTACAAAATTGAACTTCTACAAATTAAACAAACACAAAGGAAAAAAGAAGCAAGCAAATTATACTACACCCGATAAGATAGTAAAAACGGAGAAATCAAGAATCAGTTATTGTGTTATATTAGTCATATAATGCTTTGGTATCATCCACAAAAAACCATCCTTCTCCTTGAGAAAACAAAAACTGATTGAAATGAAATATAACATTTTATTTATTCTAATAATTCAATTGCACGAATCAAGCAAAAGAATAAAAAAATAAGTCAAGTTACTCAAACGAATTGTTGGAGCCACTTATAACGCTAGCTATGCACAGTCAAGGTTGTAGGAGATCCCAAAGATACGACTTTTCAATATTATTTTAATAATTTCGTACAGGGTTTGGTACTTCTTTGCCCGAGATTCCTGAGTGAACTCTACCTAAGTGAACTGTTGCAACATGAGTTGTTCATAGCTCGGGTTTCCAAGTTTTCTTACCTCGAGTTTTAGTAAACTCGAGGGTACGATCCTAGTTTAGGTCTTCTTGCTTAACTTGTTCCTTTATTCCTTCCTTTCTTGTTTTCTTCTTCCTTTGGCTTTTTGATGATGATGAGGATGTGGTGAGTACTCCTTGGATCGACATATATTTGTCTTTTGTACTCCAACGTAAATCTAAAATCACAAAAAAATAAGGGGAGTAGACCTTCTTTGATACATTTAAGCATAAGCAAATATGTGTATCCCTTTTTGCATGCGAAATTAAGGAAAAACACACAGAACTACATCTATAAATATAACTTAAAAACATTTTATCAATGGTCTCGTAGCAGTTCCTGCCAACTTTGCTTGTAATTGATAGTCTACCTAACAAGCAAGGCATGTCCCTTTTGAATCCCCAAAACCCTATAGATAAAAAAACAACGTACATTCAATACACCACTAACATAGTACAAAATGGAAATACAAAGATAAAAACAATTTGAATCGAGTTACTTTTTCATTGTAACAATTATTTCTTCAGAATTGAGTAACTTCTTACAAAAAAAATCCTCTCTCCCACGATTTATTTTCCCATCGACTTGTTAGTTCTCAGTCTTATGGGTTTGATCGTTTGGAATCCAAACAAATAAGAGAAACTTTAGTTGATGCACAAAATCGAATTTCTACAAATTAAGCAAACACAAAGGGAAAATTATACTACTACCAAAAGATAGTAAAAACGGGAGAAATCAAGAATAAGTTATTGAGTTATATTACTCATATGATGCTTTGGTATCATCCAAAAAAACCATCGTACTCCTTGAGAAAACAAAATATGATTGTAATGAAATATAACATTTAATTTATTCTAATAATTCAATTGCACAAACCAAGCAAAACAATAAAAAAAAAAGTCAAGGAATTCAAACCGATCGTTGGAGCCATTTATAAGGCTAGCTATTCACGGTCGAGGTTGTAAGAGATGCCGAAGATACAACATTTCAATATTTTTTTAATAATTTCATACGAGTTTTGGTGCTTCTTTGCTCGAGTTTTTTGTGTGAAATCGACCTAAGTGGAATGTTGCAACTTGAGTTGTTCATTTCTCGGGTTTCCAAGTTTTCTTACCCCAAGTTTTTGTAAACTCAAGGGTCTTGTTTTAGGGCTTCTTGCTTGTGTTGTTGCTTTCTTTCCTTCCATTCTTGATTTTCTTTCCTTCCTTTAATTTACTCAATATTGATGATGAGGATGTGGTAAGTACTTCTTGAATCAGCATATATTTGTTATTTGTGCTCCAATGTAGACCTAAAAACAACTAAAACATAAAAACAAGGAGAGTAGACATTCTTTGATACTTTAAAACACAAAAACAACTAAAAACACAATTAAAAACACAAAAACACAATCATACTAGAAAGTTATTAATTACTGAAGTATAGTGATAGTTATGCGTACGAGTACAAATACGCTAACACGCCGGTTCCCCAAGCATAGTCTCTAGTACGGCCGTGATCAAGTACCAAATCGATCAACCAAGGTCGAATCTTGTTTGTCGATTTATCGACGAACAATGATGAGCCCAAAAAGAAAACGAGAAATACAGAAGCAACATCCTCAGCTGGGGTAGCTGGGTCACGTCGAATGACATTGTTACGCTGGAAATGTGTAGCACAAAAGTCTTACAATTTATAACTCGATATAATTTCCTAACTCCTAGCGAACCCACAGTGTATGGGTTGTTTTGTAGCAAGGATAGTATTTCGAGGTCGAATACGAAGACTAAGGTGAAATCAAATCAAACAAGTGATCATGGATAGTGCAAATCTAGTCTAAGAAAAGAGAAGGAAATAAAGAAATGAAAATCATGATATTTTTGGGTTTGGTTTTTGTGGTGATCAAGCAAAGATCACAAATCATGAAAGAGTATAAATCAAGCAAACGACTCAAGCTAGCAACACAAACTAGCAACGCAAACACAAGATAAGTAATCAAAGAGAGAAAAGCGGATTCTAGGGGTTAGGACTTCCGGTTATGTGTTCGCCACTTAGCGTGCGTGCAAATAAGTTTTAAATTTATAAAACTAGAATCAAGCAAGCGAACCCACAGTGTACGGATCGGCGTAGATTAGCAAGAATTCCAGAGTATCGAACACAGGGATTTGGGGGGTTAAATCCAGTTATAGATTGTCAAGCAAGTAAATGTGTGAGCTTTGCAAATATTGGGAAAACAACAACCCTAAAGATCCAGGTGTCTAATTGTGGCAATCGATTCAAGATATACTAAAGAACTAAGGACAGAGTTAAGAGTTGCAAAGGTATACTAAGGTAAAGCAATGTATGGTGAAGTTCCAAGGCTTTATATGACTTATCTAGAAATACTCTCTATAAAGGTTGTTGAGGCTTCAGTATAGAAAGGATCTAAAGACAAGAATTAATCTCAAATACCCAAACTTGTAACCCAAGGATCAAGACTAACTAAACCGATTAAGGTTGTGACACTCGAAGTCGAAGTAGAGGTTGTTGAGGCTTCACTACTACTTAGAAAAGGACAAGCCAAGACTAAATTAAAACAAATCTTTAACTTTGGATTAAATGTAAAAGCAAGGTTCGTAACTGACACATAATTACGGGTGGATCTTGAGTTCCACGGCCGTGGAATCTCAAGAACAGACCGTGGTTTGGGTTCGTCGGCGAATCTCTCTAACTCTCAGGGTCCAATCTGTTTACGATCGATCTATCATCATCTAAGCCACAACTATCAACCCTTCACCTTAGAATTGCTAAAGGGTTTTAGCCAACAACAGTCATTATGATATCAAATTCAAGATTTAGAAGAATGAAAGATGAAAACCTTCGAAAACCTTCAATAAACTTTAAATCAATCTCGAATCCACAAATAAGGATGATAATGTAATTCAGATTTGGTATAAACACAAACCAATAACTCTCCTTGATAAGAACGAAGAACGGGATGTCAATCCGTCTTCTAATCGAACCTAGGAATCAAAGGCGCAACTTCTGCCACGAACAATCTTCCAAATCTTCACTCTTTCCGTAAAACCTTTCCGTCAAATCCGGAATCCTCAATAGGGCTAAGCGCAGGTCTAAGCGGAGGTACTGAATTCTCCTTCCTTCAGTCCTTTTATAGGGCAAGATAAAATGTCTCTCTCCGGCCCATATGTGTAATATTGTGTCCATATTTTATTCGGCAAGAGATTGCCTAAATCACGGTTCCATAGGATTCCACGGCCGTGGTTTAGAGCGTGGAATTGGATTACGGTTCTTCACAACTTCCACGACCGTACTTTATACCGTGTAACTCTCTGGAATGCTCCACGCTCATGTTGCCAAGTTCCACGGCCGTGGTTTAGAGTGTGGACTTCATTACGGCCGTATTTTAGAGCGTGGAAGCATAGGTTGCTCGTAATTCCCTTAATTTTGTGCCATTCTTCATCCTAGCATCTTCTTTAGCTCCTTTGTGGTGTCCTCAATCCTTGGATGTGCTCAATCCATCTCCATTCTCTCTTAGTTTGTTCGGTTTTAGCTCTTAATCGCCTACAATCAACACAAAGCTTATGTAGACCTCTATATCGACAATATAGATAAACTAGCTCGCAATTGCTTCAATGCTTTATTAATGAACACTATAATGGATGAAAAACATCTAGAAAACGTGCCTAAAATATCACAATATTTCATGCTAATAAAATACCCCATACTTGCCCCTTGCTTGTCCCCAAGCAAGGTCTTTCAAAAGCTTTAGAACTCAAGTTAGGATGAAATATGTATGAAATCTTGAAAACAAAACATCTTTTAGGTGAATGTGCTTCTAGTCCATAGATCATTCTCAAACCTTGCTTCATTCATTTATAAGACTCTCATATGCATAATCAAAGAATAAAGAGGAAAGAAAACTCATGAATTGATCAAACTTCAATGTAAGCATCATAACCTTCAAACATTATCAAAATCAATCATAAGAAACTTCAATTTAGATCACCAAGTCATATAACATTCTCTTGATCTTAAGGAGGGAAGGAAACTATAAGGAATGTGGTGCATGAATCCGGGAAAATGGATTACTTACTCTTTTCTTTTTCTTTTACGGTTTCCGCAACACTTTCAACTTAGAGCTTTGCTCTCTTCTTTTCACATAATTTTTCGACTTTACTTTTGGAGTTATGGACAGAGGTGCACAAAAACCGAAGCCTAGGAGATTGGCTGATGACATGAATTATGTACCATCATATTCATGCATATTGTAGAAGATTGTCTCAGTTTACCTTGCATTTAGAGAGATTTTGTATGCTTTTTATGTTCTATTCAATCAGTTGTCGGAAATAGAGGTCTACACGAGATTTTGATGAATTGTTGGTAAATGGAGCGGAATTGGAAGCAAAAATGGAGCAAGAAGCATCTAAGGATGTTAAGGAAGCTAAAGGAGTCTTAGAAGGATCACAAAGAGCTAAGGAATTGCAAAAGAGAAGCGTAGAAGACGAACCAAAGGAAGAACACTTTTTGTTGAAGAAAATCGTGCCAATGTATATATAAATCGGACGATTTTCATACCTTGAAATCGAACGGTTTTGCACCTAAATCGACTGGGTTGATTTTCTTCACGATCCGGCCAAATGGAAAGACGACACAAAGCCCAATTATTTTGGGCTAGAGGAGAGTTTTACCAAACGGCCCATCTGCAAGAAAGTATAGAGGAGAACCCTAGGAACGAAGACGAGAAGGCCGCAGGGGGAAATCTTTACACGTTTTGGAGAAATCAACGATTCTTGGAGAGAGATTGAAGAGCTTTTGCCGGAAAGTTATTCTTGATCTTTGATTGTGAGATTTCTTTATCCATTGCATTGTTTGTGGTTTGTGAACACAAAATTGAGTTGTTTGAGAGATACATTGAGCAGATTTGACAATTGTGTACAGATTTGAAAGTTATTGATTTTTTTATTCAAGATTTGGTTTCTTTGCGATATCTTTCTCAATAATTAATTTGATTCGAATTTGAAAATGGTTGGCTAAAAACCTTGTGATTCTGGGGAGGATAGTTGATGATTAAGGCTTAGATGATGATAGACTGAACTCATTCAAACATTAGGACCCTGAGAGTTTAGATTTTAGTTTTGCGACAAACAGGAAAATCGGACTGTTCTTGAGGAAAATCGGCCGATTTTCTTATGAACAGGGCGATTTATTCTTCTGACGAACTTTAATTGAATCAATCTTTAACCAAGACTAATCCTTGCCTAAATCCCAATCTTGATTAACCCTTTTTACCCTCTAATTGAATGTGTGAAGACACTTCAAACCTGATTCTACGTTTATTAGATTAAGATTTCAAGATTTGGGTAATAAAGAGACTTAACATCCTTTATTGAGATTTTAATTGTGCTTGCTACTCTTTACTTTGGAGAGTCATATCCTGGAGTTTTAGATAGTTAGTTTGAATATAATTCTTGTCTTAAGATCTTTCTATATTGCAGCCTCAACAACCCTTATAGAGAGAACCTTTAGATTAGTCACATAGGTTTCGGAACTTCACCGTACGAATCCTACCTTTGAGCAATTAATCTTGGCAATATAAACTCTGTCCTATATCTATAGAAGTGTATGAATCGAAAGCCGAAATCGGATACTTGAATCCTTGAAATCATTTCACTCTTATTTGATCACAAAAGCTTTTCGCACTTTTTTGCTAGATAATTGAAATCGGAATTATTCTCACCAAATCCCTGAGTTCGACTCTAGAATTCTTACCTTTCTACAGCTGATCCGTACACTGCGGGTTCGCTTTGCTTTGGAGTTCTAGATATAAATATTAAGACTTTGACGCACACCCTTTGAGCGAACAAGTTTTTGGCGCCGTGGCCGGGGATTTGGTCTAGATCAAATCCGGTTTTCGGTTGTCTAGCTTAAGAGCTCTTGCTCTTGTGATTTGATTTGTCTACTTGAGTGATCTTTGCAGGTTCTTTAGGTATATGCAAAAGACTAGATCCACTAAAGATCTAATTCCTTTCGATCCCGAATTAGAAAGAACTTTGAGGAGAAAGTTGAAGGAGAAGAAAATGGCTGAAAACGATGAGAGAAACTACAAGGCTGAACTGAACGAAGCTCAACGCCAACTCCAGTTGAGTGAGAAAGCACAAAAAGAAGCTGAAATAAGTCATCAATTTCAGATTGATGAACTAAGAGCTATGATGTTGGACATGAAGTTGGAGTTGAACGAATCCAAGAAGAAGAAGAAAGTCAGGACACCAACTAAGTCCATTCGAAATGACTCATCCGATGATGAAGAGATTGATCCGGACATGCCGGAACTTGAAGAGATTGATCCATCACTTCGTCCTACCCGAAACACCCCAACACCAAAGGTTGTTCCTCGCATACCAACTAGGAATGTTAGAGCTGTTAATAACGAAGAAAGACCCCGAACTTTGGGGCAACGGATGGATCCAATTCAGCAACCACGCCGTCTAGGTGTGTATTTCGGAGCTGAAGACATTCAAGAGTTTAGCTTCTCACCACAAGTCATCACCATGGTTCGCCAAAGTCAATATGGCGGAGCAAGTACTGAATCTCCACATCAACACTTGCAGAATTTTGAGATTCTCATGGAGACTATGAAGCCGAAGAAGGCTACTACAAGCAACTACAAGATCAAACCGTTCTTCTTTTCTTTGAAGGACAAGGCTCTAGCTTGGTACCAAACACTTCCAGCTGCAAAGCTAGCTACATGGGAGGAATTGTCTTCGGAATTCCTCACCAAATTCTTTCCGCCATCTAAAATGACGGAATTAAGAGGTAAAATAAATGCTTTTTCTATGAAACCTAATGAAAGCTTGTTTCAATCGTGGGAAAGGTTTCAAGATCTCTTGTTGGATTGCCCACACCATGGCATTTCCAAGCTGGAATTATTGGAGATCTACTACAAAGGATTGGATGTGGAGACACAATTCAATCTTCAATCTCTCTCTTGTGGCACATTCATGGATATGAGAGAGGATGATGCTTGGGACTTCATTGAGAAGCAAGCCCAAGTGATTGAGAAGTATTCCCACCGGAAGGTGGACTCAAATAGCCGGAATCAAGGCGATTCGGGAGCCAAGTTGAATCAAGTGGCTCAAACACAAATATTCTCCCTCAAAGATGACATCAAAGAATTGAGGGAAGTGCTCAAAACGAGTCTTCAAAAGACTAAGGAGCAAGAAGCCAACTACATGGGGCGGGACAACAATCAAAGGAATGATAACCGGAATTCCAATTGGAGCAACAACAACAATAACAACCGAAACTCCAATTGGAATAACAACAACAATAGGAACTCAAATAACAACAATTGGAGGTCAAATCAGCAAAGTCCAGGTAATCCTTACTCTTATACTGAAAAGGCTCTAACACCTCTATCTTCCTCTACTCCTTCAACAAGCCAGGGACAATCAAGCGGATCAAGCAAACCGGATCCCATGCTAGAAACGATCCTAGGCAAGCTACAAGGATTGGAGAGTTACATAACTTCGGTTGACAAAGCTCACAAAGCTTTAGAAAACCAAGTATTCAACAAAGCCGGAGAAGTTCCAAGAGATCAAGGGAAGCTTCCCGGAAAGACAGAAGATAACCCAAAGGGAAGGGTTATGGCAATAACCACTAGGAGTGGCAAAACGACCACCGATCCTCAACCTAAAGTAGTTGATACCGCCACAAAAGAAGGAGAGGCAAAAGAGAAGGAAGAATTCTATGTTCCTCCTCCCGCTTACAAACCACCTCTACCTTTTCCTCAATCTAGAGCGCGTGCACGCCTAGATAAACATTTTGGTAAGTTTGTTGAACTTATGAGTAAGCTACATATTAACATACCTTTTATGGATGCAATTTTAGGTATGCCGGCTTATGGGAAATTCCTCAAGGAAATCCTCTCTAACAAGAGGAAATTGGAAGACATAGGAGAAGTCAAGATGAGTATGGAGTCATCCGAACTCATCAAGACTATGACGGAGAATATGCCACCCAAGCTCCGTGATCCAGGATCCTTTTGCATACCCATCACTTTGGGAGAAGCTACCTATGATGCTCTTTGTGACCTTGGAGCAAGTGTGAGTATCATACCTCTCGCTCTATGCAAGGCAGTTGGTCTAGGAGATCCTAGACCGGTGAAGATCACACTCTACATGGCTGATCGTTCCACCACTAAGCCGGTGGGAATATTAGAAGACATTCCAGTAAAGCTCGGTAAGTTTTACATCCCAATAGATTTTGTCGTTCTTGACATACCTGCAGATTACCCGGTTCCCATCATCCTTGGGAGACCATTCCTTGCCACATCCGGATGCATGGTAGATTGCAAGAACGGCCAGCTATCCTTCCATATTGGTGAAGAAAAGATAGAATTCATACTCTCTTCCTTAATCAAGGAGCCAGCCTTGAAGGACGATGCTTTTGAAATTGTTGATGAAGAGGAGTCTAGAGAGGTAGTAAGTTCGATCTTGATGAAAGACCCTCTCCAAAAGGTTCTTAGTATGAGCATCATGGAGGAAGGAGTGGAAGATGATTGCAATGAGGATGTGAAAGCATTAAATGATGTGGAGGAAGAATTAGGAGCAAGGATTAAAGAACTAGAGTGGACTCCGGAAACTGTGAAGAAAATCGACCTGCCAGAAATAAATCGTCCGATTTATGAAGATGCAATCCGATTTTTCTCGACAGAAACAAAAATCGACCTGACAACATTAAATCGTCCGATTCACGAAGAGGTAACCCGATTTTTTCCGACAGAAAGAAAAATCGTGCAGCAGATCGACCGATTTATTACAGGGGAGGTCGATTCAATGGGTAATTCTCTGGATTCTCCAAACTTCACCGCAGCCGCTTCCGAATCTAATGATGAAGTACTCCCACCTCTAGAGACCTCTTCCACAACACCCGAAGGCCACGATTCATCATCAACCAAAGTACCTCCATCATTAGAATTGAAGCAGCTTCCCACACATTTAAGGTACGCATTCCTTGGCACTAATTCCACATACCCGGTTATAGTCAATGCGAATTTGAACGATGATGAACTAGAGAAACTCATGCATGTTTTGAAGCAACATAGGAGAGCACTAGGTTACACCATTGATGATTTAGTAGGAATAAAGCCTTCTCTATGTATGCACAAAATTTTAATGGAAGAGGATTACAAACCTTCACGCCAACCTCAAAGACGGTTAAACCCGGCAATGAAAGAGGTCGTGAAGAAAGAAATCCTTCAGCTACTTGATGCAGGTATCATCTTCCCTATTTCTGATAGCAAATGGGTGAGTCCCGTACAAGTAGTACCCAAGAAAGGAGGCATTACCGTTGTTGCTAACAAGAACAACGAACTCATCCCTACACGGACAGTTACAGGATGGCGAATGTGCATTGACTACCGCAAATTGAACGTGGCCACAAGGAAGGATCACTTTCCCCTTCCTTTCATCGATCAAATATTGGAAAGGTTAGCCCAACATTCTTACTTCTGTTATCTAGATGGATATAGCGGTTTCTTTCAGATTCCAATCCATCCGGACGACCAAGAGAAGACAACTTTTACGTGCCCATGGGGTACGTTCGCCTACAGAAGAATGCCATTCGGCTTATGCAACGCTCCAGCCACTTTCCAAAGGTGTATGATGGCAATCTTCTCCGAATATGTAGAGAATATCATGGAAGTCTTCATGGACGACTTTTCGGTATATGGTTCTTCCTTTGATAACTGTCTCTATAACCTTTCACTAGTTCTTAAGAGATGTGAGGACACTAACTTAGTCTTAAACTGGGAAAAGTGTCATTTCATGGTAACCGAAGGGATTGTGTTAGGTCATCTAGTATCACAAAGGGGAATAGAGGTTGATAGAGCGAAAATAGAAACCATTGAGAAGTTACCTCCCCCTTCATCAGTAAAAGGAATTAGAAGTTTCTTAGGACATGCGGGCTTCTATAGGAGATTCATAAAGGATTTTTCTAAGATTTCAAAACCTTTGACTAATCTTTTGATGAAAGATGCGACTTTCGAATTCTCGAAAGATTGCTTAGATGCTTTTTGCAGGATCAAAGAAGCTTTGATTTCGGCACCAATCATTCAACCACCCGATTGGACTCTTCCATTCGAGGTCATGTGCGACGCAAGCGATGTCGCTATAGGAGCCGTTCTAGGACAGAAGAAAGATGGTCGCACTCATGCCATCTACTACGCTAGTAAAACGCTAGATGAGGCTCAATACAATTCTGCAACTACGGAAAAGGAACTTTTAGCCGTAGTATACGCTTTTGAGAAATTTCGTTCCTACCTTGTAGGTGCGAAGGTGATAGTCTACACGGACCATTCTACAATTCGATACTTATTCACGAAGAAGGATGCGAAGCCAAGGCTTCTAAGATGGATCTTACTCTTGCAAGAGTTCGATTTAGAGATCCGTGATAAGAAAGGATCGGAGAACTCCGTAGCCGATCACCTTAGTCGTCTTCCGCAACTCACCGGCGAGTCGGATGAACTTCCGATAGACGATTCCTTCCCTGACGAGCAGCTGCACGAGATTGAAGAGTGTCTTCAACACATATCACAAGGTAATGATTCATGGTTTGCTGACATTGTAAATTACCTTGTTTGTCAGGAGATTCCACCCGGACTTTCATATGCTCAAAAGAAGAAGTTCTTTAGAGACGTCCGGCAATTCTATTGGAACGAACCTCTTCTATTTAAAAGAGGTCCAGATGGCATTTACAGGAGATGTATTCCCGAAGATGAGGTGGATAGTGTCATCCGCCATTGCCATTCCTTGCCATGTGGCGGACATGCAAGTGCCCACAAGACTTGTGCTAAGGTACTTCGTTCCGGCTTTTATTGGCCTACACTTTTCAAAGATGTGCAAAAGTTTGTTGTTTCTTGTGATGCTTGTCAAAGGACAGGTAATATATCAAGGAGGAATGAGATGCCTGTCAACAACATACAAGAAGTAGAGATTTTTGACGTATGGGGCATCGACTTTATGGGACCTTTTCCATCTTCATGCGGTAACCAATATATACTTCTTGCCGTAGATTACGTCTCAAGATGGTTAGAGGCAATCGCTTCTCCTACTAATGATGCAATGGTAGTGGTGAAGTTCTTCAATAGAACGATCTTCCCAAGGTTCGGAACTCCCCGAACCATCATTAGTGACGGAGGAACGCACTTCACGGCCCGTCGATTTGAGACTCTATTGGCTAAGTATGGGGTGACCCATAAGATAGCTACACCTTACCACCCGCAAACCAGCGGACAAATCGAGATATCCAATAGAGAGATTAAAGGGATTTTAGAGAAAACCGTCTCTAAAACGAGGAAAGATTGGTCAATGAAGCTTGACGATGCACTATGGGCATACAGGACAGCCTTCAAGACACCAATAGGTACGACTCCCTATAATCTTGTTTATGGTAAATCATGTCATCTTCCTGTAGAGCTAGAGCACAAAGCTTATTGGGCCATCAAGTGGCTCAACTTCGACATGAAAGAAGCCGGAGAGAAGCGGCTCTTAGACATCAATGAGCTGGATGAGATCCGACTAAATGCGTACGAGAACGCAAAGATATACAAGGAACGGACAAAGCGTTGGCATGATAAGCACATCATTCCAAAAGACTTGAAGGAGGGAGACCAAGTCCTCCTATTCAACTCAAGGCTGCGTCTATTTCCAGGTAAGCTCAAATCCCGTTGGACAGGACCTTATTTAATTAAACGAGTTTTCCCCCATGGTGCAGTTGAAGTATGGGGTGAACAAAGCGGAAGTTTTAAGGTTAATGGCCAACGGTTGAAGAAATACACACCGGAAGCTCCGGTCGAGGAGATAGCTCCTATCCTCCTCCATTGAACACAACATTATACACCGTCCAGCTAAAGACGATAAATAAAGCGCTTCTTGGGAGGCAACCCATGATAGTATAGTTTTCCCTTCTTTCCATCACTTAGTTAGAGTAGATTAATTGCTTTGTTTTGTTTTTCGTTTTTTTTTATTTGTTCCTCGATGCACTCTTGGTTTGTCGTGTCATTAATCGCAGGAAATTAGGTTCAAATGTGAGAGATTCATGGAGAATGGAGCATAAATGAGTTATATCTTCGAGATTCAAGAAAAACAAGGAAGGAAATCGAGTTACCATAAGTAAATCGTCCGATTCAGTAACAGAGCAAGTCGATTTTTTTCAACAGAAACAAAAATCGACCTGGAGATCGACCTGTCAAGATAAATCGGCCGATTTTTTTCGACAGAAACAAAAATCGCACCGACAAATAAATCGACCAGATAAATCGGCCGATTTTCTTCAGAAATCATCCACCCTATATAAGGACATTACACTCGATCTTCTTCATTCCGAAACCCCCAATTCTCGACTTCCCTCTCTCAAGAAAGCTGAAAAATCGCCACACCCTACAATCCTCATTGCTTAACCATTTTGAGTGATTCTTGGCTCCAAACTGAAGCAGTTTCAACAAGGAACAAGGATCTAACAACAGCACGCACGGCAATCGACTCCTCCGTAAGGAATTCAGGTTTTTCTTTCCAAAACCTAAGTTTCTCATTCGAAATTGAAGTTTGCTTAGGAAGTGTTTGTTTGTTGGAATTGATAGAGGGATCTGCTTAGAAATCATTGTAGGGAACTGTGTGTGGTGATAGATTGAACAGAACTTTACAGAATTGAGAGAATCGTTGAAATCGAGAGAAAAATCGACCCAGCCCAGATAAATCGGCCGATTTTTGGGAAGAACAGGTCGATTTTTAGGACTTAGAATGGATCTTGTAAAGAGGATAACTAGAAACACGGGGAAGAAGAAGGGATCTTCTTCCAAAGCCCCTGCCCCACCTCCACCACCACCTACCAACATCCCTAAGCTTCCCCCTCCCCTATCCAAGCACAAGAAACGCTATGAACGCATTGTAGATCGCTCATTCACCCCTCCTCGCTACATAGTGCTTGATGACTTAGATTCGTTGTATGTTCGAGAGGATGTTGATATGATGCTAGATAGAGTTGGGTTGAGACAGTTTGCTACGATTAGGGAGGATGCTTATAGAGAGATCACCCTAGAATTCCTTAGCACGTTTGAGCACGACCCTAGGGAAAGGATGGTCACTTTCCGCCTCATGAGCCAAGACCACACTATGTCCATTGACACTTTTGGCGACTTGTTCGGTTTCTCTTATTCAAATGCAGGCACATTCGCTAGAGGTCTCAGTGCTAGTGATTTTTGGGAGGCTATTTCCGTAGGTGAGTACGGAGGGGATAAGTGGAGACCCGGAAACTCCAAGGAGACAAGTATGTACAACCTTTCCTTTAAGGTAGTGCATAGGATACTTAGCGAGAGTTTATTTGCCCGGACAGAGACTCCACAGAAGCTCAAGGCTGATGAGCTCTTCAGTCTCTACTGCATGACATCTACCACCATCCCCGACATTGCCACCATGCTTGCTGACTATCTAGGAAAGATAGCCAACAAAGCTAAGGGCGACATTTGTGCAGGAGGTCTTGTCACTCATGTGGCTAAGACCATGGGATTGGACTTCTCTGGATGCACTCTAGTTGAGAGTGCCCTTCCTTTAGGCTCACAGAGGTTGGTGGTTCGACAAGTCTTGATTCCTCGAGGGAGAGGAACTCTTCATGTGCCGATGCCATGGCACAGGGATCCGAAGAAGAAGCCATCCGAGATCATATGGAAATCCGAATACACCATCCGGAACAAGAGGAACTGGAAGGAGACCTTTGAGTCGATGCTTGAGGAGTTCTCACCTCCTACTTATTATGATGATGATGCAGGTGATTCAGAGGATGAGGATGGAGGACAGGAGACCATGCTCGAGTTTGAGAGTGATACTCATAGCGGACATGCTACGGATGCCATGGACACTGATACTCATGGTGTAGGACCGAGCAGGACTAGTATGCAGGATGAGGAGACAGAGGATGACATACAACCACCTCGACATTCTTATGCACATGCTCCAGGCCCTAGACGAGGACGGCGAGCTCCACGCCACTTCAGGGAGCTAGTCACTAGTTTCCAGAGCCTCAGCACCGACTACTGTACCCTCCGCACCAACTACGAGACCCTGAACACCCAGTTCAGGAACTATAGGGAGGAGACGGATGCTAGGCATTCATCCTATGATGGCCAGATGAGAGACATGTACTACCACCAGTTCGGCCACTTCTACGATCCTAGCGCACCGATGTATCCTTATCCACCACCTCCACCACCGACAGAGGATTGAGCTTCCACTTCTTTTACATTGTAAGTATTTTTCTCCTTCTTATGCTTGATTTTCACATTGGGGACAATGTGGATGTCAAGTATGGGGTGGGGGTACTTACAATACCTTATGTTTCACTTTAGCACTTTATGTACTTTCCACTACTCTTGACAATTTGGCTTGTAATAACTCTTGCACTACTTGCTTTCCATTATGACACTTGCATTTGCATGATCTTTTTCAAATCCTATGAATTTTCAAAAATTTTTTAGTGCTTCTTATATGGAAATGACCTCTATGATGAGAATTGTGTATATGGATAGGCAAAAAGATGCTTAGTTGTGTTGAGATTTTGATTATAGCATGAATGAATTTGCTTTTGTTACTTGAACACATGAATAAGTTATATGATTTAGTTGTTTTGATAAGAGAATGAAATAATAGTCGAAGCTATATTGCAAGTTCTTTTACATCATTTAAGGATGACTAAGGCAATTCACTTCTTTTCTTTTCTCATATCTTGATCATGCTAGCTCTTCAATGAAATATGTAACCCTCCTTTTACCATCCGGGAATTAGGATAGGTGATTGAAAAAAGGCATGTTTGATGTGGGAGGGCCAAGGAAAATGTATTGGAATAAGTGCAAAAATTCATAAGTTTGGGGACATTGAACATGAGGATGAGTAACTCGGCACCATTCACATAGTCGGGTGTTTGTGTCTTGCCAAAGTCCGATTGAACGACAAGTCCTAACGGGATATGGTATGTGCATCAAGGGTTTGAGGCATCTCGAAATTGAGAAACGCCGATCTCCTAGGCTTCGGTTTTTGTGCACCGCTGTCCATACTCTCAAAAAGTAAAGTATAATGAAAGCAAAGCTTTCTACATGCGAAGCATGTGCGGTGTAGAAAATTCTTGAAGGTGTTATGTGTTCCTCTTTCCCGGATTAGCACCACAATTGCCAAAAAGAACTCCTTCCCTTAACACGTTTCTTGAACCTTTCCTTTGATTAGAAGACCTTGAGACTTTTATGCATGTGTTTAAGACTTAATGGCTTAGATTTGTTTGACTTTGATTACCTCTACACCTTTATTATGTTCTTTATTTATGCTTTCAAGGAAGAAAAGGGAGTTTGTTCATCTTATAGTCATCATTGATACATGCTTTGCCTTTTTATGCCTTGAAACATCACTTTGAGGGGGATCCAATAAGAAGAAGCACTACCAAAAGAAAAGTTTTTGAGTTTTCATACATACATAATCCATGACATCTTATATTCTAAATTTGAGTCTTGCTTGGGGACAAGCAAGGAGCAAGTATGGGGTATTTTGATGACATGAATTATGTACCATCATATTCATGCATATTGTAGAAGATTATCTCAGTTTACCTTGCATTTAGAGAGATTTTGTATGCTTTTTATGTTCTATTCAATCAATTGTCAGAAATAGAGGTCTACACGAGATTTTGATGAATTGTAGGTAAATGGAGCGGAATTGGAAGCAAAAATGGAGCAAGAAGCATCTAAGGATGTTAAGGAAGCTAAAGGAGTCTTAGAAGGATCACAAAGAGCTAAGGAATTGCAAAGGAGAAACGTAGAAGACGAACCAAAGGAAGAACACTTTCTGTTGAAGAAAATCGTGCCAATGTATATATAAATCGGACGATTTTCATACCTTGAAATCGAACGCTTTTGCACCTAAATCGACTGGGTTGATTTTCTTCATGATTCGGCCAAATGGAAAGACGACACAAAGCCCAATTATTTTGGGCTAGAGGAGAGTTTTGCCAAACGGCCCATCTGCAAGAAAGTATAGAGGAGAACCCTAGGAACGAAGATGAGAAGGCCGCAGGGGGAAATCTTTACACATTTTGGAGAAATCAACGATTCTTGGAGAGAGATTGAAGAGCTTTTGCCGGAAAGTTATTCTTGATCTTTGATTGTGAGATTTCTTTATCCATTGCATTGTTTGTGGTTTGTGAACACGAAATTGAGTTGTTTGAGAGATACATTGAGCAGATTTGACAATTGTTTACAGATTTGAAAGTTATTGATTTTTTCATTCAAGATTTGGTTTCTTTGCGATATCTTTCTCAATAATTAATTTGATTCGAATTTGAAAATGGTTGGCTAAAAACCTTGTGATTCTGGGGAGGATAGTTGATGATTAAGGCTTAGATGATGATAGACTGAACTCATTCAAACATTAGGACCCTGAGAGTTTAGATTTTAGTTTTGCGACAAACAGGAAAATCGGACTGTTCTTGAGGAAAATCGGCCGATTTTCTTATGAACAGGGCGATTTATTCTTCTGACGAACTTTAATTGAATCAATCTTTAACCAAGACTAATCCTTGCCTAAATCCCAATCTTGATTAACCCTTTTTACCCTCTAATTGAATGTGTGAAGACACTTCAAACCTGATTCTACGTTTATTAGATTAAGATTTCAAGATTTGGGTAATAAAGAGACTTAACATCCTTTATTGAGATTTTAATTGTGCTTGCTACTCTTTACTTTGGAGAGTCATATCCTGGAGTTTTAGATAGTTAGTTTGAATATAATTCTTGTCTTTAGATCTTTCTATATTGCAGCCTCAACAACCCTTATAGAGAGAACCTTTAGATTAGTCACATAGGTTTCGGAACTTCACCGTACGAATCCTACCTTTGAGCAATTAATCTTGGCAATATAAACTATGTCCTATATCTATAGAAGTGTCTTGAATCGAAAGCCGAAATCGGATACTTGAATCCTTGGAATCATTTCACTCTTATTTGATCACAAAAGCTTTTCGCACTTTTTTTGCTAGATAATTGAAATCGGAATTATTCTCACCAAATCCCTGAGTTCGACTCTGGAATTCTTACCTTTCTACAGCTGATCCGTACACTGCGGGTTCGCTTTGCTTTGGAGTTCTAGATATAAATATTAAGACTTTGACGCACACCCTTTGCGCGAACATTGGCGTTTCTCAATTTTGCGAGATGCCTCAAACCCTTGATGCACATACCACAATCCGCTAGGAATTTCGCTCAATCCGACTTTGGCAAGACACAAACACTCGGCTATGTGAATGGTGCCGAGTTACTCATCGTCATGATTGACTTCCCCAAACCTATAATTTCTTTCTATTCTTTTGAATACAATTAATTGCTTTCATGGCCCTCCCACATCAAACATGCCAATTATCAACTCCTCCGAATTCCCGGAGAGGTAAAGGAGGTCATTATTTCATTGAGGGGCTAAATGATCAAAGAAAGAAGAAAGAAAATCGAATTGCCTTAATCGTTTCAACAAGAAGTATAAGAACTTATTATGTGATTTTAACCTTGATTTCTCAATATGATTTAGGTAACACTCATCACATTATGAAACTTGCAAAAGAGGGATAATCAACTCATTCAATTTCTTTTCAATTTACTATTTGTTTAAGCATACAATTGTCATTGAAACTCAATTCACAAGTAGTGATTATCATAGAAGTCATCTCAATTTCTAGAAGCACAAAAAATTGTCAAAATTTTCAATTTTTATGGGTTTTTCAAAGCCTTTTTTTTTTCATGCAATGCAATAATTAAACGTGTAACAATAGAATGAAACATGCACGGTGTTCTCGATCATAGCAAGCAAAAGTGAGTAAGAGTTATTACAAACGATTAGTCACACCCCACCCCATACTTGGAACAAACATTGTCCCTAATGTTCGAAAAGAAAATAAAGAAAAGAAAGAAAGAAAATGAACTCACAAGACGGTGGTGGAGTGGCTAGAGCGGGAGATCGTCCAAGGTCATCACTAGGGTGCCGGTGGTGGTGGAAACGGGAAGAAGCCGGGATCATAGTTCCGCCCAAACTGCTGGCGGTAAATATCTCTCATCATACGGTCATGATCGTCGGCTCGTGCATCCCTAGCATCTGCACGGATCTCCAAGGCTCCGACTCTAGTAGAAAGGTCGGTGGCCCACTCCGGCAGCTGCTCGTACCAACCCAGCGGCTGGCTATACCACGCTGGTGCGTCTGACGGTGCTGGTGCAGGTGGTGGCTGTGCATGCCAAGGTGGTGGAGCTCCCATCCAGTCCGGCTGCGTACTATTCTAAGCAGGAGGATCCGCCATCCATGTCGGTCTCTCGCTCACGCTGGCGCGGCGAGAGGAAGAACTTGAAGCTCTAGCGGGACGGGGAGAGTGTCTAGGAAGGTCGGGAACTGCATCCGGCTGATCCGGAAAGGTACCAAAGTCATGCTCTCCTCCTCCTCCGTCATACTCATCACCTCCTCTCATCTCCTCCTCCTCTACAACTGGTGGCTCAGGGGGAACGTAGGGCGGTGCTACTAGTCTATTCGCATGCATAGCAGCGAATGTCTCCTTCCAGTTATGGCGTCCAGCCATAATGAAATACTCAGGAAGCCATGCAATCCCTCTACCTGTCCTACTCTCCCAAGGCAAGACAACTGTAGGTGGACCTCTATGTCTAGGGAAGAGGATGCCTCTAGTCATGAGGCTCTGAAGTCCTAGAGGTCTAGCTGCAATGCGGTTGCACGCGGAGAAGTCTATCTCTAACTACCTAGCAAGGTGGGTGACCATCCCACCGTATCCAATGTTGCCGGCCCTCTTGTTCTTTAGCTTGCTCATAGTAGAAGCTAAGAGGGTGGCACAGTCAGCTGGCCTACCGTACAACATACAGTAAAGCAAAAACAACTCATCCGTCTTGATCTTCTGAGGTGTCTCCGTCCTAGGGAAGAGACACTCAAAAAGCACTCTATGGGCAATCTTCAAGGCTAAGTGATAGATCAACCTAGCCTTGGTATCAGCAGGTTGCCAGCGGTCCTCACCGGCGTATATCATAGCTATCTCCTCCCAGAAATCCTTGGCGTACACACCACTAGGGAATCGACCATTGAAGGTCTCATGGAACCCAAAGAAGGCTCCAAACTCTCTAATAGAAAACTCATAGTTTCTCTCCATCAGCCGGAAAGAAACGGTCCTGTCAATGTGGCTATGCTCAAACGAGACCACAACTCCCTAGTGATCTCCTCATATGCATCTTCTCGAATAGCGGAGAAGATGACCAATCCGGCTCTATCTAGTAGCCAAGTGAGATCCCCTACCACATGCAAAGGCTCTAACTCCTCAAGTAGTAAGTATCTCGGTCCTACGACCGCTCTTTTCTCTATCCTTTCTAAGGCATATAGATGGTCCTCATGAATCGTAGGGACCCTAGGGAAAGGTGGTGATGGTGGTGATGGGGGTGATGGGGGCTCAGCAGGTGGTGCTCTAGAAGAGGAAGAAGTATTGCCTTTCCTCTTTTTATTTCTCTCAGACATTCTCCTTACGAAATCCATTTCTATTAGAAACCACGGTCTGTTCTACAGGTTCCACGGCCGTGGAATTCCCAGAGACCGTGATTCGGTTCGTAATTTCTCAAAACTCAGCAGATTCACACCAAGCTCAACAGCAAGCAACCCTAGACTAATTTCAGTCCAATTCCAATCAGTTCTCCTAAAAATTCTAGCAAAAATGGAGCCGAATCGACAAAGAGAAAGAAGGAATGAAAAACCTAGGTTTTCGGATTTTGAAATCCGAATTCTGTCTTCTCCGGTGATTTGCCGCTCGAATCGTTGCTTGGATCTTGTAGGTGACGGAAATTGCTTCAACTTTGGTCAAAGAATCGTTAAAAACGATTAACGAACGAGAATTTAGGGGAAAGGGGCTTATTTCGGCGTTTTGGGCGTGGATTTTGGGATTTTGGTGGTGTTTGTGAAGAGAAGGTGGTTTATATAGTGGCCGTAATTATTTTTGAAAATCACGGTCAATCGGGGGTTTCCACGGCCGTGGTTTTGTACGGACCCGTGGTTTTGGTGATTTTTTCAAAGGCTTTTGCAAATTACGGTCACTGTAGCTGTCACGGCCGTGGTTTTGGCCGTGGAACTCTCTGTAATGTGCCAAAGTCCAAGTTTCGTCAATTTTCTTCAACCTTTTCTTCTCTTTTCCTTTTCCACTGATCCTACATAGAAACACATGAACATACCGGAAGGTATCAAAGGCAAAACAAAACAAAAACGTCTAAACTACTCTAAGCTATGAATCAAAAACAAAAATGTAAATGCAATACCTTGAGTTGCCTCCCAAGAAGCGCTTTGTTTAAGGTTCGTAGCTAGACCATGTTCGCACTTATTCGAGTGTGGTAGGCGCGAACTCTTCAGCTTGGAGTTCCGGTGAATACTTCTTGAGTCGTTGGCCGTTCACCTTAAAGCTTCCGCTCTTTTCACCCCATACTTCAACTGCACCATGGGGAAAAACACGTTTGATTAGATAAGGTCCAGTCCAACGAGATTTAAGCTTACCTGGAAAGAGACGAAGCCTTGAATTGAAGAGGAGAACTTGATCTCCTTCTTTGAGATCCTTTGGGATGATATGCTTATCATGCCAACGCTTCGCTCTTTCTTTGTAAATCTTGGCGTTTTCGTAGGCATTCAAGCGGAGTTCTTCAAGCTTGTTGAGGTCCAAGAGACGTTTCTCTCCCGCTTCCTTCATGCTAAAGTTCAACCACTTTATTGCCCAATACGCCTTATGCTCCAATTCTACCGGCAAGTGACAAGACTTCCCATACACAAGGTTGTATGGTGTTGTTCCGATGGGAGTCTTGTATGCAGTCCGGTATGCCCATAATGCATCATCTAGCTTCAAAGACCAATCCTTCCTTCTCCTTGAAACCTTCTTCTCTAAGATTCCCTTAATCTCCCGGTTAGAGATCTCCACTTGTCCACTAGTTTGTGGATGGTAAGGGGTGACGATCTTGTGAGTCACCCCATACTTAGCCAATAGAGCTTCAAATCGTCAGGCAATGAAGTGAGAACCTTCATCACTAATGATAGTCCATGGTGTCCCAAATCGTGGGAAAATGGTCATGTTGAAGAACTTAACCACAACCATGGCATCATTAGTGGGAGAGGCAATTGCTTCAACCCATCTCGAAACATAATCAACGGCTAAAAGTATGTATTGGTTTCCACAAGATGATGGGAAAGGTCCCATGAAGTCTACTCCCCAAACGTCAAAGATCTCCACCTCTTGAATGTTGTTAAGAGGCATCTCGTTTCTCCTAGATATGTTCCCTGTTCTTTGACAAGCATCGCAGCAGGAAACAAAGGTTTGCACATCTTTAAATAGAGTAGGCCAAAAGAATCCAGATTGCAATACCTTAGCGCTAGTCTTGTTCGAACTAGCGTGTCCTCCACAAGGTAGTGAATGACAATGACGGATGACACTTTGCATCTCATCTTCCGGCACACATTGCCGAATAATGCCGTCCGGACCTCTCTTAAAGAGGAGAGGTTCATTCCAAAAGTATTCCCGAACATCCTTAAAGAACTTCTTTCTTTATGCGTAGGATAATCCGGGTGGTAATTCCTGACAAACCAAATAGTTAACAAAATCAGCAAACCATGGTTCGTTACCTTTGGTGATCACGTCGATGTACTCCTCTATGATATGTAAATGCTCGTCCGGAAAGGAGTCATCTATAGGTAGATGGTCGTCCTCTAGATGTGTTAGACGACTCAAATGATCCGCAACAGAATTTTCCGAACCCTTCTTGTCACGGATCTCTAGATCGAATTCTTGTAGGAGAAGAATCCATCTAATTAGCCTTGGCTTCGTATCCTTCTTTGCAAGTAGATACCGGATCGCAGCATGATCCGTGTATACAATCACCTTTGCACCTACAAGATAAGAGCGAAAATTGTCAATTGCATATACAATTGCTAAGAATTCTTTTTCTGTAGTGGCGTAGTTGAGCTGTGCTTCATCTAGCGTCTTGCTAGCGTAATAGATAGCATGGGTTCGCCCTTCCTTTCTTTGCCCAAGCACAACCCCTATGGCTACGTCACTTGCGTCACACATAACCTCAAACGGAAGATTCCAATCCGGAGGTTGAATAATCGGGGCTGAGATTAGAGCTTTCCGAATCATATTAAACGCATTTAAGCATTCCTGCGAGAAATCAAAAACTGCATCCTTCATCAATAGATTAGTAAGCGGTTTTGATATTTTAGAGAAATCCTTTATGAAACGTCTATAAAATCCAGCATGTCCTAGAAAACTTCTTATCCCTTTCACCGAAGTTGGGGGAGGAAGCTTTTCTATAGTCTCTATCTTAGCCTTATCCACTTCAATCCCTCTACTAGAGATCAAGTGTCCTAATACAATGCCCTCTTTTACCATAAATTGACACTTCTCCCAATTAAGAACTAGGTTAGTGTCTTCACACCTTTGTAATACAAGAGCAAGGTTAGAGAGACAATTATCAAAGGAGGAACCGTAAACGGAAAAATCATCAATAAAAACCTCCATGATCTCCTCTATATACTCCGAGAAGATAGCCATCATGCACCTTTGAAAGGTGGCTGGGGCGTTGCAAAGCCCAAACGGCATTCTCCGGTAAGCAAACGTTCCCCATGGACACGCGAATGTGGTCTTCTCTTGATCGTCTGGATGTATCGGAATCTGAAAGAAACCACTATAACCGTCAAGATAACATAAATGTGAGTGTTGTGCTAACCTCTCAAGCATTTGGTCGATGAAGGGTAGTGGGAAGTGATCCTTCCTCGTTGCGTTGTTTAGCTTGCGGTAGTCTATGCACATCCTCCATCCCGTCACGGTTCGTGTAGGAATGAGTTCGTCATTTTTATTGGTGATGACCGTCATTCCTCCCTTCTTCGGAACCACTTGTACGGGACTCACCCACTTGCTATCGGAGATAGGGTAGATGATACCTGCATCGAGTAGTTTAAGAATCTCCTTCTTGACAACCTCCTTCATGGTCGGATTTAACCGCTTTTGAGGTTGTCGCGAAGTTCTAACGTCCTCTTCCATTAAGATCTTATGCATGCATAGGGAAGGTTTGATTCCTACTAAATCCTCTATAGTATATCCTAAGGCTTTCCTATGTTTCTTAAGGACAACCATAAGCTTACTATGTTCATCTATGCTTAAATCTGAACTAACAATTACCGGAAAGGTAGAATTAGATCCTAAAAATGCGTACCTTAGATGTGTAGGAAGTGGTTTCAATTCCATCACTATAGGAGTCTCCAATGGCTCTTGAGGAGTATCCGATGGTACCTTAGAAGTGTCTAAGGAAGTAGAAGGTGCTGGAGAAGAATCAAGAGAAGTTGTGGAGGAAACACAATTTCCTTCAGATTCACCCAAAATTACGGCACCCCTGCCTTCTCCACGGCCGTGATTTTGGGCGTGGAAAGTAATTACGGTGCCTCTGTTTTCGCCACGGCCGTAGTTTTGGCCGTGTAACTTACTGGAATGCTCCACGCTTGTGCTGGTGAATTCCACGGCCGTGGAATAGGCTGTCTGACCGTGGATTCGTACGTTTTCTGACTCATCGTGGAGTTTCTCGAACTCTTCTTTATACACTTCTTTTTGTTTCTCTAAGGCTTCAGTTGCCTCATTGCACTCCTCTTCTTCCCCTATGTCCATAATGCTCATAGAAAGAACTTTTTGCAAGGGATCTTTGAAGAGAATATAACTTACCTCCTCTCTAGATAGCTCTTCGTCATGGATATTGAATATATCCTCATTGAAGGCTGGTTCCTTCACTAAAGTGGAAAGGACGAACTTTACCTTCTCTTCTCCTATGTCAAAGGCGAGTCTAGCATTCTTGCAATCGACTATACAGCCGGATGTTGCAAGAAACGGTCTTCCGAGAATGATCGGGACCGGACTATCTGCAGGAATGTCAAGCACAACAAAATCTATAGGAACATAGAACTTACCAAGCTTGACCGGGACGTCTTCAACAATTCCGACGGGACGAGTTATGGATCGATCCGCCATGTATAACGTCATCTTCACCGGTTTAGGTTCGCCTCAACCGATCTTCCTGTATAAGGCAAGCGGAATGATGCTCACGCTTGCTCCTAAATCACATAATGCATCATATGTGACATCTCCCACTCCTATGGGGATACAAAATGACCCCGGATCCTTTAGCTTTGAGGGCATCTTCTCTTTCATGGTTTTGATGAGATCCGATGAATCCGAACTCATCTTAACCTCTCCAAAATCCTCTAGCTTTCTTTTGTTAGAGAGGATCTCCTTTAAGAACTTCCCATAAGCTGGCATACCTACAATTGAATCAATGAAAGGTATATTAATATGCAGTTTGCTCATGAGTTCAATAAACTTACCGAATTGCTTGTCTAGACGCGCTCTTACTCTAGATTGCGGAAACGGTAGAGGAGGTTTGAAAGCTGGAGGAGGAACGTAGATGTCCTCCTTTTCCTTCTCCTTTTCTTTCTCCTTCTCGACGGGAACTTCTACAAACTTAGGTTGTGGATCGGTGGTGGTTGCTCCGCTCCTAGTTGTGATAGCCATTACCCTTCCTTTTGGGTTGTCCTTCGTCTTTCCTGGAAGTTTTCCTTGATTCCTAGGAACTTCCTCATCATGGCTAAACATTTGGTTTTCTAAAACCTTTTGGGCTTTATCAACCTTAATAATGTGATCATCGACCTTAACGATGTGATTCTCCAATCCTTGGAGCTTTCCCAAGATTGTTTCCAACATGGGGTCGGGCTTCTCTTTCCCCGAAGTGCTTCCGCTATTAGATGCTTGTTCCTGGCTTTTCAAAGGAATAGAGGAAGAAGAAGGTGGAGTTAGTGAATTTCCTGAATTGGGATGAGAATTACCGGAATTGTGTTGTTGGTTGGTGTTCGCTCCAAACGGTGTGTGCAAGCTTTAAATTTATAACCCTAGACGTAAGATTAAAACAAGGATGCGAACCCGCAGTGTACGGGTCAATCGTAGTAAAAGCAAGGAATTCCAGGGGTCGATCACAGGGACTTAGTGAAACAAATTCCAAACACGGTATTCTTATGTAAATACTAACCACAAGAGCAATTAAAACAATCAAAGATGAATAAGAAGTCAATAAAACAAATATGCAATTCTAGGGATTAAAGCATCTAGTTGTGGTTCCAACTCAAGATCTAAAGATAAGCGGACAAAGCTGAGGTTTTTGCATAGGGAAGGTGTTACTAAAGTGGAATAGATCACCGGGTAAGTCTCACTACTCACTAATCCTAAACCATAATTCCTATTACCGGGTAAGTCTCAAGGAATCAAGATAAAGAACTATAACCTCAAACTATCACACTATCTAAGGGAATAGAATCAACCTTTACTGGGTAAGTCTCAGGCTAACTCACAAAGATAGGATGAAAGCACACTCAAACCCCAATAAAGGACAAACCTTTATTACCTACACTTATGATCTTAGGTACACAAACTAAGGAATTACCGGGTAAGTCTCATCCTAGGCTTGCATTGGACCAGGAAAGGTGTAATAAGAATAGGATTTGACAAACTCTAACGCTTAACTCTCAGTTAGGATCAGATAAGCCACCTCGGTCAGCCCAATTCCACCCCGGCCGAGATGTTCCTCGACTGAGCGAGATGCTTTAGGGTTAAGGATAAAGACTCGAACTTTCAGGGTCCTACTGGAATCTAAGATTATTCTATCATTGTTTTTCCCACAACCTTCAGCCAATCACCCTAGAATCACACAAGGAAGTTAGCCACTCATCATCATGAAAGCAATAATCGAATATATGGGAAGAATGTTAATATTTGAACAAGAAGAATTTAATGAAAAGACTTCAATAACTGAATCAAATATCACAACAAAACGTTCCTTGGATATAAATCCAACAAGCAAGACAACAAGGAAGAGAATCTAAGGTAATCTTACAAGAAAACCTTCCAAAAGCTATGAAAGCAACAATCTTCAATCTTCCTTCAACCTTCAAAAAGGTTCTTCAAATGTCCCAACTGGAGTATGGCTGTTGTGGTGTAAACACGATCTTGCACTGATAGCGGATGTCGGATTTGTGGGAAATCCGACCCTTTTTATAGGAAAATAACCCTCCAAAGATAAGATATCTTAGAAAGATTTCTTCCCATAAAAATAGGTAAAATATATGATCTATAATATCTTCTTCCTTCCAGGAGCCAACCCAAAAATATAAGATCATTTTCCAAAGATAAAAGATCTCAGCCAAGAATAAAATATTCTCGCCGCGTCCTAGGTGTTCGCCTCGGTCGAGTCGACTTCCCTGGATCACCTCGGTCGAGATGACTCTGTGGTCAACCGAGGTGAGTCACAACTGAATGTGAAATCTCTCAAAACTGATCCAAAGTAAATCTTTAATCCATGGCTATGCTTCCTGGATGGTTTCTTATGTTCCTCAATGTAACTCCAATGACTCCATAGCTCCTTTTGCTCCTTTTCGATGCAAAACGCGCCATTTTACCTACGATTACAACAAAACTAGGTGTAGACCTCGATTCCCGCAAAGGTAGATGAAATGGTAATATAATAACATATAATACATACAAACATGCAGATTATGAAAGATAAAACGTCCAAACAAACCCCAAAACATAGACTATAATTCATGCTATCAAAATACCCCATACTTAGCCCTTGCTTGTCCCCAAGCAAGTTTCGTATATAGAAGACAAGATAGAATGGATTATAAGTCAATAAAATCAATGTAAAGTCTTTCAAAAACATTTTTATGGTGTGCAACTATCATAGATCACTCTAAGAGAATACTTCATGGAATTTAAAATCAAAACATGTTCAAAACATTTTATAAATATAAGAAAGTTGTTCATCTTTGCATAAAATCATAGAATGCATAATAAGTCATATTTATCAAAATTAATCATGTATAATCTAGTTTAAACCACTAAGTCAATCAACAAGCTCGAGGTCTCAAGTGCTTCCCAAAAGAAAGGTCAAGAAACGTGTAGGGTAGGGATGTATGTAAGGTAATGTGGTGCTAGAATCCGGGAAAAGGATATACTTCACTTTCACTTTGACTTTCAACATCTTCCACCAATAAGCTTTGCTTATTTCACACTTTTTCTTTTTACTTTACTTTTTGGGATGCATGGACAGAGGTGCACAATAACCGAAGCCTAGGAAATCAGCAATCATCAATTTCTTGAGATGCATCAAACCCTTGATGCACATACCATGACCCGTTAGGAATATCGCTCAATCCGACTTTGGCAAGACACAAACACTCGGCTATGTGAATGGTGCCGAGTTACTCATCTTCATGATTGACTTCCCCAAACCTATTTATTTCTTTCTAACACTTTCACTTCCAGCCAACTTCTCAACTTTTAACTTCACTTGCTTTCACCACTTCGCTTGCTTCCAAATTCCCGGATAGGTAAAGGGAGGCAAAATGTATATGAGGGGCTAAGCATGATCAAGAAGAAGAAGAGAGAAGAATGAATTGCCTTGGCCTTTCCAGGAAGAAAGTGAGAGAACTCATAATGTGGTGTCAACCTTCAAATTCAACATAATTTGGATAAAAACAAAGTATTAAACATGCCAATAGTTTTAAACAAAGCATTTAGCAACTTAAACATATTATAAAACCTTTCAAACACATAAAGAATTTTAAAACCAGTCAGTAAGCAAGATCTTCACTGAGATCATGTCCAGATAAGTAACACAAAAATCGTTTTCGAAAACTCTCAGTTAACCCACCTCGGTCGAGGTGTTCTTAGGTCAACCGAGGTGAAACGCCTCGTTCGGCCAGAACTGCCCCGGTCGAGGTCCAAAATAAATTTGTTATAAAACCAGTTTTCTTTCAGTTTCGACGTTTTTCTCACTCAAATAACCTGTAAGTATGCATGCAATCTCAAATAAACATATAGAAGCAACTGAAGCATAAAATATCAATATCTAATCAAGTAGAGTCATACATAAGTGTCAAATATCACATAAATACCCCATACTTGGGACACACTGTCCCAGTGGGTCAAAATAAGTCTAAAGGATAAAAGTACTCACCGGATAAATAGCTGAACTGCATAAAAAATAATAAAAAAAATCCTGCAGCTCTCAGTAGTCACGATCCGGTGGTGGTGGTGGTGGCACGTACGGATACTGGGTCGGGTCGAACGGGTACCCCATGATGTGCTCAAATTGGATCTGGGCCATCATGTGCTGGTAGTGCTGCCGCTCCTGCATCTCGCGGATATCCAGTGACAAAGCAGCATACGAATCAATAACTTGATCCGTCAGGTCATCGATCCGTTTGTGAGCATCTGGATCCCTGCGTCGGTGTGTCCTACGCCTAGCAGGTCTAGCAGGTGATGCAGCAGGTGCAGGCTCAGTGTCCTCCTCATCCAGATCTATAACTGGTGGTGCGCTCGGCCCTACAGTATCTGTCCCTGTATCCATCGGGACTCCACCCTCTCTCATCAGCTGTCTCCTCATCATCAGCCTCCTCCTCCTCAGCTGGGGTAGCTGCTGCCTCTCTGTAACCCTCCATCAGTGGAGCCCAAGCGGTCTGCCAATAATGTGGGTCATAAACAGTGAACTGGGCAAACCACCTGATCCCCTGTGGCGCAGTCAGCTCCCACGGCATAGCCACGTACGGAGTAGTCAGACCTCGGGGAACTAGAATCCGCCGAGTGATCATCTCCTGTAATCCAAGCGGCTTGGCAGCCGCCACCATCGTACAAGCACTGAGATCCATGTCCTGATACCTAGCTATATGGGTGACAAGCCCTCCGCAGCAGATGTCTCTCTTCGCCTTGGCCTTGATCTTGTGCAGATCCTCTGCCAACATCAAGCCAAAGTCCGGGATACCCCCATTAACCATGGACTATAAACTGAATAGCTCTCCCTGTCGTATCTTTTGGGGCGTCTCAGTACGCGCCAGAAGCATCTCACTGAAGATCCGGTGGGCTAACCTAAAGGCTAGGTGGAAGATGACCTTCTCCCTGGAATCTCTAGGGCGCCATCTGTCTGCGTGCTTAGTAATGTGGGCAATCTGTCCCCAAAACTCCCTAGCTATAGATCGGGAAGGGAAGTCAACAGCGGTGGGCTCAGGAAAGCCAAAAATCTCTCGCCAGTACTCTAGTGGAACTATGAAGTTCCGGTTCATCAACCGTTACTTCACAGAACGCTCTGTGGGGAGGTAGGTAAAGGAGCTAACGAACTCTAAGGTCGGCTCCAAATAGGCTGGGGCTCGGATTTCAGTAAACTGATCCAGCCCAACTGTAGAAATCATCCTCCTAAGGTCTCCGTCTACCTAGAGGCAATCAAAAGCAGACACGTC
This sequence comes from Fagopyrum homotropicum, assembly GCA_033239125.1. NCBI lineage: Eukaryota > Viridiplantae > Streptophyta > Magnoliopsida > Caryophyllales > Polygonaceae > Fagopyrum > Fagopyrum homotropicum. The sequence continues at coordinate 56,876,798 of BSWB01000002.1, read as the reverse complement.
CAGGAAGCGTGGTGCAATCACTGGACGGCCGGAAATACGCTCATAATCCACCCGGTGTCGCTCATGGATCACCGGGCGGTAAGGTCGGGAAGAAGAGGAAGAAGGGGAGGGTGAGGATCTATCCCTGAGGGTAAGGCGGCGGTCAGAACTCATTTTCAGAAATTCAAACTGTCAGGTCACCTCGGTCGAATGACAACACTCAAGAATCACCTCGGCCGAGGCACAGCTCGACTGGACCGAGGCGGTGAAATGGATCTAATTTCTTCAAAAAATTCAGTTCTTTTCCCCCAAAAATCACTACAACTGCTTCCTATGGGGTACTTAAGCCTTTCCTCAACAAATGCAAGGGCAACCAAAGCCCAAATCGAAGCGAAACGGAGAGGTTAGGGTTTCGGTTCGTTTTACCTCGTTTCGGCCGAATCGGTTCAATTTTCTGCAGATCTGTACTTGCAACATGATCCTCTATCCTTCAATCGTAGTTTGGAGACAGAAATCTTCGAAAACGAGCAAGAAACGAAGGAGGCGAGGTGAACTGTCGCCGCGGTCGAGGAAGGGTGAAAGTGAAGAGAGAGAAAATAATTCCCCCTTTTATACCCTTTCTGGAACTGCTGTCACCTCGGTCGAGATGGTCTCGACTGGACCGAGGTGGTTCTTCAGAAAGCCATAGTCGCCTCGGTTGCTCAAGAATCATCTCGGTCGAGGTGCTCTGACAGCAACCGAGATGCCTCAGTCAAACTCCGTGTTCTCAAATTCTCGAACTTCTGTCCTTCCAGTTATGCTCCTTCCTTAGATGTCTCCTGTTATCTGTCTAGAACGCCAAAAACAAAACAAAGCAAAGCAAAAGCAAATACTATCTAAGCTAGACTAGAAAACGGGAAAAGAAAGCAATACCTTGGGTTGCCTCCCAAGAAGCGCTTGGTTTAAGGTCGCTAGCTGGACCATAATGCGTCTCTCAAACGAGGTATATTGGTGCAACCTCCTCCACCGGAGTTTCCGGTTGGTACTTCTTAAGTCTATGACCGTTGACCTTGAAGCTTTCGCTCGTTTCGCCCCATATCTCAACTGCACCATGAGGAAAAACATGCTTCACAACATAAGGTCCGGTCCATCTTGATTTTAACTTACCTGAAAAAAGGCGGAGGCGGGAGTTGAAGAGTAGAACTAGGTCTCCTTCGTTAAGCTCCTTTGGGACGATACGCTTGTCATGCCATCTCTTCGTCCTTTCCTTATAAATTTTGGCATTCTCATAAGCGTTCAAACGCAGCTCCTCCAGGTCGTTGAGTTCTAATAGTCGCTTCTCGCCGGCCTCCTTAATGTCGAAGTTCAACCATTTGATTGCCCAATATGCTTTGTGTTCCAATTCAACGGGCAAATGGCAAGACTTCCCATATACCAAATTATAAGGGGTGGTACCTATGGGAGTCTTAAATGTTGTCCTGTACGCCCAAAGAGCATCGTCCAATTTCATGGACCAATCCTTCCTCGTCCTAGAGACGGTCTTCTCCAAAATTGCTTTTATTTCTCTATTCGAGATCTCGACCTGTCCACTAGTTTGAGGGTGATAAGGGGTTGATACCTTGTGGGTTACCCCATACTTCGATAGAACTGCCTTGAACTTCCGGTTGATGAAATGCGTTCTTCCATCGCTGATGATGATGCGTGGAGTTCCACACCGTGGGAAGATGGTTCTATTTAAGAACTTCACAACCACCTTGGCGTTGTTAGTGGGAGAAGCAATGGCTTCAACCCATCTAGAGACGTAATCAACCGCAAGAAGAATATAGAGGTTTCCTCCGGAGGATGGGAAAGGTCCCATGAAGTCAATCCCCCATACATCAAAGATTTCTACCTCTTGGATGTTGTTAAGTGGCATCTCGTTCCTCCTTGATAAATTTCCTGTTCTTTGGCATGCATCATAAGAGACAACAAAAGATTGTACATCCTTGAATAATGTAGGCCAGAAGAAACCAGAACGTAATACCTTAGCGCATGTTTTATCGGTGTTGGCATGCCCTCCACAAGGAAGTGAGTGACAATGCCATATTACGCTATTAACTTCATCTTCCGGGATGCATCTTCGAAGCATCCCATCCGGCCCGCGCTTGAATAGCAGCGGCTCGTCCCAGTAATAGTGGCGTACCTCCTTGAAAAATCTTTTCTTTTGAGAGTACGTCAATCCGGGCGGGACTTCCTGGCAAACAAGATAATTCACAATATCAGCATACCAAGGTCCGTTATTATCAGAAATCTGGTGGATAGAATGTTCCACCAACTGAGGATGAATGTCAGAGAAGGGAGTAAGAAGTTTATTATTCTCAGTAGTCTCAGTTGACATAATCTCGCCATCGACCTCGGTCGAGGCGCAGAGGCGTTGACCGAGATATTCTCCAGTCGCCTCGCTCAGTCCAGGGAGTGCCTCGGTCGAGGTACTGCAACTGGAACCGAAACTGGAGATCATCGTCTCTTGGATTAGCTTCTCAATTTTAGCTCCTGGATCCTCTTCCAGTGCCTTTAAGCTCCGTATATCTACATCACAAGAAGCATCTATACCTTCCTCCATCAAACTGAAGCTAATAACTCTTTCGAGTGGATCGTTAATAAGGATGAAGCTCACCAATTCTCTTGATTCTTCTTCATCGTAGATGTTGAAGATATCATCAGTTAGCTGCTCCCCTTTCATGGCTGCAAGTAATGCGAACTCCACCTCGTCACCGCCAACGTTGAATTTCAACTTGGCGTTTTTGCAATCCACGTTGCAACCCGAAGTTGCTAGAAATGGTCTCCCGAAAATAATAGGAACAGGATAATCTGCGGGAATGTCAAGTACAACAAAATCTATAGGTAGATAGAAGTTACCTAACTTGACCGGAACGTCCTCCAAGATGCCCACAGGATGGGTAATGGAGCGATCCGCCATATAAAGTCGAATCTTGACCGGCTTGGGCTCTCCAAGTCCGATCTTCACACATAGCTCCAGCGGGATGATGCTCACGCTGGCTCCTAGATCACAAAGGGCTTCACAAGTGACATCCCCAACTTGAATGGGAATGCAAAATGATCCGGGATCTCTCAATTTAGGTGGCATCTTCTCCCTCATGATTTGTATGAGCTCCGAGGATTTAGATGTCATCCTAACTTCACCAAAGTCTTCCAGCTTCCTTTTCCTTGATAGGATCTCCTTCAAGAACTTCCCATAGGCAGGCATTCCTAGAATGGCATCAAGGAAAGGAATGTTAATATGCAGCTTATTCATCAAGTCAAGGAACTTACCAAAGTGCTTGTCTAGATGTGCTCTGGCCCTTGACTGGGGGAATGGAAGTGGTGGTTTGTATGTAGGAGGTGGAACATAAACTTCAGTTTTCCCCTCCGCTTTCTGTGGCTCCACCTCGGTTGGCATCTCGGTCGAAGTGTTCTTTGACTGCACCCTGACCGAGGTGGTCTTAGTCAGTACTGGCACCGACCGAGGTACTGGATCTGCAGTTTTCAGTCCACTCCTCGTAGTTATGGCCATGATCTGGCCCTTAGGGTTGCTTTCCGTCCTTGCTGGAAGCTTTCCTGGATCTCTTGGCGCTTCATTCGCCCTACTTGCAAGTTGTTGTTCAAAGGCTTTTTGGGCCTTCGAAAATGAAGTCATAGAAGTCTCCATAGCGTTGAGCTTGATCAAGATAGCCTCCAGAACTGCGTCTTTCTTTTCTGGCTGAGACGAACTTGATCCTTGCCCCTGGCTTTTTAATGGAGTAGAAGAAGAAGAAGAAGGGGAAGAGAGGAAAGGGTTAGAGGAATCGTTAGAGTTGGAGTTTGAATGATTGTTACCAGAATTTTGGTTGTTCGCCCTCCAATTATTGCTATTGGATCCTCTATTGTTGTTGTTGTTGTAATTGTTGTTCCGGGAACCGTTGTTGTTGTTACGGTATCCGTTGTTGTTGTTCCTTTGCCCTTGCTCTTCCTTCTTGGTTTGTGCAACCAAGAGTTCCTTCAATTGCTTCACGTTGTTCTTCAAAGACGTGAGTTGATTGTTGTTGGGCTGAGTTTCTTGGAAATTAACTCTTTTAACTCCACCTTCAGCTCCTTGGTGGGTGTATTTCTCCATATGCAAGGCTTGCTTCTCGATGAAGTCCCAAGCCTCGTCAATCGCCATGTCCATGAAGGTACCGGCGGAGAGTAGTTGGAGATTGAACTGGGTGCTTCCGTCCAGTCCTTTGAAGTATATCTCCAATAGCTCTAACTTTGGAATCCCATGATGTGGGCAATCCAAAAGAATGTCCTTGAACCGCTCCCATGACTTGGACAAGCTCTCCTTATCCTTCATAATGAAAGTGTTGATCTTCCCTCTCATTTCAACTGTCTTTGAGGGGGGGGGAAGAATTTGGTCAAGAATTCCGTTGTCATCTCTTCCCATGTGCTAATTTTTCCTGGAGGAAGAGATTGATACCAAGTAAGAGCTCTATCTTTTAAAGAAAAGTAAAAAGGTCTTAGCTTGTAGTTGTTATTTTCAATCCTTGAAGGTCTCAAGGTTTCCATCAAGATCTCATAGTTTTGAAGATGTTGATGTGGTGATTTCTTCTCCATCCCTCCGAATTAGCATTGGCGAATCATGGATAGAACTTGCGGTCGAAGCTCGTAGTCATAGTCCGCTGGATCTCCTAGGTTAACTCCTCGACGCCTCAATTGTTGATTAGGGTCCATCCTTTGACCTAGGGTTCGTGGGATTCCTGCAAGAAGAACATCTCGGACTGGCATCCGAGGTGGAAGTATCTCGGCCGGGGCGTCTGGTACTGGGATCTGCCTCGGTCGAGGGTCTGCAACTGGGACCTGCCTCGGTCCAACATCGGGAACTGGGTCTTCCCTCGGTCGAAGTAGAATCTGGTCTCGTATGACGGCCATCTCTGCTTCGATTGCTTCAGTCTTGGTGCGAGTTTCTTCCTTCTCTCGCCTTAGTTCTTCCCTGTTGAGGCGTAGCAGCTCTAACGCCTCTTTCAACTCGGCCTCAAGATCGCGGTTGTCTTGTTGGGCCATCTTTGCTTCTCTTAAGCGTCGCTTGTATGTATTTTCTGGTTCGGGATCGTAAGGAACGATTTCCTTCCCAGTGCGGGTTCTTCGCATAAACCTAAGAAAGAACCTGCAAAAATTCACTCAAGTAGAGTGGTTAGGAGACACGGGGACAAGTGCCCCAAGAGCAAACCGTACCGGCTCGGTCTAGACCAATTCCCCGGCAACGGCGCCAAAAACTTGTTCGCTCCAAACGGTGTGTGCAAGCTTTAAATTTATAACCCTAGACGTAAGCTTATAAAAACAAGGATGCGAACCCGCAGTGTACGGGTCAATCGTAGTAAAAGCAAGGAATTCCAGGGGTCGATCACAGGGACTTAGTGAAACAAAGTCCAATCACAGTATGCTTATGTAAATACTAACCACAAGAGCAATTAAAACAATCAAAGATGAATAAGAAGTCAATAAAACAAATATACAATTCTAGGGATTAAAGCATCTAGTTGTGGTTCCAACTCAAGATCTAAAGATAAGCGGACAAAGCTGAGGTTTTTACATAGGGAAGGTGTTACTAAAGTGGAATAGATCACCGGGTAAGTCTCACTACTCACTAATCCTAAACCATAACTCCTATTACCGGGTAAGTCTCAAGGAATCAAGATAAAGAACTATAACCTCAAACTATCACACTATCTAAGGGAATAGAATCAACCTTTACCGGGTAAGTCTCAGGCTAACTCACAAAGATGGGATGAAAGCACACTCAAACCCCAATAAAGGACAAACCTTTATTACCTACACTTATGATCTTAGGTACACAAACTAAGGAATTACCGGGTAAGTCTCATCCTAGGCTTGCATTGGACCAGGAAAGGTGTAATAAGAATAGGATTTGGCAAACTCTAACGCTTAACTCTCAGTTAGGATCAGATAAGCCACCTCGGTCAGCCCAATTCCACCCCGGCCGAGATGTTCCTCGACTGAGCGAGATGCTTTAGGGTTAAGGATAAAGACTCGAACTTTCAGGGTCCTACTGGAATCTAAGATTATTCTATCATTGTTTTTCCCACAACCTTCAGCCAATCACCCTAGAATCACACAAGGAAGTTAGCCACTCATCATCATGAAAGCAATAATCGAATATATGGGAAGAATGTTAATATTTGAACAAGAAGAATTTAATGAAAAGACTTCAATAACTGAATCAAATATCACAACAAAACGTTCCTTGGATATAAATCCAACAAGCAAGACAACAAGGAAGAGAATCTAAGGTAATCTTACAAGAAAACCTTCCAAAAGCTATGAAAGCAACAATCTTCAATCTTCCTTCAACCTTCAAAAAGGTTCTTCAAATCTCCCAACTGGAGTATGGCTGTTGTGGTGTAAACACGATCTTGCGCTGATAGCGGATGTCGGATTTGTGGGAGATCCGACCCTTTTTATAGGAAAATAACCCTCCAAAGATATGATATCTTAGAAAGATTTCTTCCCATAAAAATAGGTAAAATATATGATCTATAATATCTTCTTCCTTCCAGGAGCCAAGCCCAAAAATATAAGATCACTTTCCAAAGATAAAAGATCTCAGCCAAGAATAAAATATTCTCGCCGCGTCCTAGGTGTTCGCCTCGGTCGAGTCGACTTCCCTATATCACCTCGGTCGAGATGACTCTGTGGTCAACCGAGGTGAGTCACAACTGAATGTGAAATCTCTCAAAACTGATCCAAAGTAAATCTTTAATCCATGGCTATGCTTCCTGGATGGTTTCTTATGTTCCTCAATGTAACTCCAATGACTCCATAGCTCCTTTTGCTCCTTTTTGATGCAAAACGCGCCATTTTACCTACGATTACAACAAAACTAGGTGTAGACCTCGATTCCCGCAAAGGTAGATGAAATGGTAATATAATCACATATAATACATACAAACATGCAGATTATGAAAGATAAAACGTCCAAACAAACCCCAAAACATAGACTATAATTCATGCTATCAGTTGGACCGCCAATTGTTGTTGTTCGAACCCCTATTGTTGTTCCAGCCGTTATTCCGGTTGTTGTTGTTGTTCCAATTGTTCCGGTTGTTGTTCCGGTTGTTCCGATTTGTATTCTCATTCCCATTGTTGTTTCCCAAATAACCAACATCTTTTCCTTTTTGCTTTGGAAAGTTGGTTTTGATAGCTTCCTTCAACTCTTTAATCTCGGTGTTGAGAGAAAAGATTTGAGTTTGAGCTTCGTGTGTTAGTTTTGCTCCTTGCTCCACATGATTTGCTTCTATCTTCCGGTGAGAATACTTTTCTATGACTCGGGCTTGCTTCTCAATGAAGTCCCAAGCATCATCTTCCCTCATGTCCATGAATGTGCCACATGAAAGGGATTGGAGCTTGAATTGTGTTTCCACATCCAGCCCCTTAGTATATCTCCAACAATCCCAGCTTTGAAATGCCATGGTGTGGGCAATCCAATAATAAATCCTGAAATCTTTCCCAAGATTGAAACAAACTTTCGTTAGATCTCATGGAAAACGCATTAATCTTACCTCTCAACTCCGCCGTTTTGGATGGCGGAAAGAATTTGGTGAGGAACTCCGTTGAAAGATCCTCCCATGTATTAAGTCTCCCGTTTGGAAGAGCTTGATACCAAGATAAAGCCTTCCCTTTCAAAGTGAAGAAGAATGACTTGATCTTGTAGTTGTTAGTAGTTGCATTCTTCGGCTTCATTGTCTCCATCATAATCTCAAAATTTTGTAAGTGTTGATGTGGAGATTCGGTACTCGTTCCTCCAAACTGATTTTGGCGAACGAGGGTAATAACTTGTGGGTTGCAACTAAACCCTTGCATATCATCAGCATCAAAGTTCACACCCAAACGGCGTGGTTGCTGAATTGGATCCATCCTTTGGCCAAGAGTTCTTGGCTCTTCATCTACACGAGCGGCCCTTGCATTCCCAGTCAGAACACGTCGATTGGCCGCCGGTCTTGGAATGAATGGTTTCACATTGATTGTCGGATCAATGTCCTCTAATGGTGGCATGGAAGAGTCGCTATCCTCGCTGGATGAATGGGTTTTAACCGATCTTGAGGATCTCCTTGAGGATTTCCTGCTCTTCTTTCTCTTAAGATCGCTCATTTCCATCCTCACTTGAAATATCATATCCGTTAGATCATCAACTTTCGCTTGATGACGATCCATTTCCTCCCTGCGAGTCTTCTCACTCCATTGGAGTTGAGCTTCTTTTTCCGCCAACTCCGTTTGGTAATCACGTTCTGTTTCTTCAGCCATCTTTCTTTCTTTGAGCTTCTTCCTCAAAGTCTTCTCAAGTTCTTGATCAAGAGGTAAGAGGTCCGTGTTGTTCCTAGACCTGCGCATATACTACAAATATCACTTCACAAGAGATATCAAATAACAAGAGCTAAGCTCCCAAGCTTGACAACCGATAACCGAATTCGGCCTAAATCAAATCCCCGGCGACGGCGCCAAAAACTTGTTCACCACTTAGCGTGCGTACAAATAAGTTTTAAATTTATAAAACTAGAATCAAGCAAGCGAACCCGCAGTGTACGGATCGGCGTAGATTAGCAAGAATTCCAGAGTATCGAACACAGGGATTTGGAGGGTTAAATCCAGTTATAGATTGTCAAGCAAGTAAATGTGTGAGCTTTGCAAATATTGGGAAAACAGCAACCCTAAAGATCTAGGTGTCTAATTGTGGCAATCGATTCAAGATATACTAAAGAACTAAGGACAGAGTTAAAAGTTGCAAAGGTATACTAAGGTAAAGCAATGTACGGTGAAGTTCCAAGGCTTTATATGACTTATCTAGGAATACTCTCTATAAAGGTTGTTGAGGCTTCAGTATAGAAAGGATCTAAAGATAAGAATTAATCTCAAATACCCAAACTTGTAACCCAAGGATCAAGACTAACTAAACCGATTAAGGTTGTGACACTCGAAATCGAAGTAGAGGTTTTTGAGGCTTCACTACTACTTAGAAAAGGACAAGCCAAGACTAAATTAAAGCAAATCTTTAACTTTGGATTAAATGTAAAAGCAAGGTTCGTAACTGACACAAAATTACGGGTGGATCTTGAGTTCCACGGCCGTGGAATCTCAAGAACAGACCGTGGTTTGGGTTCGTCGGCGAATCTCTCTAACTCTCAAGGTCCAATCTGTTTACGATCGATCTATCATCATCTAAGCCACAACTATCAACCCTTCACCTTAGAATTGCTAAAGGGTTTTAGCCAACAACAGTCATTATGATATCAAATTCAAGATTTAGAAGAATGAAAGATGAAAACCTTCGAAAACCTTCAATAAACTTTAAATCAATCTCGAATCCACAAATAAGGATGATAATGTAATTCAGATTTGGTATAAACACAAACCAATAACTCTCCTTGATAAGAACGAAGAACGGGATGTCAATCCGTCTTCTAATTGAACCTAGGAATCAAAGGCGCAACTTCTGCCACGAACAATCTTCCAAATCTTCACTCCTTCCGTAAAGCCTTTCCGTCAAATCCGGAATCCTCAATAGGGCTAAGCGCATGTCTAAGCGGAGGTACTGAATTCTCCTTCCTTCAGTCCTTTTATAGGGCAAGATAAAATGTCTCTCTCCAGCCCATATGTGTAATATTGTGTCCATATTTTATTCGGCAAGAGATTGCCTAAATCACGGTTCCATAGGATTCCACGGCCGTGGTTTAGACCATGGAATTGGATTACGGTTCTTCACAACTTCCACGACCGTACTTTATACCGTGTAACTCTCTAGAATGCTCCACGCTCATGTTGCCAAGTTCCACGGCCGTGTTTTAGAGCGTGGACTTCATTATGGCCGTATTTTAGAGCGTGGAAGCATATGTTGCTCGTAATTCCCTTTGTTTTGTGCCATTCTTCATCCTAGCATCTTCTTTAGCTCCTTTGTGGTGTCCTCAATCCTTGGATGTGCTCAATCCATCTCCATTCTCTCTTAATTTGTGCGGTTTTAGCTCTTATTCGCCTACAATCAACACAAAGCTTATGTAGACCTCTATATCGACAATATAGATAAACTAGCTCACAATTGCTTCAATGCTTTATCAATGAACACTATAATGGATGAAAAACATCTAGAAAACGTGCCTAAAATATCACAATATTTCATGCTAACATTATGGCATTGGACTCAAGCTTCTAATCAACCTTGGACAAGCTACAGTATGTTGGGAAAAAGGTGTTTCTCAAATGGGATCAATCACCGGGTAGGTCTCATGGTCCACTAATCCCTCACCTAAGGTCCTATTACCGGGTAAGTCTCTAGGAGCTTAAGGTTGGGAATTCTACATAAACCGGATTGCTATCTAGGGGTCAAACCTCTTCTTACCGGGTAAGTCTCGGGAAGGCAAGTCCTAAGCATCAATCCTAGCACACTCAGGCCAATAGGGGCTTGTGAGGCTCACTACTACCTAGAGTTCATCATCTTTGGTATCTAAGATCAAGAATTACCGGGTAAGTCTCTTCCCTCACTTAGTTTGCTAGCATTAGGTCACCTAAGCTAGATTATGCTTAACAAACACTAGGATTTCAACAATCTAATATCCTAACATTCAGATTCATCAATACAAGCACAACAGAACAAACCACGGGTAGATCATACAGAACCACGGGCGTGGAATCACATGAACAGGCCGTGGTTTTCATCAAAGGTTAGGTTCAAGCAAGCAAATCATCCAATGGTACATTCAAGTCTATTCTATCATAGTCCAAGCCATAACCATCATTCCATTACCCTAGAATCACAACTATTTAGCCAACAACATGCATTTTAAGATTCAAACTCAACAAGCAAACATTCATGGCTTCCATAGCACGAAAATGAAATGAAAATGAAAATGAACAAGTAGTCTTAGCTGAATATGAGATTAAACAAGACTTACAACCCTTCAAAACACAGCTCCAAAACGTTCATTACAATGCTTTCAAATGTTCTGAACAAAAGTCACTCAAAAATCACTCAAAAGTTCACTCTAAATCTCTATCTTGATGTGTTGTTCTTCCTAAAAAATGAGAGTGTTTTTCTTCTTCTCCAAGAATTCCCAATGTGGATAATGATAATATGTAAGAGAATGTGGGAGGCTCCACTAGCAACAACCTGCAGGACCACTTATATTCTCCACCAAGAGCAAGGGTCGGGCAAAGAGATCGTGGGACACGTGTCAAAGCTGTCGAGAGAAAACCACGGCCAAAACCACGGGCGTGGTTCCGGCCTCTGGGCCGTGGAAATGCTTGTTCAGCTCTCTTTGGATCATTAAGCCATGAGTTGGTGCAAGGCATGCACCAACAAGGTCTTTTGTGATCTCCTTTGCTCCTAGATTGCTCCTTAATGAGTCCAGAAGTGTGCCATCACGAGGAATGATCCTCGAATGTGTCGATCAAGTCCAAAAGCTCCCCAAAATACCTACAAAACCGACAAAAGCCCGTGTAGACGTCTATCTCGACAATATGCATGAATTAAGTGTAAACGTCACGAACTAATGTCAAACCATGCATGAATAATGGGAAAAACAATGTCAATGAATGTCTAAACTAACGTTATAAATCGTGTCATCAAAATACCCCATACTTAGCACTTGCTCGTCCCCGAGCAAGGTCCAACTATAGGCTACGAGATGGCATGATTTATGAACGTAGAAAAACAGAAAATATTTTTGGAATTGTGCTTCTAAAATTGGATCACCTTCATAGTCATGTTTCATGGAAATGGACAAGCAATCATGTATTAAATGAATGAAGGCACGGAAAGACAATTATACTTAACTCGAAAGCATGCATGAAAGGTAAAAATGAAGAAGTCAAGATGATCATGAGAATATCCAATCTAGATCACTAAGTCATACACATATGCAAATAGGTCACAAGGACTTAGGAAAGAAGAGGCCAATAAACGTTGTTATAGGTGGGAATTTTTTTTGGTCATGTGATGCTAATCTTGGAAAGGAACTAACTCCACAATTTCATTTTTTGATCAACTTCCCCACAAGCGTATATTTTTCTCCATCTTTTCTTTCTTTGCTTTTTCATTTTCTTTTTGTTTCACTTATTTTTGAGACAATGGCATTGGTGTACAAACAACATGATCAAGATGAGAAGAAGAAGAAGAGATGAATTGCCTTAATCATTCCTAGATGATGTGCATGAACTAGCATGTAATTTCGACCATCAATTCTCAATCCAATCAAGGCAAGCATCAAAATCACAATTCATACATAGGATTCAAGAGAAGTATTTCAAGTCCACATATGCATAAATTCATTCAACACACAAGGCCATCCATAGCCAATTCACAAAACAATCTCATCATGAGGGTCATATCCAAACTAGGAAGCACAAAATTTTTAAAATTTTTTGATTTTTTTGGAATTTTCGAAATATATATGTACAATGCAAAAGCTAATGAAACATGTGACAATATGAAACTATCCTAGATGCAATCATGCAAATGATTATGAAAACCCCACCCCATACTTAAAACCACATTGTCTCCAATGTGCAAATTAAATAAAGAAGTGAAAGAGAGTCCTCACAATGTAAAAATGGTGTTTTCGGTATTTTGGTTCACTCATGTGGAGTGATGGTATTTGATCAATCAAAGGTGGTAGAGAGCTCTTGATGTTCATTACGGCGTCTGGACCCGCGCTAAGCACCGCAAGCCGTCCAAGTCCCACGTCCGCTCCACCCACGTTTGATGCGGGATCATCATCATCATCCTCATGCCTTGCAAGACTTCCATGTTACCTAGACTCTAGCACACAAACACTAAACACACACAAACACACCAAAACAAAAACAAAAATAAAAAACGAAAACGAAAACAAAAAACGAAAAGGGAAAGATATGTACCAATGGGTTGCCTCCCATTAAGCGCTTCTTTAAGGTCATTAGCTTGACCAAATTCGGGAGCGTTTCACTCAAGGTGAAGTGGGGCAATCATATCCACCGGAGCTTCCGGGATATACTTCTTCAAACGGTGCCCATTCACCTTAAAATCTCCACAATGCTCCCCACCTATCTCAACCGCTCCATGGGGAAAGACCTTCTTCACCACATAAGGACCCATCCATCTTAACTTTAGCTTTCCGGGGAAGAGCCGCAACCTTGAATTGAAGAGAAGGACTAAGTCACCTTCACTCAATTCTTTTGAGATGAGACATTTGTCATGCGAATGCTTGGTCCTTTCTTTGTAAATCCGGGCATTTTCATAAGCATCCAACCGGATCTCCTCAAGGGTGTTCATGTCTAGCATCCTCTTCTCACCGGCTTCCTTGAGATCAAAATTCAGCCACCTTATGGCCCAATATGCCCTATGCTCCATCTTCACCGGAAGGTGGCAAGACTTGCCATAAACTAGCTTGTAGGGTGTGGTGTCAATTGGTGTCTTGAAAGCGGTTCTATAAGCCCATAAGGCATCATCAAGCTTCATAGCCCAATCTTTTCTTGTCCTAGAAACCGTCTTCTCAAGTATCCCCTTGATCTCCCGGTTGGAGATCTGCACTTGGCCACTAGTTTGGGGATGGTAAGGTGTGGCCACCTTATTAGTCACCCCATACTTAGCCAAAAGTGTCCCAAAGTTCCTATTGGTGAAATGCTTCCCTCCATCACTTATGATCACTCTTGGTGTTCCAAACCTATGGAAGATGAACCGGTTAAAGAACCACACGACTACTTTGGCATCATTCATGGGAGAGGCGATTGCTTCCACCCATCTCGACACATAATCCACCGCCAATAGAATGTAGAGGTTGCAACATGAAAAGGGGAATGGCCCCATGAAGTCCACACCCAAAACATCAAAGATCTCAACCTTTTGTATGTTGTTCAAGGGAATCTCATTCCTTCTTGAGATGTTTCCCGTCCTTTGGCAAGCGTCACAAGCTACTACAAAATTCTGAACATCCTTAAACAAGTTAGGCCAATAAAAACTGGATTGCAATACCTTTGCACACGTTTTGTGTGAGCTAGCATGACCTCCACATGGCAAGGAGTGGCAATGACGGATTACACTCTCCACCTTATCCTCCAGAATGCACCTCCTAAAGACTACATCCGGTCCTCTATTGAACAAGAGAGGCTCGCTCCAATAGTAATGCCTACATCTTTGAAAAACTTTTAGCTTTGGGCATATGACAAACCGGGTGGCACCTCTTCACACACAAGGTAGTTCACTATATCCGCATACCATGGCTCACTCCCTCTAGACACTTGAAGTAAGCACTCCTTCATCATTTCCAATTGCTCATCCCAGAATGAGTCATCAATCGGGATGTCATCTCTCTCAATCTCCAATGGTGGTAGCCTACTAAGATGGTCCGCTACCGAATTTTCGGAACCCTTCTTGTCCCGAATCTCCAAGTCAAATTCTTGGAGGAGAAGGATCCACCGAATAAGGCAAGGCTTGGCATCCTTCTTTGTGAGGAGATAACGGATCGCAACATGATCCGTGTACACAATAACCTTTGCTCCAACAAGATATGACCGGAACTTCTCAAAGGCATACACTACCTCTAGCAACTCCTTCTCGGTTGTGGCATAGTTGAGTTGGGCATCATCTAGCGTCTTGCTAGCGTAGTAGATGGCATGTGTAAACCCATCTTTCTTTTGTCCTAAAACAGCCCCAACGGCCACATCACTCGCATCACACATTACTTCAAATGGTAAGCTCCAATCCGAAGGTTGCATGATAGGGGCGGAGATCAAAGCATCCTTCAACCTACAAAACACTTCAAGACAATCCTTGGAGAAAACAAACTCAACATCCTTCATTAGTAGGTTAGTGAGAGGCTTAGAAATTCTAGAGAAATCTTTTATAAACCTCCGGTAAAAACCGGCATGCCCTAAGAAACTCCTTACCCCTTTGACCGAGGTAGGTGGTGGCAACTTCTCTATCGTTTCTATCTTGGCTCTATCAACCTCAATGCCACGGTGGGATATCAAGTGTCCCAACACTATGCCTTCACTCACCATGAAGTGGCATTTCTCCCAATTCAACACAAGATTAGTTTCCTCACATCTCTTCAACACCAAAGATAGATTAGCCAAGCAATTATCAAATGAAGAGCCATACACCGAGAAATCATCCATAAACACTTCCATAAGGTTCTCAATATATTCAGAAAAAATAGCCATCATACACCTTTGAAAGGTGGCGGATGCATTACACAACCCAAATGGCATCCTCCTACATGCAAATGTTCCCCAATGACAAGTAAATGTTGTTTTTTCTTGGTCATCCAGGTGAATAGGAATTTGGAAAAACCCACTATAGTCATCTAGGTAACAAAAATGTGAATGTTGAGCTAACCTTTCTAGCATTTGGTCAATAAATGGAAGAGGGAAGTGATCTTTCCTAGAGGCCACATTAAGTTTTCTATAGTCAATACACATTCTCCACCCCGTAACCGTCCTAGTTGGGATAAGTTCATTGTTCTCATTAGTTACTACGGTCATACCACCCTTCTTAGGAATAACATGTACGGGACTAACCCATTTACTATCCGAAATCGGGAAAATGATTCCCGCATCTAGCAATTTTAAGATCTCTTTCTTGACTACCTCTTTCATAATAGGGTTCAATCTTCTTTGAGGTTCAATAGAAGGTTTATGGTTGTCTTCCATCAAGATTTTATGCATGCACAAGGAAGGTATAATGTCAACTAAGTCATCAGTGGTGTAACCAATAGCTCTCCTATGCAATTTCAATTCATTCAACAATCTATCAAGCTCATCATCATTCAAAGATGCATTCACAATCACGGGATAAGTAGAATTGAACCAAGGAAAGCATACTTTAAATGAGAAGGGAGAGGTTTGAGATCAAGTTTAGGAGGACCTTTCTTGGTTGGATGTGATCCATATAGCTCAACATTAGATGAATCCAAAGCCATTGAAGACTCTCCAAGACTCCTTGAAGCTTGACCAACAACTAAGGGACCTTCTAGAGAAACCACGGGAAAACCACGACCTCTGGCCCAACCACGGGCGTGGAATTGGAAGAGCTGGCACAAATGGACATTGTAGAAAGTTCCATGGTTGAAACCATGGGCATGGTTCTAGGCCCCAGGCCGTGGTTTTTTCTGTATTTCAGCAATCCTTCGTGCACTTCAAATTCAGCACTTTTCTCCTCTTCTAATGCATCCAAAGCTCGGATTTCTTCATTGCAAGCTTCCTCAACTCCTTCCTCCATGATGCTCATGCTAAGAACCTTCTCAAGTGGATCCTTGATCAAGATTGAGCTCACAACTTCTCTAGACTCCTCTTCCTCAACAATGTTGAAGACATCTTCACCAAGGGTTGACCACTTCATCATTGTGGATAGCTTGAACTTGATATTTTCTTCTCCTATGTTGAAGGAGAGGATCCCATTTTTGCAATCCACTAAATATCCGGATGTGGCTAAGAATGGCCTTCCTAAAATGATGGGAACCGGGTAGTCCGCTGGGATGTCCAAAACAACGAAATCGATTGGCATATAGAACTTCCCAAGTTGAACCGGTATGTCCTCTAGGATTCCCACGGGGTGAGTGATGGATCGGTCCGCCATGTAGAGGGTCATCTTGTCCGGCTCCGGTTCTCCTAGCCCAACCTTGTTGCAAAGTGCAAGCGGGATAATGCTTACACTTGCTCCAAGGTCACATAGGGCCTCATATTGCACCTCTCCAACTCCAATTGGAACACAAAAAGACCCCGGATCTCTCAGCTTAGGAGGCATCTCCTCCCTCATGGTTTGCATCAACTCGGAAGATCTCTTTGTCATCCTCACTTCTCCATACTCCTCTAAATTCCTCTTGTTGGAGAGTATCTCCTTAAAAAACTTTCCATAGGCCGGCATACCTAGAATAGCATCCATGAACGGAATGTTAATATGTAATTTAGACATGAGTTCAAGGAATTTACCGAAATGTTTATCCAAACGAGCTCTTGCTCGTGATTGTGGGAATGGTAGTGGTGGCTTGTATGAAGGTGGTGCCACATACGTTGGCTCATCATCTTTGCTCTTGCCTCCTTCTTCTTGCAATGGTTCTTCCTCCACTACTACTTGCTTTCCCTTGTCATTCTTTTTTGGTGAGGGATCTTTCATGCTCAGCCCACTCCTTGTGGTAATGGCCAACACTTGACCTCTTGGATTGTCCTCGGTCCTTCCAGAAAGCTTTCCCGGATCCCTTTGTGCTTCACCCGCCTTTTGGAACACTTGTGCTTCTAGCACCTTTTGAGCTTTGGAAATGGATGTCACCATGCTCTCAAGTCCACTCAACCTTCCTAGCAATTGTTCAAACATCATTTCGGTCCTATCCTTTGAAGGTTGAGCAAAACCGGTGGAGGATCTTGTGAAGCCTTAGGTGGTGGGGCTGCGCTTGTGGAAGCGGGAGGGTTCAAGGCACCATCCGGGTTAGAATCGGAGAACCCGGGATGGTTGTGATTAGGCCGGTAATTTTAGTATTGCCGGCTGTTGTTGTTGAAGTTCCTAGGGCCTTGGTAATTGTTAAAGTTACCCCTTCCCATGTAGTTAACATCCTCCTCTTTGGAAGCCAAATTGGCTTGGACTTGCACTTGAGGACTTGCTTGATTCTTTAAGGTTGTGGTGCACAACTCCCTCAAGGACTTAAGCTTATTGTTAATTGCATCAAGTTTGTAGTTGCTCATGGTGACTTCACTTACTTCATATACTCCCGGTTTCCTCCCATCACTCTTCCTATGGGAGTACTTCTCTATCACCAAGGCTTGCTTCTCTACAAACTCCCAAGCCTCATCCACATTCTTATCCATGAATGTTCCCCTGGAAAGTGATTGGAGCTTGAATTGGCTATCCTCATCAAGCCCCTTGAAATAAATCTCCAATAGCTCTATCTTCAGTATCCTATAGTGTGGACAATCTAGGAGGAGGTAATTGAACCTCTCCCAAGATTTGAATAGGCTCTCCTTATCCTTCATCATGAAGGCATTAATCTTCCCTCTTAGCTCAGTTGTCTTGGAAGGTGGGAAGAACTTTGTTAAGAACTCGGTTGTCATTTCCTCCCAAGTACTCACACGTCCTAGTGTAATGGATTGGTACCAAGCCAAGGCCTTATCCTTACGTGAGAAAGAAAAAGCCCTAAGCTTGTGGTTGTTACTCTCCAATCTAGGTGGCCTTAGAGTCTCCATCAAGATCTCATAATTCATCAAGTGTTGATGAGGAGACTCTCCTTCCATCCCTCCAAATTAATTGTGCCGGATCATTTGTAGCACTTGAGGGTGGAGCTCGTAGTCATGGGATGCGGGATCTCCTAAGTTTACACCCGGACGGTGCACTCTTTGGGCTGGATCCATACGTTTCCCTAGCGTTTGTGGCTCTTCAATGATGATCGACTCAAACCGAACATTGAACGCCGGCTGCGGTGATGGTGGAGGTTGTTGACGATTAAACTCCCTTTGCACAAGAGCTTGCCTAATCTCTTCAATTTTTGTCCTAGTTGCTTCTTGCCTCTCATTTGCAAGTCTCCTCTCATTCTCCAAGGCTTCATCCCCTAGCCTAATTTGCTCTAAGGCATCATTCAACTCAGCTTGAAGATCTCTTCCGGCCATCTCATTATTCTTCTTAATGTACTTGGATATAGTCTTAAGGGTTTTCTCCGGTTCGAGATCGAATATAGCTAAATCCTTGCCACGAGATCTTTGCATGCACCTAAAGAGTGAGAGATGTCCTGAAAATTCAAAGACACAAACCAAACAAGATCAAAAGCAACAAGAAAGACCTACACTATAAATAATCACACACAATGATTCAATCTAGACCTAGTCCCCGGCAACGGCGCCAAAAACTTGTTACGCTGGAAATGTGTAGCACAAAAGTCTTACAATTTAGAACTCGATATAACTTCCTAACTCCTAGCGAACCCACAGTGTATGGGTCGTTGTGTAGCAAGGATAGTATTCCGAGGTCGAACACGAAGAGTAAGGTAAAATCAAATCAAACAAGTGATTATGGATAGTGCAAATCTAGTCTAAGAAAAAAGAAGGAAATAAAGAAATGAAAATCATGATATTTTTGGGTTTGGTTTTTGTGGTGATCAAGCAAAGATCACAAATCATGAAAGAGTATAAATCAAGCAAACGACTCAAGCTAGCAACACAAACTAGCAACGCAAACACAAGATATGTAATCAAAGAGAGAAAAACAAATTCTAGGGGTTAGGACTTCCGGTTATGGCATTGGACTCAAGCTTCTAATCAACCTTGGACAAGCTATGGTATGTTGGGAAAAGGGTGTTTCTCAAATGGGATCAATCACCGGGTAGGTCTCATGGTCCACTAAACCCTCACCTACGGTCCTATTACCGGGTAAGTCTCTAGGAGCTTAAGGTTGGGAATTCTACATAAACCGGATTACTATCTAGTGGTCAAGCCTCTCCTTATCGGGTAAGTCTCGGGAAGGCAAGTCCTAAGCATCAATCCTAGCACACTCAGTCCAATAGCGGCTTGTGAGGCTCACTACTACCTAGAGTTCATCATCTTTGGTATGTAAGATCAGGAATTACCGGGTAAGTCTCTTCCCTCACTTAGTTTGCTAGCATTAGGTCACCCTAGGCTAGATTATGCTTAACAAACACTTGGATTTCAACAATCTAATATCCAGATTCATCAATACAAGCACAATAGAACAAACCACGGGTAGTTCATACAGAACCACGGACGTGGAATCACATGAACATGCCGTGGTTTTCATCAAATGTTAGGTTCGAGCAAGCAAATCATCCAAAGGTACATTCAAGTCTATTCTATCATAGTCAAAGCCATAACCATCATTCCATTACCCTAGAATCACAACTATTTAGCCAACAACATGCATTTTAAGATTCAAACAAACAGTCATGGCTTCCATAGCAAGAAAATGAGATGAAAATGAAAATGAACAAGTAGTCTTAGCTGAATATGAGATTAAACAAGACTTACAACCCTTCAAACACAACTTCAAAACGTTCCTTACAATGCTTTCAAATGTTCTTAACAAAAGTCACTCAAAAGTTCACTCTAAATCTCTATCTTGATGTCTTATTCTTCCTCCAAAATGAGAGTGTTTTTCTTCTTCTCCAAAAATTCTCAATGTGGATAATGATAATGTGTAAGAGAATGTGGGAGGCTCCTCTAGCAACAGCTTGCAGGACCACTTATATTCTCCATCAAGAGCAAGGGTCGGGCAAAGAGATCGTACTACATGTGTGAAAGTTGTCCAGAGAAAATCACGGCCAAAACCACGGGCGTGGTTCGGCCTCTGGGCCGTGGAAATTCCTGTTCAGCTCTCTTTGGATCATTAAGCCATGAGTTGGTGCAAGGCATGCACCAACAAGGTCTTTTGTGTTCTCCTTTGCTCCTAACTTGCACCTTAATGAGTCCGGAAGTGTGCCATCACAAGGAATGATCCTCGAATGCGTCGAATGAGTCCAAAAGCTCCCCAAAATACCTATAAAACCGACAAAAGCCCGTGTAGACGTCTATCTCGACAATATGCATGAATTAAGCGTAAACGTCACGAACTAATGCCAAACCATGCATGAATAACGGGAAAAACTATCCAAATGAATGCCTAAACTAACGTCATAAATCGTGTCATCAGACATCATATGCAGTCCTCAGCAAATCAACGAGTAGAGTTGTCTTGTGACTCCGAGCCTCCACCTTTAATATACGGAGGATGTCACTCAGCCACCTCGTCCGCTCTCGTGCCAACATAGGTGTGACCAAGGCCTCTCCATCAATCCTAATGCCTAGGATGATGACTACATCGTGTAGGGTGATGGTCATCTCACCCCAAGGTAGATAGAAGTTGCTGGTCTCCGGATGTCACCACTCCAAGAATGCATGTATAAGGGCGTGGTCAACTCCAGCAAAAGAGATGTCAAGCAAACCCGCTAAGCCACTTTGAGATGCAATAGCAAACCAGAAAGTGGGCTCGGCTCTGTCAGCATATGAAATCCATCTAGTCAGCGCAACAATATACTCTATCCGCCGTAACGCGGTCATCGGTCTCCTATAATCCTCCTTCATAACACAACGAATATTCAATTAAACGTTTTATTAATTTAGTTTTTGTAACATAATGTGTTATAACCGTGATTACTTATCTACCTCTCCCATCCAAACACCGCGAGCACGGTGACCGGCGTAGCAAGGTAGCACATCGCTGATCAATGGTGCCCTTGTATCTGCAACAACACGGCTGCGGTCAGCCGGTATAAATGGTTCCTGTTACGGCACTACAGGCTCTGCAGCTGGAACATCAAAATCAAAATCTGGCTGCTCAATATGGTCGCTAGCTGGTGGATCTACCTGCTCCTCAGCAGGAATATTTGTAGCTAGCTCTATCTGCTCATCAGCAGTAATATCTATAGGTGGCTCAACCTGCTCGTCGGCAGTAATATCTATATGCTCGCCAGCTGGTGGATCTATCTTCCCTGGTTGTACAGAAGGAGCGTCCACCTCTTGGTCCGAGTCTGATCCATAAGTCGAAAATGGAAGAACCTCCCAAGGGAAAGCTAGAGAAGGATCTGATATGCATGGTCTCAATGGCTGCTGAGCTGGTGGTGTGCCGGCCGCCGAACCAACAACCTGAGAGCTCCTCTCCATCGTAGCAAGTCTAGCTCTACGATAGCATGTATTATAGTCTATATTTTTGGATTGGTTTAGACGTTTTATCTTCATAAATCTACATATATGAATGTATATTCTTTGATTATATTGTTGTTTTGTCTACCTTTACGGGAATCGAGGTCTACACCTAGTTTCGTTGTAATTGTAGAGAAAATGGCACGTTTTGCATCAAAATGGAGCTAAGAGAGCTAAGGAGTCATTGTAGCTACATTTTGGAACTTAGAGAAGATCTCAGGAAGCATGGAAATGATTAAGAAGATTGATTTTGGACCAGATTCGAGATGATTTACATTTAGCTGAGATTCACCTCTGTCAGCTACAGTATCACCTCGACCGAGGTGATCTTGAGGAGCGTCCCGACCGAGGCGAACACCCTGTCGTCGGCGAGATCTTTATTTTTGGTTGAGATCTTCTATTTTTGGAAGGAGGATATCTTATATTTTGGCTGGATTTCTGGAAGGAAGATATTATATTTGGCTGATTTATTTTAAGAGATATGGATATATTTTCTAGGAAATTATCTTTTTAAGATATTATTATCTTTGGAAGATAATTCTCCTATATAAAGGGTTGGATTTTCCACAAGTTTAACGATGCTGAGAGAATCCAGCAGTTTAAGGGTTTTCTGAAGGGTTTTCTAGAGTTTGAAGGAAGAGTTGAAGGAAGTTTTGAAGGTTGAAGTTCAAGGACGGAAGAAATCATAGTTGGAGTTGGCTTTTAAAGGAGTTTGTAAGATCTTCTTAGATTACTTTTGGTTTGTTGTCTTATCTGAATTGTGACTTGAGGAACGCTGATTGTTGTTTGTTTGATTCATTCAGTTATTGAGACCTTTGTGTTAATGTTTTCTTGTTGAATATTGATTCCTTTCCTATTAATTGATGATTGTTATCATGATGATTGTTGGCTAAGTTTCTTATGCGATTCTAGGGTGATTGGCTTAAAGTTGTGGGAAAGACGATGATAGAATGATCTTAATCCTAGCAGGACCCTGAAAGCTCGAGTCTTTACCTTAACCGTAGAACACCTCGGTCAGTCATTGAACATCTCGGCCGAGATGGAATATAATGAACGAGGTGAACTTTTATTGAACCTTATCTGAGTGAAGAGTTTAAGTTTGCCAAATCCTATCCTTATTATACCTTTCCTGGTTCAATACAAGCCTAGGATGAGACTTACTCGGTGATTCCTTTGTTTGTTTACCCACGATCATGAGTGTAGGTAATAAAGGTTTATCCTTTATTGGGGTTTGAGTGTGCCTTCATCCCATCTTTGAGAGTTAGCCTGAGACTTACCTGGTAAAGGTTGATTATATTCCCTTGGGTGGTGTGTTGGTTTGAGATTATAGTTTCTTTCCTTAGTACCTTGAGACTTACCCGGTAATAGGAGCGTTGGTTTAGGATAGTGAGTAGTGAGACTTACCCGGTGATCTATTCCCACCTTAGAAACACCTTCCTTTTGCAAACCTCACCTTTGTCCGCATTATCCTTTGAGATCTTGAGTCGGAATCACAACTAGATGCTTTAATCCTTAGAATCCGCATTCCCTTTATCGGACTTTATATCATCTTTCATTGCTTTAATTTGTGGTCATCAACATATTTGACAGCCTGATTCCGTACTTTGTTTCACCATAGTCCCGGTGTTCGACCCTTGGAATTCTTTCTTTTATTACAATTGATCCGTACACCGCGGGTTCGCATATTGTTCAAGCATACTTCTTGGGTTATAAATATTAAAGCTTGCACACACCTTTTGGAGCGAACACTCGACGAGCGGAGGCCGTAGGACGCCTCCGTCTCTCCATGCCCTGTAATATTTATAGTTTGGTATTTAAGTATAATTTAATTATTTTTCTTTAATGTAGTTTACTTTAGTTTCATTTGAAATGAATTTAAAGGAAACTAAATGTGATTAAATGAAACTAAAAGTAATTAAATAAAATTAAAAAGTAATTAAATTAATTTCTTTCCTTCCATTCTTGATTTTTTTTCCCTTCCTTTAATTGGCTCATTATTGATGATGAGGATGTGGTAAGTACTTCTTGAATCAGCATATATTTATTAATTGTGCTCCAATGTAGACCTAAAAACACCTATAAACACAAAAACAAGGAGAGTAGACATTCTTTGATACTTTAAAGCATAATCAAATATGAGAATTCCTTTTTCAATGCAAAACTAAAAAAACCCCACAAAACTGCATTTATATATATATAACATAAAAAGATTTGATCAATGGTCTCGTATCGGTTCCAGCCAACTTTGCTTGTAACTGAGAGTCTACCTAACAATAAGGATAAGTCCCTTTTGAAGCACCAAAACCCTATTATTCAAAAGCAACATACATTCAATACACCACTAACATATTATAAAATGGAAAAAAAAAAGGATAAAACACTTTGAATCGAGTTACTTTTTGATTGTCCCAGTTATTTCTTCAAAATCGAGTAACTTTCAAAAAAATACACTTTCCCATAATTTATTTTTCCATCGACTTGTTAGTTCCCAGTCCTATATGTTTGATGGTTCTGAATCCAAACAGAAGAAGAGAAACTTTAGTTAATGTACAAAATCAAACTTCTACAAATCAAACAAACACAAAGAAAAAAAGAAGCAAGCAAATTATACTACTACCGAAAAGATAGTAAAAACGGGAGAAATCAAGAATGAGTTACTGAGTTATATAAGTCATATGATGCTTTGGTATCATCAAAAACAAAAATATCCTTCTCCTTGAGAAACCAAAAACTTATTGTTTCATTTATTATAATAATTCAATTGCATGAATCAAGCAAAACAATAAAAAAAAGTCAAGGAACTCAAACCGATTGTTAGAGCCACTTATAAGGCTAGCTATGCACGGTTAGGTTGTATGAGATGCCGAAGATACAACTTTTCAATATTTTTTTAATAACTTTGTACGAGTTTTGGTGCTTCTTTGTTCGAATTTCTTGAGTGAACTCGACCTAAATGGACTGTTGCAACTTGAGTTGTTTCTAGCTTGGGTTTTCAACTTTTCTTACCTCGGGTTTTTGCAAACTCGAGGGTCCTAGTTTAGGGCTTCTTGCTTGTGTTGTTCCATTCTTGCTATTTTCCTTTGACTCTTTGATGATGATGCGGATGTGGTGAGAACTTTTTGGATCGGCATAAATTTGTGTTTTGTGCTCCAATGTAGACTTAAAAACACCTAAAAGCACAAAAAATAAGGGGAGTAGACATTCTTTAATACTTTAAAGCATAAGTAAAGATGTGAATTCATTTTCCCATTCAAAGCTAAGGAAAAACACATGAAACTACATCTATAAATATAACATAAAAAGAATTCTATCAATGATTTCGTAGCGCTTCCTGCCAACTTTTCTTGTAATTGAAAGTCTACCCAACAAGCAGGATATGTCCCTTTTGAAGCCCCAGAACCCTATAGATAAAAAGCAACAAACGTTCAATACACCACTAATATAGTACAAAATGGAAAAACAAGGATACAAACAATTTGAAATGAGTTACTTTTTTATTGTAACAATTATTTCTTCAGAATCGAGTAAAATCAAAAATAAATTCTACTCTCCCACAACTTATTTTCCCATCGACTTGTTAGTTCTCAGTTCTATGGATTTGATGGTTTTGAATCCAAACAAAAAACGAGAAACTTAATGTACAAAATTCAACTTCTACAAATTAAACAAACACAGAGGGAGAAGGAAGCAAGCAATTAATACTGCCAAAAAGTATAAACGGGAGAAATCAAGAATGAGTTAGTGAGTTATATAAGTCATATGATGCTTTGATATCATCCAAAAAAAACATCCTTCTCATTGAGAAAACAAAAACTAATTGAAATGAAATATAACTATTCATTTAATTCTAATAATTCAATTGAAAAAATCAAGCAAAATAATAAAAAAAAGTCAAGGAACTCAAACCGATTGTTGGAGCCACTTATAAGATTGGCTATGCATGGTCAAGGTTGTAGGAGATGCCGAAGATACAACATTTTAATATTTAAAAAAAAATAATTTTGTAGGAGTTTTGTTGCTTTTTTGCTCGAGTTTTCTGAGTGAACTCGGCCTAAGTGGATTGCTGCAACTTGAGTTGTTCCTAACTCGGGCTTTCAAGTTTTATTACCTCGAGTTTTTGAAACTCGAGGGCCCTCTTTTAGGGCTTCTTGTTTTTCTTGTTCCTTTCTTTCCTTTCTTTCTTTCTTTCTTCCTTCTTCCTTTGGGTCGTTGATGATGATGAGGATGTGGTGAGTAATCCTTGGATCGGCATATATTTGTCTTTTGTGCATCAATGTAGACCTAATAACACAAAAAATAAGGGGAGTGGACATTCTTAGATACTTTAAAGCATAAGCAAAGATGTGAATTCCTTTTGCAACGCAAAACTATGGGAAGACACACAAAACTATATCTATAAATATAACATAAAAAATATTTTATCAATGATCTCGTAGTGGTTCCAACCAACTTTGCTTGCAATTGATAGTCTACCTAACAAGTAGGATATGCCCATTTTGAAGCCCCAAAACCCTAAAGATCAAAATCAACATACATTCAATACACCACTAACATAGCACAAAAATTGAAAAACAAGGATAAACACAATTTGAATCGAGTTACTTTTTAATGTCACAATTATTTCTTTAGAATTGAGTAACTTCCAAAAAAAAATTCCACTCTCCTACAATTTATTTTCCCATCGACTTGTTAGTTCTCAGTCTTATAGATTTGATGATTTGGAATCCAAACAAAATAGAGAAACATTAGTTAACATACAAAATCAAATTTCTACAAATTAAACAAACGCAAAGGGAAAAAGAAGCATGTAAATTATACTATTGCCGAAAAGAAAGTAAAAACGGGAGAAATCATTCTGCTACTAGAGGTATATTAGTCATATGATGCTTTGTATCATCCACAATCAACCATCCTTATACTTAGAAAACAAAATTGATCGAAATGAAATACACCATTTCATTTATTCTAATAATTCAATAGCACAAAACAATCAAATAAAAGTCAAGGAACTCAAACGGATTGTTAAAGATACAAGTGTTCAATTTTAGTTTTTTTTTTTTAATAATTTCATCTTTTCAATTAAAAAATAAATATCATTTTAGTTTTATATATATATATATATATATATATATGTGATGGTCGAGAATTTGGTCATATCATAATTAAATATAACATTGCATAATATTGTAATGCCTAAATATATTATACACAATTTGTTTTTAATATATAAATCAATGCAAGAAAATTTTTTTATATACTTGAATTTACATTATTAGATTATCATTTAATAAACCTATATCCTAGATCTCTCAATATTTTCCTATAATTCTTGTTGTACTCAACATATTATAAAGTTATCATATATATTTTTTAAAAACATATACTGCATGTTAGCATTTAGACATGTATGGTGAAAGTCTCACTTTGTTATTTGAAGTATAAATGATTGTTTTAAGTATAAATGATAAGATATGAGAGCATCATTATAAAATTACGATTAAAAAAATCACTAGATCATTATATTTTCATTGTTACAAAAAGTAAATTCAAATAAATTTAACAATATGAACCAAAATAATCATGTCTACATCAATACAAAATTTGAAGAAGTCTGGTATATTTTGGACGAACTGCAAAATCATCCGCCTATTTAACTAATATTCGGACATGCGTGAAAAAAAAATGCATTAATCCGAATAAGCCCGACTCACTTGAAACGAAAGAACCCAATATTTGAACGAGTTCATTAGTGTGACCCGCAATCAGAAATAACTATGAAACCAAATTGACTCGACCCGACCTATCAAGCATTCAGACGCGAAAAACGTGTTGGCCGGACCTGAATAATCCGGAAACGAGATGATCGGGCTCGGACCACCTAAATGACCCGATTGACAATTTTAGGATGGCTATATATATAGAAGCCAGGAGGCCACTATATATATATATATCAAAGTATGCAGACCTGTAAAATACTCGGATCTGGATACTAAACATGGAGGATGTATCAGACCCCCTTGTTACACGCGGAGATGAGGAGCAGGATACGGGGAGTGGGCGTGCGTGGCAGCTGATCCAAGCCATGGTGGTGTCCATCTCACGAGCCTTCGACGCCCAGCAGTGTTTTGTGACAGCATTCACAGACTCCCAATCGTACCCATCAAACATCATCTCAGAATGGACCCTTGAAGACGCCAGCGCCGTCCTAACCAGTTTTCCCTCCACCTCCTTCTTCCTCGGCTCCGCCGTCGGTGCCTTCCTCCTCACACCTCTCGCCGACTCCCGCCTTGGTCTTAAGAACGTGCTCTTGCTCTCATGCCTTATAATGTCCATCTCCGGCCTCCTCACCTCCTTCTTCGCCACCAACCTCTTCATCTACGCCCTCCTCCGATTCCTATCCGGAATCGGCCGAGCCTCCATTGGCCCCTGCACTCTCGTCCTATGCACTGAGCTCGTTGGCTCGAGTTGGCGCTCCCACATCGGCATCCTCAGCTACGTCTTCTTCTGTTTTGGCTTCGCATCCTTACCGGCCATAGCTTACCTCAACCGAGATTTCTGTTGGAGGCGGATCTACCTGTGGACTTCCCTACCTGCATTTCTCTACTCCTTCCTCATCTACTTCTTCGTCAAAGAGTCTTCCCGGTGGCTATCCCTTCATACTACAACTACAACTTCTATCTGCTCTTCCATGCCAAACTTACTCTCAAGAAAATGGGCGAGGAAGAGGCTGTTCTTTGTAATGGTGATGACCTTCGGCATCGGGGTGGCTTACTACGGAATGCCATTAGGCCTCGGAAACCTATCCTTCAATCTCTACCTTAGCGTCACCATGGAAGCCTTGTTCGAGCTTCCAGCCGCACTCGCTGCGTTCTGCCTCGTTGAAACGCTCAACAGGAAGAAATCGCTTATAGTAACGATGACGGTAAGCGGGATCTGCAGCATTGCCTGCGGCGCAGCGACTGGCTCCAGCTCGGCATTGCAACTTGTGTTGGAACTGGCGGCGTTTGTCAGCGGATGTACGGCGTTCGACTTAGGGCTTATTTATGTGTCGGAATTGTTCCCGACGTGTGTGCGGAACTCAGCTTTTGCGATGGTGATGCAGGCGGTTGTGTTGGGTGGAGTGGTGGGGGCGGTGTTGGCGGCTGTGGGCGAGGCGCAGCATAATGAGTTGATAGCGTATGGCGGGTTTGGGGTGGTCATATTGTTGTGTGGAATGTTTGTGATGTGGTTGCCGGAGACAAAGGGCACCGAGTTTTGTGACACCATGGAGCAGGAAGAGTGCAAAGTTGCAAGCACAGTCTTGGGTTGGTTTGTCTAGTACTCTACAAACCACCATTTTCATTAATTTGGGTCGGATGTTTACATTTTTTTTATATTGATTTGTGGTTTGTAAAATTATATTTGCGGCCGTTGTTTTAAAAGTCTAGTGTTTATGCGAATATTTTTCTAAAATAATATGTATTTTACATAAATAAAATAATTAATAGTTTAAATTGGTAAAAATGTATTAAATCAAGAAAAAGCCAAATGTCGTTTTCAAATCGAGCGCAACTCCAAGTATGTGCAACAAAAGAAGGCTTTTTCGCTTGGAAAAAATGACTTACGCTAAAATTCAAACTCATAAATAAGTTAGTTTTGAAATTCATGAAACTATTGATAATAACATTTACAAACAAATAATGTACTAGTTTATTACCTGCACAAAGTGTGCGGGTTATGTTTTAATAAATATTTAATACTTGAAAATTTATGTATATATTTTTGTAAAATAAAAATCTAAAATTATAATCATTATTTTATTTCTCTTTTAAGTATTTATCTCTTCTAATTAATTATATTTTTAAATTAATTTGTTAAGATATTCTTGTTGTTAAACAAATCTGTAAAAGTTTAAAAACTATTTTTATAATAATATTTTTTAATTAAATATTATTAAAAAAATTTAGAAATCATTTTCAATTTATATTAACATTTAGAAATCACTTTTTAAAATAAATTTTTAGGCTTCGAGAAACTTGGCGTTGACACGTGGCAATAGAAGCTTCTGCTTTAATAGATATAAGATACGAGAAACTCTAACATAGAGAGCTCATTGCAAATTCACGGGTCAAGTTTATTGTATAAGCAAAATTCCAGAAAACATTTTTTTTAAATAAATAAATCAAGGATAGTATGCATATTAGATTTGAAAAGGGAAAAGGAATATCTTTTTATGCGCGTTCAAAATTTTCCAAGATTTGTAGACTAACAAGTTTTACCTCTCTAGTTGGTCCACCCGCGAAAAACAAAGATCGTCTTAACCTTATATTGCTAGAACAAAGGATGAAGACTTATGAGAGAGATATTTGTATGGAGAAAATCGAGCCTTGCTTGTACTATGGCGAAGCCAAATTCTCTACTAGTATTAGGGTTAGATTTTAACTATTAAAATCCTTCTTATATGTTAGGTCTATAATTTTTCAATTAATATAAATAACCCCTAATTTATTATTAATTATCAACTCTATAATATATTTTGTACTCCTACAAAATATACCATTTTTCAACCATATATTCCTATATGGCAATTCTCTCATTAACTGATCCACTTCACCTGTTCGTTATGGTGTGATATCGTAGGACCCGATAACATTAGCAATACGCTTATCATATTAACACATCCATCATGGTTATGTGTGGACGTGAACATGTCCTAGATATTGATAATTTCTTTTTTACCTTAGAGTTGTGGTTTTCAAAAGATCATCTAATAGGTTAAAACCTATCCTTCAAGTATGATGTGATCAATCGTAGTAATTGAGTGTCGAATTCACAAAGATTCTGTATGTATTAGTGGTAACAATAGACACTCATGTTAAGCCAAAGAGGATTGGAAAAGAGTAAAAGAAGAAATATTTGGTTGTTTGTAAATTTTAGGGTTTTGGTTGTCAAAAGACAAGTAACAAGACAATGCAAGGATGGAAATTAATTGTAGGAGAAAGGAATCTAAGGTAGGTATCACCACTATAATAAATCAAGATATCACCAAGTATATAAACATTATGAACTTTAATAAAGGAATATGTAGGTAAATATCTAAAGTAGCATTTACCAAATCTTTGTGTGTAAAGATCATGCTCAACTCAACCCAAAGACATTCTCGTAGTTGCAAAAGGTAAAATCCAAACCCTTTAGGTTCATAGAAAATAGGTAGTATAAGGTCCAATAGAATCAGCACGCTCTCGCAAAAAACTGATATAATCTTATTCCTTGGCAAACATTGTTTCCCAACATATACAAAAAAGGGATCGAACTTGCCATATGGTTTAGGTTAAGTTCATTATATGTTCACTAAGGAAAAATACACTCAGCTAATTTCGTTCAACAATTATATACATAGTTATAAATCAATGCATTGTAGGGTACATCCAATGCATAGATCACAAGAAACTAGCGATGCATGTTGAAAATAGCATAGCAATATAGAAAAAAGGGGAAATAAAAGACATAAATTCAAAAATATATAAAACAAAAGGGAAAACATGCATAAAACAGTCTTAAATTTCAACAAGATGAAGTGACCAATAATTAATAAGAAAACCTCGAGAAATTCGCCAACAAAAGTGTTCTTTACGAACTCGACAAAGGAAGGGAAAACTAAAGTTATAAACAGGGTTGCAAATGTAAGAGCCTTAGTCTTTGAGGTGCTGAGAGTGCTGAGTTGTGCTGAGTTTTGCCTGAACCACCCTACGACCAAGCATTGCGCCCCTGCGGCCATCCTGATTCGCCCCCTCGCCTCCATGAGCCGCCCCTGCGGTCTATGGTGTGATGCAGCCGTCTTCGTTGACTCTTGCCTTTGCTTTTGACCCCTCTTCCTTTATATATCTTCTTCTTCTTCTAGATGAGGGTTTCCTCATTCTCTCTCCAGCTGCATCTTCTCCCTTACGATCTTCTCCTCTCCTTCTCTTCCTTTGGATCTTCTTCTTGATTTCTTCTTGTTTTTTAAGAGAGTTTGATGTTGTGTGATAATGATGGTTTTGATGATGTTGTTGTGCTTGTGTTGAGCCAGCTTTGAGTTTGTGGTGTGTGGTTCTTCCTATATTAGGGTTCAACGAGTGAGTTCTTCCTTCCTTTCTTCTTCTTTCTTCTTTCTTTCTTCTTTTCTTCCCTTATTCCTTTCTAGCTTAGGTTCCACAAGATTTGATCTTGTGGCAGACTTCTTAGGCTTTGTTTGATGTATATACGTATGTATATGTATGTATAGGGTTGCTGGCTGAAGAAGGAGTGAAGAGGTTTGAGTGAAAAAGTGAAGAGGAGCTGAAGTGTACAATCTGCACACCAGCCATCCCAACGCCCAGCCAGGATGCCCCAATGCCGGCCAGACGCCGCCCCTACGCCACCCAGGGCCGCCCCTGCGGTTCCCTGCATTCTAACCTTGTGTTGTTCTTGTCACGCAGGTGTGCCTTGTTTCTGGGCTTGCCGAAGGATGGCATTGTCCCTTCCTTTCCTAGTGTGAGTGTGTAGTATCATACTAGGTATAAATGAGAGTGTGGTGATGATGTTATGATCATGTTATGCCGGTTATGGCTTTGAGGATTATTAGGTTGTGAGGCTTAGGTTGATGATGATCCTATGGATCCCTTGGGTCTAGGTGTGACCCCTTTGATTGATAAGAGATTGATATATCTCGATGCCTTGTTATTAGGCAGTGTCCCTCTCTGGATTGAGGTTGCTCGTGGTTGAGAGTATCAGAGGTTGAGGTAAGTCCGTAGGACTTACTTAGCTACCACCCTTATATTGGGTGTTTGCATGAGTGGTGTATGTGTTATATGCTTGATATGATAGCATGCGATGTCGATTATTACCGACCTATGTTTTATTGATAGCCCCCTTGGAGTGGCAGTGATAACCTTTCCCTTTCATCCTGCAAGGAGTATGGGAGGTTCTTTGACGTCAGGCCAGACTTGGTTTACGGGAAGGGCACAATACCACTCCCATAGGGTACACGGGTTGTGTGACCGATATCACTCCAGGTAGCTAGCAGGCCAAGAGGCGAGGATGATATGTTCCTTGTGTCACATAGTTTCATATATATATATATACAATTTGAGTGGATGACCTTATATAAAAATGATAAACCAGGTACATGTGTGACAATATGATGATGTATTTATGTTTTATGCCTTGTGCTTGTGCTTATGCATTACCTTATATTTGTATGGTTAGCTAACGGTTTTATACCGTGTTGTAGAGCCTTTGCAGGATAGGAGAGCAGTAGAGTGATCCGGCAGGGTTACAGGCCGAGGACTTTCGTACATTAGGTGGTTATGGTTTTGGGGATGTTACATACCTCTTGCATGAGGTTGATGTTTGTATACCTCCTGTGTGAGGATGATGCTTTATACTCGGCTATGTTTTTGTATACCTTTTGATGTACAATTTTATACCATTTTATGTATTTGTTTTTATATCTGTCAGTGCCACATTGTAAGGTCCATTGAACTTGTTTGTGAGGTTAAGGTCAGGATCCATTGTAAGATCCTAGCTCAATGTGGCATCCTGAGTCCCGCGGAATCGGGGTGTTACACAGTTGGTATAAGAGCCTAGGTTGACAACAATGACACTTGCTACATGCGATAAGTCGGATGGATAAAATAAACAAAACCCGAAAGGGGTATGATGTTTTCATATGATTTTGGTTTTAAGCTGTGTATACAGTGTTTTAAGATAGAATGTATGGGAAGTCGTCACCTCTGTCGTAGATCTCAACAATATTGATATGTATATATATATGTGTATTATGGATTATATATATATATATCTATACATATGGCATATATATAGCCTTATAAGTTAGGTGTGCATACCCCGTAGATGGCTCGGACTAGAGCAACTTCTGTTGTAGGCCGGGGTAGAGGTAGACCACCTCTTCCTCTGGGAGTGATAGGACAAGGACCAGTTCCCGCTGCTGAGCCACCAATGGTGGAGGAGTTTCATGAGGAGGTTGCTGAGAGTGCCGTCCCAAAGACTAGGAGCGGTGGATCTAGGAGACAAAGATCACAATGAGTCTAGTCAGACGACTCGGATTGTGTCTCTATAAGGGGACCAGAGTTCAGTGCTTATATCAGACGGGTTGAGAAGGCTGCCAGAGCGGGTAGACGTGCCTCGGATCTGCCAGCACATGAGGGATCTTTTGAGATGTCCCAGGGAGCCACTTAGCTGCCAGTTATGCCGGCACGTGTTGTTGAGACTGTTAGAGCTCCAGAGGAGTATATAGGGCCTCGAATAAACACTTAATTGAAGGCATTCCATCAGTTGGGAGTACCACCTTTTTCTGGGAAGGTGGATTGGAGACAAAGGCTTGTTTTGGACATGTGGACTTGGCTCTTGAGTCTATAAGATGTCCAGAGGACAATTGGATAGAGTTAGTTCAGACTCTATTTGTGACCTAGCACATTAGTGGCGGAGGACCATGCGGGGTCGAGCCACTAGTTATGATTAGATGAGGAGCATGATTAGAGAGCGTTTCTACCCTACCTCGCTAAGGAGGGAGAAACTGCAGGACTTTGTGGAGGCAGGCTTTGAGGATGTGCCGATAGTAGATGCCATCAACCGCTTCCAAATAAAGCTGGCATTACTAGGTCCAACTGCACCTTCTGAGGATCAACACGTGTATCTGTTCTCCCGTCGACTGAGGGAGAGTACACATTCCTATATGGCGGGATTCTATTGTGAGTCCATGATAAATTATCAAGACCGGGCCTCAGCTTATGAGCGTGAGCAGGCCAGTCAAAGGAGGACTTCTCAGACAGGACAGTTTGAGAAGGGAAAGCGGACTGGGTAGACCAGTGGCATTAGTGGGATTTCAGTATTTGGGCGGAGTCAAAGACGCCAGAGTTAGCCTTCATCTGCACTGACTCTAGAGAAGGGACAACAATGCTTTAATTGTGGCAATCCTGGACATTTACGACCAGAGTGTACGAGGCCGCCAGCGACTTGCTTCACTTGTGGCAGGCCAAGTCATAGAGCTAGCTGCCTTCTGTAGGCAGTGTGGAGCTACATCACAGCAGAGATCTTCCCCACTAGTGTGAAAAAAGGTGGGCAGAGGACACCTCAGTGGCAGAGACAAGGACAACAAACAATCCCAAATCGTCCTTCTACTCAGGGATCTGCTCCTGGGCCGAGTAGAGGTAGAGGTCGTATTGGGAGTACCACTCACACTAGAGGAGCTTAGGGTAGAGTTTTTGACCTGAGGAGTACAGAGAAGCCACCTGCACCGGCTGCTACAGGTACCATTCTACTTCATGGATTACCTATTAGAGTTTTATTTGATACGGGTGCTACGCATTCCTTTTTTTCTGATGTATGTGTTGAGCGTCTGGGTTTAGCTATGATAGAGGGGATACCCTTCATTATAGGGTTACTTGATGGTAGTAGAGTCAGAGGTACCCGTGAGATACGTGGTTATCCCATTTGTGTAGGGACTCCTGTGTTGCTTGTAGACTTCTTTGTCATGCCATTGGTGCTCGAGGAAGTCATTTTAGGTGTGGATTGGATGCGTAGACACCGTGCGGTATTAGATGTACGTAGGAGGACTGTGACAGTCTCTACCGAGATAGGTCACAGAGAGTTCTTTCGAGATTGGGACCTTGGGAAGACGGGACTATCATCAGTGCTATACGAGCAGCGACGTTGATAGAACAGGGATGTAATGCCTTCTGGTGTTATGCTATGAAGAATGGAGAGAGCCCAACATTGGAAGATATTCCAGTGGTTTGTGAGTTTACAGACGTGTTTGCTGAGCTGTCTAGTTTTCCGCCTCAGAGGAGTATGGACTTCAGCATCGAGTTAGAGCCTGGTACGAGACTGATCTTGAAGGCCCCATATCGTATGGCGCCTATCGATATATATGAGCTGAAGAAGCAACTCGAGGAGTTGGCTAAGAAAGACTTCATCCACCCTAGTGTATCCCCGTGGGGAGAACCTGTCCTCTTCGTGTGAAGAATGACGGATCATTGAGATTGTGCATTGATTACATAGAGCTGAACAAGATGACCACCAAAACAAGTATCCATTGCCTCATATTGATGATCTGCTTGATCAGCTTCAGGGAGCGACAACGTTCTCCCGGATCGATTTAGGTTCAGGATATCACTAGTTGAGGGTGAGGGAGTAGGATGTGCATAAAACGGCATTTCGGACCCGTTATGGATACTACGAGTTTGTAGTGATGCCATTTGGGCTTAGGAATGCCACAACGGTCTTCATGGAGTTCATAAATAGTATCTTCATCGACTTCTTGGATCAGTTTGTGGTAGTTTTCATTGATGATATTCTTGTGTATTCTCGGAGTCGAGAGGAGCATGCCGGTCATCTGAGGACGGTTTTACAGATCCTGCGGGATAGAGAGTTGTATGCCAAGCTGTCTAAGTGCGAGTTATGGATGTCAAAGGTAGCTTTCCTAGGTCATATTGTCTCCGCCGATGGGATCATGGTTGATCCGGCAAAGATCGAGTTTGTTGCAGCATGGACGACACCGACGAACGTCAAGGAAGTGCATAGTTTTCTTGGCCTAGCCGGCTATTACCGACGTTTTGTGGAGGGATTTTCTGTGATTGCCCGTCCACTTACGAGTCTGCTGTGGAAGACTACCAGATTTGTATGGTCAGATTACTGTGCCTAGAGTTTTGAGGAGTTGAAGAGGCGTTTGACTTCTACTCCAATCTTGGCACAACTAGAGGGTTCTGAGGATTTTGTGGTTTAAAGTGATGCATCCAAGCTACGCTTGGGATGTGTGTTGATGTAGAGGGGCAGAGTTATTGCTTATGTGTCTAGACAGCTAAAGACGTATGAGGAGAACTACCCGACTCATGATCTGGAGTTGGAAGTGGTAGTTCATGCTTTGAAGATCTGGAGACATTACTTGTATGGTGCTACATGTCAGATCTTCACAGACCATAAGAGTTTGAAGTATATTTTTACGTAGTGGGAGTTGAATAACCGCCAGCGTCGATTGCTCGAGTTGATCAAGGACTTTGGCCTTGAGATTCTGTATCATATGGGGAAGGCGAACGTTGTTGCCGACGTCCTGAGTAGGAAGACACCTCGAGAGAAGGCGATTGCGAGACTGACAATTCAGCCTCAACTTCAGAGGGACCTAGCTTGGCTAGAGTTGGACATCTAGTTTCCTAATGAGGATGCTCAGTGGTACGCTTTAGAGGTTATACCTGATTTATTGGATGAGATCCAACAGAAGCAGGGGACCTACCCGACCATGATGAGGATTAGAGAGAGGGTGTCTCGTGGTGAGGCACCACAGTTCTCCATAGAAGCAGATGGATTGATGAGATGCCATGACCGCGTCTGTATACCTGTTGATGCAGAGTTGAGACAGAGGATTTTACAAGAGGCTCAATGTACACCTTACTCAGTACATCCATGTACGAGTAAGATGTACCATGATGTGAGACGATCATATTGGTGGGGAGCGTTGAAGCTCGATGTGGCCAGATTTGTGGCATAGTGTGCGACTTGTCAACAAGTCAAGATAGAGCATTGCAGACTTCGAGGTGAGCTCCATCCACTTCCAGTGCCGCAGTGGAAGTGGAAGGACGTCTCT
This sequence comes from Fagopyrum homotropicum, assembly GCA_033239125.1. Taxonomy (NCBI): domain Eukaryota; kingdom Viridiplantae; phylum Streptophyta; class Magnoliopsida; order Caryophyllales; family Polygonaceae; genus Fagopyrum; species Fagopyrum homotropicum. The sequence continues at coordinate 56,839,531 of BSWB01000002.1, read as the reverse complement.
ATGGATTTTGTGACCGGATTGAGGCCCAATAGGAGTTTTGATGCTATATGGGTTGTTGTTGATAGACTGACGAACACTGCACGTTTCATTCCTATCAGAGAGACGTGGACAGTGAGCCGATTGGCCGAGGAGTACACTAGACAGATAGTATCCAGAGGAACTATCAGAGTTTTATGCCAAGATAGATGCACCTAGGGTCAACGGCTAGATCTTAGTGCTATCTTGGTGAGTATGTGATTATGTGTTTATATGCTCTGATGTGTTTATTTTCATGCTAACTATGATGTGATATATGATCTTATTAGATCTTGATGTGCTAGCATAATCTATGATTGTAGCTGGAGACGGTTCTTTCCTCCATGCGATCCGAGTGCGATTAGGATTTAATTGGAGATTGTTCTTTCCTCCATGCTATTTTGATGGACATAGTCTTGCTGGAGATATTTTTTCACCATGTTTTGTTTATGAGTATGATATGGCTAGAGATGTGCTTCCTCTATGCCTTGTGATGTGAGTATGGCAAGAGATGTGATTACTCTATGCCTTTGGATAGCGTTATGATCTTGATTTATAGAGTTGATGATTCCTCCATGCCAGTGTTTTGAGGTTATTGATTGTTATAGGTTGTGACCTTTTGAACGGAGATGTTATACCTCCAATAAAGAGAGTTATACCTCGGCATATGGGTCCGAGAGGATTTCGGATTTTGAAAGTTTCGGGACGAAACTTGTTTTTAGGGGGGTGAGATGTAAGAGCCTTATTCTTTGAGGTGTTGAGAGTGATGAGCTGTGTTGGGTTTTGCCTGAACCGCCCCTGCGGCCAGGCATTGCGCCCCTGCGGACATCATGATCCGCCCCTGCACCTCCATGAGCCGCCCCTGTGGTTTATAGTGTATTGCAACCGTCTTAGTTGACTAGTGCGTTTACTTTTGACCCCTTTTCCTTTATATATCTTCTTCTTCTTCTAGATGAGGGTTTTCTCATTCTCTCTCCAACTGCATCTTCACCCTTACACTCCTCTCCACTCCTTCTCTTCCTTTGGATCTTCTTCTTGATTTCTTCTTGTTTTTAAAGAGAGTTTGATGTTGTATGATGATGATGGTGTTTGATGATTTTGTTGTGCTTGTGTTGAGCCACCTTTAAGATTTTGGTATGTGGTTCTTCCTCTGTTAGTGTTGAGCTGGTGAGTTCTCCCTTCCTTTCTTCTTCTTTCTTCTTTCTTCTTTTCTTCCCTTATTCCTTTCTAGCTTAGGTTCCACAAGATTTGATCTTGTGGCAGCCTTCTTTGGCTTTGTTTGATGTATATACGTATGTATATGTATGTATGGGGTTACTGGCTGAAGAAGGAGTGAAGAGGTTCGAGTGAAGAAGTGAAGAGGAGTTAAAGTGTGCAATCTGCACACCATCCGCCCCAACACCCAGCCAGGATGCCCCAGCGCCGGCCAGACGCCACCCCTGCGCCACCCACGGCCGCCCCGGCGGTTCCCTGCATTCCAGCCTTGTGTTGTTTCTGTCACGCAGGTGTGTCTTGCTTCTAGGCTTGCCTAAGGATGGCATTGTCCCTTCCTTTCCTAGTGTGAGTGTGTAGTATCATGCAAGGTATATATGAGAGTGTGGGGATAATGTTATGCCGGTTATGGCTTTGAGGATTAGTAGGTTGTGAGGCTTAGGTTGATGATGATCCTATGGATCCCTTGGGTCTAGGTGTGAACCCTTTGATTATAGGAGATTGATATATCTCTATGCCTTGTTATTAGGCACTGTCCCTCTCTGGATTGAGGTTGCTCGTGGTTCAGTGTATCAGAGGTTGAGGTAAGTCCGTAGGACTTACTTAGTTACTGATGCGCTCTTCGTTAGTTGAACGCGAGGATCCACCGGTGTTGTTCCTTTCGACCACTTCTTTTTGATTTTTGATTAATCGGAAATTCCAAGCAAGGATCGTCCAACCTCGTACCTTGAATCTCCTTGGCTCGAGATCTTCTTTCCTTGGAATGTCACTTCGGAAATTGGATCTCCTTTGTCCTCCTAGCCTCTCACCGTAAGGACACCACTCGGCCTCTCACCTTGTGGGTTCCGAAACTTTGGCCTCTCACCTTAGTCTCTAGGTTTGTTTTTCTCAAAGTGAAAACACAACTTTTGATTGAAGATTCAACTCTATTTCGTGTTTAAATGGTTTGTGGGAGAGACCTTATATAGGCTGAAAATTCACCACCTAACTCCCGACATTAAAGGCTTACAAGTTAAAGAGTTGTGACATTAAACAAAGGGTAAACATAGGGACTTTCAATCACCTATTTCAAGGAAATAAATGGCCTAAAAACCATAAATATGGCCGACCTATTAGAGCTCCAAGGGTCCAAAATGTGGCTGAAAATAAATCCAAATAAAAACGTGGTTTTAATCTCTTGAAAGGTTGGCTTAAGTACAAGTGAACATTTTATTTCACTTGTATTAATCAACCTTTATTATTCCATAATATCATGCATTAGTGGGCATCATATCATGAAATAAAATCAAGCATGACCACATAAAAAAAAGGTTACAATTAAGGTTCAAGTTTTTAAGGGTGATCCGAAATCCTCAATCGCCTCAAGCAAGTTCACCAAGTGATAGTCATGGACGTCCTCAAAAGCCAGAGCTCCGAAAGGATGGTAGGTCTTAGTGGTTTGGCCTAGCATGCGGGCTCTAGCTCGAGTCAGAGGTGGTGTTGACCTTGGTGCTGTCACATTAGTCTCGTTGCTTAAGTCCGGCGAGCTCACATCATTTACCATCCTTATATTGGGTGTTTGCATGAGTGGTGTGTGTGTTATATGCTTGATATGATAGCATGCGATGTCGATTATTACCGACCTATGTTTTATTGATAGACCCCTTTCAGTGGCAGTGATAACCTTTCCCTTTCTTCTTGTAAGGAGTCTGGGATGTTCTCTGACGTCAGGCCAGACCTGGTTTACGGGTGGGGTACAACACCACTCCCATAGGGTACACGGGTTGTGTGACCGATACCACTCCAGATGGCTAGCTGGCCCATAGGCGAGGATGATATGTTCCTCGTGTCACATAGTTTCATATCTATCTATCTATCTATCTATCTATCTATCTATCTATCTATCTATCTATCTATCTATATATATATATATATATATATATATATATATATATAGATAGATAGATAGATAGATATGAAACTATGTGACACGATTTGAGTGGATGACCTTACATAAAGATAATAAACCGGGTAAATGTGTCACAACATGATGATGTGTTTATGTTTTATGCCTTGTGCTTGTGCTTATGCATTACCTTATATTTGCATGGTTAGCTAACAGTTTTATACCGTCTTGTAGAACCTTTATAGGATAGGAGAGCTGTAGAGTGATCCGGCAGGGTGATAGGCCGAGGACTCTCGTACATTAGGTTGCTATGGTTTTTGGGATGTTACATACTTCCTGGGTGAGGTTGATGTTTGTATACCTCTTGTGTGAGGATGATGCTTTATACTCGGCTATGTTTTTGTATACCATTTGATGTACATTTTATACCATTTGATGTATTTGTTTTTATATTTGTCAGTGCCATGTTGTAAGGTCCAATGAACTTGTTGTCAGGCTAGGGCCAGGATCCACTCTGAGATCCTAGCCCAATGTGGCATCCTGAGTCCCATAGAATTGGGGTGTTACAACAAATATCCAAGGTGCGAACTGATGAGGGAACATCCCCGGCCAACAACCCCTACTACACAAGGACCAATCACTAGATCAAGCGCAAGAGCAATCAAAGAGAAGGAGTTTAAACCATCACCTACAAGTCCTACCATTGAAGAATTAATCACTAGATCAAAAGCAAGAGCCATTCAAGAAGAGTCCTAGCTTGTTGATGTCCTTAGTCTCTAAGGAAACCATTTGTGATCTTTGTGTAAATAAGTCTTCCTTAGTCACATTAATCACAATTCCATCCAAGGATGACGTAGAGGAGATGCCATGCATGCGATGGACACTTGAAGGCATAGATGAAAGCAAGGATTGAAGCTTTCGAGCTTCTAATTATTTTATGAGAGGCTTTTTTATCTTATATTTTATAGGATTATTTTTTATTGTTTTATTTGGAGGACTTTTAGGATATAAAAGGCTCTTTAGGATTGATTTTCTAGATAGATTATTTTGAACAAGTTTCGAGAGATACTCGGTTACTTCATTCATGAAGACTTCGTTTTATTCATTCCAATTTAATTAAAAAGTGAGTCTTTGATATAATCGTTGTGAGTTCTTGCTAGGTTGTTCTTTTGTGTGTTAATCTCCTCAAAGGTTGGTGCTTCTAGATGATTATAGTCCCTCCTTGTGTTTGTCTCGATTTGAGGACTTGTGTAATATTGTAAAAGGAAGGGTTAAGGTAATTCATTGCTTAAGTTTTGATCCAATCGATCAAGGTTTTGGTAAGTATATCTTGGTTCTTCTTGACCTATATTTCCATCAATTCGTCAATCCCATATTCATATCTAATCTCGCCATCAACCATCCATATCTCTCCTTCTTCGTTTCTTTTTTTATTTTTGTGAAATCTTGTTATCTAGGTTATTCATCTCGGCCGAGATTCTTAACTGAGATTTCCAATTTAAGGGTTTTCGTGGACTTCTAATCCAGATTCGTCATTGCGGCTTTAACCCGCATCAAAGTGGTATCAGAGCTTGTCGATTGAAGTCCAACTCAACCAACACATCAACGGTTTGAGTATTTTATTTCGATTCTTGTCAAAAATGGAGTCTTTTTTGTTTTCATTCTTTCGCTTAAGAATCTATTTGAGTTTAATTTGCTTTGTTCTTGTGTCACTTGGAGAAGAGAGAATGTCCCTAACCCAAACACAAGCTAGTCTTACCTTGGTGCCAGAACCCTAACGCAGATATCACCCATCACTGAAGAATCTCGCAACGAGACTGTTGCTTCCGTGCCGATATATTTTGCTTGGCCATCAAGTCTCCTCCATAACGACAATGATTCTTGGGAAAACCATAGTACTCGAATCTAACACAAGATTTGGATCAAATGTATCATTATCCAACTGTTACATCAAGGAGGAAAGAGATCCACAATTGTTCGCTCCAAAGTGTGTGCAAAATAAGCTTAAATTTATAGCCAAGAATAAAGCAAAAGCGAACCCACAATGTACGGATCAATCGCAGTATTAGCAAATATTCCAAGGTCGATCACATGGACTATGGTGAAATGAAGCACAATATATAACTTCAGGTTGTATATGCAAAACTCGAGCAACAAAGAACAATGAATGATATAAATCAGATAAGGGAATGCATATTCTAGAGATCAAGGTATCCAGTTGTGGTTTCGACTCAAGATTTCTCAAGGATAAATGTGGACAAAGGTGAGGTTGCAAAGGGAAGGTATTTCTACGATGGGGATAGATCACCAAGCAAGTCTCACCATCCACTATCCCAAACCAAAGATCCTATTACCGGGTAAGTCTCAAGGAACTAAGGAATGGGTACTACTCTCAAAACAATAGACTACCTAAGGGAACATAACTAACCATCAACGGGTAAGTCTCAGGTTAACTCCCAAAGGTAGGATGAAGGCTCACTAAAACCCTAATAAAGGATATACCTTTGTAACCTAACACTCATCATTATCGGTAAACAAGCAAAGGAATCACCGGGTAAGTCTCTTCTTAGGCTTGAATATAAACCGGGAAAGGTGCAACAAGGATAGCATTTGGCAAACTATAACCTAAACTCAAGATTGGACAAACCTTGGACAATCTCGTGTAGTTATTATGGATCTCGGTCGAGATGACTCCAAGAACAGCCCGAGATGGGTTTCGGTTTAGGGTTAACTCAAGCTTTTAGGGTCCACTCACGATAAAGGTCTATTCTTTCATCGTCTATACCACAACCTTCAACTAATCACCCTAGAATCGCAAGGGTTATATCCAACAATCATCATGCTCAAATCAATCAAGTAGTATATGATAAAGATGTCAAAGAAAGGGAATAAAACACTCAACAACGCTTTCTCAATAATCAAAAGCATAAAACAAACCGGCAATCATCACTAATGTGTTCCAAAAGATGATAACAATCACTAACAACTCCTCAAGAAAACCTTATAAATTATCTTCTCTTCTTCCTTGAACTCCAAGGAATCCTTCCTTAGATCTCTTTCCTTCAATCTTCCTTCCAATAGCCGTCTTCCAAAAATCCTAAGATCCAAAGATCCACATTATTGGGGGTTGAAAGCCAACTTCCGTGGGGCATCCTAAACCGGTGAAGATGACATTGTACATGGCAAATTGATCCATAACTCGTCCCGTCGGTATCATTGAAGACATCCCAATCAAGCTCGGTAAGTTTTACATTCCAATAGACTTTGTTGTGCTTGACAGTCCTGCAGATTGTCCGGTTCTGATCATACTCGGAAGACCGTTTCTTGCAACATCCGGTTGTATGGTGGATTGCAAGAATGCTAGACTAGCCTTCGACATAGGAGAAGAGAAGGTTGAGTTTGTTCTCTCAACCTTGGTGAAAGAGCCAGCTCTTGGAGAGGACATGTTTAACATCTATGGCGAGGAAGCGTCTAGAGAGGAAGTGAGCTCGATTCTATTCAAGGATCCATTGCAAAAGGTCATAACCATGAGCATCATGGAAAAGGGAGAGGAAGAGGATTGCAATGAGGAGATTGAAGCCTTGGAAGAGCTAAAGGAAGTACAAGAGGAAGAGTTTGAAAAACTTCACGATGGCTCAGAAAACGTGAGAAACCACGGTCAGTCGTGCTATTCCAAGGCCGTAGTTTCACCCAAGTTGTCCGTAAACTGCTATTTTGAGAGCAACAATAAGTTACACGGTCTAAACCACGACCGTAGAAGTAACAATGGTGCCGTAATTGAGTTCCACACCCTAAACCACGGCCGTGGAAATAACAATGGTGCCGTAATTTTGGGTATTTGTGAGAATAATTCCGTTCTTTCCGCAAATGCTCTTGAGTCTTCTTCCATCACTCTTACACCCTTAGAGACTTCTAAGGAATCGTCAGACACACCTTAAGACTCATCAAAGGCATCAATAGTAATGGAATTGAAGCCACTTCCCACACATCTTCGGTATGCATTTCTTGGAACTAATTCTACTTTTCCCGTAATTGTTAGTTCCGAATTAAGTGAAGATGAACATGAGAAACTAATGGCTGTTCTATGGAAACATAGGAAAGCCCTAGGTTATACCATAGAGGATCTTGTAGGAATTAAACCATCATTATGCATGCACAAGATTCTAATGGAGGAAGATTTTAAGCCTTCGCGACAACCTCAATTACGGTTAAATCCGATCATGAAGGAAGTTGTCAAGAAGGAAATTCTTAAGTTACTTGACGCAGGTATTATCTATCCTATCTCCGATAGCAAGTGGGTGAGCTCCGTTCAAGTTTTCCCAAAGAAAGGAGGAATTACAGTTATCACTAACAAGAACAATGAGCTCATTCCTACAAGAACCGTGACGGGATGGAGGATGGGCATTGACTACCGCAAGCTGAACAATGCAACAAGGAAGGATCACTTCCCGCTACCAGTCATAGACCAAATGCTTGAGAGGTTATCACAACACTCTTATTTTTGTTATCTTGACGGTTATAGTGGTTTCTTCCAGATTCCGATCCATTTGGACGATCAAGAGAAGACCACATTCACGTGCCCGTGGGGGACGTTTGCATATAGAAGGATGTCATTCGGGCTTTGCAACGCCCCAACCACCTTTCAAAGGTGCATGATGATCATCTTCTCGGAGTATATTGAGGAAATCATGGAGGTTTTTATGGATGATTTTTCTGTTTATGGTTCCTCATTCGATAATTGTCTTTCTAACCTTTCTCTTGTGTTGCAAAGGTGTGAAGACACTAACCTAGTTCTTAATTGGGAGAAGTGTCAATTCATGGTTAGGGAACGCATTGTATTAGGACACTTGATCTCCAGTAGAGGGATCGAAGTAGACAAGGAGAAGATAGAGGCTATAGAGAAACTTCCTACTCCATCTTCGGTGAAGGGGATAAGAAGTTTTCTAGGACATGCTGGATTTTACATGAGATTTATCAAAGACTTTTCTAAGATTTCAAAACCGCTAACTAATATGTTGATGAAGGATGCATTTTTTGATTTTTCGTAGGATTGTTTAGATGCCTTCTATAAGATCGGGGAAGCTCTCATCTCAGCCCCGATTATCCAACCTCCGGACTGGAATCTCCCGTTCGAGGTTATGTGTGACGCAAGTGACGTAGCTGTTGGAGCTGTGCTGGGGCAAAAGAAGAAAGGCCGAACCCATGCTATCTTACGCTAGCAAGACGCTAGATGAAGCGCAGCTCAACTACGCCACAACGGAGAAAGAATTTTTAGCTATTGTATACGCATTTGAAAAGTTTCATTCTTATCTTGTAGGTGCGAAGCTGATTGTATACACGGACCATTCATCGATCCGGTATTTACTCACCAAGAAGGATGCGAAACCGAGGCTGATTAGATGGATTCTTCTCCTACAAGAATTCGATCTAGAGATCCGCGATAAGAAAGGCTCGGAAAATTCTGTTGCGGATCATTTGAGTCGTCTACTACACATTGAAGACGACCTACCTATTGATGACTCCTTCCCGGATGAGCATTTACACATCATAGAGGAGTGCATCGACAAGATATCTAGAGGTAACGAACCTTGGTTTGCTGATTTTGTAAATTACTTGGTTTGTGAGGAAATACCACCCGGATTATCCTATGCACAAAAGAAGAAGTTCTTTAGGGATGTCCGGCAATACTTTTGGAATGAACCTCTACTCTTCAAGAGAGGTCCCGACGGCATTATTAGGAGATGTGTGCCGGAAGACGAAATACAAAGCGTCATTCGTCATTGTCATTCACTACCTTGTGGAGGACACGCTAGTTCCAATAAAACTAGCGCTAAGGTTGCAATCCGGATTCTTTTGGCCTTCTTTATTTAAGGATGCGCAAACCTTTGTTTCTTGTTGTGATGCTTGTCAAAGAACAGGCAATATCTCTAGGAGAAATGAGATGCCTCTTAATAACATTCAGGAGGTGAAAATCTTCGACGTTTAGGGAATCGACTTCATGGGACCTTTCACATCATCTTGTGGAAACCAATACATACTTCTAACTGTAGATTATGTTTCGAGATGGGTTGAAGCTATTGACTCTCCAACTAATTATGTCATGGTTATTGTAAAGTTCTTTAATAGAACTATTTTCCAAAGTTTGGGACACCATGGACCATCATTAGTGACGGAGGTTCACACTTCATTGCCCGACGATTCGAAGCTCTACTATCTAAGTATGGGGTGACTCACAAGATCGCCACTCCCTACCACCCACAAACAAGTGGGCAAGTGGAAATTTTGAATAGAGAGATCAAGGGCATCCTTGAGAAGACGGTGTCAAAGACAAGAAAGGATTGGTCTTTCAAACTAGATGATGCGCTATGGGCGTATAGGACTACATACAAGACTCCCATAGGTACAACAGTATACAACTTAGTGTATGGGAAGTCTTGTCATCTCCCGGTGGAGCTAGAACACAAGGCGTACTGGGCTGTGAAGTGGTTGAACTTCGGCATGAAGGAAGCGGGCGAGAAGCGCCTCGTGGACCTGAATGAGCTTGAAGAACTCCGCTTGAATGCCTATGAGAATGCCAAGATTTACAAAGAAAGGGCGAAGCGTTGGCATGATAAGCATATCATTCCAAAGGACCTCAAAGAAGGAGATCAAGTTCTCCTCTTTAATTCGAGACTTCGTCTCTTTCCAGGTAAGCTTAAATCTCGTTGGATTGGACCTTATCTAATCAAACGTGTTTTTCCCCATGGCGCAGTTGAAGTATGGGGTGAAAAGAGCGGAAGTTTCAAGGTGAATTACCAACGTCTTAAGAATTATTCACCAGAACTCCCAGTTGAGGAAATCGCTCCGATTTTCCTCGAATAAACCCAGGAACGGTCTAGTTACGGACCCAAAACAAACACTTCTTGGGAGGCAACCCAAGGTATTGCACTTACGTTTTTGTTTTTATTTCTTAGATTAGTTTAGTTTAGTTGTTTTTGTTTTTTTTTTCCCTCGATGCCTCCCGGTATGTTATGTTGTTGGATGTAGGAATAAGGAATGGGCAAAGGAAGGAACAAAAAGTTGGAAGGAATTGACGAAAATTGGATTTTGGCAAACAACAGAGAGTTCCATGCCCTAAACCACGGTCATGGTAGTAACAGATGGCCGTAATTTTCCAAAAATCTGACACAAATCAGCAATTCCACGGGTTCCGTACATTTCTACGGCCGTAGAATGCCTCGAGCGACCGTGATTTTCAAAAATTTTATGGCCACTATATAAACCACCTTCCTTCATAAAAACACAACCAAAACCCCTTTCCATGCCCAAAATCGCCGACCACCTTCATCATCCCGTAATTCTTCGTTCGGAGTCTGATTCGATCGATTCTTCAATCTAAATTGGAGCATTTTCAATCATCTACAAGATCCAAGCAACAAACTGAGTGAACAATCCACCTTTGAGAAGGAATTTGGATATTTCAAATCCAAAACCTAGGTTTTACCCCCTTCTCTCTTCTTTGTCAATTTGGTTCAATTTCTTCGCAAGATTTTGAGGAGAACTGAACGAAATTAGAATTGGAATTAGTCTAGGACAGTGATTGTTGATTTTGGTTTGGCTTTGCTGAGATTTGAGAGAGATAGACAAATTCCACAATCTCCGTACGTTTCCATGGTCGTGGAAAATCAAGAACAGACCGTGGTTTTCTCTGTTGCTGAGAAAAATATTTAGGAAGAAGTCTAGTAGGAACAAGAAGCGAAAGGATGATAGTTCCTCCTGTTCCCAACCCCCTCCTAGTGAACCACCATCACCACCACCTCCTAGAATCCCCACAATTCATGAGGAATACCTAGGAGCCTTGGAAAAGATTGAAAAAAGGGCAATCATAGGACCTAGATACCTTGTCCTAGAGGAGCTTGAGGAGCTCAATTTGTGAACGACTTGACTTGACTCTTGGATAGAGCCGGATTGATCATCTTCTCCGCTATTAGAGAGGATGCCTATGAAGAGATAACAAGCTTTAAATTTATAACCCTAGATGTAAGCTTAAAACAAGGATGCGAACCCGCATTGTACGGGTCAATCGTAGTAAAAAGCAAGAAATTCCAGGGGTCGATCACAGGGACTTAGTGAAACAAAGCAGGAATAGGTTGTCAATGCAACTACTAACCACAAAAGCGATTAAAACAATCAAAGATGATAAAAAGTCAATTAAGGAAACATGCAATTTTAGGGATTAAAGCATCTAGTTGTGGTTCCAACTCAAGATCTAAAGATAAGAGGACAAAGCTGAGATATTTGCATAGAGAAGGTGTTACTAAAGTGGAATAGATCACCGGGTAAGTCTCACTACTCACTAACTCCAAGCCAAAGAACCTATTACCGGGTAAGTCTCAAGGTACTAAGGAAAGGAACTATAATCTCAAACCAACACTCCAACTAAGGGAATAGAATCAACCTTTACCGGGTAAGTCTCAGGCTAACTCACAAAGATGGAATGAAGGCACACTCAAACCCCAATAAAGGATAAACCTTTATTACCTATACTTATGATCTGAGGTAAACAAACAAAGGAATTACCGGGTAAGTCTCATCCTAAGTTTGCATTGAACCATGAAAGGTGTAATAAGAATAGGATTTGGCAAAATCTAACACTTAACTCTTAGTTTCGGATCACATAAGTCACCTCGGTCAAAAGAATTCCACCCCGGCCGAGATGTTCATCGACTGAGCGAGATGTTCTAGGGTTAAGGATAAAGACTCGAACTTTCAGGGTCCTACTGTGATTAAGATTATTCTATCATTGTTTTCCCACAACCTTCAGCCAATCACCCTAGAATCACACAAAGAAATTAGCCACTCATCATCATGAAAGCAATAATCAAATATATGGGAAGAAAGAGAATAATTGAACAAGAAAACCTTAAGAGAAAGCCTTCAATAACTGAATCAATTATCAAACAACAAGCTTTCCTTGGATCACAATCCAATGAAGACAATCAACAAAGAAGGGAATCTAAGAGAATCTTACAAAACCCTTCACAAAAGCTATAAAAGCTATCAACTTTCTTCCTTCAACCTTCAAAAAGGTTCTTCAAATCTCCCAACTATAGTGGGGTAAAACGGCTGTCTTGCGCGAAGTGCAGCCCTAAGCGGTCTTCCGGGTGATAGCGGATGTCTAAGCACGATCAGATTTGTGGAAAATCCGACCCTTGTTATAGGAAAATTACCCTCCAAAGATAAGATATCTCAGAAATATCTTTTCCCATAAAAATAGGTAAAATATATGGGCTAAATTATCTTCTTCCTTCCAGGAATCCAACCCAAAAATATAAGATCCTCTTTCCAAAAATAAAAGATCTCAGCCAAGAATAAAATATCCTTGCCGCGTCCAAGGTGTTCACCTCGGTCGAGTCAGCTCCTTTGGATCACCTCGGTCGAGGTGACTCTGTAGTCAACCGAGGTGAATCACAACTGAATGTAAAATCTCTCAAATCTGGTCCAAAGTGAATCCCTAATCCAATTCCATGATTCCTGGATTCTTCCTTAAGCTCCTGAATGTAGCTCCAATGACTCCTTAGCTCCTTTTGCTCCTTTTTGATGCAAAACGTGCCATTTTACCTACTATTACAACGAAACTTGGTGTAGACCTCCATTCCCGTAAAGGTAGATGAAACGACAATATAATCACATAATATACATCCATACATGCAGATTATTGAAGATAAAACGTCTAAACAAGCCCCAAAATATAGACAATAATTCATGCTATCAAAATACCCCATACTTAGCCCTTGCTTGTCCCCAAGCAAGTTCCGAATATAAAATACAAGATAGAATGGATTATTAGTCATGAAGATCAATGAAAAAGTCTTTCAAAACATTTAATGGTGTGCTACAATCATAGATCACTCTAACAGAATACTTCATGGAATTTAAAATCAAAATATGCTTAAAACATTTTATAAATATAAGAAAGTTGTTCATATTTGCATAAAATCATATAATGCATAATAAATCATAATTATCAAAATTAATCATGTATAATCCACTTTAAACCACCAAGTCAATCAACAAGTTCGAGGTCTCAAGGGCTTCCCAAAACAAAGGTCAAGAAACGTGTAGGGTAGGGATGTATAGAAGGTAATGTGGTGCTAGAATCCGGGAAAAGGATATCACTTCACTTTCACTTGACTTTCAACATCATCCACCAATAAGCTTTGCTTATTTCACACTTTTCCTTTTTTACTTTACTTTTTGGGATGCATGGACAGAGGTGCACAATAACCGAAGCCTAGGAAATCAGCAATCATCAGTTTCTTGAGATGCATCAAACCCTTTATGCACATACCATGACCCGTTAGGAATATCGCTCAATCCGACTTTGGCAAGACACAAACACCCGGCTATGTGAATGGTGCCGAGTTACTCATCATCATGATTGACTTCCCCAAACCAATTTGTTTCTTTCTAAAACGTTCACTTTCAGTCAACTTCTCAACTTTTCTTTCACTTGCTTTTCACTTGCTTGCTTCCAAATTCCCGGATAGGTAAAGGAAGGTAAATATGTATATGAGGGGCTAAGCATGATCAAGAAGAAGAAGAGAGAAGAATGAATTGCCTTGGTCTTTCCAAGAAGAAAGTGAAAGAACTCATAATGTGGTGTCAACCTTCAAATTCAACATAATTTTGATAAAGACAAAGTATTAAACATGCCAAAAATTTCAAACAAAGCATTTAGCAACTTAAACATATCATAAAACCTTTCAAACATATAAAGATTTCAAAACCAATCTGCAGACAAAATCTTCACTGAGGTCATATCCAGATAAGAAGCACAAAAATCGTTTTCGAAAAATTCCTGTAAGTTAAAACGCCTCGGTCGAGATGTTCTAATCAACCGAGGTGAAGTACCTCCTTTGGCCAGAATTACTTCGGTCGAGGTCAAAATTTTTTTTCTTTCCAGTTTTGACGTTTTTCTCAATCAAATAACATGTATGCATGCATGTAGTCTCAGATAAGAAAAATAAAACATAAATATCCGATAGAGTCAAGTCATACATCCATAGTCAAATAATACACCAAATACCCCATACTTGGGACACATTGTCCCAATGGGTCAAATTAAGTCTAGAAAATAAAGTACTCACCGGACATAGCTGAGCTGCATAATAAATAAAGAAAGAAAATCTTGCAAGCTCTCAATAATCACGATCCGGTGGTGGTGGTTGTGGCACATATGGGTGCTGAGATGGGTCGAAAGGATATCCCATGACATGCTGAAACTAAATCTCAGCCATCACGTGCTGGTAGTGTAGTCTCTCCTGCATCTCTCAGATCTCCAGGGACATGGCAGCGTAGGAGTCTATCATCTGATCCGTCAGATCGTCGATCCGACGGTGAGCATCTAGATCCCTCTGCCTACGTACCCTGCGCCTAGCAGGACGTACTGGTGCTGCAGCCGGCTCCTCCTCAGTCTCATCATCATCTAGATCAATGACCGGCGCACTAGTCCTAACTATATCCGTGCCTGTATCCATAGGAACACCACCATCCTCATCAACATCATCATCATCATCATCATCCTCAGCCTCGTCCTCCTCAGTTGGCCCCTAAGCTGCTGCAGTTGCTGCCTCTCTAGCATCCTCCATCAGTGGGATGCACGCAGTGTGCCAGTAATGTGGATCAAACACGGAGAACTGAGCCGACCATCTGATCCCCTGAGGTGCAGTCGGCTCCCATGGCATCGCCACATATGGCGTAGTAAGTCCTCGGGAAACCAGTATCCTCCGAGTGATCATCTCCTGAAGTCCAAGCGGCTTGGCAGCCGCCACCATGGTACAAGCATTGAGGTCCATATCCATGTAACTCGCTATATGAGTCACAATACCTCCACAGCAGATGTCGCCCTTCGCCTTTGCCTTGATCTTATGCAGATCCTCCGCCAGCATCATCCCAAAGTCCGGAACTCCTCCGGTCACCATGCAGTATAAACTAAGAAGCTCGCCCTGTCTGACCTTCTAGGGCGTCTCAGTACGCGCCATAAGAGTCTCACTGAAGATCCTGTGGGCCAGTCTAAAAGCAAGATGAAATATAATCCGCTCCCTGGAGTCTCCAAGTCGCCATGTGTCTGCATGCTCAACCACGTGAGCTATCTGTCCCCAGAACTCCCTAGCTACAGCTCGGGAGGGAAAATCAGCAACAATCGGGATCGGGAAGCCAAAGATATCCCGCTAGTGATCTAAGGGAACCAAATAGTTCCGGTTCATCAACCGGTACTTTACGGCGCGCTCGGTAGGCAAGTAGGTAAAGAAGCTGACAAACTCCAAGGTCGGATCTAAGTAGGCCGGAGCTCTAATCTCTGTGAACTGCTCCAGCCCCACGGCAGAAATCATACGCCTCAAATCATCATCGACATGGAGGCAATCAAAAGCAGATATGTCCAGGAAGCGTGGTGCAACGACTGGACGGGCCGCTATGCGGTCATAATAGACCTAGTGTCTCTCGTGGATCACTGGTCTAGTACGGCGGGAGGAAGAAGAAGGAGAAGGAGAAGATCTGTCCCTCAGGACCAACTGCCTGTCAGAACTCATAATTTCTGTGACCTGTCAAACCACCTCGGTTGCCTTGACAACTCTGTAGAACACCTCGGCCGAGGCACAGGCCGACTGGACCGAGGCGAAAAACTACTCGATCGATTCCCTCAAAAATCCAGTTCTTTTCCCCCAAAATCACTACCAAAGGTTCCTATAGGGTACTTAATCCTTTTCTCAGCAAATGCAGGGGTAACCAAAGCCCAAATCGAAAGGAAACAGTGGGGAAAAGGAAATAGGGTTTTTCGATTTTTACCCCGATTCGGTTCGTTCTTTTTGCAGATTGGTACTTGCAATGCGATCCTCTATCCTTTCCTCTCAGTTTAGAAGCAAGAATCGTCGAAAACAAGCGAAGAACGAAGAAGCGAGGTGAGATTTACGCCGCGGTCGAGAAGAGGGTAAAGAGAGGAGAGAGAAATCTCAGCCCCTTTTATACCCTTTCCTAGAACTGCTGTCACCTCGGTCGAGATAGTCTCGACTGGACCGAGGTGTACAGACCGAGGTGGATCTTCAAAAACCCTAGTCGCCTCGGCTGCTTAAGAATCATCTCGGTCGAGGTGCTTTGATAGCAACCGAGATGTGTCTCAGTCAAACTCCGTCTTCTCAAATTCTCGAACTTCTGGGTTGTATTCCTTCCTTAGATGTCACCTGTTGTCTGTCCAGGACGCCAAAAACAAAACAAAGCAAAGCAAAAGCAAACTATCTAAAGCTAGACTAGAAAAGGGGAAAAGAAAGCAATACCTTGGGTTGCCTCCCAAGAAGCGCTTGATTTAAGGTCGCTAGCTGGACCGTACGGCATCTCTCAAACGAGGTATAGTGGTGCAATCTCCTCAACCGGAACTTCCGGTTTGTATTTCTTAAGTCTATGACCGTTGACCTTGAAGTTTCCACTCGTTTCTCCCCAAATCTCAACTGCACCATAAGGGAAAACATGTTTCACAACATAAGGTCCAGTCCATCTAGATTTTAACTTACCTGGAAAGAGGCAGAGGCAGGAGTTGAAGAGTAGAACTAAGTCTCCTTCTTTAAGCTCCTTAGGAATGATGCGCTTGTCATGCCATTTCTTTGTCCTTTCTTTATAGATTTTGGCATTCTCATAAGCATTCAAACGAAGCTCCTCCAGCTCATTGATATCCAGTAGCCGCTTCTCGCTGGCTTTCTTGATGTCGAAGTTCAACCATTTGATCGCCCAATACGCCTTGTGTTCTAACTCAACGGGCAAATGACAAGACTTCCCATATACCAAATTATAAGGGGTGTTACCAATGGGAGTCTTGAATGCGGTCCTGTAAACCCAAAGAGCGTCGTCCAACTTCATGGACCAATCCTTCCTCGTCCTAGAGACGGTCTTCTCCAAGATTGCTTTAATTTCTCTATTCGAGATCTCGACCTGTTTGCTAGTTTGAGGGTGATAAGGGGTGGCTACCTTGTGGGTTACCCATACTTCGATAGAAGTGCCTTAAACTTCCGGTTGATGAAATGCGTCCCTCCATCGCTGATGATGATGCGTGAAGTCGCAAAACGTGGAAAGATAGTCTTGTTAAAGAACTTCACAACCACCATGGCGTCATTAGTGGGGGAAGCAATGACTTCAACCCATCTAGAGACGTAATCAACCGCTAGAAGAATATTGAGGTTTCCTCCGGATGATGGGAAAGGTCCGATCCATACATCAAAAATCTCAACCTCTTGTATGTTATTGAGTGGCATCTCATTCCTTCTAGATAAGTTCCCTTTTCTTTGGCATGCATCACAAGAGACAACAAAAGTTTGCACATCCTTAAATAATGTGGGCCAAAATAATCCGGAACGTAATACCTTAGCGCATGTCTTGTTGGCGCTAGCATGCCCTCCGCAAGGAAGTGAGTGACAATGCCGTATGACGCTATTAACTTCATCTTCCGGAATGCATCTTCGAAGCATCCCATCCGGTCCGCGCTTGAATAGCAGCGGTTCATCCCAGTAGTAATGGTGTACGTCCTTGAAGAATTTCTTCCTTTGAGCGTACGTCAATCCGGGTGGTATTTCCTGGCAAACAAGATAATTAACAATATCAGCATACCAAGGTCCTTTATTATCATAAAGTTGGTGGAGAGAATGTTCCACCAACTGAGGATGAATGTCAGAGAAGGGAGTAAGAAGTTTGTTATTTTCAGTAGTCTCAGTTGACATCATCTCGCTTTCGACCCCGGTCGAGGTCCAGAGAGGTTGACCGAGATGTTCTTCAGTCACCTCGCTTGATCCAGAAAGTGCCTCAGTCGAGTACTACAACTGGAACCGAAACTGGAGATCTTCTTCTCATGGATTAGTCTTTCAGTTTTAGCTCATGGATCTTCTTCCAGTGCCTTTAAGCTCCGTAAATCTGCATCACAAGAAGCATCTATACCTTCCTCCATTAAGCTAAAACTAATAACCTTTTCAAGTGGATCTTTAATAAGGATAGAGCTCACCAATTCTCTTGATTCTTCTTCATCATAGATGTTGAAGATATCATCTCCTAGCTGCTCTCCCTTCATAGCCGCAAGTAATGTAAACTCCACTTCATCTCCGCCAATGTTGAATTTTAGCTTGGCGTTCTTACAATCCACATTGCAACCCGAAGTTGCTAGAAATGGCCTCCCAAGAATGATAAGAACGGGATGATCTGCGGGAATATCAAGCACAAAAAAGTCTATAGGTAAATAGAAGTTACCTAACTTAACCGGAACGTCTTCCAAAATGCCCACGGGATGGGTAATGGAGCGGTCCGCCATGTATAACCGTATCTTCACCGGCTTGGGCTCTCCAAGTCCGATCTTAACACATAGTTCCAGCGGAATGATGCTCACACTGGCTCCTAGATCACATAAGGCTTCACAAGTGACATCCCCAACTTGAATGGGAATGCAAAATGAGTCGGGATCTCTTAACTTGGGTGGCATCTTCTCCTTCATGATTTGAATGAGCTCCGAGGATTTAGATGTCATCCTTACTTCACCAAAGTTTTCCAACTTCCTCTTCCTTGATAGAATCTCTTTCAAGAACTTCCCATAGGCGGGCATCCCTAGAATAGCATCAAGGAAAGGGATATTAATGTGTAGTTTATTCATTAAGTCAAAGAACTTACCAAAATGCTTGTCTATATGTGCTCTGGCCCTTGACTGGGGGAATGGAAGTGGTGGTTTATATGCAGGAGGTGGAACATAAACTTCAGTTTTCTCCTCCGCTCTCTGTGGCTCTACCTCAGTTGGCATCTCGGCCGAAGTGTTCTTCGACTGCACCTGGACCGAGGTGGTCTTCGTCTGTACTGGTATCGACCGAGGCACTGGATCTACAGTCTTCAGTCCACTCCTTGTCGTTATGGCCATAATCTGGCCCTTAGGGTTGCTTTTCGTCCTTGCTGGAAGCTTCCCTGGATCTCTTGGCGCTTCATTCGCCTTGTTGAAGAATTGTTGTTCTGAGGCTTTTTGTGCCTTCGAAAATGAAGTCATGGATGTCTCCATAGAGATGAGCTTGATTAAGATGGCCTCCAGCACTGCGTCTTTCTTTTCTGGCTGGGACGAACTCGATCCTTGCTCCTGGCTCTTTAATGGAGTAGAAGAAGAACAGGAAGAGAGGAAAGGATTAGAGGAATCATTCGAGTTGGAGTTAGAATGATGGTTACCCAAATTTTGGTTGTTTGCCCTCCAATTATTGTTGTTGGATCCTCTATTGTTGTTGTAGTTGTTGTTCCGGGAACCGTTGTTGTTGTTACGGTATCCATTGTTGTTCCTTGTTCCTTGATCTTCCTTCTTGGTTTGAGCAACTAAGAGTTCCTTCATTTGTTTCACGTCATTCTTCAAAGACGTGAGTTGATTGTTGTTAGGCGGAGCATCTTGAAAGTTGACTCTTTTTACTCCACCTTCGGCTCCTTGGTGGGAGTATTTCTCCATGTGCAAAGCTTGCTTCTCTATAAACTCCCAAGCTTCGTCAATTGGCATGTCCATGAACTTGCTAGTGGATAGTAGTTGAAGGTTGAACTGGGTGCTTCCGTCCAGTCCCTTGAAGTATATCTCCAACAACTCTATCTTTGGAATCCCATGATGTGGGCAATCCAAAAGAATGTCTTTAAATCTCTCCCACGACTTGGACAAGCTCTCTTTGTCCTTCATGATGAATGCATTAATCTTCCCTCTCATTTCAGCGGTTTTTGAGGGGGGAAAGAATTTAGTCAAGAATTCCGTCGTCATCTCCTCCCACATACTGATTTTTCCTGGAGGAAGAGATTGATACCAAGTAAGAGCTCTATCTTTCAAAGAGAAGTAGAAAGGCCTTAGCTTGTAGTTGTTGTTTTCCAGCCTTGAAGGTCTCAAGGTCTCCATCAAGATCTCATAGTTTTGTAGATGTTGATGAGGAGATTCCCTCTCTAGCCCTCCAAACTGGCATTGGCGAATCATGGAAAGAACTTACGGTCGAAGCTCATTATCATGGTCCGCTGGATCACCTAGGTCGACTCCTGGACGCCTCAGTTGTTGATTAGGGTCCATCCTCTGCCCTAGGGTTTGTGGAATACCTGCAAAAAGAACATCTCGGACTAGCATCTGAGGTGGAAGTATCTCGGACGGGGCGACAGGTACTGAATTCTGCCTCGGTCGAGGGTCTGGAGCAGGGTCTTGCCTCGGTCGAGGATCTGGCTTCGGTCGAGGTAGATACTGGTCTCGTAAAGCTGCGATATCTGCTTCGATCGCTTCAGTCCTTGCACGAGTCTCTTCCCTCTCAAGTCTCAGCTCTTCTTTGCTGAGGCGTAGCTGTTCTAACGCCTCCTTCAATTCGGCCTCAAGATCGCGATTGTCTTGGTCGGCCATCTTCGCTTCTTTCAACCGTCTTTTGTATGTCTTTTCTGGTTCGGGATCGTAAGGAACGATTTCCTTCCCAGCGCGGGTTCTTCGCATAAACCTAAGAAAAAGAACCTGCGAAAGTCACTCAAGTAGAGTTGTTAGTAGAAACAGGGGCAAGTGCCCCGAAAGCAAACCGCAACCGGCTCGGTCTAGACCAATTCCCCGGCAACGGCGCCAAAAGCTTGTTCGCTCCAAACGTTGTGTGCAAGCTCTAAATTTATAACCCTAGATGTAAGCTTAAAACAAGGATGCGAATCCGCAGTGTACGGGTCAATCGAAGTAAAAAGCAAGAAATTCCAAGGGTCGATCACAGGGACTTAGTGAAACAAAGCAGGAATAGGTTGTCAATGCAACTACTAACCACAAAAGCGATTAAAAATTCAAAGATGATAAAAATTCAATTAAGGAAACATGCAATTCTAGGGATTAAAGCATCTAGTTGTGGTTCCAACTCAAGATCTAAAGATAAGCGGACAAAGCTGAGATATTTGCATAGGGAAGGTGTTACTAAAGTGGAATAGATCACCGGGTAAGTCTCACTACTCACTAACTCCAAGCCAAAGAACCTATTACCGGGTAAGTCTCAAGGTACTAAGGAAAGGAACTATAATCTCAAACCAACACTCCAACTAAGGGAATAGAATCAACCTTTACCGGGTAAGTCTCAGGCTAACTCACAAAGATGGAATGAAGGCACACTCAAACCCCAATAAAGGATAAACCTTTATTACCTATACTTATGATCTTAGGTAAACAAACAAAGGAATTACCGGGTAAGTCTCATCCTAAGCTTGCATTGAACCATGAAAGGTGTAATAAGAATAGGATTTGGCAAACTCTAACACTTAACTCTCAGTTTCGGATCAGATAAGTCACCTCGGTCAGTAGAATTCCACCCGGCCGAGATGTTCATCGACTGAGCGAGATGTTCTAGGGTTAAGGATAAAGACTCAAACTTTCAGGGTCCTACTGTGATTAAGATTATTCTATCATTGTTTTTCCCACAACCTTCAGCCAATCACCCTAGAATCACACAAAGAAATTAACCACTCATCATCATGAAAGCAATAATCAAATATATGGTAAGAAAGAGAATAATTGAACAAGAAAACCTAAAGAGAAAGGCTTCAATAACTAAATCAATTATCAAACAACAAGCGTTCCTTGGATCACAATCCAATCAAGACAATCAACAAAGAAGGGAATCTAAAAGAATCTTACAAAACCCTTCACAAAAGCTATAAAAGCTATCAACTTTCATCCTTTAACCTTCAAAAAGGTTCTTCAAATCTCCCAACTATAGTGGGGTAAAACGGCTGTCTTGCGCGAAGTGCAACCCTAAGCGGTCTTCCGGGTGATAGCGGATGTCTAAGCACGATCAGATTTGTGGAAAATCCGACCCATTTTATAGGAAAATTACCCTCCAAAGATAAGATATCTTAGAAAGATCTTTTCCCATAAAAATAGGTAAAATATATGAGCTAAATTATCTTCTTCCTTCCAAGAATCCAGCCCAAAAATATAAGATCCTCTTTCCAAAAATAAAAAGATCTCAGCCAAGAATAAAATATCCTTTCCGCGTCCAAGGTGTTCGCCTCGGTCGAGTCAGCTCCTCTGGATCACCTCGGTCGAGGTGACTCTGTAGTCAACCGAGGTGAATCACAACTGAATGTGAAATCTCTCAAATCTGGCCAAAGTGAATCCCTAATCCAATTCCATGATTCCTGGATTCTTCCTTAAGCTCCTGAATGTAGTTCCATTGACTCCTTAGCTCCTTTTGCTCCTTTTTGATGCAAAGCGTGCCATTTTACCTACGATTACAACGAAACTTGGTGTAGACCTCGATTCCCGCAAAGGTAGATGAAACGACAATATAATCACATAATATACATCCAAACATGCAGATTATTGAAGATAAAATGTCTAAACAAGCCCCAAAATATAGACAATAATTCATGCTATCAGTCTCCTTTAGGCTAATGGAGCAAAACTATGAATTCTCCATCATTCAGTTTGGAGCCTTCTTTGGGTTCCATGAGAGCTTCAATGGTAGATTTCCCGGGGAAGTGTATGCTAAGGATTTTTGGGAGGATATAGCCATGATTTATGCTAGTGAGGACCGTTGGCAACCGGCCGACACCAAGGCTAAGCTCATCTACCATTTAGCCTTGAAGATAGCTCATAGAGTCCTTTCGGAGTGTCTTTTTCCTAGGACCAAGACCCCACAAAAGATCAAAACCGATGAGCTATTCCTCCTCCATTGTATGCTTACCGGTAGATCCGCCGATTGTGCCACCCTCCTTGCCTCCACCATTAGCAAATTGAAGAACAAACGGGCCGGGAACATAGGTTATGGGGGTATGGTGACCCACATAGCCACTCAGTTGGGGATATACTACTCCGCTTGTACTAGGATAACGGCGAGACCTTTAGGTCTCAATGGGCTTATGACTAGAGGTATTATCTTTCCCCGCCACCAAGCTCCACCTACCGCAGCCATGCTATGGGAGAAGAGAGGTGGTAGAGGTATCCCATGGCTTTCCGAGTACTCCATCATGCTAGGCTGCCAAAATTGGAAGGAGACCTTCGCATCCATGCATGCGAATAGACTTGTAGCCCCTCCATATGTGCCGGATGAGGTCCCAGTTGGGAACGATGATGAGGAGATAGGAGGAGGAGATGATCATGATGTAGGAGGTGCTGAGCATGATTTTGGTACATTCCCGGACCAGCCAGCCGACTTCCCGGAGCCTCCTAGGCGATCTCCCCGCCCTTCTAGACCTTCCGGTTCATCTTCTTCACGCAGGGCTAGTGTGAGTGAGAGGCCGACTTGGATGGAGACTCCACCCGCCTGGTATGGAGAGCAGCTATCATGGATGGGAGCTCCTCCTCCATGGTATGATCATCCACCGGTGGCACCGATTCCTCCTCAGGACACACCTTCATGGTATAGCCAGCCGCCACCTTGGTATTCACAGCTCCCAGGTTGGGCGGATGATCTTTCGAGGAGAGTAGGAGACTTGGAGGTCCGACAGAAGTCTCATGACATAGAGCGCCAAGAGAATGCCCGTATCTTGAGGGACGTCTACCGCCAACAGTTTGGGCGGAACTTCAGCTCGGACTTCTATCCATTCCCACCGCCGCCTTCCTAGTGATGATGTTGAGATGACCGCCGGTTAGAGCCGCTCCACCGCCATTAGTGAGTTTCCCTTGTTTCTTTTCTTTTCTTTATTTCCCTTGAACATTGAAGAGAATGTATGTTTCAAGTATGGGGTGGGGTGTGACTATCGTTTGTAATAACTCTACTCACTTTGCTTCGCTTATGACTATGAACACTTGCATGTTTCCTTTAATTGTCACACGTTTCATTATTGCATTTCATGAAAAAGGCTTTGAAAAACCCATAAAAATTTGAAAAATTTGAAAAGATTTTGTGCTTCTAAGATTAGAGATGATTCTATATGATATTAACTACTTGTGGAATGAGTTTTTTTATGACAATTGTATGCTTCAATTGAATTATGAATTGTGAAGAGATTGAGTATGTTGTTTATCCTTTGTTGCAAGTTTCTTAATGTGAAGGTTTTTATCTAAATCATATTGAGAAACGAAGGTTAAAATCAAAATATAAGTTCTCATACTTCTTTATGAAATGATTAAGGCACCTCGATTTTCTTGCTTCTTTCTTTGATCATTTAGCCCCTCAATGAAAATAATTGCCTCCTTTACCTATCCGGAATTTAGGAAGAGTTGATTTTGGCATGTTTGATGTGGGAGGGCCATGAAAGCAATTGTTTGAAGTCAAATTGTAGGAAAATATAGGTTTGGGGAAGTCAATCATGACGATGAGTAACTCGGCACCATTCACATAGCCGGGTGTTTGTGTCTTGCCAAAGGCGGATTGAGCGATATTCCTAACGGATTATGGTATGTGCATCAAGGGTTTGAGTCATCTCGAAATTGAGAAACGCCAAACTCCTAGGCTTCGGTTTTTGTGCACCGCTCTCCATAACTCCAAAAGTAAAGTCCAAACATTATGTGCAAAAAGTCTAGAGCAAAGATCTAAGTTGGTGGTTAGTTCAAATGGTGAAAAGAAAAGAGTATGTGCTGTTCCTTCTTCCCGGATTCATACACCATATTCCTTTACAAGTTTCTCACCTTTTCCGCATTCTTGGCCTTACTTGAAAGTCCTTGAGATCATTAGAGTGTTATTTGACTTGATGATCTAAATTGAAGTTTCACATGCTTGATTTTGACAATGCTTGAAGGTTATGATGTTTGTCTTGAAGTTTAGGCAATTTATGAAGTTCCTTTGCTTTGCATATTTTGGTTTATGTGTATGAACGTTTTCAAGGATGAATGAAGCAAGGTTTGAGGATGATCTATTGATTAGACACACATTACCAAAAGGATAGTTTTGTTTTGTTATGCATTCATATTTCATTCTACCATATGTTCTAAGCTTTTGAAAACCTTGCTTGGGGACAAGCAAGTGACAAGTATTGGGTATTTTGTTAGCATGAAATATGACTATATTTTAGGCACTTGTTTTAGTTGTTTTCCCCTCTTTTATGTGTACATAGATATGAGTTTGAAGCATTTGTGAGCTCATTCACCCACTTTGTCGATATAGAGATCTACATTAGCTTTGTTTTGTTTTTAGGTGAATAAAGGCTGGATTGGAGCAAAATGTGGAAGGAAATGAGTATTTGATCATGCTTGATGGCAAGGAGATGCTTTGGAGAGGCTAAGGAAGGAGCATGAGTGAAGAACATCATGAAATAAAGGCTTTCACAAGAGTTTGGAGAACCACGCCCTAAATTACGGCCGTGGACTTGGCAATTGGATCGTGGAAGTGAGTTTGAAGCACAACAAAAAGTTACACGGCCTAAACCACGGCCATGGAAATTTTTTCATGACCTTGATTTCCATGATTTTGTGACGTATCATATTTGCCACGTCAACAACGTCATTGGGCTTTCTCGTAACCCTATTCTCGCCTATAAGTAGGCTTGAGAAAAGAGTTTCGAGGACCTTCGCTTACATATTCGCTTAGGGCTTTGAAGACGGCTGTTTAGGATTCATTGGACCTGGAGGACTGGAGATTGGTGAAAGACGCGACATTGGAGATTACGTACTTTGGAGATTTTCTTAGGATTTTCACTTTTGGAGACGGATTGACACTCTGTTCTTCATTGTTCCCTGAGATCGCTGTGAGGATTCTTATTCTATATTCTGAATTCATACACATACAACTTTTGTTATTCGGATTCGAGATTGACTTTGCTTTGTTATTGAGTTTTCGAGGGTTTTCATCTTTCTTTCTTCTAAAATTGATTTTTGATATCATGATGATGATTATTGGCTAAAACCCTTTAGCAATTCTAAGGTGAAGGGTTGATAGTTGTGGCTTAGATGATGATAGATCGATAATAAACAGATTGGAACCTGAGAGTGTAAGAAACATCGTCGACACCCTAAACCACGGTCTATTCTTGAGTTCCACGGCCGTGGAATCTCAAGATCCAGCCGTGATTTTCTCTGTTTTATGACCTTTGCTTTTGCTTTAATCAAAAGTTAAAGATTAGCTTTAACCTAGCCTTGGCTTGCCTTTTCTAGGTAGTAGTGAGACTCAACATCCTCTATTTCGGTTTCGAGTGTCACAACCTTAACCGTTCTAGTTAATCTTTGATTCCTTGGGTTTGGGTATGGGTATTTGAGATTAATTCTTACCTTTAGATCCTTTCTATACTGCAGCCTCAAGAACCTTTATAGAGTGAGTCTTTGGGTTAGACATATAGGGTTTTGGAACTTCACCGTACATTATCTTACCTTAGTTATACCTTTGCAATCTCAACTCTGTCCTTATATCTATAGTATATCTTGAATCGATTGCCACAATTGGATACTTGGATCTTTAGGGTTGCTGTTTTCCCCAATATTTGCAAAGCTTTTATACTTTTACTTGCTCGATTATTCAAAACTGAATTTGACTTCCCAAATCACTAAGTTTGATACTCTGGAATACTTGCTTAACCACGCCAATCTGTACACTACGGGTTCGCTTGCTTTTGTTTCAGTTTTATAATTAAAACTTATTTGCACGCACGCTTTGAGGCGAATAGTTCCCGTCAAGTTAGGTAATTTCTACTTACCAATAGATTTTGTTGTACTTGATATACCCGTAGATTATCCCGTTCCTATCATTCTCGCGAGACCATTTCTAGCAACTTTGGGTTGGAATGTGGATTGTAAGAACGTCAAGTTGAAATTCAACATTGGCGGTGATCATGTGGAGTTTGCATTACTTGCTTCAATGAAGGGAGAGCCGCTTGAGGATGATATCTTCAACATCTATGATGAAGAAGAATCAAGAGAATTGGTGAGCTCTATTCTTATTAACGATCGTCTTGAAATGGTTCTTAGTTTTAGTTTAATGGAGGAAGGTATAAATGTCTCTTGAGATGCAGATATACGGAGCTTAAAAGCATTAGAAGCAGATCCAGGAGCTAAGATTGAAAAACTAACCTAGGAGAAGAGAAGCAATTTAGGTTTCGGTCCCAGTTCCAGTACCTTGACCGAGGCACTTCTTGGACCAAGCGAGGTGTTCTTATTTGAAGAACATCTCAGTCACCCACCTTGGGCCTCGAACGAGGTCACAAGCGAGATGATGTCAACTGAGACTTCTGAAAGTCTAGTTCTTCGATTTAAGTCTACTTCACTGGAAGGAGAAGGCAGAGATCCACCTCAGAAAGCACCCCCAGTTGTGGAGCTTAAACTACTTCCGAGTCACTTGAGGTATGCTTTCCTTAGACCGGATTCTACTTATCTCGTTATCGTTAGTGCTTCCCTTTCTGAAACTGAATAGTCTAAACTGATGCATGTTTTGAGGAAACATCGAAAGGCTTTGGGTTATACTATTGATGATCTTGTTGGTATTAAGCCTTCTTTTTGCATGCATAAGATACTAATGAAAGACGATCATAAGACTTCACGGGAACCTCAAAGACGGTTAAATCCGATCATGAAAGAGGTTGTGAAGAAGGAAATTCTTAAGTTGTTGGATGCAGACATCATATTTCCCATATCGGATAGCAAGTGGGTGAGCCCGGTGCATGTAGGTCCGAAGAAAGGAGGGATGACCGTTGTGATGAATAAGAACAACGAGTTGATTCCAACTAGGACCGTTACAGGTTGGAGGATGTGTATCGATTATAGGAAGCTGAATGTGGCCACTCGGAAGGACCATTTCCCGCTTCCCTTCATCGACCAAATGCTCGAACGGTTAGCTCAACACTCCCATTTTTGCTATCTAGATGGTTATAGTGGTTTATTTCAGATTCCTATCTATCCGGATGATCAAGAGAAGACCACTTTCACTTGTCCATGGGGACATTCGCTTATAGGAGGATGCCATTTGGATTGTGTAACGCACCTGCAACCTTCTAGCGTTGTCTGATGGCCATCTATTCTGAATACATTAAGGAGATCATGGAGGTATTCATGGATGACTTTTCTGTATATGGTTCCTCTTTTGATGATTGTTTAGCTAACCTTTCGCTAGTGCTACAATGTTATGAAGACACTAATCTTGTTTTGAATTGGGAGAAGTGTCACTTTATGGTTAGTGAAGGAATTGTTCTAGGACACCTCATTTCCGACCGAGGTATTGAAGTCGATCGAGCTAAGATCGAGACTATTGAGAAACTTCCTCCCCCTTGTTCTGTTAAGGGTGTGCGGAGTTTTCTAGGGCATGCAGGTTTCTACAGGAGGTTCATCAAGGATTTCTCAAAAATCTCTAAACCACTCACCAATCTTTTGAATAAGGATGTTGTTTTTGAGTTTTCGCAGAAATGCCTTGATGCTTTTTACAAGATAAAGGAAGCGTTGATCACCGCTCCCATCATTCAACCTCCCGATTGGACCTTTCCCTTTGAGATCATGTATGACGCTAGTGATGTGGCCGTAGGAGCGGTACTTGGACAAAAGAAGGATGGCCAGACCAACGCCATTTACTATGCTAGCAAGACGCTAGATGAAGCTCAACTAAACTACGCCACCGCCGAAAAGGAGCTCTTGGCGGTTGTATATACTTTTGAGAAGTTTCGTTCTTACTTGATGGGAGCGATGGTTATTGTTTACACCGACCATGCAGCCGTCCGTTACTTGCTCGCAAAGAAAGATGCGAAGCCGCATCTTATTCGTTGGATTCTCTTGCTTCAAGAGTTTGACCTAGAGATTCACGATAAGAAGGGATTTGAAAATTTTGTAGCGGATCACCTCACCTGGCTACCTTCCTCCTCGACCGAGAAGGATGATCTACCCATAGATGATTCATTTCCCGATGAGCACTTACATTTAATGGAATGTTTGATAGACTCCTTTATCTCACCCCACGATGAAGGTGAAGTATGGGGTGAGGACACCTTCCAGCATGTTTAAGGATGATGTACGGTCCAGCTAGCGACCTTAAACCAAGTGCTTCTTGGGAGGCAACCCAAGGTATTGCTTTCTTTTCCCCTTTTCTAGCTTAGTTTTAGATAGTTTGCTTTGCTTTGTTTTTGGCGTCCTCTAGACAGAAACCAGGTACTTTCTAAGGAAGGATTACATCTCAGGAGCTACACTGGAAGGACAGAAATTCGAGAAATTGAGAAGACGAAGTTTGATTGAGACACATCTCGGTTGTTGTCACAGCACCTCGACCGAGATGTTTTTGGGGAAACCGAGGCAACTAGGTCTGACATCCAGTCAGACACCTCGGTCCGTTCGGGACCACCTCGACCGAGGTGAAATCAAAATCCGAGAATGGTATAAAAGGCAAGATGGTTTTTCTCTCTCTCCATTTTCCCTCCCACAGCAAGCCTCCACTGTAACACCCCAAATCTACAGGACTCAGAGTGCTACATTGGGCTAGGATCTCACAGTGGATCCTGACCCTAGCCTGACAACAAGTTCACTGGATCTTACAACAAGGCACAGGTAGATTATAACCAAATACATTAAACTTTATAAGAAACAAAAAAAAGGTTTACAAACACAAAGCCGAGTACAAAACATCAACCATAAACATCTGATACAAAAGGTCCCCATATCCCACACATCCTAATGTACAGAATTCCTCGGCTGGTCACACCATCTGGCTCACTCTACAGTCCTCCTAACCTGCATATCATCTACAACACGGTATACACCGTTAGCTACAATAAAGAATAAGTATGAAGATAATAGCACAAACACACATCAACATCTCATACATGCAATGCTACACACATTCATTTATTATCTTTCATTTACGTTATTCCATTACTAATTCAACTTCTTTTGCAACACGAGGAGCCTCAAGAACCCCGTCTCATCCAACGTAACACGGGAGTTTTGCATGGGGGTGATCATCACTCGTCCCCTCCTGTGAGATCATCTTTAGGGCACCTCCTCCTACCCGCAGGCGGAGGCAAGTGGTCACGACCCGTTATAATAAACACTTGGGCCATTTAATATAATAAATGGTTATCCTAGTCCGGTTTAGGTTATAAATGCAAAATCATATAAACACACACAACCATCACAGTCATACCAATCCACAACTGTACACTAAGTAAGTCCTATGGACTTACATGTAACACTCGTATCCAATACCACGTCACAGCTTCCCCTTGTGGAAGAAACCAACGCCTGCAATAGCAAGGCACAAAACATCACATACTGCAAGGGTTAGGAGACTCGTCTCCATAACCATAACCAACCTACAACCTTAATCTAAACCTCAAGATCATAACATGCTCACAAATGCCTAAGGCATAACCTCAACATAAACACGAGTGCCTAAGGCACATCTCTATCATACCACTCATCCTAACCATGCTAGCCTAGCCAACATCTAAGCCAAGGCCAAAGGAAAGGAAGGAAGGAAACATACCAACAAGGTATGCCCTGGATGCACCAACAAAAGCAAGGAACTCCAAGCTGAGCCAATGAGGCGCAAGGGCGGCTCACTCAAGGCGCAGGGGCGGCTCACACACCAAGCGCAGGGGCGGCTAACTATGCAGAGAGTTGGCCCAACTCATCTTTGATCTCTTTCTCGACCCTCTTCACTTCTTCGTCACACAACATCAACACACATAGATATATGCACATGTATGAACATCAAACATCCAGGAAAGGATCCAACACAAGTCTAACTTGTGATTCTAAGCTAAGAAGAAAGGAGGAAGCAAGAGTGAAGAAAGAAAGAAGATGCAAGATAGAACCTTACAACAACAACCCTAAGCAGCAACCAAGAGCATCAACACCTCTCACATCCTCATCACATCAACAACAACACACAACATCATCCTCATGATCATCTAAGCCTCAAACCACAAACAACTCTCAAAACTCACACACGCAAGATCAAAGAGAGATCAAAGAAGATCAAGGAAGAAGAGAGGAGAACATGAACGTGAGGAGGAAGCGAGAAGCTGGAGAGATGAAGAAACCCCTCCTCTTAAGCTAAGGGAAGCTTATATAAGAAGCTAACTAAAAGCAAGTCAAGAGGTCAACAAAGGTGGCTGCAGCCGCACAAAACTGCAGGGGCGGATCAATCAAGGCGCTGGGGTGGCCCTCCTGAGGTGCAGGGGCGGCTCACAGGATCCGCTGGGGCGGCTGACAAAGTCAAACTAGGGATCAACTAAGGTTCCTAGGCTCAAAAGACGAAGGCTCTGTGGCGTGCCCTACTCCTCAAATCTTCGATTCTTGCTCGTTTCTTGCGATTTCTGGTTCGATTCCACCAGAGGAAGCAAGAGGATCGGTTTTCAAGCATCAAACAACGAGAATAATACTCCGAATCTGCAAAATTTGAGTATTTCGTTCGAAAACTCTAACTCTTTTTCTTCTACTTATTTAGGATAGATCTGGCTTTGGTTGCCACTATCTCTTATTGGAAAAGATATAAGTACCCCTTAGGAAGCATTTGGTAGTGATTTGGGGTGAAATAACTTACAAATTTTAGAGTTGCGAATGAACAACCCTTCGCCTCGGTCCGGTCGGCTGTGTCTTGGCCGAGGTGTTCTTCAGGCAACCGAGGTGATCTATTTGAAAAAAAAATTAAAAAAAATCATGAGTAGTAGGTCTAATCGCCAGCTAGTCTTGAGAGATAGACCCAGTAGTTCCTCTCCTTCTTTTGCATCTCCGCGTACGATTCCGGTGATCCATAAGAGACACCAGACTGATTTTGATCATATTTGCGGGCGTCCTATTGTTGCCCCGCGCTTCCTCGACGTTGCTTCCTTCGAGTGCCTCCATGTGACGGAGGACTTGAGGAAGATGATATCAATGGTGGGACTGGAGGAGTTTATGGAGGTTCGAGCGCCGGCTTACTTAGAGCTGACTATGGAGTTTGTCAATTCCGTCACTTACGTGCCGGAACGCAGCAGTATCAAGTACCGGTTGCTGAACCGGAACTACATCGTGCCCATGGACCAGTTTAGGGAGGTTTTTGGTTTCCCTACTCCCACCGTCTCTGACTTTCCTTCCCGAGCCGTAGCTCGAGATTTCTGGGGCGAGATAACCCACGTGGTTGAGTACAGTGATAGGTGGAGACCTGGAGATTTCAGAGAGCGCATCATATTCCACTTGGCCTTCCGCCTTGCTCATAGGATATTCAGCGAGACTCTTCTGGCGCGTATTGAGACGCCTAGAATATCTGACAGGGGGAGCTTTTGAGTTTATTTTGTATGGTCACAAGGGGATTTCCTGATTTTGCTGGGATGGTAGCGGAGGACTTGCATAGGATCAAGGGCCAGTCCAAGGGAGATATCTGTTGTGGAGGCTTGGTGACCCACATTGCTACTGCCGTGGGTCTAGATCTGACTACGTGTACACTTGTTGCAGCTGCAAAGCCACTAGGACTTTAGGAGATGATCATGAGGTGTATTCTCGTTCCTCGTGGTCTTACCACGCCATACCTCGCTATGCCATGGGGGACGATGGCTCCACAAGAGATTCTATGGTCATCTCAATTCTCAGTATTTGACCGCCAGTACTGGTCCGCCGCTTGGTTTCCTTACATGCAGGATGCCAGAGACTCTACAGCTGATGATGAGGAGGAGTTTGATGAAGGAGCTTCCATGGAGACCGGTACTGATACCGGCGGCCCTAGTGTTCCAGTTGTCGACCTTGATGATGAGGCGACAGAGGAGGAGACAGCGGCACCCCAACCACCACCTCAGCGCAGATCACGCCGTAGGTTCAGATATCCCGAGGCACACCAGAGGATTGATGATCTCACTGATCACATGATCAACGCTTACGCAACATTGACCGTTGACATTCATGAGCGTTTTGAGGACCAGCGCAGAGGTATTGAGGATTGGACGCATCAGAAGTTGGAGAGTCAGCACTATACTAGACGTATGATGGAGATCCAGCACCAGCAGATGTTGGGTTATCCCTTTGATCCGACCCAGCACCCTTACATTCCACATAAACCACCGCCACCGGCTGACTAGGATTAGAGGTGCATGGATTTTATTTATTTGTTTATTATGCTGTTCAGCTAGGTCTGGTGAGTATTCTGTTTCTTAAACTTCTATTTTGACCCATTGGGACATTGTGTCCCAAGTATGGGGTATTTGGATGTATTTATGTGAGCTTATGTGCTACTATGGTTTGTATGACTCTCTTGATGGATATTATTGTTTTATTTGGCTCTATGTATTTACCTGCCATTACATGCATACATACAGGTTTTTGTTTGAGAAAAACTGGTTTGAAAAAAAAAAATTTATCGACCGGGATGTTCATGGCCGATCGAGGTTGACCACCTCGGATGATGCCAAAACACCTCGACCGAGGTAGGTTCTTAATTGAGAGTTTTCGAAATATTTTGTGCTTCTTCTCTGGATATGACCTCAATGATGATATTGTTTGCAGATTGGTTTTGAAAATCTTATATGCTCGAAAGGTTTTATGATATGTTTAAGTTGCAAAATGCTTTGTTTTAAAATGCTAGCATGTTTAATACTTTGTTTTTATCAAAATTATGTTGAATTTGAAGGTTGACACCACATGATGAGTTCTCTCACATTCTTCCTGGAAAGACCAAGGCAATTCTTTCTCTTCTCTTCTTCTTCTTGATCATGATTAGCCCCTCATATACAGATTTGCCTCCCTTTACCTAAGGAAATTTGGAAGCAAGCAAGTGAAAAGAAAGTGAAAGTGAAGTTTAGATGTTGGTTGAAGGTTTAGAAAGAAACAAATTAGGTTTGGGGAAGTCAATCATGATGATGAGTAACTCGGCACCATTCACATAGCCGGGTGCTTGTGTCTTGCCAAAGAAAGATTGAGCGATATTCCTAACAGGTCATGGTATGTGAATCAAGGGTTTGAGGCATCTCGAGATATTGATGATTGCTGATCTCCTAGGCTTCCGTTATTATGCACCTCTGTCCATGCATCCCAAAAGGTAAAGTAAAATAAGCAAAGCTTATTGGTGGAAGATGTTGTGTAAAAGAAAGTGAAGTAAGATCCTTTTCCCGGATTCTAGCACCACATACTCTATATACATCCCACCCTTATACGTTTCTTGACCTCTTTTGGAAGCCCTTGAGACCTCAAGCTTGTTGATTGAATTGGTGGTTTAAATTGAATTATACATGATTAATTTCGATAAATATGATTAATTATGCATTCTATGATTTTATGCAAAGATGAACAACTTTCTTATATTTATAAAATGTTTTGATCATGTCTTG
Source organism: Fagopyrum homotropicum (assembly GCA_033239125.1). NCBI lineage: Eukaryota > Viridiplantae > Streptophyta > Magnoliopsida > Caryophyllales > Polygonaceae > Fagopyrum > Fagopyrum homotropicum. Next base: position 56,805,261 of record BSWB01000002.1, on the reverse strand, counting down.
ATTTTAATTGCCATGAAGCATTCTCTTAGAGTGATCTATGAGTGGAGCACACCACCAAAATGTTTTGAAATGCTTTTTATTGACCTTTTTGACTTATAATCCATTCTATCTTGTATTTAAGATTTGAAACTTGCTTGGGGACAAGCAAGGACAAGTATGGGGTATTTTTATAGCATGTATTATAGTCTATATTTTGGGATTGGTTTAGACGTTTTATCTTCATAAATCTGAATGTATGGATGTATATTCTTTGATCATATTGTTGTTTTGTCTACCTTTGCGGGAATCGAGGTCTACACCTAGTTTTGTTGTAATTGTAGGGAAAATGGCACGTTTTGCATCAAAATGGAGCTAAGGAAGCTAAGGAGTCATTGGAGCTACATTCTGGAGCTTTGAGAAGATCTCAGGAAGCATGGAAATGATTAAGAAGATTTATTTTGGACCAGATTCGAGATGATTTACATTCAGTTGAGATTCACCTCGGTTAGCTACAGTACCACCACGACCGAGGTGATCTTGAGGAGCGTCCCGACCGAGGCAAACACTCTGTCGCCGGCGAGATCTTTATTTATGGCTGAGATCTTCTATTTTTGGAAGGATATTTTATATTTTTGGCTGGATTTCTGGAAGGAATATATTATATTTGGCTGATTTATTTTAGAAACAATTTGATTTACTAGGCTTTTTCTAGTTTTGTGTTTAGTAAATGTACCCCTTGAGAGAAGAGTGTGTAGAGTTTGAAAATAAATACAAAAGATTGGGGTATATTTACTTAATTGAAACATTAAAAAGCCTAGTTGCTACTATAGTTTTTCAAAAAAGCCTAGTTACCAAAATTGCCCTTTATTTTAAGAGATATGGATATATTTTCTAGGAAATTATCTTTTTAAGATATCTTATCTTTGGAAGATAATTCTCCTATATAAAGGGTTGGATTTTCCACAAGTTCAACGATGCGGAGGGCAACCAGCAATTGAAGGATTTTCTGAAGAATTGAAGGAAGAGTTGAAGGAAGTTGAAGGTTCAAGGAAGGAAGGTATCATAGTTGGAATTGGCTTTTGAAGGAGTTTGTAAGATCTTCTTAGATTGCTTTTGGTTTGTTGTCTTTTCTGATTTGACTTGAGGAACGTTGTTTGATTGTTTGTTTGATTGAGTTATTGAGACCTTTGTGTTAAGGTCATCTTGTTTGAATATTGATTCATTTCCTATTAATTTGATTATTGTTGTCATGATGATTGTTGGCTAAGTTTCTTATGCGATTCTAGGGTGATTGGCTGAAAGTTGTGGGAAAGACGATGATAGAATGATCTTAATCCCAGCAGGACCTTGAAAGCTCGAGATTTACCTTAACCGTAGAACACCTCGCTCAGTCATTGAACATCTCGGCCGGGGTGGAATATAACTAAACGAGGTGAACCTTTTCCTGAACCTATCTGAGTTAAGATTCAAAGTTTGCCAAATCCTATTCTTATTATACCTTTCCTTGTTCAACGCAAGCCTAGGATGAGACTTACCCGGTGATTCCTTTGCTTGTATACCCAAGATCATGAGTGTAGGTAATAAAGGTTTATCCTTTATTGGGGTTTGAGTGTGCCTTCATCCCATCTTTGTGAGTTAGCTTGAGACTTACCCGGTAAAGGTTGATTCTATTCCCTTGGGTGGTGTGTTGGTTTGAGATTATAGTTCCTTTCCTTAGTACCTTGAGACGTACCCGGTGATAGGAGCTTTGGTTTGGGATAGTGAGTAGTGAGACTTACCCGGTGATCTATTCCCACCTTAGGTACACCTTCCCTTTGCAAACCTCAGCTTTATCGGCTTTATCTTTTGTGATCTTGAGTTGGAACCACAACTAGATGCTTTAATCCTTAGAATCCGCATTTTCTTAATCTGACTTTATATCATATTTGATTGCTTTAAATGCTTTTAGTAGTTATTTGACAACCGATTCCGTGCTTTGTTTCACCATAGTCCCTGTGTTCGACCCCTGGAATTCTTGCTTTTATTACAATTGATCCGTACACTGCGGGTTTGCATATTTTTCAAGCATACTTCTTGGGTTACAAATATTAAAGCTTTCACACACCTTTTGGAGCGAACAACATCATTCGTGAGGGTAGAGATAGGATAATTGTGAGGTCCGGGGCGCGTAGTTCCCCATCTGCTTTGACCGATGGAGCATCTATTGGAGCTGATGTGTTTGAGGACTATGTACGTCGAGTTGAGGAGGCGTTTAGGACGGGAGCACCACCTCCCATACCACCAGTACATGTACCTTCACCAGCGAGATCAGTTGAGGTCTCATAGAGGGTGACTCCGGTTAGGGTTGTACCTGAGGTAGTTGCACCAGTAGTAGTTGCACCCGAGCCGGTTTTGGATGATGTTAGGACGAGAGACGAGATGAGGTCTCCGAGACCTGATTCATGGTTAAAGTCTTCCCACAGCAGCATATACCCTACTTTGATGGGAGCGTAGGATTAGAGTTTGAGAAATGAATTGGGCATGTGGAGTCGTCTTTAGAGGTGATCCGTTGCCCGGAGGAGAGGCAGGTCGAGGTAGTCCACACGCTATTCCAGGATCAGGCCCAGTATTGGTGGAGGACAGTTAGAGGAGGTGTGACCAGGATGGACCAGTTGTTGAGCCTCGTCAGGTAGACCTTTTGCCCGGATTCACCGAGGAGAGACCGAGTCCAGGACTTTCTGGAGGCAGGAATCGAGGACGTCCCGGTCATTGAGACGATTAGACGGTTTCAGGCGGAGCTAGCTTTATTGGGGCCCACCGCACCCCGGCGGACCAGCACGTTTATCTATTTTTATGGAGATTGCGGGAGTCTACCCGTACTTACCTTGCGGGATTCCGTTGTGCCTCCCTGACGGAGTACCAGGACCGATCTTCGGAATACGAGAGGGACCAACCGGGCCCTAGGAGAGCTACTCAGTCCGGAGTAAAGATTCACTTCCCGGATTCTAGCATCACATTCCCTTTATACATCCCACCCTCACACATTTCTTGACCTTCTTTTGAAAAGTCCTTGAGACCTCGAGCTTGTTGATTGACTTAGTGGTTTAAACTGGATTATACATGATTAATTTTGATAATTATAATTTATTATGCATTCTATGATTTTATGCAAAGATGAACAACTTTCTTATATTTACAAAATGTTTTGAGCATGTTTTGATTTTAAATTCCATGAAGCATTCTCTTAGAGTGATCTATGATTGTAGCACACCATTAAAATGTTTTGAAAGACTTTTCGATAATTATGTATTTATTTGACTTATGTGGATGTATGACTTGACTCTTGATGGATATCTACTTTTTTATTTTGCTCTATGTGTTTATCTGAGATTACATGCATGCATACAGGTTATTTCATCGAGAAAAACGTCAAAAACTGGTTTGAAAAAAAAATTTTATGACCTCGACCGATGTGACTCTGACCAATCGAGGTGCAACACCTCGGTTGACTTAGAACATCTCGACCGAGGTGGTTTAACTGAGACAGTTTTCGAAACGATTTTTGTGCTTCTTATCTGGATATGACCTCAGTGATGATTTTGTTTGCTGACTCGTTTTGAAATCTTTATATGTTTGAAAGGTTTTATGATGTGTTTAAGTTGCTAAATGCTTTGTTTGAAATTTGTGGCATGTTTAATACTTTGTTTTTATCCAAATTATGTTGAATTTGAAGGTTGACATCACATGATGAGTTCTCTCACTTTCTTCCTAGAAAGACCAAGGCAATTCATTCTCTTCTCTTCTTCTTCTTGATCATGCTTGGCCCCTCATATACATATTTGCCTCCCTTTACCTATCCGGGAATTTGGAAGCAAGCAAGTGAAAGAAAAATTTAGATGTTGGCTGAACGTTAGAAAGAAACAAATAGGTTTGGGGAAGTCAATCATGATGATGAGTAACTCGGCAACATTCACATAGCCGAGTGTTTGTGTCTTGCCAAAGTCGGATTGAGCGATATTCCTAACGGGTCATGGTATGTGCATCAAGGGTTTGAGGCATCTCGAGAAATTGATGATTGCTGATCTACTAGGCTTCGGTTATTGTGCACCTTTGTCCATGCATCCCAAAAAGTAAAGTAAAAAGTAAATAAGCAAAGCTTATTGGTGGAAGATGTTGAAGTTCAAAAGGAAGTGAAGTAAAGATCCTCTTCCCGGATTCTAACACCACATTCCCTTTATACATCCCACCCTCACACGTTTCTTGACCTTCTTTTGAAAAGTCCTTGAGACCTCGAGCTTGTTGATTGACTTAGTGGTTTAAACTGGATTATACATGATTGTTGTGAGGACTGAAAGGAGGGAGAAAAATGGATCCCCGCATACGCTAGCATAGACGGCCGCTTACATCCGAAGAGAGAGAATTTGGATAATTGCTTAGGGAAGATCCCGAGAAGGACGCGATTTGGCGATTGTGTACTTTGAGATTATCTTAGGGTTTACATTTGGAGACGGATTGACATCCCGTTCTTCATTGTTTCTTAAGATTGTTGTGAGGATTTTTGTTACTTATTCTGCATTCATTAAACACATACATTGGTTGTTTGGATTTGAGATTGATAGTTTAGTTTTTATTGAGTTTTCGAGGATTTTACCTTTTTCTCTTCTTAATTTGATATTTGAATCAATGATGATGGTTATTGGCTAAAACCCTTTAGCAATTCTAAGGTGAAGGGTTGATAGTTGTGGCTTAGATAATTATAGATTGAGCGTAAACAGATTGGACCTTGAGAGTTGCGAGAAACCTCATCGACAACCTTTTCCACGGTCTGTTCTTGAGTTCCACGGCCGTGGTTCTTCAAGATCTAGCCGTGGTTTCCTCTATTTTACGTCATTTTCTTTTACTTTGATCCAAAGTTAAAGATTTGCTTTAACCTAGCCTTGGTTTGCCTTTCCTAGGTAGTAGTGAGACTTAACATCCTCTATTTCGGTTTCGAGTGTCACAAACTTAACCGTTTTGGCTTATCTTTGATTCCTTGGGTTTTGGCATGGGTATTTGAGAGTAATTCTTATCCTTTGATCCTTTCTATATTGCAGCCTCAACAACCTTTATAGAGAGATTCCTTGGGTGAGACATATAGGGTTTTGGAACTTCACCGTACATAACCTTACATTAGTTATACCTTTGCAATCTCGATTCTATCTTTATATCTATAGAATATCTTGAATCGATTTCCACAATTGAATACTTGGATCTTTAGGGTTGCTATTTTCCCAATATTTGCAAAGCTTCTATATTTTAATTGCTCTATAATTTGTGAACTGAATTTGATCCCCCAAATCCCAGAGTTCGATACTTTGGAATTCTTGTTTTACTACGCCGATCCGTACACTGCGGGTTCGCTTGCTTTGATTTCAGCTTTATAAATTTAAAGCTTATTTGCACGCACAGTTCCGAGCGAACATGTTTTTGGCGCCGTTTCCGGGGATTTGGTCTAGACCAAATTCGGCTCTCGGTTGTTGAGCTTGGGAGCTTCTGCTCTTGTGATTTGATTAGTCTTTTTGAGTGATTTTTGCAGATTCTTCAAGTATATCAGATTCAGCAACCACGCCGTTTAGTTGTGAATTTCGGAGGTGAAGACGTCCAAGATTTCGGGTTTAGCCCGCAAGTTATTAGCATGGTTCGCCAAAGCCAATTTGGTGGAACGAGTGTTGAGTCTCCACACCAACACTTACAGAAATTTGAGATTATTATGGAGATATTGAAGCCGAAGAGGGTTGTCAACAACAACTACAAGATAAAACCGTTCTTCTTCTCTTTGAAGGATAAGGCTTTGTCTTGGTATCAAGCTCTTCCAACTGGAAGACTGATAGCATGAATTATAGTCTATATTTTGGAACCTGTTTAGACGTTTTATCTTCAATAATCTACATGTTTGGATGCATATTATGTGATTATATCGTCGTTTCATCTACATTTGCGGGAATTAAGGTCTACACCAAGTTTCGTTGTAATCGTAGGTAAAATGGCACATTTTGCATCAAAATGGAGCTAAAGGAGCTAAGGAGTCATTGGAGCTACATTTAGGAGCTTAAGGAAGAATCCAGGAAGCATGAAAATGGATTAGAGATTTACCTTGGACCAGATTTGAGAGATTTCACATTCAGTTTAGAGCCACCTCGGTTGACCACAGAACCATCTCGACCGAGGTGATCCAGAGGAGCGTTCCGACCGAGGCAAACATCTTGGACGCGGCGAGATATATTTTATTCTTGGCTGAGATCTTTTATTTTTGGAAGGAGGGATCTTATATTTTTAGGCTGGATTTCTGGAAGGAAGATCATATATTTTAGGGATTTATTTGTGAGAGATAGAAATCTTTTATTAGGAAAATATCTTTTTAAGATATCTTATCTTTGGAGGGTAGTTTTCCTATATAAAGGGTTGGATTTTCCACAAATCCGACATCCACTACACCCCGCAACGACCCGCTAACGGCAAGAGGCCGCATACAAGAGTTAGGAAGGACTTTTGGAAGGTTGAAGGAAGATTGAAGGAAGGAAGTTGATAGCTTTTATAGCTTTTGTGAAGGGTTGTGGGAAAAACAATGATAGAATAATCTTAAATTCCAGTAGGACCCTGAAAGTTCGAGTCTTTATCCTTAACCCTAGAGTATCTCGCTCAATCGATGAACATCTCGGCCGGGGTGGAATTCGTCTGACCGAGGTGACTTTTCTGATCCGAAACTGAGAGTTAAGTGTTAGAGTTTGTCAAATCCTATTCTTATTACACCTTTCCTGGTTCAATGCAAGCTTAGGATGAGACTTACCCGGTAATTCCTTTGTTTGTTTACCCAAGATCATAAGTGTAGTTATTAAAGGTTTATCCTTTATTGGAGTTTGAGTGTGCTTTCATTCCATCTTTGTGAGTTAGCCTGAGACTTACCCGGTAAAGGTTGATTCTATTCCCTTAGGTGGTGTGTTAGTTTGAGGTTATAGTTTTTTTCCTTAATTCCTTGAGACTTACCCGGTAATAGGAGTTACGGTTTAGGATTAGTGAGTAGTGAGACTTACCCGGTGATCTATTCCACTTTAGTAACACCTTCCCCATGCAAAAAAATCTCAGCTTTGTCCGCTTATCTTTAGATCTTGAGTTGGAACCACAACTAGATGCTTTAATCCCTATAATTGCATATTTCCTTAATTGACTTTATTATCATCTTTGATTGCTTTAATCGCTTTTGTGGTTAGTAATTACATAGACTGCCTATACTTGCTTAGGTTTCACCTAAGTCCCTGAGATCGACACCCCGGAATTTCTTGCTTTTACTACGATTGACCCGTACACTGTGGGTTCACATCCTTGTTTTTAGCAAACGTCTTGGGTTATAAATTTAAAGCTTGCACACACCATTTGAAGCGAACAAAGACTTAACACATGGGAGGATTTATCTTCGGAGTTCCTCATCAAGTTCTTTCCACCATCCAAGACGGCGGAGTTTAGAGGTAAGATTAATGCTTTTTCCATGAAATCTATCAAAAGTTTATTTCAATCTTGGGAAAGGTTTCAGGATCTTTTATTGGATTGCCCACACCATGGCATTTCAAAGCTGGAGTTGTTGGAGATCTACTACAAGGGATTGGATATAGAAACATAATTCAAACTGCAATCTCTTTCTTGTGGTACATTCATGGACATGAGAGAAGATGACGTTTGGGACTTCATTGAGAAGCAAGCCCAAGTGATTGAGAAGTATTCCCACCGGAAAGTGGATCCGAGTAATCGGAACCAGGAGATCCGGGAGCAAAGTTGACTCAAGCTGCACAAACTCAAATATTTTCCCTCAACAATGAGATCAAAGAGTTGAAGGAAGTCATAAGAGCTGGCCTTCAAAAGACGAAGGAGCAAGAAGTTGGCTACCTAGGGAGAGATAATAACCATGGCAATAGGAACAACAACCGGAACAATAACTGGAACAACAACAACAATAGGAACTCCAACAACAACAATTGGAGATCCAACCAACAAAACTCCGGTAATTCTTATTCGCAAAATAACAATTCACTAACACCTCCATCTTCTTCTACTCCTTTGAAAAGCCAGGGTCAAATATCGAATGGCTCGGGCAAGCCGAAGAAGGATAAGCATGATGCTATGATGGAGGCGATCTTAGGAAAGCTCCAAGGATTGGAGAATCACATCACTTCGGTTGATAAGGCACAAAAAGCCTTAGAAAACCAAGTGTTCGGCAAGGCCGGAGAAGTTTTTAGAGATCAAGGGAAACTTCCCGGAAAGACGGAGGACAACCCGAAAGGAAGGGTGATGGCGATTACTACTAGGAGTGGTGTAACAACCACCGATCCACAACCTAAGTTTGTAGAAGTCCCCGCTGAGAAAGGAAAAGATAAGGAGAAGGAAGATGTCTATGTTCCTCCTCCAGCTTACAAACCTCCTCTGCCGTTCCCGCAATCTAGAGCAAGAGCGCGTCTAGACAAGCAATTCGGTAAGTTCATTGATCTAATCAGCAAACTGCATATTAACATACCTTTTATTGATGCAATTGTAGGTATGCCCGCTTACGGGAACTTCTTAAAAGAGATCCTCTCTAACAAGAGAAAGCTGGAAGACTTTGGAGAAGTCAAGATGAGTTCGGAATCTTCGGAGCTCATCAAAAACAATGATGGAGAAGATGCCCCCAAAGCTGAGAGATCTGGGGTCATTTTGTATTCCAATAGGAGTTGGTGAAGTCACATACGATGCCCTTTGTGACTTGAGAGCAAGTGTAAGCATCATCCCGCTTGTTTTGTGTAGGAAGATCAGTTTAGGTGAACCTAAACCGGTGAAGATGACGTTGTACGTGGCGGATCGATCAATAACTTTACCCGTAGGTATCATTGAAGACGTCCCAGTCAAGCTCGGTAAGTTCTACATTCCTATAGATTTTGTTATGCTTGACATTCCTGCAGATTATCCGATCCCGATCATACTCGGGAGACCATTTCTTGCAACCTCCGGTTGTATGGTTTGTTGCAAGAACGTTAGACTAGCTTTCGATATAAGAGAAAAGAAGGTTGAATTTGTTATCTCACCCTTGGTGAAAGAGCCTACACTTGGAGAGGATATGTTCAACATCTATGACGAAGAGGCGTCTAGAGAGGAAGTAAGTTCGATCCTGTTTAAAGATCCATTGCAAAAGGTCATAACAATGAGCATCATGGAAAAGGGAGAAGAAGAAGATTGCAATGATGAGGTTGAAGCTTTGGAGGAGCTAAAAGAGGTACATAATGAAGAGTTTGAAAAATTCTATGATGGCTCGGAAAACAGAAGAAACCACGGCCAGTCGTGCTATTCCACGGCCGTGGTTCCACAAATTCAACCCGTAGAGTGTTATTTCGAGAATATCAGAGACTTCCACGCCCTAAATCACGGCCGTGAAAGTAACAAGTGTGCCGTTGTTTTGGGAAATTCTAACAATAATTCCGTCTTTCCTACAACCACTCTTGAGTCTTCTTCCACTACTCCCACATCCTTAGAGACTTCGAAGGAAGCATCGAGCACGCCTCAAGACACATCAAAGGCATCAATGGCTTTGGAATTGAAGCCGCTTCCCACACATCTTCGGTATTCTTTTCTTGGAACCAATTCTACCTTTCCCGTTATTGTTAGTTCCGATTTAAAGGAAGATGAACATGAGAAACTTATGGATGTTTTGAGGAAATATAGGAAAGCTTTAGGGTATACCATAGCGGATCTTGTAGGAATTAAACCATCTTTATGTATGCACAAGATTCTAATGGAGGAGGATTACAAGCCTTCACGACAACCTCAAAGACGGTTAAACCCGGTCATGAAAGAGGTTGTGAAGAACGAAATCCTTAAGTTACTTGACGCAGGTATCATCTATCCTATCTCCGATAGCAAGTGGGTGAGCCCAGTTCAAGTCGTCCCAAAGAAGGGAGGAATGACCCTTGTGACCAACAAGAACAACGAACTCATTCCAACGAGAACCGTGACGGGTTGGAGGATGTGCATTGACTACTACAAGCTGAACAATGCAACTAGGAAGGATCACTTCCCACTATTATTCATAGATCAAATGCTTAAAAAGGTTAGCATAACACTCCTACTTTTATTACCTTGAAGGTTATAGTGGTTTCTTTCAGTTTCCGATTCACCCGGACGATTAAGAGAAGACCATATTCACGTGCCCATGGGGTACGTTTGCTTATAAGAGGATGCCATTCGGACTTTGTAACGCTCCAGCCACCTTTCAAAGGTGTATGATGGCCATCTTCTCGGAGTATATTGAGGAAATCATGGAGGTTTTTATGGATGATTTCTCAATTTATGGTTCCTCATTTGACAATTGTCTTACTAACCTTTCTCTTGTTTTGCAAAGATGTGAAGTCACTAACCTTGTCCTAAATTGGGAAAAGTGTCAATTAATGGTTAAGAAGGCATTGTGCTAGGACATTTGATCTCTAATAGAGGGATCAAAGTTTACAAGGCTAAGATAGAGACGATAGAGAAGCTTCCTCCTCCATCTTCGGTGAAGGGGATAAGAAGTTTCCTAGGACATGCAGGGTTTTATAGGAGATTCATCAAAGACTTCTCGAAAATTTTGAAACCACTAACTAATCTATTGATGAAGGATGTTGTTTTTAATTTTTCGCAGGAATGTTTAGATGCCTTCTATAAGATTAGAGAAGCTCTCATCTCAGCCCCGATAATCAAACTTCCGGATTGGAATCTTTCATTCGAGGTTATGTGTGATGCGAGTGACGTAGCTGTTAGAGCGGTGCTTGGACAAAAGAAGGAAGGCCGCACTCATGCCATCTACTATGCTAGCAAGACGCTAGATGAAGCGCAGCTCAACTACGCCACAACTGAAAAAGAATTTTTAGCCGTTGTATATGCTTTTGAAAAGTTTCGTTCTTATCATATAGGAGCGAAGGTGATTGTATACACGGACCATTCAGCAATATGGTATTTGCTCGCCAAGAAGGATGCAAAGCCAAGGATGATTAGATGGATCCTTGTTGTTCAAGAATTCGATCTAGAGATTCGCGACAAGAAAGGTTCCGAAAATTCTGTTGCGGATCACTTAAGTCGTCTACCATACACCGAAGGCGACGATCTACCCATCGATGACTCCTTCCCGGATGAGCACTTACAAATCATGGAAGAATGCATCGATAAGATTTCTAGAGGTAACGAACCTAGGTTTGCTGATTTTGTAAATTACTTGGTTTATCAGGAAATACCTCCCGGATTATCCTATGCACAAAGAAAGAAGTTCTTTAGGGATGTCCGCCAATACCATTGGAATGAACTACTACTCTTCAAGAGAGGTCCCGACGGCATCATTAGGAGATGTGTGCCGGAAGACAAAATGCAAAGTGTCATTCGTCATTGTCATTCACTTCCTTGTGGAGGACACGCTAGTTCCCATAAAACTAGCGCTAAGGTATTGCAATCCGGATTCTTTTGGCCTACTTTGTTTAAGTATGTGCAAACTTTTGTTTCTTGTTGCAATGCTTGTCAAAGAACATGAAATATCTCTAGGAGAAACGAGATGCCTCTCAACAATATTCAAGAGGTGGAAATCTTTGACGTTTGGGGATTTGATTTCATGGGACCATTACCATCATCTTGCGGAAACCAATACATACTTCTCGTTGTAGATTATGTTTTGAGATGGGTTGAAGTAGAGTTGGGTCCGATTCAAACGAAACCGCTGAACCGGCGGTTTGTGAACCGGCGTAAACCGCCGGTTTGGTCGAACCGGAGGTTTACGGTTTAGGTTTAGGTTTGACCAAGAGTCAAACCTAAACCGACGGTTCAAACCGGAGGTTTAACCGACGGATTCAACCTTTTTTATTTTTTTTTTACTAAACCCTCGGTTAAACCGACGGCTTTGTAAAAAAAGACGTTGAATTTTAATTTTAATTTTTTTTAAAATTGTGTCTCAAACCGCCAAACCGGTTTGGCAAACCGCCGGTTTAGGTTTAGGTTTGGCCAAAGGCCAAACCTAAATTGTCAGTTCCCAAACCTAAACCGTAGGTTTAGGTTTGGGACCCATATCTAGGTTGAAGCTATTGCCTCTCTAACTAACGATGTTATGGTGGTTGTCAAATTCTTTAATAGAACTATTTTCTCAAGGTTTGGGATACCATGAACCATTATTAGTGACGGAGGTTCACACTCCATAGCCCGACGATTCGAAGCTCTACTAGCTAAGTATGGGGTGACTCACAAGATCGCCACTCCATACCATCCGCAAACAAGTGGACAAATGGATATTTCAAATAGAGAGATCAAAGGAATCCTTGAGAAGACGGTGTCAAAAACAAGGAAAGATTGGTCCTTGAAGCTAGATGACGCATTATGGGCATATAGGACAGCATACAAGACTCCCATCGGCACAACACCATACAACCTTGTGTGTGGGAAGTCTTGTCATCTCCCGGTAGAGCTGGAACACAAGGGGTATTGGGCTGTGAAGTGGTTGAATTTCAGCATGAAAGAAGCGGGCGAGAAGCGCCTCTTAGACCTTAATAAGCTAGAAGAACTCCGCTTGAACACCTATGAGAACGCCAAGATCTACAAGGAAATGGCGAAGCGTTGGCATGATAAGCATATCATTCCAAAAGACCTCAAAAAGGAGATCAAGTTCTCCTCTTCAATTCTCGACTTTGACTCTTTCCAGGTAAGCTTAAATCTCGTTGGACTAGACCTTATGCGATTAAACGTGTTTTTCCCATGGCGCAGTTGAAGTATGGGGTGAGAAGTGCGGAAGTTTCAAGGTGAATGGTCAACGACTTAAGAAGTACTCACCGGAGCTCCAAGCTGAGGAAATCGCTCCGATTGTCCTCATTTGAACATAGAAACGGTCTAGCTACGGAGCCAAAACAAAGCGCTTCTTGGGAGGCAACCCAAGGCATTGCATTTTTGTTTTTGTTTTCTTTCTTTCATTCTTAGGTTAGTTTAGGTTAAATGTCGTTTTTGTCTGTTTTTCCCTTGATACCTTCAGGTATGTTGTGTTTTTGGATTTCAGGAATAAGGAATGGGCAAGAGAAGAGAAGAAAAGCCGAAAAAATTTGACGAAACTTGGATTTTTGGCACAGATCAGAGAGTTCCACGATCGTCCGTACAAAACCACGGCCGTGGAACACCCCGACTGGCCGTGGTTTTCCAAAATTTTACGGTCACTATATATTTCCCTCTCCTTCACAAAAACTCACTCTTCTACCAAAAACCACGCCCCAAACCACGTCTAGTCGCCGGAAATCGCCCCTTCTCGTAATTCCTCATCCGGATACTGATTCGAACTATTATTCAACCAAAAGTGGAGCAAATCGAATCCCCTACAAGATCCCATCAACAAACTCAGCAAACAATCAACATTTGGGAAGGATTTTGGATTTTTTTCAAATCCAAACCCTCGGTTTTCTCTCTTTCTCTTCTTGGTTGATTTGGTTCGTTTTTCATGCAAATTTATAGGAGAACTGAATGAAATTAGAATTAGAAGTAGTTTAGGGATGAAATTGCTGAGTTTGTTGTGCATTTCCTGAGTTTTTGAGGAATTTCAAGGAATTCTACGGGTCCGTACAGTTCCACGGCCGTGGTTTTGCCAAGAATAGACCGTGGTTTTATTTCTGTTTTGAGTGCAAAATGTTTAGGAGGAAGTCTAGTAGAAACAATAAGCAAAAGGGTGATGAGTCTTCTTCTTCTTCCCAACCCCCTCCCAATGAACCACCATCACCACCATCCCCTGGGATTCCCACAATTCATGAAGATCATGAAAGGGCCATGGATAAGATTTCTAAGAGAGCCGTGATAGGACCTAGGTACATTGCTTTAGAGGAGCTTAAAGAGCTGAATGTTGTTAATGACTTGACTTGGCTATTAGATAGAGTTGGATTGATCATATTCTCCTCTATTAGGGAGGATGCTTATGAAGAGATCACAAGGGAGTTCATAACTTCCTTCGAGCATAGTGTCGTTAGCCAAACGGTGTCATTTAGGTTGATGGAGCGTAACTACGAGTTCTCCATAGTACAGTTTGGAACCATGTTTGGGTTAAGAGAGCTTCAATGGAAGGTTTCCTAGGGGAGTGAACGCTAAAGACTTTTGGAGAGAGATAGCCATAATTTACGCTTCCGAGGACCGTTGGCAACCGGACGATTCTAAGGCCAAGCTCATCTACCACTTAGCCATAAAGATAGCTCATAGGATCCTATCGGAATGCCTCTTCCCTAGAACCGAAACACCTCAAAAGATCAAACTCGATGAGCTCTTCATTCTCTATAGCATGCTTACCGGTCATCCCACGGATTGTGCCACTTTGCTTGCCTCTACCCTTAGTAAGGTGAAGAAAAAATCGGCCGGGAACATAGGATATGAAGGTATGGTGACACATATTGCCAACCAGCTGGACATTGACTACTCCGCTTGCACTAGGATAGCTGCGACACCTTTGGGTCTCAATAGCCTCATGACTAGAGGACTTATCTTTCCTCGCCACTGTGGTCCACCTACCGCAGCCATGCCTTGGGAGGAAAGAGGTGGTAGAGGCATTCCATGGCTTCCGGAGTACTCTCTCATGCTTGGCCGCCATAACTAGAAGGAGACCTTTGTTCCGATGCATACTAATAGGTTAGTAGCTCCTCCTTATGTGCCAGATGAGGTTCTAGTTGAGGCTGCAGTTGATGATGATGAGGAGATGGGAGGAGGAGACCATCCAGATTGAGGAGGGGATGAGCATGAATTTGGATCATTCCTGGAGCAGCCAGCAGACTTCCCAAAGCCACCTAGGAGATCCCCCCACCAATCGAGACCTTCCAATTCTTCTTCCTCACGCTGAGCTAGTGTTGGCGAGCGCCCGACATGGATAGAAGCTCCACCTATTTGGTATAGACAGAATCCATCTTGGATGGGAGCTCCACCTCCTTGGTATGATCAGCCACCAATTGCACCGACGCCTATTCAGCAGCAGCAGCCGGAGTGGTTACAACAGCCTCCCGCATGGTATGGACAACAGCCGGCATGGGCGAGTGACCTTTCCAGGAGGGTGGGAGACTTTGAGATCCACCAGCAGGCGCATGATGTGGAGCGACAGGAGAACGCTAGGATCTTACGTGATGTATACCGACAGTAGTTTGGGCGTCCCCTCAGCTCCGACTTCTTTCCATATCCGCCACCTCCTTCAGAGTGATCGTTGATGGATGCTTTGAGCCACTCTACCACCATTAGTGAGTTTTCTTTGTTTATTTTCTTTTCTTTATTTTTTCTTGAACATTGAGGACAATGTGTATATCAAGTATGGGGTGGGGTGTGACTCTTGTTTGTAATAACTCGATACACTTGCTTGCTTTTAATTCCATGAACACTTGCATCTTTCTTTTATTTGTCACACGTTTCATTATTACATTGCATTGAAAAGCTTTGGAAAATCCATAAAAATTTTGAAAATTTTGAAAAATTATTGTGCTTCTAAGATTAGAGATAATTTCTATGATGAATCTACTTGTGGAATGAGTTTTTGATGACTTTTGTATGCTTGAATTGAATTATGAATTGTGAAAAAATTGAGTATGTTGTTTAACCTTTTCTTGCAAGTTTCATAATGTGAAAGTTTTATCTAAATCATATTGATGAATAAAGGTTGAAATCAAAATATAAGTTCTTATACTTCTTTATGAGATGATTAAGGCACCTCGATTTTCTTGCTTCTTTCTTAGATCATTTAGCCCCTCAATAAAAAATATTTGCCTCCTTTACCTATCCGGGATTTAGGAAGAGTTGATTTTGGCATATTTGATGTGGGAGGGCCATGAAAGCAATTGTTTGAATTCAAAGTATAGAAAAATAGGTTTGGGAAAGTCAATCATGATGATGAGTAACCGGAACCATTCACATAGCCAGGTGTTTGTGTCTTGCCAAAATCGGATTGAGCGATATTCCTAACGGATTATGGTATGTGCATCAAGGGTTTAAGGCATCTCAAAATTGAGAAACGTCAATCACCTAGGCTTCGGTTTGTGTGCACCGCTGTCCATATTTCCAAAAGTAAAGTCGAAAAATTTTGTGTAAAAAGTAAAGAGCAAAGCTCTAAGTTGGTGGCTAGTTCAAATGGTGAAAAGAAAAGAGTTTGTGTTGTTCCTTTTTCCCGGATTCATACACCACATTCCTTTACAAGTTTCCCACCCTTTCCATATTCTTGAACTTACTTGAAAGTCCTTGAGATCATAAGAATGTTAATTGACTTGGTGATCTAAATTGAACTTTCACATGTTTGATTTTGACAATACTTGAAGGTTATGATGTTTGTCTTGAAGTTTATGCAATTTATGATGTTTCCTTCGCTTTACATATTTTGGTTTGTGTATATGAATATTTTCAAGGAAGCATGAAGCAAGATTTGAGGATGATATATTGATTAGAAGCACATTACCTAAAAGATTGTTTTTGTTTTGTTTTGTGCAAAAAGTAAAGAGCAAAGCTATAAGTTGGGGACAAGATTGTTTTTTGTTTTGTTGCATTGCATTGAAAAGCTTTAGAAAAGATTTTTTTTTGTTTTGTTTTGTCGACTTGAGATATCCGGGGGAGTATATTAAGGATTGAGATTTGAACCCTTATGGTCGGATTGACGTTTCACCTACTTGAAGGAATGATACAAGCATATGAAGAATACGAAGAACTCCCCCAATGTGTTGGGATGTCATGGAAAAACAAAGAAGATAAGGTCAACTGTTTGGAAGCACGGTTAAGTCCTGTAGTTGGACCCTTCTGGTTGCACATAAGTGAGAAAGCTTAGAAGATTTTCCTTATCACCATTCCTTCAGAAAAGGGAAAAGGAGGGATTAAGCGGACTGATAGCATGAAATATGACTATATTTTAGGCACTTGTTTTGATTGTTTTTCCCTCTTAGATGTGTACATGGATATGAGTTTGAAGCATTTATGAGAACATTCACCTATTTTGTCAATATAGAGATCTACACAAGCTTTGTTATGTTTATAGGTGCATAAAGGCTTGAATTGGAGCATATATGCAAAGGGATAAGAGTATTGGATCATGCTAGATGCTTTGTAGAAGCTAACGAAGGGCATGATTAGAGAACTTTACGAAACAAAGGCTTTCACAAAGGCTATTGAATTCCACGACCTAAACCACGACTGTGGTTATGCATTGAGTTCGTGGAAGGTGATTTTGAAGAGCAACAGAAAGTTCCACGCCCTAAACCACGACCGTGGTTTATTATACTAGACCGTGATTTCCATGACGATGCCACGTGTCATATTTGCCACGTCAGCAATTGTTCGCTCCAAAAGGTGTGTGCAAGCTTTAAATTTATATCCCAAGAAGTATGATTGAACAAATATGCGAACCCGTAGTGTACGAGTCAATTGTAATAAAAAGCAAGAATTCCAAGGATCGATCACAGGGACTTAGGTGAAACAAAGCACAAAATCGGTTGTCAAATATTGCAATTAACCAAAAGCAATTACAACAATCAAAGATGATATAAAAGTCAAGTAAGAGGAAATGCGGATTCTAGGGATTAAAGTATCTAGTTGTGGTTCTGACTCAAGATCTCAAAGGATAACGCGGACAAAGCTGAGGTTTGCAAAGGGAAGGTGTTTCTAAGATGAGAATAGATTACTAGGTAAGTCTCACTACTCACTATCCTAAACCCAAGCTCCTATCACCGGGTAAGTCTCAGGCTAACTCACAAAGATGGGACGAAGGCACACTAAAACCCCAATAAAGGATAAACCTTTATTACCTACACTCTTGATCTTAGGTATACAAACATAGGAATCACCGGGTAAGTCTCATCCTAGGCTTGCATTGAACCAGGAAGGTGTAATAAGAATAGGATTTGGCAAACTAGAACACTTAACTTCAGTTTCGGATTAGGAAAGGGTCACCTCGTTCAGTCAAGTTCCCACCCCGGGCGAGATGTTCTTCGACTGAGCGAGGTGTTCTAGGGTTAAGGTTAAAGACTCGAGCTTTCAAGGTCCTACTAGGATTAAGATTATTCTATCATCGTCTTTCCCACAACTTTCAGCCAATCACCCTAGAATCGCATAAGAAACTTAGCCAACAATCATCATGATAACAATAATCAATTTAATGAAAAGGGAATCAATATTCGAATAAGAAAACCTTAAGAAAAAGGTCTCAATAACTGAATGAAATATCAAACAACAAGCGTTCCTCAAATCACAAATCAGCAAAGACAACAAACCAAAAGGAATCTAAGAAAGTCTTACAAACTCCTTCAAAAGCTAACTCCAAACTATGAATCCTTCCTTCCTTCCTTGATCTTCAATCCTTCAATCCTTCCTTCAAAGCTTCCAGAAAATCCCTCAATTGTTGGATGCTCTCAGCATGTAAGCATGTTTCAACTTGTGGAAAATTCAAATATAGGAGAATTATCTTCCAAAGATAATAATATCTTAAAAAGATAATTTCCTAGAAAATATATCCATATCTTTAAAATAGATCTCCCAAAAATAATATCTTCCTTCCAGAAATCCAGCCCAAAAATATAAGATATAATTTTTCCAAAATTAAAAGATCTCAGCTAAAAATATGGATCTCGCCGGCGGCAGGGTATTCGCCTCGGTCGGGATGCTCCTCAAGATCACCTCGGTCGAGGTGACATTGTAGCTGACCGAGGTGAATCTCAACTGAATGTGAAATCTCTCGAATTTGGTCAAAAGTCAATCTTCTTGACCATTTCCATGCTTCTTGAGTTCTTCTTTAAGCTCCAGAATGTAGCTCTAATGACTCCTTAGCTCCTTAGCTCCATTTCAATGCAAAACGTGCCATTTTACCTAAAATTACAACGAAACTAGGTGTAGACTTCAATTCCCGTAAAGGTAGATGAAACAACAATATAATCACATAATATACATCCATACATACAGATTATTAAAGATAAAACGTCTAAACCAGCTCCAAAATATAGACTATAATACATGCTATCAAAATACCCCATACTTATCCCTTGCTTGTCCCCAAGCAAGTTCCAAATCTTAAGCACAAGATAGAATGGATTATAAGTCAGAAAAATTAATGAAAAGCATTTCAAAACATTTTCGGTAGTGTGCTCCACTCATAGATCACTCTAAGAGAATGCTTCATGGCAAATAAAATCAATACATGATCAAAACATTTTATAAATATAAGAATGTTGTTCATCTGTGCATAAAATCATAGAATGCATAATAAATCATAATCATTGAAATTAATCATGTATAATTCAGTTTAAACTACCAAGTCAATCAACATGCTCGAGGTCTCAAGGGCTTCCAAAAGAAGTCAAGAAACGTGTCAGGATGGGATGTATATAGGAAATGTGGTGCTAGAATCCGGGAAAAGGATCTTTCTTCACTTTCTTTGAAACTCAACATCTTCCACCAATAACCTTTGCTTATTTTACTTTACTTTTTGGGATACATGGACAGAGGTGCACAATAACCGAAGCCCAGGAGATCAGCAATCATCAATTTCTCGAGATGCCTAAAACCCTTGATGCACATACCATGACCCGTTAGGAATATCGCTCAATTCGACTTTGGCAAGACACAAACACCCGGCTATGTGAATGGTGTCGAGTTACTCATCATCATGATTGACTTCCCCAAACCTATTTGTTTCTTTCTAACACTTTCAGCCAACATCTCAACTTCACTTTCACTTTCTTTTCACTTGCTTGCTTCCAAATTCCCGGATAGGTAAAGGGAGGCAAATCTGTATATGAGGGGCTAAGCATGATCAAGAAGAAGAAGAGAAGAGAATGAAAATCCTTGGTCTTTCCAGGAAGAATGTGAGAGAACTCATCATGTGGTGTCAACCTTCAAATTCAACATAATTTTGATAAAAACAAAGTATTAAACATGCTAGCATTTTAAAACAAAGCATTTTGCAACTTAAACATATCATAAAACCTTTCGAGCATATACAGATTTCAAAAACCAATGTGAAAACAAAATCATCACTGAGGTCATATCCAGAGAAGAAGCACAAAACGTTTAGAAAAAATCTCAGTTAAGAACCCACCTCGGTCGAGGTGTTCTGACGTCATCCGAGGTGTCTACCTCGTCCAGTCAAGAACATCCCGGTGGAGGTCATACATTTTTTTTTTCAAACCAGTTTTTCTCAAACAAAAACCTATATGTATGCATGTAATGACAGATAAGCACATAAAGTCAAGTAAACAGAATAAGATCATAATATCCGGGAGTCATACAAACATACACAGATAAGTCAAGTAAGATACATCCAAATACCCCATACTTAGGACACATTGTCCCAATGGGTCAAATATAAGTCTTGGACACAGAAAACTCACCGGACCTAGCTGAACTGCATAATAAAGAAAGAAAATCCATGCAGCTCTATTCCTTGTTAGTTGGTGGTGGTGGATGTCAGACCTAGTTGCCTCGGTTGACCAAGAACATCTCGGTCGAGGTGTTGTGACACCAACTGAGATGTGTCTGAGTCAAGCTCCGTCTTCTCAATTTCTCGAATTTATGTCCTTCTAGTGTAGCTCCTGAGCTGTAATCCTTCCTTAGAGAGTACCTGGTTTTTGTCTAGAGGACGCCAAAAACAAAGCAAAGCAAAAGCAAACTATCCTAACTAAGCTAGAAAAGGGAAAAGAAAGCAATACCTTGGGTTGCCTCCCAAGAAGCGCTTGATTTAAGGTCGCTATCTGGACCGTACTTCATCCTTAAACATGTTGGAAGGTGTCCTCACCCCATACTTCACCTTCATCATGGGGTGAGATAAAGAAGTCTATCAAACGTTCCAGCAAATGCAAGTGCTCATTAGGGAATGAATCATCTATGGGTAGGTCGTCCTTCTCGCGCGAAGAGGGAGGGAGCCGGCTGAGGTGATCCACAACAGAATTCTCATACCCCTTCTTATCGCGAATCTCTAGGTCAAACTCTTGAAGCAAGAGAATCCAATGAATGAGGTGCGGCTTTGCATCCTTCTTAGCAAGCAAGTAGCGAATGGTTGCATGGTCGGTGTAAACAATAACTTTCGCTCCCACTAAGTAAGAGAGAAACTTCTCAAAAGCGTATACAACCGCCAAGAGCTCCTTTTCGGTGGTGGCGTAGTTCAGTTGAGCTTCATCTAGCGTTTTGCTAGCATAGTAAATGGCGTTGGTCCGGCCATCCTTCTTTTCTCCAAGTACCGCTCCTACGGCCACATCACTCGCATCACACATGATCTCAAAGGGAAAAGTCCAGTCGGGAGGTTGAATGATAGGAGCGGTGATCAATGCTTCCTTTATCCTGTGAAACGCATCAAGGCATTCCTCCGAAAACTCAAAAACAACATCTTTATTCAAGAGATTAGTGAGTGGTTTAGAAATATTCGAGAAATCCTTGATGAACCTCCTGTAGAGACCTGCATGCCCGAGAAAACTCCGCACACCCTTAACAGAATAAGGGGAAGGAAGTTTCTCAATAGTCTCGATCTTAGCTCGATCGACCTCAATACCTCGGTTGGAAACAAGGTGTCCTAGCACAATTCCTTCACTAACCATAATGTGACACTTCTCCAAATTCAAGACGAGATTAGTGTCTTCACAACATTGTAGCACTAGAGAAAGGTTAGACAAGCAATTATCAAAAGAGGAACCATATACCAAAAAGTCATCCATGAATACCTCCATGATCTCCTCTATGTACTCGGAAAAGATAGCCATCATACCGCGCTGGAAGGTAGCGGTGCATTACATAATTCAAATGGCATCCTCCTATAAGCTAACGTCTCCCATGGACAAGTGAAAGTGGTCTTCTCTTGATCATCCCGATGGATGGGAATCTGAAAGAAGCCACTATAACTATCTAGATAGCAAAATTGGGAATTTTGGGCTAACCGCTCAAGCATTTGGTCGATGAAGAGAAGTGGAAAATGGTCCTTCCGAGTGGCCACGTTCAACTTCCTGTAATCGATGCACATCCTCCAGCCCGTAATGGTCCTAGTTGGAATCAACTCATTGTTCTTATTCGTCACAACGGTCATCCCTCCTTTCTTCGGAACTACATGCACTCGGCTCACCCACTTGCTATCCGAGATAGGAAATATGATACTTGCATCCAACAACTTAAGAATCTCCTTCTTCACAACCTCTTTCATGTCGGATTTAACCGTCTTTGAGGTTTCCGTCAAGTCTTATGATCATCTTCCATTAGTATTCTATGCATGTAGAAAGAAGGCTTAATACCAATAAGATCATAAATAGTATATCCCAAAGCATTTCGATGTTTCCTCAAGACATGCATCAGTTTAGATAATTTAGTTTCGGAAAGGGAAGCACTTACGATAACGGGATATGTAGAATCCGGTCCAAGGAAAGCATACCTCAAGTGACTAGGAAGTGGTTTAAGCTCCACAACTGGGGGTGCTTTTTGAGGGGGTTCCGTGCTTCCTTCTTCTAGTGGAGTAGACTTAGATCGAAGAACTGGACTTTCAGAAGTCTCAGTTGACATCATCTCGATTGTGACCTTGGTCGAGGTCCAAGGTGGGTGACCGAGATGTTCTTCAGATAAGAACACCTCGCTTGGTCCAGAAAGTGCCTCGGTCGAGGTACTGGAATTGGGACCAAAACTCGATTTTCTCCTCTCCTGAGTTAGTTTCTCAATCTTAGCTCCTGGATCTGCTTCCAGTGCCTTTAAGCTCCATATACCTGTATCACAAGAAACATCTATACCTTCCTCCATTAAACTAAAACTAAGAACTCTTTCAAGAGGGTCATTAATAAGGATAGAGCTCACCAAGTCTCTTGATTCTTCTTCATCATAGATGTTGAAGATATCATCCTCCAGCGGCTCTCCTTTCATTGCAGCAAGCAATGCAAACTCCACTTGATCTCCAATAATGTTGAATTTCAACTTGGCGTTCTTATAATCCACATTGCAACCCGAAGTTGCTAGAAATGGTCTCCCGAGAATGATAGGAACGGG
The DNA here is from genome assembly GCA_033239125.1 of Fagopyrum homotropicum. Classification (NCBI taxonomy): domain Eukaryota; kingdom Viridiplantae; phylum Streptophyta; class Magnoliopsida; order Caryophyllales; family Polygonaceae; genus Fagopyrum; species Fagopyrum homotropicum. The sequence goes on along the minus strand of BSWB01000002.1, from coordinate 56,782,314 downwards.
ATAATGTCTATAGGTAAATAAAATTTACCTAACTTGACGGGAACGTCTTTCAAGATGCCCACGGGATGGCTAATGGAGCGATCCGCCATGTACAGCCTTATCTTCGCCGGATTGGGCTCTCCAAGTCCGATCCTCTCACATAGCTCTAGCGGGATGATGCTCACGGTGGCTCCTAGGTCACACAATGCCTCATAAGTTGCATCCCCAACTTGAATGGGAATGCAAAATGAGTCGGGATCTCTCAATTTGGGTGGCATCTTTTCCATGATTTGAATGAGCTATGAGGACTAAGATGTCGTCCTAACTTCTCCAAAGTCTTCCAGTTTCCTCTTCCTTGATAGAATCTCTTTCAGAAACTTCCCATAGGCGGGCATCCCTAGAATTGCATCAAGGAAAGGGATGTTAATGTGTAGTTTATTCATTAAGTTAAGAAACTTACCGAAATGCTTGTCTAGATGTACTCTGGCCCTTGACTGGGGGAATGAAAGTGGTGGTTTATAAGTAGGAGGTGGGACATAAACTTCAGATTTATCCTTCACTTTATGGGACTCCACCTCGGTTGGCACCTCGACCGAAGTGTTCCTCGTCTGATCCTGGACCGAGGTGTTCTTCATCTACACTGGCACCGACCTAGGTACTGGATCTGTAGTTTTTAGTCCACTTCTCGTCGTGTGTGCCATAATATGTCCTTTAGGGTTGCTCTCTGTCCTTTCTGGGAGCTTCCCTGGATCTCTTAGCCCTTCATTCGCCTTATTAAAGAATTGTTGCTCTAAGGCTTTTTGTGCCTTTGAAAATGAAGTCATTGATGTCTCCAAAGCGTTGAGCTTGATCAAGATTGCCTCCAGCACTGCATCTTTCTTCTTTGGCTGGGACGAACTTGATCCAGGCTCCTGGATCTTTAATGGAGTAGAAGAAGAAGAGGAAGGGTTAAAGGCATCATTACCATGAGAATAAGGGTTACCCGAATTTTGTTGATTAAATCTCCAATTGTTGTTGTTGGAGCCTCTATTGTTGTTGTAATTATTGTTCCGTGACCCTTGGTTGTTGTTTCTTCCTTGATATCCTCCATCTTACTCCTTTCTGTGAGCTACTAAAAGCTCCTTTAATTGCTTCACATCAATGCTAAGCGAGATGAGTTGATTTCCATTTGATGAAGTGTCTTTGAAGCTAACTCTCCTTGCTCCATTCTCGGCTCCTTGATGGGAGTAAATCTCCATATGCAAAGCTTGCTTTTCAATGAACTCCCAAGCTTTGTCTATCGGCATATCCATGAATGTACCGGCGGAAAGTAGTTGGAGATTGAATTTAGTAGCTCCATCTAATCCCTTGAAGTATATCTCCAGCAACTCTATCTTTGGAATCCCATGATGTGGGCAATCCAATATAACATCTTTGAATCTCTCCCATGACTTGGACAAACTCTCCTTGTCCTTCATGATGAATGCATTGATCTTCCCTCTTATTTCAGCGGTCTTAGAGGGAGGAAAGAACTTTGTTTGAAACTCCGTTGTCATCTCTTCCCAAGTGTTGATCTTTCCGGGTGGAAGAGATTGATACCAAGCAAGTGCCCTGTCTTTCAAAGAAAAATAGAAAGGCCTCAACTTGTAGTTGTTATTTTCCAGCCTTGAAGGTCTCAAGGTCAACATCAGAATCTCATAGTTTTGCAAATGCTGATGCGGAGACTCCCTCTCTAAACCTCCAAATTTACATTGTCGGATCATAGATAGAACTTGCGGTCGAAGTTCGTAATCATGCTCAACTCGATCACCTAGGTTGACTCCTGGACGCCTCACTTGCTGATTAGGGTCCATCCTCTGTCCTAGGGTTTGTGGAACTCTAGTAAAAAGAACATCTCGGACAGGCATCCGAGGTGGATGCCTGTCCGAGATGTTTATATGAACAAGTTGAACCATGCTCACTACTCACTATCCCAAACCCAGGCTCCTATCACCGGGTAAGTCTCAAGGTACGAAGGAAAGGAACTATAAACTCAAACCAACACACCACCTAAGGGAATAGAATCAACCTTTACCGGGTAAGTCTCAGGCTAACTCACAAAGATGGGATGAAGGCACACTCAAACCCCAATAAAGGATAAACCTTTATTACCTACACTCATGATCTTAGGTAAACAAACAAAGGAATCACCGGGTAAGTCTCATCCTAGGCTTGCATTGAACCAGGAGAGGTGTAATAAGAATAGGATTTGGCAAACTAGAACACTTAACTTCAGTTTTGGATCAGGAAAGGTTCACCTCGTTCAGTCAAGTTCCCACCCTGGCTGAGATGTTCTTCGAATGAGCGAGGTGTTCTAGGGTTAAGGTTAAAGACTCGAGCTTTCAGGTCCCGTTAGGATTAAGATTATTCTATCATCGTCTTTCCCACAACTTTCATTCAATCACCCTAGAATCGCATAAGAAACTTAGCCAATAATCATCATGATAACAATAATCAATTTAATGAAAAGGGAATCAATATTTGAAAAAGAAAATCTTAAGAAAAAAGTCTCAATAACTCAATGAAATATCAAACAACAAGCGTTCCTCAAATAACAAATCAGCAAAGACAACAAACCAAAAGGAATCTAAGAAAGTCTTACAAACTCCTTCAAAAGCTAACTCCAAACTATGAATCCTTCCTTCCTTGATCTTCAATCCTTCAATCCTTCCTTCAATGTTTCCAGAAAATCCCTCAATTGCTGGATGCTCTCAGCATGTAAGCATGGTTCAACTTGTGGAAAATCCAACCCTTTATATAGGAGAATTATCTTCCAAAGATAATAATATCTTAAAAAGATAATTTCGTAGAAAATATATCCATATCTCTAAAATAGATCTCCCAAAAATAATATCTTCCTTCCAGAAATCCAGCCCAAAAATAAAAGATATCTTCTTTCCAAAATTAAAAGATCTCAGCTAAAAATATGGATCTCGTCGGCGGCAGGGTATTTGCCTCGGTCGGGATGCTCCTCAAGATCACCTCGGTCGAGGTTACACTGTAGCTGACCGAGGTGAATCTTAACTGAATGTGAAATCTCTCGAATCTGGTCAAAATTTAATCTTCTTGACCATTTCCATGCTTCTTGAGTTCGTCTTTAAGCTCCAGAATGTAGCTCTAATGACTCCTTAGCTCCTTAGCTCCATTTCGATGCAAAACGTGCCATTTTACCTACAATTACAACGAAACTAGGTGTAGACCTCGATTCCCGTAAAGGTAGATGAAATAACAATATAATCACATAATATACATCCATACATGCAGATTATTGAAGATAAAACGTCTAAACCAACCCCAAAATATAGACTATAATACATGCTGTCAGTAATAGTTATCGAGCTTTCTCGTAACCCTAATTTTCCCTATAAGAATACTGAAAGGAGGGAGAAAAGTGGATCCCTGCATACGCTAGCATAGACGGCCCCTTACATCCGAAGAGAGAGATTTTGGATCGTTGCTTCGGGAAGATCCCGAGAAGGACGCGATTTAGCGATTGTGTACTTCGAGATTATCTTAGGGTTTACATTTGGAGACGGATTGACATCCCGTTCTTCATTGTTTCATAAGATTGTTGTGAGGTGTTACGCTAGATACGTGTAGCACAAAAAGCCTTAAATTTATAAACTCGATATATTTCTCCTAACTCCTAGCGAACCCGCAGTGTACGGGACGTTTTGTAGTAGGGATAATATTCCGAGGTCGAACACAAAGACTAAGGTGAAATCGAGTCAAACAATGGTCATAGATAGTGTGGATCTAGTCTAAGAAAGGAGAAAGGAGTAAAGGAATGAAAATCATGATGTTTTTGGTTAGTTTTTGTGGTGATCAATCAAGGATCACAATTCAAGCAAGATAATAGAACAAACTAACAACTCAAGATAGCAAGGTAAACAAGTAACACAAGCACAAAATATGTAATCAAGAGAGGAAAGTGGATTCTAGAGATCAAGATTTCCAGTTATGGCTTTGGACTCAAGGTTCTAAAGATTCTAGGACAAAGCTGCGGCGTTGGGAAAGGGTGTCTCACTAATGGAAGCAATTACCGGGTAGGTCTCTCACTTCACTAGTCCCGCATCAAACTCCTATTACCGGGTAGGTCTCAAGGGGTTAAAGTAGGGAATTCTACACAAACCGGACATTACTAAAGGAACAACCCTCTCCTTACCGGGTAAGTCTCGGAATAGGGAAGTCTTAAGCAACAATCCTAGCACACTCGATCCAATAGCGGCTTATGAGGCTCACTACTACCTAGTATTCATGATCTTAGGTATCTAAGGTCGGAAATCATCGGGTAGATCTCTTCCCTCACTTAGATTGATAGCATTCGGTGATCCTAAGCTAAATTAGGCTTAATAAACACTAGGATTTAAACAACCAAACACCCTAACATACAGATTCATCACTTAAAGAGCAACAAGAGAATAAATCGGATGGATCTTGGCTAAATCGGCCGATCTGGCTGATGATCAGGGCGATTTTTCCTCCTGGTTTAGGTTTCGTGCATACAAATCATCCTAAACTAACATATAAGTCCATTCTATCATCACCCTAGCCATAACCATCAATCCATCACTCCAGAATCACAATAAACTAGCCAATAGTATGCATATTAAGATCCAAAATCATCACACAAGCAAACATGGTTTTCATTGATGGATGATGAAAGATGAGCAAGTTAAATCAATAAATCTCAGCTGAATTCAAGTTTAGCAAGACTTACAACCCTTAAAACGAAGTTCCAAAACGTTCCTAACAATCCTTGCAATAGTTTTTCAATCCAAGACTCCAAAAAATCACTCAAAATCACTCAAAACCTCACTATCACTCTATGCTTGGTGTTCTTCTTCTTCCTTCAATTTGGGAGAGTTTTTCTTCCTCCAAATCTTGCCTCCCATGGAATGAGCTGTGAATGAGAATGTGGAAGAGGAGAGATAGTCAGCAACAGCTTGCAGGACCACTTATATTCTCCACCAAGAGCAAGGCTGGATCAAGAGATCGTGGGACACGTGGCTTAAGCTGTTAAAGGCAGGAAAATCGACCCAGAGGATTAAATCGGCCGATTTTCCTGGCAATTGGTCCGATTTTCTTCAGCAGAAGCATGTTATGATCGTCTAGCCATGAGTTGCTCCATTGCTTGCACCAATAGTGGTCTTTGTGTCCTTTGTTGCTCCAGTTATGCTCCTTCAAAGCTTTGGATGTGTACCACAATGAGGCTTGACCCTCGAATGCATCGGTTAATGTCCAAAAGATCCCCGAAATACCTACAACACCGACAAAAGCTCGTGTAGACGTCTTTTCTAGGAATATGCACGAAATGAGTGTAAACGTCGTGAGCTAGTGCCAAAACGTGCATGAATAACGGAAAAAACTATCTAAGTGTATGCCTATACTAACGTCATAAATCACGTTATCAAAATACCCCATACTTAAGATTTGCTCGTCCCCGAGAAAATTCCCAACTATAGACTAAGAGATGACATGATTTATGTATGCAGAAAAATGGCAAAATCTTTTTGGGTTTGTGCTTCTACTATTGGATCACCTTCATAGTCATGTTTCATGGCAACAGACAAGCAATTATGTATCAAACGAATGAAGGCACAGAAAGACAATTATACTTAACTCGAAAACATGCATGAAATGTAAAAAATGAAGAAGTCAAGATGATCAAGAGCATATCCAATCTAGATTACTAAGTCTTACAAACATGCAAATAGGTCATAAGGTCTTATGAAATAAAAGGCCAAGAAACGTTGTGATTAGGTGGGGATTTTTCTAGGCTATGTGATGCTAATCCGGGAATGGAACTAACTCCATAATTTTGTCCTCGATCAACTTCCCTCAAGTGTATATTTTCTCTATCTTTTCTTCTTTTTTTTCCTTTTTCCTTCACTTATTTTTGAGACAATGGCATTGGTGTACAAAAGCCAAAACCTTGGTGATTAGCCATCCTCGGGCTTTTTCTACTTTTCGAGGTGCATCCACACCGGGCACACATACCAAAACTCGTTAGGACTATCGGTTTATTTGACTTTGGCAAGGCACCAACACCCGATTATGTGAAGTGTGCCGAGTTACTTGTCATTTAAACCAACGTCCCCAAACCTATATTTTTGTCTACACTTTCACAACAAATTCAGCATTTTATTCATGACATTCCTTCATCAACATCTTCACCCCACACTTGTTTTTCACACACATCAACACACTAACATGCTCCTATTCCCGGATGGGTCAAAAGAGGTCAAATTCATATCAATTGAGGTGCTCAAACATTATGATCAAGATGAGAAGTAGAGAAAGATGAATTGCCTCATTCATTCTTAGATGGTGTGCAAGAACTAGCGTGTAATTTCGACTTTCAATACTCAATCCATTCTAGGCAAACATCATGATCACAAATCATTCATGGGATTCAAGAGAAGTACTTCAAGTCCACATATGCCATTCATAAATTTAACACATAAGGCCATCCATAGCCAATCCATAAGACAAGATTCATCATTAGGGTCATATCCAAGCTTTAGAAGCACTAAAATTTTTAGATGGTGTGCAAGAACTAGCGTGTAATTTCGACTTTCAATACTCAATCCATTCTAGGAAAACATCATGATCACAAATCATTCATGGGATTCAAGAGAAGTACTTCAAGTCCACATATGCCATTCATAAATTTAACACATAAGGCCATCCATAGCCAATCCATAAGACAAGATTCATCATTAGGGTCATATGCAAGACATAATGAAACATGTGACAATATTAAACTATCCTAGATGCTAATCATGCAAGTGATCGTGAAAACCCCACCCCATACTTAGAAACACATTGTACCCAATGTGGAAGCTAAATAAAGAAGTGAAAGAGAGTCCTCACAATGTAAAATTGGTGATGCTTTGGTATTTCGGTTCACATCGAATGATGATGGTGGATGATCGATCAAGGATGGTAGAGAGCTCTTGATGTTCATTATGGTGTCGGAACCCGCGCTTGGCACCGCAAGCCGTCCAAGTTCCACGTCCGCTCCACCCATGCTTGATTGGAGATCATCACTTTCCTTGACAGAAGGAAAAATCGCCCCATCTGTCCAGGAAAATCGGCCGATTTCTGTCGAAGAACAGTCCGATTTTCTGGGTGTTCCCTTCTTCATCTATGTGCTTGGATCTTGTACCTTCAACAGTTCCATGAGGTTTTCACATGACCTCCAACATCTCATCATACATGACAATCAACAAGATCTAGCACCCAAAAACACAAAAGAAAAACATAGCACACCAAGAGTGAGATCAAACAAAAGCAAGAAAAACAAAAGGAAAAATATGTACCAATGGGTTGCCTCCCATTAAGCGCTTTTTTAAGGTCATTAGCTTGACCAAATTCAGGGGCGTTTTACTCAAGGTGAAGTGGAGCTATCACTTCCACCGGGGCTTCCGGGATGTACTTCTTTAAACGGTGCCCATTCACCTTGAAGTCACCACAATGATCTCCTCCTATTTCTACCGCTCCATGAGGAAAGACCTTCTTCATAACATAGGGGCCCGTCCATCTTGACTTGAGCTTTCCGGGGAAAAGCCGCAGCCTCGAGTTGAAAAGAAGCACCAAGTCACCCTCATTCAACTCTTTTGGGATGAGGCGCTTGTCATGCCAACGCTTGGTCCTTTCCTTGTAGATCCGGCCATTCTCATAGGCATCTAACCGGATCTCTTCAAGGGCGTTCATGTCTAGCAACCGCTTCTCACCGGCCTCCTTGAGGTCAAAATTCAGCCACCTTATAGCCCAATATGCTCTATGCTCCATCTCTACCGGAAGGTGGCAAGACATGCCATAAACTAGCTTGTAAGGAGTGGTGCCAATTGGTGTCTTGAAAGCGGTCCTATAAGCCCACAAGGCATCATCGAGCTTCATAGCCCAATCTTTCCTCGTCCTTGAGACCGTCTTCTCCAGTATCCCTTTTATCTCCCGGTTGGAGATCTCCACTTGGCCACTAGTTTGGGGATGATAAGGGGTTGCCACCTTATGAGTCACCCCATACTTAGCCAAAAGTGCCCCAAAGTTCCTATTAGTGAAGTGCTTCCCTCCATCACTTATGATCACCCTTGGTGTTCCAAACCTAGGGAAGATCACCCGGTTGAAGAACCGCACCACCACCTTGGCATCATTTGTGGGAGAGGCGATTGCCTCCACCCATCTCGAAACATAATCTACCGCCAATAGGATGTAGAGGTTGCCACATGAAGAAGGGAATGGTCCCATGAAGTCCACACCCCACACATCAAATATCTCCACCTCTTGTATGTTGTTCAAGGGCATCTCATTCCTCCTTGAGATGTTGCCCGTCCTTTGGCAAGCATCACAAGCTATCACAAAACCTTGTACATCCTTGAACAAACTTGGCCAAAAGAAGCCCGATTGCAACACTTTTGCACATGTCTTGTGTGAGCTAGCATGCCCTCCACACGACAAGGAATGACAATGGCGGATCACACTCTCCACCTCATCCTCCGGTATGCATCTTCTAAACACTCCATCCGGCCCTCTCTTGAACAAAAGTGGTTCACTCCAATAGTAGTGCCTCACATCTTTGAAGAACTTCTTTCTTTGGGCATATGTCAATCCGGGAGGCACTTCCTCATACACTAGGTAGTTCACAATGTCGGCATACCATGGCTCACTCCCTCTAGACACTTGGAACAAGCACTCCTCCATCATTTGCAATTGCTCATCCCGGAATGAGTCATCAATCGAGATGTCATCTCTCTCAATCTCTAAAGGAGGTAGTCTACTAAGGTGATCCGCCACGGAGTTCTCGGATCCCTTCTTGTCCCGGATTTCCAAATCAAACTCTTGAAGAAGAAGGATCCACCGAATCAACCTAGGTTTGGCATCCTTCTTTGTAAGGAGGTAGCGGATCGCAGCATGATCCGTATAAACAATGACCTTCGCTCCAACAAGGTATGACCGAAACTTCTCAAAGGCATACACTACCGCTAGCAACTCTTTCTCGGTTGTGGCATAGTTAAGTTGGGCATCATCTAGCGTCTTGCTAGCATAATAAATCGCATGAGTGCACCCATCTTTCCTTTGCCCCAAAACAGCCCCAACGGCTACATCACTTGCATCACACATGATCTCAAACGGTAGGCTCCAATCCGGAGGATGCATGATAGGTGTGGAGATCAAGGCATTCTTCAACCTACAAAATGCTTCAAGGCAATCTTTGGAGAAAACAAATTCAACGTCTTTCATTAGTAGGTTAGTAAGAGGCTTTGAAATCTTAGAGAAGTCTTGAATAAACCTCCGGTAAAAACCGGCATGCCCTAGAAAACTCCTTACCCCTTTCACCGAGGTAGGTGGTGGCAACTTCTCTATCGTTTCAATCTTGGCCCTGTCAACCTCAATGCCACGGTTAGACACCAAGTGTCCTAACACAATACCTTCACTTACCATGAAGTGGCATTTTTCCCAATTCAAGACAAGATTTGTCTCCTCACATCTTTGCAATATTAATGACAAGTTAGCCAAGCAATTATCAAAGGAAGAACCATAAACAGAGAAATCATCCATGAACACTTCCATGATATTTTCAATGTATTCCGAAAAGATAGCCATCATACACCTTTGGAAGGTGGCGGGTGCATTACACAACCCAAATGGCATTCTCCTATATGCAAAAGTTCCCCATGGACATGTAAAGGTGGTTTTCTCTTGGTCATCGGGGTGGATAGGGATTTGGAAGAATCCACTATAACCATCTAGGTAGCAAAAGTGAGAATGTTGAGCTAACCTCTCTAGCATTTGGTCAATGAAAGGAAGGGGGAAGTGATCTTTCCTAGAGGCCATGTTAAGCTTCCTATAATCAATACACATCCTCCACCCCGTAACCGTCCTAGTCGGGATTAGTTCATTGTTCTCATTGGTCACTACGGTCATCCCACCCTTCTTAGGAACTACATGAACGGGACTAACCCACTTACTATCCGAGATAGGGTAGATAATTCCCGCATCTAGCAACTTAATGATCTCTTTCTTGACTACCTCTTTCATTAGAGGATTTAATCTTCTTTGATGTTCAATAGAGGGTTTATGGTTATCTTCCATCATTATCTTATGCATGCACAAAGAGGGCTTAATGCCAACAAGGTCATCAATGGTGTATCATATTGCCTTTCTATGCAGTTTCAATTCATTCAACAATCTATTAAGTTCATCATCATTCAAAGATGCATTCACAATCACCGGATAAGTAGAATTTGAACCAAGGAAAGCATACTTTAAATGAGAAGGAAGAGGTTTAAGATCAAGTTGAGGAGGACCTTTTTCGGTTGGAGACGATCCATATAATGTTGGTTGAGATGATTGCAAAGCTATGGAAGCCTCCTTGAAGTCCCTTGATGATTGCTCACAATCAAGTGGTTGATGCTGAAAAGACTCAGGAAAATCGGCCCAGTCAGAAAAATCGGCCGATTTTCCTGAGGGTAGGTCGATATGAGTTTCTGTTTTTGCAGAACTGGACGAAGCTTCAGCACAAGGCAAAAAATCGGCCGATCTGGTCCTTACAGCCCGATTTTTCTGCTTACTTTTCTCTTCTTCTAGCACTTCAAATCCAACACTTGGTAGCTCGCCTAATGCATTCAAGGCCTTGATTACTTCATTGCTACTCTCCTCAACTCCTTCCTCCATCAAGCTTGAGCTAAGAACTTTCTCAAGTGGATCCTTGAGCAAGATTGAGCTCACAACCTCTCTAGACTCATCTTCCTCAACTATGTTGAATACATCTTCATCAAGGGTTGGCCCTTTCATCATTGTGGACAGCTTGAACTTGATGTTTTCTTCTCCAACGTTGAAGGAGAGAGTCCAATTCTTGCAATCTACTAGACATCCGGAAGTAGCTAGGAAAGGTCTCCCCAAGATGATAGGAACCGGATAGTCCTCCGGAATGTCCAAAACAACGAAGTCTATGGGCACATAGAACTTCCCTAGTTGCACCAGAATGTCTTCCAAGATTCCAACCGGATGAGTGATTGAGCGGTCCGCCATGTAAAGGGTCATCTTGACTGGCTTCGGCTCTCCTAGCCCAACCTTGTTGCAAAGTGCAAGCGGAATGATGCTTACACTTGCCCCAAGATCACATAGGGCGTAATACTACACTTCTCCTACTCCGATTGGCACACAAAAGGATCCCGGATCCCTTAGCTTAGGAGGCATCTCCTCCTTCATCGTTTGAATCAACTCCGAGGATCTCTTTGCCATCCTTATCTCCCCATACTCCTCCAACTTCCTTTTGTTGGAGAGTATTTCCTTCAAGAATTTGCCATATGCCGGCATACCTAAGATAGCATCCATGAACGGAATATTAATATGCAATTTAGACATAAGTTCAAGGAATTTACTAAAATGGTTGTCCAAGCGAGCTCTTGCTCGTGATTGTGGGAACGGTAGTGGTGGCTTGTATGGAGGCGGTGCCACATAAGTTGGCTCAACATCCTTGCTCTTGCCTCCATCTTCTTGCAATGGTTCTTCTTCATTCACCACTTGCTTCCCTTTAGCATTCTCCTTGGGCAAAGGATCCTTCATACTCAACCCACTCCTCGTTGTAATAGCCAACACTTGGCCTCTTGGGTTGTCTTCGGTTCTTCCAGGAAGCTTTCCCGGATCTCTATGTGCTTCACCCGCTTTTTGGAACACTTGTGCTTCCAACACTCTTTGAGCTTTAGAAATTGAAGTCACCGTGCTCTCAAGTCCACTCAACCTTCCAAACAATTGCTCAAACATCATTTCGGTTCTATCCTTTGGATGTTGAGTAAATCCGGGTGGAGGTTCTTGTGAAGCTTTTGGTTGTGGAGTTGTGCTTGTGGAAGCGGGAGGGTTCAAGGCTCCATCCGGGTTAGAATAGGAAAACCCGGGATGGTTGTGGTTGGGCCGGTAATTGTTGAATTGCCGGTTGTTGTTGAAGTTCCTTGGGCCTTGATAGTTGTTGTAATTGCCCCTTCCCATGTAATTCACATCCTCCTCCTTGGAAGATAAGTTAGCTTGTGGAAGCACTTGAGGAGTTGCTTGGTTCTTCAAAGTTGTAGCACACAACTCCCTCAAGGACTTTAGCTCGTTGTTGATGGCGTCAAGCTTGAAATTGCTCATGGTGACCTCACTCACCTCATATGCTCCCGCCTTTCTTCCTTCACTCTTCCTATGGGAGTATTTCTCAATCACTAGAGCTTGTTTCTCTACAAACTCCCAAGCATCATCCACATGCTTCTCCATGAAAGTCCCACCGGAAAGAGATTGAAGCTTGAATTGGCTATCTTTATCAAGTCCCTTGAAGTAGATTTCCAATAGCTCAATTTTCGGTATGCCATGGTGTGGACAATCTAGGAGAAGGTCTTTGAATCTCTCCCAAGACTTGAACAAACTCTCTCTATCCTTCATCACGAAGGCGTTGATCTTCCCTCTTAATTCGGTAGTCTTGGAAGGTGGGAAGAACTTAGTCAAAAACTCGGTTGTCATCTCCTCCCAAGTACCAACTCGCCCTTGTGGAATAGATTGATACCAAGCTAAGGCTTTGTCCTTAAGAGAGAAGGAGAAAGCCCTAAGCTTATGGTTGTTGCTCTCTAGTCTAGGCAGTCTAAGAGTCTCCATCAAAATCTCATAGTTCATCAAGTGTTGATCAGGAGACTCTCCTTCCATCCCTCCAAATTGATTATGCCGGATCATTTGTAGAACTTGAGGGCGGAGTTCGTAGTTGTGGGCTGCGGGATCTCCTAAGTTCACACCCGGACAGTGTGCTCTTTGTGCCGGATCCATACGCCTTCCTAAAGTTTGTGGCTCTTCGATAGCAATGGGCACAACCCTAACATTCGCCGCCGGCTGCGGTTGTGGTGGTGGAGGAGGTGGAGGTTGTTGACGATTAAGCTCTCCTTGTACAAGGGCTTGCCTAATCTCATCAATCTCCCTCCTAGTTGCTTCTTGCCTCTCATTGGCAAGTCTCCTTTCTTCCTCCAAGAGTTCATCTCTTAGCCTTATTTGCTCTAAGGCCTCATCCAATTCAGCTTGGAGATCTCTTCCGGCCATCTCTTTCCCTTTTTTAATGCTCTTGGATCTAGATCTAAGGGTTTTCTCCGGTTCGGGATTGAATGAAGCTAAATCCTTGCCACGAGATCTTCGCATACACCCTAAGAGTAAGAGATGTCCTGAAAAGCAAAAACACACACCAAAGAGAGATCAAAAGCAACAAGAAAGATCTACACTATAAACAATCACAAAATAGACTCAATCTAGACATAGTCCCCGGCAACGGCGCCAAAAACTTGTTACGCTAGATACGTGTAGCACAAAAAGCCTTAAATTTATAAACTCGATATATTTCTCCTAACTCCTAGCGAACCCGCAATGTACGGGACGTTTTGTAGTAGGGATAGTATTCCGAGGTCGAACACAAAGACTAAGGTGAAATCGAGTCAAACAATGGTCATAGATAGTGTGGATCTAGTCTAAGAAAGGAGAAAGGAGAAAGGAGTAAAGGAATGAAAATCATGATGTTTTTGGTTAGTTTTTGTGGTGATCAATCAAGGATCACAATTCAAGCAAGATAATAGAACAAACTAACAACTCAAGATAGCAAGGTAAACAAGTAACACAAGCACAAAATATGTAATCAAGAGAGGAAAGTGGATTCTAGAGATCAAGATTTCCGGTTATGGCTTTGGACTCAAGGTTTTAAAGATTCTAGGACAAATCTGCGGCGTTGGGAAAGGGTGTCTCACTAATGGAAGCAATTACCGGGTAGGTCTCTCACTTCACTAGTCCCGCATCAAACTCCTATTACCGGGTAGGTCTCAAGGGGTTAAAGTAGGGAATTTTACACAAACCGGACATTACTAAAGGAACAACCCTCTCCTTACCGGGTAAGTCTCGGAATAGGGAAGTCTTAAGCAACAATCCTAGCACACTCGATCCAATAGCAGCTTATGAGGCTCACTATGTTACGCTAAAAAGTATGCACGCAATAAGCCTTAAATTTATACTCGTTATAATTATCCTAACTTCTAGCGCACCCGCAGTGTACGGGACGTATGTAGAAAGATAAGTATTCCGAGGTCGAACACAAAGACTAAGGTGAAATTGATTCAAGTTGTGATTGAGTTTAGCAAAGATCTAAGTCTAAAGAAAAGAAGGAAATAAAGGAAAGAAGAAAATCTCAATTGTCTTTGTCGGTTTTAGGTGATCAAATCGAAGATCACAATTCAAAGCAAACAATCAAACTAAACCAAAAATCGCAAATAAACAAATCAAACAAGATATTGATCAAGGAAAAAAAGAGATGGATTCTAGGGGTCGGAAATTCCGGTTATGGCATAGAACTCAAGTCATCTATTCATTCTTTAGATCTCACTATGGTATGTTGGGATTTAGTGTTTCTAATTTGGGATCAATTACCGGGTAAGTCTCATGATCCAACTAGTCCACTTCTAAGATCTCATTACCGGGTAAGTCTCTAAGATCTTAAAGATGGGAATTCTACGCAAACCGGATTTGTTAATTAGGGATCTACCTATCCTTACCGGGTAAGTCTTGGAAAAGGAAGTCCTAATCAACTATCCTAGCACATCTAATCCAATGGCGGCTTATTAGGCTCACCATTACCTAAGGCTTGCTATTTTAGATTCTAAGGGCAAGGATTACCGGGTAAGTCTCTCCTAACTCTTAGCCACTACACTAAGTCACCCTAGAGTAGGTTAAACTCAGCAAACACTTAGGGTTTCAACAATTCATAGGTTTTAGGCAAGGTCCGTCGAACCAGGAAAATCACGGTTTGTTCTACAGAAACCACGACCGTGGTTCTTCAAGAACTACCCGTGATTTCTAACAGGAACTACGTTCACAAACAAAAATCATCCAAAGGTAAATCTAAGTTCGTCCTATCATAGTTCTAGCCATAACCTTCCCTTCCCTACCCTAGAATCACATCAATTTAGCCTATAACATTCATAAGGGAACTCAAAACAAATAAACATGAAATCAAAACATCCATTGCAAGATAATGAAAGAAAAGGGATGAACAAGTAAACTCAATCCAAAACTAAGCTGAAGATTAGAATTAGAACCACTTACAACCCTTCCAAAAGAAGGTTCAAAGACTCATACAATCTCTAGAAAATGAAATCCGAAATACAAGAAAGCTATGGTGTGTTCTTCTCCTCCTCTTCAATAGAGTTCTTCTCCTTCTCTTTGACACTTTCCTTCCTAGAAAACCTCTTGATTTTTGAGAATATATTTATTAGAGAAATGGATAATGGATGAGCTGCTCCCAAACTACCCCAGCTGCTTCAAACAATCCATGAAGGACCACTTTTATAACAAATCTCTCATGAGCTGGCCATGAGAGTCGTGGCACAGCTGTCACGAGAATCTGGCAAAATCCACGGTCATTTCCACGGCCGTGGTTCTTCAGAGAACCGTGATTCTATGCAGAAACTTCGCCTTGGATCATTGAGCTGTGGTTTGGTGCATGGTTTGTGTTGGCAAGGTCCCATTAGTCCTTCTTAGTCCTTGGCTTGTGTCCTAATGAGTCCGAGGACGTGTCATCTAAATGAACGATCCTTAAACGCGTCGTTTTAGCTCTAAACTTCCCGAAATACCTACAAAACGCACACAAGTCCGTGTAGACGTCTATCTCGACAAAATACGTGAATTGGTTGCAAAACGTCCTGAACTAATGCTAGATCATGCATGAATGAGCGAGAATTCTATCTAAATGTACACCTAAAACTATGTTATAAATCGTGTTATCACACTACTACCTAGTATTCATGATCTTAGGTATCTAAGGTCGGAAATCATCGGGTAGATCTCTTCCCTCACTTAGATTGATAGCATTAGGTGATTCTAAGCTAAATTAGGCTTAATAAACACTAGGATTTAAACAACCAAACACCCTAACATACAGATTCATCACTTAAAGAGCAACAGGAGAATAAATCGGATGGATCTTGGCTAAATCGGCCGATCTGGCTGATGATCAGGGCGATTTTTCCTCCTGGTTTGAGTTTCGTGCATACAAATCATCCTAAACTAACATATAAGTCCATTCTATCATCACCCTAGCAATAACCATCAATCCATCACTCCAGAATCACAATAAACTAGCCAATAGTATGCACATTAAGATCCAAAATCATCACACAAGCAAACATGGTTTTCATTGATGGATGATGAAAGATGAGCAAGTTAAATCAATAAATCTCAGCTGAATCCAAGTTTAGCAAGACTTACAACCCTTAAAACGAAGTTCCAAAACGTTCCTAACAATCCTTGCAATAGTTCTTCAATCCAAGACTCCAAAAAATCACTCAAAACCTCACTATCACTCTATGTTTGGTGTTCTTCTTCTTCCTTCAATTTGAGAGAGTTTTTCTTCCTCCAAATCTTGCCTCCCATGGAATGAGCTGTGAATGAGAATGTGGAAGAGGAGAGATAGTCAGCAACAGCTTGCAGGACCACTTATATTCTCCACCAAGAGCAAGGCCGGATCAAGAGATCGTGGGACACGTGGCTTAAGCTGTTAAAGGCAGGAAAATCGACCCAGAGGATTAAATCGGCCGATTTTCCTGGCAGTTGGTCCGATTTTCTTCAGCAGAAGCATGCTATGATCGTCTAGCCATGAGTTGCTCCATTGCTTGCACCAATAATGGTCTTTGTGTCCTTTGTTGCTCCAGTTATGCTCCTTCAAAGCTTTGGATGTGTACCACCATGAGGCTTGACCCTCGAATGCATCGGTTAATGTCCAAAAGATCCCCGAAATACCTACAACACCGACAAAAGCTCGTGTAGACGTCTTTTCTAGGAATATGCACGAAATGAGTGTAAACGTCGTGAGCTAGTGCCAAAACGTGCATGAATAACGGAGAAAACTATCTAAATGTATGCCTATACTAACGTCATAAATCACGTTATCATGAGGATTTTTGTTCCCTATTCCGCATTCATTAAACACATACAATTGTTGTTTGGATTTGAGATTGATTGTTTAGTTTTTATTGAGTTTTCGTGGATTTTACCTTTTTCTCTTCTTAATTTGATATTTGAATCAATGATGATGGTTATTGGCTAAAATCCTTTAGAAATTCTAAGGTGAAGGGTTGATAGTTGTGGCTTAGATAATGATAGATTGAGTGTAAACAGATTGGACCTTGAGAGTTGCGAGAAACCTCGTCGACAACCTTTTCCACGGTCTGTTCTTGAGTTCCACGATCGTGGTTCTTCAAGATCTAGCCGTTGTTTTCTCTGTTGTACGTCCTTTGCTTTTGCTTTGATCCAAACTTAAAGATTTGCTTTAACCTAGCCTTGGTTTGCCTTTCCTAGGTAGTAGTGAGACTCAACATCCACTATTTCGGTTTCAAGTGTCACAACCTTAACCGTTTTGGCTTATCTTTGATTCCTTGGGTTTGGGCATGGGTATTTGAGAGTTATTCTTATCCTTTGACCCTTTCTATATTGCAGCCTCAATAACCTTTATAGAGAGAGTCCTTGGGTGAGACATATAGGGTTTTGGAACTTCACCGTACATAACCTTACATTAGTTATACCTTTGCAATCTCGACTCTATCCTTATATCTATAGAATATCTTGAATCGATTGCCACAATTGAATACCTAGATCTTTAGGGTTGCTGTTTCCCAATATTTGCAAAGCTTCTATATTTTAATTTCTCGATAATTTGTGAACTAAATTTGATCCCCCAAATCCCTGAGTTTGATACTTTGGAATTCTTGCTTTACTACACCGATCTATACACTGCGGGTTCGCTTGCTTTGATTTTAGTTTTATAAATTTAAAGCTTATTTGCCCGCACACTTCCGAGCGAACACGGACATATTACTTAACCAAGGCTCCAAAAGTCAAAAGAGTCAAGCAAGTCTCTCGAGTTCAGGGGATGAAGGATCTTTGAAAGAGGTCGGTCAACATTGTAGTTAAAGATGGATCAATACACGTGTAAGAGGGACGTCACCGAACCAGATAGGGGTAGATTTTTGGTATCAAGACCACCCGTCAAGTGTTAAGACAAGGTTGTGTCGATTATTAAGTTGTGTGACGGGAGAAAAAAAGACGAAACCCGAGACACCCCGGAGTCCAGATACGTCAGAATGTGGATTTTTCCACAAAGGTCAAGCTCGAATCAATTCCGATATCTAAGGCGCCGTATGGAATGACACTTATGAAGAGTCGTGAGTTGGGGAAGCAAGTGAAGGAGCAATTGTAAGAACTTATTGATAAGAGTTCATTAGAATTAGTGAAATGTTATAGAGAACTCCGAATCTTATCTTGAACTCTTGATTTGAAGTTCGTATTGGAATATATCTTGAAACTCTTGATTTCAAGTTCATATTGGAGTATATCTTAAACTCTTGGTCAAAAGTTTCTATGGAGAACACCGGTTTGCGAAAATAGAGGTGGTAATCTCCGTTTGTACACCGATTACAGTTAGCTGAGCAAGATAACCATGAAGAACCAATTGAGAATTCGAGACTCGGATATTGCAAATATGGCATTCCGGACAACTATGGTCACTACGAGTTTTAGTGATTCCATATGGGCTCACTAATGCTTGGATAAGATATTTGGATCTACTTGAAAAGAAGAGAAAAAGTTGTATGACAAGTTGTCTCGGGATGGCAACCCCCGAAGGACGTGGAAGAAGTTACAAGTTTCCTTGGATGTGCTGGTCATTACCGGATTTGTGGAGAGATTCTCTAAGTAACACCATATGTGGATAACCTACTCCAGAAGACAATGAACTATTGAATGAGATGAAAATTGACAATAGAGATGTTGAGAGTTAAGAGGATATTCATTGGTGCAACTATTTTGAAATTGTCTCGAGGTATGATGGGTTTGAAGTGTACAAGCAGTTCTCCTAGACAAGGTCTTAATGGAGTATTAAGGAACGATGTAAAAGTAATAGCATATGTTTCTCGAATGGTAGAAGTGGTGTAAAGTAAAGTACCTGCGTCATTACTTGGAACTTGCGATATGTAACAACCGGTGTTATTTGGAGTATTTGAGAGCTCCAATAAATAAAGTTGCAGTTGAGAGAAATGATCGGAACATCGGATATGTCATCAATGTGAAACAATATAAAAAGACGAAACGGCCAAAAGAGTCGCTACTTCGATTCTTAACGGTTAAGAAATGCATCTTAGGAATTCCCATCTTCCGAGAAAGTTATGGAATATTTATTCCGATAATATTCCGAATTTTATATTCCAATTTCCTAAAGTTTGGAGACCGGATAATATAACCGTGTTTCAATTTAAATAATCCGGATAACCCATATATATAATATTATATATTATTATATAATATTGTATATAACTTATATAAAAGTTATCTTTATGTATATATATATATATATGAGATAGGTGGATGTGCAGCAATTGAGATTGCAAGCACGAAAACGGCCACATACATATTATATATATATATATATATATATATATATATATATATATATATGTGTGTGTGTGGCGGCTTAAGCTTACTCCTAGCATGCATCCACAATATATGTTATATTATATATGTAAAAGGATAAATGAGAAGAGGTAGCTGACAACTTCATCTCTCTCGTCCTCTTCACATTTGAGATTTACTAAGGGGAAACGAGCGAACGTACGATCTATCTCTAAACCTTTCACATATTATTCACTTTCGATCCATTTTCAAATCCGTTTGTATCAACGAGTTCCTTTTCTTGTTCTCTTCAACGTGGTACCAACTTATTTCCCATTTGTTAGCTTTTTGGTAAAACTTCCGTTTACCGCTATCGGAACACCGACGACCACGGCAAGTCATCAAATGTAAGGTTTCATACCGTGCTCTTACTCCCCGTATCGCCAGGAGTCCGTACCTTCTTTCGGATCGTATATCGGGTTAGTAATGAATAAGTTATGAATTTATTCGTTTTCCGTATTGCGGGTTAGTATAAGTTGACCTTGAGTTGGTTAAAATGGATAATTGGAATTTCCATTAAGCTCGTTACATTATTCTGGTAATTATGGGATTTTAGTTGATGATGATATCATGAGTTGGATTTATGCCCTGATGTGGCTTTTAGGTTTAGCATGTTATTCGAGGTTATAGGATGTATATGATCCCTATGGATCCCTTTGGGTCTAGGTGTGACCCTTTGTTTGATAAGAGATGTGACATCTCTTTATGCCTTGTCTATAGGTTGTGTTGTTCCTCTAGTGTTGAGGTGATCCAGTTGTGGTTGAGCTTTATACGAGGTTGAGGTAAGTCCGTAAGACTTATTTAGCTACCATCCTTATATTGGGTGTTTGTATGAGTGGTGTGTGCCTTATATGTTTGCTATGATAGCATGTGATGTCGTATTTACCAACCTATGTTTTATTGATTGCCCCACTGCGTGGCTGTGATAACCTTTCCCTTTCATCCTGTCGTGGAGTCTGGGAGGTTCTCTCATGCCAGGCCAGACCGGTTTACAAGAAGGGCGCAATCCACTCCCATAGGGTACACGGATTGTGTGACCGATACTAGTACGGCTGGCTAGCAGGCTCAGAGGTGAGGATGTATCGGTCCTCGTGTCACCTAGTTTTATATATATTATATCTATACGATTTGAGTGAATGACCATTATATTGAGATGAATAAATGGGTAAATGAGTGAAAGCATGCTAATATGTTTATTTTTCCCTATGTGTGATTGTGCTTATACATTACTCTATATATGTGTATGGATGGCTAATGGTTATTACCATGTTGTAGATGCCCTATAGGATAGGCATGCTGCTGGGTGATCTAGCAGAATGGCAGGCCGAGGACGTCTCGTACATAGGTTGTTGTGGGCTTTTGGGTTTGTTTATCTTTTCCCTCCTGTGTGAGGTTGGTCTTTTGTTACCTCCTGCGTGAGGTGTGATGTTTGTACTCGGCTATGTTGTCTTACCTTTTTGGGATATACAGTTTTATACAGTTTTATGTATTTGTTTTCATATCTGTCAGTGCCATGTTGTAAGGTCCAGTGAACTTGTTGTCAAGCTAGGGTCAGGATCCATTGTGAGATCCTAACCCAATGTGGCACTCGGAGTCCCGTGGATTCGGGGTGTTACAGAGTTGGTATCAGAGCCTAGGTTGACAACAATGGACCTTGCTACCTGCAATGAGGTCTGATAGGTCAAATAAACAGAACCCGACGGGGGTCTGACTTTTTCAAAAGGTTTTGGTTTTAAATGCGGTTTTGGGTTAGATGTACGAGAAGTCGCCACTCCTGCTATGGATCTCTACAGTATAGATATGATATGTATATATGTATGATGGATTATGTATGTGTTGTGTTGAGTATATATATATCTATACTTATGGTCTATATAGAGCCTTATAAGTTAGGTGTGCATCCCCGCAGATTGCTCGGACTAGAGCTACTGCTGCTGTACGCAGAGGTAGAGGTAGGCCACCTCGTCCTCCGGGTGTGGTAGGTGAGGGACCAGTTCCCGCTGCTGATCCACTAGTGGTGGAGGAGATACATGAGGAGGTTGTAGAGAGCGTCGTCCCAGAGACGAGGAGTGGTGGATCTATGAGACATCATTCACATCGAGCTCAGTCTGGTGATGCTGATCGTGTCTCCATGGGAGGACCGGAGTTTAGAGAGTACCTCCGACGTTTTGAGGAGGACATCAGGGCCGGCAGACGGGCCCCAGACTTTCCAGTACATGAGGGATCTTCTGAGAGATCTCAGGGAGCGACACAGGTACTAGTTGCACCTGCACGTGTTGCTGAGCCAGTTCGAGTTGTGGAGAAGACTCGAGGGCCTCGACCAGATGCATGGTTGAAGGCATTTCACCAACAGGGAGTACCACCTTTCTCAAGAGAGATTGGGTTACAGACTGAGGTATGGATAGGACATGTAGACTCAAGTTTAGAGTCTATCAGATGTCTTGAGGATAGACGGGTAGAGCTAGTTCAGTCTCTATTCCGTGACCTTGCACATCAGTGGTGGAGGACTGTACGAGCCAGAGCCACCAGCTATGATCGCATGAGGAGTATGATCCGAGAGCAGTTCTGCCCTGCCTCACTCAGGAGGG
Source organism: Fagopyrum homotropicum (assembly GCA_033239125.1). NCBI lineage: Eukaryota > Viridiplantae > Streptophyta > Magnoliopsida > Caryophyllales > Polygonaceae > Fagopyrum > Fagopyrum homotropicum. The sequence continues at coordinate 56,760,229 of BSWB01000002.1, read as the reverse complement.
AGAAGCTGCAGGATTTTGTGGAGGCCGGTTTTGAGGATGTACCTATTACTGACGCCATTCGCCATTTCTAGACCGAGTTAGCTTTGCTGGGTCCAGCTGCACCATCTGAGGACCAGCATGTGTACTTGTTCTCCCGTCGTCTAAGGGAGAGCACATATTCATATATGGCAGGATTCCATTGTGAGTCCCTTGCTGACTACCAGGACCGGGCTTCTGCTTATGAGAGGGAGCGAGCTAGTCAGATGAGGGCTTCTCAGACTGGACGGTCTGAGAAGAGGCAACGCATTGGGCAGACCAGTGGAGCTGGAGGATCATCTAGATTTAGACGAGATCAGAGGCGTTAGAGTTACCCCTCATCTGCACAGACTACAGATAAGGGACGTCAGTGTTACAATTGTGGAGACCCTGGCCATCTGAAGCCAGCTTGTCCCAGACCAGTTGTGACTTGTTTTACATGTGGCCGATAGGGACATCGAGTTGCCTTTTGTAGGTAGGGAGGAGTAGCATCCCAGCAGGGTTCTTCCCCTGCCAGTGTAGCAGGAGGTGGTCAAATGACACCTCAGCAGCAGATACAGGGACAACAGAGGGTCCCAGAGCGTCCATCTACTCAGGGTTCTGCTCCAGGACCGAGTAGAGGTAGAGGTAGAGATGTTGGCACTAGTGATGTCAGAGGACCCCGAGGGCAAGCTTTTGAGTTGAGGAGTGCAAAGGATCCACCTGCACCGGCTGCTACAGGTACCATTTTACTTCATGGTTTACCTGTTAGAGTTTTGTTTGATACTAGTGCTACGTATTCCTTTATTTCTGATACTTGTGTTGAGCGTTTGAGCTTAGCTACCATAGAGGGGATACCCTTTACTATAGGGTTACCTGATGGTAGTCGGGTCAGAGGTACCCGTGAGATACGTAGTTGTCCCCTTCGTTTAGGGACTCGTGTTTTACTTGTTGACTTCTTAGTCATGCCATTGATGCATGAAGAAGTCATATTAGGTATGGACTGGATGCGTAGACACCATGCATTTTTGGATGTTGGTAGACGGACTGTTACAGTCTCTACCGAGATTGATCATATTGAGGTCTTCCGGGGTTGGGACCTTGGGAAGACAGGTTCGGTTATTAGTGCCGTACGGGCAGCTAAGTTGATTGCACAGGGATGTGATGCCTTCTGGTGTTACGCCATGAAGGATGGAGAGAGTCCAGCTCTGGAGGATATTCCAGTAGTCTGCGAGTTTACATATGTATTTGCTGAGCCGTCGAGTTTGCCGCCTCAGTGGAGTGTGGACTTCAGCATAGAGTTAGAGCCTGGCACGCGACCCATCTCGAAGGACCCATACCGTATGGCACCTGTCGAGATGTTGGAGCTGAAGAAGCAACTCGAGGAGTTGGCTGAGAAGGGCTTCATACGCCCTAGTGTTTCACCATGGGGTGCACTTGTCCTCTTCGTGCGGAAGAAGGACGAATCTATGAGGTTATGCATAGATACAGAGAGTTGAACAAGGTGACCGTCAAGAACAGGTATCCATTGCCTCGTATTGACGATCTACTTGATCAGCTTCAGGGAGCTACAGTTTTCTCCCGGATTGATTTGCGCTCAGGGTATCACTAGTTGAGGGTGAGAGAGCAGGACGTACACATGAAGGCATTTCGTACCCGCTATGGACACTACGAGTTTGTAGTGATGCCATTCGGGCTGACGAATACCCCAACAGTCTTTATGGAGTTGATGAACAGCATATTCATCGACTTCCTTGATCAGTTTGTGGTGGTCTTCATTGATGATATTTTAGTGTACTCTCGTAGTAGAGAGGAGCATGCCGGTCATCTGAGGACGGTTCTGCAGATTTTGAGGGATAGAGAGTTGTATGCTAAGCTCTCTAAGTGTGAGTTCTGGATGTCTGAGGTTGCTTTCCTTGGGCACATGGTTGACCCGGCGAAGATCGAGTATGTTGCTGCATGGACGACACCGACGAACGTCAAGGAAGTGCGTAGCTTTCTTGGCTTAGCCGGTTACTATAGACGCTTTGTGGAGGGTTTTTCGGTGATTGCCCGTCCACTGACGAGTCTTCTGAGGAAGACTACCCGGTTTGCATGGACCGACCAGTGTGCTCAAAGCTTCGAGGAGTTGAAGAGGCTTTGACTTCTACTCCTGTCTTGGCACAGCTAGAGGGATCTGATGATTTTGTGGTCTATAGTGATGCATCCAAGCTACGCTTGAGATGTGTGTTGATAGCATGAATTATAGTCTATATTTTGGGGTTTGTTTGGACGTTTTATCTTTCATAATCTGCATGTTTGTATATATATTATGTGATTATATTACCATTTCATCTACCTTTGCGGGAATCGAGGTCTACACCTAGTTTTTGCTGTAATTGTAGGTAAAATGGCACGTTTTGCATCAAAAAGGAACAAAAGGAGTTATGGAGTCATTGGAGCTACATTGAGGAGCATAAGGAACCATCCAGGAAGCATAGCCATGGATTAAAGATTCACTTTGGACCAGTTTTGAGAGATTTCACATTCAGTTGTGACTCACCTTGGTTGACCAGAGATTCATCTCGACCGAGGTGATCCAGAGACGCCGACTCGACCGAGGCGAATACCTAGGACGCGGCGAGAATATTTTATTCTTGGCTGAGATCTTTTATCTTTGGAAAGTGATCTTATATTTTTGGGCTTGGCTCCTGGAAGGAAGAAGATCTTATATTTTACCTATTTTTATGGGAGAAGATCTTTCTAAGATATTTTATCTTTGGAGGGTTATTTTCCTATAAAAAGGGTTGGATTTCCACAAATCCAAGATCTCGCTGACACCTTGTTATACACGGAACACTCATTACGCAGCAGCCATACTCCAGCTGGGAGATTTGAAGAACCTTTTTGAAGGTTGAAGGAAGATTGAAGATCATAGCTTTTATAGCTTTTTGAAGGGTTTTTGTAAGATTATCTTAGATTCCCTTCCTCGTTGTCTTGTCTTGTTGGATTGCTATCCAAGGAACGCTTTTGTTGTGATATTTGATTCAGTTATTGAAGTCTTTTCATTAAATTCTTCTTGTTCAAATATTCACCTTCTTCCCGTATAATTGATTAATACTTTCATGATGATGAGTGGCTAATTTCCTTGTGCGATTCTAGGGTGATTGGCTGAAGGTTGTGGGGAAAACAATGATAGAATAATCTTAGATTCCAGTAGGACCCTGAAAGTTCGAGTCTTTAACCTTAACCCTAAGCATCTCGCTCAGTCGATGAACACCTCGGCCGGGGTGGAATTCTTCTGACCGAGGTGACTTATCTGATCCTAAACTGAGAGTTAAACGTTAGAGTTTGCCAAATCCTATTCTTATTATACCTTTCCTGATCCAATGCAAGCTTAGGATGAGACTTACCCGGTAATTCCTTAGTTTGTGTACCAACGATCATAAGTGTAGGTAATAAAGGTTTATCCTTTATTGGGGTTTGAGTGTGCTTTCATCCCATCTTTGTGAGTTAGCCTGAGACTTACCCGGTAAAGGTTGATTCTATTCCGTTAGTTGGTGTGTTAGTTTGAGGTTATAGTTCTTTATCTTAATTCCTTGAGACTTACCCGGTAATAGGAGTTACGGTTTTGGATTAGTGAGTAGTGAGACTTACCCGGTGATCTATTTCACTTTAGTAACACCTTCCCTATGCAAAAATCTCAGCTTTGTCTGCTTATCTTTAGATCTTGAGTTGGAACCACAACTAGATACTTTAATCCCTAGAATTGCATGTTTGCTTTATTGACTTCTTATTCATCTTTGATTGTTTTAACTGCTCTTGTGGTTAGTAATTACGAAGCTTACCGTTATTGACTTTGTTTCACCGAGTCCCTGTGATCGACCCCTGGAATTTCTTGTTTTTTACTACAATTGACCCGTACACTACGGGTTCGCATCCTTGTTTTAAGCTTAAGTCTAGGGTTATAAATTTAAAGCTTGCACACACCGTTTGGAGCGAACAAGTTTTTGGCGCCGTTGCCGAGGACTTGGTCTAGACCGAGCCGGTACGGTTTGCTCTTGGGGCACTTGCCCCCGTGTCATCTAACCACTCTACTTGAGTGACTTTTACAGGTTCTTTCTTAGGTTTATGCGAAGAACCCGCACTGGGAAGGAAATCGTTCCTTACGATCCCGAACCAGAAAAGACATACAAGCGACGCTTAAGAGAAGCGAAGATGGCCCAACAAGGCAACCGCGATCTTGAGGCCGAATTGAAAGAGGCGTTAGAGCTGCTACGCCTCAGCAGGAAAGAACTAAGCCGAGAGAAGGAAGAAACTCGCACCAAAACTGAAGCAATCGAAGCAGAAATGGCCGTCATACGAGACCAGATTCTACTTCGACCGAGGGACGATCCAGTTCCCGATGCTGGACCGAGGCAGGTCCCAGTTTCTGACCCTCGACCGAGGCAGGTCCCAGTACTTGACGCCCCGGCCGAGATACTTCCACCTTGGATGCCAGTCCGAGATGTTCTTCTTGCAGGAATCCCACAAACCCTAGGTCAAAGAATGGACCCTAATCAACAACTGAGGCGCCCAAGAGTCAACCTAGGAGATCCAGCGGACCATGACTACGAACTTCGACCGCAAGTTCTATCCATGATTCACCAATGCCAATTCGGAGGGATGGATCGAGAAGGAATCACCACATCAACATCTTCAAAACTATGAGATCTTGATGGAAACCTTGAGACCTCCAAGAATTGAAAACAACAACTACAAGCTAAGACCTTTTTACTTTTCTTTAAAAGATAGAGCTCTTACTTGGTATCAATCTCTTCCTCCAGGAAAAATTAGCACGTGGGAGGAAATGTCTACGGAGTTCTTGACCAAATTCTTTCCCCCCTCAAAGACAGCTGAAATGAGAGGAAAGATCAACGCTTTCATTATGAAGGACAAGGAGAGTTTGTCCAAATCTTGGGAGCGGTTCAAGGATATCCTTTTGGATTGCCCACATCATGGGATTCCAAAGTTAGAGTTGTTGGAGATCTACTTCAAAGGACTGGACGGAAGCACCCAGTTCAATCTCCAACTACTCTCCGCCAGTACCTTCATGGACATGGCGATTGACGAGGCTTGGGACTTCATCGAGAAGCAAGCCTTGCATATGGAGAAGTACACCCACCAAGTTGCTGAAGGTGGAGTTAAAAGAGTCAACTTTCAAGAGACTCAATCCAAAAACAATCAACTGACGTCTTTGAAGAATGACGTGAAGCAATTGAAGGAACTCTTGGTTGCTCAAACCAAGAAGGAAGAGCAAGGACAAAGGAACAACAACAACGGGTACCGCAACAACAACAACGGTCCCCGTAACAACAATTACAACAACAACAACAATAGAGGATCTAATAGCAACAACTGGAGGGCGAACAACCAAAATAACTGTAACAACCATTCAAACTCCAACTCTAACGATTCCTCTAACCCTTTCCTCTCTTCCCCTTCTTCTTCTTCTTCTACTCCATTGAAAAGCCAGGGGCAAGGATCAAGTTCGTCTCAGCCAGAAAAGAAAGACGCAGTTCTGGAAGCTATCTTGATCAAGCTTAGCGCTATGGAGACTTCTATGACTTCATTTTCGAGGGCCCAAAAGTCCTTCGAACAACAACTTGCAAGTAGGGCGAATGAAGCGCCAAGAGATCCAGGGAAGCTTCCAGCAAAGACGGAAAGCAACCCTAAGGGCCAGTGCATGGCCATAACGACGAGGAGTGGACTCAAAACTGCAGATCCAGTACCTCGTTCGACGCAGACCACCTCGGTCCAGATCCAGTCGAAGAACACCTCGACCGAGATGCCAACCGAGGTGTAGCCACAGAAAGCGGAGGGGAAAACTGAAGTTTATGTTCCACCTCCTGCATACAAACCACCACTTCCATTCCACCAGTCAAGGGCCAAAGCACATCTAAACAAGCACTTTGGTAAGTTCCTTGACTTGATGAATAAGCTACATATTAACATTCCTTTCCTTGATGCTATTCTAGGAATGCCCGCTTATGGGAAGTTCTTAAAGGAGATCCTATCAAGGAAAAGGAAATTGGAAGACTTTGGTGAAGTTAGGATGACATCTAAATCCTCGGAGCTTATTAAGATCATGAAGGAGAAGATGCCACCTAAGTTGAGAGATCCCGGCTCATTTAGCATTCCCATTCAAGTTGGGGATGTCACTTGTGAAGCCCTTTGTGATCTAGGAGCCAGCGTGAGCATCATACCGCTGGAGCTATGTATGAAGATCGGACTTGGAGAGCCCAAGCCGGTCAAGATTCGACTTTATATGGCGGATCGCTCCATCACCCATCCCGTGGGCATCTTGGAGGATGTTCCGGTCAAGTTAGGTAACTTCTATCTACCTATAGATTTTGTTGTACTTGACATTCCCGCAGATTATCCTGTTCCTATTATTCTCGGGAGGCCATTTCTAGCAACTTCGGGTTGCAATGTGGATTGCAAGAACGTCAAGTTGAAATTCAACATTGGTGGCGATGAGGTGGAGTTCGCACTACTTGCAGCCATGAAAGGGGAGCAGCTAACTGATGATATCTTCAACATTTACGATGAAGAATAATCAAGAGAATTGGTGAGCTCTATCCTTATTAACGATCCACTCGAAAGAGTTATTAGCTTCAGTTTAATGGAGGAAGGTATAGATGCTTCTTGTGATGCAGATATACGGAGCTTAAAGGCACTGGAAGAGGACCCAGGAGCAAAAATTGAGAAGCTAATCCAGGAGACGAAGATTTCCAGTTTCGGTTCCAGTTGCAGTACCTCGACCGAGGCACTTCCTGGACTGAGCGAGGCGACTGAAGAACATCTCGGTCAACGCCTCTACGTCTCGACCGAGGTCGATGGTGAGACTGATTCAACTGAGACTTCCGAAAGTCCAGTTTCTGAAATCATTCCACAAGAAGGAGGAAGCAAGGATCCCCCTCAGAAGACACCCCCAGTCGTGGAACTTAAACAACTCCCCAGTCACTTGAGGTATGTCTTTCTTGGACCGGATTCTACTTATCCCGTTATTGTTAGTTCTTCCCTTTCCGAATCTGAATTGTCTAAGTTAATGCATGTCCTGAGAAATCATCAAAAGGCTATAGGTTATACCATGGATGATCTTATTGGCATTAAGCCTTCTTTCTGCATGCATAGAATTCTAATGGAGTATAATCATAAGACTTCACGGGAACCTCAAAGACGGTTAAATCCGATCATGAAAGAGGTTGTGAAGAAGGAAGTTCTTAAGTTGTTGGATGCAGGTATCATATACCCTATCTCGGACAGCAAGTGGGTTAGCCCAGTGCATGTGGTTCCGAAGAAAGGAGGGATGACCGTTGTGACGAATAAGAACAACGAGTTGATCCCAACTAGGACCGTTACGGGCTGGAGGGTTTGCATTGATTATAGGAAGCTGAACACGGCGACTCGGAAGGACCATTTTCCGCTTCCCTTCATCGATCAAATGCTCGAACGGTTAGCCCAGCATTCACACTTTTGCTACTTGGACGGCTATAGTGGATTCTTCCAGATTCCTATCCATCCGGATGATCAGCAGAAGACCACTTTTACTTGTCCATGGGGGACATTTGCCTATAGGAGGATGCCATTCGGATTGTACAATGCGCCCGCTACCTTCCAGCGATGCATGATGGCTATCTTTTCCGAGTACATAGAGAATATCATGGAGGTATTTATGGATGATTTTTCCGTATACGGATCCTCTTTTGATGATTGCCTATCTAACCTTTCGCTAGTGCTTAAAAGATGTGAAGACACTAATCTCGTCTTGAATTGGGAGAAGTGTCATTTTATGGTTAATGAAGCCATTGTGCTAAGACACCTCATTTCTAATGAAGGCATTGAGGTCGATCGCGCTAAGATCGAGACTATTGAGAAACTCCCTCCCCCTTGTTCTGTTAAAGGTGTGAGGAGTTTTCTCGGGCATACAGGTTTCTACAGGAGATTCATCAAGGACTTCTCTAAGATTTCTAAACCTTTAACTAACCTCTTGAATAAAGATGTTGTTTTTGAGTTTTCGCAGGAGTGTCTTGATGCTTTTTACAGTATTAAGGAAGCGTTGATCTCCGCTCCTATTATCCAGCCTCCATATTGGACCTTGCCCTTTGAGATCATGTGCGATGCTAGTGATGTAGCCGTAGGAGCGGTGCTTGGGCAAAAGAAGGATGGACGGACCACCGCCATCTATTATGCTAGCAAGACGCTAGATGTAGCACAACGCAACTACGCTACCACCGAGAAGGAGTTATTGGCGGTTGTATACGCTTTCGAGAAGTTTCGTTCCTACTTAGTTGGAGCGAAAGTCATTGTCTACACCGACCATGCAGCCATTCGTTACTTGTTGGCTAAGAAAGATGTCAAGCCACGCCTTATTCGATGGATTCTCTTGCTTCAAGAGTTTGACCTAGAGATCCGCGATAAGAAGGGATCCGAGAATTCTGTTGCGGATCACCTCAGCCGGCTACCTGCATCTTCACGTGAGAAGGATGACCCGCCCATAGACGATTCATTCCCCGATGAGCACTTACACTTGTTGGAGCGTTTGATAGATTTACTTACTTCACCCCACGATGGAGGTGAAGTACGGGGTGAGGGCACCTCCCATTACGTTTGATGAAGCATTATGGTCCAGCTAGCGACCTTAAACCAAGCGCTTCTTGGGAGGCAACCCAAGGTATTGTTTTTCTTTTCCCTTTTTCTAGTTTAGCTTAGATAGTTTGCTTTTGCTTTGTTTTGTTTGTTTTTGGCGTCCTAGACAGATAACAGGTTACAGCTAAGGAAGAAGAACCAATCAGGAGCATAACTGGAAGCACAGAAGTTCGAGAATTCGAGAAGACGAAGTTCGACTGAGACACCTCGGTCCAGTCGAGGCCACCTCGACCGAGTTGATTCTTGAGCAACCGAGGCGACTAGGGTTTCTGCAGAACCACCTCGGTCCGTACCACCTCGGTCCAGTCGAGACCATCTCAACCGAGGTGATAGCAGTTCCAGGAACAGTATAAAAAGGGGAAAAATTTCTTTTTCACTTTTTTACCCACTTCGACTCGACCGCGGCGCCTCTCCACCCCGCTTCCTCGAATCTTGCTCGTTTTCGAAGATTTCCGCTTCCAAACTACGATTGAAGGGTAGAGGATCCCATTGCAAGTACAGATCTGCGAAGAAATCGAATGAATCGACCGAAACGAGGTAAAAACAGTCGAAACCCTAACTCGTTCATTCGTTTCGATTTGGGCTTTGGTTGCCCTTGCATGTGCTGAGAAAAGGCTTAAGTACCCCATAGGAAGCAATTGTAGTGATTTTTGGGGGAAAAGAACTGGATTTCTGAGAACTGAATCACGAACTGCTTCCGCCTCGGTCCAATCGAACTACGCCTCGGCCGAGGTGATTTCTGAGAGTTGTCAGTGACCGAGGTGACCTGACAGTAAGATATTTTTGAAGATGAGTTCTAACAAATTGCTCGCCATTAGGGATAGATCCTCTCCTTCCCCTTCTTCCTCTTCTTCCCGACCTTACCGCCCGGTGATCCATGAGAGACACCAGGTGGATTATGACCGTATAGCTAGCCGTCCAGTGATTGCACCACGTTTCCTGGACGTGTCCGCTTTTGACTGCCTAGGGGTAGATGGAGACCTTAGGAGGATGATTACCACAGTTGGGCTGGATCAGTTTACTGAGATCCGAGCCCCAGCCTACTTGGAGCCGACCTTAGAGTTCGTTAGCTCCTTCACCTACCTTCCCACAGAGCGGTCTGTGAAGTACCGGTTGATGAACCGGAACTTCTTAGTACCGCTCGAGATTTGGAGAGACATCTTCGGCTTTCCTGAGCCCACCGCCACTGACTTCCCTTCCCGATTTGTAGCTAGGGAGTTTTGGGGGCAGATAGCCCATATTGTTGAGCATGCAGACAGATGGCGCCCTGGAGATTCCAGGGAGAAGGTCATCTTCCACCTAGCCTTTAGGTTAGCCCATAGGATATTCAGCGAGACAATTTTGGCGCGTACTGAGACGCCCCAGAAGATCCGACAGGGCGAGCTTTTCAGTCTATATTGTATGGTTACGGGGGGTTTCCCAGACTTTGGCTTGATCTTGGCAGAGGACCTGCACAAGATCAAGGCCAAAGCGAAGGGAGACATCTGCTGCGGAGGGCTTGTCACCCACATAGCTGCTTTTCATGACATGGACCTCAGTGCTTGTACGATGGTGGCGGCTCTGAAGCCGCTTGGATTGCAGGAGATGATCACTCGGCGGATTCTCGTCCCCCGAGGTTTGACTACTCCATATGTGGCTATGCCGTGGGAGCTGACTGCGCCACAGGGGATCCGATGGTCTGCCCAGTTCACCGTTTATGACCCGCATTATTGGCAGACAGCTTGGGCTCCACTGATGGAGGATTATAGGGAGGCAGCAGCTGCCCCAGCTGAGGAGGAGGAGGAGGCTGATGACGAGGATACAGTGGATGAGAGAGATGGTGGAGTCCCGATGGATACAGGGACAAATACTGCAGGGACGAGCGCGCCACCGATCATAGATCTGGATGATGATGATGAGACTGAGCCCGCACCTGCTAGCTCTCCGGTTAGACCTGCTAGACGCAGGAGACGCGGAGTGAGAGATCCAGATGCTCACAGACGGATCGATGACCTGACTGATCAAGTTATTGATTCGTATGCTGCTTTGTCGCTGGATATCCGCGAGATGCAGGAGCGGCAGCATTATCAGCACATTATGGCCCAGCTTCAGTTCGAGCGTATCATGGGTTATCCATTCGACCCGACCCAGTATCCATACGTGCCACCACCACCACCACCGGATCGGGACTATTGATGAGCTGCAGGATTTTCTTTATTATATTTTTATGCAGTTCAGCTATTTATCCGGTGAGTACTCTTATTTCTAGACTTATATATACCCACTGGGACAGTGTGTCCCAAGTATGGGGTATTCGATGTACTTATTTGATGACTATTTGATGTATTTATTCGATGACTTGATGTATGATTACTTTATCGGATATTTCATGTTTATGCTTCACTTCTGCATTTATATGTTTATCTGAGATTGCATGCATATTTACTGGTTATTTGATTGAGAAAAACGTCGAAACTGAAAAAAAAAATTGGTTTTAAAAAAAAAATTTTTGACCTCGACCGAGTCAGTCTTGGCCAAACGAGGCGTTTCAGCTCGGTTGACCCAAGAACACCTCGACCGAGGTGGGTTAACTGAGAGTTTTCGAAAACGATTTTTGTGTTGCTTATCTGGATATGATCTCAGTGAAGATCTTGCTTACTGACTGGTTTTAAATTCTTTATGTGTTTGAAAGGTTTTATAATATGTTTAAGTTGCTAAATGCTTTGTTTGAAATTAATGGCATGTTTAATACTTTGTTTTTATCTAAATTATGTTGAATTTGAAGGTTGACACCACATCATGAGTTCTCTCACTTTCTTCCTGGAAAGACCAAGGCAATTCATTCTTCTCTCTTCTTCTTCTTGATCATGCTTAGCCCCTCATATACATTTTTGCCTCCCTTTACCTATCCGGGAATTTGGAAGCAAGCGAAGTGGTGAAAGCAAGTGAAGTTAAAGTTGAGAAGTTGGCTGGAAGTGAAAGTGTTAGAAAGTAATAATAGGTTTGGGGAAGTCAATCATGATGATGAGTAACTCGGCACCATTCACATAGCCGGGTGTTTGTGTCTTGCCAAAATCGGATTGAGCGATATTCCTAACGGGTCATGGTATGTGCATCAAGGGTTTGATGCATCTCGAGAAATTGATGATTGCGGATTTCCTAGGCTTCGGTTATTGTGCACCTCTGTCCATGCATCCCAAAAAGTAAAGTAAAAAGAAAAAGTGTGAAATAAGCAAAGCTTATTGGTGGAAGATGTTGCAAGTCAAAGTGAAAGTGAAGTTCATCCTTTTCCCGGATTCTAGCACCACATTACCTTACATAAATCCCTACCCTACACGTTTCTTAACCTTTTCTTTTGGGAAGCCCTTGAGACCTTGAGCTTGTTGATTGACTTAGTGGTTTAAACTGGATTATACATGATTAATTTTGATAATTATGACTTATTATGCATTCTATGGTTTTATGCAAAGATGAACAACTTTTCTATATTTATAAAATGTTTTAATCATGTTTGGATTTTAAATTCCATGAAGTATTCTCTTAGAGTGATCTATGATTGTAACACACCATAAAAATATTTTTGAAAGACTTTTTATTGATTTTCATGACTTATAATCCATTCTATCTTGTCTTCTATATGCAGAACTTGCTTGGGGACAAGCAAGGGCTAAGTATGGGGTATTTTGATAGCATGAATTATAGTCTATATTTTGGGGTTTGTTTGGACGTTTTATCTTTCATAATCTGCATGTTTGTATGTATATTATGTGATTATATTACCATTTCATCTACCTTTGCGGGAATCAAGGTCTACACCTAGTTTTGTTGTAATTGTAGGTAAAATGGCACGTTTTGCATCAAAAAGGAACAAAAGGAGCTATGGAGTCATTGGAGCTACATTGAGGAGCATAAGGAACCATCCAGGAAGCATAGCCATGGATTAAAGATTCACTTTGGACCAGTTTTGAGAGATTTCACATTCAGTTGTGACTCACCTCGGTTGACCAGAGATTCATCTCGACCGAGGTGATCCAGAGACGCCGACTCGACCGAGGCGAATACCTAGGACGCGGCGAGAATATCTTATTCTTGGCTGAGATCTTTTATCTTTGAAAAGTGATCTTATATTTTTGGGCTTGGCTCCTGGAAGGAAGAAGATCTTATATTTTACCTATTTTTATGGGAGAAGATCTTTCTAAGATATTTTATCTTTGGAGGGTTATTTTCCTATAAAAAGGGTTGGATTTCCACAAATCCAAGATCTCGCTGACACCCTGTTATACACGGAACACTCATTACGCAGCAGCCATACTCCAGCTGGGAGATTTGAAGAACCTTTTTGAAGGTTGAAGGAAGATTGAAGATCATAGCTTTTATAGCTTTCTGAAGGGTTTTTGTAAGATTATCTTAGATTCCCTTCCTCGTTGTCTTGTCTTGTTAGATTGCTATCCAAGGAACGCTTTTGTTGTGATATTTGATTCAGTTATTGAAGTCTTTTCATTAAATCCTTCTTGTTCAAATATTCACCTTCTTCCCATATATTTGATTAATACTTTCATGATGATGAGTGGCTAATTTCCTTGTGCGATTCTATGGTGATTGGCTGAAGGTTGTGGGGAAAACAATGATAGAATAATCTTAGATTCCAGTAGGACCCTGAAAGTTCGAGTCTTTAACCTTAACCCTAAGCATCTCGCTCAGTCGATGAATACCTCGGCCGGGGTGGAATTCTTCTGACCGAGGTGACTTATCTGATCCTAAACTGAGAGTTAAACGTTAGAGTTTGCCAAATCCTATTCTTATTATACCTTTCCTGATCCAATGCAAGCTTAGGATGAGACTTACCCGGTAATTCCTTAGTTTGTGTACCAACGATCATAAGTGTAGGTAATAAAGGTTTATCCTTTATTGGGGTTTGAGTGTGCTTTCATCCCATCTTTGTGAGTTAGCCTGAGACTTACCCGGTAAAGGTTGATTCTATTCCCTTAGATGGTGTGTTAGTTTGAGGTTATTGTTCTTTATCTTAATTCCTTGAGACTTACCCGGTAATAGGAGTTACGGTTTTGGATTAGTGAGTAGTGAGACTTACCCGGTGATCTATTCCACTTTAGTAACACCTTCCCTATGCAAAAATCTCAGCTTTGTCCGCTTATCTTTAGATCTTGAGTTGGAACCACAACTAGATGCTTTAATCCCTAGAATTGCATGTTTGCTTTATTGACTTCTTATTCATCTTTGATTGTTTTAATTGCTCTTGTGGTTAGTAATTACGAAGCTTACCGTTATTGACTTTGTTTCACCGAGTCCCTGTGATCGACCCCTGGAATTTCTTGCTTTTTACTACGATTGACCCGTACACTGCGGGTTCGCATCCTTGTTTTAAGCTTAAGTCTAGGGTTATAAATTTAAAGCTTGCACACACCGTTTGGAGCGAACATGTGTTGATGCAGAGAGGTAGAGTGATTGCATATGCGTCTCGACAGTTGAATACGTATGAGGAGAACTACCCGACTCATGATTTGGAGTTAGCAGCGGTAGTGCATGCTTTGAAGATCTGGAGACATTACTTGTATGGTGCTACATGTCAGATCTTCACAGACCATAAGAGTCTGAAGTATATTTTCACGCAGCGGGAGTTGAACAACCGCCAGCACCGATGGCTTGAGTTGATCAAGGACTTTGACCTTGAGATTTTGTATCATCCTGGAAAGGCGAACTTGGTTGGTGACGCCTTTAGTAGGAAGACGCCTCGAGAGAAGGCGATTGCGAGATTGACTGTACAGCCTCAGCTTTAGAGGGATCTAGCTTGGCTAGAGATGGACATCTAGTTTCCTGATGAGGATGCCCAGTTGTATGCCTTAGAGGTTTTACCTGGTCTGTTGGATGAGATCCAATAGAAGCAGGGGACCTGCCCGACCTTGATGAGGATTAAAGAGAGGATGTCTCGGTGAGAGGCACCACAGTTTTCCATTGGAGCTGATGGAGTGATGAGGCGACATGATCGCATTTGTGTTCCTGCTGATGCAGAGTTGAGACAGAGGATCTTACAGGAGGCTCACAGTACACCTTACTTTGTACATCCTGGTACGAGTAAGATGTACCATGATGTGAGACGTTCATATTGGTGGGGAGGGCTGAAGCATGATGTAGCCAGATTTGTGGCTCAGTGTCCGACCTGTCAGCAGGTCAAGATAGAGCATTGTAGACTTGGAGGTGAGCTCCATCCACTACCAGTACCACAGTGGAAGTGGGAGGACGTCTCCATGGACTTTGTGACGGGACTGAGACCTAGTAGGAGTTTTGATGCCATTTGGGTTGTTGTTGATAGACTGACGAAGACGGCATGTTTCATTCCTATTAGAGAGACGTGGCCTGTAAGTAGATTAGCTGAGGAATACACTAGACAAATAGTGAGACTCCATGGTGTACCGAGGACGATCATCTCTGATCGAGATGGGCGATTCACCTCGAGGTTCTGGCAGCAAATTCAGACTGCTTTGGGAACGATTCTGCACTTCACGACTGCGTTTCACCCCCAGACTGATGGACAGTCAGAGAGGACTATCCAGACTTTGGAGGACATGCTGCGAGCTTGTGTGTTGGATTGGGGACAGTGATGGTCTGACTACCTCCCGCTTGTTGAGTTCTCATACAACAACAGCTGGCATGCATCTATTGGGATGGCTCCCTATGAGGCACTGTATGGACGTAGGTGTCGTACACCTTTATGCTGGGATGAGCCTAGCAGTGTCAGCGGGATAGCGCCAGAGCAGATTCATGATGATATGGCTCAGGTAGCACTGATTAGAGAGAGGATGTTGGCTGCACAAAGTCGCCAGAAGTCATATGCAAACAAGAGGCGTCGGCCTCTAGAGTTCAGAGTAGGAGCTCATGTCTGATTGAGAGTATCCCTGACGCGTGGCGTCAGACGTTTTGGCATAAAGGGGAAGTTGAGTCCCCGATATGTCTGTCCTTTTGAGATTCTGGACAGAGTTGGGAGAGCAGCCTACAGATTAGCTTTACCTCCGAGATTAGAGGGTGTTCACCCTGTGTTCCATGTGTCTCAGCTGAGAGAGTACATACCAGATCCGAGGCACATTGTGAGTTATGATGATTTGGTGGTGGAGCCAGACCACACTTCCTATTGCAGTCCTAGAGCGAGGTGTGAGACGCATGCGTTCGAAGGACATTCCTATGATGAGGATACAGTGGTCGAGACGTGGACTTGAGGAGGCTACATGGGAGACTGAGGATAGTATCCAGAGGAACTATCTAGAGTTTTATACTGAGATAGATGCATCTAGGGTCGACGAGTAGATCTTAGTGCTATCTTGGTGAGTATGTGATTATGTGTTTATATGCTTATATGTCTTGATTTGTTTATTCCATGCTAACTATAATATGCTTGATGATCTTGTTAGATCTTGTTGTACTAGTATGATGTATGTCTATAGCTGGAGATGGTTCTTCCTCCATGCTATCTGAGTGTGAATAGGATTCAGCTGGAGATGGTTCTTTCCTCCATACTACCTTGATGGACATAGTTTCAGTGGAGATGTTATTCCTCCATGCGATGTTTATGATTATGTTTTGGGATAGAGATGTGCTTCCTCTATGCCCGATGTGATATAGCGAGAGATGTGATTCCTCTCTGCCTTCGGTAGCATTATGGCCCTGCTTTCTGGAGTGGATGATTCCTCCATGTTGATGTTTGAGGTTCTAGATTTGTTATAGGTTTTAACCTTTTTGAGCGGAGATGTGATACCTCCGATAGATAGAGTTATACCACGGCATATGGGTCCGAGAGGATTTGAGTTTGTTCAAGTTTCGGGATGAAACTTGTTTTTAGGGGGAGATGATGTAACAACCGGTATTATTTGGAGTATTTGAGAGCTCCAATAAATAAAGTTGCAGTTGAGAGAAATGATCGGAACATCGGATATGTCCTAAATGTGAAATAATATAAAAAGACGAAACGGCCAAAAGAGTCGCTACTTCGATTCTTAACGGTTAAGAAATGCATCTTAGGAATGTCCATCTTCCGAGAAAGTTACGGAATATTTATTCCGATAATATTCCGAATTTTATATTCTAATTTCATAAAGTTTGGAGACCGGATAATATAACCGTGTTTCAATTTAAATAATCCGGATAACCCATATATATAATATTATATATTATTATAAAATATTGTATATAACTTATATAAAAGTTATCTTTATGTATATATATGAGATAGGTGGATGTGCAGCAATTGAGATTGCAAGCACAGAAACGGCCACTTACATATTATTATATGGGCAATTTTGGTAACTAGGCCTTTTCGAAAACCTAGAGTAGTAACTAGGCTTTTTAATGTTTCAATTAAGTAAATGTACCCCAAGCTTTTATATTTAGGGAGAATTTGACATACTAGGCTTTTTTGAGTTTTTGTTTAAGAAAGTGTACCCTGTAATAACCGAAAATTTTAAGTTTCCGATAAATTGAAATTAACCAAAGTCCGATGCGACCCGCGTAAATAAAGAAATAAGTAAAATAAAACGAGAGTAGTTCGATCATGTTTGTGACCTAGATTCACATAAAATGATAAATTAAACGACCGGAAATAAATTAAGTACGTTAAAATAAAATAATAATAAATTATAAAATACGGAATTTAATTCCGTATTTTTATAATTTCCGCATGCAAATAACGAGTGGCGTATCCGTTTTATAGTCGCATAGCGGACCGGGTATGGGCCATTACAAAGCCCAAATTAGCAGCCCACTTAATTTTTCCCTAACCCTAATTAGAGTTAACCTAATTAATTTAACCTAATCTAATCCTTCTAACCACCCGCTGTACGCCGCTACCCATCATCCCCCTTACCTGCTGAAGATCGTAAACCAGCAGCCTCCTCCGCCTTTCACCGGAGACGACACCGGAGCCACCGCCACTCGTCCGCCTTCCCTGCTCGCCGGCGACCTCAGCCCGGGTAAGCTTGTCGTCTTTCTTCCCCTTTCCGCTGATACTCTTTCCCGGCCACTGTTGTTTCGAAACTCACAGCCGACTTCCGGCTACACGCAGCACCGTCACGAAGGCCGTCGGGTACACCATCACGCCGCCTCACGGTCTTGTCTCCGTCTGCACAGCCGCCGCGACACCTCGAGCCCAGGCCGAACCGTCACGAAGGTACGGCCCTCCTTCGCTTTCGCCGAACAGTTTTACTCCCTCCTGCTCTTCTCTGTTTCGGATCACCAACAGCTTCCGGCTTCCCGCAGCAGTAGCAGCCGACCACCAGTGAGGCCGACCGGAACGCCAGCCCATCGCCCCGCCGGACTACAGCTCCGGTAAGACTCTCCTCCGGTTCTTCTTCCTTCCGCTTTTCTCTATGTTTGCACTGTTCCGGATCTCACCCACCGCCGCCACTGCAGTAGGGACGAAGGAGACGCCGGAACCCGCCACCACTGTCCTGCCGTCCGCCACAGTGAACCGTAGCACCGCGAACCGCCGGACTGCAGACCCGGTAAGCCACTGCCGGACCTCCTCCCTCTTGCCTGCGACCTTGTGAGAATAAAATGTATATATAAAAAGCATATTATATATTATATGTGTATAAGGAACAGAATATATATACATGAAAAGAATACGTATATTATTGTTGGATTACGTGTATAGTTGAGTTAGTTACATATATTTAAACCATAGAATGGAGGTGGTACGGGTATGAAATACGGTAGGTTAGTAAGAGCGGTTGTGTGAGCTTATATAGGAGATTGTGTGCCGAATGTATAAGATACACGTATATATATATATATATATATTATGCGGAATAAAGGTATACTTATGAATTGAGTTGGTGAAATTATAAATTATGTGAATTCATATATATAAATCTAAATACCTAGGAGTTACGAAATGATATAAGTGGAAGGAAGGTTAATATGCACGAAAGTATATGTATATATATAGATATGTAGATATATATAAGATTTGTTTATACCGAAAACGAAGTAATGTGATTCCAAACGACGAGTGGACGAGACTAATTTTTACAACCTTAGTAAACTATTTGGGAAGAAATCTTAGATTTGAAAAGTGTTTCCAGGGAAATATTAGAGGTCCAGAAGTGACCCGGAGAATTATCTACACTAAGGGTAAAACGGTCTTTTACCGTATGAGAATCTTTTTCCGTAATTCCTTCGCATGAGGTTGGACATAGAGACGTGATTTTTGATACACATGCCTTCATTGACAGGCACTTGAGTTACCACGAGTACGGACTATTTGAGGAGTGTAGAGTGTTTTGATTCAGGTAAGTCCTTGCGACTTACTTAGCCAGTTTCTGAGTGTTAGTTGAGTGATAGTAGTGGTGTGTGCTATTGCTTGATTTAATAATAATAACTTGCTAGGACGACTATTTTTACGTTTAAGGCCCAAGTGTATGTATAACGGGCCATGACATCACTGCCCAGCTCTGACAGGAGACTGGGAGGTTCTCTATACCCAGACCATGCAGGTACAAGGTGAGGTGCATCGGATCCATTCCTGATGGTTACATGGGGGCGGAGGCGAGGTTTGGGAATCCCTCGTGTCACAAAATAAGTATCACTAGAGTGAATGAGTAAATTAAAGCAAGATAATAAAACGGACTTGTTTGAAAGCATGCTGAGTGTTTATGTTTATCTGAGTGTGTTTGTGTTGCTATTATTCTGCTAATGTTTAGATAACTAGCTAACGGTTCCTCTTGTTGTTGTTTTAGGTTTACCGCAGGTTAGATCAGCAGCTGAGTGATCCGGAAGTAGTGGTCAGCCGGGTCTCCGTACTCCTTAGAGCGGGGTTGAGGTTGTTTTGTCTTTCCTTTCTTTTGGTTAAGACAGTTGTTCTTTTCTTTTGTTTAAGTACCGTAGGCTGCTAGACAGTGTTGCATTCATTACTCTAAAAACATGGTTTTTATGAATTTCGGTTTCTTTATTTGTGTCTTGTTGCAAGATCCTAGTATTGTTGTTGTCAAACTGAGGTCGGGACCCATTGTGAGGTCCTAACCAGTAATACTCCGAGTTCTGAGAATTCGGGGTGTTACATACCCCAAATTTTTTACCACTTTCATTTAATAGTAGGTAAAAATTATTAACCCTTCTATTTAGAAAGAAAGGAATAAATGATGTTTGTTATTTGTTATATAACTATAAGTTTTAATTTTTAATTACTGAATTTGTTTTTTTTATTTATTATTTTTCTTACCTTTTTATTTTTATTTTTTTTATTATTTTATTTTTTATTTTCTGGACTAAATTTCTCATACCGGAATTTATCATACCAGAATTTATCATACCAGAATTTCTCATACCAGAATTTTTATTCCAGAAATTTCATACCAGAAATTATCATACGAAAAGTTCATACCAGAAATTATCATACGAAAAGTTCATACCAGAAATTTCATACCAGAAATTATCATACGAAAAGTTCATACCAAAATTTTGTCATACAAGAATTTTGTCATACCAGAATTTTTTACACCAAATTTTCAGACCATAAATTTACATACCAGAAATTTACATAATAGAAATTTACATACCGGAAATAAAACTCATACCAGAAATTTACATACCAGAAATAAAACTCATACCAGAAATTTACATATCGAACATTTACATACTAGAAATAAAAACTCATACCAGAAATTTAAAAAAAGTTAATAAAATAATAAAAGCCTACGTGGTCTGCACTTAGGAAAGTTGCTCGGTGGACAAGTTTGTCTTCACTCAGCAGCCATGTTCTCGCAAAAAGCGTGGAGTCCGACGTGGTCTGTACTTAGGAAAACGAAACTGCTGCCATGGAAGTAAAGAACAACCGGGAGCTTGTCTGGTTTGCTGACGGGGAGGTAGAGGCAGAAAAAGACTGAATCTATGGTCTGAAATTACGTCAAAAAACAATCTTCTAACAAAGTATCACAGTTGACATAGTATTAGATCGAAAAGACTGAATCTAAGATAGGACGATGCTATTTATTAACATTAAAATATGGCAGACAATGAACGACGTTCTATTGGGAGTGATAGCAAGTGGACTAGCTAAATATCTCAATGTGTCACATGGGAGGATAGGGTTTGGAGGGTAAAAAATGTGGGAGGGGTATATTTACTAATTGGTAAACTAATAAAAGCCTACATAGTGTACAATTAAAAAAAAAAGCCTACTTACCTAATTAGCCCTTGTATTTATTTTCAAACTCTACACACTCTTCTCTCAAGAGGTACATTTACTAAACACAAAAGTAGAAAAAGCCTAGTTAACCAAATTGTTTCTTATTATATATATATATATGTGTGTGGCGGCTTAAGCTTACTCCCAGCATGCATCCACAATATATGTTATATTATATATATAAAAGGATAAATGAGAAGAGGTAGCTGACAACTTCATATCTCTCGTCCTCTTCACATTTGAGATTTACTAAGGGGAAACGAGCGAACGTATGATCTATCTCTAAACCTTTCACATATTATTCACTTTCGATCCATTTTCAAATCCGTTTGTATCAACGAGTCCCTTATCTTGTTCTCTTCAATGTGGTACCAACTTATTTCCCGTTTGTTAGCTTTTTGGTAAAGCTTCCGTTTACCGCTATCGGAACACCGACGACCACGGCAAGTCATCAAATGTAAGGTTTCATACCGTGCTCTTACTCCCCATATCGCCAGGAGTCCGTACCTTCTTCCGGATCGTATATCGGGTTAGTAACGAATAAGTTATGAATTTATTCGTTTTCCGTATTGCGGGTTAGTATAAATTGACCTTGAGTTGGTTAAAATGGATAATTGGAATTTCCATTATGCTCGTTATATTATTCTGGTAATTATGGGATTTTAGTTGATGATGATATCATGAGTTGGATTTATGCCCTGATGTGGCTTTTAGGTTTAGCATGTTATTCGAGGTTATAGGATGTATATGATCCCTATGGATCCCTTTGGGTCTAGGTGTGACCCTTTGTTTGATAAGAGATGTGACATCTCTTTATGCCTTGTCTATAGGCTGTGTTGTTCCTCCAGTGTTGAGGTGATCCAGTTGTGGTTGAGCTTTATACGAGGTTGAGGTAAGTCCGTAGGACTTACTTAGCTACAATCCTTATATTGGGTGTTTGTATGAGTGGTGTGTGTCTTATATGTTTGCTATGATAGCATGTGATGTCGTATTTACCGACCTATGTTTTATTGATTGCCCCACTGCGTGGCTGTGATAACTTTTCCCTTTCATCCCGCCGTGGAGTCTGGGAGGTTCTCTGATGTCAGGCCAGACCGGTTTACAGGAAGGGCACAATCCACTCCCATAGGGTACACGGATTGTGTGATCGATACTAGTACGGCTGGCTAGATGGCTCAGAGGCGAGGATGTATCAGTCCTCGTGTCACCTAGTTTCATATATATTATATCTATACGATTTGAGTGAATGACCGTTATATTGAGATGAATAAATGGGTAAATGAGTGAAAGCATGTTGATATGTTTATTTTTCCCTATGTGTGATTGTGCTTATACATTACTCTATATATGTGTATGGATAGCTAATGGTTATTATCATGTTGTAGATGCCCTACAGGATAGGCATGCTGCTGGGTGATCTAGTAGAATGGCAGGCCGAGGATGTCTCGTACATAGGTTGTTGTGGGCTTTTGGGTTTGTTTATATTTTCCCTCCTGTGTGAGGTTGGTCTTTTGTTACCTCCTGCGTGAGGTGTGATGTTTGTACTCGGCTATGTTGTCTTACCTTTTTGGGATGTACAGTTTTATACAGTTTTATGTATTTGTTTTCATATCTGTCAGTGTCATGTTGTAAGGTCCAGTGAACTTGTTGTCAAGCTAGGGTCAAGATCCATTGTGAGATCCTAACCCAATGTGGCACTCCGAGTCTCGTGGATTCGGGGTGTTACACAATAAGAATTGAGGAAACGTAACATCAAAGTTGGTTTGACAAGAACCAAAGCCAACGATGTAAATTAAAAGTTCGATCTTCTTTATTGGAGACAATAAAAGAGACACATAATGGAAATATTGTATTGAGAAAGACCCGAGAAGGAAGTGGAGATTCCGATATATCAGACCTTTTCTTGAAGTCTTAGCGTGAGTTAGGAAAGTGGTTACCGGTTGGCGTGACCTCCAAGAATAGAGGGTGTTTCCCCGAGGTTCATGTGCACAAGTCGAGGCACTACGTACATGACTCGAGACATGTAGTTCGTTGTGAAGATCTAGTTGAGACGAAGAGCCAATAAGGCTAACTAGAAAACATAGGATAGTATCTTTAGTCGAGTTTTATGCAGGTTTAGCGACATCTATAGGACCGTCGGGTTAGTCCCGAGATCTTTCATTGGTTGTGCTTATGTGATTTGTGACGTGCATTTTCGTTGTGTGTGTACCTTGCGAGGTCTTGATGTGTTTATGCGAGTAGACTTTGGATTAGAGGGCCGTAGTTGCCACGTTATAGTGTTCCGAGCGGTTAGCGAGACGTGAGTGTTCGAGAGTTCGGGTTTAGCAAGTTTCGGGACAAAACTTGTTTTTAGGGGGATCTAATGTATTGACCCGTTTATTGGGCGTGTTTTCGATATTTATTTTCCGTATTTTGTTAAAGGTTTAATGGCCTCAATATATTTACCGAGTATTTTCACGGCATAATTTGAATTTTTCGAGTTTTGATATATATATATATATATATATATATATATATTATCCGTATTTATACCATTATATTATTATCAAGAATATATTTTACGGGAGCAATTTATATCTCGAAAATCTTATTTTTACGAGTATATATTTTGTTTACATTTTCAGTATATTTATTTTGTGGTTTGCTTTCGGAAAGATTCGGAAAATGCTTCCGACTCGAAAATTATGTTCCGAATGTTTCTTAATCGAGCTCATCCTTTTTTGTTTTTCTTTTCTTCTTATTTTCTTTCCTTTTTTTTCATTTCTTCTTTTCCTTCTTTTTTTTCCTTTTCCGACCCGTCGGTCTCACTCCTTCCCAATTGATGAAGGCGACCTCTCGACTCCAGCGGGCTGACCCCTCGCCCTCTGTGACCGACTCCTCGTCCCTCTCACCCCGACCTCTTCTTTCCACTTCGTTTCCTATCCCCCAGTCTACCCTCCTTGGGTTCTCTCCCCATCTCCTCTCCTCTCTCTGCATCTTTTGAGAACCACCGGAAACTTGCACCCGCTGGAACTGCCGGAGAGGAGGGTTGCACAACCTGAGAACCACCGGGACTGAAGGAAGCCTCCTCCACGCCGCCGCCTAGGGCAAACAGAGCCACCAGTAGGTTGAGCAAGCCGCCCCTCTTTGCTTCCCCCTACTCACTGTTCTGTTGGTTGCAAGAGAGGGTAACCGCCGCCGGAGACTTGGCAACCTTGCTGCCGCAGCCTCGCCGCATCCGTCGCTAGTGAGCCCCGCCACCGGTTGCTCCTTCTCCTTCCTCTGCAGCGCCGCCTTGTCCCCTCTTCTCTTCGGCTCCGGAAAGGTTGTAGATGAACTTGGGAGATTATAATTTTGGCCCCTTCTTTTAGTGTTAATTGCAGATTGTGCCACTTGTTTTGTATTTGCAGTTTTAGACCCAGTTTTTGGATGTGAATAATATACCCTCCTGCAGAATTAATTACATAAATGGACCCAAATTGTTTTATTACAGTCTTGGCCCTATTTTCAGGAAATGTGAGTTTTTTGCTCTTGTGTATAATCATGGTTTGGACCAAAGTTTATTTCGAGAAATGGCCAAGTTTCGAGAGTTTCTTAAGTTATCCGAAAATTTGTTTTCGTTTGACCATATTTATAAATTGTTGTGATCACCCCGAAAAATGTTTGCGAGTTTCACCCTTGTTTTGAAAGAGGGGTTCCTTAGGTTTTAAATGCGTTAAATCTTCCTTTCAAAAAAATTAGCGTTTAAGCTAAATTTCCTTAACTTTGATTTTATATTCGGAAGCGGCCGTTATAGACCAACGAACCCAATCTCGACGTCCGTAGATCATCTTCAACCTTGGATCATTTGTGAGTATTCTTCCTCGATCTAGTTATGCTTAGTGGTAGAATCATGCTAGGTTGGATCTAGCATAACTTAGGGCAAATGTCAAGTAGTGGCTTGGAACCTTTAGGTGAGTGGTTGAGGTTATTGATGTTCTATGATATGTGGCGTGTTGATCTTGAGTTGTTACAGTTGTGAGCCTCGTGGTTGATCTTGTGAGACTTGAGGTGGTATTCATATGTTGGTTGAGATTGCAGAGTTTAGAATGAGAGTATCTTGGCACTTGGGACTATAGTTGAAATCTCATGAGTTTATGAGGGCTAGGAGCGTATCTAGATTATGAGAGTGTATGACCTAGTAAGATGATATAGGACTAGAAGTCTAAGGCCTTCTAGATTATGAGGAGTTGTTGATTATCGTGCCTTGTCTTGAACAAGCTTTGTTATATTCCTTCGGAGAGTGATATCGGTTTTGTTTAGCTTTGAGATGAGGTAAGTCCTCGGACTAACTTAGCCGCTTTTATGCATTATTTGGATACATTGTAGTGGTGTGTGTTTATCGCTTTTGATCATGAAACCGGATTAGGACTACTTGACTATATTTATTATCTGGCCCATTGTTACTATTATTATCGGGCGGTGACATCACTGCCCAGCTCCCGAGGGAGATTGGGAGGTTCTTTGTGACCAGATCATACATGGTTTACGGGCGGGCTTCTTCTCCACTCCACATGATATACGGGTTGAGCTCCGCCACACACCTGTTGGTTACACGAGGACAGAGGCGAGAGTTATAAGACTCTCGTGTCACACTTTAAACGAATGGAATTAGAAATGGAATAACTTAAAAAGAGAATAAGAACCGGATGTGTATGTATATGAGCATGTTGTGTGTTATGTGTTCTTATGTGTGTGTTTGTGCCATATTATCTTTATAATGCTTAGAATGTAAGCTAACGGTTTTAAACCGTTATGTAGATGCCTTGTAGGTTAGGTATGCCGCCGAGTGAGGTAGAGGAGTGGACTGCCGAGGGGTCTCCGTACATTATAGGACGGGGACGTGTTTGGGTTTTCTTTCTATTGTTGGATTATGTTATGTTGTACGGTTTTGGATCTCTTTATTGTTTTGCGTTGTTTTGAGGACTCGGCTGAGTTTCCACCTTGTATCCCTTCTTTTCTTTTCTCGCATACATTATGTTCGAAAGGTCCAGTGAGATTGTTGTTAGGCTAAGGGTCGGGACCCATTGTGAGGTCTCGCCCGTAGCATTCCGATATCCCGCGGATATGGGGTGATACATTTAGTAAGTATATATAGATTAGCGAATAAATCGTTGTTATGAATGCTAGAATTTAACGAAGCTTGTTTGAGAAGTTGAGTTGTTTAAGAAGATTTGCTGATTAAAATCGTTGAGATATGATCAAAGTTACCAATTAAGTATGATTTTAATATTTGACTTTTAAATATCGGAATTATAAATTTTTAATATTAATTTTGAAAATATGGGTGGTTGCTTGAGTTGTCACGTTAAACACGTGACAAAAAAATCTCCACCTTAAATAAGATTTGTGGATTGAATTACGGTTCTATTAACTTGAAATTTCATATTTACACATGTTTAAGAATTACGTGTTAAATATTTGTAAAATCAAATTTATATTATTATAGTTTTAAAATAAAATATAAAAATATAAATAATTTAACATGTTTTCGGAATACTCTAAAATCTTCAAAACTAAGTATATCTTCAAAATAAACAAATTTATTTCTTTATATGAAAATTCTAGATTTTAAAAAGAAAATGTTAATAAGTTGGATATTTACTTTATTTTTAAATATCCAGATTATTTTGGAAATTATCTTATAAATTTATTATATACATTAATATTAAAACTAATTAGTATTTTCAAACTAAATTCTAAAAGTGTATGATTTGTCCTTAACTATGTAAGACCCAGTTTTTGCCTTCACCGCCACCGCGGTGAAAGGAGTCGTCCATGCGACAAGGCAAACCACCCCTGCGGTTTCGCCACAGATCGCCCCGATCTGATTTTTCGTCCGTTTTACTAATTTCCATAGATTGAAGATCCGATCTTCAATCTTATGGGCCGGCTTTCCTATCTTCTTCTTAACCTAGAATGTCTTTCCTTCTATCTTTTCCCACCGTCCCTATAAGTTCCCTCTTTCTCTTTCTTTTTCCGTTTCTTGCATACATTTTCCTTCAGCCTCGAAAGCTCCAGCCATCTTCTTTGTGATCTCTTGCTGGACGTGTAAGTCTTCTTCTTCCTTGTTTCTCCCTCACGTTCATAAGTTGTTGCATGTCTTTTCCTTCTATTTTGCTTTTTTCTCTCGTTCTTTCTTCTATACTTCTTCAAGAATCAAGATCGGGTCTTGATTCTTGTTGGCGTTCCCGTCATTGATATGTTTATGTTCACAGACTCCCTTGGTTGAGTTGTGACGTGTGTGTGTGTTGAGAGAAGCAAGCTTTGGCCTTTGCTGAATTCCTTGTTGTCGAAGGATACAATAGTTGCTTCTGCACCGTAACCGCCCCCGCGCCCTATCAAACCACCCCTACGGATCCTGCCCAGCGCTGCCCTTGTAGTGTTGTTTGCCGCCCCTGCGGTTTTCCCTCTGTAGCTCCCGTCTTTGGTATGTTGCTTCCTTCCTTGCTTCCCTCGTTCCTTCCTTGAGTTATGTTGGATGTTGGTGAGCCTTGGTGATTTGTAAGACTAAGGTTGTGTAACACCCCAAGTTTCACAACTCGGGGAGCTATTGGTTAGGACCTCACAGTGGGTCCCGACCTTAGTTTGACAACAACTTAACTAGATCTTACAACAAGGCACAAATAAGGAAAATCATAATTCATAAAATAGGTTTCAACAAAACAATGAATGTGACCAGAAATTGACAGCCGGAAACAACAAAGTCTCATAAACTGAGAAAAGTACAGTCATAACTGAAAGACCAACAAAAGAAACTACACCCCATCCTAAGGAGTACAACACCCCGGGTGTCCACTACCATCCGGGTCACTCGGCATCTGCTCTAACCTGTGGCAAATCAAAACAACAATAAACAGCTAGCTAACTAATCAAATATAAGCAGAAGGATAAATAGCACAAGCACACAAAAGATGAATATAAACAATCAACATGCTGGCACACAATTAGGTTATTATCTGATAACTTACGTGATTCACTTTATCCGATTTGAAAAGTTGTAGCACGAGAAATCCTAAGATTCTCGCCTCCGTTCCTTATCCAACTCGTGATGGTTTGGCACACCTCCGCCGGTGGCGTCCCCGCAAACCAAGTATGGACTAGTCCCGAGAGAAACCCTCAGCGCCCTCTATCTAACTAAGCAGCATGCTACCGCCCGTTACTCTTAGGCCAAATATGTAAGTCGGTCGATGATTATTGTAAGGTATACTAGAGCACACATCATTCACACACCACTATCATCATTCACACTGATATTTGACATTTAGCTAAGTAAGCCCAAAGGACTTACCTTAAATAGATCTCGACTCTCGAATGTGCAATTCGATCTGTAACAGTAGGAATTCAGTGGCCTGTTAAATGAGGCAAGTGTGTCAACACTCTTCCTAGGTAATTAGAAGTCTAAGACTTCTAAGATAGAAGATCTTATTAGAACATAACTGATTACAGTATTAATTTATGGTAAAATGACTATTTTACCCTTGGTCCCGAAACTTCCAAAATTTCTGCAATTCATGCCTAAACTCTTATTTGAGACTACAAAGTCATATTCTAACTCCTAAAACTTAGTTTGGTTACAAACCTGGCACTTTACCTATTTTCCTATTTTCCGAAAGATCGTAAAGGTCCAACTTCGGCTTCAAATATAAAAATTCGTATAAACTTATAAAAATTCCAAAATAATTCTCTAGATCATCTATGATATTCCATCTATCCTTAGGAGCAAGAATTTCTCAAAATTTTTCATCCATCATTTCTATAAAAATTTCCAAAGTTGGTTACAACACTTACATTTCCTATACTTAACCAAAATTTCATTGTTGCAAAAACAGCTTAACTACTCCACTTTGGGAGCTTATAACTTCTAATCCGACCGTTTGTTTCTTCTCAAATTTTGATACAGTAAACTACATATATCCGTCTATGATCTATCAAAATTTCAACGGTGGATCTTCAATATAACTCCTTAACATTGATCTGCAATACTGACAGTTTGTAACTTCCCAAAACTGGAAAAAAAAAACGAGTTTACAGCCGGTTCTGATTCCACCATTTCTTTGACAGCCCAACTCACAAGCTATTCTTTACTTATACACTTCTTGAATCAACACTCATAACCAAACACAAATGCTACACATCCTAACCCATCATCTAACATCAAAGATCTACTAACTAATTCTCTCAATCTATATAACATAACCGTGAGCAAACAGATGGGAACTTACTCAGCAATGATGCAGGGAGAATCCTAGGGATGCTATCACCCGGATGCTAGAGTGTTGCTACACCCGGGAGGGCTTGAGGTTCAGACGGGGCTGTAAAAAGGCCATAGGACATCACAACATCCGTTAAACAGGAACCTTGTTCGATTGAAGAGAACCGAGGCAAGGGAGGGACGAGAACTCACCTAGGCGGACTGTTAAGGTCTCTACCTTCTGTCAATGTAGGGAAGAGATTTGTTTGGTCTGATCAAAGCCTCGCTGCTGCTGTACGTGACAACCTCACCACAGAAGAGAAACAACGTCTTCGGCGTGGTTGCAAGAAAGAGGCGGATGGTCCTGTTGTGCGAGAGAGACGACATTTCTGCAGAACGTAAGGCGAGGAGTATGGGAGAGGCTGAAGCGACAGAAGAGCACAACACTTACCTCGCTGTTTGTGTGAAGACTCTCCTTGTCGGGACTACCGTATGCCACCCAAACGAGCAGCGTTGCTTCACCCGGCCAGAGAGAGATGAGGATGCGTGTTGTACTGGTAGTGCAAGAGGCGGCTCAGATTGGGTGATGTTGAGGAGGTTCATCGAGGAAAGCAATCCACTACAGAGGAAAGCAAGGAGATACGTTCTGAATGTAGACGGAAGGAGGGGAAAGATGAGGCTGAGTTGTGGGAGGAGGATGCTACGTAAATCAAGGGCTGTTACAAAACGGCTCCCAACTCAACACACGTACAAGGGAAGTGGAGTTGCTGTTCGATGGGCTGGCCTCCGCTGGGCTGGCGTCTTGGGCTGTATTGCAGAGCTCGGCAACAGAAGGTAGGAAGATGGGCTGTCAACAGCTTGTCTGGGCCTTGTCACAGCTTCGTCACAGCCTTGTCTGAGCCATGTCACAGCTTCGTCACAGCCTTGTCTGTGCCTTGTCACAGCTTCGTCACAGCCTTGTCTGGGCCTTGTCACAGCTTCGTCACAGCCTTGTTTGGCCTTGTCACAGCTTCATCACAGCCTTGTCTGATCTCGTCTTAACTCGTCGTGGTCTCGTCTTGACCTTGTCTTGGGCTCGTCTCGATCTCGTCACTAGGACGTCATGACTTTGTCAAAGACAATTCATGTAACAAAAATTAGGGTTTGTTAAAAGACTCTTATCATTTTATGTGAAGTGAAGTTACATAAAATGATAAAATTAATCTGTCAGCTTCCGTGATAAACGGAATAAAAATTCCGGATATTACATCAGTACCCCCTTAAAATAAGTTTCGTCCCAAAACTTAGAATAAGGTATCTACCCAAAACATTCTCACCCTCAAATTGTACACTCTGGCCTCACTCAAATTTTAATCCCGTCTTCTAGCCTGCAAACTACTCACGAAACTTATTTAGACATCATATAAATATAAACACCTATTTTAACATATAATCACAGAAGTCGTACAATTAACATCTAAGTACTAACCCGTCGGTACTGAGGTAGCGGCTAACTCCGCAAAGAACTCAGGATAGCTACATCTAATACTCTCCTATGTCTCCCAGGTAGCCTCATCGGCTCCTCGTCTAGACCACTGAATCCTCAACATCGGTATCTCCTTAGAACGCAAACGTCTAGTATTGTGCTCTAGGACAGCTACTGGGTACTCCACAAAAGTGTGGTCTGGCTCAACTATCAGATCCTTATGGCTGATGACGTGTCTGGGATCCGGTATGTACTCTCTCAGCTGAGATACATGAAAGACCGGATGGACTCCCTCCAATCTCGGTGGCAGTGCAAATCTGTTGGCAACCTCCCCGACTCTCTCCAAGATCTCAAATGGGCCAACATATCGGGGACTCAGCTTTCCCTTAATGCAGAAACACCGGACGCCTCTCGTCGGTGACACTCTCAACCACATCTGTGCACCTACTCTAAACTCCAGTGGTCGACGTCTCTTGTCGGCGTAGAATTTCTGACGACTCTGAGCTGCCAACATCCGCTCTCGGACTAAGGCAATCCGGGCGATGTCATCCTGTATTTAATATGGAGCTACTCCATCAGCTCTGCTAGGCTCGTCCCAACACAATGGTGTGCGACATTTCCGTCCGTACAACGCCTCATAAGGTGCCATCCCAATAGACGCGTGCCAACTATTATTATATGAGAACTCTACTAGAGGGAGATGATCTGGCCATACATGTCCCCAATCCAGTACACAAGCTCGTAGCATGTCCTCCAACGTCTGGATGGTCCTCTCAGACTGACCGTCGGTCTGTGGGTGATAAGTCGTGGTAAAGTGGAAACTCGTCCCCAAAGCAGTATGTACCTGCTGCCAAAATCTCGAGGTGAAACGTCCATCCCTATCGGAGGCGATAGTCCTCGGTATCCCATGGAGTCTCACGATATGTCTAGTAAACTCCTCAGCTAGACGACTTACCGGCCACGCTTTCTTAATCGGAATGAAACGTGCGGTCTTTGTCAAACGTTCTACTACCATCCAAATAGCATCAAAACCTCTGCTGAGCCTCAACCCTGTGACAAAATCCATAGATATATTCTCCCACTTCCACTGTGGTACTGGAAGTGGGTGGAGTTCTCCTCCGGACCTGCGATGCTCAATCTTGACCTGCTGGCAGGTCGCACACTGAGCTACATACCGAGCCACATCGGGCTTCAAACCACCCCACCAGAAGGAACGTCTCACATCCTTGTACATCTTACTCGCTCCAGGATGTACGGAGTATGGGGTAGCGTGAGCCTCACCTAATATCCTCTGTCTCAACTCACTGTCTGATGGCACACAGATGCGGTCCTGACGTCTCATCACTCCATCGGCACCAATATTGACCTGAGGTGCCTCATCTCGTGACATCCGGTCTCGGATCCGGGTCAAAGTCGAACAGGTCTCCTACTTCTGTCGGATCTCACCCAACATATCAGGAAGTAACTCTAAGGTAGCCAACTGATGAGTTGTATCGGGAAACTGGATCTCTACCTCCAACCAAGCTAAGTCTCTCTGTAATTGTGGTTGTACTATCAACCGGGCTATCGCCTTCTCCCGAGGCGTCTTCTGACTCAAAGCGTCAGCAACAACATTCGCCTTCCCGGGGTGGTAGAGAATCTCAAGGTCGAAATCCTTGATCAACTCTAGCCACCGCCTCTGGCGGTTATTCAACTCCCGCTGAGTGAATATGTACTTCAAACTCTTATGGTCTGTGAAGATCTGATAGGTCGCCCCATAGAGATAGTGACGTCAAATCTAAAGAGCGTGTACAACTGAAGCTAACTCTAGGTCATGTGTGGGGTAGTTCTCCTCATACGTCTTCAGCTGTCGAGACGCATATGCTATGACCTTACCCCTCTGCATCAAGACACACCCCAAGCCCAGCTTGGATGCGTCACTGTACACTACAAAGTCCTCTGTACCCTCAGGCTGTGCTAAAATCAGAGCAGACGTCAATCTCCTCTTCAGCTCTTCAAAACTCTACTGACACGGTTCAGACCAAACAAACCGAGTAGTCTTCCTCAGAAGACAAGTAAGTGGCCGGGAAATCAGAGAAAACCCTTCCACAAACCGGCGGTAATAACCTACCAGGCCCAAAAAGCTGTGAACCTCCTTAACATTCTTCGGAGGTTGCCAAGAAGACACTGACTCAATCTTCGCCGGGTCGACCTTAATCCCCTCAACAGTCACTACATGGCCTAGGAAAGCCACCTCTGACATCCAGAACTCACACTTGGATAGCTTAGCATATAGCTGGCTATCATGTAGAATCTGTAATACTGTCCTTAAGTGCCCGGCATGCTCCTCTCGACTCCTAGAGTAAACTAGGATGTCGTCAATGAAGACCGCTACAAACTAGTCTAAGAAGTCGATGAAAATCCCGTTCATCAACTCCATAAATACTGCTGGTGCATTAGTGAGCCCGAATGGCATCACTACAAACTCATAGTGGTCATACCTAGTCCGGAATGCCGTCTTAGGTATGTCCTGGTCTCTCACCCTCAGCTGGTGATAACCCGATCTCAAGTCTATCCTCGAGAACACTGACGCTCCATGCAGCTGGTCCAGCAGATCATCTATGCGAGGCAGTGGATACTTATTCTTGATGGTGACCTTCTTCAACTCCTTGTAATCAATGCACAGCCTCATCGATCCATCCTTCTTCCTCACAAATAACACCGGTGCTCCCCAGGGAGAAACACTAGGGCGTATCAAGCCCTTCTCTGCTAGCTCCTCTAACTGCTTCTTCAGCTCAAGCAGCTCTATCGGTGCCATACGGTACGGGGCCTTCGAGATCGGTCTCGTGTCCGGCTCTAACTCAATGTTAAAATCAACACTCCTCTATGGAGGTAGCCCTGGCAGGTCGTCACTGAATAACTCTGCAAACTCGCATGTAACTGGTATCTCCTCTACTGTCAGGCTCTTGCGCTCCTTCATGGCATAACACCAGAAGGCCTCGCAACCCTGTGCTATCAGTCTCGCTGCTCTCACTGCGCTGATAACTGTGCCGGACTTTCCGAGGTCCCAACCTCGGAATATTACTCTATGACCCTCCTCAGTGGCGACAGTCACAGTTCTCCTACCAATGTCTAAGACTGCTCCATGTCTAGTCATCCAATCTATCCCCAAAATCACGTCTTCTTGTGCTAAGGGCATGACTAGAAAATTTACCAACCAATCCCGGCTTCCTAGATGAATATGGCAGTCAAAAATCTCTCGGGATCCTCTAATCTTACCCCCATCAGGTAAACCAACCACAAAAGGTGCACCCTCTACGGTAGCTAAGGACAACCTATCTACGCATGCATCTGATATAAAGGAGTGCGTAGCACCCGTATCAAACAAAACACGCACAGGTAAATCATGAATCCAGATAGTACCTGTGGTCGCAGGTGCCGCGGGCTGATCAGCACTCCTAAGCTCAAACACCCTGGCTGGGGCTCCTCTGGTATCAGTAGTACCACCACGTCCCCTGCCACGGCCTGATCCCTGTGCAGTACTGTGTGAGGCAGGATGTCCTAGAGCCCGATACCGCTGCTGCTCACTCGGTGCTCGGTACTGAGGAGGCCTCTGTCCACTCCTATCAGCACCTGTAGGTGAAGAACCCTGCTGTGACGGAGCTTTGCCCTGATGGCAGAAAGTCGACCGGCGTCCCGGTTTCCCACAAGTGAAGCAGGTAGTAGGTGGCCTCTTACAGTCTGGTCTGAGATGATCTCGACTGCCGCTCTCTGCTAGAAGTCTGAGCTGTAGTGTGGTAGCTCGACTTCCCCTGAGTTTGCCCTCGTCCAAATCCAGATACTGTTGTACCACCACTAGCAAAACCTGTCTTCTGTCGCTTATCCGGCCTACCGGACTGAACTGCTCTCTTGGAGACTGACCTATCTCTCTCATATGCAGAAGCCCTATCCTGATAATCTGACAAAGACTCGCAGCGAAATCTTGCTAGATAGGAACGGGTGCTCTCTCTCAATCTCCGGGAGAAGAGGTAAACATGCTGCTCTTCCGGAGCGGCAGCTGGTCCAAGTAGGGTTAACTCCTTCTGAAACTTCTTGATGGCAGTAGCAATCGGAATATCCTCAAATCCCGCCTCAATGAAATCCTGAAACCTCTCTCTCCTCAGCGAGACAGGGCAATACCTCTCTCTAACAATGCTCCTCATCTGCTCCCAACTGGTGACTCGGCTACGAATGGTCCGCCACCAGGAATGAGCATCCTCCGTGAAACATGTCTGCACTAAATCCACCTGTCGATCCTCTGGGCAACGTATCGCTTCTAGGGCAGTCTCTATCTGTCCAATCCAGTGCTCCACCTCTAACCTTATCTCTCCACTGAATGAGGGAACTTTCTGAGAGTTGAAAGCCTTCAACCACTCATCCGGTCTCGGTGCTCTAGACCCAGTAGGAGCTCTATCAGCCTCAACTCTCCTCTCAGGTATAGCCGGCACCTGAGGCACTCCCTGTGTCACCTGAACTGACATAACCGGTACTGGTGGTACCTAGGTAAGTCTCTCTGCTCTGGCAGCCTCCTCCATACGCTCGACGTATGCATGGTACTCTCTGTACTCCGACGCTCCAATAGAAACACGTCTTGACTCAGTCGAACGTGCTCTCTGCGCTCCAGACCTAGCAACGGTCTTATTCCTGACCTCGGGACCTACACTCTCAGCTACCTCTTCCACATCAGCATCTGGCATGCTTGCTGCCGGTGGATCCTCTCGAGGAACTCGTCCTCGACCTCTCCCTAGTGGAGGTCTACCTCCACGACCACGCCCTCTAACAGCAGGGGTCCTATCAGCTCGATCCGGTCTAGCTGGAGGAAGAGGGGGACGACCCCTACCTCGGCCAGTCGCTGGTGTAGCCCTAGTACGTGCCATCTGCACGAGCGATAACAACTACAATTATAATCTAATCTAATCTATCATAAGCAGTAAAAGTCTAAAGTGAAAATGCTAAGAATACCGAGATCCGCGGAGGTAGTGGTGGTGATCCGTACTTTCTATTCCAACCCGACTATGCATGCATTTTAAAAAAAATATTCTTTTGTAAAACTCAAACTCCATTCGAGTTCTGTTTATTTACTTATTTGACCCCTTTTAGAAGATTTCGAGTGCCATTGTTGCCAACCTAGAGCTCTGATACCATGTTGTAACACCCCAAGTTTCACAACTCGGGGAGCTACTGGTTAGGACCTCACAGTGGGTCCCGACCTTAGTTTGACAACAACTTAACTAGATCTTACAACAAGGCACAAATAAGGAAATTCATAATTCATAAAGTAGGTTTCAACAAAACAATGAATGTGACCAGAAACTAACAGCCGGAAACAACAAAGTCTCATAAACTGAGAAAAGTACAATCATAACTGAAAGACCAACAAAAGAAACTGCACCCCATCCTAAGGAGTACGACACCCCGGCTGTCCACAACCATCCGGGTCACTCGGCATCTACTCTAACCTATGGCAAATCTAAACAACAATAAACAGTTAGCTAACTAATCAAATATAAGCAAAAGGATAAATAGCACAAGCACACAAAAGACGAATATAAACAATCAACATGTTGGCACACAATTAGGTTATTATTTGATAACTTACGTGATTCACTTTATCCGATTTGAAAAGTTGTAGCACGAGAAATCCTAAGATTCTCGCCTCCGTTCCTTATCCAACTGGTGATGGTTTGGCACACCTCCGCCGGTGGCATCCCCACAAACCAAGTATGGACTAGTCCCGAGAGAAACCCTCAGCGCCCTCGGGCTAACTGAGCAGAATGCTACCGCCCGTTACTCTTAGGCCAGATATGTAAGTCGGTCGATGATTATTATAAGGTATACTAGAGCACACATCATTCACACTCATATTTGACAGTTAGCTAAGTAAGCCCAAAAGACTTACCTTAAATAGATCTCGACTCTCGAATGTGCAATTCGATCTGTAACAGTAGGAATTCAGTGGCCTGTCAAATGAGGCAAGTGTGTCAGCACACTTCCTAGGTAATTAGAAGTCTAAGACTTCTAAGATAGAAGATCTTGTTAGAACAGAACTAATTACAGTATTAATTTATGGTAAAATGACTATTTTACCCTTGGTCCCAAAACTTCCAAAATTTCCTCAATTTATGCCTAAACTCTTATTTGAGACTACAAAGTCATATTCTAACTCCTAAAGCTTAGTTTGGTTACAAACTGGCACTTTACCTATTTTCCTATTTTTCGAAAGATCGTAAAGGTCCAACTTCGGCTTCAAATATGAAATTCGTATAAACTTATAAAAATTCCAAAATAATTCCCTAGATCATCTATGATATTCCATCTATCCTTAGGAGCAAGAATTTCTCAAAACTGTTCATCCATCATTTCTATAAAAATTTCCAAAGTTGGTTACAACACTTACATTTCCTATACTTAACCAAAATTTCGTTGATGCAAAAACAGCTTAACTACTCCACTTTGGGAGCTTATAACTTCTAATCCGACCGCTCATTTCTTCTCAAATTTTGATACAGTAAACTACATATATCCGTCTATGATCTATCAAAATTTCAACAGTGGATCTTCAATATAACTCCTTAACATTGGTCTGCAATACTGCCAGTTTCTAACTTCCCAAAACTGAAAAAAAAAAAAACGAGTTTACAGCCGGTTCATGATTCCACCATTTCTTTGACAGCCCAACTCATAAGCTATTCTTTACTTATACACCTCTTGAATCAACACTCATAACCAAACACAAATGCTACACATCCTAACCCATCATCCAACATCAAAGATCTACTAACTAATTCTCTCAATCTATATAACATAACCGTGAGCAAACAGATGGGAACTTACTCAGCAATGATGCAGGGAGAATCCTAGGGATGCAATCACCCGGCTGCTGGAGTGTTGCTACACCCGGGAGGGCTTGAGGTTCAGACGGGGCTGTAAAAAGGCGATAGGACATCACAACATCCGTTAAACAGGAACCTTGTTCGATTGAAGAGAACCGAGGCAAGGGAGGGACGAGAACTCACCTAGGCGGACTGTTAAGGTCTCTACCTTCTGTCAATGTAGGGAAGAGATTCGTTTGGTCTGATCAAAGCCTCGCTGCTGCTGTACGTGACAACCTCACCACAGAAGAGAAACAACGTCTTCGGCGTGGTTGCAAGAAAGAGGCGGATGGTCCTGTTGTGCGAGAGAGACGACATTTCTGCAGAAGGTAAGGCGATGAGTATGGGAGAGGCTGAAGCGACAGAAGAGCACAACACTTACCTCGCTGTTTGTGTGAAGACTCTCCTTGTCGGGACTACCGTATGCCACCCAAACGAGCAGTGTTGCTTCACCCGGCCAGAGAGAGATGAGGATGCGTGTTGTACTGGTAGTGCAAGAGGCGGCTCAGATTGGGTGATGTTGAGGAGGTTGATCGAGGAAAGCAATCCACTGCAGAAGGAAGCAAGGAGATACGTTCTGAATGTAGACGGAAGGAGGGGAAAGATGAGGCTGAGTTGTGGGAGGAGGATGCTGCGTAAATCAAGGGCTGTTACAAAACGGCTCCCAACTCAACACACGTACAAGGGAAGTGGAGTTGTTGTTCGATGGGCTGGCCTCCGCTGGGCTGGCGTCTTGGGCTGTTTGAAGAGCTTGGCAACAGAAGGTAGGAAGATGGGTTGTCAACAGCTTATCTGGGCCTTGTCATAGCTTCGTCACAGCCTTATCTGGGCCTTGTCACAGCTTCGTCACAGCCTTGTATGGGCCTTGTCATAGCTTCGTCACAGCCTTGTCTGGGCCTTGTCACAGCTTCGTCACAGACTTGTCTGGGCCTTGTCACAGCTTCGTCGCAGCCTTGTCTGGCCTTGTCACAGCTTCATCACAGCCTTGTCTGATCTCGTCTTAACTCGTCGTGGTCTCGTCTTGACCTTGTCTTGGGCTCGTCTCGATCTCGTCACTAGGACGTCATGACTTTGTCAAAGACAAGTCATGTAACAAAAATTAGGGTTTGTTAAAAGACTCTTATCATTTTATGTGAAGTGAAGTTACATAAAATGATAAAATTAATCCGTCAACTTCCGTGATAAACGGAATAAAAATTCCGGATATTACAGGTTGAGACCTTAGCTTGTGGAGATCTCATATAGATCATTGAGACTAAAAGTTATAGACTTCTAGCGACTGTTTCGTTCCTGATTCGTTATTTCTTGTTGATTAGGCTTTCCGTCCTTCTTTCCTGTGGGAAATTGAGTTGTTTGATAACCTTTGAGTTACCTTTGAGTGAGGTAAGTCCCTTGGACTTACTCAGCTACATTCCGTATATTAGTTTGATAGTTTTGGCTTGTTTGTGTTGTTGTTTATTGTTATAACGGATAACCGGACTAGGATTGACCATTATAACCGTAATTGGCCTAAGTGTATGATAACTGCCCGTTGACCACTTGTCTAGTTCTACAAGAGACTAGGAGGTGCTCTTTCAACCCAGGCTTGTAGGTAACGGATAGTATTGATCTATTCCTATTGGTAGACGGAAGCGGAGGCGAGTTTCGGGAGACTCTTGTGTGACAAAAGAAGTTGAATTAGTAATGGATAACTTAATGAAAGATAATAACCGGTTGAGTGCGAGCATGCTATATGTTTACATTACCTTATATGTGTTT
This sequence comes from Fagopyrum homotropicum, assembly GCA_033239125.1. Classification (NCBI taxonomy): domain Eukaryota; kingdom Viridiplantae; phylum Streptophyta; class Magnoliopsida; order Caryophyllales; family Polygonaceae; genus Fagopyrum; species Fagopyrum homotropicum. The sequence continues at coordinate 56,721,071 of BSWB01000002.1, read as the reverse complement.
GTGACTTTAGTGTCTTTCTGATATCTAGAATGTTAGCTAACGGTTTATAGCGATGTTGTAGATGTTCCGCACGTTAGGGATGTTGTTGAGTGATCCGAACGGTGTGTCAGCCGGGGTTCTTGTACATTATCGGACGGGATCGGGTTTATATTTCTGTTGTTGTATTCCCTTTGTTTTGAACTCGGTTGCGAGTCTTTTTCGCTTACCTTTGTTATAACCTTTGGTTTTATATTGAGTTTTGGTTTTCATTTATTTATACCTTGTTGTAAGATTCGATGTTGCCATTGCTACTTTGAGGGTCGGGACCCATTGTGAGGTCCTAGCCCGTAACGTTTCGAGTTCCCGGAACTTGGGGTATTACAATATGGTATTAGAGCTCTAGGTTGGCAACAATGGCACTCAAAATCTTCTAAAGTCTGAATAGATAAATAAACAAAACCCGCAAGGGGTCTACATTTTCAAAAGGGGGATTTGTTTCAAACTTGTCGGTCTGGGATATATGTACGGGCGACCACCACTACCTCCATGAATCTCAGCAGTTAGTTTTCTTTTATGATGGCCTTTATGTGCTTTTCCTGGATTTCATCTTTAGTTGTAGTGTGGCCTTAAATATCTATATATCCCTATCATAGATGACGCGTACTAGAGCTACATCTGCTATGGGGCAAGGAAGAGGTCGACCACCTCTTCCACATGCAGTCCATGAACGAGGACGTGTAGGAAGACCTCTACTAGCTAGAGGTCGGGGCCAAGCCCCAGTTGCTGATCCGTCTATCGTTGAGGCATTCGTCGAAGAGGTTGCTGAGAGTGTTGTTCCCGATGCTGGGAACTAGACCGCTGCTAGGTCCGGAGTACAAAGAGCGCAGTCGAACGAGTCCGGTGCTTCAGCATACTACGACTTCATGTAGAGAGTTGAGGAGGCTATCAGGACTAGAGGACCTGCACGAGCACCGCCAGTACCTGCAAGACCAGTTGAGGTTTTGCAAAGAGTTACACAAGTTGTTGCTGCGCCTGCTAGAGTTGTCGAGGTTGCTAGAGTTCTAGGCGAGGTGAGAGAGCCGAGGCCCGACTGTTGATTGAAGGGTTTCAACCAACTGAAGGTTACTTCCTTCATGGGAAAGACTGGATTAGAGGTGGAGTTGTGGCTAGGACAACTGAATTTTGCTATGGAGGCGATCAGTTGCCAAAGAGAAGTCGAGTCTACATAGCACAGACGCTGTTGAAGGATCGGGCTCATTCTTGGTGGAAGACTGCTCACAGCAGGGTTATGAGCAAATGAAGATGGTGATCAAGAATCGTTATTGCCCCGCACCTATGAGGAGAGATCGATTATTGGATTTCCTCGAGGCTAGATTCGAGGATCTTCCTATTGCTCAAATTATCAGCAAGTTTCAAGAGGAGCTATTGTCTTACATCTATTTGTTCACTTGCTTTCTGTTGATGAATTCTATTGATCTAACCACCGAAATGGTTGACTCTATGTCTGATTATCCTACTAATTGTTTTTTACTTTATCATAATTAAACACTCTTTATTTCGAATTTAAATACTATTTTTATACTATAACATTTAGGAATGTTACCTTGAAATGAAATATGCGGGATCCCTATTGTCATCAACTTGATCATTTATATTTGAATTTTTAAGTGAACGATAACAAGTATATAAACATGATCAAAAATATATTTTAAAATATATTGTCATCAACTTGATCATTTATCTTAATTGCTGGTGTGGCATTCCCGAGTGGGAGAATTTTAAAATTAGATCTTTCAATCAAACCTAGATAATTTTTTTTTAAATTACCTATACAAACTTTTTAAAACTAACCTAAGCAATCAGTTAAAACAGAACGATTTTTTTTAACAATAATTTATCAATAATAAATTTTTTAAAACTAACTTGACAGAACAATCAAAACAATACGACTTTTTTTTTTAAACAGATAGTTTTAAAAATAGAACAGAACGATGAAACAAAATTATGAAGATTTGATTTGGTTTTGGTTTGCTTGGATTTTGTACGTACATTATTTTCCCTTAATTAAAATTTTTGGTTATTTTGATTTTGTAACCATGAGTCGGCCAAACCCATTGGCTTGTATAACAATTTACCTGATTTGATTCTAACTAATTTATTCTGTGAGTATAGGAATTTTATTCTCATTGCTATATATACTTCATCGCTAATGATTTTAGTCAAGTAGTTTTATTGTTATCAGGTTTGAGTCGATTCTGCATACTTCATCGCTAATGTATTCGATGTCTTGCTTACGGACTTATGGGTTGTTCGGCTTTGAGTTAAGCTTGTGTTCTTGAAATCAGTATGCTATTCATGAAATTTGGTTAGTGTAGATAAAGGCGTGATCGCACTGACAACGGTCTCTTCAATGGCCTCTCAAGTGACTTCGTTTGGAGGGCCTGAGAACTTGATAGACGGTCTCTTCAATGCTATTCATGAAATTTGGTGGTTGTTCTTGCTGCACCATCACCTTTTCCATTGGCGGTTTCATTTACAATTGTTGACGGTTTCCATCTCCACCACCTTTGGGCATTAAGATGATCTTTTTTTAATGTTGTTAGAAGGTTTTTGGCACCCTACATAGCTACATTTGCGGGTAAAAGTGTCTGCAGATATATACTATATAATAAAACTTAAGAGAAAAAGCAAATCCAGTTCTAGCTAGCTGTTGTTCAATGGTCGTGTTGCCTTCTTTTTTATTCATCTGTTGTGCTATTGAGTTGAATGATGTGTTTGAACAAAATATTTGGTACCAATAACAAACTATTTGATTATAACAAACTATAATATCTAATTTTTTTAGATTTGAATATCCAAATCCTTTATTTTTTTAATTTTAAAATTAAAACCAAGTATGATATTACATGTATTATCTAAAATTATTTTAAAATGTAAAATATGAGATACCAGTTCATTTTCAAAAAAAAACAAACAATCAGTAAAGCTCTTTAAGTAAACGTATTTTTTATTATTTTATAGAGATGTAATCACCATGTATATATATAGTTGAGTTAAATGGTTGTTCCTTATGATCCTTATATTAAATAAATATAAATGGCTACTTTATATTGTAAAAATATCAAAAGTATTTATCATTAAGTAATTGTATCTTTTTTGAAATTTAGACATTCACTTAAAGTTAAGAAATTTTCATTTTTGCATTGATAATAGTAGTTGCATAGAAATAACTATTTTAAATTAATTTTAAAAATATGGCTACTTTATATTGTAAAAATATCAAAAGTATTTATCATTATGTAATTGTATTTTTTTTTTAAATTTAGACATTTAAAGTTTAAGAAATTTTTTGCATTGATAATATAGTAGTTGCATAATAACTATTTTAAATTAATTTTAAAATTTAAATATTTACTTGAAGTATCTTTTTACACAAATCATTTTTTGGTGTTAACCCATAAAAATTAAGGAAAATGATTTCGAAAAAAACAAGTTGTCACAAATTTTGAAAAAATAAGTTGTTTTATCTGGTGCAGTTTTTACGGCACTGAAATTTATTTTTACATAAATTATTTTTGTAATTATACTAAATTAATTGAATCAAAGTTTATTTCGCAAATCACAAATCCTATTTGTTTTTAAGAAAATGATTTTGAAAAAAAGAGTTGTTTGTTCTATAACTGAAATTTTCCAATTTTATTTTCTTACATTTTTACTAATATACTGATATATTTTCAATCCCACATTTTTTTTTGCTTTTTGACGAAGTTTTGAAGTATAATTTTTTATTCATATTGAATTAATATCTGATTTGTGGGTCGTTGACGTAATATTTTGTACGTTGCTAAATATTTTCAATCTCACGTCGATTATCAAGTAAAACTGATAGTTTGATAATATAGTTTGATAACTTGTATAAATAGAGGATATGAAGATTAATCAACTTATACATTTCTTGGTTTTTTGACTAAGTTGAAGTATAATTTTTATTCATAACGAATTAATATCTGCTTTGTGAGTGGTTGACATACTGTTTTGTTGGTCGTTGACCTAATGTATTGTGGTTGCTAAATATTTTCAATCCCGCGTCGATTATCAACTACTAAGGCTGATAGCTTGATAACTTGTATAAACAAAGAGGTTGATGATTAAACAAGTCAAACATTTCTTCGTCCTTTGGCTAAGTTGAAGTATAATTTTTATTCATAACCAATTGATATATGCTTTGTGAATCTTTTGTGGGTCGTTAAACCTAATGTTTTATGAGTTGCTAAATATTTTCAATCCCACATCGATTATCAAGTAAGACTGATAGTTTGATAACTTGTATACATAAAGGATTTGAAGATTAAACAAATCATACATTTCTTTGCTTTTTGGCTATGTTAAAGTATAGTTTTTATTAATAACGGATTAACATCTGTTTTGTGGGTCGTTGACCTACTGCTTTGTGGGTCGTTGATCTAATATTTTGTGGGTTGCTAAATATTTTCAATTTCATGTCGATTATCAAATAAAGTTGATAGTTTGATAACTTGTATAAATAGAGGGTTTGAAGATTAAAGAAATTTTACCTTTCTTAGTCTTTTGGCTAAGTCGAACTATAATTTTTATTCACAACGAATTTTATCTGTTTTGTGGGTTGTTGACATAATGTTTTGCGGGTTGCTAAATATTTTCAATCTCACATCGATTATCAAGTAAGACTGATAGTTTGATAACTTGTATAAATAAAGGGTTTGAAGATTAAACAAATCATACATTTCTTGGCATTTTGGCTATATTTTGAAGTATAATAATTTTTATTCATAACGGATTAATATATGTTTTGTGGGTTATTGACCTAATGTTTGGTGGATTGCTTTGTATAAATAGAGGGTTTGAACATTAAACAAATCATACACATTTATTGGTCTTTTTAATAAGTTAAAGTATAATTTATAGTTTGAAGAACTCGGTTTCGTGTCTCTTTCGAAATCAATCCGATCGTAATTTTTTGTCAGAATATCCTTACAACTTTAACTAACGATTTCAATTTTTATCAATTGCTGAATAAATTTTTGTTTATTTTTAAATTTCAAATTCGGTTATATATATATATATATATATATATATATATATATATATATATATATATATAACCAAGTTTCAGAATATTATTTATTTAATAATTATGATATCTACCCTAAATCTCGACCCTTAATACTCACCATCCGACGGTCTAAGATTGTTCTTATGATTACACGATAAGACTGTTCTCATGGGAACCGCACATATATATATATATATATATATATATATATATATATATATATAAAATCCGTATATTCTATTTTGTCTATGACATATCATTAAAAGTTTTTAATCTAAATTGACGACTATGATTTTTTTTTTAAATTAAATTGGTATTTTTTTTCTTTTTTAAAACCGTATCGATAGAACACAAGAAGATAATCAAATTAATTTTAATCTCTCCAAATCTCTCTGAGCGATTGTGGACGTTGAGTATATAATTAGATATGAGTCAACTAATTAAGTATTGTCTTTATATTATAAATTCAATAATGATATGGTAATATATACTCAACGTATATTGATGAATATTATCAATGTATTTAAAATTAATATATTTTTTAACGTATATTAATGAATATTATCAATATATTTAAAATTAATATATATTTTTTAAATACTCAGGCAAGTACGGCTCCTAAACTAGTTCTAATAATATAGAGTTCATTGCGGGTGGAATCAATTATTCATTACAACTACTCGTCCTTCATAGATCTGATACTTGAATCTTTATAAATTATTAGTTTATTCACGTAATAACTTAGCATGTTAAAATTAGCTAGTTTTTAAAGCATTAAAGGAGAGGTGGGTGGCTGGTGGATAGAACCAATTCAAACACCATGTGGGTGATCTTGCGAAAATGGGAAAGTAGTTGTGCACTCAAACCTATATAATTACGTACTATATCTTTATATGGATGCAAATCTGAAGAAACTCGAATCTAGATATTAAACATGGAAGATGTATCAGACCCCCTTGTTACACGCGGAGATGAGAACCAGGATACGAAGAGTGGGCATGCGTGGCAGCTGATCCAAGCCTTGGTGGTCTCCATCCCTCGAGCCTTCGACGCCCAGCAGTGTTTTGTCACAACATTCACAGACTCCCAATCCTACCCATCAAACATCATCTCAGAATGGTCCCTTGAAGACGCCAGCGCCGTCCTAACCAGCTTGCCCTCCACCTCCTTCTTCCTCGGCTCCGCCGTCGGTGCCTTCCTCCTCACACCTCTCGCCGACTCCCGCCTTGGCCGTAAGAACGTGCTCTTACTCTCATGCCTTCTAATGTCCATCTCCGGCCTCCTAACCTCCTTCTTCGCCACCAACCTCTTCATCTACGCCCTCCTCCGATTCCTATCCGGAATCGGCCGTGCCTCCATCGGCACCTGCACTCTCGTCCTATGCACTGAGCTCGTTGGCCCTCGTTGGCGCTCCCACGTCGGCATCCTCAGCTTCGTCTTCTTCTGCTTTGGCTTCGCATCCTTGCCCGCCATAGCTTATCTCAACCGAGATTTCTCGTGGAGGCGGATCTACCTGTGGACTTCCCTACCTGCATTTCTCTACTCCTTCATTATCTACTTCTTCGTCAGAGAGTCTTCCCGGTGGCTCTCCATTCATACTACAACTACTAGTTCCATCTACTCTTCCATGACAACCTTACTCTCCAGAAAATGGGCGCGGCGGAGGTTATGCTTTGTAATGGTGATCACCTTCGGCCTCGGGATGGCCTACTACGGAATGCCTCTAGGCCTCGGAAATCTATCCTTCAATCTCTACCTTAGCGTCGCTATGGAAGCGTTGTTCGAGCTTCCAGCCGCACTCGCTGCGTTCTTCCTCGTTGGAACGCTCAACAGGAAGTCGTCGCTTCTAGTGACGATGACGGTAAGCGGGATCTGCAGCATTGCCTGCGGCGCAGCAACTGGCTCCAGCTCGGTACTACAACTTGTGCTCGAGCTGGCGGCGTTTGTCAGCGGAAACACAGCGTTCGACTTAGGGCTTATTTATGTGTCGGAATTGTTCCCGACGTGTGTGCGGAACTCAGCTTTTGCGATGGCGAGGCAGGCGGTTGCGGTGGGTGGAGTGGTGGGGGCGGTGTTGGCGGCAGTGGGTGAGGCGCAACATAATGAGTTGATAGTGTATGGGGGGTTTGGGGTGGTCATATTGGTGTGTGGTGTGTTTGTGTTGTGGTTGCCGGAGACAAAGGGCACCGAGTTTTGTGACACCATGGACCAGGAGGAGTGTAAGGCTGCAACCACATCGTTGGGTTGGTGTGTCTAATATTATTACTCGCCCTGCCTGTTTGTAGGTTAGCTGCAGGCGCCACAAGTTATTGATTTGGGTTGCATCTTTACAATTTTTTTTATTATCTTGTGTTTACGATCGTGATTTTAAAATGGACTCATCTAATGCTCGTGTCTATGGCTATTTTTATAAAATAGTATTGTATATAAATAAATTATTAATAATTAAACTTGGTATAAATGTGTGACATCAAGATGAATTTAAATGTTTTTTTTTTATAAATGGATACATATATTAAGAGGGATTTACAATGGTCACTAGACCGGGTACAACTTTAGAGCAGAAGCAAAGCAAAACCAAGAGCAAAACAAGGACTAAGATAAGGAAATGCCAAGTAACCAAGCCCACCAAATTGAGTTGGCGGATCGGTCCTTCCATTTGAAGGGAGTGAGGTTCTTTACTGTATTGATGATTAGTTTAGCACAGGACGCAGGGAAAGTATAGGTGCATCCATGTATGAGATCGTTCCTAACTTTCAAAGTGAAATATAAAGAAGAGAGGCGAACGTTTCCAAGCACTACAAGAGCACCAAAGATGTGTGGCGTCTTCAAGATGAGCATCACACAACCGGCATGTGTTGTCGAGGATGAGGTTCCATTGTTTCAGCTTTGCATGGGTGGGCAACTTGCGGTGAAGACCAATTCAGCAGATGAAGCTATACTTGGGGATGCCCAGCCCCTTCCAAAGAGTAGGCAACTTGCACTTGATCCTAAATGTCTTTTTTCGGATCAAGTGCAACTCAAATCTAACTATAGGGTAAAATATGATCAAGTTGGTATGCTCCGTTACATTTATTTGGTATTAGTTTGTTTGCACGTAGATTTGAGTATTTTCATGTACCGAATGTCTTAGTTTTTCAAGCTTTTGTATGTCCAAAATTGTCGTTTTCCCAACATCCTTGAAATCCAAATTTCTATCGAAAGATGACTTGATTTTTTCATAAAATAAGCGGTATGTAGTGGTTCCAAGAGGGGTTTTATAAACAGTCCGACATGCCCACATAGCTTCTACTAGTATTGTCAATATGTTTTAAACTACCTATTAGAGATTTCTACTAGTATTGTCAATATGTTTAAACTTGTGCTTTTGTCAATCTGATATCTTGTCGTGTGGTCAACCCCAATACATAATATTTGGAGGAGATTTGCATTGATAATTGGTGGAGGGGAATACGCACAATCGTTTAAAATGTTAATTCCACCTTGATGAATATATTAAGGTTTATTTTTGTAGGATGATGGAAGATAAAGAAAGATAATTATTTTTTTATCAAATATCAATATATATATATATATATATATATATATAGAGAGAGAGAGTGTTTGGCTCACATGTAAACAACTCTTATAGTGTTCAATGAGAACACACATTAACCATAGGATTGCTTTGATCTAATGGTCTTAATTAAACCAAATTTAAGGGAATATTTTACTCCACTCTCCATAGTAATTATAGTCAAATATGGCAGTTAGAGATTCTCTCCCTAATTGTTATTATCCTAATCTCCACATTTAAATCTAAATCAGGTTTTCAACGTCAATTCATATTGCCTTTTTTTCATTTCTCAATTCATCATTATCATAGTTGATATAACAACATTTCTAAATCAATTCAATTATCATCTCCATTCTTCTAGTTAATATTGTACAAAAGTATTCGTTTGTATTCATGAAAGTATTCGTCAATATACTATTAAAAATTCATTCATGGTACCAATATTATTCGTTCATGTCCAACAAATTTTAGTCGATTATTGATAACTGAAATTAATAGTCAGTGGTACATAAATTATTCATTTACATAGTGAAAAATATTCGCTCATAATCTGAAGATACCAATGTTTCAATCTTCGGACAATTCGCGAACATATACGTATACGAAGATATTTGTCCATGTTACTTAAAATATTTGTTAGTGTACTATTAAATATTCGTTAGTGTTACTAAATATATTCGTAGATATGACATAATATATTCGTTGCAAAATTTAGTTATTCATTTGTTTCCAATAACTTGTCGCACATACACGGACAAACCACCACAAATCGCCGGATAAGAGACATATAACCACTGAATATTTACAACATTTAGTGTCGAATAAAAACTAAAGTACAATAATTCATGTATATGACAATGGAATAACAAATTTTATTCATCAGATTAAAGAAGGTTTCAAGCACCAGAAAAACATATTGAATCTTAATCTAAGCATAATCAATGTCCTTCTCATTTTGCTAAATACATTAACATACATCAACGAATAAAAACTCAATAAACAGTGAATACAAATCAAATAGCATATGCTTCTCTTGTACTGTTGAGGATGGGGACAACCATGGATTCCGGTTGGTCTGCAATGATGACAAATTTGGAGTCGTACAACAAGATTGTTGATGGTAATGATGTAATATTGACACGAGACTACAAGGATGAAGGAAAACGAGGTTTTTGAATAATCTCGAGCGAAATTGATGGTGAGCGAGACGAAATTGGTCTCATAGACGGTTGAGTCGCGATGCACGAGACTGAAGAAATGTTGGAAGGGCACCTGAGGCATTCGAGGGAGAGCCATGGCGAGTTCAAGTCCGGATCTATGAAGAAAACCGGCCGACATAATCTGGTATGGAGACAGCAACCCTAATCATCGTTGAATCGCCCTTGCTCACCATTGGAGTCGTTTCACAAATAATTGGTTATGAGCGATGATGGAAGATTTGAATGAGAGATTTTAGGGCCATATAAGGTAACAAATCTTTTTATATAAAATAATGGAGCAAATTGGGTGAAAATTGATTTTCACGTGCAACCAATTCCCCACTCTCATTCTAATTTATTTTATTTTTATTTTTTTCTCCTATTTATTATGGTTAATCTTGACCATCTATTATTCTAATCTTACGGATTAGATTTGTTCTCATTGTACACTATAGGGGTTGTTTACATGGGAGTATATATATATATATATATATATATATATATATATATATATATATATATATATATATATTTATATATATATGGATATATGTGGTTGTTTTTGTTACATTTGTGCAGATTTTATGAATGCAAACAAATCTTCAAAATGGCCAAGATATGTGCAGATTTTGTAGAATTCAATTGAACTTCAAACGGCTACAAAATCTGTAGAAGATAACAATCAGATATGAGGATTGATAACGTTATGTATGGAGAAGATATGGTTCGATATATATGGAGCATATTATGGAAGATCTCCGACGACATATATGGAGAAGATAAAATCTCTTGAGCAAATAAGAAAAAGGTGGATGTTGATCGGAATTTCAAATGTGTAGTTCTCCTATTTTCGGATGAACACCAAATTACCTAAGATCATCCTACCATTATCACGTTTCTAGCCCTTCTTCGTGCTAAGACCTTAGCACCTATGTGCACATGTGTTTGACTTAGTAGTCACTACTATATCACAGGGTTAATGAAGCGGTCGATTACCGCTTCAAAAGGAAAAAAAAAACCGTTGCAAAAGATCTAATGCAGCGGTTTTTGACCGCTTCATTTGCTCGCGTTGCATCAGTCTTTATGAAGCGGTTCCTAATAGCTATTGCAGCGGTTTAATACAATTATGTGAAACCGCTGCATTTGACTAGTAAACCGATGCAAGATAAACTTATGAAGCGGTTTTCTAACGCAACTTAAACCGCTGCATCAATGTAAATGAACCGCTAATTAATACCAAATGAAGCGGTTTTTTCACCTGTTTATAGATGTTATCTATTGAATATATGCAACGGTTATCTTGAAATTGTTGCGGTTGCAAGGTGTGCAAAAATTTAAATTATGCTTTTAATTAGAAAAGCTTTTGAATCTGATATAAAAATTCCTTCATATAAAAATCTGAACTGCTTATGAATACCATCAAGAAAAGAGAAATACAAAAATACTCAAAATCTGATTTCCTTGCTACATCAACAATTCAGACTTAATGATCTCAATTATCACAGATACCAAGTATTCTAATTAACTTCGATTTCCTTAACGTCATTAACAAAAGAAAATTCGGCAAATTCAGTGTGTGGATTAACTAGACAAAAAGGGTTCCACACTGTTCAAACCAGAGTATCATACATATAACCACAATTATAGATTTATGTCTATTCAACTAATTCATACCCAAAAAGATAACTTGGTTGTGTCCTTGTTTGTGTCCTTTTCCTAATCAAACAAAAATCACCTGCAAACGAAAATGAACGAAAATAATATTAACAAGGACCATTTAGTTGAGTTAAATAGCAACATAAACAATCCACGAGATACATTCGCCAAGTTCCAATTGAACTAAACAAGCCAACTTGCCATTAAAGTCATTTCGTCAAGTTTCTAGAATGACCATCAGTTGAAAGCAAAATATCTTGTCTAAATTCAGCAACATAAATTCGGCCAATATCTTGTCTACATTCAGCAACAGAAATTCAACAACACACATTCAGCCCACATACATGCCGACATACTAATTCGATCATGGAAACAAAGAAGACATAAATTATCTTGTCTAATAATTGTCATGCTATATTATCGTAATTAAAGATGATAAGCCACTCACCATGTATGACCTGTAAACCTTTTAGGAGCTAGAAGCAGGGTCTCTGCAAATTGATACAAAAAAAATCAAGACAAAATGTAATTAAAGCTTCAATTATAAAGTAGTAGTCAAAACTCACCCAACTAGATTTTCATGAGAACTGAGTTCATCTTCTTGATCTATTGAGAAGTCCGGAATAACAAGACCAACTCCAGGATTTGCTTCTCGCATCTTTGATATAAGATAAGAAAATCTTTGGTCCATTTGTGCAGTAAACGTTTTCTGCAGTTGTTGGGTGATGCTCTCTAGAAAAACAGGATGAAGTATAAACGGAGCCTTGTCATCATTGATCTTCATATTCGACTTTGTAACACTTAATACATACATACATACGCAAGCGTCCAAGATGTTCCTTCTTAGTGATAACCTTATGATATGGATCAATTTCCTCACTGTCATCATCCATTGATTTAAGGGCTTTCATTTTCTCCTAATTAAGAAATCATAAGAACAAAAAGAAAATACAGCAATGAGTATATGGGTTTAGTATATGAATCAAAGTAAACTTAAAAGTCTTTTACTCGTAATGTTCTCTAAAGTCTCCTCATTTGGTGTCCGGTATATGTGTCTTGGAATTCTCTTTCGAGATTCTATATATACTTCAGCTTGTGATGGTATCCGTTTGTTAGGGTCCTTTTGTTGCTATAGAAAAACAACACAGGAAAGATAGAACAAATCACAAAATTAAAGCTTTCCTAGTTTTTCCGTATACAACTACATAGGAAGAAAAAATAAAATGACATACACATATGTAGCTAATATTACTTGTACATACAACAAGGTCTGATTTGATAGACTGCAGAAACATCAACATTATAATTGATTAGTAACTATGGCATGACAACATCGAACGACTCTTTAAATCATGTCTTTCCAAGCCCAATAATTAAGTGTATTCTTTTGGAATGCCTTTGAAGAACACTCTCAAAGTGGAAAGGGTTATAATCTAGTGAATCTACTTGAGCTCTGAACTAATGGTATTAATTTAATGTATTCGATAAGAGCTAACAGACAAGGTTGCTTACAGTAACACCTGGAGTAAAGAGTAAAGAGGGTTTTTTCGAGCATTAACTTGAGAGAATCAAATCACTGATCCTCTGCAGAGGACTAAAGTTTTCCCCAATTAATATATGAAACAATAACCCTACCATATTAAGATTTACCTTGATGTAATCTTCCACATTTTCCATCCTTATCTCAATAGGCTGTATTAGTTCAGCAAACTGCAAAAGTCCAACAAAGATCACAAATTCATCATACATGCTGATTTTTATATTACAAGATGGAAAAAGCTTATCGGTAATACTCTTAATCCAGTTAAAACTTTTCAACTTACATTCAAGCCTCTTCAACTCACCAAATAAAAACAAGTCATTAGTTCACTAATAACATTTTTAATAGAACTTTTCAACAAATAACCTTTATTTATGTTCCTGTTCGTCTTCGGCAGTCCTTATCGTCTTCTACAAACTTATGTTCCCGCGAACTGCTCGCTTCAGTGCTTCACTTCTGGACCAACTTGTGTGTCTTATTATTAGTGTTATGATAATTTCAGTCCTCTTAAAATGAATAAAAAAAAAGTCCAATCAAGTGACCAAGATGTGTACTTTGTTGAGGTTAATGTTCGTAATTGGTAGAATATCAAATTAAACCTGAAATATTAGGACTAGATCATTGCCTGAAAATTTTCAAGATAAAAAATTACCTAACGACACTAAATTCAATGGGAACAAATGTGATTAAATTCATTTAAAAAAGTTTAGCAGATAAACATTTACCTAACAACATTGTGATCTAAATAAAGGAACTAACAAATGTTTATATACCAAGGAATTATATTATTGAACATTATATTTCTATACCTAAATTTTAACAAGCATGCTGAATCAACAAAATACGATAATTGTAAAGAGAAGGTGACTATGTTATACACGTCTTAAAAACCGACAATGAACCTAACGAAAAAGTGTAACAAATTGTTTTCATCTTCTCATGAAAAAACAAATAGCTATTGTGTGCTTACAGTGTAATTCAGCAACCAAAAACAATCAACAGCTAATGACGTTTGGTTTTATGAATATATGAAAGACATCAAAGGTTCAACAATCAATAACTTATGTCTGCTTACACTGTAATTCAGCAACCAAAAAGTCAGCAACCTGCTCTACACTTCATAGGATTTGACAACAAAGGTTCAACAAAGACATTAAAGGTTCAACATAGAGATTAGACAGCAAAGGTTAGGAAAATGAGATTTCTTGAATCAGAGATGCATTTGAGAGGAACCAAAAAACCAATTTGTTTGACAACAAAGATCCCAATTTGGTAAGGGGTTCAACAGACAACAAGGTTCAACATAGATATCAGACAATCAACCAATTTCAATCAACCAATTTCTAGGGGTACGAGAATGAGGCGAATTAGAAATGTAGAGAACAATCAGCAAAATTGAAACTTGGAACAATAGAGAAAGATGAATGTATGATATCATTCTCAGTTAAATCATTCCATATATACCCATTTTTATAGCCTTTGATCAACAAACACCCTTTTTATAATCTGAATGGAAAAACAACATTAAAAACATAGGAATTTATACTAACTTCTCCTTTTACCTTTTACAAGACCATGAATATCGAGCAGGCATTCCCCTTCCTCTTAGCATAATAAGCCTGTCTATGTAATGTGCAAATCAAAAGCCAAATTAGTGACAGAAAAAATTGTGAAGAAGATGAAGGGTTGAGAAAAATGTGACCTTTGAGGCAAAGTTGTTGATTAGCAAGGTGAGAAACCTCCATGAAATGTTGGTGTTCAAGCTGGCCATTACGAGTGAGATAATACACAACTTGCACCTTTTTCAGAACATAGAAATTGAAGGGTGAAAGGATGTGCTAACCTTGTAGAATCGTTAAGGCTCCAATGGTGAACCCAATAGATACGGAGGTCGACGGAGCTAAACCCTGCGCGAGGTGTTAATGGAAACGGTGAACACGGTGAGGAAGGAGGCAAAACAAATAAGAGGTCGACGGCGAATCGGAGGTCGGCGGCGAATCGGAGGTCGACGGTGCTAGGTTGGAATAGGGGAAAATCGACTGAAGCGTGTTTTTTTTTATGAGCAGAGCTTGTTTTTATTTGCGGCAAAATTTTACAAGAATTCGGCGAAAACCGTAGCAATAGGCCCCTAGTAACCGCTTCACTAGACTTTCGGTCTATTAAAATATCACACATTGATTAACCGTTTCAAAAACCGCTACAATAGATAAAACCGTTAAGGTAAACCGCTTCTTTAGCCTAACCGTTGCTTTAAACCGCTTCATTAGTGAAAACCTTAGCAATGAACCGTTTCATTTGCTCGTTAATGTAGTAGTGAGTCTAGATTGAATTCCTCATGATAAGCTTGGAAACCTTGAACTTGATTTGATAAAACAAGAATTCCGATGCAAAGTGTAATTATCTTTTTCATGCCAACTTTATTTAACCTTAACGAGATATCTCCTTGACTATGAAAACAACACTTTGAGGGTGATTTATGACTAGAAGTACCCAATAAAATTATTTTGTCTTTTTCCTTTGTTTTCACATGCATAAATCATGTCATCCTTCGTCTTAGGTTTGATTCTTGTTTGGGGACAAGTAAAAGGAAGTATGAGGTATTTGATAAGGATTCTCAATAAGCATGGATTTAACCTACAAGAGTACAAACTTGGCTCATTTGCGCCATAGGTAAAACTCGGAATTGGGGCGCTCAGTTTGTTCTCATTCAGCACGGAGAGTTTCATCCGACACAATGGGGGACATGGCGAAGCTGTCAAGGTCAAATGCTTCCAGGTGCGGATAACACTAGAGTTCGTCTGAGGGAAAGTTTGTTCGGTTGAGTTTGATGCTGATTGACGGAATCTGAAAGTTGGGTCTGAGTGTCGCTTCCTGCGGCTAAGAGAAGAGCATTTTGTGTGCTGGTGTTTACCATGGTGTTTCAGAGGCTTTGATACCATATGAATAAGGGGCAATGAGTTGCCTTCTCTTGCATTCTCATTGGGTTTATTTAATCAGTACAACTTAAGACTCTAATTCTATGAAAATAAAGAAGAGTAATGAGAGGAGATGTTACACGGACTCTACATATTTTATCAACGAAATAAATCAAAATAAAAGAAGTGATTATGTATGGTGTGTTACACAAGAGTTACAAAGATGAGAATTCAAGAATATATCGTTTATAATGTGAATGAGCCCATGTCTAATAATAACCATGCTACTTGGATCTCATTCTATGTCTTTCTTATACAAGGGATGAGTATGACACATGTGATACAAATTGTTTTGGATAAGCACCTTACTTCTCTCAGTGACTCCTATGAACCATCGTAGATCTTTGATGGATCGATAGTCTCCATAAATTAAAGATTATGTGAGTTTATTTAAAAAGAGAGATCTGTAATTTGGTGAGTATCATCATTTCATAATATGAGTCAAAGATTACATTGGATAAATATAACATTTTCTGAAGCTGTAAGATTGCCATCGCTAATCCTAACTTCCCCGTCACGGCGACACAGCTAGCTGTAAATCTGTAATGAAATGGAATAGCCTAAAAGATCAAGAAATGAAATTATTAAAGAAAAAGATATTTGAAGACTGACAGGAGTCTTTGCCGCAAAAGCAAGGAGCCATCGTGACGGCTACTCATCATTATCTTTGCAATTCTATATGAATTTATGATAAACGAGGAGTCATAAAAATAGTGTCTCATAAAGATCTTCTCTCCCACAAAACAAAAACGCAGACACTTTCTCTATTTTGTATTCCTCTTCAGAGCCGCTAGCATAGCAATTAAAATCTATAAGTTTTTTTTTTATTGTCTTCGGTTGGTGTTTTAGTTTGATCTCCCTAATATAGATGTTCGTTATCAAATATATAGTTACTTGTTTTTCCTATGCGCATGGGAAAATCCGATGTGAATGAAAATGAAGGTGAGTTTTATGTCGTCTTTAGTTTTTTATCACTCTCCGGCTATCAAAACAATAAACTTAAACGACTAGATGCTACTTGTTCCTTGCCCGGATAAGTAATATTGCTGATAAATAAATAGACAATGCACATAAAATAATCCGTCAACCATATCGCCTTAAAAAAAATTTTATAGGAGGTTAAAAATATATAATTTTAAAACCAAAAATTGTAAATTACAAATTAGATGAATTTGGTGATTTGATGGATACTTTTATCAAAAATAAATAGTCTTAAAAATAAACAATTTTTTAGAAAAGACATTTCAGTAATATATGTTTATTTAACTTAAATAATGAGAATATTAAGCATGTCACGACAGCAGTCTAATATATATATATATATATATATATATATATATATATTCATATTCGAACTCTAATTTATTCTACAGCGTGATGTGTATTGGTATTATGAAATGCGCAGAATAGATATGGATTTAGATTTAATAGCTGTAGTAAATAGAATAAGACTATAAGAGATGTTATTCCCAAGTAATATCACTTTGGTTGCCTGTCAATAATATAGATCATATCTTAGAGATATCAACAACCCTTCGAAGAGAGAATGCCTCCTCCTCCACCCAACCCTTCAACAACAACCTCGATTCCCCCCGATAAACCACCAGACCAAAAATCGTATGCTGCTGCTGTTGGAGATCAATCCCCGACGTCCGCACCGCTTTGCTGCGATGCTCTCATCGAGACCAGGCGTATGAGGATCTCCTATCCGGAAGGAACTAACGGGTTAGCAATTGCGGAAATTGATGACGATGTGGTCGCATCACTAGCTGAGAAGTGGAAACAAGCGGTTATTATCAAAGTTCTTGGTCGGAACGTGGCTTTCCGATTGTTGGAGAAGCGATTATATCAACTATGGAGACCCTCGGGTTTAATGACTATCCTTGATCTACCCAATGGATTTTACGCCGTTCGGTTTGATAAGGAGGAAGACTTCTTGATTGCACTTACAGGGGGCCCTTGGGAGATATTCGGACACTATATTACGGTTCGACCGTGGGTAGCGGATTTCAACCCATACATTGATAACCTAAGGACCATCTTCGCATGGGCCAGATTATCGGAATTACCTATGCAGTTATACGATGAAGGAGTGTTGTATGGGCTTGCGTCGGCACTCGGCACACCGCTTAAAGTCGACCTCCACACACTATATGCGACCAGAGGAAAGTTTGCTCGAGTGTGTATCGAGATAGAGCTCGATAAACCTCTCATCGGGACAATCATGATCGGCGAAACTCGTGTTCACGTTGAGTATGAAGGGCTGAACATGATATGCCATAAGTGTGGTCTATATGGTCATGGGATTGAAAGATGCCCACAACGGTCTCTCCCGCCTGCACATGAGGATGAACATCAACTTAATGTTGCTGCTAATGGTACTAATGAGCACGGCGCGACTACAAGTAAACCGGCAGAACAAGCGTCGGTTATCCAGGCCACGGGTTCAGAGGCTTATCTCGGACCTTGGATGACGGTTCACAGGAAGCCAAGAAAGACTAATGGGCCTGCAACTGGCAACCAGACTAACAGATATCAAACGGCGTCGGCGAATCAATTTCAGATTCTGAGCGGACAAGGAGACGGTTCGGGTGATGCCGGAGATGACAGAGTAAGGGGAGCCGAAGTAAATGCACCGACTGTTACAAAAGAACCAATAAATGCTCATAATGAGGCAGCAATCAAGGGGAATAATAATCAGGGCACATTAATTTCAAAGACAGGAACTGCCAACGCTTCAAATAACCCTAATGAATCCCAAAAGAAATCAAAACGGGCCAAACTGGTGGGCCCTGAAATAATAACTGATAGCACCACTCTCCATGGGCCAACCTCCAGGCACGTGTCATCTGTAAAAGCAACTGGCGTTTCTCCATCTAGGGTTAATCAGACTAAATCCAGCATACCTGCGGTCGTCTTGCCCTCCAATCAACCCATTCCTTCTGGAAATAATATTTCGGATGAGTCTCCCCAGATGGATGTTGACTCAGTGGAACCAGCCTTGGGATCTGTACCCATTCCCCCTGATCGTCGCGATGTGCATATGGGCGAAGCTTCTGCACCGACTAGCAACATGTTGGTACCAGGGTCCCCTTCCCTCGAAGGTTCCCAATGAATGTATTGTTCTGGAATTGTAGGGGCGCGGGAAATAGGCGATTCCGTAAAGCTTTGAGATACATGGTCAATCGCCATAAAATAGATCTATTATTCCTATTTGAAACGAAAATTTCAGGTGATGTCGCAGAGGACGTCTGTCTTAGATTGATGTTTACGGACTATCAAAGGGTTGATCCTGTTGGATTTGAAGGGGGAATATGGATGCTTTGGAACTCTGCAAATTTATCAGTGACTATCAGTTGCAAAGAAGTCAGTTTTATTCAGGCTGTCGTTTATATTAACAACCTTAATCTGAATCTGTTCGCGGTTTACAACCCACCGACTGCACAACGTCGAACTAGGTGCTGGACGTCATTGTTGAATGCTATCAAAGGTTGTTCTGGACCAACTATTGCAGGGGCGATTTCAATTGCGTCCTTTCTTTGGACGAGGTTGGAGGGATCTCGAGTTCCTTATCCACTGACTCAGACACCTTTCGGAATTGGGTTGACGAGACTATGCTTATTGATATGGGCTTTAGTGGACCCGGGTTCACTTGGAATAGGGGAGCCAGCCCATCTCAGAGAATATCTAAACGGCTTGATCGTGTTTTTATGTGCGGTTCGTCGCGCATAACCTGGCCTGAGGCGTCTGTCCGCCATCTACCGGCGTTATCATCTGATCATAATCCTCTCTTACTCCAATTATTTCCTCCTAGGCGCTTTAACAAAGCATGTCGTCCCTTTCGGTTCGAATCTGCATGGACTATTCATCCTGAATTTTTAAATGTGGTCTCTGAGGGTTGGACCTCGCCTGATAATAATTTATGCAGGGCTCTTTCTGTTTTGAAACTAAAACTCCTGAAATGGAATGAAGAAACGTTTGGCAAGATAGAGACCAGAAAGACGCTGCTTATCAATAGACTTGAAGCGGTACAGAAGGAAATCGAAGAGAACATGGCCCAAGGCCTACTCGACTTACACTCTTCCCTACTGGAGGAATTTGAGTTGGTACTTCAGCAAGAGGAGGCTCTTTGGCAACAAAAATCTAGGGAGGTCGTTATTTTGGATGGCGATCGAAATACGGCTTTTTTCCATGCAAGTACCTTGGTTCGTCGGCGTTCTAACCGGGTCGATTGTATCAGAGACATGGAGGGCGTGTGGATTTCGGGTCCAAAGCTTCTTAAACAGAATGCCCGGAATCATTTTATGAAGCTGTTTACCGCGGAGGAATCGCCAGCACCGGATAATGGTACGTTTATTTCAAACTTTCCGGTCCTTTCTGCTGATGACGTTTCCTCTCTTTGTCGTACTTTCACCGACCAGGAGATCAAGAAGTGCCTTTTTGGGATGCCAGCACTTAAAGCACCCGGAAAGGATGGGTTTAGTGCTGTTTTCTTCCAAAAAGCATGGTCTACTGTTGGCTCTTCTGTAATTGAATTCACCAAGCAGTTTTTTGCGACAAGTACTTTCCCACCCGGGTCCAATGAGACGCTAATCTCACTGATTCCGAAGAAAGCAAATCCCGACCGGATGTCTGAGTTTCGTCCAATCGGTTTGTGCAATGTCAAATACAAGCTCATTACCAAGCTGCTCGTCTCCCGCTTACAACCCCTAATGAATCACCTGGTGAGTCCGTTTCAGAGCAGCTTTATTCCCGGCCGTATGATCGAGGATAACGTTATTATTGTTCAAGAAATCATGCACTCTCTTGCCCGTAAAAAGTCAGGAAAGAAATGGATGGTAATAAAAATCGATCTAGAAAAAGCATACGATAGGTTGTCTTGGGAGTTTGTGGAAGATACTTGTAGGACTATCGGGCTCCCGCCTATGTGGATCGAATGGATTTCGGCGTGCATTAGATCGCAACAGATGTCGGTATTATGGGACGGCGAAATGACTGATGAGTTCACTCCTTCGAGGGGTGTCCGACAGGGGGACCCCATATCTCCGTACCTTTTTGTACTTTGTCTTGAGAGATTGGGACACTCTATTATGAAGCTTGTTCAAGATAAGATTTGGAAACCGATTAAGGTTTCGCGCGGAGGTCCGACGTTTTCTCATGTCTTTTTTGCCGACGATATTGTTCTCTTTGCTGAAGCTTCGATTGAGAATATTACAGTTATTAATAACTGTCTTAAGGAATTTTGTAATGCCTCTGGCCTCAAGGTTAGTACTACAAAGTCACAGATTTCGGTCTCTCCTAACGTTAATGACTCACTCAGAGCAGCCATACAGGGGCAAGTTAATATTCCGTTTGTATCGGATTTCGGAAAGTATCTCGGATACCCTATTTTGCACAACAGAATGAGAAAACAAGATTTCCAGCATTTGATAGAAAAAACAAAAGGAAAATTGGCAGCTTGGAGAGGGCGTCTCTTGAGCTTCGCTGGAAGGGCGACTTTAATCAGATCGGTTCTGTGCTCTATCCCTTCGTACATAACACGGATCGTCAAGCTTCCAACTACAATGTGCAAGTCTCTGGATAGATTGTGTTGTTCCTTCCTATGGGGGATAGTGAATCAAAAAAACGAACTCACCTTGTGTCATGGAAGAACGTCTGTCGTCCGAAAGATCGCGGGGGCCTGGGACTACGTTCAACTATTGATGCCAATGGATTAGGGTTGGGGAAATTAGCTTGGAGATTTTCCCAACTTCCTACTGCTCCCTGGGTTATACTCCTTGCTCAAAAGTACGATCTTCATGACCTTCGGCAGTTTATGGATAGCGAATCTACTAGGCGTGGCTCGTATATCTTTAAGGGACTAATATGGGCGAGAGATGAGTTCTTATCCAAGGGGTCCCGGTGGGTGGTTCATAACGGTCAGCAAACTCGTTTCTGGACCGACCATTGGTGTAGCAACACACCTCTCCTTACCGATGCTATTCACCTGCCCAGTGACTCCTCCCTTTCTGATTCGGTGCGATCGTACTGGATTGCTAGTCAGGGATGGGACTGGTCTCGTTTGAGCTCTTGTATACCAGCTAGCAGGTTGCTTAATATATCACACATCAGGCTCTCTGATGATCACACGCTTTCTGATTGCCTTACATGGACCCATTCTACTAACGGAGGATTTACCGCAAAATCTGCATACAAACTCAAGGTTTCGATTGTACCCAGACTTGACAGTAGGGGCAACATTTTCAAGCGGATTTGGATGCTGCCTGTGCCTGAGCGCATTAGGTCATTTGTTTGGTTGGTTTGTCATGAATGTTTACTTACAAATGAAGAGAGGGTTCGACGTCATATGGGTACCGATGATAGTTGTAGTTTGTGCGTTGATACACCGGAATCCATACTGCATATACTCCGGGACTGTCCTATCGCCGCTACGGTTTGGGGAACTATCTTACCTACCGATGCTGGTAATGGCTTCTTTACGACTGATATCCAGGAGTGGTTAGACTTTAATCTCTCATATACTGCTCTGATTTGGGAGGAGCTGCCTTGGAGTACCTGTTTCTGCATTGCCATTTGGTTCTGCTGGAAGTGGAGAAATGAACTAATATTTAGAGGGTCACAAAGGCCGATTAACCGAGCACAAGAGATAATCAGTTATGCTCATACTGTGGTACGTGCACAGAGGAAGGCTACAATGCCAGGGCCCAAGAGAAATGTGGTCGAGACTTTGGTCCAATGGGATGCTCCCAAGGACGATTGGATCAAATTGAACTCAGATGGGTCAGTACAAAGCGAGATTGGGATGGCTACTGCGGGTGGTCTTTTCCGAGATAAGCATGGTCAATGGCTGTGTGGTTTTGTTATGAATATTGGTCCGTGCTCGGTCCCTATGGCGGAGCTTTGGGGCCTTGCTACGGGACTATATCTCGCATGGGAGAAGGGTTTTCGTAAAGTGATGATTGAACTCGATTCGGAGTTGATTGTTAAACTCGTACAACGGTCCGTACCAAACTATCATCCTCTTTTTAGTCTGGTGTCTCGATGCCAAGGCTTCCTTCGTAGGAATTGGCAAGTCCAAATCCGGCACATCTACCGTGAAGCTAATTGCGCCGCTGATCACTTAGCCTCAATTGCTTCATCATATCCGCCCGGCTATTTTTACATTCAGAACCCACCTGTTACTTTAATTTCTTGTTTGAAAAATGATGCTCGTGGGATGGCGACCCGCCGGCTTATCACATGTTAGCCGTTTGCAATGTTTGAATAATATTACGGTATGGCCCCGGTCACCGTAGTCATTACCAAAAAAAAAAAAAAAAAATCATATCTTAGATAATTCATTCTGACAGTAAACCCTGATTTGGAATATTACAATTATAATGGATATATTTTGGGTCCATACAGATCGAACACTGAAACAAACATCACATAGAATTGTTTCCTACTTGTTAATTCTAATAATATCGAGTTCATTGTGGGTCGAATCAATCATTCTTTACAACTACTCATCCTTCATGAATCTGATACTTGAATCTTTATAAGTTATTAGTTTATTCACGTAATAACTTAGCATGTTAAAATTAGCTAGTTTTTTAAGCATAAATAAAAGGAGAGGTGGGTAGGTGGTGGATAGAACCAATTCAAACACCATGTGAGTGATCTTGCGAAAATGAGAAAAGTTGTTGTCTACTCAAACGTACATAATTACGTGCTATATCTATACATGAATGCAAATCTGAAGAAACTCGGATCTAGATATTAAACATGGAAGATCTATCAGACCCCCTTGTTAACAGCGGAGATGAGGATCAGGGTACGAAGAGTGGGCATGCGTTGCAGCTGATCCAAGCCATGGTGGTCTCCATCCCACGAGCCTTCGACGCCCAGCAGTGTTTTGTGACAACATTCACAGACTCCCAATCCTACCCATCAAACATCATATCCGAATGGTCCCTTGAAGACGCCAGCGCCGTCTTCACCAGCTTGCCTTCCACCTCCTTCTTCCTCGGCTCCGCCGTCGGTGCCTTCCTCCTCACACCTCTCGCCGACTCCCGCCTTGGTCGTAAGAACGTTCTGTTACTCTCATGTCTTATAATGTCCATCTCCGGCCTCCTCACCTCCTTCTTCGCCACCAACCTCTTCGTCTACGCCCTCCTCCGATTCCTATCCGGAATCGGCCGTGCCTCCATCGGTACCTGCACTCTCGTCCTATGCACTGAGCTCGTTGGCCCCCGTTGGCGCTCCCACGTCGGCATCCTCAGCTTCGTCTTCTTCTGCTTTGGCTTTGTATCCTTACCCGCCATAGCTTACCTTAACCGAGATTTCTCTTGGAGGCGGATCTACCTGTGGACTTCCCTACCTGCATTTCTCTACTCCTTCATCATCTACTTCTTCGTCAGAGAGTCTTCCAGGTGGCTCTCCGTTCATAATACAACTAGTTCCATCTA
The DNA here is from genome assembly GCA_033239125.1 of Fagopyrum homotropicum. NCBI lineage: Eukaryota > Viridiplantae > Streptophyta > Magnoliopsida > Caryophyllales > Polygonaceae > Fagopyrum > Fagopyrum homotropicum. The sequence continues at coordinate 56,696,627 of BSWB01000002.1, read as the reverse complement.
CTCTTCCATGACAACCTTACTCTCGAGAAAATGGGCGCGGCGGAGGTTATTCTTTGTAATGGTGATCACTTTCGGCCTCGGGATGGCCTACTACGGAATGTCAAAAACAGAGAGAATTTGGACTGAAAACTGTAATTCATTACTTCTGTATGCAGATTATTTATACTGCACCAGGAAGGCATAACTGCCACCTACAAACATTATCCAAATAACTACAAATATTGCTTAATATTCTAACAGTTCTTGACTCTAAATAAAACACTAATAGATTAACAGCATTGTCATATAACATGACTTAGGAAAATATAACTAACTGTCATATAGCCAACAAATCCTCCCCTAAACTCAACATGATCATGTTGAGTTTAAGTATCTTCTGCAGCCATGATCTCCTTTTTCCTTACTCCAAGCATGGACCTTAGACGTTCAAACACTTCAAGTCCTACTGCCTTGGTCATGATGTCTGCGATCTGAACCTTCGTGCCGCAGTACTTGAGCTCCACCACTCCTTCCTTGACAAGGTCTCTAATGAAGTGAAAACGCACATCAATGTGCTTACTCCTACCATGCAGCACAGGGTTTTTTGACAACTTGATAGTAGAGTTGTTATCACAGTAAACTATGGTTGCTTCGTTGATACATTCATACCATTTCATCTGCTCAAGTAGCCACCTCAGCCAAATACATTGTGCAGTACATAATGCAGCAGCCACAAATTCTGCTTCTGTTGTTGAAAGAGTAACAACTGGTTGTTTCTTTGAAGCCCAGGACACAACACCTCCTGCTAAGAAGAAAACATAGCCACTAGTACTCTTCCTATCATCCATATCACCTGCATAATCACTGTCTGTGTATGCTACTAAACCACTTTCATCCATCTCTCTTTTGTACCATATACCAAGCTCTAAAGTCCCCTTTAGGTACCGCAACACCCTCTTAGCAGCCATCATATGCATTCTAGTAGGTTTAGCCATGTACCTGCTCAGAAGACAGACAACAAACATGATATCTGGTCTTGTTGCTGTCAGATACAACAGGCTGCCTACAAGCTGCTTATATTGTGTGTCATCCACAGGAACACCATCTCCTTCAACACATAGCTTTGCTCCTGGCACAATAGGATTTCTCACAGGATTGCTGTCCATCAAGCCAAACTTCTCCAAAAGCTCAGTTGTATACTTCTTTTGACAAATGAACACCCCATGTTTGTCTTGACTTACTTCTACACCCAAAAAATATCTCATTTCTCCTAAGTCAGTCATCTCAAACCTTGACTGCATGGACTCCTTAAATTCTTTCACAAGATCCTTGTTGTTACTAGTAAACATGATGTCATCTACATACAAGCTCACAAGAAGTATGTCATTTCGTTGAACATAGACAAATAGTGTGTGCTCATACGGACATCTGGTGAATCCTTTCTCAAGAAAATAATTTTCTATCTTGCTATACCATGCCCTCGGTGCTTGTTTCAAACCATAAAGTGCCTTCTTAAGTTTGTACACTTTATTCTCCTCCCCTGCAACCACAAAGCCTGGAGGTTGCTCAACAAACACTTCCTCTGACAACTCACCATGTAAGAAGGCACTCTTCACGTCAAGTTGATAAACAATCCACCCATGATGAGCAGCAAGAGCTAGCATAGATCTGATTGTGTCCCACTTGGCTACTGGAGCAAACACCTCATTATAATCAATGCCATACTGTTGAGCATAGCCTTTTACCACAAGTCTAGCTTTGAACTTATCCACTTGTCCATGCTCATTTAGTTTGGTCTTATACACCCATTTCACACCAATAGGTTTGGCTTTTGCAGGCAGACAAACTAGTTCCCAAGTATCATTCCTGTGAATTGCATCCATCTCTACAACCATCGCTTTCCTCCACTTATCCTCCTTCACAGCCTCAACAAAGTTTTTCGGATCTATACTGTCAACAGATAGTGCATATTGCTCACAAAAGTTTTCCAATTGACATATATCTGTCATCTCACAAAAATTCCCCATTTCATAATCTGCGTGCCATGTTGGTCTGCTTCTGACTCTATGTTCCAAAACAGTTGTTACAACTGATGGAGAACTACTATGGACTCCACTAGTCTCATCACTACCACTTGAAATCTCAGGCACACTAGTCTCATCATTTCCACTTGTTATCTCTGGCACTACTAAAACATCTCTATCCGGGTGATGTTCATCCACCTCATTATCGGAGTTGTCAAGTTCATCATCATTGGCATCCCACATGAGCTGAACTGCTGTAGAAGACTCTTTGTCATGATTCATCCAACCTTTAGTTTCATCAAATACAACATCACGACTAATAATGATTTTCTTAGTCTCTGGATTATACACTCTGTAGGCTTTTGATTCAGAGGAAACACCAAGAAAAATGCACTTGACACTCTTATCATCAAGTTTTCTTCTCTGCTGATCAACCACATGGACATAACACACACATCCAAAGACTTTAAAATGATCCACAGATGGAGGTGAACCACTCCAGAGTTCTTGAGGTGTTTTATCTGCATTGATTACAGTTGGACTTCTGTTTAAAACATGAGTAGCCCAAGCCACAGCTTCAGGCCACATCTTGCTTGGCATCTGACTATCATTGAGCATACACCTGACCATGTTCATGATTGTCCTATTTCTTCTCTCAGCTACTCCATTTTGCTGTGGAGTGAAGGATGTTGTCAGTTGTCTCCTAATCCCAGTTTTATCACAAAAATCTTTGAATTCAGTGGACAGAAATTCCCCTCCTCTATCTGTTCTCAAGCAGACAATTGCACTTCCTGACTCCTTTTCAATGAGAACTTTGAATTTCTGAAATACTTTAAATGCCTCTGACTTTGCCTCAAGGAAATAAGTCCAAAGCTTCCTGCTGTAATCATCTATCAATGTGAATACATACTTCTTGCCACTGTTAGAAGAGGGAGTGATGGGGCCACATAGATCTGCATGAACTAACTGGAGTTTGTTCACTGCTTGCCATGAACTTTGCTTGGGAAATGACTTCCTGTGATGCTTGCCTACAAGACAAGTTGTGCACACTTCGGCAGAACGATCTCCCTTGAGCTGAGGCAAGCCTTTGACCATCTCCTTTTGTTGAAGCTTCCTTAGACCTTGATAGTTAAGATGTCCAAACCTTCTATGCCACAACTCAACATCATCTATGTCAGTTCGGGACAACATGACACAATGAGAGTTAAACTTTTGATCACCTAGAGAAACTGCATGAAACACAAACATCCTGTTTGCCTTCATCTTTGTCTCAAACAAAAGACCCTTCTCATCATGGTACACCTTACACATGCCTTGTTTGAACAGAATAGCCAAATCCTTTTCTTGCATTTGTCCTATACTCAGTAAATTATTTTGTAATCCTGGGACAAAGTATACATCTTGTATAACTACCACAATACCATCGATTTGAACTTTGATGCTCCCCTTACCTACCACATTCAGTTTCATACCATTTCCCAACTTAACACTACAGGCAAAAGAACTGTCAAAATGTGTGAACCAATGCTTACTCCCTGTCATGTGATTGCTGCAACCTGAATCTAAGAACCACCAGGATTCCTGAATAGCATCAATGTATTCAACAGCCATAAGCAACACTTCCTCATTGAAGTCACCATTGTTTGAGGCATAATGAGCTTGTTGAGACCACTCTGGACATTCATTCTTGTAGTGTCCCAATTTGTGGCAGTTATAACACTCCACAATATCTTTACTCCAAGGCCTACTACGGCCCCTACCTCTCCCTAGTGAATGTCCACGACCTCTACCCCTTCCTCTGCCTTGATCAACACCGACTCTCAGGGCTTGATCGTCTGTGACAGACTTCCTGACAAGTTTCTGCTCATGCACAAGTAAAGAGCTTTGTAACTCATCCACAGTCAGTGTATCAATATCTTTAGACTCTTCAATCGAGCATACAACATAGTTGAACCTGTCACTCAAGGTTCTTAAAATCTTCTCAACAATCTTAACTTCCTCAACAGTCTCCCCACAGTTTCTCATAGTGTTAACTACTACCATAACTCTCCCGAAATATTCATTAACTGACTCATTCTCTTTCATCTCTAGCACTTCAAACTCTCTCCTTAGTGCTTGGAGTTGTGCTCTCTTAACCCTAGCACTACCTTGAAACTTTGTTTTCATAGAATCCCAAAGTTCTTTCGCAGTTCCTTTCTGAGTTATAGTTTTAAGGGTAGTCTTATCTATGCTACTGAAAAGATAATTTTTAGCCTTAAAATCCTTTAACCTTAATTCCTCCAGAGCCTTGGTCTCGGCAGCGGTTAGGGTTGCTCCTGCAGCCGGTTCCTTGAAGCCGTCCTTCACCACCACCCAGTATTCCTTAGAGTGCAGTAGATTCTCCATCAAGAGACTCCAGTGATCATAGTCACCATCGAAAGAGGGAATGTAGGCCTTCGCAAAGCTTGTATCGCCCATGATTTCCTTTGAAAACACTCACTCTCTTGTAATCTTCCCTCAATCCTTTGTGTGCACTCTCACCCAACAGGATTTCTGTGATTACTTTCTGTGTTTCCCTTCAAAAAACACTCGATCGTGATCTCAGTTTCTAGCCAAAAAACTGCTCTGATACCATTTGTCAAAAACAGAGAGAATTTGGACTGAAAACTGTAATTCATTACTTCTATATGCAGATTATTTATACTGCACCAGGAAGGCATAACTGCCACCTACAAACATTATCCAAATAACTACAAATATTGCTTAATATTCTAACAGTTCTTGACTCTAAATAAAACACTAATAGATTAACAGCATTGTCATATAACATGACTTAGGAAAATATAACTAACTGTCATATAGCCAACACGGAATGCCTCTAGGCCTCGGAAACCTATCCTTCAATCTCTACCTTAGCGTCGCTATGGAAGCGTTGATCGAGCTTCCAGCCGCACTCGCTGCGTTCTGCCTCGTTGGAACGTTCAACAGGAAGTCGTCGCTTCTAGCGACGATGACGGTAAGCGGGATCTTCAGCATTGCCTGCGGCGCAGCAACTGGGTCCAGCTCGGTACTACAACTTGTGCTCGAGCTGGCGGCGTTTGTCAGCGGATGCATGGCGTACGACTTGGGGCTTATTTATGTGTCGGAATTGTTCCCAACGTGTGTGCGGAACTCAGCTTTTGCGATGGCAAGGCAGGCGGTTGTGTTGGGTGGAGTGGCGGGGGCGGTGTTGGCGGCTGTGGGTGAGGCGCAGCATAATGAGTTGATAGTGTATGGGGGGTTTGGAGTGGTCATATTGGTGTGTGGTGTGTTTGTGGTGTGGTTGCCGGAAACAAAGGGCACTGAGTTTTGTGACACCATGGACCAGGAAGAGTGTAAGGCTGCAACCACATCGTTGGGTTGGTGTGTCTAATACTCGACCTGGCTGTTTGTAGGTTGGCTGCAGGTGCCACAATTCATTGATTTGGGTTGGATGTTTGCAAATTTTTTTTATTATTACGTGTTTATGAAATATCCGATCCAAATAGAATATAAACTAGGTGAAATGGTTTTGAAGTTGTTGTTTGCTTTAAATGAATGAAGTAAGTTAGTCTTTGTTCTTTTAAAGTTGTTGTTTTCTTCAAAATAAACCGAATTTTAGGTGAGGTGCTTAGTTTTCAAACATTTAGGTGAGATGCTTAGGTGGTTCTAAGGTGAGAAGCCAAGGAATGAAGGTTTAAAGCTCAAAGTGAGATTCCGAGGGTAGTTCGTTAGAGTTGAGGGATTCCCAAAGTGAGAGGTAGAGGGAATTTGCTCTTTGTATCCAAAAACACAAAATCAAAAAAAAAAGAGTTTCATTTCACCGATTTCAATCTGAGTGTGAACTTGTTCTGGTGGATCCTCGTGTTCGAATCGAGTTCGATCACATCATTAGACACTGGGCCAAATTTGTCTTTTTTTGGTAGAAGTTTAAAGCAAAGGCAAACCAATGGCATGTAGATGGCTATAGGATGGCTTGGTATTTTGCAAGAGCTCAAATGTATGCTTCCAGTTTATCACTAGAGAGGGCATCAACTTGATGAGATAAGTAGCTGTCAGAATACACTCTCCCCATAAATGAAGAGGTAAATTGGCATGATGCCTAAGAGCTCAAGCAGTTTCAAGAAAGTGTCGATATTTCATTTCCACTCTACCATTCTGTTGAGGTGCATAGAGAGTTGATCTATGATGAACAATGCGTGAAGCATGGAAAAGCTCTTGAAGTGGAGACTGTAGAAATCAGCTCCATTATTTGATCGAATGATCTCCACTTTGGTGTGCAATTGTGTTCGCACATAAGTCAAAAAAGAACAATAAGCTTGAACACCTCCTGCTTGTTAGCAATTAAAAATGTCTAAGTGCAACGTGTATAGTCATCTACTATAGTGAGAAAATAATGAGCACCACAAAGAGAAAATGTACGGTATAGCCCCCAAATATCAACATGGATAACGAAAAGCAGATTGAGCATGTGATTTGCTAATTGGAAAAGGCAATCGATGTTGTTTAGCCAAAACACAAGTGTGGCATTGTAAGTCATGCAGTTTAGAAGTCAGATAAGTATCAACATAATGAATCTTTGACAAAGACAAATGACCAAGTGTGTCATGAAATAAAGTCATGTCACAGGATTTTATATCAAGTGTAGAAGCAGCACATGTCAATTTCTGGAGATTAGGAAATCCAACTTGTAAAGACCTCCTTCCTTGTAACCAGTAGGAATGAGTAAATCATTGATATGGTCCTGAAATAAACAGAAATTGTGAGTAAAAATAACCTTCAGAGGTAATCATGAATGAGCTTAGTGATAGAGTGCAAATTATGCTTCAAGTGTGGTAAATAAATCACATCATAAAGTGTGATAGCCGGAGATAAAACCACAGTTCCTCGATGGTAAACTTCCTTAACAGAACCATCAGGAAGGCCAATAAGAATAGGCTTATCCAGCTTATGCAACATGGAGAAATAATTCTTACAAAATGTAATTTGGTTTCTGGCGCCAGAATCCACAATCCATGCGCAGACATTGATTGTAGTGCTCACAAGGAGAGTAATATTAGCTGCAAAATTAATTGATGCAGTGGACTGTGAAGAACCGGTAGGTGATATAAATAGGATAAATAATACTCTAGAAGGGGGGTTGAATAGAGTATGGGAACTTTTCACAAACCCAAATCTCAAGGCCTTGAAACCTCTTTCAAGGGCCTTGATGTCAATCTGTGCTCTTTGTGAAACTTTGATTTCAAGGGCTTTGAAACTCCTTTCAAGAGCCTTGACTTCTTGCGCCTGCAAAACAAAGTTAGTCACAGTAAAGTATATATGGTGCGGAATTGAAAAGATTGACACGAGGATATGTTTACGAAGTTCGGCTCTAAATAGCCTATTCTCCGTCCCAGGGTATATCCGTAGGATCGAACTATCTATTATCAGCTTCAAAGAGTCCTAGATACAAACTAGAAGAAATCCCCTTCTTCTCTCACTGTAGCCAATACAACGATCTAGCTTCAACTCTTAACCTAGCTATAATAGCCTAGTTACTTCGCAGAGTAACACACACTCTAATATAACACTATTTAGATCTTTTAATGGAGCTCTAGTGTTTTCTCTCTCTAAGGTGATAACGCTTTTTGAATGTGAGAAAGAAAAACAACGAATGAAGATGATTTAGTTGCTTGAAGATGTAGATATATTTTACGATGTAGGCTTGTGTGTTTTTCTTCTTCGACTATCATCTTCATTTATACTCTTCGATGGAAAGGTCTTATAGCCGTTGTGAAGATGACCGTTGAAGGTGAATCTTCGTTTCCATGAAGATCATTTTCTTGTTCGGAGATAAGTTAGAAATTGTAAAACTAGAACCCCTATTAACACGTTGATCTTTTACTCCGATCTTCTCGTGTTCTATGTGAAGAGAAGATGTTGTTGCCGTTGAGTTTGTTTTAGAAAATCTTCTGAAAAGATTCTCTTTTCTTCATTTAAGATCTTCGATGATTCTGTAGTTGACGAGATCTTCGGCTGAAATCTTCGGCTGGATCCTTATCAAAATCTTCTGGAAAAGTCTTGATGCGTATTTTGAATTCTTGTTTGCATTCTTATAACTCCAAGGCTCTTGATATCTTCCTTTGTATTCGTCATCTTCCTTCGTCCTTAGAATTATACTTCAAGGCCCTTGAAACTAATATCAAGGCCCTTGACATATGCATTGTTGTACCTGTATTAAATTCAAACCAACCGAATATCTAGAAATATAATCAAGTACATTGTTAGTATATCCAAATGCTTATATTTGTGTGAAGTCTTCCATCATCATCAACACCTGTAAACCATTTTAATCAAGGTGGAGTTTTCAATCTCTCCCTTGATGGAAGACAACACAAATTTTCGTACGTGCATTTGTTAGTTTAGCAATGCATATAAAAACCTCAAAAACTAAAATGCAGAATGCAGTATATCGGAATGTCGGATCATATTTCTCCCCCTTTGTCTTTCAACAAGGGAGGAAAAGGAGTCAAAACAACGAGTTTAAAAACATACGATTATAGACAAAAAAAAATTGTATTTCCAAAACAAAAAGATTTTTTAAAACATGTGAAGTAGCAAGCTTCAGTCTTCATTTTTCCACTTTGAGAAGCTTCCTTGCCCATAGTAATCCTTCATACACATGTCTCTCCAACGACCCTGTGCATTGGCAATATCATGCTCCTTTAGAGATAAGTCTGTTACCCTTTGTGTAGAATCCTTTGCATACTTCTTAACAACCCTAAATTCTTCAATTGTCAAAATATCAGGATCATTTGGCAATGGTTGTCTAATAGGCTGGTTCTTGACAATCTTGTGACACTGATCCATTACCTTCTCTGCATCCTTTTTAGTCTCCTTCCCCTCTTCCTCTGATATGGGTTTAATGCTAGTTGCAGTTGTGAGAGACATAACACTGACATGAAATAGCTGATTAATCTTCTGATTCAGGATTCCAAGCAGATCTTGAGCCTTGTCCATCTGATCAGTCATTGTCACTTTAAACTCTATAAACTCATGAGTTAATGATTTCAACGATGCTTCAACAAAATTCAATCTCTGTTGTGTAGTAAAATTCCACTCAGGTTGCTCCATCAATACCCACACATTACTAATCTCCACCTTAGTCTTTCGAATTCCTATCGTCTCAAAGAAACCTTCATCTAATCCATCATTGTAAAGATGCCATGCCTCACTAGAAGAATCGACTGAAAAGTGTGTGAATATTATGGGAAGAAAATTCCCATAAGGTAGATGGTTGGTGCTTGGAGAATTGATTGTATTCACCATATGAGACAAAACAATTTCAGGCAAATTTACCTTCAACCCGTTTAATGTTCGCCCCTAAACGTGCGTGCAAATAAGTTTTAAATTTATAAAACTAGAATAAAAGCAAGCGAACCCGTAGTGTACGGATCGGCGTAGATTAGCAAGTATTCTAGAGTATCGAACTCAGGGAATTGTTAAAACAAAACCAGTTTTAAGTAATTGAGCAATGAAATTGTAGAAGCTTTGTAAATATTGGGGAAAACAGCAACCCTAAAGATCCAGGTGTCTAATTGTTGCAATCGATTCAAGATATACTATAGATATAAGGACAAAGTTGAAAATTGAAAAGGTATACTAAAGTAAGGTAATGTACAATGAAGTTCCAAAACCCTATATGTCTAACCAAAAGACTCTCTCTATAAAGGTTGTTGAGGCTGTAGTATAGAAAAGATCTAAAGGTAAGAATTAATCTCAAATACTCATGCTCAAACCCAAGAAATCAAACAAAAGCCAAAACAGTTAAGGTTGTGACATTCAAAACCGAAATAGAGGATGTTGAGTCTCACTACTACCTAGGAAAGGCAAGCGAAGGATAGGTTAAAGCAAATCTTTAACTTTGGATTAAAGCAAAAGCAAAGTTCGTAAACCAGGGGAAATCACGGCTAGATCTTGAGAACCACGGCCGTGGAAACCAAGAACTGACCGTGATTTAGGGTGTCGACGATATTTCTCTAACTCTCAGGGTCCAATCAAGTTACGATCGATCTATCATCATCTAAGCCACAACTATCAGCCCTTCACCTTAGAATTGCTAAAGGGTTTTAGCCAACAATCATTGTCATGATATCAATATTCAATTTAAGAAGAATAAAAGATGAAAACCCTCAAAAACTCAAATAAAACTCAAATTCAATCTCGAAATCCAAATAACAAAAGGAATATGTTTATGAATCTAGAAGAATAGGAACAGGAATCTCACAAAGATCTAGAGAAGTCACAAAGAACGGGGTCTCAATCAATCCGTTCTCGAATGAAAACCCTAGAATGTCCAAAGTACACAATCTTCCGAAATCACGTCTTTCACCAATCTTCAATCCTCAAGCAAAATCTCCCAATGACGGCTAAATGTACGCGAAAGTAAGCGTAAGCGAGCGTAAGCGAAGGATCCCCGAAAACTCTCTTCTCTAGCCTTTTTATAAGGCGGGGTAGGGTTATGAGAAGGCCCAATGACGTGGCTGACGTGGCAAAATATGACACGTCACAGAATTGCCAAAATCACGGTCAAGTACAACTTTCCACGACCGTGGTTTAGGGCGTTGAAATAGATTACGGTGCCATAAGATTTCCACGACCGTACTTTTGACCGTGTAACTCTCTGGAGTGCTCCAAACTCAAGTCCACGTTCATGATGCCAAGTCCATGGCCGTGGTTTAGAGCGTGGTTCTTCAAATCCTCTTCCACGATCGTAATTTAGGGTGTGGAGTTGCTTTTCCTCTTTCTTTGCCTTTGTTTCATGCAATCTTCCATCCATGCTCCTTCCTTAGCCTTCCTAGTGCATCTCCTTGCCATCAAATATGATCAAACATCCCTTTCCTCCCTCATTTTGCTCCGATCCAAGCTTTATTCACCTAAAAACACAAAGAAGCTAGTGTAGATCTCTATATCGACAAGGTAGGTGAACTAGCTCACAATTGCTTCAAACACATATCTAAGAACACTATAAAGAGGGAAAAACAACTAAAACTAGTGCCTAAAATATCGTCATATTTCATGCTAACAAAATACCCCATACTTGCTACTTGCTTGTCCTCAAGCAAGGTTTTTAAAAGCTTAGAACATAAGGTAGAATGAAATATGAATGCAAAACAAAACAAAATAATCTTTTTGGTTGGTGTGCTTCTAGTCAATAGATCATCCTCAAACCTTACTTCATCCATCCTTGAAAACGCTTATATACATAAACTAAAATATGCAAAACAAAAAAACTTCATAAATTGCAAATACTTCAAGACAAACATCATAACCTTCAAGCATTGTCAAAATCAAGCATGTGAAACTTCAATTTAGATCACCAAGTCAAATAACACTCTTATGATCTCAAGGACTTTCAATATAAGGCCAAGAATGCGGAAGAAGGTGGGAAACTTGTAAAGGAATGTGGTGTATGAATCCGGGAAGAAGGACAACACAAACTCTTTTTCTTTTTACCATTTGAACTTCCACCAACTTAGAGATTTGCTCTAGACTTTTGCACATAATTTTTCGACTTTACTTTTGGAGTTATGGACAGCGGTGCACAATAACCGAAGCCTAGGAGATTGGCGTTTCTCAATTTCGAGATGCCTCAAACCTTTGATGCACATACCATAATCCGCTAGGAATATCGCTCAATCCGACTTTGGCAAGACACAAACACCCGGCTATATGAATGGTGCCGAGTTACTCATCATCATGATTGACTTCCCCAAACCTAGAATTTTTCATCACTTTATAAACAATTTCTTTCATGGCCCTCCCACATCAAGCATGCCAAATTCAACTTCTTCCTAAATCCCGGATAGGTAGAGGAGGTAGTTATTTCATTGAGGGGCTAAATGATCAAAGAAAGAAGTAAGAAATTCGAGGTGCCTTAATCATTTCATAAAGAAGTATAAGAACTTATATTGTGATTTCAACCTTTGTTTCTCAATATAATTTAGATAAAACCTTCACATTATGAAATTTGCAAGAAAGGATAAACAACATACTCAATTTCCTCATAATTCATAATTCAATTTAAGCATACAATTGTCATCAAAAACTCATTCCACAAGTGGTTTTCATCATAGAAATCATCTCAAATCTTAGAAGCACAATTATTTACAAATTTTTCAAATTTTTATGGGTTTTTCAAAGTCTTTTTCATGCAAAGCAATAATGAAACGTGTGACAACGAAAGGAAAAATGCAAGTGTTCATAGAATCATTCAAGCAAAGTAAGTAGTGTTATTACAAACCATAGTCACACCCCACCCCATACTTGAAACATACATTGTCCTCAATGTTCAAAAGAAATAAAGAAAAGAAAGGAAAACAAAGAAACTCACTAGATGGTGGTGGAATGGCTCAAACTAACGGTCGATCAACGTCATCATTGTGGAGGAGGCGGCAGTGGGAATGGACGGAAGTCGGAGCTAAAATTCCGCCCAAACTGCTGTCGGTATATGTCTCTCATCATCAAGTCATGCTCCTCAGCCCGTACATCACGAGCGTCCTGACGGATCTCCAAGTCTCCCACTCTCCTGGATAGGTCCGTGGCCCACTCCGGTAGCTGCTCATACCATGCCGGTGGCTGTCCATACCAAGCTAGTGCGTCCTGAGGAGCCGGTGCCACCGGTGCTTGCTCGTACCAAGGAGGAGGAGCTCCCATCCATGATGGCTGCTCTCCATACCAAGCGGGAGATGCATCCATCCAAGTCGGTCTCTCACTCACGCTAGCACGTCGTGAAGAAGAGGAACCGGAAGGTCTAGGAGAACGTCTAGGAGGCTGGGGAAACTGTGCCGGCTGATCTGGAAATGTACCAAAGTCCTGCTCATCACCTCCTCCCTCATAATCATCACCTCCTCTCATCTCATCATCTACACCCGCAGTTGGGACCTCATTCGTGACATAAGGAGGGGCTACTAATCTATTCGCATGCATAGCTGCGAATGTCGCCTTCCAGTTATGGCGTCCGGCCATAGTGGAATACTCAGGAAGCCATGGGATACCTCTACCACCTCTATCCTCCCATGGCAAGGCTGCGGTAGGTGGAGCCTGGTGATGGGGGAAGATGATACCTCTAGTCATGAGACTATTGAGACCCAAAGGTCTCGCCGCTATCCTAGTGCAAGCGGAATAGTCTATCCCTAGCTGCGTGCCTATGTGAGTAACTATGCCTTCATATCCTATGTTCCCGGCCCTCTTATTTTTCAGTTTGCTCATGGTGGAGGCAAGGAGGGTAGCACAATCAGCGGATCAGTCATAGAGCATGCAATAGAGGAGAAAGAGCTCATTGGTCTTAATCTTTTGGTGGGTCTCGGTCCTAGGGGAGAGACACTCGGAAAGGACCCTATGAGCTACCTTCAAGGCTAAGTGGTAGATGAGCTTAGCCTTGGTGTCGGCCGGTTGCCAATGATCCTCACTAGCATAAATCATAGCAATATCCTCCCAAAAGTCCTTAGCGTATACCCCGCTAGGAAACCTACCATTGAAACTCTCATGGAACCCAAAGAAGGCTCCAAACTGAACAATGGAGAACTCGTAGTCTTGCTCCATTAGCCTAAAGGATACGGTTCGGTTCATGTGGCTATGCTCGAAGGAGGTGACAAGTTCCCTAGTGATCTCCTCATAAGCGTCCTCTCTAATGACGGAGAAGACAATCAGTCCGGCTCTATCCAAGAGCCAAGTCAAATCATTCACTATGTTAAGAGGCTCAAGCTCCTCAAGAACTAAGTAGCGAGGTCCTATGACCGCCCTCTTCTCGATTCTTTCTAGGGCTTCTAAGTAATCCTCATGAATGGTTGGGATTTTTGGAGAGGGTGGTGATGTTGGTAGGTTAGGAGGGGGTTGGGAGGATGAATAAGCATTTCCCTTTTTCTTCTTACTCCTACTGGACTTTTTCCTAAACATTTTATCCATAATAGAAAAAATCACAGCTTGTTCTTCTTATTCCACGGCCGTGGTTTTCCGAGAGACCGTGGTTTCCATCTATTTTACTCAAATCTCAACAAATTCACACCAAACTTCAGCAATCTCAGTCCTAGGCTAATTCGTATTCCAATTCTATTCAGTTCTTCTAAATTCTTGCGAAAAATAGAGCCGAATTGACAAAGTAGAGAAAGTAGAGAAGAACCTAGACTTTGGATCTTTAAAATCCAAATTCCCTTTGCTGAGTGGATTGTTCACTTGATTCGTTTCTTAGATCTTGTAGATGATTGAAAATGCTTCACTTTAGGCCAAAGAATCGCTTGAATCGGACTTCAAACGAAAAATTGCGAGTTGGGGAAGGGAATCGGCGATTAGGGCGTGGAAATGGTGTTTTATGGTGTTTTTGTGAAGGAAGGTGGTTTATATAGTGGTCTGTAATTTTTTTGAAAATCACGGTCACTCGGGGGTTTCCACGGCCATGGAAATGTACGGAGGCCGTGGTTTTGGTGAATTTTTGCCTATTTTGGAGAATTACGGTCACTATTACTTCCACGACTGTGGTTTAGGGCGTGGAAGTCTCTGTTGTGTGCCAACATCCAAGTTCGTCAATTCCTTCCAACGTTTGCATCTTCCCCTTTGCCTAATCCTTATTCCTACATCCAAAAACATAACATACCGGAGGTATCGAGGGAAAAACAAAGCAAAAACAACTAAACTAAACTACTTCTAAGAAAGAAAACAAAAACGTAAGTGCAATACCTTGGGTTACCTCCCAAGAAGCTCTTGTTTTGGGTCCGTAGCTAGACCGTTCCTATGTTTATTTGAGTGTAATCGGTGCAATTTCCTCAACCGGCAGCTCCGGTGAATACTTCTTAAGGCGTTGGCCATTAAACTTGAAACTTTCGCTCTTTTCACCCCATACTTCAACTGCACCATGGGGAAAAACACGTTTGATTAGATAAGGTTCAGTCCAACGAGATTTAAGCTTACTTGGAAAGAGATGAAGTCTTGAATTGAAGAGGAGAACTTGATCTCCTTCTTTGAGATCCTTTGGCATGATATGCTTATCATGCAACGCTTCACCCTTTCTTTGTAGATCTTGGCATTTTCATAGGCGTTCAAGTGGAGTTCTTCAAGCTCGTTGAGGTTTAAGAGGCGCTTCTCGCCCGCTTCTTTCATGCCGAAGTGCAACCACTTCACAATCCAGTATGCCTTGTGTTCTAGCTCAACCGGGAGATGACAAGACTTCCCATACACAAGGTTGTATGGTGTTGTACCTATGGGAGTCTTGTATGCAGTCCTATATGCCCATAATGCATCATCCAACTTCAAGGACCAATCCTTCCTCGTCTTTGAGACCGTTTTTTCAAGGATGCCTTTGATCTCTCTATTCGAAATCTCCACTTGTCCACTCGTTTGTGGATGGTAGGGGGTGGCGATCTTGTGAGTCACCCCATACTTAGCTAGTAGAGTTTTGAATCGTCGGGCAATGAAGTGAGAACCTCCGTCACTAATGATGGTCCGTGGTGTCCCAAACCTTGGGAAAATAGTTCTATTAAAGAACTTAACTACAACCATGACATCATTAGTTGGAGAGGTAATTGCTTCAACCCATCTCGAAACATAATCTACAGCTAGAAGTATGTATTGGTTTCCACAAGATGATGGGAAAGGTCCCATAAAGTCTACTCCCCAAACGTCAAAGATTTCCACCTCCTGAATGTTATTTAGAGGCATCTCGTTTTTCCTAGAGATGTATCCTGTTCTTTGACAAGCATCACAACAAGAAACAAAGGTTTGTACATCCTTAAACAAAGTAGGTCAAAAGAATCTAGATTGCAATACCTTAGCGCTAGTTTTGTTGGAACTAGCGTGTCCTCCACAAGGTAGTGAATGACAATGACGAATGACACTTTGCATTTCGTCTTCCGGCACACATCTCCTAATGATGTCGTCAGGACCTCTCTTGAAGAGTAGAGGTTCATTCCAATAGTATTGCCGGACATCCCTAAAGAAATTCTTCTTTTGTGCATAGGATAATCCGGGAGGTATTTCCTGACAAACCAAATAGTTAACAAAATCAGCAAATCATGGTTCATTACCTCTTGATATCTTGTCGATGCACTCCTCAATGATGTGTAAATGTTCGTCCGGAAAGGAGTCATCTATAGGTAGCTCGTCATCTTCAATGTGTGGTAGACGACTCAAGTGATCCGCAACAGAATTTTCCGAGCCTTTCTTGTCACGGATCTCTAGATCGAATTCTTGTAGGAGAAGAATCCATCTAATCAGCCTTGGCTTCGCATCCTTCTTGGCAAGTAAATACCGGATCGCAGCATGGTCCGTGTATACAATCACCTTTGCACCTACAAGATAAGAGCGAAACTTTTCAAAGGCATATACAATAGCTAAAAATTCCTTTTCAGTTGTGGCGTAGTTGAGCTGCGCTTCGTCTAGCGTCTTGCTAGCATAGTAGATAGCATGGGTTCGTCCTTCTTTCTTTTGTCCTAGCACAGCTCCAATAGCTACGTCACTCGCATCACACATAACCTCGAATGGAAGATTCCAGTTCGGAGGTTGGATAATCGGGGCTGAGATGAGAGCTTCCCGAATCTTATAAAATGCGTCTAAACAATCCTGCGAAAAGTCAAAAACTGCATCCTTCATCAATAGATTAGTGAGCGGTTTTGATATCTTAGAAAAGTCTTTGATAAAACGTCTATAGAATCCAGTATGTCCTAGAAAACTTCTTATTCCTTTCACCGAAGATGGAGGAGGAAGTTTCTCTATGGTCTCTATCTTAGCCTTGTCTACCTCAATCCCTCTACTAGAGATTAAGTATCCTAGCACAATGCCTTCTTTTACCATGAATTGAAACTTCTCCCAATTAAGAACTAGGTTAGCGTCTTCACACCTTTGCAACACAAGAGAGAGGTTAGATAGACAATTATCAAATGAAGAACCATAAACAGAAAAATTGTCCATAAAAACCTCCATTATCTCCTCAATGTACTTTGAGAAGATGGCCATCATGGACCTTTGAAAGGTAGCTGGGGCGTTGCAAAGCCCGAATGACATCCGTCTATAGGCAAACGTACCCCATGGGCACGTGAATGTGGTCTTCTCTTGATCGTCTGGATGGATCGGTATCTGGAAGAAACCACTATAAGCGTCAAGATAGCAAAAATAGGAATGTTGTGCTAACCTCTCAAGCATTTGATCAATGAATGGTAGCGGGAAGTGATCCTTCCTAGTTGCACTGTTCAGCTTGCGGTAATCAATGCACATCCTCCATCCTGTGACGGTTCTTGTAGGAATGAGTTCATTGTTCTTGTTTGTTATAACCGTCATTCATCCTTTCTTTGGAACAACTTGAACGGGGTTCACCCATTTTCTATCCGAGATAGGATAGATGATACCTGGTCAAGCAACTTAAGAATCTCCTTCTTGGCAACCTCCTTCATGATCGGATTTAACCGTCTTTGAGGTTGTCTCGAAGGCTTGAAATCTTCCTTCATTAGGATCTTATGCATGCATAATGATGGTTTAATTCCTACAAGATCCTCTATAGTATAGCGTAAGTCTTTCCTATGTTTCCTTAGAACGATAATTAATCTCTCATGTTCATCTTCACTTAATTCGGAACTAACAATTACGGGAAAAGTAGAAGTAGTTCCAAGAAATGCATACCGAAGATGTGTGGGAAGTGGCTTCAATTCCATTGCTATTGATGCCTTTGATGAGTCTTGAGATGTGTCTGACGCTTCCTTAGAGGCCTCTAAGGGTGTAGGAGTGGTGGAAGAAGACTCAAGCGCATTTATGGAAGGGACGTAATCATCTTCAGAAATCCCCAAAATTATGGTTTCACTGTTACTTCCACGGCCGTGGTTTAGGGCGTGGAAGTCAATTACGGCACCACTAGTGGTTCCATGGCCGTGGTTTTGGCCGTGTAACTTACTGGAGTCCTCTGAATAGCTGATTACGGTCATGTTAGTGGAAACCACGGCCGTGGAATAGCACGACTGACCGCGATTCCTCACGTTTTCTGACCCATCATAGAGTTTTTCAAACTCTACCACATGCACTTCTTTTAGCTCCTCCAAGGCTTCAATCTCCTCATTGCAATCCTCATCTTCTCCTTTCTCCATGATTCTCATGGTGATAACCTTTTGCAATGGATCCTTGAATAGAATCGAGCTTACTTCCTCTCTAGATACTTCCTCATCATAGACATTGAACATGTCTTCTCCAAGAGCTGACTCTTTCACCAAGGTTGAGAGAACAAACTCAACCTTCTCTTCACCTATATCAAATGCCAACCTAGCATTCTTGCAATCCACTATACAACCGGATGTTGCAAGAAACGGTCTTCCGATTATGATCGGAACCGGACAATCTGCAGGAATGTCAAGAACTACAAAATCAATTGGAATGTAAAACTTACCGATCTTGACCGAAACGTCCTCAAAGACACCAACGGGACGAGTTATGGATCTATCCTCCATGTATAACGTCATCTTCACTGGTTTAGGTTCACCTAAACCGATCTTCCTGCACAAAGCAAGTGGAATAATGCTCACACTTGCTCCCAAGTAACAAAGAGCATCACAAGTGACTTCTCCTACTCTAATTGAAACGCAAAATGACCCCGGATCTCTCGGTTTTGGGGGCATCTTCTTAGTTATCGTTTTGATGAGCTCCGAAGACTCCGAACTCATCTTGACTTCTCCAAAGTCCTCTAGCTTCCTCTTGTTAGAGAGGAGCTCTTTCAAAAATTTCCCATAAGTTGGCATATCTACAATTGCATCAATGAAAGGTATATTAATATGCAGTTTGCTCATGAGTTCAATAAACTTACCGAATTGCTTGTCTACGCGCGCTCTTGCTCTAGACTGCGGGAATGGTAGGGGAGGTTTATAAGCTGGAGGAGGAATGTAGACATCTTCCTTCTCCTTCCCCTTATTTTTCTCCTTCTCAGCTGGGATTTCCACAAACTTGGGTTGTGGGTCGGTGGTTGTAACGCCACTCCTAGTGGTGATAGCCATCACCCTTCCCTTTGGGTTGTCTTCCGTCTTTCCGGGAAGCTTTCCTTGATCCCTAGGAATTTCTCCAGCCTTGCTGAATATTTGGTTTTCAAAAGCTTTGTGAGCTTTATCAACCTTAGTTATGTAGCACTCTATCCCTTGAAGCTTTCCTAGAATTGTCTCCAACATAGGATCGGGCTTCTCCTTCCTGACTTTTCAAAGGGGTAGAAGAAGAGGGAGATGTTAGTGAATTTCCAGAATTTGCATGGGGATTACCGGAATTTTATTGTTGTTGGTTGGAACGCTAATTGTTGTTGGAATTACGGTTGTTGTTGTTGTTATTCCAATTATTGTTGTTCCAATTGTTGTTTCGGTTGTTGTTCCGGTTCCCTTGGTGGTTGTTGTTGTTGCCTAAGTAGCCAACATCTTGCTCCTTTGATTGTTGAAAGCCAGCTCTAATGACCTCCTTCAACTCCTTGATTTCGGTATTGAGGGAAAAGATTTGAGTTGGTGCAGCTTGTGTTAGCTTCACTCCCGGCTCAATCTTCCGGTGGGAATACTTCTCAATCACTTGGGCTTGCTTCTCAATGAAGTCCCAAGCATCATCCTCTCTTATATCCATGAATGTGCCACAAGAGAGAGATTAATGGTTGAATTGTGTGTCCACATCCAACCCCTTTGATAGCATGAATTATAGTCTATATTTTGGGACTTGTTTAGACGTTTTATCTTCAATAATCTGCATGTTTGGATGTATATTATGTGATTATATTGTCGTTTCATCTACCTTTGCGGGAATCGAGGTCTACACCAAGTTTCCTTGTAATCGTAGGTAAAATGACACGTTTTACATCAAAATGGAGCTAAAGGAGCTAAGGAATCATTGGAGCTACATTCAGGAGCTTAAAGAGGAGTTTAGGAAGCAAGGAATTAACAAAGAGATTTACTTTGGACCATATTTGAGAGATTTCACTTTCAGTTTAGAGCCACCTCGGTCAGCTACAGTACCATCTCGACCGAGGTGATCTAGAGGAGCGTCCCGACCGAGGCGAACACCTTGGATGCGGCGAAATATATTTTATTCTTGGCTGAGATCTTTTATTTTTGGAAGGAGATATCTTATATTTTTGGGCTGGATTTCTGGAAGGAAGATCATATATTTTAGGGATTTATTTATGAGAGATAGATATATTTTATTAGGAAAATATCTTTTCAAGATATTTTATCTTTGGAGGATAATTTTCCTATATAAAGGGCTGAATTTTCCACAAAATGAGCAACCCGCTACCATCATAACAGCTGGGGATTGAAGAACCTGCAGTTAGGAGGAATTTTTGGAAGGTTGAAGGAAGATTGAAGGAAGGAAGTTGATAGCTTTTATAGCTTTTGTGAAGGGTTTTGTAAGATTCTCTTAGATTCCCTTCTTTGTTGACTTGTCTTATTGGATTGTGATCCAAGGAACGCTTGTTCATTTGATAATTGATTCAGTTATTGAAGCCTTTTTATTAAGGTTTTTGTGTTCAATTATTCACTTTCTTCCCTTATATTTGATTATTGCTTTCATGATGATGAGTGGCTAATTTCCTTGTGCGATTCTAGGGTGATTGACTGAAGGTTGTGGGAAAAATAATGATAGAATAATCTTAAATTCCAGTAGGACCCTGAAAGCTCGAGTCTTTATCCTTAACCTTAGAACATCTCGTTCAGTCGATAAACATCTTGGCCGGGGTGGGATTTGTCTGACCGAGGTGACCTTTTCTGATCCATAACTGAGAGTTAAGTGTTAGAGTTTGCCAAATCCTATTCTTATTACACCTTTCCTGGTTCAATGCAAGCCTAGGATGAGACTTACCCGGTAATTTTTTTGTTTGTTTACCCAAGATCATAAGTGTAGGTAATAAAGGTTTATCCTTTATTGGGGTTTGAGTGTGCTTTCATTCCATCTATGTGAGTTAGCCTGAGACTTACCCGGTAAAGGTTGATTCTATTCCCTTAGTTGGTTTGTTGGTTTGAGGTTATAGTTCTTTTCCTTAATTCCTTGAGACTTACCCGGTAATAGGAGTTACGGTTTGGGATTGAGAGTAGTGAGACTTACCCGGTGATCTATTCCACTTTAGTAACACCTTCCCTTTACAAAATCTCAGCTTTGTCCGCTTATCTTGAGATCTTGAGTTGGAACCACAACTAGATGCTTTAATCCCTAGAATTGCATATTTCCTTTAATTGACTTTTTATCATCTTTGATTGCTTTAATTGCTTTTGTGGTTAGTTGCAATATTGACTACCTATATTGGTTTTGTTTCACCTAAGTCCCTGAGATCGACACCCCGGAATTCTTGACCCGTACACTGCGGGTTCGCATCCTTATTTTAGGCATACATCTAGGGTTATAAATTTAAAGCTTGCACACACCATTTGGAGCGAACAAGTTTTTGGTGCCGTTGCTGGGGACTTGGTCTAGACCGAGCCGGTTGCGGTAATCTTTCGGGGCACTTGCCTCTGTTTCTTCTAACCACTCTACTTGAGTGACTTTCGCAGGTTCTTTTTCTTAGGTTTATGCGAAGAACCCGCGCTGGGAAGGAAATCGTTCCTTACGATCCCGAACCAGAAAAGACATACAAAAGACGCTTGAAAGAAGCTAAGATGGCCAATCAAGAGAATCGCGATCTTGAGGCCGAATTGAAGGAGGCATTGGAACAACTACGCCTCAGCAAAGAAGAATTGCGACTGAAAAAGGAAGAAACTCGCACAAGGACGGAAGCAATCGAAGCAGATATGGCGACTTTAAGAGACCAATATCTACCTCGACCAGTTCCAGATCCTCGACCGAGGCAGGACCCAGTGCCTGCTGCCCCGGCCGAGATACTTTCACCTCGGATACCAGTCCGAGATGCTCTTTTTGCAAGTATTCCACAAACCCTAGGGCAGAGGATGGACCCTAACCAACAGCTAAGGCGTCCAGGAGTCAACCTAGGTGATCCAGCGGACCATGATTATGAGCTTCGACCGCAAGTTCTTTCCATGATTCGCCAATGCCAGTTTGGAGGGCTAGAGAGGGAGTCTCCGCATAAACATCTACAAAATTATGAGATCTTGATGGAGACCTTGAGACCTTCACGGCTAGAAAACAACAATTACAAGCTAAGACCTTTCTACTTCTCTTTGAAAGATAGAGCGCTTACTTGGTATCAATCTCTTCCTTTAGGAAAAATCAACACATGGGAGGAGATGACGACGGAGTTCTTGACTAAATTCTTTCCCCCCTCTAAGACCGCTGAAATAAGAGGGAAGATCAATGCATTCATCATGAAGGAGAAGGAGAGTTTGTCCAAGTCATGAGAGAGATTTAAAGACATCCTTTTGGATTGCCCACATCATGGGATTCCAAATATAGAGTTGTTGGAGATCTACTTCAAGGGACTGGACGGCAACACCCAGTTCAACCTTCAACTACTATCCGCCGGCACGTTCATGGACATGCCGATTGACGAAGCTTGGGAGTTCATAGAGAACCAAGCTTTGCACATGGAGAAATACTCCCACCAAGGAGCTGAAGGTGGAGTTAAAAGAGTTAACTTTCAAGAAGCTCCACCAAACAATGATCAACTCACCTCTTTGAAGAATGATGTGAAGCAATTGAAAGAACTTTTGGTTGCTCAAACCAAGAAAGAGGAGGAAGGATATCAAAATTCAAGGAACAACGGTTACCGGAACAACAACAACGGTTCCCGGAATAACAACTACAACAACAATAGAGGATCCAACAACAATAATTGGAGGGCAAACAATCAAAATTCGGGTAACCCTTACTCTAACTCAAATTCAAATAACTCTTCTAATCCTTTCCTCTCTTCTTCTTCTTCTTCTACTCTATTAAAGAGCCAGGAGCCTGGATCAAGCTCATCCCAGCCGGAAAAGAAAGATACAGTACTGGAGGCTATCTTGATCAAGCTCAACTCTATGGAGACATCCATGACTTCATTTTCGAAGGCACAAAAAGCCTTAGAGCAACAATTCTTTAACAAGGCGAATGAAGCGCCAAGACATCCAGGGAGGCTTCCAGCAAGTACGGAAAGCAACCCTAAAGGACAGATCATGGCAATAACGATGAGAAGTGGACTGAAAACTACAGATCCAGTGCCTCGGTCGATGCCAGTACAGACGAAGAACACCTCGGTCCAGGCACAGTCGAAGAACACTTAGGCCGAGATGCCAACCGAGATCGAGTCTCAAAGAGTGTCGGATAAAACTGAAGTTTATGTTCCACCTCCTGCATATAAACCACAACTTCCATTCCCCCAGTCAAGGGCCAGAGCACATCTAGACAAGCATTTTGGTAAGTTCCTTGACTTGATAAATAAACTACATATTAACATCCCTTTCCTTGATGCTATTCTAGGGATGCCCGCCTATGGGAAGTTCTTGAAAGAAATTATATCAAGGAAGAGGAAGTTGGAAGACTTTGGTGAAGTAAGGATGACATCTAAATCCTAGGAGCTTATTCAAATCATAAAGGAGAAGATGCCACCCAAATTGAGAGATCCCGGCTCATTTTGCATTCCAATTCAAGTTGGGGATGTCACTTGTGAAGCATTGTGTGATCTAGGAGCCAGCGTGAGCATCATCCGCTGGAGCTATGTGTGAAGATCGGACTTGGAGAGCCCAAGCCGGTGAAGATACTATTGTATATGGCGGATCGCTCCATTACCCATCCCGTGGGCATTTTGGAAGACATTCCGGTTAAGTTAGGTAACTTCTATTTACCTATAGACTTTGTTGTGCTTGACATTCCCGCAGATTATCCCGTTCCTATCATTCTCGAGAGACCATTTCTAGCAACTTCGGGTTGCAATGTGGATTGTAAGAACGCCAAGTTGCAATTCAACATTGGCGGTGATCAAGTTGAGTTTGCATTGCTTGCGGCAATGAAGGGAGAGCAGCTAGGAGATGATATTTTCAACATCTATGATGAAGAAGAATCAAGAGAATTGGTGAGCTCTATCCTTATTAATGATCCACTTGAGAGAGTTATTAGTTTTAGCTTAATGGAGGAAGGTATAGATGTTTCTTGTGATGCAGATATATAGAGCTTAAAGGCGCTGGAAGAAGATCCAGGAGCTAAATTTGAAAGGCTAATCTAGGAGAAGAAGATCTCCAGTTTTGGTCCCAAGTGCAGTACCTCGACCGAGGCACTTTCTGGACCAAGCAAGGTGTTCTTGACTGAAGAACATCTCGGTCACCCTCTCTGGACCTCAACCGAGGTCGAAAGCGAGATGATGTCAACTGAGAATAACAAACCTCTTACTCCCTTTTCTGACATTCATCCTCAGTTGGTGGAACACTTTCTCCACCCAATATCTGATAATAAAGGACCTTGTTATGCTGACATTGTTAATTATCTTTTTTGTCAGGAAATACCACCCGGATAGACGTACGCTCAAAGGAAGAAATGCTTTAAAGACGTACGCCATTACTACTGGGATGAACCGCTGCTATTTAAGAGAGGACCGGATGGGATGCTTCGAAGATGCATCCCAGATGATGAAGTTACTAGTGTCATACGGCATTGTCACTCACTTCCTTGTGGAGGGCATGCTAGCGCTCACAAAACGTGCGCAAAGGTATTACGTTCCGGTTTCTTTTGGCCTACATTATTTAAGGATGTGCAATCGTTTGTTGTCTCTTGTGATGCATGCCAAAGAACAGGGAACTTGTCCAGGAGGAACGAGATGCCACTCAATAACATACAGGAGGTTGAGATCTTTGATGTGTGGGGGGTAGATTTCATGGGACCTTTCCCATTATCCGGAGGAAACCTCTACATTCTTCTAGTTGTCGACTACGTCTCTAGATGGGTTGAAGCCATTGCCTCTCCCACTAATGACGCCATGGTGGTTGTGAAGTTCTTTAACAGGACTATCTTTCCACATTTTGGGACTCCACGCGTCATCATCAGCGATGGAGGGACACATTTCATCAACCGGAAGTTTAAGGCACTTCTATCAAAGTATGGGGTCACCCACAAGGTAGAAACCCCTTATCACCCTTAAACTAGTGGACAGGTCGAGATCTCTAATAGAGAAATTAAAGCAATCTTGGAGAAAACCGTCTCTAGGACGAGGAAGGATTGGGCCATAAAATTGGATGACGCTCTTTGGGTTTACAGGACCGCATTCAAGACTCCCATTGGTACCACCCCTTATAATTTGGTATATGAGAAGTCTTGTCATTTGCCCGTCGAGTTAGAACACAAGGCATATTGGGCAATCAAATGGTTGAACTTCGACATCAAAGACGCCGGTGAAAAGCGGCTAATGGACATCAATGATCTGGAGGAACTGCGCTTGAACGCTTATGAGAATGCCAAGATCTATAAAGAAAGGACGAAGAAATTGCATGACAAGCTTATCATTCCTAAGGAGTTTAAAGAAGGAGACTTAGTTCTACTCTTCAACTCCCGTCTCCGCCTCTTTCCAGGTAAGTTGAAATCTAGATGGACCGGACCTTATGTTGTGAAACATGTTTTCCCTTATGGTGCAGTTGAGATTTGGGGAGAAACAAGTGGAAGATTCAAGGTCAATGGTCATAGACTCAAGAAATACAAACCGGAATTCCCGGTTGAGGAGATTGCACCACTATACCTTGTTTAGGGATACCGTACGGTCCAGCTACGACCTTAAATCAAGCGCTTCTTGGGAGGCAACCCAAGGTATTGCTCTCTTTTCCCTTTTTCTAGTCTAGCTTTAGATAGTTTGCTTTTGCTTTGTTTTTGGCGTCCTAGACAAACAACATGTGACATGTAAGGAAGGAATACAACCCAGGAGCAACATTGGAAGGACACAAGTTCGAGAATTTGAGAAGACGGAGTTTGACTGAGACACATCTCGGTTGCTGTCACAGCACCTCGACCGAGATGATTCTTGAGCAACCGAGGCGACTAGGGTTACTGAAGATCCACCTCGGTCCGTACCACCTCAGTCCAGTCGAGACCATCTCGACCGAGGTGACAGCAGTTCCAGAAAAGGGTATAAAAGGGGGTTGAGATTTCTCTCTCCTCCCTCTGTCACCTTCTCGACCGCGGCGACCCAACTCACCTCGTTCTCTGATTTTCGCCCGTTTTCGACGATTCTCGCTTCCAAACTGCAACGAAAGGGTAGAGGATCGGTTTGCAAGCAACAATCTACAACAAAAACGCTCCAAATCGACCAAATCTGGGGTAATTCGGAAAAACCCTAACTCTCCCTTCTTCACTGTTTTCGATCGATTTGGGCTTTGGTTGCCCCTGCATTGTGATGAAAAAGGATTAAGTACCCCATAGGAACCATTGGTAGTGATATCGGGGGAAAAGAACTGGATTTCTGAGAGTTTCGATCGAATAGCACATCGCCTCGGTCCAGTCGACTTGTGCCTTGGCCGAGGTGTTCTTGAGAGTTGTCAGGGCAACCGAGGTGGTCTGACAGTGAGAGAGAAAGATGAGTTCTGACAGATAGTTCGTTCTGAGAGATAGATCCTCTCCTTCTCCTTCTTCTTCTCGCCACTCCATACCGGTGATCCACGAGCATCACCAGGTAGATTATGACCGCATTTCTGCATGTCCAGTGGTTGCACCGCGGTTTTTGGACATTTTTGCTTTTGATTGCCTCCACGTAGATGATGATTTGAGGCGGATGATAGCAATGGTGGGGCTGGAGCAGTTTACTGAGATTAGAGCTCCAGCTTACCTCGAGCCCACCTTGGAGTTTGTGAGCTCCGTGACCTACCTGCCTACTGAGCGCGCCATCAAGTACCGGTTGATGAACCGGAACTACTTAGTTCCGATGGACCATTGGAGGGACATCTTCGGCTTCCCGGCCTCCACAGTTTCTGACTTTCCTTCTCGAGCCGTGGCTCGAGAGTTTTGGGGACAGATAACTCACGTGGTTGAGCATGCTGATAGGTGGAGACTTGGAGATTCCAGGGAGCAGATTATCTTCCACCTAGCCTTTAGACTTACTCACCGGATCTTCAGCGAGACACTTCTGGCGCGTAATGAGACGGCCCATAAGATTAGACAGGGGGAGCTACTGAGTCTATACTGTATGGTGACCGGAGGGGTTCCGTACTTTGGAGTGATGCTGGCGGAGGATCTTCACAGGATCAAGGCAAAGGCGAAGGCAGATATATGCTGCGGTGGTCTAGTGACTCACATTCCGAGTTTCATGGACTTAGACTTGAGTGCTTGTACTATGGTGGCGGCTGCCAAGCCGCTCGGGCTGCAGGAGATGATCACTAGGAGGATCTTGGTTCCTCGTGGACTTACTACGCCGTATGTGGCGATGCCCTGGGAGCAGACTGCACCTCAGGGTATTAGATGGTCATCTCAATTTACAGTGTTCGACCCTCAGTACTGGCACACCGTGTGGATTCCTCTTATGGAGGATGCCAGAGATGCAACAACAGCAGCTCAATGGCATGATGAGGATGATGAGGCTAATGAGCAGGAGGATGAGGATGAGGATGGCAATGCTGCCATGGACACAGGTACAGATACAGCTGGTACCAGCATACCAGTCGTCGATCTAGACGACGAGGAGATAGAGGAGGAGCCAGCTACAACACCAGCACGTCCTGCCAGGCGTAGGGTACGCAGGCAGAGGGATCCAGTCGCTCACCGCTGGATTGATGATCTGACAGACCAGATGATAGATTCCTACGCCGCCTTATCCCTAGAGATGAGAAAGATGCGGGAGAGCCAGTACTACCAGCACAGGATGGCTGAGATTCAGCTTCAGCAGATCATGGGCTACCCGTTTGACCCATCTCAGTACCCGTACGTGCCACCACCTCCACCACCGGATTGGGATTAGAGCTTGCAGGATTTCTTTATTTATTTATTATGCAGCTCAGCATTGTTCGGTGAGTACTCTGTTTCTTTAGACTTATTTTGACCCATTGGGACAATGTGTCTCAAGTATGGGGTATGCGGATGTGTATTATTTGACTTATGTGGATGTTTGTATGACTTGATTCAGATATTTATGATTTTCCTTATCCTCTATGTGCTTATCTGAGATTACATGCATGCATACAAGTTAATTGTTTGAGAAAAACGTCAAAAACTAGTTTGAAAAAAAATTTTTATTGACCTCGACCGATGTGACTCTGACCAATCGAGGTACAGTACCTCGGTTGACTTAGAACATCTCGACCGAGGTGGCTTAACTGAGACAGTTTTCGAAACGATTTTTATGCTTCTTATCTAGATATGACCTCAGTGATGATTTTGTTTGCTGGCTGGTTTTGAAATCTTTATATGTTTGAAAGGTTTTATGATATGTTTAAGTTGCAAAATTCTTTGTTTGAAATTTTTGGCATGTTTAATATTTTCTTTTTATCCAAATTATGTTGAATTTGAAGGTTGACACCACATGATGAGTTCTCTCACTTTCTTCCTATGATGATTAAGGCATTTCACTCTCTTCTCTTCTTCTTCTTGATCATGCTTAGCCCCTTATATACATATTTGCCACCCTTTACCTATCCGGGAATTTGGAAGCAAGCAAATGAAAAGCGAGTGAAAGAAAAGTTGAGATGTTGGTTGAAAGTTAGAAAGAAACAAATAGGTTTGGGGAAGTCAATCATGATGATGAGTAACTCGGCACCATTCACATAGTCGGGTGTTTGTTTCTTGCCAAAGTCGGGTTGAGCGATATTCCTAACGGGTCATGGTATGTGCATCAAGGGTTTGATGCATCTCAAGAAATTGATGATTGCTGATCTCCTAGGCTTCGGTTATTGTGCACGTCTGTCCATGCATCCCAGAAAGTAAAGTAAAAAGTAAATAAGCAAAGCTTATTGGTGGAAGATATTGAAATTCAAAGGAAATGAAGTAAAGATCCTTTTCCCGGATTCTAGCACCACATTCCCTATATACATCCCACCCTCACACGTTTCTTGACCTTCTCTTGAAAAGTCCTTGAGACCTCGAGCTTGTTGATTGACTTGGTGGTTTAAACTGGATTATACATGATTAATTTCGATAATTATGATTTATTATGCATTCTATGATTTTATACAAAGATGAACAACTTTCTTATATTTATAAAATGTTTGATCATATTTTGATTTTAAATTCCATGAAGCATTCTCTTAGAGTGATCTATGAGTGGAGCACACCACCAAAAACGTTTTGAAATACTTTTCATTGATCTTTATGACTTATAATCCATTCTATCTTGTATTTTAGATTAGGAACATGCTTGGGGACAAGCAAGGGATAAGTATGGGGTATTTTGATAGCATGAATTATAGTCTATATTTTGGGACTTGTTTAGACGTTTTATCTTCAATAATCTGCATGTTTGGATGTATATTATGTGATTATATTGTCGTTTCATCTACGTTTGCGGGAATCGAGGTCTACACCAAGTTTCGTTGTAATCGTAGGTAAAATGGCACGTTTTACATCAAAATGGAGCTAAAGGAGCTAAGGAATCATTGGAGCTACATTCAGGAGCTTAAAGAGGAGTTCAGGAAGCAAGGAATTAACAAAGAGATTTACTTTGGACCAGATTTGAGAGATTTCACTTTCAGTTTAGAGCCACCTCGGTCAGCTACAGTACCATCTCGACCGAGGTGATCTAGCGGAGCGTCCCGACCAAGGCGAACACCTTGGACGCGGCGAGATATATTTTATTCTTGGCTGAGATCTTTTATTTTTGAAAGGAGATATCTTATATTTTTGGGCTGGATTTCTGGAAGGAAGATCATATATTTTAGGAATTTATTTATGAGAGATAGATATATTTTATTAGGAAAATATCTTTTCAAGATATTTTATCTTTGGAGGATAATTTTCCTATATAAAGGGCTGGATTTTCCACAAAATGAGCAACCCGCTACCATCATAACAGCTGGGGATTGAAGAAGCTGCAGTTAGGAGGAATTTTTGGAAGGTTGAAGGAAGATTGAAGGAAGGAAGTTGATAGCTTTATAGCTTTTGTGAATGGTTTTGTAAGATTCTCTTAGATTCCCTTGTTTGTTGACTTGTCTTATTGGATTGTGATCCAAGGAACGCTTGTTTGTTTGATAATTGATTCAGTTATTGAAGCCTTTTTATTAAGGTTTTTGTGTTCAATTATTCACTTTCTTCCCTTATATTTGATTATTGCTTTCCTTATGATGAGTGACTAATTTCCTTGTGCGATTCTAGGGTGATTGGCTGAAGGTTATGGGAAAAACAATGATAGAATAATCTTAAATTCCAATAGGACCCTGAAAGCTCGAGTCTTTATCCTTAACCTTAGAACATCTCGTTCAGTCGATGAACATCTCGGCCGGGGTGGGATTTGTTTGACCGAGGTGACCTTTTCTGATCCATAACTGAGAGTTAAGTGTTAGAGTTTGCCAAATCCTATTCTTATTACACCTTTCCTGGTTCAATGCAAGCCTAGGATGAGACTTACCCGGTAATTTCTTTGTTTGTTTACCCAAGATCATAAGTGTAGGTAATAAAGGTCTATCCTTTATTGGGGTTTGAGTGTGCTTTCATTCCATCTATGTGAGTTAGCCTGAGACTTACCCGGTAAAGGTTGATTCTATTCCCTTAGTTGGTTTGTTGGTTTGAGGTTATAGTTCTTTTCCTTAATTCCGTGAGACTTACCCGGTAATAGGAGTTACGGTTTGGGATTGAGAGTAGTGAGACTTACCCGGTGATCTATTCCACTTTAGTAACACCTTCTCTTTTCAAAATCTCAACTTTGTCCGCTTATCTTGAGATCTTGAGTTGGAACCACAACTAGATGCTTTAATCCCTAGAATTGCATATTTCCTTTAATTGACTTTTTATCATCTTTGATTGCTTTAATTGCTTTTGTGGTTAGTTGCAATATTGACTACCTATATTGGTTTTGTTTCACCTAAGTCCCTGAGATCGACACCCCGGAATTCTTCCTTTTACTACGATTGACCCGTACACTGCGGGTTCGCATCCTTATTTTAGGCATACATCTAGGGTTATAAATTTAAAGCTTGCACACACCATTTGGAGCGAACACCCTTGTAGTAAATCTCTAGCAACTCAAGCTTTAAAATGCCATAGTGTGGGCAATCCAATAAGAGGTCCTGAAATCTTTCCCATGATTGAAACAAACTTTCGTTAGTTTTCATAGAAAATGTATTAATCTTACCTCTCAACTCCGCCGGCTTGGATGGCGGAAAGAACTTGGTGAGGAACCCTGAACATAGATTCTCCCATGTGGCCAGCTTTGCAGCTGGAAGAGCTTGATACCAAGCCAATGCTTTATCCTTCAAATAAAAGAAAAATGGCTTGATTTTATAGTTATTGGTAGTAGCGTTTTTCGGCTTTAATGTTTCCATTAGAATCTTAAAATTCTGTAAGTGTTGGTGTGGAGATTCAGCACTAGTTCCACCAAATTGACTTTGGCAAACCATGGTAATAACTTGTGGGCTGAAGCTGAATTCCTGGATGTCTTCAGCTCCGAAATTCACAACTAGACGGCGTGGTTGCTAAATTGGATCCATCATTTGCCCCAGAGTTCGTGGCTCATCCCCTCCATTAGCAACTCTCACATTCCCAGCTGGAATGCGAGGAACAACCGGTGAACTTGGGTTGTTACGGATGGGGTGAATCACTGGATCGATTTCTTCAAGTTCCGGCATGTCCAAATCGATGTCTTCATCATCGGATGAATCATCTCTAGTGGACTTAGTTGGTTTCTTGACATTCTTCTTCTTCTTAGCATCATTCAGCTCCAACTTCATATCCAACATCATAGCTTTGAATTCATCAATTTGGAATTGATGACTCTTTGCCTCGTCTACACGAGCTTTCTCACTCAACTTAAGTTGACGTTGAGCTTCATCCAACTCAGCTTGGATGTTTCTTTCATTATTTTCAGCCATCTTTTTCTCTTTCAACTTTCTTCTTAAGGTTTTCTCAAGTTCTAGATCGAAAGGAACTAGATCTTTGGTAGATCTAGTCTTTCGCATATACCTAAAAATCCTGCAAAAAGCACTCACAAAAAGATATCAAATAACAAGAGCAAAAGCGCTCAAGCTCGACAACCGAAAACCGGAAATGGTCTTGACCAATTCCCCGACAACGGCGCCAAAAACTTGTTCTCCCCTAAACGTGCGTGCAAATAAGTTTTAAATTTATAAAACTAGATAAAAACCAAGCGAACCCGCAGTGTACGGATCGGCGTAGATTAGCAAGTATTCCAGAGTATCGAACTCAAGGAATTGGTGAAACAAAACCAGTCTCAAGTAATCGAGCAATGAAATTATAGAAGCTTTGCAAATATTGGGGAAAACAGCAACCCTAAAAATCCAGGTGTCTAATTGTGGCAATCGATTCAAGATATATTATAGATATAAGGACAGAGTTGAAAATTGCAAAGGTATACTAAAGTAAGGTAATGTACGGTGAAGTTCCAAAACCCTATATGTCTAACCAAAAGACTCTCTCTATAAAGGTTGTTGAGGCTGCAGTATAGAAAATATCTAAAGGTAAGAATTAATCTCAAATATCCATGCCCAAACCCAAGGAATCAAAGAAAAGCCAAAACGGTTAAGGTTGTGACACTCGAAACCGAAATAGAGGATGTTGAGTCTCATTACAACCTAGGAAAGTCAAGCCAAGGATAGGTTAAAGAAAATCTTTAACTTTGGATTAAAGCAAAAGCAAAGTTCGTAAACCAGGGGAAATCACAGCTAGATTTTGAGAACCACGGCCATGGAAACCAAGAACAGACCGTGATTTAGGGTGTCGACGATATTTCTCTAACTCTCAGGGTCCAATCATGTTACGATTGATCTATCATCATCTAAGCCACAACTATCAACCCTTCACCTTAGAATTTCTAAAGGGTTTTAGCCAACAATCATTGTCATGATATCAATATTCAATTTAAGAAGAATAAAAGATGAAAACCCTCGAAAACTCAAATAAAACTCAATGTCAATCTCGAAATCCAAATAACAAAAGGAATATGTTTATGAATCTAGAAGAATAGGAACAAGAATCTCACAAAGATCTAGAGAAGTCACAAAGAACGGGGTTTCAATCCGTTCTCGAATGAAAACCCTAGAATGTCCAAAGTACACAGTCTTCCGAAATTACGTCTTTCACCAATCTTCAATCCTCAAGCAAAATCTTCCAATGACGGCTAAATGTACGCGAAAGTAAGCGTAAGCGAAGGATCCCCGAAAACTCTCTGGAGTTCTCGAATGAAAACTTTCTTCGACCGTGGTTTAGGGCGTGGAAACAGATTACGGTGCCATAAGATTTCCACGACCGTACTTTTGACCGTGTAACTCTCTGGAGTGCTCCAAACTCAAGTCCACGTTCATGATGCCAAGTTCACGGCCGTGGTTTAGAGCGTGGTTCTTCAAATCCTCTTCCACGACCGTAATTTAGGGCGTGGAGTTGCTTTTTCTCTTTCTTTGCCTTTTTTTCATGCAATCTTCCATCCATGCTCCTTCCTTAGCCTTCCTAGTGCATCTCCTTTCCATCAAATGTGATTAAACATCCCTTTCCATCCTCATTTTGCTCCGATCCAGGCTTTATTCACCTAAAAACATAAAGAAGCTAGTGTAGATCTCTATATCGACAAGGTAGGTGAACTAGCTCACAATTGCTTCAAACACATATCTAAGAACACTATAAAGAGGGAAAAACAACTAAAACAAGTGCCTAAAATATCGTCATATTTCATGCTAACATTTAACACATTGCAAGTCAAAATCAGCATTGAGTTGATTATGGTTTCTTTGTTACCATCTCTAGGGATAATGGATATGTCTATAATAGAATAAACTATTCGAGCCCCTAGTGTTAAACATGTAATGGTTGGTGGTGTTAAGGCAGTAGGAAGAAGAAGCTGTTCTTTAGCTAGTCTCAAGGTTAAAGCGGGATTTGAGTCTTCTGAAGCACTATAACGAGGAATACCAAAAATATCTGCTAGAATTTCAGTAGTGAGGGTAATTTTCTTACCTTTGATGACTGTGTTTAGAATCCATTCCCCTCTCTCACGTCTTGCAGTTAAATTGGCATAAAACAACCTTGTCAGTCTTGGAAACGTCTCTTCTCCTGGATTTAACATGATCCATATAGCGCTTTCCATGAGCACTTCAAAGCCTGGCAGAGACGAGCATGTAAACAGTTCACAGTGAACTCCCTTGCACATGCACTGAGGGCGGTCATCATATTCCTTGACCCACTTCTTTGCAGCTGTCGGATTCATGAACCAATTTGAGGGAAGCCCAGTCCTAGCAAAAATATCGGCATCTCCTGAGAATCCTGAAGAACTAGAACTAGACACTGAGTTCGAACTTGACCCAGAAGAGTCGGATGAAACTTGAACGACCCTTTGTCGTTTTTGAGCTGACGATGTTGCTTTGTTGACTAATGATCTTTTGGGAGCAATTTGAGATTTTGAGAAAACGATGAGAAAGGTTTTGGAAAATCGGAAGAGTAAAGCACCGTTCTTTCAAAAGACAAGGGAAGCGGAAGAGAGAAAGAGGAAAGAGAAGAGGTATTTATGTGAAGAAGTCTAGTCAGCGTAAGATCAAAGGATTTTCTAAAATCTTAACAAAAATCTTACCATAAATATTAGTAACCTCTTTTTCAAAAACCTTTGAATCTGGAAAAAAAAACCTTTTGAAATTCCTTATAAAAACCATTAGATAATTCAATATCTAAAAGATATGAATATCTAATTCATCCGTTTATTTATTTACCCTTGAAATATGTTTCAAGGTCCTTGAATTTCATTTCAAGGCCTTTGAAAACATCAATTGGGATGCATACGTAGGATGATTAAAACTTATTAACTCCCCCTACGTTAATGCTTCCTTGTTTAGCTAACCAAGCTCTAATCTAATAAAATTAAATTGTTCCTCAAGAAGAGGCTTGGTAAAGATATCTGCAAGCTGCAAGTTAGTTGAGATAAAACAAATCAAAACATCACCTTTCTCAACATGATCACGAATGAAGTGATGCCTCACATCAATATGCTTAGTTC
Source organism: Fagopyrum homotropicum (assembly GCA_033239125.1). NCBI lineage: Eukaryota > Viridiplantae > Streptophyta > Magnoliopsida > Caryophyllales > Polygonaceae > Fagopyrum > Fagopyrum homotropicum. Next base: position 56,661,623 of record BSWB01000002.1, on the reverse strand, counting down.
TTGAATGCTGCACGTGATTTTTAGTTATAGAAATAGCACTAGTATTGATAACGTGATTTATGACGTTAGTATAGGCATACATTTAGATAGTTTCTCCCGTTATTCATGCACGTTTTGACATTAGTTCACAACGTTTACACTCATTTCGTGCATATTTCTAGAAAAGACGTCTACACTACCTTTTATCGGTTTTGTAGGTAATTCGGGGATCTATCGTACGTTAATCGATACATTTGAGGGCCAAGCCTCATGATGGTACACATCCAAAGCCTTTGAGGAGCATAATTGGAGCAACAAAGGACACAAAGATCACTAATGGTGCAAGCAATGGAGCAACTCATGGCTAGACAATCATAGCACGTTTCTGCTGAAGAAAATCGGACCAAGTAGCAGTTAAATCGGCCGATTTTTGTCCACTGGGTCGATTTTTGAGGCTTTGACAGCTTAAGCCACGTGTCCCACGATCTCTTGTACGTCCTTGCTCTTGGTGGAGAATATAAGTGGTCCCTCAGGTGGTTGCTGGGCATCTCTCCTCTCCCACACTCTCATTCACAGCTCATCAATTTGGTAGGAAGATTGGAGAAGAAGAAAAGCTCTCAAGGATTGAAGGAAGGAGAAGAACACCATTCTAAGAGTTTAGAGGGATTTTGAGTGATTTTGTAGCTTTGGATTGAAGAACTAATTGCAAGGATTGTTAAGAACGTTTTAAATCTTCATTTTAGAGTTTGTAAGTCTTGCTACAACTCGGATTTGGCTGAGATTTATTGATTTTGCTTACTCATCTTTCATTACTCATCTATGAACACCATGTATGCTTGTTTGATGATTTCGGATCTTGATATGCATATTATTGGCTAGTTTGTTGTGATTCTGGAGTGATGGATTGATGGTTATTGCTTGGGTGATGATAGAATGGACTAATATGTTAGTTTAGGATGATTCGTATGCACAAAACCTAACTCAGACATAAAAATCGACCTGTTCTTCATAGTAAATTGGCCGATTTTTGCTATGATCCACCCGATTTTTCCTTCTGTTGCTCTTTAATTGATAAATCTGCATGCTAGGGTGTTTGGTTGTTTAAATCCTAGTGTTTATTAAGCCTAATTTAGTTTAGGATCACCTAATGCTACCAATCTAAGTGAGGGAAGAGATCTACCCGATGATTTCCGACCTTAGATACCTAAGATGATGAATGCTAGGTAGTAGTGAGCCTCATAAGCCGCTATTGGATCGAGTGTGCTAGGATTATTGCTTGAGATTGCCCTATTCCGAGACTTACCCCGTAAGGAGAGGGTTACCCTTAAGTAGCATCTAGTTTGTGCGGAATTCCTTACTCTAACCCCTTGAGACCTACCCGGTAATAGGAGTTTGATGCGGGATTAGTGAAGTGAGAGACTTACCCGGTAATCGCTTCCATTAGAGAACATTCTTTCCCCAACACCGCAGCTAGTCCTTAGAATCCTTAGAACCTTGAATCCTATGCCATAACCGGAAATCTTGACCTCTAAAATCTACTTTTCTCTCTTGATCATATACTTGTGCTTCGTGTTACTTACTCGTTTGCTAGCTAAATTTGTTAGTTGTTTTATTTCCATGCTTGACTTGTGATCTTTGCTTGATCACCATAAAAACCAACAAAATCATTGCGTTTTCCATTTTCTTTGTTCCTCATCTTGTCTTAGCCTAGATTTACACTATCTTTGATCATTGCTTGACTCGATTTCACCTTAGTCTTTGAGTTCGACCTCGGAATACTTACCTTTCTACAAACGTCCCGTACACTGCGGGTTCGCTAGGAGTTAGGATAAATATAACGAGTATAAATTTAAAGCTTATTGCGTGCACATCACATCTATTCCTAGACGTAACAAGTTTTTGGCGCCGTTGCCGGAGACTAGGTCTAGATTGAGTCTAATTTGTGATTGTTGGTAGTGTAGATCTTTCTTGTTGCTTTTGATCTCTCTTTGGTGTGTGTCTTTGCTTTTCAGGACATCTCTTACTCTTTAGGTGTATGCGAAGATCTCGTGGCAAGGATTTAGCTCCATTCGATCCCGAACCGGAGAAAACCCTTAGATCTAGATCCAAGAGCATTCGAAAAGAGAAAGAGATGGCCGGTAGGAACCTCCAAGCTGAGTTGGATGAAGCCTTAGAGCAAATTAGGCTAAGAGATGAGCTCTTGGAGGAAGAAAGGAGACTTGCCAATGAGAGGCAAGAGGCAACTAGGAGGGAGATTGAGGAGATTAGGCAAGCACTTGTGCAAAGGGAGCTTAACCGTCAACAACCTCCTCCACCTCCACCACAACCGCAGCCGGCGGTGAACGTTAGGGTTGTGCCCATTGCTATGGATGAGCCACAAACGTTGGGGCAACGTATGGATCCGGCACAAAGAGCACACCGCCCGGGTGTGAACTTAGGAGATCCCGCACCCCATGATTACGAGCTCCGCCCTCAAGTTCTACAAATGATCCGGCATAACCAATTTGGAGGGATGGAAGGAGAGTCTCCTCACCAACATTTGATGAACTACGAGATTTTGATGGAGACTCTTAGACCGCCGAGATTGGAGAGCAACAACCATAAGCTAAGGGCTTTCTCCTTCTCTCTTAAGGACAAGGCCTTAGCTTGGTATCAATCTATTCCGCAAGGGCGAGTTGGTACTTGGGAGGAGATGACAACCGAGTTTTTTACTAAGTTCTTCCCACCTTCCAAGACTACCGAATTAAGAGGGAAGATCAATTCCTTCGTGATGAAGGATAGAGAGAGTTTGTTCAAGTCTTGGGAGAGATTCAAAGACCTTCTCCTAGATTGTCCACACCATGGCATACCGAAAATTGAGCTGTTGGAGATCTACTTCAAAGGACTTGATGAAGATAGCCAATTCAAGCTTCAATCCCTTTCCGGTGGGACTTTCATGGAGAAGCATGTAGATGATGCTTGGGAGTTTGTGGAGAAGCAAGCTCTAGTGATTGAGAAGTACTCCCATAGGAAGAGTGAAGGGAGAAAGGCGGGAGCATATGAGGTGAGTGAGGTCACCATGAGCAACTTCAAGCTCGACGCCATCAACAATGAGTTGAAATCCTTGAGGGAGTTGTGTGCTACAACCTTGAAGAACCAAGCAACTCCTCAAGTGCCTCCACAAGCCAACCTATCTTCCAAAGAGGAGGATGTGAACTATATGGGAAGGGGCAACTACAACAACTACCAAGGCCCAAGGAACTTCAACAACAACCGGCAATTCAACAATTACCGGCCCAACCATAACCATCCCGGGTTTTCTTACTCTAACCCGGATGGAGCCTTGAACCCTCCCGCTTCTACAAGCACAACTCCACCACCAAGAGCTTCACAAGAACCTCCACCCGGATTCACTCAACCTCCAAAGGATAGAACCGAAATGATGTTTGAGCAATTGCTAGGAAGGTTGAGCGGTCTTGAGAGCACGGTGACTTCCATTTCCAAAGCTCAAAAAGTGTTGGAAGCACAAGTGTTCCAAAAGGCGGGTGAAGCACATAGAGATCCGGGGAAGCTTCCCGGAAAGACCGAAGAAAACCCAAAGGGACAAGTGTTGGCCATTACAACAAGAAGTGGGTTAAGCATGAAGGATCCTTTGCCTAAGGAGAATGCTAAAGGTAAGCAAGTGGTGAATGAAGAAGAGACTTCGCAAGGAGATGGAGGCAAGAGCAAGGATGTAGGGCCAAGATGTGTGGCACCGCCTCCATACAAGCCACCACTACCGTTCCCTCAATCACGAGCAAGAGCTCGCTTGGACAATCACTTTGGTAAATTCCTTGAACTTATGTCTAAATTGCATATTAACATTCCGTTCATGGATGCTATCTTAGGTATGCCGGCATATGGCAAGTTCTTAAAGGAAATACTCTCCAACAAGAGGAAGTTGGAGGAGTATGGGGAGATAAGAATGACGAAGAGATCCTCGGAGTTGATTCAAACGATGAAGGAGGAGATGCCTCCCAAGCTAAGGGATCCGGGATCCTTTTGTGTGCCAATCGGAGTAGGAGAAGTGAAGTATGATGCCCTATGTGATCTTGGGGCAAGTGTAAGCATCATCCCGCTTGCACTTTGCAACAAGGTTGGGCTAGGAGAGCCAAAGCCGGTCAAGATGACTCTTTACATGGCGGACCGCTCAATCACTCATCCGGTTGGGATCTTGGAAGACATCCCGGTGCAATTAGGGAAGTTCTATGTGCCCATAGACTTCGTTGTTTTAGACATCCCGGCGGACTATCCGGTTCCTATCATTTTGGGGAGACCATTCCTAGCTACTTTCGGGTGTCTAGTGGATTGCAAGAATGGAACCCTCTCCTTCAACATTGGAGAAGAGAACATCAAGTTCAAGCTATCCACAATGATGAAAGGGCCAACCCTTGATGAGGATGTATTCAACATAGTTGAAGAAGAGGAATCTAGGGAGGTTGTGAGCTCAATCTTGCTCAAGGATCCACTTGAGAGAGTTCTTAGCTCAAGCTTGATGGAAGAAGGAATTGAGGAGAGTAGCAATGAAGTAATCAAGGCCTTGAATGCATTGGACGAGCTACCAAGTGTTGGGTTTGAAGTGCTAGAAGAAGAGGAAAACTGCCAGAAAAATCGGACTGAAGGGCAAAAATCGGCCGATTTTTGTACTTATGCTGAAATTTCAGCCAGTTTTGCCAAAACAGAAACTCAGATCGACCCACTGCAAGAAAAATCGGCCGATTTTTCTTCCTGGACCGATTTTCCTGAGTCTTTTCAGCATCAACCACTTGAGTATGAGCAATCATCAAAGGACTTCAAGGAGGCTTCCATGGCTTTGCAATCATCTCAACCTACATTGTATGGATCGTCTCCAACCGAAAAAGGTCCTTCTCAACTTGATCTTAAGCCTCTTCCTTCTTATTTAAAGTATGCTTTCCTTGGTTCAAATTCTACTTATCCGGTGATTGTGAATGCATCTTTGAATGATGATGAGCTTAATAGATTGTTGAATGAATTGAAACTGCATAGAAAGGCAATAGGATACACCATTGATGATCTTGTTGGCATCAAGCCATCTTTGTGCATGCATAGGATAATGATGGAAGATAATCATAAACCCTCTATTGAACATCAAAGAAGGTTAAATCCTATAATGAAAGAGGTAGTTAAGAAGGAAATCATTAAGTTGCTAGATGCGGGAATTATCTACCCTATCTCGGATAGTAAGTGGGTTAGTCCCGTTCATGTAGTACCTAAGAAGGGTGGGATGACCGTAGTAACCAATGAGAACAATGAACTAATCCCCACTAGAACGGTTACGGGATGGAGGATGTGCATTGATTATAGGAAGCTTAACATGGCCTCTAGGAAAGATCACTTCCCTCTTCCTTTCATTGACCAAATGCTAGAGAGGTTAGCTCAACACTCTCATTTTTGCTACTTAGATGGCTATAGTGGATTCTTCCAAATCCCTATCCACCCCGATGACCAAGAGAAAACAACCTTTACATGTCCATGGGGTACTTTTGCATATAGGAGAATGCCATTTGGGTTGTGTAATGCACCCGCCACCTTTCAAAGGTGTATGATGGCTATCTTTTCGGAATACATTGAAAATATAATGGAAGTGTTCATGGATGATTTCTCTGTTTATGGTTCTTCCTTTGATAATTGCTTGGCTAACTTGTCATTAGTATTGCAAAGATGTGAGGAGACAAATCTTGTCTTGAATTGGGAAAAATGCCACTTCATGGTAAGTGAAGGTATAGTGTTAGGACACTTGGTGTCTAACCGTGGCATTGAGGTTGATAGGGCAAAAATTGAAACAATAGAGAAGTTGCCACCACCTACCTCGGTGAAAGGGGTAAGGAGCTTTTTGGGGCATGCCGGTTTTTACCGGAGGTTCATTCAAGATTTCTCTAAAATTTCTAAGCCTCTTACTAACCTACTAATGAAGGATGTTGAATTTGTTTTCTCCAAAGATTGCCTTGAAGCTTTTTGTAGGTTGAAGAACGCTTTGATCTCCGCACCTATCATGCAACCTCCGGATTGGAGCTTACCGTTTGAGATCATGTGTGATGCAAGTGATGTAGCCATTGGGGCTGTTTTGGGGCAAAGGAAAAATGGGAAAACTCATGCTATTTATTATGCTAGCAAGACGCTAGATGATGCCCAACTTAACTATGCCACTACCGAGAAGGAGTTGCTAGCGGTGGTGTATGCCTTTGAGAAGTTTCGGTCATACCTTGTTGGAGCGAAGGTCATAGTGTATACGGATCATGCTGCGATCCGTTATCTCCTTACCAAGAAGGATGCAAAGCCTAGATTGATTCGGTGGATCCTTCTTCTTCAAGAGTTTGATTTGGAAATACGGGACAAGAAGGGATCCGAGAACTCCGTAGCGGATCACCTTAGTAGACTCCCACCATTGGAGCTTGAAAGAGAGGACATCCCGATTGATGACTCGTTCCGGGATGAGCAATTGCAAATGGTGGAGGAATGCTTGTTCCAAGTGTCTAGAGGAAGCGAGCCGTGGTTTGCCGACATTGTGAACTACCTAGTGTGTGAGGAAGTGCCTCCCGGTTTGACATATGCCCAAAGGAAGAAGTTCTTCAAAGATGTGAGGCATTACTATTGGAGCGAGCCGATTTTGTTCAAAAGAGGGCCGGATGGAATGTTTAGGAGATGCATACCGGAGGATGAGGTGGAGAGTGTGATCCGCCATTGTCACTCCTTGCCATGTGGAGGACATGCTAGCGCACACAAGACATGTGCGAAGGTGCTACAATCGGGCTTCTTTTGGCCAAGTTTGTTCAAGGACGTGCAAGGCTTTGTGGTAGCTTGTGATGCTGGCCAAAGGACGGGTAACATCTCAAGGAGGAATGAGATGCCCTTGAACAACATCCAAGAGGTGGAAATATTCGATGTGTGAGGTGTGGACTTCATGGGACCGTTTCCCTCTTCTTGTGGCAACCTCTACATCCTATTGGCGGTTGATTATGTGTCAAGATGGGTGGAGGCAATCGCCTCTCCTACAAATGATGCCAAGGTTGTGGTGCGGTTTTTCAACCGAGTGATCTTCCCTAGGTTTGGAACACCAAGGGTGATCATAAGTGATGGAGGAAAGCACTTCACTAATAGGAACTTTGGAGCACTTTTGGCCAAGTATGGGGTGACTCATAAGGTGACAACACCTTACCATCCCCAAACTAGTGGCCGAGATCTCCAACCGGGAGATCAAGGCCATTCTTGAGAAGACGGTATCAAGGACGAGAAAAGATTGGGCTATGAAGCTCGATGATGCCTTGTGGGCATATAGGACCGCCTTCAAAACACCAATTGGCACCACTCCTTACAAGTTGGTCTATGGAAAGTCTTGCCACCTTCCGGTAGAGATGGAGCATCGAGCATATTGGGCTATAAGGTGGCTAAATTTTGATCTCAAAGAGGCCGGAGAAAAGCGGTTGCTAGACATGAACGCCCTTGAGGAGATCCGGTTGGATGCATATGAGAATGCTCGGATCTACAAGGAGAGAACCAAGCGATGGCATGACAAGAGGATCACCCCGAAAGAGTTGAGTGAAGGAGACCTTGTCCTTCTCTTCAACTCAAGGCTGCGGCTTTTTCCCGGAAAGCTCAAATCAAGATGGACCGGGCCCTATGTTGTGAAGAAGGTCTTTTCTCATGGAGCGGTGGAGATAGGAGGAGATCATTGTGGTAACTTCAAGGTGAATGGGCATCGATTGAAGAAGTACATCCCGGAAGCCCCGGTGGAAGTGATTGCCCCGCTTCACCTCGATTGAAACGCTCCTAAATTTGGTCAAGCTAATGACCTTAAAGAAGCGCTTAATGGGAGGCAACCCATTGGTATATATTTTTCCTTGTGTTTTTCTTGCTTTTGTTTAATCTCACTCTTGGTGTGCTTTGTTTTTCTTTTGTGTTTTTGGGTGCTAGATCTTGTTGATTGTCATGAGTTATGGGATGTTGGAGGTCATGTGAAAGCCTCATGGACCAGTTGAAGGAACAAGATCCAAGCACATGGACGAAGAGGAAAGCACCCAGAAAAATCGGCCTGTTCATCAATAAATCGGCCGATTTTCCTGGGCTATGGGGCGATTTTTCCTCTGTACAAGGGAAAGTGATGATCTCCAATCAAGCATGGGTGGAGCGGACGTGGAACTTGGACGGCTTGCGATGCCAAGCGCGGGTTCCGACATCATAACGAACATCAAGAGCTCTCTACCATCCTTGATCGATCATCCACCATCATCATTCAATGTGAACCGAAATACCAAAGCATCACCAATTTTACATTGTGAGGACTCTCTTTCACTTCTTTATTTAGTTTCCACATTAGGGACAATGTGCTTCTAAGTATGGGGTGGGGTTTTCATGATCATTTGCATGATTAGCATCTAGGGTAGTTTAATTTTGTCACATGTTTCATTATGTCTTGCATTGTACATACATATTTCGAAAATTTCAAAAAAAAAAAATCAAAAAATTTTAAAAATTTTTTAGTGCTTCTAAAGCTTGGGAATGACCCTAATGATGAACCTTGTCTTGTGAATTGGCTATGGATAGCCTTATGTGTTGAATAGATGATGCATATGTGGACTTGAAGTGCTTATCTTGAAACCATGAATGATTTGTGATCATGAATGTTTGCCTTGATTGAATTGAGTATTGAAAGTCGAAATTGCATGCTAGTTCTTGCACATCATTTAGGAATGAATAAGGCAATTCATCTTTCTCTACTTCTCATCTTGATCATGTTGCTTGAGCACCTCAATTGATATAAATTGACCTCTTTTGACCCATCCAGGAATAGGAGCATGCTAGTGTGTTGATGTGTGTGAAAAGCAAGTGTGGGGTGAAGTTGTTGTAGAAAGAATGATGTGAATGAAATGCTGAAATTGTTGTGAAAGTGTAGACAAAAATATAGGTTTGGGGACGTTGGTTTAAATGACAAGTAACTCGGTACACTTCACATAATCGGGTGTTGGTGCCTTGCCAAAGTCAAATAAACCGATAGTCCTAACGAGTTTTGGTATGTGTGCCCGGTGTGGATGCATCTCGAAAAATAGAAAAAGCCCGAGAATGGCTAATCACCAAGGTTTCGGCTTTTGTACACCAATGCCATTGTCTCAAAAATAAGAGAAAAGAAAGAAAAGAAAATGAAAATTATACACTTGTTGGGAAGTTGAGCAAAAACGAAATTGTGGAGTTAGTTCCTTTCCCGGATTAGCATCACATGACCTAAAAATTTCCACCTAATCACAACGTTTCTTAGCTTCTTCTTTTCTAAGTCCTTGTCACCTAAATGCATGTCTGTAAGACTTAGTGATCTAGATTGGACATACTCATGATCATCTTGACTTCTTCATTTTCACCTCTCATGCATGCCTTCTAGTTAAGTATAATTGTCTTTCCATGCCTTCATTCATTTGATGCATGATTGCTTATCCATTGCCATGAAACATGACTATGAAGGTGATCCAATGTTAGAAGCACAATTTCAAAAAGATTTTGTCGTTTTTCTGCATGCATAAATCACGTCATCTCTTAGTCTATTGTTGGGTCTTGCTCGGGGACGAGCAAACCTTAAGTATGGGGTATTTTGATAACGTGATTTATGACGTTAGTATAGGCATACATTTAGATAGTTTCTCCCGTTATTCATGCACGTTTTGACATTAGTTCACGACGTTTACACTCATTTCGTGCATATTTCTAGAAAAGACGTCTACACTACCTTTTATCGGTTTTGTAGGTAATTCGGGGATCTATCGTACGTTAATCGATACATTTGAGGGCCAAGCCTCATGATGGTACACATCCAAAGCCTTTGAGGAGCATAATTGGAGCAACAAAGGACACAAAGATCACTAATGGTGCAAGCAATGGAGCAACTCATGGCTAGACAATCATAGCACGTTTCTGTTGAAGAAAATCGGACCAAGTAGCAGTTAAATCGGCCGATTTTTGTCCACTGGGTCGATTTTTGAGGCTTTGACAGCTTAAGCCACGTGTCCCACGATCTCTTGTCCGTCCTTGCTCTTGGTGGAGAATATAAGTGGTCCCTCAGGTGGTTGCTGGGCATCTCTCCTCTCCCACACTCTCATTCACAGCTCATCAATTTGGTAGGAAGATTGGAGAAGAAGAAAAGCTCTCAAGGATTAAAGGAAGGAGAAGAACACCATTCTAAGAGTTTAGAGGGATTTTGAGTGATTTTGTAGCTTTGGATTGAAGAACTAATTGCAAGGATTGTTAAGAACGTTTTAAATCTTCATTTTAGAGTTTGTAAGTCTTGCTACAACTCGGATTTGGCTGAGATTTATTGATTTTGCTTACTCATCTTTCATTACTCATCTATGAACACCATGTATGCTTGTTTGATGATTTCGGATCTTGATATGCATATTATTGGCTAGTTTCTTGTGATTTTAGAGTGATGGATTGATGGTTATGGCTAGGGTGATGATAGGATGGGCTTATATGTCAGTTTAGGATGATTTATATGCACGAAACTCACAACAGAAGGAAAAATCGACCTGTTCATCAGATAAATCGGCCGATTTATCTGTAGAACAACCCGATTTATTCTTCTGTTGCTCTCTAAATGATAAATCTGCATGCTAGGGTGTTTGGTTGTTTAAATCCTAGTATTTATTAAGCCTAATTTAGTTTAGGATCACCTAATGCTACCAATCTAAGTGAGGGAAGAGATCTACCCGATGATTTCCGACCTTAGATACCTAAGATGATGAATGCTAGGTAGTAGTGAGCCTCATAAGCCGCTATTGGATCGAGTGTGCTAGGATTATTGCTTCAGATTGCCCTATTCCGAGACTTACCCCGTAAGGAGAGGGCTACCCTTAAGTAGCATCTAGTTTGTGCGGAATTCCTTACTCTAACCCCTTGAGACCTACCCGGTAATAGGAGTTTGATGCGGGATTAGTGAAGTGAGAGACTTACCCGGTAATCGCTTCCATTAGAGAACATTCTTTCCCCAACACCGCAGCTAGTCCTTAGAATCCTTAGAACCTTGAATCCTATGCCATAACCGGAAATCTTGACCTCTAAAATCTACTTTTCTCTCTTGATCATATACTTGTGCTTCGTGTTACTTACTCGTTTGCTAGCTAAATTTGTTAGTTGTTTTATTTCCATGCTTGACTTGTGATCTTTGCTTGATCACCATAAAAACCAACAAAATCATTGCGTTTTCCATTTTCTTTGTTCCTCATCTTGTCTTAGCCTAGATTTACACTATCTTTGATCATTGCTTGACTCGATTTCACCTTAGTCTTTGAGTTCGACCTCGGAATACTTACCTTTCTACAAACGTCCCGTACACTGCGGGTTCGCTAGGAGTTAGGATAAATATAACGAGTATAAATTTAAAGCTTATTGCGTGCACATCACATCTATTCCTAGACGTAACAAGTTTTTGGCGCCGTTGCCGGGGACTAGGTCTAGATTGAGTCTAATTTGTGATTGTTGGTAGTGTAGATCTTTCTTGTTGCTTTTGATCTCTCTTTGGTGTGTGTCTTTGCTTTTCAGGACATCTCTTACTCTTTAGGTGTATGCGAAGATCTCGTGGCAAGGATTTAGCTCCATTCGATCCCGAACCGGAGAAAACCCTTAGATCTAGATCCAAGAGCATTCGAAAAGAGAAAGAGATGGCCGGTAGGAACCTCCAAGCTGAGTTGGATGAAGCCTTAGAGCAAATTAGGCTAAGAGATGAGCTCTTGGAGGAAGAAAGGAGACTTGCCAATGAGAGGCAAGAGGCAACTAGGAGGGAGATTGAGGAGATTAGGCAAGCACTTGTGCAAAGGGAGCTTAACCGTCAACAACCTCCTCCACCTCCACCATAACCGAAGCCGGCGGTGAACGTTAGGGTTGTGCCCATTGCTATGGATGAGCCACAAACGTTGGGGCAACGTATGGATCCGGCACAAAGAGCACACCGCCCGGGTGTGAACTTAGGAGATCCCGCACCCCATGATTACGAGCTCCGCCCTCAAGTTCTACAAATGATCCGGCATAACCAATTTGGAGGGATGGAAGGAGAGTCTCCTCACCAACATTTGATGAACTACGAGATTTTGATGGAGACTCTTAGACCGCCGAGATTGGAGAGCAACAACCATAAGCTAAGGGCTTTCTCCTTCTCTCTTAAGGACAAGGCCTTAGCTTGGTATCAATCTATTCTGCAAGGGCGAGTTGGTACTTGGGAGGAGATGACAACCGAGTTTTTGACTAAGTTCTTCCCACCTTCCAAGACTACCGAATTAAGAGGGAAGATCAATGCCTTCGTGATGAAGGATAGAGAGAGTTTGTTCAAGTCTTGGGAGAGATTCAAAGACCTTCTCCTAGATTGTCCACACCATGGCATACCGAAAATTGAGCTGTTGGAGATCTACTTCAAAGGACTTGATGAAGATAGTCAATTCAAGCTTCAATCCCTTTCCGGTGGGACTTTCATGGAGAAGCATGTAGATGATGCTTGGGAGTTTGTGGAGAAGCAAGCTCTAGTGATTGAGAAGTACTCCCATAGGAAGAGTGAAGGGAGAAAGGCGGGAGCATATGAGGTGAGTGAGGTCACCATGAGCAACTTCAAGCTCGACGTCATCAACAATGAGTTGAAATCCTTGAGGGAGTTGTGTGCTACAACCTTGAAGAACCAAGCAACTCCTCAAGTGCCTCCACAAGCCAACCTATCTTCCAAAGAGGAGGATGTGAACTATATGGGAAGGGGCAACTACAACAACTACCAAGGCCCAAGGAACTTCAACAACAACCGGCAATTCAACAATTACCGGCCCAACCATAACCATCCCGGGTTTTCTTACTCTAACCCGGATGGAGCCTTGAACCCTCCCGCTTCTACAAGCACAACTCCACCACCAAGAGCTTCACAAGAACCTCCACCCGGATTCACTCAACCTCCAAAGGATAGAACCGAAATGATGTTTGAGCAATTGCTAGGAAGGTTGAGCGGTCTTGAGAGCACGGTGACTTCCATTTCCAAAGCTCAAAAAGTGTTGGAAGCACAAGTGTTCCAAAAGGCGGGTGAAGCACATAGAGATCCGGGGAAGCTTCCCGGAAGGACCGAAGAAAACCCAAAGGGACAAGTGTTGGCCATTACAACAAGAAGTGGGTTAAGCATGAAGGATCCTTTGCCTAAGGAGAATGCTAAAGGGAAGCAAGTGGTGAATGAAGAAGAGACTTCGCAAGGAGATGGAGGCAAGAGCAAGGATGTAGAGCCAAGATGTGTGGCACCGCCTCCATACAAGCCACCACTACCGTTCCCTCAATCACGAGCAAGAGCTCGCTTGGACAATCACTTTGGTAAATTCCTTGAACTTATGTCTAAATTGCATATTAACATTCCGTTCATGGATGCTATCTTAGGTATGCCGGCATATGGCAAGTTCTTAAAGGAAATACTCTCCAACAAGAGGAAGTTGGAGGAGTATGGGGAGATAAGAATGACGAAGAGATCCTCGGAGTTGATTCAAACGATGAAGGAGGAGATGCCTCCCAAGCTAAGGGATCCGGGATCCTTTTGTGTGCCAATCGGAGTAGGAGAAGTGAAGTATGATGCCCTATGTGATCTTGGGGCAAGTGTAAGCATCATCCCGCTTGCACTTTGCAACAAGGTTGGGCTAGGAGAGCCAAAGCCGGTCAAGATGACTCTTTACATGGCGGACCGCTCAATCACTCATCCGGTTGGGATCTTGGAAGACATCCCGGTGCAATTAGGGAAGTTCTATGTGCCCATAGACTTCGTTGTTTTAGACATCCCGGCGGACTATCCGGTTCCTATCATTTTGGGGAGACCATTCCTAGCTACTTCCGGGTGTCTAGTGGATTGCAAGAATGGAACCCTCTCCTTCAACATTGGAGAAGAGAACATCAAGTTCAAGCTATCCACAATGATGAAAGGGCCAACCCTTGATAAGGATGTATTCAACATAGTTGAAGAAGAGGAATCTAGGGAGGTTGTGAGCTTAATCTTGCTCAAGGATCCACTTGAGAGAGTTCTTAGCTCAAGCTTGATGGAAGAAGGAATTGAGGAGAGTAGCAATGAAGTAATCAAGGCCTTGAATGCATTGGACGAGCTACCAAGTGTTGGGTTTGAAGTTCTAGAAGAAGAGGAAAACTGCCAGAAAAATCGGACTGAAGGGCAAAAATCGGCCGATTTTTGTACTTATGCTGAAATTTCAGCCAGTTTTGCCAAAACAGAAACTCAGATCGACCCACTGCAAGAAAAATCGGCCGATTTTTCTTCCTGGACCGATTTTCCTGAGTCTTTTCAGCATCAACCACTTGAGTATGAGCAATCATCAAAGGACTTCAAGGAGGCTTCCATGGCTTTGCAATCATCTCAACCTACATTGTATGGATCGTCTCCAACCGAAAAAGGTCCTCCTCAACTTGATCTTAAGCCTCTTCCTTCTCATTTAAAGTATGCTTTCCTTGGTTCAAATTCTACTTATCCGGTGATTGTGAATGCATCTTTGAATGATGATGAGCTTAATAGATTGTTGAATGAATTGAAACTGCATAGAAAGGCAATAGGATACACCATTGATGATCTTGTTGGCATCAAGCCATCTTTGTGCATGCATAGGATAATGATGGAAGATAATCATAAACCCTCTATTGAACATCAAAGAAGGTTAAATCCTATAATGAAAGAGGTAGTTAAGAAGGAAATCATTAAGTTGCTAGATGCGGGAATTATCTACCCTATCTCGGATAGTAAGTGGGTTAGTCCCGTTCATGTAGTACCTAAGAAGGGTGGGATGACTGTAGTAACCAATGAGAACAATGAACTAATCCCCACTAGAACGGTTACGGGATGGAGGATGTGCATTGATTATAGGAAGCTTAACATGGCCTCTAGGAAAGATCACTTCCCTCTTCCTTTCATTGACCAAATGTTAGAGAGGTTAGCTCAACACTCTCATTTTTGCTACTTAGATGGCTATAGTGGATTCTTCCAAATCCCTATCCACCCCGATGACCAAGAGAAAACAACCTTTACATGTCCATGGGGTACTTTTGCATATAGGAGAATGCCATTTGGGTTGTGTAATGCACCCGCCACCTTTCAAAGGTGTATGATGGCTATCTTTTCGGAATACATTGAAAATATAATGGAAGTGTTCATGGATGATTTCTCTGTTTATGGTTCTTCCTTTGATAATTGCTTGGCTAACTTGTCATTAGTATTGCAAAGATGTGAGGAGACAAATCTTGTCTTGAATTGGGAAAAATGCCACTTCATGGTAAGTGAAGGTATAGTGTTAGGACACTTGGTGTCTAACCGTGGCATTGAGGTTGATAGGGCAAAAATTGAAACAATAGAGAAGTTGCCACCACCTACCTCGGTGAAAGGGGTAAGGAGCTTTTTGGGGCATGCCGGTTTTTACCGGAGGTTCATTCAAGATTTCTCTAAAATTTCTAAGCCTCTCACTAACCTACTAATGAAGGATGTTGAATTTGTTTTCTCCAAAGATTGCCTTGAAGCTTTTTGTAGGTTGAAGAACGCTTTGATCTCCGCACCTATCATGCAACCTCCGGATTGGAGCTTACCGTTTGAGATCATGTGTGATGCAAGTGATGTAGCCATTGGGGCTGTTTTGGGGCAAAGGAAAAATGGGAAAACTCATGCTATTTATTATGCTAGCAAGACGCTAGATGATGCCCAACTTAACTATGCCACTACCGAGAAGGAGTTGCTAGCGGTGGTGTATGCCTTTGAGAAGTTTCGGTCATACCTTGTTGGAGCGAAGGTCATAGTGTATACGGATCATGCTGCGATCCGTTATCTCCTTACCAAGAAGGATGCAAAGCCTAGATTGATTCGGTGGATCCTTCTTCTTCAAGAGTTTGATTTGGAAATACGGGACAAGAAGGGATCCGAGAACTCCGTGGCGGATCACCTTAGTAGACTCCCACTATTGGAGCTTGAAAGAGAGGACATCCCGATTGATGACTCGTTCCGGGATGAGCAATTGCAAATGGTGGAGGAATGCTTGTTCCAAGTGTCTAGAGGAAGCGAGCCGTGGTTTGCCGACATTGTGAACTACCTAGTGTGTGAGGAAGTGCCTCCCGGTTTGACATATGCCCAAAGGAAGAAGTTCTTCAAAGATGTGAGGCATTACTATTGGAGCGAGCCGCTTTTGTTCAAAAGAGGGCCGGATGGAATGTTTAGGAGATGCATACCGGAGGATGAGGTGGAGAGTGTGATCCGCCATTGTCACTCCTTGCCATGTGGAGGACATGCTAGCGCACACAAGACATGTGCGAAGGTGCTACAATCGGGCTTCTTTTGGCCAAGTTTGTTCAAGGACGTGCAAGGCTTTGTGGTAGCTTGTGATGCTGGCCAAAGGACGGGTAACATCTCAAGGAGGAATGAGATGCCCTTGAACAACATCCAAGAGGTGGAAATATTCGATGTGTGAGGTGTGGACTTCATGGGACCGTTTCCCTCTTCTTGTGGCAACCTCTACATCCTATTGGCGGTTGATTATGTGTCAAGATGGGTGGAGGCAATCGCCTCTCCTACAAATGATGCCAAGGTTGTGGTGCGGTTTTTCAACCGAGTGATCTTCCCTAGGTTTGGAACACCAAGGGTGATCATAAGTGATGGAGGAAAGCACTTCACTAATAGGAACTTTGGAGCACTTTTGGCCAAGTATGGGGTGACTCATAAGGTGGCAACACCTTACCATCCCCAAACTAGTGGCCAAGTGGAGATCTCCAACCGGGAGATCAAGGCCATTCTTGAGAAGACGGTATCAAGGACGAGAAAAGATTGGGCTATGAAGCTCGATGATGCCTTGTGGGCATATAGGACCGCCTTCAAAACACCAATTGGCACCACTCCTTACAAGTTGGTCTATGGAAAGTCTTGCCACCTTCCGGTAGAGATGGAGCATCGAGCATATTGGGCTATAAGGTGGCTAAATTTTGATCTCAAAGAGGCCGGAGAAAAGCGGTTGCTAGACATGAACGCCCTTGAGGAGATCCGGTTGGATGCATATGAGAATGCTCGGATCTACAAGGAGAGAACCAAGCGATGGCATGACAAGAGGATCACCCCGAAAGAGTTGAGTGAAGGAGACCTTGTCCTTCTCTTCAACTCAAGGCTGCGGCTTTTTCCCGGAAAGCTCAAATCAAGATGGACCGGGCCCTATGTTGTGAAGAAGGTCTTTTCTCATGGAGCGGTGGAGATAGGAGGAGATCATTGTGGTAACTTCAAGGTGAATGGGCATCGATTGAAGAAGTACATCCCGGAAGCCCCGGTGGAAGTGATTGCCCCGCTTCACCTCGATTGAAACGCTCCTAAATTTGGTCAAGCTAATGACCTTAAAGAAGCGCTTAATGGGAGGCAACCCATTGGTATATATTTTTCCTTGTGTTTTTCTTGCTTTTGTTTAATCTCACTCTTGGTGTGCTTTGTTTTTCTTTTATGTTTTTGGGTGCTAGATCTTGTTGATTGTCATGAGTTATGGGATGTTGGAGGTCATGTGAAAGCCTCATGGACCAGTTGAAGGAACAAGATCCAAGCACATGGACGAAGAGGAAAGCACCCAGAAAAATCGGCCTGTTCATCAATAAATCGGCCGATTTTCCTGGGCTATGGGGCGATTTTTCCTCTGTACAAGGGAAAGTGATGATCTCCAATCAAGCATGGGTGGAGCAGACGTGGAACTTGGACGGCTTGCGATGCCAAGCGCGGGTTCCGACATCATAACGAACATCAAGAGCTCTCTACCATCCTTGATCGATCATCCACCATCATCATTCAATGTGAACCGAAATACCAAAGCATCACCAATTTTACATTGTGAGGACTCTCTTTCACTTCTTTATTTAGTTTCCACATTAGGGACAATGTGCTTCTAAGTATGGGGTGGGGTTTTCATGATCATTTGCATGATTAGCATCTAGGGTAGTTTAATTTTGTCACATGTTTCATTATGTCTTGCATTGTACATACATATTTCGAAAATTTCAAAAAAAAAACAATCAAAAAATTTTAAAAATTTTTTAGTGCTTCTAAAGCTTGGGAATGACCCTAATGATGAACCTTGTCTTGTGAATTGGCTATGGATAGCCTTATGTGTTGAATAGATGATGCATATGTGGACTTGAAGTACTTATCTTGAAACCATGAATGATTTGTGATCATGAATGTTTGCCTTGATTGAATTGAGTATTGAAAGTCGAAATTGCATGCTAGTTCTTGCACATCATTTAGGAATGAATAAGGCAATTCATCTTTCTCTACTTCTCATCTTGATCATGTTGCTTGAGCACCTCAATTGATATAAATTGACCTCTTTTGACCCATCCGGGAATAGGAGCATGCTAGTGTGTTGATGTGTGTGAAAAGCAAGTGTGGGGTGAAGTTGTTGAAGAAAGAATGATGTGAATGAAATGCTGAAATTGTTGTGAAAGTGTAGACAAAAATATAGGTTTGGGGACGTTGGTTTAAATGACAAGTAACTCGGTACACTTCACATAATCGGGTGTTGGTGCCTTGCCAAAGTCAAATAAACCGATAGTCCTAACGAGTTTTGGTATGTGTGCCCGGTGTGGATGCATCTCGAAAAATAGAAAAAGCCCGAGAATGGCTAATCACCAAGGTTTCGGCTTTTGTACACCAATGCCATTGTCTCAAAAATAAGAGAAAAGAAAGAAAAGAAAATGAAAATTATACACTTGTTGGGAAGTTGAGCAAAAACGAAATTGTGGAGTTAGTTCCTTTCCCGGATTAGCATCACATGACCTAAAAATTTCCACCTAATCACAACGTTTCTTAGCTTCTTCTTTTCTAAGTCCTTGTCACCTAAATGCATGTCTGTAAGACTTAGTGATCTAGATTGGACATACTCATGATCATCTTGACTTCTTCATTTTCACCTCTCATGCATGCCTTCTAGTTAAGTATAATTGTCTTTCCATGCCTTCATTCATTTGATGCATGATTGCTTATCCATTGCCATGAAACATGACTATGAAGGTGATCCAATGTTAGAAGCACAATTTCAAAAAGATTTTGTCGTTTTTCTGCATGCATAAATCACGTCATCTCTTAGTCTATTGTTGGGTCTTGCTCGGGGACGAGCAAATCTTAAGTATGGGGTATTTTGATAACGTGATTTATGACGTTAGTATAGGCATACATTTAGATAGTTTCTCCCGTTATTCATGCACGTTTTGACATTAGTTCACGACGTTTACACTCATTTCGTGCATATTTCTAGAAAAGACGTCTACACTACCTTTTATCGGTTTTGTAGGTAATTCGGGGATCTATCGTACGTTAATCGATACATTTGAGGGCCAAGCCTCATGATGGTACACATCCAAAGCCTTTGAGGAGCATAATTGGAGCAACAAAGGACACAAAGATCACTAATGGTGCAAGCAATGGAGCAACTCATGGCTAGACAATCATAGCACGTTTCTGTTGAAGAAAATCGGACCAAGTAGCAGTTAAATCGGCCGATTTTTGTCCACTGGGTCGATTTTTGAGGCTTTGACAGCTTAAGCCACGTGTCCCAAATCTCTTGTCCGTCCTTGCTCTTGGTGGAGAATATAAGTGGTCCCTCAGGTGGTTGTTGGGCATCTCTCCTCTCCCACACTCTCATTCACAGCTCATCAATTTGGTAGGAAGATTGGAGAAGAAGAAAAGCTCTCAAGGATTGAAGGAAGGAGAAGAACACCATTCTAAGAGTTTAGAGGGATTTTGAGTGATTTTGTAGCTTTGGATTGAAGAACTAATTGCAAGGATTGTTAAGAACGTTTTAAATCTTCATTTTAGAGTTTGTAAGTCTTGCTACAACTCGGATTTGGCTGAGATTTATTGATTTTGCTTACTCATCTTTCATTACTCATCTATGAACACCATCTATGCTTGTTTGATGATTTCGGATCTTGATATGCATATTATTGGCTAGTTTCTTGTGATTTTAGAGTGATGGATTGATGGTTATGGCTAGGGTGATGATAGGATGGGCTTATATGTCAGTTTAGGATGATTTATATGCACGAAACTCACAACAGAAGGAAAAATCGACCTGTTCATCAGATAAATCGGCCGATTTATCTGTAGAACAACCCGATTTATTCTTCTGTTGCTCTCTAAATGATAAATCTGCATGCTAGGGTATTTGGTTGTTTAAATCCTAGTGTTTATTAAGCCTAATTTAGTTTAGGATCACCTAATGCTACCAATCTAAGTGAGGGAAGAGATCTACCCGATGATTTCCGACCTTAGATACCTAAGATGATGAATGCTAGGTAGTAGTGAGCCTCATAAGCCGCTATTGGATTGAGTGTGCTAGGATTATTGCTTGAGATTGCCCTATTCCGAGACTTACCCCGTAAGGAGAGGGTTACCCTTAAGTAGCATCTAGTTTGTGCGGAATTCCTTACTCTAACCCCTTGAGACCTACCCGGTAATAGGAGTTTGATGCGGGATTAGTGAAGTGAGAGACTTACCCGGTAATCGCTTCCATTAGAGAACATTCTTTCCCCAACACTGCAGCTAGTCCTTAGAATCCTTAGAACCTTGAATCCTATGCCATAACCGGAAATCTTGACCTCTAAAATCTACTTTTCTCTCTTGATCATATACTTGTGCTTCGTGTTACTTACTCGTTTGCTAGCTAAATTTGTTAGTTGTTTTATTTCCATGCTTGACTTGTGATCTTTGCTTGATCACCATAAAAACCAACAAAATCATTGCGTTTTCCATTTTCTTTGTTCCTCATCTTGTCTTAGCCTAGATTTACACTATCTTTGATCATTGCTTGACTCGATTTCACCTTAGTCTTTGAGTTCGACCTCGGAATACTTACCTTTCTACAAACGTCCCGTACACTGCGGGTTCGCTAGGAGTTAGGATAAATATAACGAGTATAAATTTAAAGCTTATTGCGTGCACATCACATCTATTCCTAGACGTAACAAGTATTATCTCCCATTTAATAGGAATACCTTTTAAATCAAAGCCAAGATCACGAAGTTGTTGAGCAATCCAAAGGATTTGAGCACAACAGGCTCCAACCGCTATATACTCAGCTTCAGCTATGGATACTACAACAAAATTTTGCTTCTTGGAGTGCCAACTGATTACGGTTTACCCTAAGAATTGACAACATCCAGAAGTACTCTTTCTGTCAACCTTATAACCTGCAAAGTCTGCATCTGAATAGCCAACAAGATGAAACGAGCTTTGACGTGGGTACCATAACCCTAGATCCTTAGTGCCATTTAGATACCGAAAAATTCTTTTCACAGCAATCAGGTGTGACTCTTTAGGATCAGCTTGAAATCTTGCACACATGCACACGCTGGCAATAATGTCGGGACGACTTGTAGTTAGATATAACAATGAACCGATCATACCTCTATACTCTTTTTGTACTAAACTTTTGCCATTTTTGTCATGATCTATCGAAAGTGTTGAACTCATAGGAGTCTTTGCAACCTTGGATTGATCCATTTTGTACTTTTTAAGAAAGTCTTTAGTATACTTGCTTTGATTGTGAAAAATTCCTTTCTTTGCCTGTGTCACTTGAAATCCAAAAAAGAAATTTAATTCTCCCATTAAGCTCATTTCGAATTCCCTGCACATAATATCTGAAAATTCCTTGCAAAGAGAATCGTTAGTAACACGAAATAATATATCATCAACATAGATCTGTACTACTAGTATGTCGTTGCCTCTAGTTTTGATAAACAATGGTTTATCAATTAAACCTCTTTTAAAACTATTTTCAAGAAGATATTTAGAAAATCTTTCATACCAACTTCGGGGAGCTTGCTTAAGACCATAAAGAGCTTTGTCTAATTTAATAACATAATCTGGAAAATCATTTTCAAATCCAGGAGGTTGAGCAACATAGACTTCTTCTTCTAAGAAGCCATTTAGGAAAGCACACTTTACATCCATTTGAAAAAGTTTTATGTTCATGAAGGATGCAAATGCAAGTAGCATGCGTATGGCTTCTAACCTGGCAACCGGAGCAAAAGTCTCCTCATAATCAATACCTTCCTCCTGGTTATAGCCTTGTGCTACAAGTCGTGCTTTGTTTCGTATGATTTTGCCACTTTCATCCAGTTTGTTCCTGAAGACCCATTTTGTGCCAATAACTGATTGATGCTTTAGTCTTGAAGTAAGAGTCTATACCTTGTTCCTCTCAAACTCATTCAATTCATTTTGCATGGCTATAATCCAATCTGGTTCTTGAAGAGCTTGAGTGTAGTTCTTTGGCTCGATCAGTGATACAAAGGCAAAGAATGCACAAAGATTGTTTACTTTAGATCTAGTTTGAACTCCGGCATTTGGATCTGATATCACATTTTCTTGTGGATGATATGAGGAGTGTTGAACTTTTCTTCTTTTAACAGATGAAGTAGATTCTGAAGGTTGAGTTGTATATGTTTGACTAGATTCAGGTACCGTTTGTATATTTCCTGCTGTTCCAATCTCAAGGCCTTGAAGTTGGGTTTCAAGCCCTTTAAGTGGAGTTCTGTTCTCACTGTTTCCAGTTTCAAGGTCTTGAAGGTGTGTTTTAAGGTCTTGTGGATTTTCTTTGGTATCTTGAATCTTTTCCTGCATATTTTTGTCTTCGTCTTTAGGATCTTCCTCTTCATCCAAAATGTGATCTTCTCTTTGATTCGGGTCTAAGTTTACAAAACTTTCACTCAAAGTACCATCATTTCTTTCATCAAAAATAATATGAATGCTTTCCTCAACAATTTTGGTACGTTTCTTATATACTCGATAAGCTTTGTTGTTTGAGGCATATCCAATGAATATACCTTCATCACTACGTGCATCAAATTTCCCAAGATTGTCTTTTCCATTGTTGTGAACAAAACAGGTACATCCAAAGGGTTTGAAATATTTGGTTTTTCTACCATTAAAAAGTTCGTAAGGAGTCTTTTTCAAAATAGGGCGAATTAAACATCTGTTTAAGATATAATTTACATTGTTTACTGCTTCAGCCCAAAAGCTCTTTGGTAGATTGTTTTCTAAAAACATTGTCCTAGACATATCCTCAAGAGTGCGATTCTTGCGTTCCACAACTCCGTTTTATTGAGGAGTTGTAGGAGCTGAAAAATTATGAGAAATGCCATATTTTGCACAAAACAAATCAAATTTTAATTGATCAAATTCTCTACCATGATCACTTCTTATATAAACGATTGGTAGATTTTTCAAGCTTTGTAACTCCTTACATAGTTTTGAAAACTCAAACAACGCTTCAGATTTTTCACGTAGAAAAGAAATCCATGTAAAGCGAGAAAAATCATCCACTATAACAAGAATGTATCGTTTTCCTCCGGGAGATTTGACACGCATAGGTCAACAAAGATCCATGTGTAAAAGTTCAATGGGTCGAGAAGAACTCACAGCTTTCTTGGGTTTGAAAGAACCTCTTGTTTGTTTACCTTGTGTACATGCTTTACAAAGATCATCAGCCTTGAAATTTAGGTTTGGCAAACCACGTACCAAATCTTTTGTAAGTAACTTCTGCATGGTGTGCATGCTTACGTGACCAAGTCTTCTATGCCAAAGCCTTGGATCATCAGTCAAGGCCTTCAGACATTTTAACTTTGTTCCTGCAACTTGGTTAGTACTCAAGGAATAAACATTGTTACATCTCTTAGGAGCAGTAAGCAATACTTCGTCCGTTTTTATGTTTTGAACTACACATTTTTCTTAATCAAATATAACCTTATTACCTTTATCACAAATTTGAGAAATACTCAGCAAATTATATTTCAAGCCATCAACTAAATAAACATCATCAATAAAGTTGGATGAATTATAGCAAATTTTACTAATGCCAATTATGTCACACTTTCCTTTATCATCAAGAGTAATAGTTTCGGATGATTGCTTCTTTAAATCTGAGAATAACGAACTTTTTCCACTCATGTGTCTTGAGCAACCACTATCTAGTATCCATTTGTGCTCCTTTACCTTGGTGATATCCTGCAAAACAAAAAACATCAACATTTCTAGGTCGACCATATGGCATATTTTGGTTCATACTCAGGCTCGATCATGCTTGGTGGTCTAGTACCTTTAGGAACCCAGATTTGTTTAACCTGTTTCCTTAGATATACAGGATAGGTGTTTCTAATAATATAAGGATCATTTCTTCTATAAGGACATGTGGATTTAACATGACCCTTTTTACAACAATAAAAGCACGTAGGCATATGACTGCTTCCTTTGGCCACAACAAAAGTGGTGGTAGGTTTTCTAGGAAAGCTTTTATGATACCCTATACCATTTTGTTAAGGGAAGATTGTTGTTCACCCATCATTCTTTCCAGATTATCTTTTGAACGAGTAAACTTAATGAGTGATGCCTTCAGGTCTTGACACGTTAAAGTCAGATCAACTTTCTCTTTCTCTAGGTCGATATAATTTCGATGTAGAGAAGAGAGGTTGTCCTTGAGAATCAGATTTTCTGATTCCAAGGCCTTGATATTGTCATCAAGTTCTTCCTTTTCTGTGTTAAGATTTATAATCTCCAGAGACATTTCTCTCAGTTTTTTATCTTGTTCATTAAGCTTATTTGTTAAAGAATTTATCCTTATTCTATGTTCCTTATCACTTAAGATAATATCTTTAAGAAATTGTTTAAGATCAATATCTGGTTAAGATAAAATTGTACTTACCATATTGTCGATGTACAGATTTGAGTCATCTTCATGATCAGCCATAAGACACAAGTTTGCTTGTTCTTTTTCATCTTCTGATTCATTTGATGATTCTGAATCACTCCATGAAGCAACCATAGCTTTCTTTTTTCGATCATTTTTCTTAAAGTTGGTCCTCTTCTTTTGTGGGCAATCCTTTACCAAATGATCTGCTTCACCACATTCAAAGCAAGTCAGTACTCTTGTTTTCTTATTAGGGTTAGAAAACTTACCTCGGGGTTTTGATGCTCGTGGGAATTCTCTGTTAGCCGATTGTTTCTTTAGCTTGAGAATTCTTGCGAGACCCTTTGAGATCATGGCGATTGCATCTTCTTCATCATCATCATCACTATATTTTTCCTCAGATGGTAACTCATCTATTCTGGATTTTAATGCCAAATTCTTGGAGTTGGATGGGAGTTCTTCATCTTCTTCACCAAGAACCATTTCATGTGTGATGAGTTTTCCGAGTAAATCATCAAGAGGAAGAGTTGTGAGATTTTGAGCTTCTTCAATTGTAGTCATCTTTGGTCCCCACTTTTCTTTAGGTAAGCTCCTCACAACCTTCCTTACTTTTTCTTCATTAGTGAAGATCTTTCTTAGTGAGTCCAGATTGTTCACTATCTCAGTGAATCTGGTGAACATCTCTTTGACTGTTTCATTTGGATTCATCTTGAATAGCTCATATTGTCTGAGGAAGATGTTAATCTTTGTCTCCTTGACTTGACTTGTTCCTTCGTAAGTAACAACAAGCTTGTCCCATATCTCTTTAGCGCTCTTGCATGATGAGATCCGGTTGAATTCATTAGCATCTAATCCACAGTAAAGTAGATTCATAGCTTTGTAATTCTTTGTCACACTGTCCAAGTCAGCCTATGTGAAGTCTGATTCCTTCTTTGGGACTTGTACGCCTTCAACCATGGTCATTGGAATTTTGGGTCCATTTTGAGTAATGCTCCAAAGGTCCATATCCTGGTCAATAATGAACATACGCATGAGTGCTCTCCAATGAGCGAAGTTGTTGCCACAGAAGAGTGGTGGTCGGGATGAGGATCTTCCTTGAGCAAATCCACTATCACCTACAAGATTCATGATTAGTCTCACTGATGGTTAAATCAATAAACGTGAGTCTAGCTCTGATACCAATTGAAGAACCGGTAGGTGATATAAATAGGATAAATAATACTCTAGAAGGGGGGTTGAATAGAGTATGGGAAATTTTCGCAAACCCAAATCTCAAGGCCTTGAAACCTCTTTCAAGGGCCTTGATGTCAATCTGTGCTCTTTGTGAAACTTTGATTTCAAGGGCTTTGAAACTCCTTTCAAGAGTCTTGACTTCTTGCTCCTGCAAAACAAAGTTAGTCACAGTAAAGTATATATGGTGCGGAATTAAAAAGATTGACACGAGGATATGTTTACGAAGTTCGGCTCTAAATACCCTACTCTCCGTCCCAGGGTATATCCGTAGGATCTAACTATCTATTATCAGCTTCAAAGAGTCCTAGATACAAACTAGAAGAAATCCCCTTGTTCTCTCACTGTAGCCAATGCTACGATCTAGCTCCAACTCTTAACCTAGCTATAATAGCCTAGTTACTTCGCAGAGTAACACACACTCTAATATAACACTATTTAGATCTTCCAATGGAGCTCTAGTGTTTTCTCTCTCTAAGGTGATAAAGCTTTTTGAATGAGAGAAAGAAAAACAATGAATGAAGATGATTTAGTTGCTTGAAGATGTAGAAGATATTTTACGATGTAGGCTTGTGAGTTTTTCTTCTTCGACTATCATCTTCATTTATACTCTTCGATGGAAAGGTCTTCTAGCCGTTGTGAAGATGACCGTTGAAGGTGAATCTTCGTTTCCATGAAGATTGTTTTCTTGTTCAGAGATAAGTTAGAAGTTGTAAAACTACAACAACTATTAACACGTTGATCTTTTACTCCGATCTTCTCGTGTTCTATGTGAAGAGAAGATGTTGTTGCCGTTGAGTTTGTTTTAGAAAATCTTCTGAAAAGATTCTCTTTTCTTCATTTAAGATCTTCGATGATTTTGTAGTTGACGAGATCTTCGGCTGAAATCTTCGGCTGGATCCTTATCAAAATCTTTTGGAAAAGTCTTGATGCGTATTTTGAATTCTTGTTTGCATTCTTATAACTCCAAGGCTCTTGATATCTTCCTTTGTATTCGTCATCTTCCTTTGTCCTTAGAATTATACTTCAAGGCCCTTGAAACTAATATCAAGGCCCTTGACATATGCATTGTTGTACCTACATTAAATTCAAACCAACCGAATATCTAGAAATATAATCAAGTACATTGTTAGTATATCCAACTGCTTATATTTGTGTGAAGTCTTGCATCATCATCAACACCTGTAAACCATTTCAATCAAGGTGGAGTTTTCAGACTGCTTGTCCATCATGAGCTTGAGAACTTCTTGATAAAATGCATTCACCATTGTTGGATCCATAGATGAGCCATATGTATGTGAATTAGGAAGATCTAAAGGACTATCACTAACAATAACTTCCAAATTATTAGCAGACCGGAAAGAATGAGAGTTAGCACCAACAGACTTGTCATCTTTAACCTTTAACTCCTTACACCATTTTGGAATGATTTTCGACACTCCCTTCCTTTCAGAGGAAGTGTACTAGATTTTGTGTGGTTCGAGCCGTGTTTGTGGAACATTAATAGAAGCAGAGGAGGTGAATGACCTCTATTCCGTATTCTTTGGCACAGGCAATGGGTCATCTAGTAGAAGAGTCCACAAAATAAGTGAGAGACCATCAGGTGGTGGGTATTATTATCTCGGGGTAGAATTGTTATTGCACCTTGACAATTTGGAGCTTAGTAGAAAACTCCATGTCAAGATGATAAATAGATCAGGGTAATGCCAGGTAGGTTGTTACGCTAAGATTGTGACACGCAAAAGTCTTAAATTTATAACTCGATATATTTTTCCTAACTCCTAGCGAACCCACAGTGTATGGGTCGTTTTGTAGTAAGGATAGTATTCCGAGGTCGAACACAAAGACTAAGGTGAAATTGAATCAATAGTGACTAAGGATAGTGTAGACATAGGTTAAGAAAAGAGAATGGAAATAAAGAAATGAAAATCTCAATGTTTTGGTTTGGTTTTGTGGTGATCAATCAAGGATCACAAATCATGCAAGATTAACAAACAACTAGGTTAATAACACAAATAAACAAACACAAACACAAACACAAGATAGGTAATCAATGAGAGAAAAGAGGATTCTAGGGGTTTGAAATTCCGGTTATGACATAAGACTCAAGCTATCTAGTCATTCCTTGGATTAACTATAGTATGTTGGGAGTGGGTGTTTCTAGATTGGGATCAATCACCGGGTAGGTCTCATGGTCCACTAGTCCGTTCCTAAGGTCTCATTGCCGGGTAAGTCTCAAAGAACCTAAGGTTAGGAATTCTACACAAACCGGATTGCTATCTAGGGATCTAACCTCTCCTCACCGGGTAGGTCTCGGGAAGGCAAGTCCTAAACATAAATCCTAGCACACTCAGTCCAATAGCGGCTAGTGAGGCTCACTACTACCTAGAGTTCATCATCTTCGGTACTTAAGAGCAAGAATCACCGGGTAGGTCTCTTCTCACACTTAGTTGCTAACACTAGGTCACCCTAGGATAGATCTAGCTCAACAAACACTAGGATTTCAACAATCTAACAACCTAACACTTAGATTTATCAATAAAAGCAAAACAGACAAAATCACGGTCAGTTCATCACTTCCACGGCCGTGGAACCTACTAGAACAGGCCGTGATTTACAACAGAGGCTAGGTTCGAGCAAACAAATCATCCAAAGGTACGTTTAAGTCTATCCTATCATAGTTCAAGCCATAATCATCATTTCCTTACCCTAGAATCACATCTATTTAGCCAACAACATGCATCATCACAATCAAAATCATCAAGCATACAATCATGGAGTCCATATCAAGAGGATGAAATGAAAGAGAGATGAAATGAAAGAACAAGGAAAACAAGTTGAATCGATGTAAAAAGAGATACTTACAACTCTTCAAAAGAAGGTTCGAATCATTCTTACAACCCTAGAAAATGTTTCCAACAAACTTTACTCTAAAAACTATGAAACTCTAAGAATGGTGTGCTCTTCTCTTCTTCTCCAATGGGAGTATTTCTTCTCCTCCAAGAGTAGCTCCAATCCAAATATCCAATGAGAGGATATGTGTGAGGTCAGGTGTAGAGGTGTCAATTTTCCTATCAGCCTGCAAGAGTACTTATAGCCTTTACCATTTGCAAGAGTCGGTTATGGAGATCGTGGGACAACTGTCCCAGCTGTGCAGAGGGAATCACGGGTAGTTTCCCCGGCCGTGGATCTCCCAGGGACCGTGATTCTTGTGCTTCAGCCTTCTTTTGATCGTTGAGCCATGATTTGATGCAAGGCATGCACCAACATGGTCTCATGTGTTCTCCTTTGCTCCTAACTTGCTTCCCAATGAGCTCGGATACGTGTCATCACGAGGAACGGTCCTCGGATGTATCGATTAGGCTCCAAAAGCTCCCAAAATACCTACAAAACACGCAAAGGTCCGTGTAGACGTCTATCTCGACAAATATACATGTATTGAATGTGAACGTCACGAACTAATGCTAAATTATGCATGTTTAGCGGGAAACACTATCTAAATGGATGCCTAGACTAACGTCATAAATCGTGTTATCAAAATACCCCATACTTAAGGTTTGCTCGTCCCCGAGCAAGTCCCAACTATAGACTAAGAGATGACATGATTTATGCATGCTGAAAAACAACAAAATCTTTTTGGAATCGTGCTTCTAATATTGGACACCTTCATAGTCATGTTTCATGGAAAACGGACAAGCAATCATGCATCAAATAAATGGAGGCATGGAAAGACAATTATACTTAACTAGAAAGCATGCATGAAAGGTAACAATGAAGAAGTCAATATGATCATGAGCATATCCAATCTAGATCACTAAATCTTACACACATGCAAATAGGTCACAATGACTTGGGAAAAAAGAGGCTAAGAAACGTTGTGATTAGGTGGGAATTTTTAGGTTATGTGATGCTAATCCGAGAAAAGAACTAACTCCACAATTTCATTTTTGATCAACTTCACCACAAGTGTATATTTTCTCCATCTTTTCTATGTTTTCTTTTCTTTTTATTTCACTTATTTTTGAGACAATGGCATTGGTGTACAAAAGCCGAAACCTTGGTGATTAACGACTCTCGGGCTTTTATTTATTTTTCGAGGTGCTTCACACCGGGCACACATACCAAAGCTCGTTAGGACATTCGGTTTATCCGACTTTGGCAAGGCACAAACACCCGATTATGTGAATGGTGCCGAGTTACTCGTCATCAAAACCGAAGTCCCCAAACCTATATTTTTTCTACACTTTTCACAACAATTTCAGCACTTCATTCACAACATTCTTTCATCAACAACTTCACCCCACACTTGCTTTTCACACACATCAACACACTAGCATGCTCCTATTCCCGGATGGGTCAAAAGAGGTCAAAAATTTTATATCAATTGAGGTGCTCAAACAACATGATCAAGATGAGAAGTAGAGAAAGATGAATTGCCTTAATCACTCCAAAATGGTGTGCAAGAACTAGCATGTAATTTCGACCATCAATCCTCAATCCAATCAAGGCAAACATTCATGATCACAATTCACACATGTGATTCAAGATAAGTACTTCAAGTCCATATATGCATACATCAATTCAACACATGAAGCTATCCATAGCCAATGCACAAGTCAATCTCATCATAAGGGTCATACCCAAGCTTAGAAGCACTAAAATTTTTTAAATTTTTTGATTTTTTTTTTTTGAATTTTTGAAATATGTATGTACAATGCAAGACATAATGAAACATGTGACTAAAAGAAACTATCCTAGATGCTAATCATGCAAGTGATCATGAAAACCCCACCCCATACTTCGAAACACATTGTCCACAATGTGTAAATGAAGTAAAGAAGAGTGAAAGAGGGTTCTCACAATGTAAGATGGATTGTTTCGGTATTTGGGTTCACTCAAGTGGATTGATGGCGGATGATCCTATCAACGATGGTAGAGAGCTCAAGGTGTTTGTTATGGCGTTGGGACCCGCGCTAGGCACCGCTAGCCGTCCAAGTTCCGCGCCCGCTCCACCCATAATTGATGAGGGGCTCATCATCATCATCCACATGCCATGCAAGGCTTCCATGCTACTTAGACTCTAGCACACAAACTCCAAACACGCAAGAACATAAAAACAGAAAAATGAAAACAAAAACAAAAACGAAAAGGGAAAGATGTCTACCAATGGGTTGCCTCCCACCAAGCGCTTCTTTAAGGTCATTAGCTTGACCAAACTCGGGGGCGTCTCACTCAAGGTGAAGTGGGGCAATCATATCCACCGGAGCTCCCGGGATATACTTCTTCAACCGGTGCCCATTCACCTTAAAATCTCCACAATGCTCCCCTCCTATCTCAACCGCTCCATGGGGAAAGATCTTCTTCACCACATAAGGACCCGTCCATCTTGACTTTAGCTTTCCGGGGAAGAGCCGCAGCCTTGAGTTGAAGAGAAGGACAAGGTCGCCTTCACTCAACTCCTTTGG
Source organism: Fagopyrum homotropicum (assembly GCA_033239125.1). Classification (NCBI taxonomy): domain Eukaryota; kingdom Viridiplantae; phylum Streptophyta; class Magnoliopsida; order Caryophyllales; family Polygonaceae; genus Fagopyrum; species Fagopyrum homotropicum. The sequence continues at coordinate 56,630,233 of BSWB01000002.1, read as the reverse complement.
GATGAGACGTTTGTCATGCCAACGTTTGGTCCTTTCTTTGTAGATCTGGGCGTTTTCATAGGCATCCAACCGGATCTCCTTAAGAGCGTTCATATCTAGCAATCTCTTCTCACCGTCCTCCTTGAGGTTAAAATTCAGCCACCTTATAGCCCAATACGCCTTATGCTCCATCTCCACCGGAAGGTGGCAAGAGTTGCCATAAACTAGCTTGTAGGGAGTGGTGCCAATCGGTGTCTTGAAAGCAGTTCTATAAGCCCACAAAGCATCATCGAGCTTCATAGCCCAATCCTTTCACGTTCTAGAAACCGTCTTCTCAAGGATTCCCTTTATTTCCCGGTTAGAGATCTCCACTTGGCCACTAGTTTAGGGATGGTAAGGTGTTGCCACCTTATGAGTCATCCCATACTTAGCCAAAAGTGTCCCGAAGTTCCTATTGGTGAAGTGCTTCCCTTAATTTTTGATAATCACCCTTGGTGTCCCAAACCTAGGGAAGATCACTCGGTTGAAGAACCGCACCACAACCTTGGCATCATTTGTGGGAGAGGCGATTACCTCTACCCATCTCGAAACATAGTCCACCGCCAATAGGATGTAGAGGTTGCCACATGAAGAAGGGAATGGTCCCATGAAGTCCACACCCCACACATCAAATATCTCCACTTCTTGTATGTTGTTCAAGGGCATCTCATTCCTCCTTGAGATGTTGCCCATCCTTTGGCAAGCATCACAAGCTACCGCAAAATTCTGCACGTCCTTGAACAAACTCAGCCAATAGAACCCGGATTGCAACACCTTTGCACATGTCTTGTGTGAGCTAGCATGCCCTCCACATGGCAAGGAATGATAATGGCGGATCACACTCTCCACCTCATCCTCCGGTATGCATCTCCTAAAGACCCCATCCGGCCCTCTCTTAAACAAAAGCGGTTCACTCCAATAGTAATGCCTCACATCCTTAAAGAACTTCTTCCTTTGGGCATAAGATAAACCGGGTGGCACCTCCTCACAAACGAGATAGTTCACTATGTCGGCATACCATGGCTCACTCCTTGACACTTGAAGCAAGCACTCCTCCACCATTTTTAATTGCTCATCCCGGAATGAGTCATCAATCAGGATGTCATCTCTCTCAATCTCCAACGGTGGGGGTCTACTAAGGTGGTCCTCCACAGAATTTTCGGACCCTTTCTTATCCCGGATTTCCAAGTCAAACTCTTGAAGAAGAAGGATCCACCGAATCAAACGAGGTTTGGCATCCTTCTTTATAAGGAGATAATGGATCGCAGCATGATCCGTATACACAATGATATTCGCTCCAACAAGATACGACCGGAACTTCTTAAATGCATACACAACCGCTAGCAACTCCTTCTCGGTGGTAGCATAATTGAGTTGGGCATCATCTAGCGTCTTGCTAGCATAATAGATGGCATGTGTAAGCCCATCTTTCCTTTGTCCCAAAACAGCCCCAACGGCTACATCACTCGCGTCGCACATGATCTCAAACGGTAAACTCCAATCTGGAGGTTGCATGATAGGTGCGGAGATCAAAGCGTTCTTCAACCTGCAAAAAGCCTCAAGGAAATCCTTTGAGAAAACAAACTCAACATCTTTCATTAGTAGGTTAGTAAGAGGCTTAGAAATCTTAGAGAAATCTTTAATAAATCTCCGGTAAAAACCAGCATGCCCTAAGAAACTCCTTACCCTCTTCACCGAGGTAGGTGGTGGTAACTTCTCAATTGTCTCTATCTTAGCCCTATCAACCTCAATGTCACAGTTGGACACCAAGTGTCCCAACACAATGCCTTCACTTACCATGAAGTGGCATTTTTCCCAATTCAAGACAAGATTTGTCTCCTCACATCTCTTAAGCACTAAAGACAAGTTAGCTAAACAATCATCAAATGAAGATCCATAAACAGAGAAATCATCCATAAACACTTCCATGATGTTTTCAATATACTCGGAAAAGATAGCCATCATACACCTTTGAAAGGTGGCGGGTGCATTACACAACCCAAATGGCATTCTCCTATATGCAAATATACCCCAAGGGCATGTGAATGTAGTTTTCTCTTGGTCATCGGGGTGAATTGGGATTTGGAAGAATCCACTATACCCATCTAAGTAACAAACATGGGAATGTTGAGCTAATCTCTCTAGCATTTGGTCAATGAAAGGAAGAGAGAAGTGATCTTTCCTAGAGGCCACATTTAGTTTCCTATAATCTATACACATCCTCCATCCCGTAACCGTTCTAGTTGGGATTAATTCATTATTCTCATTAGTCACTACGGTCATCCCACCCTTCTTAGGAACCACATGCACGGGACTAACCCATTTACTATCCGAAATCGGGAAAATGATTCCCGCATCTAGCAATTTAAGGATCTCTTTCTTTACTACCTCTTTCATGATTGGGTTTAGTCTTTTTGAGGTTCAATTGAAGGTTTGTGATTATCTTCCATTAAGATCTTATGCATGCACAAAGAAGGTTTAATGCCAACTAAGTAATCAATGGTATATCCAATAGCCTTCCTATGCAATCTCAATTCATGCAATAATCTATTCAACTCATCATCATTCAAGCATGCATTAACAATCACCGGATAAGTAGAATCTTCACCAAGAAAAGCATACTTAAGATGAAAAGGGAGGGGTTTAAGTTCAAGTTTAGGAGGACCTTTATAGATTAGAGACGCTCCATATAATGTAGGTTGAGATGATCCCAAAGCCATGGAAGACTCCTCAAGGCTCCTTGAAGCTTGATCAACCATTAAGGCACTTTTTGGCAAAATCACGGTCTGAATCACGGCCTCCGGCAAAACCCCGGGCGTGGAATCTGAGAAGCTAGCATTGTGGAGCACTCTAGAGAGTTCCACGGGAAAAACCACGGCCATGGTCCTCTGTGTCATACCGTGATTCCTACAGCTCAGCACACTTTCGTGTACTTCAAATTCAGCTCTTGCCTCCTCTTCCAATGCATCTAAGGCCTTGATTTCTTCATTACAATCATCTTCAACTCCTTCCTCCATCAAACTTAAACTAAGAACCTTCTCCAAGGAGTCCTTGATCAAGATCGAGCTCACAACTTCTCTACACTCCTCTTACTCGAGAATGTTGAACACATCTTCACAAGGGCTAGCCCCTTCATCATTGTGGATAATTTAACTTGATATTCTCTTCTCCAATGTTGAAAGAGAGAATCCCATTTTTGGAATCCACCAAACATCCGGATGTGGCCAAGAAAGGTCTCCCTAAGATGATAGGAACCGGATAGTCTGCCGGGATGTCCAAAATAACGAAGTCTATGGGCACATAGAACTTCCCGAGTTGCACCGGTATGTCCTCCAAGTTTCCAACCGGGTGAGTGATTGAACGGTCCGACATGTAAAGGGTCATCTTGATCGGCTTTAGCTCTCCTAGCCCAAACTTGTTGCAAAGTGCAAGCGGGATGATGCTTACACTTGCCCCAAGATCACAAAGGGTTCATACTTCACTTCTCCAACCCCAATTGGCACACAAAAAGATCCTGGATCTCTTAGCTTAGGAGGCATCTCCTCCTTCATGGTTTGGATCAACTCCGAGGACCTCTTTGTCATCCTCGCTTCTCCATACTCCTCTAACTTTCTTTTGTTGGAGAGTATTTCCTTCAAAAACTTGTCATATGCCGGCATACCTAGAATAGCATCCATGAACGGAATGTTAATATGCAATTTAGACATAAGTTCAAGGAATTTACCGAAGTGTTTGTCCAAACGACCTCTTGCTCGTGATTGTGGGAATGGTAGTGGTGGCTTGTATGGAGGTGGTGCCACATATGTTGGCTCATCATCCTTGCTCTTGCCTCCATCTTCTTGCAATGTCTCTTCTTCTATCACCGCTTGCTTTCCTTTAGGATTCTCCTTGGGTAAGGGGTCCTTCATGCTTAGCCCACTCCTTGTTGTGATGGCCAACACTTGGCCTCTTGGGTTATCTTTGGTTCTTCCGGGAAGCTTTCCCGGATCTCTATGAGCTTCACCCGCCTTTTGGAACACTTGTGTTTCCAACACCTTTTGAGCTTTAGAAATGGAAGTCACCGTGCTCTCAAGACCGCTTAACCTTCCAAGCAATTGCTCAAACATCATCTCGGTTCTATCCTTTGGAGGTTGAGTAAATCCGGGTGGAGATTCTTGTGAAGCCTTAGGTGGTGGAGTTACGCTTGAGGAAGCGGGAGGGTTCAAGGCACCATCCGGGTTAGAATAGGAAAACCTGGGATGGTTGTGGTTAGGCCGGTAATTATTGAATTGCCGGTTACTGTTGAAGTTCCTTGGGCCTTGATAGTTGTTGTAGTTTCCCCTTCCCATGTAGTTCACATCTTTCTCCTTGGAAGGCAAGTTTGCTTGCACTTGCACTTGAGGGCTTGCTTGACTCTTCAAAGTTGTAGCACACAACTCCCTCAAAGACTTAAGCTCGTTGTTGATTGCATTAAGCTTGAAATTACTCATGGTAACTTCACTCACCTCATATGCTCCCGTTTTCCTCCCATCACTCTTCCTATGGGAGTACTTTTCAATCACCAAAGCTTGTTTCTCTTTAAACTTCCAAGCTTTATCCACATTCTTTTCCATGAAAGTCCCACCGAAAAGAGATTGAAACTTGAATTGGCTATCTTCATCAAGTCCCTTGAAGTAAATCTCCAAAAGCTCTATTTTTGGTATACTATGGTGTGGACAATCTAGGAGGAGGTCTTTGAACCTCTCCCAAGACTTGAATAGGCTTTCTCTATCCTTCATCACGAAGGCATTGATCTTCACTCTTAGCTCGGTTGTCTTGGAAGGTGGGAAGAATTTAGTCAAGAACTCGGTTGTCATTTCCTCCCAAGTACTCACACGCCCTAGTGGAATTGATTGGTACCAAGCCAAGGCTTTATCCTTAAGTGAGAAGGAAAAAGCCCTAATCTTATGGTTGTTGTTCTCCAACCTAGGCGACCTTAGAGTCTCCATCAATATCTCGTAGTTCATCAAATGTTGATGAGGGGACTCTCCTTCCATCCCTCCAAATTGATTGTGCCGGATCATTTGTAGCACTTGAGGGCGGAGCACATAATCATGGGCTGCGGGATCTCCTAAGTTCACACCCGGACGGTTTACTCTTTGAGCCGGATCCATACGTTGCCCTAACGTTTTTGGTTCCTCAATAGCAATGGGCACAACCCGAATATTGACCGCCGGTTGCGGTTGTGGTGGAGGTGGAAGTTGTCGAGGATTAGGCTCTCTTTGCACATGAGCTTGCCTAATCTCTTCAATCTCCCTCCTAATTGCTTCTTGCCTCTCATTGGCAAGTCTCCTCTCATTCTCCAAAGCTTCATCCCTCAATCTAATTTGCTCTAAAGCCTCATCTAACTCAGCTTGGAGATCTCTTCCGGCCATCTCCTTTCCCTTTCTAATGCTCTTGGATATAGATTTAAAGGTTTTCTCCGATTCGGGATCGTATGGAGCTAAATCCTTGCCACGAGATCTTCGCATACACCTAAAGGGTGAGAGATGTCCTGAAAAATCCAAGACACAAACCAAACGAGATCAAAAGCAACAAGAAAGACCTACACAATAAACAATCACAAAAATGACTCAATCTAGACCTAGTCCCCGGCAACGGCGCCAAAAACTTGTTACGCTAAGATTGTGACACGCAAATTCTTAAATTTATAACTCGATATATTTTTCCTAACTCATAGCGAACCCACAGTGTATGGGTCGTTTTGTAGTAAGGATAGTTTTCCGAGGTCGAACACAAAGACTAAGGTGAAATTGAATCAATAATGACTAAGGATAGTGTAGACATAGGTTAAGAAAAGAGAATGGAAATAAAGAAATGAAAATCTCAATGTTTTGGTTTGGTTTTGTGGTGATCAATCAAGGATCACAAATCATGCAAGATTAACAAACAACTAGGTTAATAACACAAATAAACAAACACAAACACAAACACAAGATAGGTAATCAATGAGAGAAAAGAGGATTCTAGGGGTTTGAAATTCCGGTTATGACATAAGACTCAAGCTATCTAGTCATTCCTTGGATTAACTATAGTATGTTGGGAGTGGGTGTTTCTAGATTGGGATCAATCACCGGGTAGGTCTCATGGTCCACTAGTCCGTTCCTAAGGTCTCATTGCCGGGTAAGTCTCAAAGAACCTAAGGTTAGGAATTCTACACAAACCGGATTGCTATCTAGGGATCTAACCTCTCCTCACCGGGTAGGTCTCGGGAAGGCAAGTCCTAAACATAAATCCTAGCACACTCAGTCCAATAGCGGCTAGTGAGGCTCACTACTACCTAGAGTTCATCATCTTCGGTACTTAAGAGCAAGAATCACCGGGTAGGTCTCTTCTCACACTTAGTTGCTAACACTAGGTCACCCTAGGATAGATCTAGCTCAACAAACACTAGGATTTCAACAATCTAACAACCTAACACTTAGATTTATCAATACAAGCAAAACAGACAAAATCACGGTCAGTTCATCACTTCCACGGCCGTGGAACCTACTAGAACAGGCCGTGATTTACAACAGAGGCTAGGTTCGAGCAAACAAATCATCCAAAGGTACGTTTAAGTCTATCATATCATAGTCCAAGCCATAATCATCATTTCCTTACCCTAGAATCACATCTATTTAGCCAACAACATGCATCATCACAATCAAAATCATCAAGCATACAATCTTGGAGTCCATATCAAGAGGATGAAATGAAAGAGAGATGAAATGAAAGAACAAGGAAAACAAGTTGAATCGATGTAAAAAGAGATACTTACAACTCTTCAAAAGAAGGTTCGAATCGTTCTTACAACCCTAGAAAATATTTCCAACAAACTTTACTCTAAAAACTATGAAACTCTAAGAATGGTGTGCTCTTCTCTTCTTCTCCAATGGGAGTGTTTCTTCTCCTTCAAGAGTAGCTCCAATCCAAATATCCAATGAGAGAATATGTGTGAGGTCAGGTGTAGAGGTTTCCTATCAGCCTGCAAGAGTACTTATAGCCTTCACCATTTGCAAGAGTCGGTTATGGAGATCGTGGGACAACTGTCCCAGCTGTGCAGAGGGAATCACGGATAGTTTCCCCGGCCGTGGATCTCCCAGTGACCGTGATTCTTGTGCTTCAGCCTTCTTTTGATCGTTGAGCCATAATTTGATGCAAGGCATGCACCAACATGGTCCCATGTGTTCTCTTTGCTCCTAACTTGCTTCCCAATGAGCTCGGATACGTGTCATCACGAGGAACGGTCCTCATATGTATCGATTAGGCTCCAAAAGCTCCCAAAATACCTACAAAACACGCAAAGGTCCGTGTAAACGTCTATCTCGACAAATATACATGTATTGAATGTGAACGTCACGAACTAATGCTAAATTATGCATGAATAGTGGGAAAAACTATCTAAATGGATGCCTAGACTAACGTCATAAATCGTGTTATCATAGGTCAACGTGATGCACTCCTAAGTTAGAGGTCAAGGGGGTTGTGGAAGGATAACCACATTGAGTAGTCCTGGCAAGTAGTAACTAGAGTTCTGATGAGACATAAGTGAATTCTGGGAAATTCTAAGAACGCACGTTTCCATTCTTTCAAGTAGGTGTGACCGATAATGTGTTCTAACGAGCGAAGGTTGAATCAATCATTTTGACTCATGGGAATACGTCAGTATGAGTAATGGGCGGCAACAAATCGATTAGAGTAGCGTAGTGGAAGCGTAGTGGCCCATAAACCCACATACCTGGAAACTCAACGTTATTTTATCTATGTCAAGTTAAAGAATTAGAGATCTGTATGAAAGTCTCCCCTGGAGTGTGTTTTTAAAATTACAACAATTTGAAAGCTTGACCCGAAGTAGGTGAAAACTCATTAATTAAGGGACGATCCGACTGATTCACATTAAGGAAACCGGACCAAGTGAGTTGTATTACAAAGAGCATTGAGCACTTAGTAAAAGTGTCGGGAGATATCTAAGATCATTATTTCGGAGTTGATACTCGGGATCTTCCGGGAGGTCAAAAGCGAGTGGACTCAACGGAAGGAATCAAGTATTATAGTTAATTTCGGTAGAGTCATCAACAGAGCTTGAAGTGAGTTTAGAAAGTAATTGTTGAGATTTTAAAGCGGAATAAGAAGTTATTTTTCAACTAACACTCCTACCCATACTAGAGGGTGTACACCTAGTGTTCATATGTAATAATTAAGGGAATACATACCAGATCCGGGACATGTCATCAGTTATGAGGATCAGATAGTTAAGTGTGATCATACTTTTGCAGAGTATCTAGTGGTTTAGACGAAGAGCCGATGAGGTTACCTGAGAGACAGAGGATATCTGTAGGAGTAGTTATTCAGAGTTATTTGCGGAGTCAGTCGCTACCCTTGTACCGACGAGTTAGAACTCAGACACTGAGATGTATGAGTTATTTGACTATGTGATCATTTCCGTATTTGAGTGTTCAATCTTTTGTTTTGCAATTCAATGATAATTTAGTGATATTTCTATGTTAGAAAGATAGGACGACGATTCTGTAAGAAAAGAGTAGATACTCCATTTCTTTTATAGAAGATTATCATAGTGATGTTTGTTATTCTAAGTTTCGGGTTGAAACTTATTTTAAGGGGATACTGATGTAATGACCGAAAATTTTATTCCAATAAATTCCGAGCAAACTGGAATTCGACGGGTTCGGACCTTTTTCCATCGTTTTATTTATTTCGTTTTTTTTCTCTAACCCAGTAAGATAAGACAGCTGGGCCTATCAAGACAGGCCAACTGGGCCGTCAAGACAAGCCAACTGAGCCCATCAAGAATGAAGCAAGTTGCGCCTGTCAAGAGACCCCTTCCCTCAGGTGTGGCCCGCCTTCTTCCTTCCTAACCCTATCTCCCTCAAAAGACCTTTCTCACGCAAGCTTGCCGCTACCTGCGTTCTTCCTCCCTCTCCTCGTCTTGAAATGGAAATCGGCCGCTGGTGCCTTTCTTCTTCCTCCTTCTCTGCACCGGAACTTGCTCGCTCTTTCTTCCTCTCAACCACCGAACCTGCTCTTGCTCTCTTCTCCGGCAACCGCCAGACCCATCCTTTTTTCAGCATCAGCAGCCAACGATATGGAGAGCCGACTTCCCTGCTGTCTTCTTTGGAAATCTAGCCGCAGTGTATCCTCGGAAGCCGGCACCGTTGTCCCGTCTCGAACAAGCCAGGACCGTTACCATCTTCCCCTCTTTCTCATACTAACTGTGACGCTGTTGCTATCGCCACCTCAAACCCGACAACCGCGGAGAAGTTGTCGTCGCCACCGCTCGCGAGGAACCTTGTCCAGGGCCGCCACAACTACCAGTCTTCTTCTTACTTCGACTCAGCCCGCAGGGCTTCTTCTGGTTTTGCCTCCATCCCGACTCCAAGAAGGCGTCAACTTATCGCCTCCTGCTCCGGCGCCATCAAGTCTAGTTCCGGCGCCACCAGTTTTCCTCTCCAGGCCAAGCCGTCTGCATTTTATTCTACCTAAGGATCCATTTCCCTCCTATTCTGCTGTCCAGTTTCCTAACTTGTGGGTGAGGGTTCTCGTGTCTTGATTTCATTCATTTAATTTGTGAGCAATTAAGATGAGTTGTGTTTAATTGAATGTGTTTAGATAAATGTGGATTACTGTGGCAGGACTGAGTTATGTGTAATGCGGTATTTGTGCGCAGCTTAGTATTGTTGTATTTGGAGTTGTGGTTGACGGTGAGAAAGGTGGTTTTGGGCATTTTCAAATCGGAAGCTTGTCTAGGGTATTCATATGTATTATTTGTAATTTTCATTTACTATACGGTAACCTTTTGCTTAAGAGTTTATGAGTTCGTTGGAGGAATTTTATAAAATGAGTTAGATGCCTGTATAATTGGAATGACGAAATGGAAATGTTATGGAATCACTATTTGGAAGTAAATGTGTGAAGTTGTGTATGCTTGTAGATGGAAGTAGATGTGAATTGGATTGCAATCTAGGAGGAGGTAATGCTTGGTGTATGAGCTATAGGTTTATGTTGTTGAGAAAGTTAGATATTAGTAGGGGTTGGTGAGTATTCCTAGGAGCTTATGACTTTCCGTATCACTAGGGGTAAAGTTGTTATTTTGGAAAACGGACAAGTTATATATTCTTGGAGACAATGTTGGGTTCTAGATTGGATTTTGAGGAATAGTAGTCTCTTAGTTTAGATATCATATCCTTAGATATGAATAGAGGTGTTTGTACCTTCATAGAAATTTTAGCGTTTTTGGATTTCAGAAGTAGAATCGCTTTTGTTGAAAAAGGATCAATTTAGTAGGTTTTTCAAGATAGCCGTTGTTAACTTAGAAGTGGAAAACTTCTAAGTTGTTGGATATGTTACTGATACAAGTTTCATGTTATGATCAGACATTTGAGATAAGACTCATATGGAGTCAAGGGATATCGTTTACCAAACTTGATTTGGTACAGGTAAGTCTCCGGACTTACTTTGCTAGCTTCTTTGTATTAACATCGATGTGTAATTGGTTGTGTGTGTTTCAATTATGTTAATAATAACAAAACCGGAACTAGGACGACCTTGTGTGATATGTATATTGGCCCAAGTGTATCATAACGGGCGGTGACTGCTTGTCCAGTCCAAAATGGGGTGATTGGGAGGTGCCTTGTGACCAGTCCAACGGGTGATGCTCATTTGCATTAAGTACAAACTCATCTGGTGAAAGGAGACAAGGGCGAGATCGTTATGATTCTCTTGTCACACCTTAAATGGATTTAGAAATGGAATGACCTAATTGGGAAGATAATAAACCGGCTTGTGTGTGTTGGAGCACGATGTGTGTGTTTATGTTGACTTATGTGTGTGTGCCAATACCATGATTCTAATGCTTTGAATGTTAGTGAACGGTTTTACACCGATGTTGTAGTTGCCTGTAGGTTAGAGATGCGGCCGAGAGATACGGAAGAGTGGGCAATCGGGGTTCCGTACGTTGTAGGATGCTTTTGGGGTAGATTCTTGTTTATATTGTATTTTGTATGTATTTTGACGTTTGAGTCTTTGGAGTTGAGAACTGGGCTGAAGTCTGTTGTTGTTGCTTTCGGGAATCATATCATTTGCATTAAAATGTATTTCGATTTTGCCTTTATTTGTGTCTTGTTGTAAGATCCGGTGAAATTGTTGTCAGATTAAGGGTCGGGACCCATTGTGAAGTCTCCGCCCGTAGCATCTCGAGTCCCGCGGATTCGGGTGTTACAATAGGTACATACTCTGTCCATTTTTTCTTTCTTAAAATCTCTCCTACTTTCTCCAACTTATCTATAGGGAATGGATCTTTAAACAACAAGTGCATCATGAGTAGGTAAAGTATGACAGGTTATCTCCTTCTGTTTTTCTACTTGATTAATCATGTGAAAATACGATTAATTGTAGGCAATGTATCTAAGGACAGAATATTGCTACGAATATGCTTAAATTGTTCATTCAATCCCATAAGAAACTACATGACATGCAATTTTGCCATTCTCTCTATTATTTTCTTAAGCAAATCACAATTACAATGAGTTATGCCTCGGCAAATGCAAGAAGGAATAACATCTACTGACAACATTTCATCCCACAACTTCTTCAATTTTCCAAAATAAACTGCTATTGTATTGTTATCTTATTTCAGAGAAGCCAATTCTTTGTGAATTTGATGAATGAGAGGAGCATTTGATACCTCAAATCTCTCAATAATATCTTGCCAGAGTTCCTTTGAAGATTTGGCATAAGTAAACATTTCAACAATGTATGAGTTCATAGAATGTATCATCCTGATCATATAGTCTGGTCGAATCGATCTAGTGAGCTTCTTTTCATTTGCAACTGTTGGTTTCAAACATGATCCATCAACAAAACCTAGTTTTGTTTAGCTCCAAGTTCCATTCGGATGCTTCTTCTCCAGGAAATAAAATTGGAGCCATTGAAGAGGACTGAAACAAGTTGCATTCCTGGATTGTCTGAGTTAGACAAATACAAGGGATCATTCATGTTGTTGATGGAGTTTCGATCTACATTTGGATCTGGTGTAAGACTTCCAGTTCCAAGCTCCTTTCTGGTTGTCATGGAACTCGATAAACTAGAAGAAAATGAAATATGCGTTTGTATGAAAACTGAATGAAGATTATGTGTATATGTGAGAGGAAGATGAATCAGAAAGCCGAAGCTTTGATACTATGATAAAAGGTAGATGAAATGAACTAAAATCTCATATATTAGAATAAGAGAAGATACATGTGTATATATAGGCTATAGGGTTGTTAGAAGTTTGTTACCATTTAAGGCTTTATTACAAAAGTAAACCCTTTATTTTAATAATAGCAACATATAGCCTATACAAACCACTACAATTATTTGAAACGTTCTAGGAATGCCATGCTCTATGACACTAAAAAGTATCTTGGTTGCCTAATAACTAAGAAGGTCAATAAGGATACTTTGAGGATATAGTAACGAAACCAAAACAACAATTAATTAAATTGAAATTGAATTCTTTATCCCAAGATGAAAGATCGGAGCACATTAAGCCAATCTTGTTTGCCAAGCCAATATTTTTAATGCAATATTTTTCTCTTTCGAAAATATGTGCATAATGAACTAGATAAGGTAAACAAAGTAATTCGTCTAGAATACGGGGATTAAGTATAAGCCTTGTATTGAGTGGGATGAAATATTAACCTAAAAAGAAAGGACACCTGGGAGTCAAGAAACCTAAGGATGCAAATATTGCATTATAGTTTAAATTACTATGAAAAATTTTAATTGAACTAGAAAATATATGAGTTCATGTAATTACAGAAAATTACCTTATGAACAAGAGCATTTTAGAATACTCGCCAGAAACGAAATAGGTTTTGTCAATGAAAGAACTAATGAGCATTAGGAGACCTCAAAGCTATCAAGGTCTAAACATATAGGGCCCGTTTGGTAAGTGTGTAAATTAAAAAGATTAAGATTATGGGAATAAAGGAAGAAATAATTCTCGTAATGTCGTTTGGTAAGGGAATTAAGGAGATTAAATGAGTTAGATTATGGAGATTATGAGAATTAGATTATGAGAATTTTGTAATCCTACAAAACTTGCATTATAAGGATTATGAAGATTATTGAGGCTTAAATCTCACTTTTACCCCTCATTTTTTTCATCTCTTCCATCTATAAAAAAATTCAACACGTACCTTTTCGTAATTTTACCCACAATTATATTAATTTTATCAAACACTCATTTCACTTAATATCATACTCATCATCTTAAACAATTTCATCCCCTTAATTCTTCATCTAAATAATTCTCTTCATCTACGTAATCTTACATTACCAAACTGATCCATAACTGATTTTTACCATAACCACAAATCAAAAGGTTGGGAACACAATCTAATATTAATCAAAACCTCCGAGTTTGTGAATTCCTTACCACGTAAAAAACTAGGGATATGGGAAAGGTTAAGATGTGCCCGGATTTCTGAATAAAATCCTAATGATGCTAAAACTCTCGATAAAGTAATTAATTGACAAACCATAATGCACACTAGAAAACCATGGTTGATTTTCAACAAGGTTGGTAATAAGATTAATTAATTCACGAAAAGAAGCGACAAAGTACATGCCTCTTGGATACGGAAGCTAGTTGTGAATTCAAACCTCACATTCTTTTCTATTGCGCCTAAAATCTCTATTTTTGCTAATATTTTACGTGTTTTTATTTATGGTTTTTGTGAGAATAGAATGAATCCCTTAGGATTTCCGTCATCAGATGGCTCATATTAATAATAAGCGAGTTTACATAATTACATTAGGCACCCCTATATTTACAATAATTACATAATCTATCATACCCCTGCAGTCGAAACTAGAGGAGTTTGAACAGTGAGACTGGATCTAAAATCAAGAAATAATTGTCGAGGAAGACCCTTTGTAAAGATATCTACGTACTGATAAGCCGAAGGTACGTGAAGAACTCTAATGTGACCACAGGCAACCTTGTCGCAAACGAAATGGATGTCGATCTCAATATGCTTAGTCTGTTGGTGTTGAACTGGGTTGTTGGCTAGGTAAGTAGCAGAAATGTTGTCCGCGTAGACAATGGATGCCTTGGCAAGGGGACAATGTAACTCAAGTAAGAGGCTGCGCAACCAGGAACATTTTGAGACAACATTGGCGAGTCCTTTGTACTCTGCCTCTACACTGGATTTGGAGACGACAGATTGCCGATTAGCAGACCATGAGATTAAAGTGTCATTGAAGAAAACACAATAACCTGATGTCGAACGGCGTGTATCAAGGCAGTCTGCCCAGTCAGCATCTGTGTAGGCAATAAGAACTGTCTTCGGAGAAGAGGAGATGGTGATACCTAATAAAGACGTCCGAGCAATGTAGCGAATAATGCGCTTGAGAGCGGCAAAATGAGCTTCCCTGGGGTCGTGCATAAAGAGGCACACCTGCTGTACTGCAAAACTGATGTCAGGACGGGTGAAGGTGAGATCTGCAGTGCTCCAACTAGACTGCGGTAAAGGGTCGGATCAATAATAGCAGGGCTGGATGAAGCACTTAACTTGACAGACGTTTCAGCCGGGGTAGTAGACGGTTTGCAGTTAGACATATTTGCTCTTTCAACAATTTCGCGAGCATATTTATCCTGAGACAGGAATAATCCAAAGGATGTCCAACGAATAGAAATGCCCAAGAAATATGACAAGGGGCCTAAGTCTTTCAGAGAAAATTTCTTACTCAGAAGCTTGATCAGATGCTTGTGCAGGGCGTCAGAAGAAGCCGTAAGGACAATGTCATCGACATACAGAAGCAGATAGGCAGTGTCAGATCCTTGATTATAAATAAAAGTGAGGAGTCACTCTTACTGCTTATAAATCCAATGCGATGTAGGAAGCCTGCAAAGCGTTGAAACCATGCCCGGGGAGCTTGCTTTAGGCCATAGAGAGACTTCTGCAGAAGACAAACATGATTGGGTTTGGAGGGGTCGCGGAAGCCGGGTGGTTGAAACATATAAACTGTTTTGTTCAGATGGCCGTGGAGGAAAGCATTTTGAATATCCAATTGATGAATAGACCAAGAGCTGGATACTACAATGCTGAGGACCATGCGGATGGTTGCTGGCTTAACAACAGGACTGAAAGTCTCATCACAATCAATTCCAAGCTGCTGAGAACAACCGTTAGCAACTAAACGAGCCTTGTATCGCTCTAGGGAACCGTCACACCTGTACTTATGCTTAAAAATCCACATGCATCGCACAATGTTAGCATCCACAAGACGAGGTATTAGGACCCAAGTCTTATTCCGCATAAGGGCTCGATATTCATCGAGCATGGCAGCGGTCCAATATGGGTCTTGAAGCGCTAGATTGTGGGATTTGGGAATAGGGGATAAAGGTGCGGTCGAAACGGATAGGTAAAAAATTGGTTTCAGTTTCACAATGCCGGATTGACTCCGAGTGTGAGGTCGGTCCAACAACGTAGGGGGCTGAGGAGGTGGAGCTGGCTCATTTATGGAGTGGCCGGCTGGGTTGGGGGCCATAGCTGAGCGATGTGGGATATGGGTAAAAGGAGTAGCTACTGGGCTAGGTGAAGAGCGTTGGACCGGATGGGATTGGGCCGGATAGGGATTTGGGGAAGAGGCGCTGGGCCGGGTGGGTCAGCTGCTATTGCAGCGTGAGGAAGGGGCAGGAGATCGTTGGGCCGGAGAATTGGGCTATAGTGGGTCAGCACTGGAGGACGTGGATGGGCCTGCAGGTGAAAAGCTGGGTGAGCTGGGCCGGGAAAAACGCTGGGCTGATTGATCAGCAGCTTGTAGATAGTTAAAAAAATATTTAGAATATGAATCATCGTTTGTATGGATCGACATTTCCGGGGAGACTCGGGAGGGAGTAGCAAACGGAAAAATGCTCTCGTCGAATGTGACATGACGAGAAATGATGATTTTATTTGTGGTTCTATCTAGACACTTGTAACCCTTGTGATGAGTTGGGTACCCAAGAAACACACACGGTGTTGTGCGGTGTTGGAGTTTGTGAGAGATAGTGGCGCTTTGATTTGGGTAGCAAAGGCAACCAAAGACTCGGAGATGGTTGAGAGCGGGTGTTGTAAGATACAACAATTGGGTGGGAGATTTATTTTGAATGGAGACCGATGGAAGAATGTTAAGAAGATAACATGACGTTTCCACGGCATGGGACCAAAAAGACATGGGAAGAGAGGCAAGAAACAAGAGGGAGCGCATCATATTATTGATCGTCCGAATGACACGTTCGGCTTTGCCATTTTGAGGGGAGGTGTGAGGACATGAAAATCGAAAAACGATGCCATGATCAACAAAGAACTTGTGAAAGTTGCTGTTGTTGAATTCACGGCCCATGTCACACTGGAAGCTTTTGATATTGTGGTGCAATTGTGTTTTGACTAGTTGATGAAATTGCACGAAGAGATCAAAGACTTGAGATTTAAACTTGATTGGAAAAATCCATAAATAATGTGTGAAATCATCAAGAAAAAGCAAGTAATATTTAAAATCTTCCCGACTAGGGATAGGAGAGGTCCAAAGCTCACTATGAATGATATCAAAAGGTGCAAAAGAATTAGTTTGTGAGCGCTCAAACGGTAACCTATGATGTTTTTCTAATTGACAAGCATGACAAAGAGGAAACGAGGTTTGTTTGTTACACTTTAAAAAAGAAGAATTCCTAAGAAAATCCAAAACAGGCGCGCCGGGATGACCAAGACGTGCATGTCAAAGACCGGATGACTCGACTGAAAGGTCTTTATGAGGACGGGTAGAAGGATGACTGACTGGATAGAGCTCCCCGGAACTGTTACACCTCAGACGAGTTGTCCCTGTTTGTAAATCCTTCACAGAAAAACCAAAAGGGTCAAACTCCACAGAAGCATTGTTATCAATGGTAAAACAATGAACATATACTAAGTTTTTGACAATTTTAGGTACGATAAGGACATTGGATAATCGGAGAGGGTGGCTATCGGTTTGTAGGGTGGTTTCTCCAAGACCTGTAGAAGAAATACGCATGTCATTCCCAACAATTATCGAATTTGATAAACCATTATGAGAAAAAAATGAGAGAGAACCTGAATTATTCGTCATATAGGATGTCGCACCC
Organism: Fagopyrum homotropicum; assembly: GCA_033239125.1. Classification (NCBI taxonomy): domain Eukaryota; kingdom Viridiplantae; phylum Streptophyta; class Magnoliopsida; order Caryophyllales; family Polygonaceae; genus Fagopyrum; species Fagopyrum homotropicum. The sequence goes on along the minus strand of BSWB01000002.1, from coordinate 56,613,066 downwards.
GTGTCCAAATACCAGTAATTATCCGTCGAATTGAGGGACATAGTAGCAAATGAATGGTCCAGCATAGTGGGATGGAATTCTGAAGCCAGATGGGTCTGTGCAGTGGGCTGGTGAGGTGCAGACCCAAGAATTTCTTGCTGAGGATAGGGGAAAGGACGCCGGGCTGGACCTGCTGCATATTGGGCTGGGGCTGCTGCGTACTGGGCTGGAAACCAGGCAGGAGAGGGAGGCCCATTAGGGTTATTGGAGCTACTGGGCTGCACAGGAACCCATTCGAAGGGTTGGCGGAAGACGTACCGCTGCGTCTCGGGTTGGGCGCTGCTGGAGTTGCGGCTGCGATTTTTCCGGCTACGACCACGCCGCCCAGTGGAAGGGTCGGAAGCGGCGGTCGGAGGTGGCGCCGTCGAGCCAGTTACCGGAGCAGTGGGTGTAGATCCAGCCGTAGTGAGGGCGGTAGAGGATCTGGAAGTGGACAGCGACGCCATTCGAGTTTCTTCTAGTAACAATTGAGATCGAGCTTTTGTGAAACTCGGAAGAGGATCTGTTTGCTGAATAAAACTCGCAACAACGTTGTATTCGGCAGGTAAACCCGAAATCAGTTGAAGAACGAGACGGGTTTCAGGAACCGGTGAGCCAACTCCTTTGAGTTGATCCGGCAAAGACTTGAGTTGAAGACAATAAGCTTTAATGGACGAAAAGCCAGATAACTTACAATTTGAGAACTCGTGTTCGAGGTAGACGGCACGAGTATTTTTGTTATCTTGAAAAATGTCTTGTACTCGATTCCATGCCTGGAGAGCAGTATCATCCGAGTCAAGGATTTCCAATAGAATGTCTCGAGAAACTGTACTGTAAATCCATTGGAGAACCGCATCGTCGACTTGAAGCCATAAGGAATCATCAATATCCGTTGGTTTGGGAACCTTTGCATCGATATGATCAAGAACGTTGTGTGTTTTTGCAGTGACACGAAAAAGGGTAACTCAAGACGCATATGGAGTGTCATGGTCAAGGACGAGGGTGATGTTGTTCTTGATGTTGGAGATCCCAAGGGCAGAATGGAATGAAGGTTTCCGTTCGGCGGCCATCGAAGAACGTATTGGAAGGGGAACGTGTTTAGGGTTTGGAAAAGAGCGTAAGATATTTAGAGGAACGATACGTCTGATACCATGTGAGAATAGAATGAATTTCCCTTAGGGTTTCCGTCATCAGACGACTTATATTAATAATAAGCGAGTTTACATAATTACATTAGGCACCCCTATATCTACAATAATTACATAATCTATCAGTTTCTATGGAGCTACATTGCAACAAATCTTTTTTTTTTTCTGCAGCATTGCTTCTATGATCTTAGGAGCACTGGCCGCCATGGCCCAAACGAAAGTAAAAAGACTTCTAGCTCATAGTTCAATTGGACATGTAGGTTATATTCGTACTGGTTTCTCATGTGGAACCATAGAAGGAATTCAATCACTACTAATTGGTCTCTTTATTTATGCATCAATGACGATAGATACATTCGCTATAGTTTTAGCATTACGGCAAACCCGTGTCAAATATATAGCGGATTTATCTAAATAAAGTAAATATTTCGCTTTCAGGTGATCTACGACCACCCTCTTGGCTCACCTAGTCTACCCCACCCTTAATCCCTCGCTTCTTCAGTCTACAAGAAGCTGGCAGAGCTTTAGCCATGCCATTGGACTATATCCATCTATCCTACCTAAACAGTAAGCCTTTTCTTGTTCGTTTTGTGAAATCAAACTTCAGAACTTGTGAATTAATTATCACATATGGAGAAGATTAAGAATATGTTAGGAAATGATGTGTTTCAATATCTGAATTAATTATCACATATGGATAAAATTAAGAATATGTTTGGAAATGATGTGTATTTCTGAATAAACATTTTAAAAATGCTATAAAAATATCCTGATAAAGGAAATCCTTAACAAACTATATTGGACACTAGTTAAACATGGTTGATTATTAACAAGGTGGACAATGGGATTAATCACAAAAAGGAACGACAAAGTACATGCCTCTTGGATATGGAAGCTAGTTGTCACTCCTAATATTAAGAATTTTGTTTAGAAAATCACAAAGCACAAAAGTCAAATTAGTTAAGTAAGTTTGTTTTGAGAAATCTCTCTAGTAACTAGGCTATGGTATAAATATGTTTTGTAAATGTACTCCAATTCAAACTCACTTATCTTCCGACTACAATTTAATGAAAGTGGTAAAAATTGAAGGGGTACACAAACCTAATGAAAATAGAAAATGGGTTATTTGACCAAATTTTTAAAAAAAGAAAAAAAAATCCCGACAAAGGAATTGTTGATCATAGAAAGAGTAGCAGCCCTGATGTAACGTGCTTTCTACAACCAACAATGCAGAAGATCCGAGACACATTATAGTAGATTGTCCATTTATAAAACAAACATTTGATGGACTTTAATTACCATGCTTGGGGAGCATATTAAATACAATCAAGTGGCATTCGGAACGACCATGCCAAACTATATATAACTTGAAAGAATTTGGTGAAATAAGTTCTTTTCTATTTTTATTAGGTTTATGTATCCCTTCAATTTTTTCGACTTTCATTAAATTAAAGTTTGAAGGTAAGGGGTTTGATTAAAGATACATTTACTAAACATATTTATACAATGGACCTAGCTATTAGAGCATATACTTTTTTTAATTTTCAATATATATTAATATTTAAAAATTACTATTTAAAAAAAAATTTAAAGCTTCGAAAATCTTGTGAATAATATGCTTTAATAGATACAATATAATACAATTCAATCTGACAATAAACTAATATCTTCATTAATTCTCTCGGCAGTCATTTTCTTGAAGTTTTGGGTAAATACGGAACACCGAAACCAAAACTCAAACAAATATCACATTTTCATGAAGCTTTCCTAAGAAAATTAAACATATATAGAATTATTTTGTGCGGGTTTGTTAATAAAATAGTTTATCATATTACATTTTTTACTATATTATATATTATATGTTGTTAACTTTATTAGGGATATGTTATGAGCTCGTATAAATTACGCGTCAAGTGTTACATAGTAAATGAGACCACATAACCCATGTGTTGATCATTAATTAGTTTTATGCTAATAATTTTTTTTAAATCTAATTTATTATTTAATAAATAATAATTTAAATAAAAAAACGTAATCATATAATTTAAAAATACCATAATCTGATATGAAATCAATTAGTAAAAAAATATTAATTGGTTTAATTTGTGATTTAGTAAAAGATTTAATCTGAAAAAAAACGTATGAGCGTCACGTCAGCATTAATTTCGTATGTTTTAGTAAAGTATATAGATGCATGTTTAGTATATAGATAAAATAAGAATTACGAATTTAATAGTTCAACGGTCCACAAATCAGGTTACAACGACCCACCAATTAGTAGATCACAAGGACCCACAAGGGCACAAGGACCCACAAATCATTAGGTCAAAACGATCCGAAAATCAGTAGATCAGAATGATTACATACAAATACTAATTCGATATGAATAAGTATTATATTTGATTCTGACCAAAAGATTCAGAAATGTATGAATTTTATAATCCTCAAACACTCTAAATCTATTTATACATGTTTTCAAAGTGTCATCCTTTCAACATAATCGATATGGGAGAACAAAAATCATATTTTACAAAATAATAATGGTTTAGTTAAAAAAAGATTTATTAGCTTAATTCGTGATTTAGTAAAAAGTTTAATCCGAAAAAAAACGTGGGGGCGCCACGTCAGAATTAGTGTCTTTTGTTTTAGTAAAGTATATAGAATATATATGTATATTTATTATATTGCTAAAATAAGAATTACGAATTTAATAGTTCAACGGTCCACAAATTAGGTCACAAACGACCCACAAATTAGTAGGTCACAACGACCCACAAATCAGTATGTCACAACGATCCACAAATCAATAGGTCACAACGACCCACAAATTCATAGGTCACAACGACCCACGAATCAATAGGTCACAACGACCCACGAATCAATAGGTCACAACGACCCACAAATTCATAGGCCACAACGACCCACAAATTCATAGGTCACAACGACCCAGAAATCAGTAGGTCACAACGACCTAAAAATTCGTAGGTCAAAACGACCCAAAAATCATTAGATCAAAACAACCCAAAAATCATTAGATCAAAACGACCAACAAATCATTAGGTTAAAATGACCCACAAATTAGTAGGTCACAACAATCTACATACAAATACTAATCTGGGATGAATAAGTATTATACTTGATTCTGACCAAAAGGTCCAGAGATGTATGATTTGTATAATCTTCAAACCTTCTAGGTCTATTTATACATGTTGTCAAAGTGTCATCCTTCTCTGATAACTGACGTGGGATAACAAAATTCTTATTTTACAAAATAATTAAGGTTTAGTTAAAAAAATTATTGGCTTAATTCGAGATTTAGTAAAAGATTTAATCCGATAAAAAAGTGGAGCCTGAATTTTTTTACAAAATAATGAAAGATTCTGGCCATCTGTTAAACAAATTTTTTAAAAACATAAAAGAAGCCTCAATTTTTTTAAAATATTCTTATTATTTGTGCCTGATAATCTTTAATATTCATTTAGTAATTCGGCATCTATTTTTTAAGAATGACAAGTTAGTAATCTATCATAAATTTTGTAAGAGTAACATTTCAGTAAATATTTTACAAAAATGTTGAGGTGGCATCCCTCGTTGATTGACACGTGACATTATCCTTTGTTTTAATAAGTTATATAGAAGATGGGTTCCTACTCTAACCAGCAAAATAAATAAATTTGTTTCCTACCTATTAATTCTAATTATAAAAAGTTCATTGCATGTGGGTCGAATCAACAATTCTAATATTCTATACAGCTACTCGTCCCTCATGGATCTGATACTAGAATCTTTATAAATTATTAGTTTATTCACGTATAACTTAGCATGTTAAAATTAGATAGATTTTTAAGCATAAAAGAAGAGGTGGGTACGAAGTTGATGGAACCTATTCAAAGACCATGTGAGTGATCTTTGCGAAAAAGGGGAACGATGGTGTATACTTAGGGTGCATTCAATTAACACTATATAGAAATTTTTTAGAGTTTAAAAGTGTATTAATATTTAATATCAATTTTTAAAAGTCTATATAATTTTTTAAATATTGAAATAGTATTTAAAATTTTCTATAAAATTTTTATGGTATTTAAAAGTTTGTTGATTTTAAAAAAATATATTATTTAATTAATTTTGTAGGATTCTTTATTATTTATATACATTCTTAAATTCCATATAAATCTTTTTCCAAAACATAAGATTTCCACATAATCTATATTGACTCTATATAGTATTAAAATATCTCACAAAATCAGCAAATTTAAGAATCAGTCAAAATTTTTAAAAGTCCGGGTTGAATATATATATATATGAATGCAAATCTGAAGAAACTCGGATCAAGATATTAAACATGGAGGATGTATCAGACCCCCTTGTTTCACGCGAAGATGAGGACCAGGGTACGAAGAGTGGGAGTGCGTGGCAGCTGATCCAATCCTTGGTGGTCTACATCCCACGAGCCTTCGACGCCCAGCAGTGTTTTGTCACAACATTCACAGACTCTCAATCGTACCCATCAAACAACATCTCAGAATGGTCCCTTGAAGACGCCAGCGCCTTCCTCACCAGTCTCCCCTCCACCTCCTTCTTCCTCGGCTCCGCCGTCGGTGCCTTCCTCCTCACACCTCTCGCCGACTCCCGCCTTGGTCGTAAGAACGTGCTCTTACTCTCATGCCTTATAATGTCCATCTCCGGCCTCCTCACTTCATTCTTCGCCACCAACCTCTTCGTCTACGCCGTTCTACGATTCCTATCCGGAATCGGCCGTGCCTCCATCGGCACCTGCACTCTCGTCCTATGCACTGAGCTCGTTGGCCCTCGTTGGCGCTCCCACGTTGGCATCCTCAGCTTCGTCTTCTTCTGCTTCGGCTTTGCATCCTTACCCGCCATAGCTTACCTCAACCGAGATTTCTCTTGGAGGCGGATCTTCTTGTGGACTTCCCTACCTGCATTTCTCTACTCTTTCGTCATCTACTTCTTCGTCAGGGAGTCTTCCCGGTGGCTCTCCATTCATAATACAACTAGTTCGATCTACTCTTCCATGACAGTCTTACTCTCAAGAAAATGGGCGCGGCGGAGGTTATGCTTTGTAATGGTGATCACCTTCGGCCTCGGGATGGCATACTACGGAATGCCTCTAGGCCTCGGAAACCTATCCTTCAATCTCTACATTAGCGTCGCCATGGAAGCATTGATCGAACTTCCAGCCGCACTCGCTGCGTTCTGCCTTGTTGGAACGTTCAATAGGAAGTCGTCGCTTCTAGCGACGATGACGGTAAGCGGGATCTTCAGCATTGCCTGTGGCGCAGCCACTGGCTCCAGCTCGGTACTACAACTTGTGCTCGAGCTGGCAGCGTTTCTCAGCGGATGCACGGCGTACGACTTAGGGTTTGTTTATGTGGCGGAATTGTTCCCGACGTGTGTGCGGAACTCAGCTTTTGCGATGGCGAGGCAGGCGGTTGTGTTGGGTGGAGTGGTGGGGGTGGTGTTGGCGGCTGTGGGTGAGGCGCAGCATAATGAGTTGATAGTGTATGGGGGGTTTGGGGTGGTCATATTGGTGTGTGGCGTGTTTGTGGTGTGGTTGCCGGAGACAAAGGGCACTGAGTTTTGTGACACCATGGACCAGGAAGAGTGCAAGGCTGCAACCACATCGTTGGGTTGGTGTGTCTAATTAATACTCGACCTGGCTGTTTCAAGTTTGGCTGCAGGCGCCACAATTCATTGATTTGGGTTGGATGTTCGCAACTTTTTTTATATTATTATGTGTTTATGAAATATCCATGCCAAATAGAAGGTAAACTAGTTTATAACTCGCACCTTGCGCGGGTATATTTATTTATCGAAATTTTGACACTACTAGAAAAGCGGGTCTAAAGCGACACTTTAATAGCATTTAGTGACATCTTAAGGTGTCGCAAATATGTTCAACGACACGTTGAAAGGGTGTCACAATTTCCGTTGTCACAATTGGCATATGTGCCAATTGCGACACCTTAAAATGTCACATTAGTTAATAATTTTGCGACATTTATATCTATCATTGCTTTGAAACATTTGCGACACTTTAACATGACTGTCTTCGGTACTTTCTTTGCCTTTTAACACAACTATTTCTGACAGCTCAAGGTGTCACAATTTACAATTAAAAATTAATTTAACAATACGGTTCTCTGTCTACGACACCACTTGCAATAATATCAACTGACATGTATATAAAAAAAAAGGAGAATGCTCCAATACACAAGATTTTCATATTGATTACTTCACAAACTAGTAGAAATAAAAGAAAATTTATTACATTAAGAATTCTTGAGTAATATAGTCTTAATCATAAACATCCTTCAAAGAACATTAGATTAATTTACTATTATTACAAAATATCATGCACAAAAAGTCATACTATTCTTCAAATAAGTCATTCCTTGAACTCTTACTTCATGTCAAAGTCACAAATCCTTGCTCCTATACATTTGACCGTTTGTAGCACTTTGTTCCATACTCATAGACTATTGAGAACTTGAGCCCTTGCAGTGTTGATGAACTTGAGCCCTACTATTCTTCAAATAACATTAAATTAATTTACTTTGATGAACTTGAGCCCTTGCAGTGTCACATTTAAGCTGCCAAAGAACCTTATAGCCTGCAGCAAGGAGGATTAAAGTGTATCAAATTATGGGTTTGTGAACGAAAACGGAAACATCTCATTGGTGATTTGGATGCTTTATAACCACTGGGCTATCACAAGGGCCATGCATGGTTGTTCTATTAATCCCCTGTTCAGAAAATGACAATTGATCATAAGCAAAAAGTTGTATACTTTTATGATTAACATTTTAATATGAATCACCTATATTAGATAAGAAGCATTTAAAACAAACCACTGTTAGCAATTATTCACATTTTAATATGAATCTATTAGTACAAACAAACCACTGTCAGCAAAAAGTATAAAAGTCTATACTTTCATATCAAATTAGGAGGTGAGTTTGAGCAAAATGCAAGTATGTAATCAGCAAAAGCAAAAGCAAATTCCATCAAACATCTGTTGGTTTTTGTGATGCCGTAATGATATTTGTGGCTACAAAAGCAAAAGCTAACATTGTATAGCATATATACCTCATTAACAAGTTGAAATACTTTGTTTGGAGTTGCAGGAACTTCTTCCCCTCTTTCACCATCCTCAACATGTTCTTTGTAGAGGAAAGTAATATAAATCGGGAACTAAATAAGCAATAGATGTAGACTGAATATGAAATATCACCAGATTTGTGCTCAGTATATTTACCTCTCCTTGTGATCGGGATGAGGTAGATGCCTTCCAGCCGGGGCGGACCAAATTCTTCAGTAGACTCTTAGAAAGAAAAAGAATTAGAAGTTATACTTGTGGTAACTATTCAAGAAATATCTAAAAGGTCATTACCAGAAAACTTTCAAAATTTTATGATAGCTTTTTTTACTGGAGTGTTTCCTGAACAAAATGCACAAACTTTTACTATTAAAAAAATAAGCTTAGTTGCATTGGCATACATCATTTGTGTTATAGCCACTTTTGAGGATTTTTGAGCCAATCATGAAAAATGCAAGCAAGGAATTACTAACTGGAAGTCACACGCGAGCTATTTCAATCTCTACCCACCCTGGAACCTACTGTCATTTCAACTCCTTCATTTTGCTTCAAAATACTTGTTACTCTTCAAAGCTAGAAATCCGAAATAGGAAAACTACTTGCAAAAATATAGAAAAAATCGATATAAAAAGGAAAAAGAAAAGATTCAAACCTAGTACAGAGCACATCTTGATGGAGTGATCCTTGGCACTCGTGGCATTGCGTCCATAGCTTCCCAAAAAGTATCTCTAGATCAGCCACTGAAACTCAACCTTATTTAGTGCTTCAGATAAATTCCTTATTTTAGAATTGAGATTACTAATCTTACCCTTAGCAATTGCTTGCAGTAAAGTTCAGCTTCTCTTCCTTTACACTGTTCACAAAGAAGTTGATCATTGCCCCTGATTTAGTAGTAATAGGATATCAAACCATTTAGGCCAGAATAACAAAACTCAGCAATTTACAGAAAATGGCATAAGAGAAGCAATTTACAAAACTGTTCATGATGAATCTAAATAAGGAAGAAATTTGGACCATACATGATTCCGCCAACAAAGGAAGAATATCCGAAGAACTATGCATTCAAATATAGTTTTTAAAAAAGAATGAAACCACTTTCAAGACATGGCAACTGTTCATGATCAACAGAATCTGGACAATAATCAATCCAGAGACAACAAATGCTAGATCAATACCTGATTAATGCTCTACAACCAATGCAACTAAGTTGTTTCTTTGCAAATTTCATGAAGCCGCCAGCTGCAGGAGTAGAGATTGAAATAGCTCGCGTGTGACTTCCAGTTAGTAATTCCTTACTTTTTTTTACTCGATACCAACTAAATTGTGTTTTCATGAAGCAAACGGCTCCAATTCATCAACTTGCCATGAACACATGATTAATAGGCTTCAGTTGCCGGTTCCTTACAATTCAATAATCAATATGATTAGAAATCATTTTCATTTGTTTAAAATGTTCAAACAGACGTGTATTCAATTCCCAACACTAACCGTGCTCCCAAAGGAGAGGAGCGAAAGAAAGGAGGCGTTGGTTGAGGATGACAAGTGAGTTTAAGGTTGAAGACGAGATATGCGCAATATCAGCAGAGGGAAGGAGGAAGGAAGTAGAGTGCTGCATAACCTCCATAGCCGAAGACGATGGCAAGAGCGTATCTCTACTGTGGAGCGGATCTACGGCGAACGAGGTTTGCAATTTGCGAGTCCCAAACACAATGCCTCGAGGGTGTAACCTAATATTCGAATTAAATTTTAATATTGTGACACCTTACAGTAGTTAAAATAAAATAAAAAAGCAACACTCAAAGGTGTCGCTATTTGCGTCATTTGTGACACACATGTGTCCGAAATATGCGACTCATTAACGTGTCTCTCATACTGCCATTTGCGATACCTATATGTGTCAGAAAATTGCGATACCTTATGTGTCAGAAAATTGCGACACTTTAAGGTGTCGCAATTTTGCGAGAGTTTTGCGGATGCAAATTTTTTGCGACATAGTGTCGAAAGCAAAGTGTCGCATATAACCCGCATTTCTAGTAGTGTGAGTAATATGTCATGAATTTGTATATGCATGAACTAACGATATATTTAAAAAACATTATAATAGTAATTCAGTTATTCTCACGATAATAAAATATTTGAAATTAAAGAATTGTCTCATTATTTTGACAATAATTTTATTCTTATACAACATACCTTTTTTAAGCTTATAAATAAATTACCCTAATTATGCTCATGCATATTAATTTTGTTGCCAAAAAATTTAGCCACTACAAATGAGTAAGACGCAAAACGTTTGTGAGGGAAGATTCAACTTTCAAATATAAAAAATTAAAATAATATTTAAAATTATTAAAATAATGATTGAGTGAATTATAATCACAAAATTTCTAGTAAAATTAGCTAATATTTCTTAAAAAATTTATAAATTACCTATATTATACAAAATTAATTTGGATATTTAACATTCAACCAAATTTACGCATATAATACAAAAACCGGAATCATAACAAAATTGATTACTCGAATGAGATTATGCTTGTGGATAGTTAAAAAAAATAAAACAAATAAAAATACGAATATAAAAAATAAAAAAAACGTAACCACTTTTTTAGTCGAATCTGAATTAAAAAATGAATAAGAAATTTTTAATAGTAACAAATCCGAATTAAAAAAAAAAGAAATTAAAACTTGTAAAAAACGAATATGAAAAATAAAAAGCAATTTAAAAAAAAAAGAAGTATGTATAATAAAAAACGAATCTGAATGAAATTGTTTTAACAATAATGAAAGATTTTGCAATCGAATATTAATAAAAAACGAATAAGAAAATTTTAACAGTAACGTTTCCGAATCAAAATATAAAAAAATTGTAAAAAAAGTGAAATCTGAGTATTAAAAAAAGAAATTGTTTTTTAGAAAATATACTAAATCTGAATATAAAAAAAATACAATTCCGAGAAATTTTTCGAAAAGTAATATAAGATTTGCAATAGAAATTAAAAAAAAAAAAGAATAAAATTTTTTTTCTAGAAATCAAAGAAAATTCTTATGAAAGCTAATAATTTGAAGTCCATGTATGGATAAAATAAATCCTTAATTAAATACTTCTAATTAAGTTATTAGCTAATAACAAACGTGGATCTAAAATGTCTTTTTTAATTAATTTAGTATTTTCAATTAAGTTGTTAGTTAGCAAAATTTATACTCCAATATAATATTTTGTTAAACAAAATTTATTAGGAATAAATATGAAAAAGATTGTTTTTGGTTAAAAAAAAAAAAATTATATAATGAAAGGATATAATTAAAAATAAAGAAGATTATTGTTAGTAGATTTGTAAAATATATTGACGTGATCCTGAGTTGTTATAGATGGTTGTAGATTTGGTAACAAACAAAATCGTATTGTTATGACCGTAGGATACTGAACATGATGAGATGAAATTATTGTTGTTGAATTGACATGATGAGATTGAAAATATTTTAATTTTGAATTAAAATTGTAATTAAAATATGGTAAATCTGTAATTAAAATATAGAAAATCCGTAACTATTTGTCAAAAAAATTCTAGGTGGCATGGCTAATATGTTGACATGTGGACTAAGGGCCTGTTTACCTGCGGGTTTATAAACTTCATTTAGTTTATAAACCCGAGTTTTATTTGTTGGTGGGTGTTTACATGTAGATGGGTTTATTTTCGAATGGGTTTATTCGGGTTTATAAACCTCTAGAAAATAACCTCTTCAATCCAAGGTTATATTTTTTGGATGAGTTTATTTTTTCCATATACCCGAAATTGCCCTCATTCGTACCTTTACAAATCCGACCCTAACATTCACACCCGCGAAATTCCTTTCATTCAAAACAACCGCATTATTGTCGTCCACAACTATACCTTCGAGATTTGATTTTTCGATTACCCTCCTATTCATATATATATTGGATTATTCTTTAATCTTTTTAGGGGTAAAAATGTATTTTGCACTAAAATAAACCCAAAAAAAAACTTTAAGTAAACATCTTTATCGAAATAATATATATAAACTGATCGAGTTTATAAACCCGAAAATAAACCATAAACCCATATAAACCCATTTAGTTTATAAACCCATAAAAATACAAACTACTACTAAACAGGCCCTAAGAGGGTTGTGTTTTAGTAGTATATATAGATGATGTTACGAGGGAGAAAATTTTGCCTGACTTTCGCATTTGTAGAATATGAAAGGTATCAATAATTCAGCTCTCTCATTTTGCAATCAACACTTACAAGATCCAACAATAATAAAGCAATTTCATGGCCGGCTCTCGCATTTAAATAGAAAACCCGTGAACAACCATAACACACACACACACATATATAAGGATAAATATGATTATCAACATTATACATTATCCCTGCAGTTAGGCTCTTCAGAGGTATAACGGGAGAATTTAGCAAGGCATAACTTATTAAAATTTCAGGCTTTTATTAATCAGAAAAGAATGGACCGGTTGACCAATCAATGGAATTTGGTCGGGCGATCACCATTGTACAAAATAACTCATATATGAAACTTTCGAATGAAAACTGGATAAATAAACTACTAAGAAAAACAACCTATTTATACGAGGAGTGCTTAGTGTACGATGGAATTGTCCGTCGGATTTAACGTCATCGTGGCGAAGGACTGGTCCAGATAAGTGGGCTGAGCAGCAAGCTGATCCTGCATCAGATGGGCCGGATGGTTGAACATTGGGCCAGGTCCAAGATGACCCTGTTGGTTTGTTGGATAGGGGCAAGGCGGAGGAGGAACTGGGCCAGAGTGGGCTGGCGTCCAAGACTGGGCAGTAAGAGGCCCGCCAGTGAAGCTCTAGAGAGGGGTCCATCCGTAATTGGGCCAGAATACAACTCGTTGGGCTGGAGCTGAAGTGTTGGACCGGGATTTGCCCTTCCTGCCTCCGGACCGATTGCTGCTGGACCGGTCTGCAGTCTGCTGGATTGGAGGAGCTGCAGCAGACCCTGAAGATGGAGCAGTAGCGGCGGTGAGAGCTGCTGACGAGGATTTTCCGGTGCCATTTTGTGCCGCCATCCGGGTTTCTTCGAGAAGCAATTGAGAGCGGGCTTTGATAAAACTCGGAAGAGGATCCGTTTGTTGAATAAAACTCGCCACAACATTGTATTCAGACGGGAGACCCGAAATTAGTTGAAGCACCAAACGGGTTGCACGAACCGGTGATCCGACACCCTTTAGTTGATCTGCCAAGGACTTGAGATGCTGACAAACGGAATTGACGGAGGAGAAAGAGGATAACTTACAGTTGGAGAATTCGTGTTCAAGATACACCCCCCGAGTGTTGTTGTATTCCTGGAAAATATCCTTGACTCGATTCCAAGTTTGAAGCGCGGTGTCGTCGGAGTCAAGGATTTGAAGAAGGATGTCAAGTGAGACCGTACTGTATATCCATTGAAGAAAAGTAGCATTAACTTGAAGCCATAAGGAATTGTCGATGTCTGTAGGACGCAGAACTGATTCATCAATGTGATCAAGCACATTATGGGCTTTTGTAGTAACGCAAAATAAGGTAACCCAAGATGCATACGGAGTATCATGATCCAAAACAAGAGCGATATTGTTCTTGATATTCGAGATTCCGAGAGCAGAGTGGAAGGACGGACCTTCATCGTATAACAGTGCTTTACTTAAGAACCTTGAGGAGATTTCACACCCAACTCTTGCGTCTGGCCCACACCAGTCACCTATGCCCGGCCCACCTGCGTCTGGCCCACTCCCACTTGTGATGGCCCCACCTGTGCTTGGCCCACTCCCACCTACATCTGGCCTAGTCGCTTTATCCAACCCACGCTCTCCACGGCCTGTTGATTCTCCAATTTCAACCAACATTCCCTCCAGCCCTTTCCCTTCCCTTATAGGCCCGCTTGATGACTCCAGCTCAACTCCCATTCCAGGCCCACCTGCAAATAACAACCCAATTAATATCCCACATCCCTTACCTGAATTTTCCAGCTTCACTCCTCCCCTATACAATCTGTACCAGCACAACTTGATGCCGTACCCACCCGACCTCAGTCCCAGAGTCAATCCGGTATTGTGAAACCCAAACCTATCTTGGATCTATCCGTCTCCACTACCCCGTCTTCCTGTCTTATCTCACCCATACCCAAATCACATAACCTAGCTCTCCAAGATCCGTATTGGAACCATGTCATGCTTGATGAATATCGAGCCCTTGTGCGAAATAAGACCTGAGTTCTGGTTCCTCGTCCTAATGATGCTAATATTGTGCGGTGTATGTGGATCTTTCCACATAAGTACAGGTCTGATGGTTCTCTGGAGCGGTACAAGGCTCGTTTGGTTGCCAATGGATGCTCTCAATCGATTGGGGTGAACTGTGATGAGACCTTTAGCCCAGTGGTTAAACCTGCTACAATCCGCATGGTTCTTAGCATTGCGGTATCTCGTTCCCGATCCATTCACCAGCTCGACGTTCACAATGCTTTTCTCCATGGGCATTTTAATGAAACGGTCTACATGTTTCAACCTCCAGGTTTCCGTGATACCTCTCGCCCTAATCATGTATGCCTTCTCCAAAAGTCCTTATATGGTCTCAAACAGGCTCCCCACGCTTGGTTTCAACACTTTGCAAGCTTCCTGACTCACATTGGCTTTATTGGCAATAAGAGCGACTCTTCTTTTTTATTTACCGACAAGGCACTAACACTGTGTATTTGCTGCTTTATATTGATGACATCATCTTAATTGCATCTTCTGATTTGCTGCGAACTCATCTGATTATGCATTTAAGCAAGGAATTTGCCGTCAACGATTTGGGCACATTATCTTATTTTTTGGGCATCTCAGTTCGTCAGAGTTCTTCTGGATTGTTCTTGTCCCAAGAAAAATATGCTCGAGATATAGTTGAAAGAGCAAAGATGACAAATTGCAAACCTACAATCACCCTTGCAGAGACATCAGTTAAGCTGAGCGCATCTTCTGGCTCACCAGTCAGCGATCCAACTCCCAGATATTAGTTTTGCAGTTCAACAAGTCTGCCTTTTCATGCATGACCCCCGGGAACTGCATTTTGCCGCCCTCAAGCGTATCATCCGCTATGTTGCTGGCACTTCTAATCTTGGTATTACCATCTCTCCCTCTCCCAAATCGGACTTAATTGCCTATACAGATGCTGATTGGGGAGGATGTCCAGACACTCGCCGTTCAACTTCTGGGTATTATGTATTTTTCAATGACACACTCATCTTCTGGTCAGCAAAGCGTCAATCTGTGGTCTCTCGATCTAGTGCTGAAGCTGAATATCGCGGAGTTGCGAATGTTGTCTCTGAGATTTCTTAGCTACGCAATCTGTTGCTGGAACTTGATTGTTCCTTATCTATAACCACGGTTGTTTACACTGACAACATCTCTGCTACCTATCTTGCCAACAATCCTGTTCAGCATCAACGAACCAAGCACATCGAACTTGACATTCATTTTGTTCGCGACAAGGTTCCCCTGGGTCACATCAAAGTTCTTCATGTGCCTTCTGCGTTTCAGTATGCTGATATCTTTACCAAGGGTCTGCCTCGACAGTTATGTTATTCTTAGACTTTCGGTCCAGTCTTACTGTTCATCCTCCATCTGTTTCGACCGCGGGGGTATGATAGATTATTGTAAATAACGTAAATAGAGGTCCGTCCTTTGTAATTATTGTAAATACGTTTACCCTAATAATATTACCCATCTGATGATGGAAACCCTAAGGGAAATATTATCACGTTCTCACCGTATGGAATAATATGATTTTTCAGACTGCTCCAACTCAGCCTTATAATGTTCAACAGTCTCTCTCTCCAAATATGTGTTTGATTATAAAGTTGTGTCTTCTACCATGGCTACGTCCACGCCTACTCAAGTTCATCCGGCTTCTTGGACTCCCTTGGGGCATGGTTTTCTCAAAGTCAATATAGATGCAGCACTCTTGGGTCTTGCAGCTCGGTGTTGTGGTAAGGGATTCTTACGGTTTTGTAGTAGCCGTTGGTGTCAAATGCATTCCCATGGCTCATCAACCACTGACTGCAGAGCTGGAAGCTATGATCTTTGGAGTAACGTTATTGAAGGAATTAGGAGCAACTATGGTTACTGTTGAAACAGATGCCCAGATGTGTCTTCAGAGTGCAGTCTTGAGATCAACATGATGACGACAAGACCTATGATGTAGCTTTGGCGGGGGACTAGCGTTTGTTACCTTCCTTTTTCTCCTCCTGCACTTGTTCTTTTGTTAGGAGGTCTGGAAATGTAGTTGCAGATCAGGCAGCTAGATTAATTCCTGCCATTGGTTCTCAATACGTGTATCTCAAATTTTCCTGATGCCTTATTGGAACTTGTAGAAAAAGATATCTAATATTATCAGTAGTTTCCATTCGGAAAAAAAAGATGGCAAAGAACGAAGAACCCTTCTAGTTCTCTCAATTGCCGCCCTCATCTCCAACGAAGACATTATATCCCTCTACCACCGCTCCAATTACAGTGGAAGTCACTGCCAGCTCCAAACACACCGAACCCTCTCCTTCCTCTTCTTATGTTCTCCATTCTATATATTTTTACTTGAATCTGCATGGTAATTGGTTTGATTGGTTGATTGTTCTTTTGCATCTCGTTTTTAGGTTTTCTGATTGCTCCATTCTGTAGGTTCAAACTGAAGATGGATATCTACTGGCTCTACAATGAGTGCCTTCTCTATTTGACGATTTACGTATGTTAAATGGCTCTCCGAATTTTCTTAACTCTGGGCTGTTTATGGTGATGACTCTCTCTCACTCCCTATTACGTACAATCGTATGAAGATTGGATTAGATACTGAATTAGCAGATGTACTACGATTACTATTGATTAAAGTAGATGTGAATTTGGTTGTTTCACGCTAGGTATAGATTGTCTTGTCTTATCAATGTTTGAACAACCAAAACTTAACTCATGGTACTTGGACACCAATTCTCCATTCCTCTCGCCCAAACTTAACTTAAAGACTTCATCTCTCTTAACGAACAAGAGATCTCCAGGAATGTTGTATCTGACATGGTATTGGTATCCAAGGCCCATATGAAGCCTTGGTTTTTAGCATTGACCGTCCACAAGCCCACCGAAGATCCTCCATCAAGTGTCATCAACTTGGCTACAACATAGGGCTTGAGACAAAAAGATGGAGAAGAAATAGTAAAGATGCATGGTAAAGATGGTAAGTATTAAGAAATTAGCTCATTGGCCAAAATATGGAGAAGAAACAGTAAAGATATATGGTATGTGTTAAGCAGGTTATGCTTACCCCACAGTGAAGTCGAGCTGTTGACCGGTTTCTGAGGAATCTGATTTTACTTGAATACTAAATGCTACATTGTATCTTTCACCAAAAAAAAAATGCTACACTGTATCACATTCAATTATGAGCTTGTTAGTGTGACCCTTATACATTAGCTTACCTTTGTTCAGGGATAGTAACAGTGTCAATGGAGTAAATGGCAAATGCACTTTCTGGTGATTGATTTAGTAAGTTTTGTGAACTTTGGTTGATGAATGTAGACCAAGTTTTCTAATTTTAGCTTGTCTTGATCAAGTTCAGTTACTTGTAGTTTGATAGGTTGCTTAAGTGAAATTATTTTAGTGTGACTTCCCCATTTTCTATTTTCATGTTAAAGGAAGTGAAAATTTTATATTAGAAAATATGATAAAATGAAGTACTATTTTCATTATTTCATTGTATGTGTCTTGGTTCTCTTCGAAATTGCTTTGTGGTTTCCTGCAAACGTTTGAAACAATCGTTTCTTCCTTATCTTTCTTGACAACACCATGTTCAGTTCTCTGAAACTAATTTTTCATGTTTCGAAACCAGTAATACCTTCTTATTTATATATCAAACTGTTTCCACCATTTAAGGGTTCTGTTTGTTTGGGATTTTTGAAGAAAGCTGGTATAGAAGATGAACTATTTTCTTTGATGAAATGGAAATTATTTCAAGATCACCATGGGAAGAGGATTGACCTCTAGTGCCCATTTAGCAAGTTATAAACATTTTATTACTCGGTGTAGTAAGAAGAACTATAATGAAAATGGGGGATGGAAATTTAGCGAGTTCAAGAAAGATAAGCTTGTCACCAATCTGATGAATTGATTGCATGTCATCGAGTTGATGAGTTGATTCCATATAAATTTTATTAATAGACTTTCTAACTTGTGAAAAGAAGAACAATGAATCATCTTCAGCTTGATCCTAGCCGATGATTTTGTGCAGTAGGCCTACTATTTCTACTGCTTGTGGATGATTGGAAGAATGCGGAGAAGTTCATCAAACAAACGTATTTACATATACTGTATCGCACTTCAGAGGACATGTTTGCATATTGGATTGCTCCGATAGGTTAGAATGGTTAATACAATAAGCTGTTTTTTGAAATGGATTAAATTATCTACAAGAGGCTTTCTATTTGAGGTTCAGTCCTCAAGGTCAAGAAGGCAAAACTATATGACTTGTAATCTTTTGAGTCCATGAAATACTCCTTTTTCTTTTTAGAATTCTTTTAATCTTGTTGATAAATATTTACAACAAGCTTGTTGTTTACCTCTATCGATAACTGCAAGTGATTAAATTGCGTGCTTGACTAACACCACTAAGAGCTACCCCTCTAGCCTTTGGAAAGATCGGTCTACCAACACCAAAAGTTGGGCAAAGATCCTTGGTATTCATCTTAGTAATGCTGATTAATGTTCCCTGATGTATTAGTTTCTCTTGAACTCAAGGCAAGCGGCCTCTTGTAAATCCCTCTCAGTTACTTTATAAAAAATTTTTCAAAAAAAAAAATTGCGTGCTTAAGCTATAATTCGTTCTTGTTTGCTATATATACACGGCGTATATGCCATCAAATATGTCAGATATATCAAATAGTATATACCCTAGATATACATCATCTAGGGTATATAGTACCAAATACCCTAGATCTTCAAACGCACATAAAATGACTTGATTGTTTCCTGAAGTGTATACACCAAATGTACAAATTAAACGCTTGAGGTATATACTATTATACCAAATACATCTCTAACCTTCAAGCCAAATGAGATCCGGGGTATGTAGTCCCAATTATCCGGCGTATGTGACCTCTTTTTTAGTAGTGCTCGTTATCCGGAATGCAACGGTGAATCACTTGATCAAATGCTTCCAAAGGTATGGATCATCCCAAACATAGTGGCAAGCCTCAAATCACACATTTTTCCGTTATACCTTAGTATAATATGGATCCTCAAACCAAGTAGTTCAAAATATCTACAAACCATGGCTTAAAAGAACAAATCTTGAGAAGGTTTTAGACTCCCTCTACCGCATATATGGTAAGTTGAACGGCTGGTACTAGTTTTATATCGGGCCATTCTTAGCTCTCTGGTGGAGGTATAAATTCACCGCGGGTGCATTGATTTTCAAATGCGGGTACGACATAGTATGGCTGCGGGTGCGGCAGTCTGGTGCGTTGATTCTTTAAGGCAAACACCACAACCAACATCTCATTCTCAGTGGTGGAGTAGTTTCTTTACGCCGTATTCAAGGTCATGGAGGCATAATGTATCACATGAAAATCACTTCCATATTTTGGGCCTAGAACTGCTCAAAACGCGTAGTCGCTAGCGTCACACATTATCTCGAATGGTCAGGACCAATTGGGTGCTTGAATGATTAGGAATTTGTCAAACATTTCTTTAATCGGTCGAATGCCCCATTGCTCACATAAGGGGTGCATAAATCTTGGAAAAATCCTTGATTAGCCCGCATGTAGAAACATGCATGCCCTAAGAAAGAGCGAACTTCATGCACATTAGCAGGATAGGAAAATGATTCAACTACGTCAATCTTTGTCTTATCGAATCCAATACCATTTGCAGAAATAATATGAGCCAACATAATTCCTTATTCAACCATAAAATGACACTTTCCAGAATTTAGCACTAAGTTAGTTTCAACACTACTTTTTAGCACAAGTGTCAAGTGTTTTAAGCATGCATCAAAATCATTTCATGCACCGTAAATCATCCATGAATACCTCAATAAAGTTATATATATATATATATATATATATATATATATATATATATATATATATATATATATATGATAAGATACTTATGATACAATGTTGGAAAGTACCTAGTGCATTACATAGTCCTAAAGACATTATGTGGTATCTAAATGTGCCAAAGGGATATGTAAAATTTTTCTTCTCCTGGTCCTCTAGTGCTATGCGTACATGTAAATAACCTAAGTATCCATCTAGAAAACAACAGTAAGGATGTCTTGTAAGGCGCTCTAACATTTGGTCGATAAAAGGTAAGGAGAAGTGATCCTTTTCAGTTACCGCATTCAAGTTACGGTAATCAATATAGACTCTCCAGTCTTTTTGTGTCTGGCTAGGAACCAACTCACCTTGTTGGTTTTCCACCATTGTGATCCCTCCCTTCTTATGGACAACTTTAATTGGGTAACCCATTGAATATCTGATATAAGGAAGATCATGTCGGCGTTAAGAAGTTTCAAAACTTCCTTCTTTACTACCTCCATCATAGGTGGATTGATCCTTCTTTGTGGTTGTCTTGATAGATGGGCTTCATCTTCTAGAAAAATCCGATGGATACATGTGGAGGGACTAATTAACTTGATGTTGGCTATAGTTCAACCCATCGTTGTCTTATGCTCCTTCAATGTTTCCACTAGCTTCTCCTCGTTTTCCTTCGAAAGCTTACTAGACACAATTATCGTCAAAGTGTTGTTATCTCAAAAAAGGGATACTTGAGATGGATATGGAGATGCTTGAGTTCAAAATTAAGGGCATGTACAATAGATGGAACAAGCTTCTCGCTTGATGTTAGCAAATTGGGGTCAATGCCTAGTTGAACAACTAGAAGCTTACCGTATGCATCTATTTGGGCTAGAACCTCATGCATGTTAGTTTTCAAAGCATATTCGATGTGGCACTAATCTATATCACCCTCAATAATAGACTTGAACTCATCAATTTCAATGGTAAGTTTTCCAGTCATATAGTAAATTTTTGTTCTAGTGGTTTTCAAGAATGGTCTTCCTAACAATATAGGAGCAGCATGGATCGGCTCAGGCCTTTGAGGTCCATAACCTCTAGAATTCCCCTCGGTATTTGGATCATCTTTCCCTTAGGGGCATATGTCGGAAGGGTGAAATGGATCATCACAAAACCCGCATGCCTTCAGTTGTTGAGGGGTCACTAGTAACGTTAACCTCTTCACCATCTCTTTTAGCTTAACAATGACATTTGCAGCTTCAAGGTGGTTGGGGTTTACAACATGGACTTTCCTTTTGGTAGAAGTTCTACCAAAGTCTTTTGTTCCTTCTTCCATCTCTTAGATTATTTCAATTGGCAAGTTCTAGAGTAGTGTTGAGGATGTTACCTCCACATGCGGCATTGATGATCCTTCTCTCGTTGTCTAGTAGTCTATTGTATAAGCACAAAACCAGCTCCTGGTTTGTGTAACCATGTAATAGACAACTTTAGCAAAATCTTGGAAATCGCTCATAGTACTCATATAGGGTCTCGTCCACTGCTTGCTCAATGTTGCTTATAGCCTTTTTCAAGCTATTTGGTTTCTTCAGTCGACACTACTTTTCGAGGAAAGCCTTGTGTAGGTTGTACCAATTGTCTATGCGTCCAATGGGTAGATTGTCGTATCATTCATCGACTGCATCCTTGAGGGTGAATCCTAAAGCGCTCATTTTGATTTGCTCATTAGTGACGTTGGCCGGCTACTTGATCGTGCAAACTATGTGGAATTTCCTCATATGTTTGATCAGATCTTGCCCACTTAGTCCATGAAAGGACGGGAAGTAGGTGGATCAATGATGGCTTCAACTCAAAGTTGACGACCTCTCCTATTGCGGGAATGGTCACGACGAAGGGTTGATGTGCCAAATTTGGTTGTGTCAGCTACCGAAGTGTTTGGTCCGCCATTACAACTCTTGGGGTTGATATTCTCTTCGGTTTTGATGGAGAGTTCTCTAAATTTCTAGATTCAAGGAATTAAAAGATGTATTAGTAGCACGAGTGTGAGCCATAAATTAGGTTCAAACCAAGATTGTTAACTAATCAAAACAGAATAATGTAAAGCAGTGAAAGTCTCCCCAGCAAAAGCACCAAATTTGACAAGGCGAATTTTCTTGTTATGCCTATCAAAATGTTTATCCTAAACGTACCTGTTACGCTAAGGATGTGTGCACGCAAAAGCTTTAAATTTATAACTCGTTATATTTCTCCTAACTCCCAGCGAACCCGCAGTGTACGGGACGTTTGTAGTAGGGATAGTATTCCGAGGTCGAACACAAAGACTGAGGCGAGATTGAATCGGTTAGTGACTAAGTTTAGTGAAGATCTAGGCCAAGAAAGGGGGAAGAAATAAAGAAATGAAAATCTCAATGTTTTTGGTTTGGTTTTAAGGTGATCAATCAAGGATCACAAATCATGCGGAATCAACAAACAACTAGGCTAACAAAACGAATAAACAAGCAAACAAGAGATAGACAATCAAAGAGAGAAAAGCGGATTCTAGGGGTTGGAAATTCCGGTTATGGCATAGGACTCAAGCTATCTAGTCATTCCTTGGATTAACTACAATATGTTGGGGAGTGAGTGTTTCTAGATTGGGATCAATCACCGGGTAGGTCTCATGGTCCACTAGTCCAATCCTAATGTCTCATCACCGGGTAAGTCTCAAAGAGCCTAGGGAATGGAATTCTACAAACCGGATTGTCGCCTAGGGGTCTAACCTATCCTCACCGGGTAGGTCTCGGAAGGGTAAGTCCTAAACAACTATCCTAGCACACTTAGTCCAATGGCGGCTTATGAGGCTCACCACTACCTAGAGTTCATCATCTTCGAAATCTAAGAGTAAGAATCACCGGGTAGGTCTCTTCTAACACTTAGTTGCTAACACTAGGTCACCCTAGGATAGATTTAACTCAACAAACACTAGGATTTTAACATTCTAACAATCTAGAACTTAGATCCATCAAATCAAACGAACAAGGCAAACCACAGGGTGTTCTACCCTTCCACGGCCGTGGACTGGCAAGAACGAACCGTGGACTCCAACAGTAGTTCAGTTCATATAGATGAATCATCCAAAGGCAAATCTAAGTCCGTCCTATCATAGTCCTAGCCATAACCATTCTTTCCTTACCCTAGAATCGTATCTATTTAGCCTACAACATACATCATCACAATCGAAATCATCAAACATAAAATCATGGCTTCCATTTGCAAGATAATGAAGAGAAAGAGATGAACAAGTGAAGCAATAAAAACCAAGCTGAAAATGAGATTAGAAAGACTCACAACCCTTCAAAAGAAGGTTTAATCGATTCTTACAACCCTAGAGAACGATTCCGAAAATCTTCACTACAAAACCTATCAAAGACTAGAAATGGTGTGTTCTTCTCTTCTTCTCTAATGGAGCTCTTCTTCCTCCTCCTATGGTAGCTCTCCTCCAAGCTTCCCTTGAGAGAATCTCCTTCTTGAGAGTGTGGGAGAGAATGTGGATTTGATTGGATGATGGTGGATTAAAAGATGCCCCCTCTCAGCCTTGCAGGACCACTTTTATACTACAACCTTGCTAGAGTTGGCAATGAGATCGTGGCACAGCTGTCACAATCGCCTGGCAAAAACCACGGTTGGTTTCCACGGCTGTGGTCCCTCCAGTGACCGTGGTTTTGGTGTTCCTGCACTATATGGATCATCAAGCCACGATTTGGTGCATGGCATGCATCAACAAGGTCCCATGGGTCTTCCTTAGCCTCTAGCTTGCGTCCTAATGAGTCCGAGGGTGTGTCATCTTGATGAACGATCCTCAAACGTATCTTTTAAGCTCCTAAATCTCCCAAAATACCTACAAAGCAATGCAAAAGTCCGTGTAGACGTCTATCTCGACAAAATACGTGAATTGAGTGCAAACGTCGTGAACTAGTGCTAAACCATGCATGAATGAGTGAGGAATCTATCTAAATAAGTGTCTTATCCTAAGTCATAAATCGTGTTATCAGTACCTACCAAAAATAGTAAAGCAAGTAAGGATAAAACCCCAAAGGACACAAAAATGTCAAATTATTTCGTATGTCAAAATTACCAACTAGGAACCAAGGGGGAATTTTGATATTAGAATGTGACAATATGAAAGAAAATGTAAAAAGGTTATGCAAATGAAGTTTGTTTATAATATTAGAAAAACCATCGCACTTAACAATTATTGACTTCAGCAAGAGATGTGGTTGATCATTGTTTTATTGAGTTCTTGCCGATTGTTTGTTCTTAATCAAATCGTAAGCAAATACCATTTCTACCAGCCTCAATATTGTTTCTTATTATATTCTATCTGTAAACCTATATGATTAAATAAAAAATAACATTCAAATAACGATTAGTAATACACATGCGATATAAACGACCCATTACTAAATGTATGTAGCTAGATCTCTATCACGAAGAACACTCACAACCTGCTCATGTAAGACGTAGTTGCTACTAGAAAAGCAATATGAACTTGGAATTGACAATTCCTAGCGATTTGGATAAAACCGAAGTATCTAGATGATCAAACTAGCTGAAAATGTAAGATCCAACAAGAAATTAAGCACAAGGGAAATAACACAAAGACAATGAAACTAAAGATTCTATGGAAGGAAGAATTTGCAACGTCTACAAGATAACGGCTAGAAGAAGATCCTCCATAGAAGATTATAAAAGACTCATCGGTTGAAGATGAAGAAACAGAGCTTACAAGTGAAAGAATCCAAGTCATCTTCATTGATCCAAAAGTTTATCTTCCTCTTTGAGCGTACTTAAGTTTATTTGTTAGAATGAGATAAACACAAGAGATACATTAGCATATCATCTTAGTGTTATACTCAAGTGTGTTACTCTACGAAGTAACTTGACTATTATTGTTATAATAGGAGTTGACTAGATCGTAGCATTGAGGCTACATTAAGAGAAGAAGGGAAACTCTTCTAGGTTGTACCTAGGAGTCACAACAAGCAGATAATAGGTAGTTAGAATCCTGGGGTCGGAAACCCTAAGCGGAGAGTAGGCTGTTAGGGCCGAACTTCGTTAACATATCGTGTGTCGATCTTTTAATTTCCGCACTTTCTATCGCTTATAAAATCTTCTGCAAATTTCGAAGTCAAGGCCTTGAGATCCACTTCAAAGCCTTGAGAAACAGTTTTGTCACTAAGCATAAAGATCGACTTCAAGGCCTTGATATTTAATATTGCGAAAATTCTCATACTTTATTCAACCCCCTTCTAGAGTATTTATATCCTTATTAATACCCTACCCGGTTCTTTAAAAGAGTCTAAAACTAATTTCTAGAAATTGAAAGCGATAGATGTCCACAATTAATGTCTGAATTTATTTCTTCAAAAGCCTTTAATCGTGGACACGATGGGTCTCAACCATAGGTGTGGAGAGAGGAATAGAAAAGTCATATCTTCATTGGGCCAGTCTTCGTCTTCTGTCAAGGAGTAGCTCAAGAACTCACCGCGGGTACTGTGGAAGGGATCCACGTGTGCGGCTAGTGTGTATTGTTGGTGTCGAGGATGGTCCCACATCATACTCCTATTCTTGAAAAGGATTTGTCCATAAATCCGCACCATGCTTATCACTAATCACATAGAAACTCAAGTTTCGTTGTGGTAAAGACTTCAGTATCCATTCTCCTGGAGGATCCCTCGAAGTTTGTAACACATGTGCTTTAAAGAAGTGCACTACGACACTTGACAGTAGTAAATTTCGGTCGAAGTATAATAACCTCGGGCAAGATTTTGTGTTTGGGTTGGCCGAGATGTCTATTGATCGTCCACAAATCACTTTCGGTGATGAAAACTGAGAATAGGCCGCAATCCCATCCTTTTGTGGTGGTAATGTCTTGAGACCTCCGAGATCAAGTAGAAATTCAATGCCTATTCGATCTGTCATGTCCGCCACTTTCCTACAATGAAACTTACTTGCTTCTCGAAAGGCAACGGTATAAGATCGAAAGAAGTTAAGGAAAACAACCTAACTATATAGTCATGACAACTCAAAGATAGATAGGAGTAGTAAATTCAAGATTCCTTAAGTACACATCGCTTAATGAAATCACTCAATGACATGAATGGTATAACTTGAAGATCCATGGGTGTATGCTCAATCTACAATTTTCCTTTGGCAACTAGAAGAGATCTTGAAGATGGAACGACGGTGGCTGCAGAAGGTCGAGATTCTTGTAATCTCGGGTGAGACTGAGGAATCTCGGCTGAGACTTCACAGTTTATCCGAGATTCTACATTGTAATGTCTTCGGTCCAATTCTTTGTTCAATGCTCAATCCTTGCTTTCCGTCGTCTACTTCTCATAGGTCTCAATGATCTGTAAAGGAGTCATGGGTTTTAGTTTTACCTTTTTACCATTTAATTGTGAACTTATACTTATTTGTATGGCCATCATGCTCCACTTTCCGATCAAACTACCAAGGGCGACCTAGCAAAATATGGCAAGCCTGGATAGGCACTACATCACATAAATATCATCAGTATAATGTCCTAATGTGATAGTCACTCTAGTTTGCTTGTTGACTTTCAAAGTACCACAAACATTCATCCATTTCAACTTATAGGGCCTAGGGTGATAAAAAGTGTAGGAAGTTGCAATTTAGTAATCAATTCAACACTAGCAATATTACAACAACTACCTCCATCGATGATTATGTTACACATCTTTCCTTAACAAGACATCTAGTATGAAAGAGATTTTCTTGTTGGTTATCTTCACAAGGAGATGTATTAACATGCAAAGTTCTCCTAGCCATCAAAGATTCTCCATGTTCATATTCACAACTATCATCACTTTCACTAGCACTTTTTAGGTTATCTTCACTTTCATAATCCCCTCGTTGATTAATGAATAAAACCTTATTGTTAGGACAATCCTTTTTATAATAACCTCGACCTTGAAATTTAAAACACACAATATCCCTTGAATGTAAAGTAGAGTTAGAAGTGCTCCCTTTAGAGTACCTTGAAGGCTCATTCAAAGGGCGAGAATGTGTCCGCTTGGGCGAAGCTTTTAAGGTTTATTGGTTGTCGCTCTTTCTACGAGGCTCATCTTTTCAGGGATCTCGGTTAGAACCTCGGCCAAGATTGTCTCGATTCGGCCGTAATTTATGTTGTTTCCAGGAATTCGTCTCTTGGTCTCGTTGTTTGAACTTCTTCTCCACTTTAATAGTCAAATGCAGTAAGTTAGTCATATTATCATAATGATATAAATGAATCTCATTGGCTAATGATGGATGAAAAATTCTTAGAAATAGAGTCATAATAGACTCTTCATCCTCATGGATGTTGGCCTTGACCATTGTCATTTGCATGGTGATGTAGACCTCTTCCACACTCCGGGTTCCTTACTTGAAATTATCCAGCCTTTTCCTTGCTTCTCTAGCATAATATGGGGCATAAAACTTCCTCTCATCAACGTTTTTATTTGATCCCAAGCATTGTTGTTTGGATCTAGTGTTCGCCTCCTTTCTTTGATGAGATGATCCCATAAAACTAAGGCATATCCTTTGAATTCCAACACAACAAGTTGGACTTTCCTTTGCTCGCTAAAGTTATGACAAGACCAAATTTGTTCAATTTTATTCTCCCAATCCATGTAAATGTGTTCGCTCCAAATGGTGTGTGCAAGCTTTAAATTTATAACCCAAGAAGTATGCTTAAAACAAGGATGCGAACCCGCAGTGTACGGATCAATTATAGTAAAAGAAAGAATTCCGGAGTGTCGATCTCAGGGACTTAGGTGAAACAAAGCAAGTATAGGTTGTCAATATTGCAACTAATCACAAAAGCAATTAAAACAATCAAAGATGATAATAAGGTCAATTAAAGGAAATATGCAAATTCTAGGGATTAAAGCATCCAGTTGTGGTTCCAACTCAAGATCTCAAGATAAGCGGACAAAGCTAAGATTTTGCAAAGGGAAGGTGTTACTAAAGCGGAATAGATCACCGGGTAAGTCTCACTACTCACGATTCCAAGCCAAAGAACCTATCACCGGGTAAGTCTCAAGGTACTAAGGAAAGGAACTATAATCTCAAACCAACAAACCAACTAAGAGAATAGAATCAACCTTTACCGGGTAAGTCTCAGGCTAACTCACGAAGATGGAATGAAGGCACACTCAAACCCCAATAAAGGATAAACCTTTATTACCTACAATTATGATCATGGGTAAACAAACTAAGGAATTACCGGGTAGGTCTCATCCTAGGCTTGCATTGAACCAGGAAATGTGTAATAAAAATAAGATTTGGCAAACTTTAACACTTAACTCTCAGTTACGAATCAGAAAAGGTCACCTCGGTCAGTCAAATTCCACCCCGGCCGAGATGTTCATCGATTGAACGAGATGTTCTAAGGTTAAGGATAAAGACTCGAGCTTTCAGGGTCCTACTGGGATTTAAGATTA
Source organism: Fagopyrum homotropicum (assembly GCA_033239125.1). Taxonomy (NCBI): domain Eukaryota; kingdom Viridiplantae; phylum Streptophyta; class Magnoliopsida; order Caryophyllales; family Polygonaceae; genus Fagopyrum; species Fagopyrum homotropicum. The sequence continues at coordinate 56,584,223 of BSWB01000002.1, read as the reverse complement.
TTCTATCATTGTTTTTCCCACAACTTTTTGCCAATCACCCTAGAATCGCACAAGAAAATTAGCCACTCATCATCATGAAAGCAATAATCAAATATATGGGAAGAGAATGAATATTGGAACACAAAAACCTTAAGATAAAGGCTTCAATAACTGAATCAAATATCAAACAAACAAGCGTTCCTTGGATCACAAATCCAACAAGACAATCAAACAAGAAGGGAATCTAAGAAAGTCTTACAAAAACCCTTCACAAAAGCTATAATAAGCTATCAATCCTTCCTTGATTGATCTTCAATCTTCCTTCCTTCCTTCAAAACTCTGAAAAAATTCCTTAATTTCTGGATGCTATTAGCCCTCTAACCATGGTTGAACTTGTGGAAAATCCAACCCTTTATATAGGAGAATTATCTTCCAAAGATAAAATATCTTAAAAAGATTATTTCCTAATAAAATATATCCATATCTCATAAATAGATCCCTAAAATATATGATCTTCCTTCCAGAAATCCAGTCCAAAAATATAAGATCTCTCCTTTCAAAAATAAAAGATCTCAGCCAAATAAAAAAATATCTCTCCGCGTGAGGGTGTTCGCCTCGGTCGGGGCACTCCTCAGGATCACCTCGGTCGAGGTGACACTGTAGCTGACCGAGGTGAATCTCAGCTGAAGGTGAAATCTCTCAAATTTGGTCTAAAGTAAATCTTTAATCCATTTCCATGCTTCCTGGGTTCTTCCTTAAGCTCCTGAATGTAGCTCTAATGACTCCTTAGCTCCTTTAACTCCATTTTGATGCAAAACGTGCCATTTTACCTACGATTACAACGAAACTTGGTGTAGACCTCGATTCCCGTAAAGGTAGATGAAACGACGATATAATCACATAATATACATCCAAACATGCAGATCATTGAAGATAAAACGTCTAAACAAGTCCCAAAATATAGACTATAATTCATGCTATCAAAATACCCCATACTTGTTCCTTGCTTGTCCCCAAGCAAGTTCCAAATCTTAAGTACAAGATAAAATGGATTATAAGTCATAAAGGATCAATGAAAAGTGTTTCAAAACATTTTTATGGTGTGCTCCACTCATAGATCACTCTAATAGAATGCTTCATGGAATTTAAAATCAAAATATGATCAAAACATTTTATAAATATAAGAAAGTTATTCATCTTTGCATAAAATCATAGAATGCATAATAAATCATAATTATCGAAATTAATCATGTATAATCCAATTTAAACCACCAAGTCAATCAACAAGCTCGAGGTCTCAAGGTCTTTTCAAAAGAAGGTCAAGAAACGTGTGAGGGTGGGATGTATATAAGGAATGTGGTGCTAGAATCCGGGAAAAGGATCTTTACTTCACTTGCTTTTGAACTTCAACATCTTCCACCAATAAGCTTTGCTTATTTTACTTTACTTTACTTTTTGGGATGCATGGACAGAGGTGCACAATAACCGAAGCCTAGGAGATCAGCAATCATCAATTTCTCGAGATGCCTCAAACCCTTGATGCACATACCATGACCCGTTAGGAATGTTGCTCAATCCGACTTTGGCAAGACACAAACACCCGGCTATGTGAATGGTGCCGAGTTACTCATTATCATGATTGACTTCCCCAAACCTATTTGTTTCTTTCTAACTTTCAGCCAACATCTCAACTTTTCTTTCACTTGCTTTTCATTTGCTTGCTTCCAAATTCCCGGATAGGTAAAGGGAGGCAAATATATATATATATATATATATATATATATATATATATATATATATATATATATATATATATATATATATATATATATATATATATATGAGGGGCTAAGCATGATCAAGAAGAAGAGGAGAAGAGAATGAATTGCCTTAATCATCCCAGGAAGAAAGTGAGAGAACTCATCATGTGGTGTCAACCTTCAAATTCAACATAATTTGGATAAAATAAAGTATTAAACATGCCACAAATTTTAAACAAAGCTTTTAGCAACTTAAACTTATCATAAAACCTTTCAAACATATAAAGATTTCAAAACCAGTCTGCAAACCAAATCTTCACTGAGGTCATATCCAGATAAGAAACACAAAATCGTTTCGAAAACTGTCTCAGTTAAACCACCTCGGTCGAGATGTTCTAAGTCAACCGAGGTACTGCACCTCAATTGGTCAAAATCACTTCGGTCGAGGTCATAAAATTTTTTTTTCTTTAACTAGTTTTTGACGTTTTTCTCAATCAAATAACCTGTATGCATGCATGTAGTCTCAGATAAACACATAGAGCAAGATAAAACAATAATATCCGGTAGAGTCATCCAAGCATGCACATAAGTCACATAAATACATCCAAATACCCCATACTTGGGACACATTGTCTCAATGGGTCAAAATAAGTCTAAAAGAAGTGTACTCACCGGACATAAGCTAAGTTGTAGCTGACCAAGGTGAATCTCAGCTGAAGGTGAAATCTCTCAAATCTGGTCCAAAGTAAATCTTTAATCCATTTCCATGCTTCCTGGGTTCTTCCTTAAGCTCCTGAATGTAGCTCCAATGACTCCTTAGCTCCTTTAGCTCCATTTTGATGCAAAACGTGCCATTTTACCTACGATTACAACGAAACTTGGTGTAGACCTCGATTCCCGTAAAGGTAGATGAAATGAAATATAATCACATAATATACATCCAAACATGCAGATTATTGAAGATAAAACGTCTAAACAAGTCCCAAAATATAGACTATAAGGGGGCAATTCCAAAATGTTCTTGATGAGGCCTATAAGGGGGCAAGTCTCAATCTCTCCTAGGACGATGATTATGTCTAGGATAGTTTCCCACATGCTTTCATTATTATCTTCATCGTATTCTTGAAATTCATTAACAAAGTCCTGAATGTTAGGTGCACGGAAATTAGGATTCAGAAGTCTCCTAATTGCCCCGTGATGGAGCCTTGTAGGCGCATCAGAGATTGGGGGCGGTTGTTGATTATGCGAGCTTTTTCCCATCTCAAGGGAAAATATCGGGTGAAATCTCGGTTGAAGGCCAATATTTTGGGCCGAGATTTGTTCTCTAGGGCGTGTTTTCATCCTCGACACTTGTTCAGTCAAGGCTGAGACGGTGGCCATGAGTTTCTTTAGTATGTCATGGGTTTTGGGACTCGTCGAGTCACCCTATTGTGAACCTCTTGGGTTGTTAGACATCTTGCACAATCACACAAAAGTAACAAAAAACGCGTGAATTTAGTGAAAATGAAGGTTCTCGCACTTACCTCTGTTGTGAATTTCAAGCTTATTTGATGTAATTACCCAGGATGGATTTATGCTTCTTTACCAATAGCTAAACTAGCTATAACTAGAACTTCCTTGGATGCCTCAAGTATTCAAATTGGTTCGGAAGAAGGTTCTTGTGTTGAAAGATAGTTAAGGAACTCCTATTGTAGGTCTCTTCACACAATTGACACAAAGTAGAGAGAATATTGCAAGTATGACACACTAGTATGATAGAAAGTATAGATACTAACTAACACACCAAAAGAATTCGACTCAATGTGTTTAGAGTGAAAAGAGGAAAGAAATAAAACACAAGAGAAGAGGAAGAGAGCTTTACTTACATTGCACTTGAGAAATTGGAGAGAGAGACTGCCGATAGGGTTAAGTCTCGACAATAGCGAATCTCGGGTTAAAGGAGTAAAATCTTGGGCGAGATTTGGGTTCAGGGTGTCGAGTAAAAAGGCAAGGTTTTTGTGATGGACACTGGTTGGGTCTCGGGGTAAGCTTCTTCTTTGTTGCCTTTTTTCTATATATACTCTTGGATTGCAGTAACTCTTGTCCGAATGGCTTCACCGAAACTTTAGGTTGTAATCGACGATATAATATGAGTGAAGTTCAGGTAGGACCTTTGATGTGATATGAACGTGTATCCAAGGATGATGATGTATATAAGGCTGCTGGATAATATATATGGTCGAAATTTGAAGAGATATTCGGTTAGGACTTGACGATATGATAAGATCTCACCTACTAGGTAAGGTCTTAACAATAAGATACTCTATATATCTCTTTCCTTTCTTTGCAGCTTGAGAAGATATCACTTTGAATATATGTTCCAAATATAACTTTGGATCTGGTTAGGTTTAGAGAAAGTCTTGATCTTTTGGTGGTGAGCAAATCTCGGGCAATCTTTAGAAAAACTTTGGGCGGTATTTCTCTTACGGGGCCAAGATTTGTCTTATGTAGTGGAATATCATTGAAGTTTCACTATTTTAGGTTATGCTTGGCTTGTTGACTGAAGGTATTTCTATTGTCGTCTATACCCAATCAAAAGTAAATCCCGGCTTAGCACTAAGAACAAGTATAGTGATTAAGTAAGGGTCGAACCCAAGAGAGTTAAGGTGGTTTAAATGCAATTATCGATTATAATGACAAGTGACACAAGGGGGGGGGGTTTGGTTGAATTGATGCACAAAAATTTATGAAAACGACAAATGCGACAAGTAAGACAATAATGGATGAATCTACACTAGGTTGATTCTAAGCATGCAATTGCTACTTTGGTGATTTCCTTTTACAAGTTTCCAAGTAATCTCCCGTCTCGATCGTATATATGTGTTGAGCCAACCGACATCAACACAACTTAACCTATTAAAGTTCTGTAAACCTACAAGAACAAATAACAGGTTAGCTTTCAAACAAAGACTAAGGGATGTAAAGAGAAGATTAAAACCGCTAAACTTATCTTTATATTTGTGTTCCTTTTCTTTAAGTAATCACAACCCGTTATTACTTAAAGTTGCTACTAGATTAAAGATCCGAACCCGGAACCTATTAATCCTAGTTGTTTACATGCACTTTAGAACCTAAGGTGATCAATCTCAAGCAATAGTAAACATGCAATTAGACAATGGAGATCAAGGAAACCCAAAGTATTACTGAATGAAAACTTAGATTAAAAGGAACTTACAACCAAAGTAACAAAGCAGCTTCAAACCAACCCAATGTAGCAAGGGAGTTAGCAACTCATTACAATGGAAATCTCAAGTCTAAAATGGATTTTGTGAGGAAAAGCATGCATGATTCTAGCAATCAGCCATGGACTATTTATACTACAAAAGACACTTTATTAGGAGTAAATAGCCGGCCTAAAACAGCCACCATAAATGCCATAAAGGTGGTGTAAACAGCTGGAGTAAAGCTTCTGGCGTTAAACCGCAGGGGCGGCCTTCAGGAACAGCAGGGGCGGTTTAGGCAGAATCGGTTGACCTTCTTCAGAACCACAGGGGCGGCTACTCAATTCCGCTGGGGAGGATCTTTAATGCACTTCAACGTCTGACCTCTCGCCTTCCTGACGTTTCTGATGTCAAACCGCTAGGGCGTCCCTATGGCGATGCAGGGGCGTCGACATAGCCTCTTCGTCTTCCAGCTCCCAGGTTGGGGCGCAGGCAGGGCGCAGTGTGAGACGCAAGGGAGCTGGTCTTCATATCTTCAGGGCAGGTTGCCGCAGGGGCGCCAAGGAGTGGCGCAGGGGCGGTGACACACTTCATGGCCGGCGCTGATGCAGGCGCAGGGAGCGTTCCAGTAGAAACGTCATCCGCAGGGGCGGCTACAAGGACCCGCAGGGGCGGCTGCAAGGACCCGCAGGGGCGGTGAGGCAACAAAAGCTTTGCTTCGTGATCGATCTTCACTCCTAAGTGCTTATAACTCCTTTAGCTTCTTTTGATCTTCTTCTTCTGGACCAAGGAGTTAGTAGCATAAACCGATACTAATGCAATAAAAAGACTCTAAAAACTACCCTAATTGATAGTGATTCCATCACCTATCAAACTTCCCCATACTTAAACCTTTTACTCGTCCCGAGTAAAAACAATTAACATCTATTTGACTCAAAGGCCTCAGGAAGTATGAGCAAGTAGAAAGACAATGAAAAACAAGAGAAAGCAAAGCTCGTAAACTAGGGTGAATCACGTTCAGATCTTGAGAACCACGGCCGTAGAACTCCAAGAACAGGCCGTGATTTGGGTTCGTCGACGAGATCTCTCTAACTCTCAAGGTCCAATCAATTTACCATCGATCTATCATCATCTAAGCCACAACTATCAACCCTTCACCTTAGAATTGCTAAAGGGTTTTAGCCAATAACCATTTTCATAATATCAATATTCAAAATAAAGAGAATGAAAGATGAAAACCCTCGAATACTCAATAAAAACTTCAAAACCAATTCTCAAATCCATAACACAAGAAGCAATGTTTGATGGATTAAGAATGTATAACACAAAACCTCACTAGAATCTAACGCGAGTATGAAGAACAGGTTGTCAATCTGTCTTCAATGTCAAAACCTAAGAAAGAGGTTAAACCTTCGGCGATCTTCAATCAACCCTAGGCAAGAATGCTCCAAGCAAGGTAAGCGGCCGTCAGCGTCCGTCGGCGTCTCCGCGGGATCAAACGTAAATGTTGCGAGATTTAGCAGGAGTAAGCACGGATGCCCAAAACTCTCTTTTCTGACCTTTTTATAAGACGGGAAAGAAATAACCGTCCAGGCTCATTACGTAAATAACGTGGCAAATATAGACTCGTCAAAAGATCGCCTGAATCACGGTCTCAAGGGTTTCGACGACCGTGGTTTAGGGCGTGGAAATGGATTACGGTCTCTTGTGACTTCCATGACCGTACTTTAGGCCGTGTAACTTACTAGAGTGCTCCACGCTCATGATGCCAAGATCCACGGCCGTGGTTTAGAGCGTGGACTCTTCTACGGCCGTAACTCAGGGCGTGGAAGTGTAGAATATTTGTAGTTTCCTTTGTGTCGTGACATTCTTTATCCTAGCTCCTTCCTTAGCTTCCTTGATGTGTTCCTAATCCTCGAATATGATCGAACCCTCTCTTTTCTCTCTCAATGGCTCCTATTTAGTTTCTTTTCGCCTACAATCAACACAAAACTAGTGTAGACATCGATATCGACAATAATAGAGGAACAAGCTAACAATTGCTTCTAAACTTCATCCATGTACACAATAATGAGGGAAAAACAACCAGAATAAGTGCCTAGAATATCGCAATATTTCATGCTAACAACAACCAGAAAGACAACAAATCAATCCAAACTAAGAAAATCTTACAACTTCCTTCTAAATTTTCATCCTTCCTTGGATCTTCGATCTTCCAAACTTCCTTCAACTTCCAGCTCTAAGACTTGCTTTCTGATCTCTCCGGGATCTGGAGATATCTCATAATTAAAAAATAAATCTCTATATATAGGAGAACCACCTTCCTAAAATAAAATATCTTCAAAGCCAACTTCCTTCTTTAGAGTATCTTCCAATCTTCCAAATAAAATAGCCAAAAAGACATGATTCCATCCAAAAAAATCCATCCTAAAATATAGGAAAATCACTTGCCAAAAATAGAAGATCTCAGCCAATAATAATAGATCTTGTGGCTATGGATTATTCGCCTCGGTCCAGCCTATCCTGAAGATCACCTCGGTCGAGGTGATGTTGTGGCCACCCGAGGTGAATCTCAGCTATGTGTGAATCTCCCTAATTTGGTCCAAAATCAATCTTCCATCCACCTTCCATGGTTCCTGAGCCTTTCTTGTAGCTCCTCAATGCTCCACAATGTAGCTTCAATGACTCTTTAGCTTCCTTAGCTCTATATCGTTCCAAAACGTGCTATTTTCCGTACAATCACAACTAAACTAGGTGTAGACCTCGATTCTTGCAAAGGTAAACAAAACAACATAATGATCAAAGAATATACATCCATACATGCCGATTTATGAAGACAAAACGTCCAAACCAATCCCAAAATATAGACTATAATACATGCTATCAAAATACCCCATACTTGTCCCTTGCTTGTCCCCAAGCAAGATCCAAATCTTAGATACAAGATACAATAGATTATAAGTCATCAAGAAGATCAATGAAAAACATTCCAAAACCTTTTGGTGGTGCGCTCCATTCATTGATCATCCTAAGAGAATGCTTCATGGCAAATAAAACCAATATATGATCAAACATTTTATAAATATAAGAAAGTTGTTCATCTTTGCATAAAATCATAGAATGCATAATAAATCATGTTTATCGAAATTAATCATGTATAATCCAATTTAAACCACCAAGTCAATCAACATACTCGAGGTCTCAAGGGCTTCCATACGAGGTCAAGAAACGTGTCAGGGTGGGATGTATATAGGATAATGTGGTGCTAGAATCTAGGAATAGGATCTTTTCTTCATTTTCTTTGAATCACAAAATTTTCCACCAATAAGCTTTGCTTATTTTTACTTTTTACTTTACTTTTTGGGAACATGGACAGAGGTGCACAATAACCGAAGCCTAGGAGATCAGCAATCATCAATTTCTTGAGATGCCTCAAACCCTTGATGCACATACCATGACCCGTTAGGACTATCGATCAATCCGACTTTGGCAAAACACAAACACCCGACTATGTGAATGGTGCCGAGTTACTCATCATCAAGATCAACGTACCCAATCCTAATTTGTTTCTTTCTAACACTTTCAGGCAAGATCTCAACTTCACTTCCATACCCTTTTCATCAACTGCATCCAAATTCCCGGATAGGTAAAGGGAGGAAAATATGTATATGAGGGGCTAAAGAATGATCAAGAAGAAGAAGAAGAGAATGAAGTGCCTTAATCATCCCAAGAAGAATGTGAGAGAACTCATAATGTGGTGTTAACCTTCAAATCAAACATAATTTTGATAAAAACAAAGTATTAAACATGCTAGAATTTCAAGCAATGCAACTTAAACATATCATAAAACCTTTTGAGCATATAAAGATTTCAAAACGAATCTGCAAACAGATTCATCATTGAGGTCATATCTAGAGAAGAAGCACGAAACGTTCCAAAAAACTTTCAGTTAAGAACCATCTCGGCCGAGGTGTTCTGGCGGTGTCCGAGGTGTTCAACCGAGATGTGCCTCGGTTTTCACGACCTCGTTTGGTCAAGAACGTCTCGGTCAAGCCAAAATAAATTTCAAACTGGTTTTTGACGTTTTTCTCAAACAGAAACCTGTATGTATGCATGTAATGACAGATAAGCATATAGAGAAAAATAAAAGATAATATCATCGAGAGTCATAATAGAGTATCAAGTAAGTCAAACAATACACCAATACCCCATACTTGGGACACATTGTCCCAATGGGTCAAATATAAGTCATGAGAAACAAGGTACTCACCGGACATAGCAAAACTGCATAATAAATAGAAAATAAATCTATGAAGCTCTCAGTCCTCGTCAGCTGCGGTGGTGGTGGTGGAATGTAGGGATACTGGGATGGATCGAACGGGTAGCCCATAATCTGCTGAAACTACACCTCCATCATCCGTCATGTGAAGTGCTGGATCTCCTCCATCCGGTGCGTCCATCCATCTATAGATCCTTAAATCTACTGATTTGAAGTGTTCTTTATGCTGTTTGTTGCTTGGAAACTGAATCTCTTGCATCTTTCCTTTTATACCCCTCGCTGAATTTGATTACACCTCGGTCAAGAAGTTTCTGAGCGGACCGAGATGTCAGAGTGGATGTTAGACCTAAGCACCTCGGTTGATGGAGAACACTTCGGTCGAGGTCTTGTGACAGAAACTGAGATGTGCCTCAGTCAAACTCCGTCTTCTCAGTTTCTCGAACTTCTGTCCTTCCATGTAGGTCCTGAGTTGTAAATTCTTCTTAGAGAGTACCTGATTCCTGTCTAGGAGGACGCAAAAACACGAAGCAAACTATCTAAACTAAGCTAGAAAAGGGAAAAGAAAGCAATACCTTGGGTTGTCTCCCAAGAAGCTGATGCGGGGATATGCCGCAGTTCCCGGTCTAGATTGAAAGTCCTTAACTGGGATAAAAATCGGGTTGCTCTAGGAATAAATCGGTCGATTTATATGAAGAACAAGTCGATTTTTCTTGAAACTCAGAAAGCGGATTAGTGAACGATATGGAAAGAAAAGAAGATGAATATGGAATGATAAATGATTAATATAGGAAGATAGGACTATTATAAGACTTGCAAAGAACCTTGAACTCGATGGATTAAAACCCTTAACAAAGAATTACCTTTCACCCTTCCTTCTTTAACCTTACACAAGCCTTCTAGATAAGACAAGCACAAGGAGGGACTAGTTTGACTTGTACCACCAACCTTCAATAAGATTAACACACACAAGAACAACCTAGCAAAGATTCACAACTTTTCAACCAAAAACTCTCCTTTTGATTGAATAGAAATGATAAAATGCAAACCCCGTGAGCGAAGTCACAAGTATCTCATAATAATGTGAAAAATATAATCACAACTCAACTATCTAACAATCTCCCCCTCTAAGGCTATTTATAAGGGAGATTAAACCTACTAAGACTATGATAAACGAAAAAGATATGATCTATAAAATATATCCTTTGAAAAGATAATCAAGAAAAGATATCTTTTAAAAGATATAAAATATAAAATCTAAAAAGATAGAATCTAAATAATCTCTTAAGATAGTCTGAGAGATTTAAGGAGTTATTACAAGATATAATTGCCAAAAGATAAAGATCATGACCAGATCTTCTAGATACGTTGGAAAGGAGAAATATCGACTTGCAGAAGAAGAGATCGACCGATTTTTCTTACATGTGACTCGATTTCCTGTAATAAGAAAATTGACCGATTTCTTCATATTGTGGATCGATTTCTTCATTTCCAACCCCCCTTGATCTTCCTTGATGATGTCTTCTCTTGGATCCTTCTAGCTCTTGACCTAGTGATGGGTCCTTGTATGGAAAGTGTCGAAGATGGTCGCACATCAAACTCCCCTTCTTCAAAAAGGATTCGTCCTCGAATCTTTGTCTTGCTCATCACTAGTCACCTCGGAATTCAAGCTTTGTAATGATAAGTACTGCAGTTTTCCTTCTCCTGGAGGATCTCTGGAGCTTTGTAGAACTAGTAGCTTGAAGACGATCCACGCAACACTCAACATTAATGAATCTCGGTCATCAAACATCCATCTCAAATGAGAGTTTGCTTCAGGAATGGCCTCAATATTTACTAAGTATTCACATGTCGATGTTGATTATGCTAACTGAGATTGAACCGAAATTCCATCTTCTCCTGGTGGTGGTTCCTTGAGATCTCCGGGATCCAGCAATGTCATATCCATTTGATCTCTTTTGTTCTCTCCCAAACTTCCTACAAAGACACTTACTCGCTTCCTGAAAGACAACGGTATAAGATCAAAAGAAGTTAAGGAAAATAACTTAATCGAATAGTCATGACAACGGGAAGATAGAAAAGAGTGATAATTCCTAACTTCCTTAAGCACACATCTTTCAATGAATTCATCCAAAGACATGAATGATATAACCTAAAAATCCATAGGATTGTGCTCAATCTGTAGTGATTCTAGATCAACCAAAGGAGCCCTTGAAGGTGTTGCATTGGTGGCTGTAGTGGATTGATTTTGATGAAAAATCAGATGATTTCCAGGAAAATCGACCGATCTGGTGCTAAGAACAGATCGATTTTCTTCACTAGATGGTTCTTCAACCACTTCTCTTTCCAATGCTCGTTCCTTGCCTCCTTTCTTTTGCTTCTCATAGGTCTCAATGATCTGTAAAGGGGTCATAGGCGTTAGTTTCACCCTTTTTCCTTTGAAGGTGAACATGTATTTGTTGGTATGACCATCATGTTCTACTTTCCGATCATATTGCCATGGACGACCTAATAAAATATGACAAGCCTGCATAGGTACCACATCACATAAGATTTCATCAGTATAATGTCCTATTGTGATGGTCACCTTAACTTGCTTGTTGACTTTCAAAGTTCCACAGTCATTCATCCATGTAAGTTTATAGGGTTTAGGGTGATAAAACGTAGGAAGTTGCAACTTATTAACCATTTCAATGCTAGCAATATTACAACAACTACCTCCATCAATGATCATATTACACACATTTCCCTTGACAACACACCTAGTATGAAAGAGATTATCTCGTTGGGTATTTTCACTAAGAGAAAAATTAACATGCAAAGTTCTTCTAGCAATCAAAGATTCTCCATGTTCAAATTCGCAACTCTCATCACTTTCACTAGCACTTTTAGGATCTTCTTCACTTTCATATTCCCCATGTTGATTAATGAATAAAACCTTATTGTTAGGACAATCCTTCTTATAATGACCTCTACCTTGGCATTTAAAACATACAATGTCTCTAGAATATAAAGTAGAGTTAGAAGTACTCCCTTTAGGGTCCTTTGAAGGCTCATTCAAAGGTTTAGACGTTTGGGGATTTGATGATGAGGCTTTCAAGATTTCTTGGCTATGGCTTCCACTCTGAGACTCTCCCTGGGAAGAAAATCGGTCCAGAGATCGGCCGATTTTCTCCTGACTAGGTCGATTTTTGTTCTGGTTCCAATAGTTTGTGTCTTGGTTCCTTCCTTGGAGCTTCTTTTCCACCCTAATAGCCAAGTGCAGCAAGTTAGTCATATTATCATAGGGATATAGATCAATTTCATTAGCTAATGATGGATGCAATATTCTTCAAAATCGAGCCATAGTAGACACCTCATCCTCGTGGACATTAGCCTTGATCATCGCCATTTGCATGAAGGTGTAAGTTTCCTCTACGCTGCGGGTATCTTGCTTGAAGTTCTCCAACCTTTGCCTTGCTTCCCTAGCGTAATATGGAGGTATGAATCTTGCTCTCATCAATGCCTTCATGTGTTCCCAAGTGTGGATTTCCGGCTCTAAAGTTCGTCTCCGTTCTTTGAGGAGGTGATCCCACCAAACTAGGGCATATCCTTGGAATTCCAACGCAACAAGTTGGACCTTCCTTTGCTCATTAAAAGTATGGCAAGACCAAATTTGTTCAATTTTAGTCTCCCATTCCATGTAAACGTCCGGATCTACTTTGCCCTTAAAACTCAGAATCTTGACCTTTACCTTTCCCATTCCATCGTTGTCTTGGTAAGGTCTATACTGTTCCAAGTCTTGTCTTCTCCTAGGTTACGGATTGCGCCTAGGGTAACCTCTCCACCTCTCGTCATCAACCTCCTCTTCTAGTTTCTGGAATTCATAAACAACATTGGTTGCATTAGGAAACTGGAAATTGGGATTATGATGAGGTGTACCTGATCCTCGATGACATCTTGGATCCGGGGCTGGAGGTAAGGGAGGTTTTTGTGAGCTTTCGCCCATTCCAAAAGAGAAAATCGGACGAAAAATCGGGTGAGGGTCGATTTTTTGGGTCGATTTTTCTTCTTTGGGACGAGTTTCTAGCTGTTCCATCCGTTCAGTTAATCCTGAGACCATCTTTATGAGTTGGGATAGTTGGTCATTGGTTCCGGGGTTATTTAGGTCACCTCGTGGTGATCCTTGTGGACTTTTAGACATCTTGCACAAACACACAAAGTAACAACAAACGTGTGATATTAGTGAAAACAAGGGTTTCTTACTTGTCTTCTCTCGCACTCACACTCGTTGTGAATTACAAGCTGGTTTGACGTAGTTGTCTTGGATGGATTAATGCTCCTTTACTAATCAATGCACTAGCATCCACTAGAACTCCCTTGGGTGTCTCAAGTAGTTAACTTGGGTTCGGAAGAAAGGTTCTTGTGTTGGAAGTTAGTGCAAGGTTTCCTATTGTAGGTCTCTTCACACAAAGATTCAAGGCATAAAAATTATTGCAAGTATGACACAACTAGTATGTTAGAAAGCAAAGAGACTAACTAACACACCCAAAGAAAAGACTCAATGTGTTTAGAGTAGAAAGGGCTAAGAAAAACACACAAGAGATTAAGAAGAGAGAAGAACGTACCTTGAGTTGCGAAGTTAAGAAAGAGAGATAGCCAGCTTTGGGTTTGGGTATAGCTAGATATCTTTGACTGTTTCAAGGTATATATTGGAACTCTTCTGTTTTAGTACTCTTGCACAGGGTGCACTTCAATTCTGCAAAGTATGCCTCAAAGATTTCTTTGAATTTTGGCAACAGTAGCAAAAATCGGGAGGTTGAATGATGGGAGTGGTAATCAACGATTCCTTTATCCTGTAAAAAGCATCAAGGCATTCCTACAAAAACTCAAAACCAGCATCCTTATTCAAAAGATTAGTGAGCGGTTTAGAGATTTTAGAGAAATCCTTGATGAACCTCCTGTAGAAACCTGCATGCCTGAGAAAGCTCCACACACCCTTAACAGAACAAGGGGGAGGAAGTTTCTCAATAGTCTCGATCTTAGCTCGATCAACCTCGATACCTCAGTTGTAAACGAGGTATCCTAGAATAATTCCTTCGGTAACCATGAAGTGACACTTCTCCCAATTCAAAAGAAGATTAGTGTCTTCACAACGTTGTAACACTTGAGAAAGGTTAGCCAAATAGTTATCAAAAGAGGAACCATATGCCGAAAAATCATCCATAAATACCTCCATGATCTCCTCAATATACTCGGAAATGATAGCCATCATACAACGCTGAAAAGTAGCAGGTGCGTTACACAATCCGAATGGCATCCTCCGATAAGCGAATTTCCCCCATGGACAAGTGAAAGTGGTCTTCTCTTGATCATCCGGATGGATAGGAATCTGAAAGAAGCCACTATATCCATCTAAATAGCAAAAATGGGAATGTTGTACTAACCGTTCGAGCATCTGGTCGATGAATGGAAGAGGGAAATGGTCCTTTCGAGTGGCCAAATTCAGCTTCCTATAGTCAATGCACATCCTCCAGCCTGTAACGGTCCTAGTAGGAATTAACTCGTTGTTCTTGTTCGTCACAACGGTCATCCCTCCTTTCTTTGGAACTATATGCACCGGACTCACCCATCTGCTATCCGATATGGGAAATATGATACTTGCATCCATCAACTTAAGAATCTCCTTCTTCACAACCTCTTTCATGATCGGATTTAACTGTTGTTGAGGTTCCCGTGAAGTCTTGTGATCATCTTCCATTAGTATATTATGCATAAAAAGAGAAGGTTTAACGCCAACAAGATCATCAATAGTGTAACCCAAAGCATTTCTATTTTTCCTCATCTCATGCATCAACTTAGACAATTCACTTGCAGAAAGAGAAGCACTAACAATGACGGGATAAGTAGAATGCGGACCAAGAAAATCGTACCTCGAGTGAGTTGGGAGTGGTTTAAGTTCTAAGACAGGAGGTGCTTTCAATGGTGGATATGTACCTTCTTTCTCCAATGACCGGGGTGTTCTTCAGATAAGACCAACTTGCTTGCTCCGGAAACTGTCTCGGTCGAGGTATTGGAATTGGGACCGAAACCTAATGTGCTTTTCTTCTCCTGAATCAGATTATCAAATCTAGACTCTGAATCTGCTTCCAATGTTTCCAAGCTTTGCATATCTACATCACACAAAACATCTATACCTTCCTCCATCATACTAAAACTCACAACTTTCTCAAGAGGATCTTTAATAAGGATAGAGCTCACCAATTCTCGAGAATCTTCTTCATCATATATGTTGAAGATGTCATATTCCAAGGGCTCTCCCTTCATTACAGCCAATAGTGCAAACTCCACATGATCGCCACTAATGTTGAATTTCAACTTGGCGTTCTTACAATCAACGTTGCAACCCGACGTTGCTAGAAACGGTCTTCCAAGAATGATAGGGATGGGATAATTTGCGGGAATGTCCAACACAACGAACTCTATATGTATGTAGAAATTACCTAACTTGATGGGAACGTCCTCCAAGATACCAACGGGACGGGTAATGGAGCGATCCGCCATGTATAACGTCATCTTCACGGGCTTGGGATTTCCAAGGCCGATATTCTCACAAAGTGCTAGAGGAATGATGCTCACACTAGCTCCTAGATCACAAAGTGCATCATAAGTCACATCCCCAACTTGGATGGTAATGAAAAATGAACCGGGATCTCTCAACTTAGGTGGCATCTTCTCCTTCATGATTTGAATGAGCTCCGAAGATCTAGAGGTCATCCGTACTTCTCCAAAGTTTTCCGGTTTTCTCTTCCTTGACAAAATCTTTTTCAAAAACTTCCCATAGGCAAGCATTCCTATGATAGCATCAACGAAAGGTATGTTAATATGTAGCTTATTCATAAGGTCAAGAAACTTACCAAAGTGTTTGTCTAGATGTTCCCGCGCCCTCGATTGAGAGAACGGGAGTGGTGGTTTATAAGCAGGTGGTGGAACATAAACTTCAGCTTTTTCTTTTGCTTTCTGGGGCTCCATCTCGGTTGGCACCTCGACCGAGGTGTTCCTCGTCTAATTGTGGTCCGACCGAGGTACCGGATCTGCAGAATTCAATCCACTGCGTGTTGTGACTGCCATGACTTGCCCTTTTGGGTTGTTCTCTTCCTTCCTGGAAGTTTTCCAGGATCTCTTGGCGCTTCATTAGTGATAACACGATTTATGACTTAGGATTAGGCACTCATTTAGATAGATTTTCCACTCATTCATGCATAGTCTAGCATTAGTTCACGACGTTTGCACTCAAATCATGTATTTTGTCGAGATAGACGTCTACGCGGACTTTTGCTTGCTTTATAGGTATTTTAGGAGATTTAGGAGCTTAATCGATGCATTTGAGGGTCACTCCTCGAGATGACACACTTTCGGACTCATTGGAATGCAAGCTAAGGGCTAAGGAGGACTCATGGAAACTTGTCAACACAAGCCATGCACCAAATCGAAGCTTAATGATCCAAGGCAAAGCTGAAGCACCAAACCACGGTTCACTGGCACTTCCACGGCCGTGGAACCAACCGTGGTTTTTGCCAGACGGTTGTGACAGTTGTGCCACAATCTCTTGGCCGACTATAGCAAGGTTGTAGTATAAAAGTGGTTCTGCAAGGCTGAGAGAAGCATCTTTCATCATCCAATCAAATCCACATTCTCTCCATACTCTCAACAAGAAGATTCTCTAAGGAGGGAGACACCATTGAAGGAGGAGAAGAGCTCCATTGGAGAAGAAGAGAAGAACACACCATTGCTAGCACTTGATAGGTTTTGTAGTGAAGAATTTCGGAATCGTTTTCTAGGGTTGTAAGAATCGATTAAACCTTCTTTTGGAAGGGTTGTGAGTCTTTCTAATCTTAATTTCAGCTTGGTTTTGTTTGCTTCACTTGTTCATCTCTTTCTTTTCATTATCTTGCAAATGGAAGCCATGATTTTATGCTTGATGATTTCGATTGTTATGATGCATGTTGTAGGCTAAATAGATGCGATTCTAGGGTAATGAAAGGATGGTTATGGCTAAGACTATGATAGGATGAACTTAGATTTTCCCTTGGATGACTTGCTTGCTTGAATGAAGTCACTGCTATAGTCCACGGGTTGTTCTACCACTTCCACAGCCGTGGAAGGGCAAGAACTACCCGTGGCTTCCCTAGTTCGATGGATCTAAGTACTAGATTGTTAGAATGTTGAAATCCTAGTGTTTGTTGAGCTAAATCTATCCTAGGGTGACCTAGTGTTAGCAACTAAGTGTTAGAAGAGACCTACCCGGTGATTCTTACTCTTAGATTTTAAGGATGACAAACCCCTAGGTAGTGGTGAGCCTCATAAGCCGCCATTGGACTAAGTGTGCTAGGATAGTTGTTTAGGACTAACCCTTTCGAGACTTACCCGGTGAGGATAGGTTAGATCCCTAGGTGACAATCCGGTTTGTGTAGAATTACATCCCTTAGGCTCTTTGAGACTTACCCGGTGATGAGACCTTAGGAACGGACTAGTGGACCATGAGACCTACCCGGTGATTGATCCCAATCTAGAAACACTCACTCCCAACATATCATAGTTAATCCAAGGGATGATTAGATAGCTTGAGTCCTATGCCATAACCGAAATTTCCGACCCCTAGAATCCGCTTTTCTCTCTTTTGATCTCGCATCTCGTTTTAGCTTGTTTGTTTGTTTCGATTTGTTTGCTTAGTTGATTGTTTATTTCGCATGATTCGTGATCCTTGATT
Organism: Fagopyrum homotropicum; assembly: GCA_033239125.1. Classification (NCBI taxonomy): domain Eukaryota; kingdom Viridiplantae; phylum Streptophyta; class Magnoliopsida; order Caryophyllales; family Polygonaceae; genus Fagopyrum; species Fagopyrum homotropicum. Next base: position 56,566,259 of record BSWB01000002.1, on the reverse strand, counting down.
GATCACCTAAAACCCACCAAAAACATTTGAGATTTTCATTTCTTTATTCCCTTTTCTTTTCCTTAACCTAGATTTTCACTAAATTTAATCACTAGTCGAATCAATCTCACCTTAGTCTTTGTGTTCGACCTCGCAATACTATCCCTACTACAAACGTCCCGTACACTGCGGGTTCGCTAGGAGTTAGGAGAAATATAACTAGTATAAATTTAAAACCTATTGCGTATCACACACATCCTGAGCGTAACAAAGTTTTTGGAGTCGTTGCCCGGGACTAGGTCTAGATTGAGTCGATTATTTGTGATTGTTTATAGTGTAGGTCTTTCTTGTTGCTTTTGATCTCTTTTTGGTTTGTGTCTTTTCTTTTCAGGACATCTCTCACTCTTTAGGTGTATGCGAAGATCTCGTGGCAAGGATTTAGCTCCATTCGATCCTGAACCGGAGAAAACCCTTAGATCTAGATCCAAGAGCATTAAAAAGGGAAAAGAGATGGCCGGAAGAGATCTCCAAGCTGAGTTGGATGAGGCTTTAGAGCAAATTAGGATAAGGGATGAAGCTTTGGAGAATGAAAGGAGACTTGCCAATGAGAGGCAAGAGGCAACTAGGAGGGAGATTGAGGAGATTAGGCAAGCTCTTGTGCAAAGAGAGCTTAACCGTCAACAACCTCCTCCACCTCCACCACAACCGCAGCCGGCGGTTAACATTCGGGTTGTGCCCATTGCTATGGAAGAGCCACAAACGTTGGGGCAACGTATGGATCCGGCACATAGAGCACACCGTCCGGGTGTGAACTTAAGAGATCCCGCAGCCCATGATTACGAGCTCCGCCCTCAAGTTCTACAAATGATCCGGCATAATCAATTTGGAGGGATGGAAGGAGAGTCTCCTCATCAACACTTGATGAACTATGAGATCTTGATGGAGACTCTTAGACCGCCTAGATTGGAGAGCAACAACCATAAGCTTAGGGCTTTCTCCTTATCTCTTAAGGACAAGGCCTTGGCTTGGTATCAATCTATTCCACAAGGGCGAGTTGGTACTTGGGAGGAGATGACAACCGAGTTTTTGACTAAGTTCTTCCCACCTTCCAAGACTACCGAGTTAAGAGGGAAGATCAATGCCTTCGTGATGAAGGATAGAGAGAGCTTGTTCAAGTCTTGGGAGAGGTTCAAGGATCTTCTCCTAGATTGTCCACACCATGGTATACCAAAAATTGAGCTATTAGAGATCTACTTCAAAGGACTTGATGAAGATAGCCAATTCAAGCTTCAATCTCTTTCTGGTGGGACTTTCATGGAAAAACATGTAGATGAAGCTTGGGAGTTTGTAGAGAAGCAAGCTTTAGTGATTGAGAAATACTCCCATAGGAAGAGTGAAGGGAGAAAGGCGGGAGCATATGAGGTGAGTAAGGTCACCATGAGCAATTTCAAGCTTGACGCCATCAACAACAAGCTAAAGTCTTTGAGGGAGTTGTGTGCTACAACTTTGAAGAACCAAGCAACCCCTCAAGCTCAAGTGCAAGCTAACTTGTCTTCCAAGGAGGAAGATGTGAACTACATGGGAAGGGGCAACTATAACAACTATCAAGGCCCAAGGAACTTCAACAACAACCGGTAATTCAACAATTACCGGCCTAACCACAACCATCCCGGGTTTTCCTATTATAACCCGGATGGAGCCTTGAACCCTCCCGCTTCTACAAGCGCAGCTCCACTACCAAAAGCTTCACAAGAACCTCCACCCGGATTTACTCAACCTCCAAAGGATAGAACCGAGATGATGTTCGAGCAATTGCTTGGAAGGTTGAGTGGTCTTGAGAGCACGGTGACTTCCATTTCTAAGGCTCAAAAGGTGTTGGAAGCACAAGTGTTCCAAAAGGCGGGTGAAGCTCATAGAGATCCGGGAAAACTTCCCGGAAGAACCGAAGACAACCCAAGAGGCCAAGTGTTGGCCATTACAACGAGGAGTGGGTTGAAAATGAAGGATCCTTTGCCCAAGGAGAATGCTAAGGGAAAGCAAGTAGTGGTAGAGGAAGAGATAGTGCAAGAAGATAGAGGCAAGAGCAAGGATGTTGAGCCAACTTATGTGGCACCGCCTCCATACAAACCACCACTATCGTTCCCTCAATCAAGAGCAAGGGCTCGCTTGGACAAACACTTTGGTAAATTCCTTGAACTTATGTCTAAATTGCATATTAACATTCCGTTCATGGATGCTATCTTAGGTATGCCGGCATATGGCAAGTTCTTGAAGGAAATACTCTCCAACAAAAGGAAGTTGGAGGAGTATGGGGAAGTAAGGATGACTAAGAGGTCCTCGGAATTGATCCAAACAATGAAGGAGGAGATGCCTCCTAAGCTAAGAGATCCGGGGTCTTTTTGTGTGCCAATTGGAGTGGGAGAAGTGAAGTATGAAGCCCTTTGTGATCTTGGGGCAAGTGTAAGCATCATACCGCTTGCACTTTGTAACAAGGTTGGGCTAGGAGAGCCTAAACCGGTCAAGATGACCCTTTACATGGCGGACCGCTCTATTACTCATCCGGTTGGGATCTTAGAAGACATTCCGGTGCAACTAGGGAAGTTCTATGTGCCGGTTGATTTTGTTGTCTTGGACATTCCGGCGGATTATCCGGTTCCCATCATCTTAGGAAGACCTTTCCTAGCCACTTCCGGATGCCTAGTGGATTGCAAGAATGGAATTCTCTCCTTCAACATTGGAGAAGAGAATATCAAATTCAAACTGTCCACAATGATGAAAGGGCCAAACCTTGATGACGATGTATTCAACATAGTCGAGCAAGAGGAATCTAGAGAAGTTGTGAGCTCGATCTTGATCAAGGACCCCTTAGAGAAGGTTCTTACCTTAAGTTTGATGGAGGACGGTGTTGAGGAGGCTTGCAATGAAGAAATCAAGGCCTTAGAAGCACTAGAAAAGGAGACAAGAGCTGAATTTGAGGTTCACGAAAGCATGTTGAGCACCTGTAGGAACCACGGGCGTGGAGTGTGTTCCACGGCCGTAGAACTCTCTGGAAAGCTCCAACGAGCAAGCTTGGCAACTTCCACGGCCGTGGATGTGCCAAGAACCGTGGATCCAACCGTGGTTCCCCCAGAAGTAGCCCTCATTGATGATCAAGCTTCAAGGAGCCTTGGAGAGCCTTCATTTGCTTTGGATTCATCTCAACCAACGTTATTTGGATCGTCTCCGCTCGATAAAGGTCCTCCTAAACTTGAACTCAAACCCCTCCCCTCTCAATTGAAGTATGCTTTTCTTGGTGATAATTCTACATATCCTGTGATTGTGAATGCATGCTTGAATGATGATGACCTTGCTAAGTTGTTGCATGAGCTAAGATTGCATAGGAAAGCCATTGGCTATACTATTGATGATTTAGTTGGCATTAAGCCCTCTTTGTGCATGCATAAGATATTGATAGAAGATAACCATAAACCCTCTATTGAACATCAAAAAAGATTGAATCCTATAATGAAAGAGGTAGTCAAGAAAGAGATCATTAAGTTGCTAGATGCGGGAATTATCTACCCTATCTCGGATAGTAAGTGGGTTAGTCCCGTTCATGTAGTTCCTAAGAAGGGTGGGATGACCGTAGTGACTAATGAGAACAATGAGTTGATCCCCACTAGGACGGTTACGGGTTGGAGGATGTGCATTGATTATAGGAAGTTGAACATGACCTCTAGGAAAGATCACTTCCCCCTTCCTTTCATTGACCAAATGCTAGAGAGGTTAGCTCAACATTCTCATTTTTGCTACTTAGATGGTTATAGTGGATTCTTCCAAATCCCTATCCACCCCGATGACCAAGAGAAAACCACCTTTACATGTCCATGGGGTACTTTTGCATATAGGAGAATGCCATTTGGGTTGTGTAATGCACCCGCCACCTTCCAAAGGTGTATGATGGCTATCTTTTCGGAATACATTGAAAACATCATGGAAGTGTTTATGTATGATTTTTCTGTTTATGGTTCTTCCTTTGATAATTGCTTAGCTAACTTGTCATTAGTATTGAAAAGATGTGAGGAGACAAATCTTGTCTTAAATTGGGAAAAATGCCACTTCATGGTAAGTGAAGGTATTGTGTTGGGACACTTGGTGTCCAACCGTGGCATTGAGGTTGATAGGGCCAAGATTGAAACGATAGAGAAGTTGCCACCACCTACCTCGGTGAAAGGGGTAAGGAGTTTCTTAGGGCATGCCGGTTTCTACCGGAGGTTTATTAAAGACTTCTCTAAAATTTCTAAGCCTCTTACTAACCTACTAATGAAGGATGTTGAGTTTGTTTTCTCCAAGGATTGCCTTGAGGCTTTTTGTAGGTTGAAGAACGCCTTGATCTCCGCACCAATCATGCAACCTCCGGATTGAAGTTTACCGTTTGAGATCATGTGCGATGCAAGTGATGTAGCCGTTGGGGCTGTTTTGGGGCAAAGGAAAGATGGGCGCACACATGCCATTTATTATGCTAGCAAGACGCTAGATGATGCCCAACTCAATTATGCTACCACCGAGAAGGAGTTGTTGGCGGTTGTGTATGCATTTGAGAAGTTCCGCTCGTATCTTGTTGGAGCGAAGGTCATTGTTTATACGGATCATGTTGCGATCCGTTATCTCCTTACCAAGAAGGATGCCAAGCCTAGGTTGATTCGGTGTATCCTTCTTCTTCAAGAATTTGATTTGGAAATCCGGGACAAGAAGGGGTCCGAGAACTCTGTGGCGGATCACCTTAGTAGACTCCCACCATTGGAGCTTGAGAGAGATGACATCCCGATTGATGACTCATTCCGGGATGAGCAATTGCAAATGGTGGAGGAGTGCTTGTTCCAAGTGTCTAGAGGAAGTGAGCCATGGTATGCCGATATTGTGAACTATCTTGTGTGTGAGGAAGTGCCTCCCGGATTGACATATGCCCAAAGAAAAAAGTTCTTCAAAGATGTCAGGCACTACTATTGGAGTGACCCACTTTTGTTCAAGAGAGGGCTGGATAGAATGTTTAGAAGATGCATACCGGAGGATGAGGTGGAGAGTGTGATCTGCCATTGTCACTCCTTGCCATGTGGAGGGCATGCTAGCTCACACAAAACATGTGCGAAGGTATTGCAATCGGGCTTCTTTTGGCCAAGTTTGTTCAAGGATGTGCAAGGCTTTGTGGTAGCTTGTGATGTTTGCCAAAGGACGGGCAACATCTCAAGGAGGAATGAGATGCCCTTGAACAACATACAAGAAGTGGAGATATTTGATGTGTGGGGTGTGGACTTCATGGGACCATTCCCTTCTTCATGTGGCAACCTCTACATCCTATTGGCGGTTGATTATGTTTCGAGATGGGTGGAGGCAATTGCCTCTCCTACAAATGATGCCAAGGTGGTGGTGCGGTTCTTCAACCGAGTGATCTTCCCTAGGTTTGGAACACCAAGGGTAATCATAAGTGATGGAGGGAAGCATTTCACTAATAGGAACTTTTGGGCACTTTTGGCTAAGTATGAGGTGACTGATAAGGTAGCAACACCTTACCATCCCCAAACTAGTGGCCAAGTGGAGATCTCCAACCGGGAGATAAAGGGAATTCTTGAGAAAACGGTCTCTAGGACGAGAAAGGATTGGGCTATGAAGCTCGATGATGCCTTGTGGGCATATAGAACCGCTTTCAAGACACCAATTTGCACCACTCCCTACAAGTTAGTCTATGGCAAGTCTTGCCACCTCCCGGTAGAAATGGAGCATAGAGCTTATTGGGCCATTAAGTGGCTAAATTTTGACCTCAAGGAGGCCGGAGAGAAGAGGTTGCTTGATATGAACGCCCTTGAGGAGATCTGGTTGGATGCTTATGAGAATGCCCGGATCTACAAGGAAAGGACCAAACGGTGGCATGACAAGCGCCTCATCCCGAAGGAGTTGAGTGAAGGCGACCTTGTCCTTCTTTTCAACTCAAGGCTGCGGCTTTTCCCCGGAAAGCTAAAATCAAGATGGACCGGGCCATATGTGGTGAAGAAGATCTTCCCCCATGGAGCTATTGAGATAGGAGGGGAGCATTGTGGAGATTTCAAGGTGAATGGGCACCGGTTAAAGAAGTATATCCTGGGAGCTTCAGTGGATATGATTGCCCCACTTCACCTAGAATGAGACGCCCCCGAGTTTGGTCAAGCTAATGACCTTAAAGAAGCGCTTGGTGGGAGGCAACCCATTGGTAACGTTTTCCCTTTTTCGTTTTTGTTTTTGCTTTTGATTTTTCTGTTTTGTGTGTTTTTGTGCTTTGTGTGTGTGCTAGAGTCTTGGTAGCATTGGAAGCCTTGCATGGCATGTGAATGATGATGATTAGTTCCTCATCAATTATGGGTGGAGCGGACGCGGAACTTGGACGGCTAGCGGTGCCTAGCGCGGGTCCCGACGCTTTGATGAACACTTAGAGCTCTCTACCATTGTTGATAGGATCATTCACCATCAATCCACTTGAGAAATTCCAAATACCATAGCAAACCATTTTTACATTGTGAGAACCTTCTTTCACTCTTCTTTACTTCATTACCACATTGGGGACAATGTGTTTCTAAGTATGGGGTGGGGTTTGCATGATCCTTTGCATGATGAGCATCTAGGATAGTTTAATATTGTCACATGTCTTGCATTGTATATACTCATTTCGAAAAAATCAGAAAATTAAAAAAAAATTATGCTTTCTAGGCTTGGATATGACCCTAATGATGAATCTTGTCTTGTGGATTGGCTATGGATGGCCTTATGTGTTAAATTGATAAATGCATATGTGGACTTGAAGTACTTCTCTTGAATCCCATGAATGATTTGTGATCATGATGCTTGCCTAGAATGGATTGAGTATTGAAAGTCAAAATTACATGCTAGTTCTTGCACATCATCTAGGAATGAATGAGGCAATTCATCTTTCTCTACTTCTCATCTTGATCATAATGTTTAAGCACCTCAATTGATATAAATTTGACCTCTTTTGACCCATCCGGGAATAGGAGCATGCTAGTGTGTTGATGTGTGTGAAAAGCAAGTGTGGGGTGAAGATGTTGATGAAAGAATGTCATGAATAAAATGCTGAAATTGTTGTGAAAGTGTAGACAAAAATGTAGGTTTGGGGACGTTGGTTTAAATGACAAGTAACTCGGCACCATTCACATAATCGGGTGTTTGTGCCTTGCCAAAGTCAAATAAACCAATAGTCCTACCGAGCTTTGGTATGTGTGCTCGGTGTGGATGCACCTCGAAAAATAGAAAAAGCCCGAGGATGGCTAATCACCAAGGTTTCGGCTTTTGTACACCAATGCCATTGTCTCAAAAATAAATGAAAGAAAATGAGAAAGAAAAGATGGAGAAAATATACACTTGTGGGAAGTTGATCGAGGATAAAATTGTGGAGTTAGTTCCATTCCCGGATTAGCATCACATAGCCTAAAAAAATCCCCACCTAATCACAACGTTTCTTGGCCTTTTATTTCACAAGACCTTATGACCTATTTGCATGTTTGTAAGACTTAGTAATCTAGATTGGATATGCTCTTGATCATCTTGACTTCTTCATTTTTACATTTCATGCATGTTTTCGAGTTAAGCACAATTGTCTTTCCGTGCCTTCATTTATTTGATACATGATTGCTTGTCCATTGCCATGAAACATGACTATGAAGGTGATCCAATAATAGAAGCACAAACCCAAAAAGATTTTGCCATTTTTTCTGTATACATAAATCATGTCATCTCTTAGTCTATAGTTGGGAATTTGCTCGGGGACGAGCAAACCTTAAGTATGGGGTATTTTTGATAACACGATTTATGACTTAGGATTAGGCACTCATTTAGATAGATTTTCCACTCATTCATGCATGGTCTAGCATTAGTTCACGACGTTTGCACTCAAATCATGTATTTTGTCGAGATAGACGTCTACGCGGACTTTTGCTTGCTTTATAGGTATTTTGGGAGATTTAGGAGCTTAATCGATGCATTCGAGGGTCACTCCTCGAGATGACACACTTTCGGACTCATTGGAATGCAAGCTAAGGGCCAAGGAGGACTCATGGAAACTTGTCAACACAAGCCATGCACCAAATCGAAGCTTAATGATCCAAGGCAAAGCTGAAGCACCAAACCACGGTTCACTGGCACTTCCACGTCCGTGGAACCAACCGTGGTTTTTGCCAGACGGTTGTGACAACTGTGCCACGATCTCTTGGCCGACTATAGCAAGGTTGTAGTATAAAAGTGGTTCTGCAAGGCTGAGAGAAGCATCTTTCATCATCCAATCAAATCCACATTCTCTCCATACTCTCGACAAGAAGATTCTCTAAGGAGGGAGACACCATTGAAGGAGGAGAAGAGATCCATTGGAGAAGAAGAGAAGAACACACCATTGCTAGCACTTGATAGGTTTTGTAGTGAAGAATTTCGGAATCGTTTTCTAGGGTTGTAAGAATCGATTAAACCTTCTTTTGGAAGGGTTGTGAGTCTTTCTAATCTTAATTTCAGCTTGGTTTTGTTTGCTTCACTTGTTCATCTCTTTCTTTTCATTATCTTGCAAATGGAAGCCATGATTTTATGCTTGATGATTTCGATTGTTATGATGCATATTGTAAGCTAAATAGATGCGATTCTAGGGTAAGGAAAGGATGGTTATGGCTAAGACTATGATAGGATGAACTTAGATTTGCCCTTGGATGACTTGCTTACTTGAATGAAGTCACTGCTATAGTCCACGGGTTGTTCTACCACTTCCACGGCCGTGGAAGGGCAAGAACTACCCGTGGTTTCCCTGGTTCGATGGATCTAAGTACTAGATTGTTAGAATGTTGAAATCCTAGTGTTTGTTGAGCTAAATCTATCCTAGGGTGACCTAGTGTTAGCAACTAAGTGTTAGAAGAGACCTACCCGGTGATTCTTACTCTTAGATTTCAAGGATGACAAACCCCTAGGTAGTGGTGAGCCTCATAAGCCGCCATTGGACTAAGTGTGCTAGGATAGTTGTTTAGGACTAACCCTTTCGAGACTTACCCGGTGAGGATAGGTTAGATCCCTAGGTGACAATCCGGTTTGTGTAGAATTCCATCCCTTAGGCTCTTTGAGACTTACCCGGTGATGAGACCTTAGGAACGGACTAGTGGACCATGAGACCTACCCGGTGATTGATCCCAATCTAGAAACACTCACTCCCAACATATCATAGTTAATCCAAGGGATGATTAGATAGCTTGAGTCCTATGCCATAACCGGAATTTCCGACCCCTAGAACCCGCTTTTCTCTCTTTTGATCTCGCATCTCGTTTTAGCTTGTTTGTTTGTTTCGATTTGTTAGCTTAGTTGATTGTTTATTTCGCATGATTCGTGATCCTTGATTGATCACCTAAACCCACTAAAAACATTTGAGATTTTCATTTCTTTATTCCCTTTTCTTTTCCTTAACCTTGATTTTCACTAAATTTAATCACTAGTCGAATCAATCTCACCTTAGTCTTTGTGTTCGACCTCGGAATACTATCCCTACTACAAACGTCCCATACACTGCGGGTTCGCTAGGAGTTAGGAGAAATATAACGAGTATAAATTTAAAACCTATTGCGTATCACACACATCCTGAGCGTTACAATTAGCTTTGTTGAAAAATTGTTGTTCTAAGGCTTTTCGTGCCTTTGAAAACGAGTTCATAGAAGTCTCCATAGCGTTGAGCTTGATCAATATAGCTTCCAACACAGTGTCTGGTTTCTTGGGTGGCTGGGATGAGCTTGATGACGGCTCCTGGCTTCTCAATGGAGTAGAAGAAGAAGAAGAAGAAGAAGAAGAAGAAGAAAAAGAAGGGTGTGTTAAGAGCATTTTCAGCATGAGAATAAGGGTTACTGGGATTTTGCTGATTTGATCTCCAATTGTTGTTGAAATTCCTGTTGTTGTTGTTGTAATTGTTCTTGTTCCGCGGCCCATGATAAATTCCTCTTCCTACATATCCAGCATCTTGCTCCTTTTTAGTTTGAGCAACCAAAAGCTCCTTCAATTCCTTGACTTTATTGTTGAGCGTGGTGAGTTGAGCAACATTTGATGTTGTATCCGGAAAGCTAACTCGCCTTGATCCATCTTCAACCCTTTGATGGGAATATTTATCCATGTGTAAGGCTTGCTTTTCTATGAATTCACAAGCTTCATCTAACGGCATATCCATGAAAGTGCCGGCAGAAAGTAATTGGAGTTTGAATTGAGTGTCTCCATCCAAACCCTTGAAGTATATCTCCAGCAACTCGATCTTTGGAATCCCATGATAAGGGCAATCCAACAAAAGGTCTTTGAACCTTTCCCATGACTTGGACAAACTCTCTTTTTCTTTCATGATAAAAGCATTGATCTTACCCCTCAATTCAGCGGTCTTTGATGGGGGAAAGAAGTTAGTAAGAAACTCCGTAGTCATCTCTTTCCATGTGTTGATTTTTCCAACTGGAAGAGATTGATACCAAGCAAGCGCCTTGTCTTTCAATGAGAAGTAGAAAGGCCTTAACTTGTAATTGTTGTTCTCCACTCTTGATGGTATCAAAGTCTCCATCAGAATCTCATAATTTTGTAAATGTTGATGTGGATATTCTCTTTCCAAACCTCCAAACTGACATTGTCGAATCATGGTTAGAACTTGAGGTTGAAGTTCATATTCATGCTCAGCTGGATCTCCTAGATTGACTCCTGGACGCCGCACTTGCTGATTCGGGTCCATCCTTTGACCTAGGGTCAGAACTCTAGCAAAAATATCACCTCGGTCTACCATGGCGGGCATCCGAGGTGGTGGATCTCGGCCGGTGCAACTAGGGCTGGTCCTGCCTCGGTCGAGCAACTGGGACCAGTTGAGGTAAGATCTGAGCTTGTAGAGCGGCCATATCAGCTTGAATTTCTTCAGTTCTTGCACGAGTCTCGTCTTTCTCTCTCTCAAATTCTTCTTTACTGAGGGAAAGTTGTTCGAATGCCTCCTTCAATTCGACTTCAAGATCTCGATTATCTTAATCGGCCATCTTAGCTTCTTTCAATCTTATTTTGTATGTCTTTTTTGGTTCTGCATCGTAAGGAACGATTTCCTTTCCAGCACGAGTTCTTCGCATACACCTAAAAAAGATCCTGCAAAATCACTCAAGTAAAGCAATCAATAGCAACAAGGGCAGTAGCCTCAAAAGACAACCGAAACCGAACTTTGGTTTGACCAAGTCCCCGGCAACGGCGCCAAAAAAATTTTCTCTCTTAGATGTGTGTGTATGGTGAACGATATAGCTTTAAATTTATAACCTAAGATATAAGCCTGAAACATTATACGAACCCGCAGTGTACAAATCAATTGTAATAACGGCAAATACTCCAGGGTCGAACACAACGACTATGGTGAAACAAAGATCGGTAATTCAGGTTGTCAATTAAAAACAAGCAACAAAGCAAAGATATCAAAGATGATGTAATAACCAGGTAAAGAAAATGCGTATTCTAGAGATTAAAGCATCCAATTGTGATTTCGACTCAAGATCTCAAAAGATAACGTGGACAAAGCTGAGGTTTGCAAAGGGAAGGTGTTTCTAAGGTGGGAATAGATCACCGGGTAAGTCTCACTACTCACTATCCCAAACCAAAGATCCTCTCGCCGGGTAAGTCTCAAGATACTAAGGAAACGAACTATAATCTCAAACCAACACACCACGGAAGGGGATAGAACTAACCTTTACCGGGTAAGTCTCAGGCTAACTCTCAAAGATGGGATGAAGGCACACTCAAACCCTAATAAAGGATAAACATTTATTACCTATCACTCATGATCTTGGGTATACAATCAAACGAATCACCGGGTACGTCTCATCCTAGGCTTGCGTTGAACCAGGAAAGGTATAACAAGGATAGGATTTGGCAAACAGAAACCTCAACTTAGATAAGGATCAGGAAAGGTCTCGCCTCGCTCAGTTCATGTTCCATCTCGGTCGAGATTTTCTATGACTGACCGAGGTGTTTGTCGATTAAGGTAAAGACTCGAGGTTTCAGGGTCCACTGGGGTAAAGGCTTATTCTTTCATCGTCTTTCTCACAACCTTCAGCCAATCACCCTAGAATCGCATAAAGAACTTAGCCAACAATCATCATGATAACAATAATCAAAAAAATCAAGCAAACAATCAAACTGCGTTCCTCAATCACAACCACAAAGACAACAAATGAATCCAAACTAAGAAAATCTTACAACTTCCTTCAAAATCTTCAACCTTCCTTGGATCTTCGATCTTCCAAACTTCCTTCAACTTCCAGCTCTAAGACTTGCTTTCTGATCTCCCCGGGATCTGGAGATATCTCATAATTAGAAAATAAACCTCTATATATAGGAGAACCACCTTCATAAAATAAAATATCTTCAAAGCCAACTTCCTTCCTTAGAGTATCTTCCAATCTTCTAAATAAGATAGCCAAAAAGACATGCTTCCATCCAGAAAATCCATTCTAAAATATAGGAAGATCACTTGCCAAAAATAGAAGATCTCAACCAATAATAAAAGATCCGTGGCTATGGATTATTCTCCTCGGTCCAGCCCATCCTGAAGATCACCTCGGTCGAGGTGATGTTGTGGCCACCCGAGGTGAGTCTCAGCTACGTGTAAATCTCTCTAATCTGGTCCAAAATCAATCTTCCATCCAACTTCCATGGTTCCTGAGCTTTTCTTGTAGCTCCTCAATGCTCCATAATGTAGCTTCAATGACTCCTTAGCTTCCTTAGCTTCATATCGTTCCAAAACATGCTATTTTCCCTACAATCACAACGAAACTAGGTGTACACCTCGATTCTTGCAAAGGTAAACAAAACAATATATTGATCAAAGAATATACATCCATACATGCAGATTTATGAAGATAAAACGTCCAAACCAATCCCAAAATATAGACTATTATGCATGCTATCAGTATCCAGTTGTGATTTTCGATTCAAGACTTCTAAAGATGTATAGGACACATCTGGGATTGCAAAGGTAGGGTGTTTCGAAGGTGGGATAGATAACGGGGGAGGTATCACTATCCGCTATTCCAAACCCAAGAACTTATCACCGGGTAAGTCTCAACGCTTCAAAGAAAGGGAATGATAGTCTCAAACCAACCACTCAACCTAAGGGAATAAAATTAACTATCATCGGGTAAGTCTCAAGTTAACTCACAAAGGCAAGGGGAAAGCACACTCAAACTTAATAAAGATAAAACTTTGTTACCTAGAACTCATAATCGTTGGCAACCAAGAAAGGGAATCACCAGGTAAGTCTCTTCCCAAGCAAGGATATAGGTTAGAAAGGTTCCACAAGGCTAGGGTTTAGGCAATCTTTAACCAAGGCTTAAGGATATAACAATGTACGCACAACAGATGAAACCACGGGTGGATCTTGGGAAATTTCGGCCGAGATTCCCAAGAACAACCCGTGGAAACGAATTTGCGAGGGTTAAATCACAACTCTCAGGGTCCAATATTTTTGTAAGGGTTAATCTATCATCATCTAAACCACAACCTTCAACTAATCACCCTAGAATCGCAAGGGGTTTATCCAACAATCATCGTATTCAAATCAATAATCATATATGTAATCAAGAATGGAATGCAACCAATAGAACCAAAAGAGACACAAGAATTTCTAAACAACGTATTCTCAAGTATCATAAACTGAATTAATCCAAAAACAAACTCCATTCTTGTGTTCTAAAAAAAAGAAAATCAAAAAGTAGAAAATCTCACAAAATATCTCTCTATCTCCAATGTAAACCAAGTACGGTTTGTCAATCCGTTTCCGAGTGCGAATCCAATGCTCTTCTTTCAAACCGATGCCATATTCCGTAATGTGGGATGTTTTCTCACTCTCCAGCCGTTTGCGTCCTCCTTTCAACCTTGTTGCCGCCCTCCCTCTTATAGAATAAAATTAGGGTATAAAAGATCTCGTTTTGGGCTTATGACGTAGAACCCACGGTCAGGCCCGAGGAAAATCTCGGCGTGGAAAGGTGTCCTTGTTTGAGATTTTTTTTTCTAAGACGTATTTTCTCTTTGTTCTTGTTTGTATCTTCCAAAACCTGACTTTGTACTTCTCCTTAAGCTCTCCAATGCTTCCCTTGAGGTCCACCTTGATCAATAGTTCAAGAATGCTCTATCTCTGCTCCAATTCAGCACCAATTCACCTACAATCATCATAAAGCTTGTGTAGATCTCGATTCTAACATAATAGATAAATATGACCATAAATGCCATGAATGTATGTCTATGTACAAAATAAGGGAAAAACTACCTATATGCACATCTATGCTAACGCCATATTTCATGTTATCAATATATATGTCTATTTTGAGCTTGCCTACTCAATTCATTTTTTTTTCTCAATTCATGTCCAGTCCTCGCATTGGTCATTGGGATACTACCTTATAAGTTTTACGGTGTCTCAAATTAGCTCTTGTGCAAGGCATCTTTATTTCCCGGTCCAGTGACCTTGTCATAAATGCCTTATGTGACTTTGACTATGTCGCATGCCCTACTACCAATTAATCCACCATGGGTTACTATTTACTTGTTAGCACATCCTCAATTTCTTGGAAGACTAAGAAGCAAGTTATTGTCTCTAGATCATTAGTGAAGTTGAATATAGGGCCATGGAAATCACTACATGCACACTTCTTTGGCTTCTATTCTTGTCTCTCTTGGCATTCATCATGAGCTTCCCATGAATTTTCATTGTGATAATCAAGCAGCAATTCACATCGCCAACAATCGGTATTTCATAAACGAGCCAAGCATATTGAGGTTAATTGCCATACAGTTAGAGATCAAATTTCCAGGTGCATCATTCGTACCATTTTAACGCCAAGCATTGACCACCTAGCAGACATTTTGACCAAGGTGTTAGGCCCTCTCACTTCAAGTTTCTTTTGTTCCAGCATGAAATTGTCACATCCCACCTACATGTTGAGGGGAGTGTTATATTTAAGGTTATATTTGTCATTTACTCTTTATTAGGTTAACCTAAGGATTCTCCTTTGTGCATATGTTTGACATTACGTTCAATAATTGCAATAAATAAATTAGATCGTGAGTTTATCTAACTCTACAACTACTTCTACCACTTGACACCTAGTCAATCGCCACAATAATATATTTTTGTTAAATGGAAGTAGGAAAACGCCCCATGAAGTCAACACTCTCATACATCAAATTACTCACCCCAAGAGACAATATACCTTTGAACATCAATCTTTAGACATCGCGGTCGATAAATCTTAGTAGAAGTTTTGAATTTCTTCATGTGTCCATGGGTATGCATAGTGTGGTACCGACATATCACACTCTCTACTTCTCTTCGGATACAACGTCTAAATAGTCAATCATTACCTTTATTGAAGAGGCAAAGCTCCTTGTAGTTTTTTTTTTTGAAAAACGGAAAGTGGTTAGGTTGAACTATCTCCTAGAGCTAGTCCACCCTAAAATATCCTTGCGGATGAGAACACGAAGTTCGAGATCGTTAGAAAAACAGGTGTTGGGGTTCGAAATTCCCATTTGGTTCAGTCGCTCAGCAACACAATTGGTTTCTCTGAAAACATGCTTGATCATGACTTCGTCAAAGAAGCGGAGATCCAGGATGGAGTCGGAAATAATCATCTCGACCTCCCACGGGCAACTCCACAATCCTTGGAGTGCCTTGATAACACAAAGATTATCACCTTTGATTTTGAGCTTTTTGATCTTTAATCTGATAGCCTCTTGTAGACCTGATTTGAGAGCATAAGATTTAGCTTTAATTACCGAGTTAAGTTATTTTTCACATCAAGTCTAGAAACCTCACCCTTGTGATTCCAAATCACAAAGCTAACAGATGTTATTCTCGAATCGAGTTTAGATCCATCAAAGTTAAGTTTATGGATCCAGGTTTTGGTTTATCCCACTTAATATTGTTTTTCTTCCTTTTGGAAGAATTAATGTTATTTTGTTGTTGTTTTATAACGTAATCGTCTTCATCAAAGATGTTAGTTTTCCACATTTGGATTTGGTTTTTAATGAAGCTAATAACCTTATTGCAAGGACCAATAGGCTCGTTTCCAAAAATAGTTTTGTTCTTGAAGAATATACTCCACTAGATAGTTGCGAAGCTTGCGACCTTTTTAAGTCCAATTTTGTTTTTTATTTCTTGTAGGAGGTCGTGAGGTTTTTTATTAACAAGGAAAATGTTGTTAAGTTCGGTTAATAATGACCTATTGATGCTAGCAAGTATTTGTTTGCTAAAAGGACATTCAATGAGCAAGTGGAACAAGTCCTCTAGATGGTGGTTGCATAGTTCACAATGCCTTGTTACAACTATTCTTCTTTCGTCAAGCTTAGCCTTTGTTGGGATTCCGTTTTGTGAAATTTTCCAAAGAAGTTTTTTAATTTTAGGTTGGGTATCGAGGTTCCAGATCCAATCACATGTATAGTTCGGGGACATGCTTGAATCCTTCTCAATCATTTCCGACGCAGATTTTGTAGTAAACCAACCATTGTTACTGCATCTCCTATATAATCAATCTTGAATGTCATATTTTCGTATAATTGCTTCCTTGATTTTTTTCCTAATATTTGGGTTGATGATGTTTTGTAGTTCGTTATCAATTTTGTTGATATCCACTGTCTCGCATCATTTATAAAGTGACTAAACTTTATATTTGTGTCAAATTGATTGGTGTTGTAGGCCAATTTTATAAGTGGTGTGATTGTTACCCAATTGTCACGCCAGAAGTTAATGGTTTTACCATTTCCGACCTGCCAAATAATACCATTTTTGAATTCAGATTTTAGCTTCATAAGGTTATTCCATTTACAATTTTAACCCAAATATTATTTGGTTCAGCCAACAATTTTCACAACAGTTTCATTTGTAATGCTTTATTTGTGATTAAAGATTTCCTTAATCCAAGACCGCCATTCTTTTTTGATTTCAATATTACATCCCAACTGATTATGGGTCTTTGTTGGTCTTGTTCTAGAAGAATTTTTTTTTATATGTTTTATCTAACTCCTCTAGATTATGACTCGGGAGCATAAAACTTTGCATAGCAAAGGTTGGTTTAGCCGTTAGATTATGTTTTATGAGGGTATTCCTCCCTTCTTGTGATAAGGAATTGACTTTCCATTTCGAAAGTTGTTGTTTTGTTTTGAGGTTTATGTCACCAAAAGTCTCTTTTGTCACTCTGCCGTTGATGATTGGGCATACAAGATATTTGTCGAGGGTAGTGGTATGATTCATGGCTAGAACATTTTTTAATTGGGCAATGTTCCTTTCCTTAGTATTTTTTGTTGTTTGGAAAAGATATTTTTGGAAGTTAATCTTTTGCCCCGATATAGAGCAATACATTTCATGGATTTGCTTAGTTCTTTGACATGAGGCCAAATTTGCCTTAGCAAAAATGACCATGTCATCACCAAAAGAAAGAAATGGGATTGGTGTTGTTTGTCTGCACAGAGAGAATCCAATATGGTTGTCGTAGTTGCTGCAATTTTCCTGTAGCATTTGTGTCAAGATTTCAACCCCCAAGATGAATAAAAAAGGGAAAAGGGGATCTCCTTGTCTAAGTCCTTTTTCCGAAAAAAATTGCTCAGTTGGTCCATTATTAACAAGAACGGAGAAGGAGACTGTAGTTATACATTCTTTAATCTATCCCACGAATTTATTATTGAATCCAAATCTTTTGAGGATGCTAATGATGTAGTCCGAGTTGACTTGGTCATACGCTTTTTTCATATCAAGTTTGATTGCGGCCTATCCTTCCTTACTCCTCTTTGACCGAAAGAGTGGAAACTTTCGTGTGCAGTAAGAATATTGTGGTGGATTGATCTGTTAGTTACGAAGGCGCCTTGTAGAGGGTCAATGAGTTTAGGAAAGATGGTTTTCATTTTGTTTGTGATTATTTTCGCAATAATTTTGTATATTGTTGAGCAAAGACTTGTTGGTCTAAATGATTAATATTTGTAAGATTATCCACTTTAGGTCTTAGGGTTATAAGAGTATGGCTAATTTGTTTGAGCATTTTTCCGCTTCTGAAAAAACCTTTCACGGCTTTTGAGACGTCAGTTCCTACAATGTGCCAGTATTTTTGATAAAATCCGGCCGGCATACCATCCAGTCCCGGGGATTTATCACATCCAATATCGAACATGGCATTTTTATCTCTTCATTAGTGGGAGGTTTTGTTAGATTTAAGTTATCTTCATCGTTAACTTTGTTTTGAATAAGTTGGAGTCTGTCCTCCAATAGAGTTTGATCAAGTTGGGTTTTAGAGTATTTTCTCACGAAATCCATTTTAACTTCCAGCCTGATGTTTGATTCAAAGGAAAAAGTCATATCATTTGTAGTTAATAGTTCCTTTACGTGTTTTCGATTTCTTCTTCTAGTAGCAATGCGATGGAAATATTTGGAATTTGAGTCCATGTTCTTTAGATGATTGTTTTTAGTTCTTTGTCTCCAATATCTCTAGTGAAAAGACAGTAATCGGTTTTGTTTTGTTAGGAGATTTCTTTGGATGGTTTCTTCGTCTCTTTGGTTTAAATTATTAGGACTTGAGCTTTGAATTTCTTGTAGTTGTGATTCCACATCTTTAAGTTGTTTGAATATGTTACCGAAATTTACTTTACTCCATTCCTTTGCCTTAATTTTCAGTAGTTGAGTTTTTTTTTGTGAGTTTATACATATCATTTCCGACAAAGTTGGGATGCCATGTTTGTTTAACAATATTCTCAAATAATTTTCGTGTAGTCCACATCATTTCAAACCTGAACGGTTGTGGAGTATAGTTATCCGTTGTCGAAATTTCCAAATAAATTTGACAGTGATTTGACATGGTGAAAGCATGGTTTTTTGTTTTTAAGTTTGGGTACCACTGGAGTATTTGATTATGAACAAACACATGATCATGTTTTTCAAAGATGTTATTCGGACCATCACGTTTTTTCCTCCAAGTAAAGAAATTACCTGAAGTTTGGAAGTCCTCAAGGCTACAAAAGCTCTTGAAGTTGATCAGTCTATTAAATCTATTGGTGTTGATAGGAGCTCCTCCTTGTTTCTCGGAATGTTGTTAATTTCATTAAGGTCTCCAAGGATAATTGTAGGGAGGGGAGAATCTTGTATGAATTCCGAGGGGTTATCCCAAAATTGATTTTTTGTGGCTTCTTGTGGAGGTGCATACGCAAATATGAGGTTCATCTTATGATTCGAATTGTTGCACATACATTCAACACAGACGAATCTGTCATTTTTAAAATTAAACTTAATCGTTTGGTTTCTTAGTTGGTGCGCTTTCCATAAAAGGCTTAAGCCACCAACCCTTCCGATGACAGGGCAGTAAATCATGTTGTCAAAACCGGCTGACCTCCAAGATCGGTCATCCGGAGGATTCTCCGGTTTTGTTTCTGCTAAGGCAATGATGTTGATCTTGTGGATTTTACAAACAACGTCGAGGTTTGTCCAAAGGGTACTCCGGCCCATACCTCTAATGTTCCAAAAGCTCACTATCATTTAAACTGAAATTTGAGATTGACGACTTGGATAGACAAGAGGCTCGGTAATCCTAAATTCCACAAGTGATTTCTTTTTGCTAATTGAGTCTTCGATTCAAAATCTTTGGTTAAGGAAAAGGTTTTGTTAATATTATAGGTCATAAATTGGTTGGTACAATCCAAAAAATTACTTTTTTCTCAAAAGCAAGAGATCACACTAGTGGTAAAGAAACATAGGTACAAACAAAGGTCTCTTAAAAAACAATCGGCTCGTAGTCTTTTTGTGAGGGGTAATAGATTCGCAAGAAGGAAGTGCATCGTCCACGTGGTAGGTCCGGGGTAATAACAAGTCTAATTGGGTCAACAACATAGTTTGGTATGATTTAAGGGTAATAACAAGTCTAATTGGGTCAACAACATAGTTTGGTATGATTCAAGGGTGTTTATTCCCACAAAAGATAAATTGTGTGGATCAATAGAAATGGGTTGTAGCCCTAGATTTATGCTTTGTAGCCCTAAATGAA
The DNA here is from genome assembly GCA_033239125.1 of Fagopyrum homotropicum. Classification (NCBI taxonomy): domain Eukaryota; kingdom Viridiplantae; phylum Streptophyta; class Magnoliopsida; order Caryophyllales; family Polygonaceae; genus Fagopyrum; species Fagopyrum homotropicum. The sequence goes on along the minus strand of BSWB01000002.1, from coordinate 56,546,226 downwards.
TGTTATCAATATTATTCGAATCACCAATTTTGCAAAATGAGAAAGAAAAGGGCCTAAACAACATGGTCGCAAAATCAGAGGGTGAAAAAACGAGAAGAAGATCAAAGTGTAGAGTAACATGATATGAGTTACTTAGTCCAGGAATACATTTCATGTGTTTTAAACTAAAAATAATGATAGGAATTATCATATTAAACTCAACACAGTGCCAAGATTGTTGGAATTTCTTAAATGGTGTAGATAGGAAGATCAATGGGTTTGGGAGCGTACACCAGCGGATGATACCATAACCTTTGTTTAAGGTATCCGGACCATTATGTAAGAGCCTAGTTGCTGAGTTGCTGAGAGAGTGAGCTGAGGGCCAGGATTTATCCTGGACCGCCCCTGCGTGACCCAGTATCCGCCTCTGAGGGTTGCTTGGGCCGCCCCTGCGGCTCATAGAGTCCGCCCCTGCGGCTTTGTGCGTCTGCAACCGTTTTCTTTGACCCGTTGACCTGTGCGTTACTCTTTCACCCTTTATAACCTTCTTCTTCTACCTTCTGAGGAGGGTATCCTTCTTCACAGCTTCTCTCTCTCTCCTACATACATTTTCTTCTCCTCTGTTGTCCCTTGGATCTTTGCTTGATCTTCTCTTGAGTTTTGGTTGAGTTTGTGAGAGTTTTACTTGGCTTTGATGATGGTTATGGTTCATGAGCTTTGTGGGCCAGCTTGAGGATGTTTTGGTGATGTGTTGATCATCTAGACTTTCAGCTTGGTAAGCTTTCATGGCTTCCATCCTTCCTTTCTTCATTCTTTCATCTTCTTATCTCTTTTCCTATCTTTCTTCAGTTTAGTTTAGTTTCCTTAGGCTTGGATCATGCTTCAGCCATGTTTGGCTTGTGTTGATGTATATATGTGCGTGTTTTGTATGCATGTTGATGTTGGAGTGAAGAAAGAGTGAAAGAATCGAAGGAAGAAGTGAACAAAGGGATGAAGAGGCATCCTCTACCGTCCAGCCGCCCCTGCACCACCTTGCAGCCGCCCCTGCGCCACCTGGGATCCGCTCATGCGGCCACCTGCATCAGCAAGATCCTGCACTTGGTTCTGCAGGTGTGTGTTTCTTCTAGGCTTACCTTAGGATGCCTTTGTTCCCTCCTTTCCTAGTATGAGTGTACAGGTTCATGCTAGAGGTGTGAGGATGTGTTTGGTTGAGGTTATGATTGGTTTATGCCTTGTACGGCTTTAAGGACTTAGGTTGATATTGGTTAAGGTTTTGAGGTTGAGTATGATCCCTATGGATCCCTTTGGGTCTCGGTGTGACCCCTTTGATGAATAGAGGTTGATATCTTTCTATGCCTTGTTATCAGGCAGTGCCCCTCTCTCAGGATTGGAGGTTGTTTGTGGTTGAGCTATGCATGAGGTTAAGGTAAGTCCGTAGGACTTACTTAGCTACCATCCTTATATTAGGTGTTTGCATGAGTGGTGTCTGCTTTATATGGTTGCTATGATAGCATGAGTTGTTGTTTATACCGACTTATGTTTTATTGATTGCCCCATTGTGTGGTTGTGATAACCTTTCCCTTTCATCCCGCCGTGGAGTTCCAATTCTCGTTGATGACTTTCATTGGTTCCTAGATGATTTTTCTGATGATTCTACTCAACACATTAAAATTCCCGAGGAGGTTTTCAATCGATCAAATCTTGATATCTTCATTGGCAAGAATGAAATTCAGATTTGGCTAGACAAGCAAGAGCTAGAAATCTGTCATATATCAATATATATGAGGTTAGTTTTCACTAGATTTAACTTAATCTATTTTTCTTTATTTCATGCTTAAATTATTTTATCATTGTAGATTTCTTTCAAAGACCCATTGTCAATCAAGTAAAACATTCGGATTTCTTTGTCCAATGTTAATTTCTTCCAAAAGTCGTGGTGGTATGAGAATCAAAGAACAAGCTACTTATATTGCTGGGCCCATGAAAGGCGATATCGAAAACCGAATATTTTTTGCTCCATACTATTTTGGGTTAGTATTGTTCTATTTATTCCTTTTGTATGTGCATACGCTCTTATAAATAATTACTTATCTGTTTAAGTGTAGGAATCATTGGGTGTTGTTGATTTTACACCCTCCCAAAGGGTTTGCATATTGTATTGACTCGTTGCATGGACAACAAAATGATGATGCAGAGCAATTAGTTGACTTGTAAGTTTTTTCTACTATTATCTAAAGATAAGTAATTTTGTATATAGTATTAAAACCATTTCTTTTTACCTTATTGTGTAGGGTTTATACTTTAATATACACTAGTTTGGGACTAAAAACCTCGAAGAAATACTCTGTGACAGGCCATAAAGGTTAATCCTCATATCTTCTCATTTTTTTAATCAGTTATAAGGCTCAAACATTTACATTTGACGTAATATGTATCACTAGTTTAATATATGTTTTTTCGTGAGCTGCATGTCCGCATAATCCGAACTTGAAGGATTGTGGATATTATGTGTTGAGATTTATACGTGAGATCATATTAAGAAGAGGTCACAGTGTCCCAAAGATTGTATGTTTTGACAAATTTTAAAATTATTTTTGCTTTTCATTGAAATTTTATAATCATGGGGCTGAGTTAATTTCTGATATCTTTATAGTGGTATGGGAAAAAAGATACTTACTCATATGATGAAGTTGAAGAAATTCGTATGGAGTGGTTGAAATATTTAATTCAACTAATCTTTTAGGTATGAAATTCGAAACTTTGATTGCATTTCTATGATTTGGATTTGGATTGTGTGTTCCGACCTCCAATTGATTTTTTGGACAGATTGAAATCAATCCTAGAGTGTTGTTCTTTGGTTTCATGAACAAATGTTTGACATGTCCATAGACTGCATTGAATGTCCTTATCTTCTAGTATATATTTTGTACTTGAGACTATTTCGCATAGGGCTCCATATATCTTTCACTTTGTAACTTTCCAAAAATTGGTGTTATTGTGCTCCCCAGAAAGATTCAAAGCAGTGAAGATGACGAGATTGAAAACTTGATCTATTGTAAGGCTTCATGACCTCTCCGGCAAAAATAGTGCAGATTTCATCATCGGTTATCTTCTAGTTGATGTGCATTTCTAGCACGATAAATATTTCTTTTGAAGATTGTGAACATTAAAAACTTTACTTGGTGACATTTAGTTTAAGAACGTGTGCCAGTTTCAATTCGGATGTGATATTGGTGATCATAAAACGATGATGTTTTGAGTTAAGTAAGTACATGACTTTGAATCATGTGTGTGAATGGAATTGGTTGCTTCCGTTTTTTTTGCATTTGGGACATGTACAATTTGTGAAAGACATGAACTAAGTATAGAATCCGGACATTATATCCGGGTTACATTATGTACAATGGTATCGTAATAAATTTTATACCAAATAACACAGATCTTCATTGTCAGGATTATTTGGTGGTTACATAGTCGAATAACCCGGATCCTAACCTCCGGGTTATTTGTTGGTATCAAATAACCCGCTTCCCAATATCCGGTTATTTATTATTAAAATAAATGGCTGATTTAAATTTGTCAAATAACCCGGCCCGTATTTGTTTATGTGACATTTTCAAATACCTAGGGTATATGTTTGCCGGGTTATTTGATAGAATATATCCCGGTTGGCATCGTTGGTACCGAAATCAAAAGAGAAAAAAATAACCCGGATATTTTTTACCAAACGCCCGGGGTATAAAGTTGGTGGACCAAATATCGCCCTAACCTTTAACCCGGTGGTAGTCCGGAGTATATTCTCGCACATGCCCGGTTTATTTCCACTTTTTGTAGTAGTGGCTCCTGTCTTGGCACAGTCAGAGTGTTCTGATTATTTTATGGTCTACAGTGATGCATCCAAGTTAGGCTTGGAATGTGTGTTCATACAGAGAGGCAGAGTGATTGCTTATGCGTCTAGACAGCTAAAGACGTATGAGGAGAACTACCCGACTCACGATCTAGAGTTGGCAGCGGTAGTTCATGCTTTGAAGATCTGGAGACATTACCTGTATGGTGCTACATGTCAGATCTTCACAGACCATAAGAGTTTGAAGTATAATTTCATGCAGCGAGAGTTGAATAACCGCCAGCGTCGATGGCTTGTGTTGATCAAGGATTTTGACCTTGAGATTCAGTATCATCCTGGAAAGGTGAATGTTGTAGCGGACGCCTTGAGTAGGAAGACGCCTCGAGAGAAGACAATTGCTAGATTGACGGTACATCCTCAGCTTAAGAGGGACCTAACTTGGCTAGAGATGGACATCCAGTTTCCTCATGAGGATGTCCAATTGTATGCTTTAGAGATTTTTACCTGGTCTGTTGGATGAGATCCAGCAGAAGCAGGGGACCTGCCCGATCTTGACGAGGATCAGAGAGAGGATGTCTCGTGGAGAGGCACCACAGTTCTTTATTGGAGCAGATGGAGTGATGAGGCATCATGATCGTATCTGTGTACCTGCAGATGCAGAGCTAAGACAAAGGATCTTACAGGAGGCTCACTATACACCTTACTATGTACATCCAGGTACGAGTAAGATGTACCATGATGTGAGACGTTCATATTGGTGGGGAGGGTTGAAGCCCGATGTAGCCAGATTTATAGCTCAATGTGCGACCTGTCAGCAGGTCAAGATAGAGCATTGCAGAACTGGAGATGAGCTCCATCCACTGCCAGTTCCACAGTGGAAGTGGGAGGACGTCTCCATGGACTTTGTGACGGGATTGAGGCCCAGTAGGATTTTTGATGCTATCTGGGTTGTGGTTGACAAACTGACGAAGACGTCACGTTTCATTCCTATTAGAGAGACGTGGTCAGTGAGCAGATTAGTTGAGGAGTACACTAGACAGATAGTGAGACTTCATGGTGTACCGAAGACGATCGTCTCTGATCAAGATGGACGGTTTACCTCGAGATTTTGGCAGCAGATTCAGATTGCTTTGGGGACGAGTCTACACTTCACGACTACATTTCACCCCCAAACAAATGGTCAGTCAGAGAGGACCATTCAGACCCTGGAGGATATGTTGCGAGCTTTTGTGTTGGATTGGGGACAGGGATGGTCTGATTACCTCCCACTTGTTGAGTTCTCATACAACAACAGCTGGCATGCATCTATTGGGATGGCTCCTTATGAGGCACTGTATGGACGTAGGTGCCGTACACCTTTATGTTCGGATGAGCCTAGCAGTATCAGTGGGATAGCGCCATAGCAGATTCAAGATGATGTGGCTCGAGTAGCGCTGATTAGAGAGAGGATGTTGGCTGCACAGAGTCGCCAAAAGTCATATGCAGACAAGAGGCGTCGACCTCTAGAGTTCAGGGTAGGAGCTCATGTCAAGTTGAGAGTATCTTCGACGCATGGCGTCAGACGTTTTAGCATAAAGGGGAAGCTGAATCCCCGATATGTCGGTCCTTTCGAGATACTGGATAGAATTGGGAGGGCAGCCTACAGATTATCTTTTCCTCCGAATTTAGAGGGTGTTCACCCTGTGTTTCATGTGTCTCAACTGAGAGAGTACATACCAAATCCGAGACACATTGTGAGTTATGATGATTTGGTGGTGGAGCTAGATCACACCTTTGTTGAGCATCCGATTGCAGTCCTAGAACGAGATGTGAGACGCCTGCGTTCGAAGGACATTCTTATGCTGAGGATACAGTGGTCTAGACGTGGACCTGAGGAGGCTACATGGGAGACTGAGGATAGTATCCAGAGGAACTATCCAGAGTTTTATGTTGAGATAGATGCATCTAGGGTCGATGAGTAGATCTTAGTGTTATCTTGGTGAGTATGTGATTATGTGCTTGTGCTTACATGCCTTGATGTGCTTACTCTATGCTAGCTACAATGTGTTTTATTATCTTTTTAGATCTTGATGTGCAAGCATGATGTATGTTATAGCTGGAGATGGTTCTTTCCTCCATGCTACCTTAATGGACATAGTTTTAGTGGAGATGATATTCCTCCATGCGATGTATATGATTATGATTTGGCTAGAGATGTGCTTCCTCTACGTCTTGGGATATCGTATGGCGAGAGATGTGATTCCTCTACGCCTTTGGGTAATGTTATGGCCTTGTTTTCTAGAGATGATGATTCCTCCATGTTCATGTTTGAGGTTATAGATTTTTATAGGTTATGACCTTCTGAGCGGAGATGTGATACCTCCAATAGAGAGAGAGAGAGAGAGAGAGTTATACCTCGGCTTATGGGTCTGATAACACGATTTATTGCGTGATTTAGGGCGTCATTTAGATAGATTTCTCACTCATTCATGCACGGTTTAGCACTAGTTCATGACGTTTTGCACTCAATTCACGTATTTTGTCGAGATAGACGTCTACTCGGACTTTTGCTTGCTTTGTAGGTAATTTGGGAGATTTAAGAGCCTAATCGATACATCCGAGGATCATTCCTCGAGATGACACACTTCCGGACTCATTGGAATGCAAGCTAAGGGCTAAGGAGGACTCATGGAACCTTGCCAACACAAACCATGCACCAAATCATGGCTTAACGAGCCTAGGAGAAGCTTCTGACAGAAACCACGGTCTAGGCCCTTTCCACGGCCGTGGTTATGCCCGTGATTCTTGCCAGGACCACGTTGACAGCTGGCCACGATCTCTTCCATTGTTCTTGCATCTTAGTGGGTATTTAAAGGATTTTACAGGCTGTAATTGGGATTATTCTCCTCTCTTTTGACCTACCTTTCTTCCCCAAAACATTTGGCCATTGTTGCCTCTCTTCCAAGCACCCATTAGGGGTGTTCTTGGAGGAGATTAGTATAGATTCTCGTTTTAGAGTGAGATTAGAGTGGATTCGAGTGAAGCTTTCATTGTTGTCAAGTTGGATTTGCTCTTGGAGCCTTGTAAGAATTTGGCAATTTCTATTCTATGCTTTTAATGTCTTTTCTTTGGATTGTTCTTCATCATTTGACCATGACTTGCAAGCATGTTTTGACTGTGAAGTTTGATCTTGAAATGAATGTTATTGGCTAGATAGATGTGGTTCTAGAGTGAAGGAATAATGTTTGTGCTTTGGACTATGATTGTATTGCTTCCATGTTAGCTTAGGATCGATTTGTGTTCGAAATCCCAACTCGGAACCAAACCACGGCTTGTTCTTCATGCTCCCACGGCCGTGGTTTAGCATGATCCACCCGTGTTTTTATTCTGTTGTTCTTATATTGTTGAATCTTGATGTTTGGATGTAGATGTGTTGAAATCCTAGTGTTTGTTGAGCTAAATCTAACTTAGGGCAACCTATTGTTAGCAAACTAATTGAGGAATGAGACTTACCCGGTAATTTCCCCTCTTAGATACCTAAGATGATGAACTCTAGGTAGTAGTGAGCCAAAAAAGCCGCTATTGGATTGAGTGTGCTAGGATCGTTACCTAAGACTTACCTTTTCCGAGACTTACCCGGTAAGGAGGGGTTTGACCCTTAGGTAGTGGCCGGTTTGTGTGGAATTCCATCCTTTAGGCTCTTTGAGACTTACCCGGTGATGAGACCTTAGGATTGGATTAGTGGATGCATGAGACTTACCCGGTAATTGCTCCCATTAGAGAAACACCCAACTCCGAACAACCACAACCTTCCTTAGACCTTTAGAAACATGAGTCCATAGTCATATTCGGAATTCCGAACCTCTAGAATCCATTTCCTTACCTCTTATCTCTCATCTTTTGTTTGTGTTTTGTGTTGCTTTATTTTGTTGATATATTTTTTATCTTTGTTTGATCACCCAAAACCCTCCAAAAACATTGTGTTTTCCATTTTCTTTATTTCTCATCTCATTCTTAGTCTAGATTCACACTATCCTCGATCATTGAATGACTTAGTTTCACCTCAGTCCTTGAGTTCGACCTCGGAATACTTCCCTTTCTACAAACGTCCCGTACACTGCGGGTTTCGCTAGGTAGTTTAGGATTTAGTTCGAGTTTATAAATGTAAAGCTTTTTGTGCTACCTTTTTAGCGTAACATGGTCCGAGAGGATTCGGGAATTTGCAAGTTTCGGGTCGAAACTTGTTTTTAGGGGGGGTGAGATGTAAGAGCCTAGTTGTTGAGTTGCTGAGAGAAAGAGCTGAGGGCCAGGATTTAGCCTGGACCGCCCCTGTGTGACCTAGTAGTCGCCCTTGCGGGTTGTCTAGCTGCCCCTGCGGCTCTGTGCGTCTGCAGCCGTTTTCTTTGACCCGTTGACCCGTGCTTTACTCTTTCACCCTTTATAACCTTCTTCTTCTACCTTCTGAGGAGGGTATCCTTCCTCACAGCTTCTCTCTCTCTCCTACGTACATCTTCTTCTCCTCTCTTCTCCCTTGGATCTTTGCTTGATCTTCTCTTGAGTTTTGGTTTAGTTTGTGAGAGTTGTACTTGGCTTTGATGATGGTTATGGTTGTTGATCTTCTCAAGATTGGAGGTTGTTTGTGGTTTAGTTGTGTACGAGGTTGAGGTAAGTTCGTAGGACTTACTTAGATACCATCCTTATATTGGGTGTTTGCATGAGTGGTGCATGCTTTATATGGTTGCTATGATAGCATGAGTTATCGTTTATACCGACTAATGTTTTATTAACTGTCCCATTGCGTGACTGTGACAACCTTTCCCTTTCATTTCGCCGTGGAGTCTGGGAGGTTCTCTGTTGTCAGGCTAGACTGGTTTACAAGAAGGGCGCAATCCACTCCCATAGGGTACACGGATTGTGTGACCGATACTCGTACAGCTGGCTATCAGGCTCACATGCGAGGATGTATTGGTCCTCGTGTCACATACTTTCATCTATCTATATATATACGCGATTTGAATGAATGACTATTATATCAAGATGATAAACTGGGTAAATGTGTGATAGCATGTTGATGTGTTTATCTTTCCATATTTGTGATTGTGCTTATGCATTACTCTATATATGTATGGTTAGCTAATGGTTTATTACCATGTTGTAGATGCCCCACAGGATAAGCGTGTTGTTGGGTAATCTAGCAGAGTGGCAGGCCGAGGACCTCTCATACATAGGATGTTATGGTCTTTTGGGAGTTGTTTACTTTTCCCTCCTGCGTGAGGATGATCTTTTGTTACCTCCTATGTGAGGACGTTGTTGTTTATACTCGGCTATGTTGTTTTACCTTTTGGTTGTATAGTTTATACAGTTTTATGTATTTGTTTTTATATTTGTCATTGTCATGTTGTAAGGTCCAGTGAACTTGTTGTCAGGCTAGGGTCAAGATTCATTGTGAGATCCTAGCCCAATGTGGCACTCCAAGTCCCGCGGATTCGGGGGTTACACATTAGGCCCCTGATTGTATCCGATGATGCATTTTTGAAGATCCTCAGAGAAAGCAGAAACAAAGGAAACTGCATTGCAAGACACATCCTAGGACATCCATCCGAAGGGCCAAAACCACATTTCAAGTATAACAAGAGGGGTAAGAGTGTGCATCGGTTTAAAAATCTGTTTAGAAATCTCCGAGAAAGATTGATTATCCTCACAAGCAGACCACAAAACAGTTCCAGACACAGTTGATATGAGTTGTCAAAATAAAAACGGGTGATAATCAGATGGTTTATAATGTTCCAATTGAGGTACACAAACCACAAATATCATTCAGGGTGGGTAGGGTTGCTACCTCCAGATTCAGAGTTAGTTAGTAGTAACCAAATGCATTGTTTGAATTTCATAAGGAGTTTAAGCTCAGATTGATTCCATTTTGTAAACATATTGTAGATCTTGTTTCACAAGGTTGATTTAAGAAGGAGGTGGGTAAGGAAACGAGATCAGAGAAAACCTAGGATCGTAATCGCAGATTTGAACTTGTTCCATGTGGTTGAGTTGTGAAGGAACGGTTCGCAACAAAGGCAGTGCCCAACGCAGGCCCGAGAAAATGTTGTATTGACGGTAATCACTTTTTTTTTTCTTTTCTTCTTTCTTCTTCTTGACCTCATCATTTTATGTCGGACGATGGGCTTCTCTTGGCTCGAAATGGTTTGGAAACATCTTGGTTGGGCCTTATATTTTCTCTACTTTGATGGTTGCTTCCCATTTCTTCTTGAAACCGAGGATTACTCTCCTCATCCATCGATCTTCGAGAAGGAGACAGCTCCAAACAACTCGCCTGCTTCTTCTTCGTCTAGGGCATCCAGAGGAGGATTCGACGCAACCCCTTGAAACGCCAACCACGAGTCGGCGGGGACATTGGCTCATAGGTAACTTGTGTTTGCCGGCGGCGCTGAACTAGGGCTTGGATGTTTCCCTTGGTTTTTCAAACTTGTGGATAAAGGGTGTGGGAGGCGCGTATAAACGCGTACAATTTGTGGGTTTTGGTTTTTAGGTTCATGTAAAAGTATTAATTTGCAAAGTTCCTCATAGTTGCCCCTCTTCAAAACGTGTAGGATTTTCTTCTTTTGGTGAAAATTCACAAAATCACCGTGTATGATGTTAGTCGAGCCGACGGATAGGCGCAGTCGAGTCTATTGAAGTTTGATGGCATTTCAGTGCCCTTTTTGACTTTGCCCTGGGTGACTAGGTAATTCACTTAAAGGGCTTGGAACGGTACTTTGGACCGATGCCATGTACCCTGGACAGTTAGTTGTAATAGGATAAAACACCAAATTAGCTGAACACTAATTTTAAAACACGAAATTATATACAGTAATTAGTGTTTTACTCCAATTTGCTTTCTCTCTTTACAATATATACGTGGGGATTTTGATGAGCTATCCTCCCCCCACGCCATATAAAACAAAAGTCCAAGAACTCGTATAAAATAAACTTTTTGCCAGCTTAATTTGACCTAATTAACTAATTACAAAATAAGTACGGAGTATAAATTTAATAATTATGTTGATTCGTCAAAGAGAAATAGTGTCGTGCTACCTACTCTGCTGGATATGCATGAGCTGAACTTCGGGAAAGAAATATCTTGTTTAGATTCCAACTAAATAGGCAAACATATACATTACATTTCGAAAAGGTCAGCATGAAATTTATAATACTTTGATTTCAAAATATACAACTCGTTTGATTTTGAAATACCTCGATCTAACTGTTGATGCCAGGAATTTAGGGCAAGATACTGTATAGCCTAGATTTGTTTATTTTCATTTTTGGGGACGTGTACTTTCTTCATATAAAATTGGTACGTGCGTGCGTCTAATGAAGTTATTAACTTGCTAAATTACGTGTCAACTTAATGACATCTGAAATATATAAAAGGGAACATGTTGAGCATACATGATGAAGAAATACCGAAATCATTGGGATCACCTGAACGAAAAGCAACGATGGGTAAGGGTGCTTTGATGGCCAGTTTGGTGGTGCTGTCGTTGATTTCAATGGCGACGGCGGGTCTTTTAGGAGGATTAGTGTCAACACCCAGCATGAAAGTCCAGGGCTCCATTTTCTGCCTCTCAGCTGGAAATAAAGTAACTCCTTTACAAGGTATGTACTTAGCTAGAGTGAATATATTATATATATACACATTTTGTTATAATTATAAATGCCTTTGATGGATGATACATGTATATGTATATGCAGGAGCCACAGCGAAGATTGTGTGCAAGACGTTGGGTGGGAACCCTTACAGCTTCACAAGTGGTCCAGCCAACGATCACGGTTTTTACACAGCGACGTCAAGTGGCCTAAAGCTGGTCTCCTGCAAGGCTTACGTGAACTCGTCTCCATGGTCCTCGGGGTGCAGAGTCCCGACAGACATCAATGGTGGAAGGAAGGGTGCTCCGCTTATCGCCTTGTCCACCCTCAGCCAGCTCTTCAATATCAAGCCATTCTTCTACGCTCCTAAATGAAGGACATGCATCTTCCGCCTACTCTTGTGTTTTAACAACATTCATTAACATTAATTTCTTCCTATAACTCACTGTTTCTAGTTTCATGTAGCTGGTTTGATTGGATATGGGTGTGGACTGAGTTAGGAAACTACGCTTTCACATTAATTAGGTCATCTCTTCAGCTAATTTTTGCCTCTGATTCTCTGGGGTTTCAGGGTCACTCTTTTAATTTGTGTTGTTATTACATATACTGAGATTTACTGTTATATTGGTTGTGATTGTCAACTTAATTGTTTATATATGCAAATAATATCGCTTTATTACTTCAATATTTTTAATTACTAACTACTTTGTATCACATAAATCGTGGATATCTGATTTACGTATCTATATCTATATCTATATACCTTACTAAAATACACTACACTAATACTGAAACGGCGCCCACATTTTTTTCCAGATTTAATTTTTTACTAAATCATCAATTAAACCAATAAAAAAAATTTACTAAAGAAAAATCTAAAATAAAATCTTTTTTTAACTAAATTTAATTAAACAATATCTAATTAATTAGTTTAAAAATAAATTAAAAAGTATGTATAATATTAGTGCTAATATTTTATTATATATATATATATATATATATATATATATATATATATAACATTTATATTTTTTTCAGAATTGCTCAATCTTCTTAAAGGGCCCAATTAAATCAAGTATTAGTCTTACATTTTTTTTAAATATGCCTTTTATATTCATGTTATACCAAATAAATGTATTGCTTGACCCTCTTGTGGTATAATGGATTTTTATTTATTTGTTCTATGTAAGGGGTCGGGCTATCTCTTGATTCATTACTACTTAGGGCCCGTTTGGTTCCAACTCCGGTAACGGAAACGGAATGAAAACGAATTTATATGCATATCCTTATTCATGAAATTTTATGGAATCATTCCTCATGGTTTAGTGCAAAGTACACTTACATTCCCACATTTTGTTACCCTATAGGGTATCAAAAGTAATCAAACTCTACTTCAATTACTTCAAACCACAAGGAATGATTCCAAAAACTTTCATGAACAAGGACATACGTATGGACTAGATTCGTTTCCATTCCGTTTCCGATCCCGGAGTTAAAACCAAACGGGCCCTTATTCCATTTTCTTAATAATAGAAGGGTGTCCAGCTGCGCCAGAGACCACCGACTCTCCTTCCAACTAATTTCTTTTTTTAAATAAAAGTAAAATTAGATGTTAATCGTCCATATAACATATGAAAAAATTAAAAGAATTTTTTTTAACAATTACCCCCACAAGGTGCGGAATGTGAACTAGTTCATAAACCTCAAACGGTACCAATTTAAATCCTAGTTCAGTGAATTAAAATTTGTTCTCTCCTTCAATAGCTAGGGTTCAGCATAGGTCCCCAAACCAAACTTTAAAAATCGAATAAAATGGATTTTTGCGAAAAAAAGAATCGAACTCCGAACCTAAATGAATTGATTCAGTTTTGATCTAACTAGTTTTTGATAATATATGACTCTAAAACCTGAACCGATTAGGATCGATTTAAATTCGTTCTAGGTTATAGACGTAATTGGAAGTAAACAACATGTAATATGTCACACTAGAAGATAAAAATTTAAAAAAAAAGGGTTTTTCCTCTTGGTGCCCTCAAGGTTTGGACTTATCCTCTTGGTATCCACCAAGTTTTAAAAATTTTCTTGGTACCCTCATGGTTTTATTTGTTTCCTCTTTATACCCATTCTTGATATATTACATTAAAAAGTCATTACAAAATAACATAAAAACGAAAAAATAAATTTAAAATTAATTATGAACTCATTGAAGAAATAATCTAATAAATTTAAGATAGAATATTTTTTTATATATAGCTTTATATTTTGAATTAAAAGGTAATATTTATTTCATGAATTAAAATAATTTTTTTATCTTAGATTTAAAAATAAATATATATAAAATTAAATTAGAAACAATTTTTTTTTAAAAAATTAATTTTTTTTAAGGTTCTAGAAATTTAAAAAATATAGTAAATGTTTTTTTGAATTTAATTTATATCATTTATTTTAATTCGAAATTTTATTAAAAAATTATATTTTTTAAAATTTAAGAATCCGTAAACTAAAGAACTAAAAATATAAAATAAAATAAAATTTTCGAATTAAGATATTATAGAACTTCAAAAAAAATTTACAATAATTATAAATTTCTGGACTCTTAATTTTTTTTTAATTATTTTTTATTTTGTTTTTTATATTTTATTTAAATCCGAAATTAAAAAATTATTTTCATTAAAAAATAAATTTATCTTTCATTTAATTTTTTAATTAAAAATATAAAAATATAATTCTATTATAAATTTATTAGTTTAATATCTAATTTGGTCAAAATTAGTTTTAAAATTATTTTTCTGATTTTTTTATTATTTTATAATAAATTTTCAATATAATATATAAAGAATGGTTATAAAGAGGAAACATATAAAACTATGAGGGTACCAAGAGGATTTTTGAAAGTTGGTGGATACCAAGAGGATAAGTCTAAACCTTGAGGGCACCAAGAGGAAAAATCCAAAAAAAAAAAAAATTGACTTTCACAAAGATGAACAATTCAAATCTATGAAGAGTTGTATATCCACCAAGAGATTAAAAAATTGTATGACATGAACAACAAATTATCCATCAATATAAGCCATCATTCCCATTTTCGAACCTTTGTAACTTGACCTAATATAGACTAGTAAAGAGGGTTATTTGCGAGTAAAAGGGACACGTTAAAATGTTGGAGGGTCGAGGAGAAGTAGTTCAGTTGTGACTAGATTTTACACACTACTAGAAACGCGGGCCATATGCGACTTTTTTTTCCGACACTATGTCAATGTGTCGCAAAAATTTGCATCCGCAAAACCCTCGTTAAATTGTGACACCTTAAGGTGTCGCAGTTTTCTGGCACATATAGGTGTCGCAAATGGCAGTATGAGAGACACGTTAATTGTAACACCCCGAATCCGCGGGACTCGGGGCGCACGGGTTGGGACCTAACAATGGGTCCCGACCCTTAGCCTGACAACAATTTCACCGAATCTTTCCAACATGGCACAAATAAAGGCAAATCGAAATCGTTTTAATGCAATGCAAACAATCCGTAAAGAAAGGTACAACTTGGAAACTCAGCCGAGTCCTCAAAACAACACAACTCCCAAAACGATAATCCGAAAGTACAACCAAAACCCGCAACTAACAACACAAGACAAACCCCAAAAACGTCCCCGTCCTATAATGTACGGAGACCCCGAATGTCCACCCCTCCACCTCCCATGGCGGCATCCCTAACCTGCAGGACAATCTACACAATCGGTTTAAAACCGTTAGCTAACATTCAAGGCATTAGAAACAAGGTGATGGCACAAACACACATAAATAAACAAAACACTCAAACATGATCCAAACACACAACATGGGCACAACACATAAGTCCGGTTCATTATCTTTTCCATTATGTCATTTCCCGCTACTAATTCATCTTTCATTTTGTGACACGAGAATCAGTGCATGATCTCGCCTCGGTTCCTACTCACCGTCAAGGAATAACACTGATGCATCTGGCCATCTACCTGCCCGGGCTAGTTACCGAGAACCCCCTAGCTCTCCGCAAGAGCCAGGCAATGTTGTCACCGCCCGTTATCATACACTTGGGCCAAATATCAATATATAAAGGTCGTCCTCATTCCGGTTTCGGGGTTATAAAATAAACAATACTAAAACACACACCACCAAGCACACATCGAATCTAATACAAAGAATACGAGCTAAGTAAGTCCGAAGACTTACCTCGACTTCACACACAACTCACAACACTCTCGCTTCCCTTGGGAAGAAGCCCACAACCTGCTCACAACAGGATATATATATATCAAAAACTCGCTCAACTCAAAAGTCTAAGGCATCTCACACAAACGATCTACGCAAGATTGTTTTACTCTCATTCTAAGACCGCATCATAGAATCTGTAGCACTCACATCTCCCTCAACGCATGAGGAGATCTCTCGACAGCCTACAACCTCTCCTAAGATCATACTTAACAGCCAAGAACAATCTACAAGTCTATGAAGTCCAATATTCTCATCACACTCACCTAAGGTCTCAAAAGCCACTACATGGCATTCTCATTCATCCTATGTCCAAACCTATCATGATGCTATCATAACACTCTCTAGGATCATCAAAGAACACAAGCTCAAGGGAGGGCACTCACCACGCAAAGGCACGGACTCAAAAGAAGGAAGAACAACCGCGAAAGGGAGAAGAAGGCTGCAAGGGCGTGTTGGCTGAGCCAGTGGCCGCTCCTGCGGCCCAGAGGTCCGCCCCTGCGGCTCATGCTGGCCGCCCCTGCGGTTCAGTGTAATGGCCGCCCCTGCAACTCTGAAGATCCGCCCCCGCGGTCGAACTGCAAAAGGTCGTTTTATTCGTCTTCGATTGTGGATCTTGAGCTCCAATGGCATCCTTCTCTTTATGGGTCTTCTTCAAACATCAAACACTGAAACAAGGTTCTCCCTCACGACCGAATCGAGCTTAGAACACATGCATGCAAAGATCAAGAAGAACCCACTTCCAAAGCTTCATCCATGGCAATGGAAAAGGAGAGAAGAAGAAGATGATTTGTAGCAAGAAAGGAGAAGAGAGAAAGGAAGAGAAGCTTACCAAACTAGATCCAAGAGCTTCCCACTGTTGGCCACCATCCAAGAGATCCAAAGAGAGAAAAGGAAAGAGAGCTCAAGAGAAGGGAATGAGAGAAAAGAAACCAACGTGAAAGAAGTGTAAGGAGAGAGGGAGAAACCAAGCTGCCAAGGGTGAGGGGAACAAGGGGTCAGCTGACCTCCTTGTCTACTTGGTGCAAGCAACGAAAGGTCCAAAAGCAAAATGGCGGGATAACGGAAGGTCGGAACGAGATTCGGATAATTCTCGTTACTCACCACCTCGCGCCTGCGGGAAAACTGAGCCGCTAACGCGGGAAGGTCGACAAACCACTCAAGGATCGGAATAAAAATTCCGGACGTTACATTAATGAGTCGCAAATTTTGGACACATGTAGGTGTCGCAAATGACATAAAAAGAGACACCTTAAAGTGTCGCAAATGACACAAATAGAGACACCTTCGTGTGTCGTAAATGACACAAATAGAGACACCTTATAGTATCGCTTTTTTATTTTATTTTAAGGACGCCATAAGGTGTCGCAATATTAAAATCTTCGTGTCGCAAAATTTATTAACTAATGCGACACCTTAAGGTGTCTCAATTTACTGTGACAGGTTAAAGTGTCGCAATTGGCACATTTGCCAATTGTGACAGCTGAAATTGTGACACCCTTTCAAAGTGTCGCTGATCATACTTGCGACACCTTAAGGTGTCGCTAAATGCTATTAAAGTGTCGCTTTATACCGCTTTTTTTAGTAGTGACAATGACTTGAGCGTGAACAGTAGCACATTTACAATGATGGGAGGTTGACTAGTGATGGTTATTGAGTCGAGTCTGCTAGCGTGAATAGATCAATTTGTAGCGTAATAGTGGAATATTTATGTTACGGTTTATCTATATGAATCATAAGTGATAACTTTATATGGTTTATATATCTGAATTGATCGGATAAACAATAAATTTTGAACTACAAACCGAATCCTTATAAATGGTTGATGGTTAATTTGGACCGAAACCAAAACCAAAGGGTTCGGTGTATACAAAATTGAAACCAAAAGGTTCGGTTTATAAAAACCGATCGATTATGCTCAACACTATCTATAACTTGGCCTTGGTAAGCGTAGACGGTAATTTCTTTTAAATTGATCAAGGGTTATTGAATGGGTCAAGAAGCAAATAGATCATTTAAAAGGGATTAATACAACTTTTAAGAAAAAAAATTACGTAGGGTGTGATTTTGCTAACAAAATAATTTTAAGGTTGTTTATTTGTTATGTTAAAAATTAGTTGTGATCTTGAAAATAGACATGTTTTGAGTATTTAATTTACGTGTCAACCTTTCTCTTTTGGTTTCACCGCCTTTACCGTTGATGTATGCCCTCTCTTTTCAACACATCACCTGAATGTTTCACTTTAATCAAGGAACAATAAAGGTATAGAATAAAAAATAAGGACGGGACGAAAGGTTAAAAAATTCATTTTTAAGTTGGGTTTTTGGTTGATTGTTTTATCAAGGATCAAATTAAACTACAATAAGTAAATCAAGTAGAACACAAAGCAAACAGATGACAACAATATGTGAAAAAAGGGATTTTAAGGTGTCAAGATCGTTGGCTATGGCAATAGACTCAAGTTAACTCATGGTATGTTTGGTTTGATTGCCAAAAGGTGGGTCATTTCATCAATGGGAATTATCACTTGGGAGGTCTCAAATTCCTCTAAATCCGATCCAAAATACCTATTACCGAGTATGTCTAAAGGCAATATGGTTGGAATTCAGCCTAAATTGGTTTCTCTACCTAAGAATTAAGGCAAACTTTACCGGATAAGTCTCAAGTTTAGTGTAACTCAAAATCTATCAACCAAATCCAACATGCAAGTTAGTCAATTATCATCCATGCCACAACCAAGTCTCTATTCACCCTCACATCGCTAAAAATCTAACCAATAATATGCATAATGAAATCAGAAAATGAAGGGAAAATATACTTATACTCCATGATATATGTAAGACATATCAAAAGTCAAACTCGGCAACTAATCTTCAATCATCAACAAAAACAAAATCCCACAAAGTAGCCACAAGAATTTCAATATTTGGTAGCAAAATGAAGAACATATTTGAAGAACAATGAAAGGTCTAAAAATAGTTGAAAGGAAGAAGAAAGATTGCAAATGAATATGGAAAAGAACTGTCAAAAGGCCTACAAAGTACTCTTTATACTAGAATTAGAAAAGTAAGTGTCGGGTGCTAAGAAGGTGGTTGAAAAGTTGTCAAAAGCTGCAAATCTAGAGGAATCTCGGCCCATGTGATGTCAATCTCGGGCTCAGATCGGTGCATAATCGGAGTCGAGCTTGGGGAGTTGTGTTAGCATGAAATATTGTGATATTTTAGGCACGTTTTCTAAACGTATTTGATTCATATTGATAGTCTTTGATTGAGCTTTGTGCATATGAGAGCTAGTATTACCTATATTGTCAATATGGATGTCTACACTAGTTCTATGTTGATTATAGGTGATTTGGAGCTATTTCCGAACGGAATCGAGCAAAGGAGAGTTGAGTCGATGTGTCTCTAGATCAAGGACACCTTTTGGAAGCAATTTGGAGTATTAGATTGAGGAATGCACGAATGAAGGCAAGAATCACGGTTTTACCCTAAATTACGGCCGTGGATTGTGAAGCAGAATTCGATGTTCATTCCAGGGGATATTACGGCCGTGGAAGATATCCGTGTTTATTTCCACGCCTCAAAATTACGGTCGTGGAAACTTCCACGACCGTGATCTTGGCGAATCCTTTCGCCACGTTTCGAAGCCATGATCTCTTGAAGATCGGGCCGGGCCGACGTTTTGCCCTGCATTATAAAAAGGACGGATGAAGCAAGATTCCGTCACCTCGCTACCTCGCTTACGACCTTTCAACCCTAAAGTTTAGCGGCAAAAACGCACGCTTAGCAACACAAACCCTCATTCTTGGAGGTGATTTTGAAGATCTCATTGAAGTTCCAAAGTTCGTATTGGAGAGTTGTTGTTTGTGATCTTCGTGTGGAAGATCGAAGTTCTTGGAGGATTTTTTGCAAGAAGATTCCTCTTCTTGCTTAGGTTTGCTTTAGGATCGGATTGACATCCCGTTTCTTTTCTTTCCTAAGATTGTGATTGTTTATCCCGTTTTGAATCTTTTGACAAACACTTATTCTTGATTGTGATTCTAAGATTCAATTGAAGATTATTGATAGTTCTTGAAAGTTCCCATCTTTTACCTTTTTAATCTTGAATTAATATCAATATGGCTGTTATTGGCTAAAAACCCTTAACAATTCTAAGGTGAAGGGTTGATAGTTGTGGCTTAGATAATGATAGATCGATTGTAAATTGATTAGACCCTGAGAGTTAGAGAATTGTCGCCGAAAACCCTAAATTACGGGCTGTTCTTGAGTTCCACGACCGTGGAATCTCAAGATCCAACCGTAATTCTCTTAAAGTTTACGAGCCTGCTTTTATCTTGATCCAAAGTTAAAGATTTGCTTTAGCTTAGTTTAGACTTGTCTTTTCTAGGTGGTAGTGAAGCCTCAACAACCTCTACCTCGATTGTGAGCCTCAACAACCTCAATCGGATAAGTTAGTCTTGATCTTTAGATCATAGGTTTGGGTATTTGATGTTAATCCTTGTCCTTAGAACCTTTCTATATTGAGCCTCATCAACCTGTATAGGAAGAGTCTTTTGGGTGAGTTATATAAGGTTTTTGGAACCTCAACCGTACGATTACCTTACATTAGTATACCTTTGCATATCTTAACTCTGTCTTTACATCATTAGTATATCTTGAATCGATTGCCACAGCTGGATACCTGGATCTTTAGGATTGTTGTTTTCCCAATATCTGCAAAACTCTCATATTAACCGCTTGATAACCTGCAATCGAGTTCGTTCCACCCAAATCCCTGTGTTCGATACTCTGGAATTCTTGCTTAACTATATCGATCCGTACACTGCGGGTTCGCTTGCTTGATTCTAGTTTTATAAATATAAAGCTTATTTGCACACACCTCTAGGGGCGAACAAGTTTTTGGCGCCGTTGCCGGGGATTTGGCTTCGATCGAACCCGGGTGCCGGTTGTCAAGCTTGGGAGCTTGCTCTCGTTATTTGATTTTTCTTTGAGTGTATGCGCAGGTCTAGGAACACAGAAGATCTCTTACCTCTTGATCAAGAGCTAGAGAAAACCTTGAGGCAAAAGCGCAAGGAAAGGAAGATGGCTGAAGAAAACGAGCACGATCTTCAAAATAAGTTGGCGGAGAAAGAAGCTCAGCTCCGATGGAATGAGACTCTCCTCCAGGATGAGATGGATCGCCATCAAACTCAAGTTAATGGTCTACAAGACATGATCGTTCAAATGAAGATAAAGATGAGCGATCTTGAGGACAAGGTGGGCAAGAAGTCCTCGAGAAGGAGGACAAGGTCTAGAAGAAGAAACCACTCACCCACCGATGATAGTGATTCTTCCATGCCTCCTTTAGAAGAGATTGATCCCACGATCAATATAAATCCTTTCAATCAACAAGGAGCTACTAACCGTCGCATTCCACCTAGAAATGCGAGGGTCGAACGTGTGGATAATGAGCCAAGAACTCTTGGCCAGCGGATGGATCCAACACAACAACCACGCCGTTTAGGTGTGAACTTTGATGCTGAAGATGTACAAGGGTTTAGCTTCAACCCTCAAGTTATCACTCTTGTTCGCCAAAGCCAGTTTGGCGGTACAAGCACCGAATCTCCACACCAACACTTGCAAAACTTTGAGTGTATGATGGAGACGATGAGGCCAAAGAGCGCCACTACCAACAGCTATAAGCTCAAACCTTTCTTTTTCTCTTTGAAAGGGAAAGCGCTATCTTGGTACCAAGCTCTTCCTAGTGGAAAGCTACAGACGTGGGAAGACCTCTCCGCAGAGTTTCTCACCAAGTTCTTTCCGCCCTCCAAAACGACGGAACTTAGAGGTAAGATTAATGCTTTTTCTATGAGACCTAACGAAAGTTTGTTTCAATCTTGGGAAAGGTTTCAGGATTTGCTCTTGGATTGCCCTCATCATGGCATATCCAAACTTGCCTTGCTGGAAATTTACTACAAGGGGCTGGATGCGGGAACGCAATTCAACCTTCAATCCCTCTCATGTGGAACGTTCATGGACATGAGAGAAGATGACGCTTGGGACTTCATTGAGAAGCAAGCAAGAGTCATAGAGAAGTATTCCCACCGGAAAGTGGAGGGAAATCGTGTGGAGCAAGGAGCAAAGCTCACACATGAAGCTCAAAATCAGATTTTCTCCCTCAACAATGAGATCAAAGAGTTGAAGGAGACTATCAAGACCAACTTCCCAAAGCAACAAGAGAAGGATGTTGGCTATTTGGGCAACAACAACGGCGGTGATAACACCAACCGCAACAACAATAACCGGAACAATAACCGGAACAACAATTGGAATGGGAACAACAACAACCGGAACAACAACAATTGGAACAACAATCGGGGTTCGAACAACAACAATTGGCGCTCCAATCAACAAAATTCCGGTAACTCCTATCCTTCCAATTCCAATTCACTAACTCCACCCTCCTCTTCCTCTACTCCTTTGAAAAGCCAGGGGCAATCATCAAATGGAGGAAACAATACGGGAAAGGAGAAGCCGGATCCTATGTTGGAAACAATCTTGGGAAAGCTTCAAGGGTTGGAGAACCGCATCATCAAGGTTGATGATCAAATTTCTAAGGTTGACAAAGCTCAAAAGGTTTTGGAAAACCAAATGTTCAACCATGCGGAGGAAGTTCCTAGAAATCAAGGGAAACTTCCAGGAAAAACGGAGGACAACCCTAAAGGAAGGGTAATGGCGATTACAACTAGGAGCGGAGTGACTACCACCGATCCGCAGCCTACGTTCGTTGAAGTCCCCGTAGAGAAGGGCAAAGAAAAGGGGAAGGAGAAGGAAGACGTCTATGTTCCTCCTCCAACTTTCAAACCTCCCCTACCGTTCCCTCAATCTAGAGCGCGAGCGCGCCTAGATAAACAATTTGGTAAGTTTATAGAACTCATGAGCAAGCTGCATATTAATATACCTTTCATTGATGCCATTGTAGGTATGCCGGCTTATGGCAAGTTCTTGAAGGAGCTCCTCTCTAACAAGAGGAAGCTAGAAGATTTTGGTGAAGTCAAGATGAGTTCGGATTCTTCGGACCTCATCAAGACTATGAAGGAGAAAATGCCCCCAAAGCTGAAAGATCCGGGGTCATTTTGCATTCCCATTGGAGTGGGAGAGGTCACATATGACGCTTTATGTGACTTGGGAGCAAGTGTGAGCATCATACCACTTGCATTGTGCAGGAAGATCGGTTTAGGCGACCCTAAACCAGTGAAGATGACGTTATACATGGCGGATCGATCCATTACTCGTCCCGTCGGCATTGTAGAAGACGTCCCGGTCAAGCTAGGCAAGTTCTTTGTCCCCATTGATTTTGTCGTGCTTGACATTCCTGCGGATAGTCCGGTCCCGATCATACTCGGAAGACCGTTTCTTGCAACTTCCGGCTGCATGGTCGATTGCAAGAATGGGAGACTCGCCTTTGACGTTGGGGAAGAGAAAGTAGAGTTCGTTCTTTCCACTCTAGTGAAGGAGCCAATCTTTGATGAGGATATTTACAATGTCCAAGACGAAGAAGGTTTAACTAGGGAGGAGGTAAGTGCGATTCTCTTTAACGATCCTTTGCAAAAGGTTATTACTATGAGTCTAACCGATGTAGGAGGAGAAGAAGAGTGCAAAGAGGAAATTGAAGCCTTAGAGGCACAAGAAGAGATGCATGAAGTGGAGTTTGAGATACTCCACGATGAGGCTGAAAATACTCGAATCCACGGTCATACTCTGTATTCCACGACCGTGGATTCCACGACCAAAATCAACCTCCATTCCAGAGGATATTACGGCCGTGGAACTCCAGAGGAGACCGTAATTTTGGCCGTGGAAGATGGTGATCGGCATACTTCTCCAACTTCTTCTAATTCTTCTCCAAACCATCCAACCTCCTTAGAAACTTCTAAGGAAACATCGGAAGCTCCTCAAGGATCATTGGAAGCTCCGAAAGCAATGGAACTCAAACCACTTCCTACTCATCTAAGGTACGCTTTTCTTGGATCTAATTCCACCTTCCCGGTTATCGTTAGTTCCGAATTAAGCATAGATGAACATGAACAGCTCATGATTGTCCTTAGGAAACATAGAAAAGCCATAGGCTATACTATTGAGGACTTAGTAGGAATTAAACCCTCCCTATGCATGCATAAGATACTAATGGAGGAGGACTTTAGAACTTCAAGACAACCTCAAAGGCGGTTGAATCCGACCATGAAGGAGGTTGTCAAGAAGGAAATTCTTAAACTTCTTGATGCAGGTATCATCTATCCTATCTCCGATAGCAAGTGGGTGAGCCCAGTTCAAGTAGTTCCGAAGAAGGGAGGAATGACAGTCATCACCAATAAGAACAACGAACTCATTCCTACCCGAACTGTAACTGGATGGCGAATGTGCATAGACTACCGCAAGCTCAACAATGCAACGCGGAAGGATCACTTTCCATTGCCATTCATCGATCAAATGCTTGAAAGGTTAGCACAACATTCATACTTTTGCTACCTTGACGGTTATAGTGGCTTCTTTCAGATCCCGATACATCCGGATGATCAAGAGAAGACCACATTCACGTGCCCTTGGGGTACGTTCGCCTATAGGAGAATGCCATTCGGGCTTTGCAACGCCCCAGCCACCTTTCAACGGTGCATGATGGCCATCTTCTCCGAATATGTAGAGGAAATCATGGAAGTCTTCATGGACGACTTCTCCGTTTACGGTTCCTCTTTTAACGATTGTCTTTCTAACCTTTCTCTTGTTTTGCAAAGATGTGAAGACACTAACCTAGTTCTTAATTGGGAGAAATGTCAATTCATGGTTAAGGAAGGAATCGTTTTAGGTCACTTAGTCTCTAGTAGAGGGATAGAGGTAGACAAAGCTAAGATAGAGACCATAGAGAAACTTCCTCCCCCAATTTCGGTGAAGGGAATAAGAAGTTTCCTAGGACATGCTGGATTTTACAGACGTTTCATTCAAGACTTTTCTAAGATATCAAAACCTCTCACTAATCTATTGATGAAGGATGCGGTTTTTGAGTTTTCACAGGAATGTCTAGATTCGTTCAACACTATTCGGCAAGCTCTAATTTCAGCACCCATTATCCAACCTCCGGATTGGAATCTCCCCTTCGAGATTATGTGTGATGCTAGTGACGTAGCCATTGGAGCTGTTCTTGGGCAACGAAAGGAAGGACGAACCCACGCCATATACTACGCTAGCAAGACGCTAGACGAAGCCCAGCTCAACTACGCCACTACGGAAAAGGAGTTTCTAGCCATTGTCTATGCTATTGACAAGTTTCGCTCTTATCTTGTAGGTGCAAAGGTGATTGTCTACACGGATCATGCTGCGATCCGATACCTCCTTGCAAAGAAGGATGCGAAGCCAAGGCTGATTAGATGGATTCTTCTCCTACAAGAATTCGATCTTGAGATCCGCGACAAGAAAGGCTCGGAAAATTCTGTTGCGGATCATTTGAGTCGTCTAACACATCTAGAGGACGATCATTTACCTATTGATGACTCCTTTCCGGACGAACACCTACACATCATAGAGGAGTGCATCAAGGTAATCTCCAAAGGTAACGAACCATGGTTTGCTGATTTTGTTAACTATTTGGTTTGCCAGGAGATACCACCCGGACTATCATACGCACAAAGGAAGAAGTTCTTCAAGGACGTCCGGGAATACCATTGGAACGAGCCTCTCCTCTTTAAGAGAGGTCCGGATGGCATCATCCGGCGATGCGTGCCGGAAGATGAGATGCAAAGTGTCATCCGTCATTGTCATTCACTACCTTGTGGAGGACACGCTAGTTCGAACAAAACTAGCGCAAAGGTATTGCAATCTGGATTTTATTGGCCTACTTTATTTAAAGATGTGCAATCCTTTGTTTCTTGTTGCGATGCTTGTCAAAGAACAGGCAATATCTCTAGGAGGAACGAGATGCCCCTCAACAACATCCAAGAGGTGGAGATTTTCGACGTTTGGGGAGTCGACTTCATGGGACCATTCCCTTCTTCTTGTGGAAACCAATACATACTATTGGCGGTAGATTATGTCTCTAGATGGGTCGAAGCGATTGCCTCTCCCACAAATGATGCCATGGTGGTGGTCAAGTTCTTCAACAAGACCATTTTTCCGCGATTCGGGACACCAAGGACGATCATTAGTGATGGAGGTTCTCACTTCATAGCCCGTCGCTTTGAAGCTCTTCTAGCAAAGTATGGGGTTACTCACAAGATCGCTACCCCTTACCATCCACAAACGAGTGGACAAGTCGAGATCTCAAATAAGGAGATCAAGGGAATTCTAGAGAAGACGGTTTCAAGGACTAGGAAGGATTGGTCCTTGAAACTAGATGATGCATTGTGGGCATACCGGACTGCATACAAGACTCCCATAGGAACCACACCATACAACCTCGTGTATGGGAAGTCTTGTCATTTGCCGGTAGAGCTAGAGCACAAAGCGTTTTGGGCTATCAAATGGCTGAATTTCGGCATGAAGGAAGCGGGAGAGAAGCGTCTCCTAGACATCAACGAGCTGGATGAACTCCGTTTGAACGCCTATGAAAACGCTAAGATCTACAAGGAAAGAGCAAAGCGTTGGCATGATAAGCATATCATCCCAAAGGATTTCCAAGAAGGAGATCAAGTTCTCCTCTTCAATTCGAGACTTCGCCTCTTTCCAGGTAAGTTAAAATCTCGTTGGACTGGACCTTTTCTAATTAAGCGTATTTTCCCCCATGGTGCAGTTGAAGTATGGGGTGAAGCTAGCGGAAGTTTTAAGGTGAACGGTCAACGACTCAAAAAGTACTCACCGGAACTCCAAGCTGAGGAGTTTGCACCTACCGCACTCGAATAAGTGCGAGAATGGTCTAGCTACGGACCTTAAACAAAGCGCTTCTTGGGAGGCAACCCAAGGTATTGCATTTTCGTTTTTTCTTTCAATTCATAGTTTAGCTTAGAATAGAAGTTTTTGCTTTATTTTTGCCTCGATTTCTCCCGGTATGTTCGTGTTTTTGGTTGTAGGATCGATGGAAAAGAAGAAAAAGGGGATAATGTCGAAGAGAAGTGACGAAATTTGGACTTTGAAGCTTTACAGAGAGTTCCACGGTCTAAATTACGGTCGCCATAGCTACAGTGGCCGTAATTCTCAAAGGCCTGTGAAAAATCACAAAAATTACGGGTCCGTACATTTCCACGGCCGTGGAATGCCCCGATAGACCGTGATTTTTGAAATTTTGCCTGCAAGTATAAAAGCCACACTTCACCACAAAAACACCACAAAACCCCCAATTTCCACGCCCTAAATACCGAAAACCCGCAGCTCCTCCCAAATCTTCGTTCTCTAATCGTTTTTAACGATTCTTCTTCCTAAACTGAAGCAAATCCAACCAAGAACAAGATCCAAGCAACAAATCGCGTGGAAAACGATCAACAAACCCGCATTTTGGATTTCTCAATCCGAAAAAGAGGTTTTTGCTCTCTTCTTGATTCTAGTCGTTTTTGTTCGTTTTTGTTAGAAATTTTTAGGAAGAACTGATTGAGATTGGAAGAAATTAGATTAGGACTGCTTGTTGTGGAAGTTGATTGCTGATTTGCTGAGAATTGAGAATTACTGTGTCGAATCACGGTCTACAGACGTTCCACGGCCGTGGTTTTGGGAAGAACAGACCGTAATTTTCAACAGAATGGATTTTGTGAGGAGAGTTTCGGGAAGGATTAAGGAAAAGAGAGGGGAACAGAACAAGAAGAGAAAGGGCAACCCTTCCACATCTAGGGCACCGCCACCCTCATCCCCCTCACCTTCACCTCCATCTTCACCTCCATCCTCACCACCTCACCCTAGCATCCCGATCATACACGAAAACCACCAAGCTGCATTTGAGAGGATAGAGAAGAGGGCAGTGATTGGCCCTAGGTACTTGTTGTTGGAGGATCTACATCCTCTCAACATAGTAGATGACCTTACATGGCTCTTGGATAGAGCCGGTTTGCTTGTCTTCACGAACATTCGTGAGGACGCTTATGAGGAGATCACCCGAGAGGTTGTGACGTCTTTTGAGCACAGCCATGTTGATAGGACTGTCTCCTTCCGTCTCATGAATAGAGACTACCACCTTAGCATTGTTGAGTTCGGGACCATCTTTGGGTTCCATGAGACCTACAACGGTCGCCTCCCTAGGAACGTTTCCGCTAAGGATTTTTGGGAGGATGTGGCGATGATCTATGCCGACGAGGACCGTTGGCATCCAGCTGATACCAAGGCCAAATTGATGTACCATTTGGCCTTGAAGATAGCTCACCGTGTTCTCTCGGAGTGTCTCTTTCCTAGGACGGAGACGCCCCAAAAGATCAAGACGGACGAGCTATTCCTCCTCTACGCTATGCTTCATGGATGCCGCGCCGATTGTGCTACCCTTTTGGCGGCGACGATGAGTAAGCTAAAGAACAAATCGAGAGGGAACATTGGATATGGTGGGATAGTGACCCACATAGCTAGGACTTTTGGAGTGGACTTCTCGGCTTGCACACGTATACCGGCAGTTCCATTAGGGCTACACGCTTTCATGGTTAGGGGACTCATCTTCCCCACACATAGAGGTCCGCCTTATGCGGGCATGCCCTGGGAGAGTAGGACCGGCAGGGGTATTGAGTGGCTGCCGGAGTATTCCATTGTGGCGGGACGCCACAACTGGAAGGAGACGTTCGCTGCGATGCATGCGAACAGGCTTGTAGCTCCCCCTTACGTTCCACCGCCGGTAGTAGATGAGGAGGATATGGGAGAGCAGTATGAGAGTGGGGGAGGAGCAGAGCAGGAGTTCGGCACGTTTCCGGATCAGCCGGATGCGGCCCAGGATGTACCTAGACGCTCTCCGCGTCCGGCTAGAGCTTCAGGCTCGTCATCTCGCCGCGCTAGCGTGAGCGAGAGGCCCACGTGGATGACTACACCTCCCACCTGGTACGAGACACCCCCTCCTTGGTCCACTACGCAGTCAGCAGCACCAGCAGCACCACCACCACCACCATCAGCACCAGCCGATGCTCCCGGATGGTATGATCACCCCCCTGGGTGGTATGAGAGGATGCCGGATTGGGCTACCGGACTTTCAGAGAGAGTCGGAGCACTAGAGATCCGGGCGGATGATAGAGACAGACGTTTCGACGACCTTGACCACATGATGAGGGACGTCTACCGCCAGCAGTTTGGGCGGTACTATGATCCGAGTTTCTCTCCATTCCCACCTCCACCGGCACCGCAGTGATAGATGACCGGACAGCTCGTTTCTAGACATCCCAACCACCATTTGTGAGTTTTCTTTTTCTTTTCTTTCTTTTGTTCTTTCTTGTGAACATTAGGGACAATGTTCGTCCTAAGTATGGGGTGGGATGTACTAAATGTTTGTAATAACTCTACTCTATATGTTGCTTCTATTCCGAGACTATCATTGCATGTTCATTGTATGTTACACGTTTCATTCTTGCATTACATGAAAAAGAACTTTAAAAACCCATAAAAATTGAAAAATTTTGAAAAATTTGATGCTTCTAACGAATCGATATGATTTCCATGATAATCATTACTTGCGAATTGAGTTGATAACAATTGCATGCTTGAAAGGATGGTAATTCGAAAAGGATTTGAATGAATGAATTTTACCTCTTTTGCAAGTTGTATAATGTGAGAATGTTACCTAAATCATATAAGAAATTGAAGTTGAAATCACATTATAAGCTCCTATACTTCTTGTTGAAATGATTAAGGCAATTCGATATTCTCTTTCTTCTTTCTTTGATCATCTAACTCCTCATTGAAATATTAGCCTCCCTTACCTATCCGGGAATTTGGAAAGTGAATGAGAAAAAGGCATGTTTGATGTGGGAGGGCCATGAGAGCAAATATTTGCAATCAATTGAATAGAAAGAAATTGTAGGTTTGGGGAAGTCAATCATGACGATGAGTAACTCGGCACCATTCACATAGCCGGGTGTTTGTGTCTTGCCAAAGTCGAATTGAGCGATATTCCTAGCGGATTATGGTATGTGCGCTAAGGGTTTGAGGCATCTCGCAAAAATGAGAAACGCCAATCTCCTAGGCTTCGGTTTTTGTGCACCTCTATCCATAACTCCAAAAGTAAAGTCGGAAAATAAAAAGGAAAGAGCGAAGCTCTAAGTGAAGTGATTGCGGAAACCGCAAAAGAAGAAGAAGGTAGTTGTCCACTTTCCCGGATTTATGCACCACTTTCCCTTAAAGTTTTCCCTACCCTTCCATGCTCTAGACCTTTTCTTTGAAAGTCCTTATGATCAAAAGAATGTTATATGGCTTGGTGATCTAAATTGAAATTCTTATGATTGATTTTGATAATATTTGAAGGTTATAATGCTTGTTTGGAAGTTAAATTTATTCATGAGTTTTCTTTGCCTTTTACTTTCTAATTAAGTGTGTGAAAGTTTGAAAAACGATTGAAGCAAGGTTTGAGAATGATCTATTCTTTAGAAGTCACATTCACCCAAAAGAAGGTACACATATTTCATCCTAACTCTTGTTTAAAGCTTTTTGAAAGACCTTGCTTAGGGACAAGCAAGTGTTAAGTATGGGGTTATTTGTTAGCATGAAATATTGTGATATTTTAGGCACGTTTTCTAAACGTATTTGATTCATATTGATAGTCTTTGATTGAGCTTTGTGCATATGAGAGCTAGTATTACCTATATTGTCAATATGGATGTCTACACTAGTTCTATGTTGATTATAGGTGATTTGGAGCTATTTCCGAACGGAATCGAGCAAAGGAGAGTTGAGTCGATGTGTCTCTAGATCAAGGACACCTTTTGGAAGCAATTTGGAGTATTAGATTGAGGAATGCACGAATGAAGGCAAGAATCACGGTTTTACCCTAAATTACGGCCGTGGATTGTGAAGCAGAATTCGATGTTCATTCCAGGGGATATTACGGCCGTGGAAGATATCCGTGTTTATTTCCACGCCTCAAAATTACGGTCGTGGAAACTTCCACGACCGTGATCTTGGCGAATCCTTTCGCCACGTTTCGAAGCCATGATCTCTTGAAGATCGGGCCGGGCCGACGTTTTGCCCTGCATTATAAAAAGGACGGATGAAGCAAGATTCCGTCACCTCGCTACCTCGCTTACGACCTTTCAACCCTAAAGTTTAGCGGCAAAAACGCACGCTTAGCAACACAAACCCTCATTCTTGGAGGTGATTTTGAAGATCTCATTGAAGTTCCAAAGTTCGTATTGGAGAGTTGTTGTTTGTGATCTTCGTGTGGAAGATCGAAGTTCTTGGAGGATTTTTTGCAAGAAGATTCCTCTTCTTGCTTAGGTTTGCTTTAGGATCGGATTGACATCCCGTTTCTTTTCTTTCCTAAGATTGTGATTGTTTATCCCGTTTTGAATCTTTTGACAAACACTTATTCTTGATTGTGATTCTAAGATTCAATTGAAGATTATTGATAGTTCTTGAAAGTTCCCATCTTTTACCTTTTAAATCTTGAATTAATATCAATATGGCTGTTATTGGCTAAAAACCCTTAACAATTCTAAGGTGAAGGGTTGATAGTTGTGGCTTAGATAATGATAGATCGATTGTAAATTGATTAGACCCTGAGAGTTAGAGAATTGTCGCCGAAAACCCTAAATTACGGGCTGTTCTTGAGTTCCACGACCGTGGAATCTCAAGATCCAACCGTAATTCTCTTAAAGTTTACGAGCCTGCTTTTATCTTGATCCAAAGTTAAAGATTTGCTTTAGCTTAGTTTAGACTTGTCTTTTCTAGGTGGTAGTGAAGCCTCAACAACCTCTACCTCGATTGTGAGCCTCAACAACCTCAATCGGATAAGTTAGTCTTGATCTTTAGATCATAGGTTTGGGTATTTGATGTTAATCCTTGTCCTTAGAACCTTTCTATATTGAGCCTCATCAACCTGTATAGGAAGAGTCTTTTGGGTGAGTTATATAAGGTTTTTGGAACCTCAACCGTACGATTACCTTACATTAGTATACCTTTGCATATCTTAACTCTGTCTTTACATCATTAGTATATCTTGAATCGATTGCCACAGCTGGATACCTGGATCTTTAGGATTGTTGTTTTCCCAATATCTGCAAAACTCTCATATTAACCGCTTGATAACCTGCAATCGAGTTCGTTCCACCCAAATCCCTGTGTTCGATACTCTGGAATTCTTGCTTAACTATATCGATCCGTACACTGCGGGTTCGCTTGCTTGATTCTAGTTTTATAAATATAAAGCTTATTTGCACACACCTCTAGGGGCGAACAAGTTTTTGGCGCCGTTGCCGGGGATTTGGCTTCGATCGAACCCGGGTGCCGGTTGTCAAGCTTGGGAGCTTGCTCTCGTTATTTGATTTTTCTTTGAGTGTATGCGCAGGTCTAGGAACACAGAAGATCTCTTACCTCTTGATCAAGAGCTAGAGAAAACCTTGAGGCAAAAGCGCAAGGAAAGGAAGATGGCTGAAGAAAACGAGCACGATCTTCAAAATAAGTTGGCGGAGAAAGAAGCTCAGCTCCGATGGAATGAGACTCTCCTCCAGGATGAGATGGATCGCCATCAAACTCAAGTTAATGGTCTACAAGACATGATCGTTCAAATGAAGATAAAGATGAGCGATCTTGAGGACAAGGTGGGCAAGAAGTCCTCGAGAAGGAGGACAAGGTCTAGAAGAAGAAACCACTCACCCACCGATGATAGTGATTCTTCCATGCCTCCTTTAGAAGAGATTGATCCCACGATCAATATAAATCCTTTCAATCAACAAGGAGCTACTAACCGTCGCATTCCACCTAGAAATGCGAGGGTCGAACGTGTGGATAATGAGCCAAGAACTCTTGGCCAGCGGATGGATCCAACACAACAACCACGCCGTTTAGGTGTGAACTTTGATGCTGAAGATGTACAAGGGTTTAGCTTCAACCCTCAAGTTATCACTCTTGTTCGCCAAAGCCAGTTTGGCGGTACAAGCACCGAATCTCCACACCAACACTTGCAAAACTTTGAGTGTATGATGGAGACGATGAGGCCAAAGAGCGCCACTACCAACAGCTATAAGCTCAAACCTTTCTTTTTCTCTTTGAAAGGGAAAGCGCTATCTTGGTACCAAGCTCTTCCTAGTGGAAAGCTACAGACGTGGGAAGACCTCTCCGCAGAGTTTCTCACCAAGTTCTTTCCGCCCTCCAAAACGGCGGAACTTAGAGGTAAGATTAATGCTTTTTCTATGAGACCTAACGAAAGTTTGTTTCAATCTTGGGAAAGGTTTCAGGATTTGCTCTTGGATTGCCCTCATCATGGCATATCCAAACTTGCCTTGCTGGAAATTTACTACAAGGGGCTGGATGCGGGAACGCAATTCAACCTTCAATCCCTCTCATGTGGAACGTTCATGGACATGAGAGAAGATGACGCTTGGGACTTCATTGAGAAGCAAGCAAGAGTCATAGAGAAGTATTCCCACCGGAAAGTGGAGGGAAATCGTGTGGAGCAAGGAGCAAAGCTCACACATGAAGCTCAAAATCAGATTTTCTCCCTCAACAATGAGATCAAAGAGTTGAAGGAGACTATCAAGACCAACTTCCCAAAGCAACAAGAGAAGGATGTTGGCTATTTGGGCAACAACAACGGCGGTGATAACACCAACCGCAACAACAATAACCGGAACAATAACCGGAACAACAATTGGAATGGGAACAACAACAACCGGAACAACAACAATTGGAACAACAATCGGGGTTCGAACAACAACAATTGGCGCTCCAATCAACAAAATTCCGGTAACTCCTATCCTTCCAATTCCAATTCACTAACTCCACCCTCCTCTTCCTCTACTCCTTTGAAAAGCCAGGGGCAATCATCAAATGGAGGAAACAATACGGGAAAGGAGAAGCCGGATCCTATGTTGGAAACAATCTTGGGAAAGCTTCAAGGGTTGGAGAACCGCATCATCAAGGTTGATGATCAAATTTCTAAGGTTGACAAAGCTCAAAAGGTTTTGGAAAACCAAATGTTCAACCATGCGGAGGAAGTTCCTAGAAATCAAGGGAAACTTCCAGGAAAAACGGAGGACAACCCTAAAGGAAGGGTAATGGCGATTACAACTAGGAGCGGAGTGACTACCACCGATCCGCAGCCTACGTTCGTTGAAGTCCCCGTAGAGAAGGGCAAAGAAAAGGGGAAGGAGAAGGAAGACGTCTATGTTCCTCCTCCAACTTTCAAACCTCCCCTACCGTTCCCTCAATCTAGAGCGCGAGCGCGCCTAGATAAACAATTTGGTAAGTTTATAGAACTCATGAGCAAGCTGCATATTAATATACCTTTCATTGATGCCATTGTAGGTATGCCGGCTTATGGCAAGTTCTTGAAGGAGCTCCTCTCTAACAAGAGGAAGCTAGAAGATTTTGGTGAAGTCAAGATGAGTTCGGATTCTTCGGACCTCATCAAGACTATGAAGGAGAAAATGCCCCCAAAGCTGAAAGATCCGGGGTCATTTTGCATTCCCATTGGAGTGGGAGAGGTCACATATGACGCTTTATGTGACTTGGGAGCAAGTGTGAGCATCATACCACTTGCATTGTGCAGGAAGATCGGTTTAGGCGACCCTAAACCAGTGAAGATGACGTTATACATGGCGGATCGATCCATTACTCGTCCCGTCGGCATTGTAGAAGACGTCCCGGTCAAGCTAGGCAAGTTCTTTGTCCCCATTGATTTTGTCGTGCTTGACATTCCTGCGGATAGTCCGGTCCCGATCATACTCGGAAGACCGTTTCTTGCAACTTCCGGCTGCATGGTCGATTGCAAGAATGGGAGACTCGCCTTTGACGTTGGGGAAGAGAAAGTAGAGTTCGTTCTTTCCACTCTAGTGAAGGAGCCAATCTTTGATGAGGATATTTACAATGTCCAAGACGAAGAAGGTTTAACTAGGGAGGAGGTAAGTGCGATTCTCTTTAACGATCCTTTGCAAAAGGTTATTACTATGAGTCTAACCGATGTAGGAGGAGAAGAAGAGTGCAAAGAGGAAATTGAAGCCTTAGAGGCACAAGAAGAGATGCATGAAGTGGAGTTTGAGATACTCCACGATGAGGCTGAAAATACTCGAATCCACGGTCATACTCTGTATTCCACGACCGTGGATTCCACGACCAAAATCAACCTCCATTCCAGAGGATATTACGGCCGTGGAACTCCAGAGGAGACCGTAATTTTGGCCGTGGAAGATGGTGATCGGCATACTTCTCCAACTTCTTCTAATTCTTCTCCAAACCATCCAACCTCCTTAGAAACTTCTAAGGAAACATCGGAAGCTCCTCAAGGATCATTGGAAGCTCCGAAAGCAATGGAACTCAAACCACTTCCTACTCATCTAAGGTACGCTTTTCTTGGATCTAATTCCACCTTCCCGGTTATCGTTAGTTCCGAATTAAGCATAGATGAACATGAACAGCTCATGATTGTCCTTAGGAAACATAGAAAAGCCATAGGCTATACTATTGAGGACTTAGTAGGAATTAAACCCTCCCTATGCATGCATAAGATACTAATGGAGGAGGACTTTAGAACTTCAAGACAACCTCAAAGGCGGTTGAATCCGACCATGAAGGAGGTTGTCAAGAAGGAAATTCTTAAACTTCTTGATGCAGGTATCATCTATCCTATCTCCGATAGCAAGTGGGTGAGCCCAGTTCAAGTAGTTCCGAAGAAGGGAGGAATGACAGTCATCACCAATAAGAACAACGAACTCATTCCTACCCGAACTGTAACTGGATGGCGAATGTGCATAGACTACCGCAAGCTCAACAATGCAACGCGGAAGGATCACTTTCCATTGCCATTCATCGATCAAATGCTTGAAAGGTTAGCACAACATTCATACTTTTGCTACCTTGACGGTTATAGTGGCTTCTTTCAGATCCCGATACATCCGGATGATCAAGAGAAGACCACATTCACGTGCCCTTGGGGTACGTTCGCCTATAGGAGAATGCCATTCGGGCTTTGCAACGCCCCAGCCACCTTTCAACGGTGCATGATGGCCATCTTCTCCGAATATGTAGAGGAAATCATGGAAGTCTTCATGGACGACTTCTCCGTTTACGGTTCCTCTTTTAACGATTGTCTTTCTAACCTTTCTCTTGTTTTGCAAAGATGTGAAGACACTAACCTAGTTCTTAATTGGGAGAAATGTCAATTCATGGTTAAGGAAGGAATCGTTTTAGGTCACTTAGTCTCTAGTAGAGGGATAGAGGTAGACAAAGCTAAGATAGAGACCATAGAGAAACTTCCTCCCCCAATTTCGGTGAAGGGAATAAGAAGTTTCCTAGGACATGCTGGATTTTACAGACGTTTCATTCAAGACTTTTCTAAGATATCAAAACCTCTCACTAATCTATTGATGAAGGATGCGGTTTTTGAGTTTTCACAGGAATGTCTAGATTCGTTCAACACTATTCGGCAAGCTCTAATTTCAGCACCCATTATCCAACCTCCGGATTGGAATCTCCCCTTCGAGATTATGTGTGATGCTAGTGACGTAGCCATTGGAGCTGTTCTTGGGCAACGAAAGGAAGGACGAACCCACGCCATATACTACGCTAGCAAGACGCTAGACGAAGCCCAGCTCAACTACGCCACTACGGAAAAGGAGTTTCTAGCCATTGTCTATGCTATTGACAAGTTTCGCTCTTATCTTGTAGGTGCAAAGGTGATTGTCTACACGGATCATGCTGCGATCCGATACCTCCTTGCAAAGAAGGATGCGAAGCCAAGGCTGATTAGATGGATTCTTCTCCTACAAGAATTCGATCTTGAGATCCGCGACAAGAAAGGCTCGGAAAATTCTGTTGCGGATCATTTGAGTCGTCTAACACATCTAGAGGACGATCATTTACCTATTGATGACTCCTTTCCGGACGAACACCTACACATCATAGAGGAGTGCATCAAGGTAATCTCCAAAGGTAACGAACCATGGTTTGCTGATTTTGTTAACTATTTGGTTTGCCAGGAGATACCACCCGGACTATCATACGCACAAAGGAAGAAGTTCTTCAAGGACGTCCGGGAATACCATTGGAACGAGCCTCTCCTCTTTAAGAGAGGTCCGGATGGCATCATCCGGCGATGCGTGCCGGAAGATGAGATGCAAAGTGTCATCCGTCATTGTCATTCACTACCTTGTGGAGGACACGCTAGTTCGAACAAAACTAGCGCAAAGGTATTGCAATCTGGATTTTATTGGCCTACTTTATTTAAAGATGTGCAATCCTTTGTTTCTTGTTGCGATGCTTGTCAAAGAACAGGCAATATCTCTAGGAGGAACGAGATGCCCCTCAACAACATCCAAGAGGTGGAGATTTTCGACGTTTGGGGAGTCGACTTCATGGGACCATTCCCTTCTTCTTGTGGAAACCAATACATACTATTGGCGGTAGATTATGTCTCTAGATGGGTCGAAGCGATTGCCTCTCCCACAAATGATGCCATGGTGGTGGTCAAGTTCTTCAACAAGACCATTTTTCCGCGATTCGGGACACCAAGGACGATCATTAGTGATGGAGGTTCTCACTTCATAGCCCGTCGCTTTGAAGCTCTTCTAGCAAAGTATGGGGTTACTCACAAGATCGCTACCCCTTACCATCCACAAACGAGTGGACAAGTCGAGATCTCAAATAAGGAGATCAAGGGAATTCTAGAGAAGACGGTTTCAAGGACTAGGAAGGATTGGTCCTTGAAACTAGATGATGCATTGTGGGCATACCGGACTGCATACAAGACTCCCATAGGAACCACACCATACAACCTCGTGTATGGGAAGTCTTGTCATTTGCCGGTAGAGCTAGAGCACAAAGCGTTTTGGGCTATCAAATGGCTGAATTTCGGCATGAAGGAAGCGGGAGAGAAGCGTCTCCTAGACATCAACGAGCTGGATGAACTCCGTTTGAACGCCTATGAAAACGCTAAGATCTACAAGGAAAGAGCAAAGCGTTGGCATGATAAGCATATCATCCCAAAGGATTTCCAAGAAGGAGATCAAGTTCTCCTCTTCAATTCGAGACTTCGCCTCTTTCCAGGTAAGTTAAAATCTCGTTGGACTGGACCTTTTCTAATTAAGCGTATTTTCCCCCATGGTGCAGTTGAAGTATGGGGTGAAGCTAGCGGAAGTTTTAAGGTGAACGGTCAACGACTCAAAAAGTACTCACCGGAACTCCAAGCTGAGGAGTTTGCACCTACCGCACTCGAATAAGTGCGAGAATGGTCTAGCTACGGACCTTAAACAAAGCGCTTCTTGGGAGGCAACCCAAGGTATTGCATTTTCGTTTTTTCTTTCAATTCATAGTTTAGCTTAGAATAGAAGTTTTTGCTTTATTTTTGCCTCGATTTCTCCCGGTATGTTCGTGTTTTTGGTTGTAGGATCGATGGAAAAGAAGAAAAAGGGGATAATGTCGAAGAGAAGTGACGAAATTTGGACTTTGAAGCTTTACAGAGAGTTCCACGGTCTAAATTACGGTCGCCATAGCTACAGTGGCCGTAATTCTCAAAGGCCTGTGAAAAATCACAAAAATTACGGGTCCGTACATTTCCACGGCCGTGGAATGCCCCGATAGACCGTGATTTTTGAAATTTTGCCTGCAAGTATAAAAGCCACACTTCACCACAAAAACACCACAAAACCCCCAATTTCCACGCCCTAAATACCGAAAACCCGCAGCTCCTCCCAAATCTTCGTTCTCTAATCGTTTTTAACGATTCTTCTTCCTAAACTGAAGCAAATCCAACCAAGAACAAGATCCAAGCAACAAATCGCGTGGAAAACGATCAACAAACCCGCATTTTGGATTTCTCAATCCGAAAAAGAGGTTTTTGCTCTCTTCTTGATTCTAGTCGTTTTTGTTCGTTTTTGTTAGAAATTTTTAGGAAGAACTGATTGAGATTGGAAGAAATTAGATTAGGACTGCTTGTTGTGGAAGTTGATTGCTGATTTGCTGAGAATTGAGAATTACTGTGTCGAATCACGGTCTACAGACGTTCCACGGCCGTGGTTTTGGGAAGAACAGACCGTAATTTTCAACAGAATGGATTTTGTGAGGAGAGTTTCGGGAAGGATTAAGGAAAAGAGAGGGGAACAGAACAAGAAGAGAAAGGGCAACCCTTCCACATCTAGGGCACCGCCACCCTCATCCCCCTCACCTTCACCTCCATCTTCACCTCCATCCTCACCACCTCACCCTAGCATCCCGATCATACACGAAAACCACCAAGCTGCATTTGAGAGGATAGAGAAGAGGGCAGTGATTGGCCCTAGGTACTTGTTGTTGGAGGATCTACATCCTCTCAACATAGTAGATGACCTTACATGGCTCTTGGATAGAGCCGGTTTGCTTGTCTTCACGAACATTCGTGAGGACGCTTATGAGGAGATCACCCGAGAGGTTGTGACGTCTTTTGAGCACAGCCATGTTGATAGGACTGTCTCCTTCCGTCTCATGAATAGAGACTACCACCTTAGCATTGTTGAGTTCGGGACCATCTTTGGGTTCCATGAGACCTACAACGGTCGCCTCCCTAGGAACGTTTCCGCTAAGGATTTTTGGGAGGATGTGGCGATGATCTATGCCGACGAGGACCGTTGGCATCCAGCTGATACCAAGGCCAAATTGATGTACCATTTGGCCTTGAAGATAGCTCACCGTGTTCTCTCGGAGTGTCTCTTTCCTAGGACGGAGACGCCCCAAAAGATCAAGACGGACGAGCTATTCCTCCTCTACGCTATGCTTCATGGATGCCGCGCCGATTGTGCTACCCTTTTGGCGGCGACGATGAGTAAGCTAAAGAACAAATCGAGAGGGAACATTGGATATGGTGGGATAGTGACCCACATAGCTAGGACTTTTGGAGTGGACTTCTCGGCTTGCACACGTATACCGGCAGTTCCATTAGGGCTACACGCTTTCATGGTTAGGGGACTCATCTTCCCCACACATAGAGGTCCGCCTTATGCGGGCATGCCCTGGGAGAGTAGGACCGGCAGGGGTATTGAGTGGCTGCCGGAGTATTCCATTGTGGCGGGACGCCACAACTGGAAGGAGACGTTCGCTGCGATGCATGCGAACAGGCTTGTAGCTCCCCCTTACGTTCCACCGCCGGTAGTAGATGAGGAGGATATGGGAGAGCAGTATGAGAGTGGGGGAGGAGCAGAGCAGGAGTTCGGCACGTTTCCGGATCAGCCGGATGCGGCCCAGGATGTACCTAGACGCTCTCCGCGTCCGGCTAGAGCTTCAGGCTCGTCATCTCGCCGCGCTAGCGTGAGCGAGAGGCCCACGTGGATGACTACACCTCCCACCTGGTACGAGACACCCCCTCCTTGGTCCACTACGCAGTCAGCAGCACCAGCAGCACCACCACCACCACCATCAGCACCAGCCGATGCTCCCGGATGGTATGATCACCCCCCTGGGTGGTATGAGAGGATGCCGGATTGGGCTACCGGACTTTCAGAGAGAGTCGGAGCACTAGAGATCCGGGCGGATGATAGAGACAGACGTTTCGACGACCTTGACCACATGATGAGGGACGTCTACCGCCAGCAGTTTGGGCGGTACTATGATCCGAGTTTCTCTCCATTCCCACCTCCACCGGCACCGCAGTGATAGATGACCGGACAGCTCGTTTCTAGACATCCCAACCACCATTTGTGAGTTTTCTTTTTCTTTTCTTTCTTTTGTTCTTTCTTGTGAACATTAGGGACAATGTTCGTCCTAAGTATGGGGTGGGATGTACTAAATGTTTGTAATAACTCTACTCTATATGTTGCTTCTATTCCGAGACTATCATTGCATGTTCATTGTATGTTACACGTTTCATTCTTGCATTACATGAAAAAGAACTTTAAAAACCCATAAAAATTGAAAAATTTTGAAAAATTTGATGCTTCTAACGAATCGATATGATTTCCATGATAATCATTACTTGCGAATTGAGTTGATAACAATTGCATGCTTGAAAGGATGGTAATTCGAAAAGGATTTGAATGAATGAATTTTACCTCTTTTGCAAGTTGTATAATGTGAGAATGTTACCTAAATCATATAAGAAATTGAAGTTGAAATCACATTATAAGCTCCTATACTTCTTGTTGAAATGATTAAGGCAATTCGATATTCTCTTTCTTCTTTCTTTGATCATCTAACTCCTCATTGAAATATTAGCCTCCCTTACCTATCCGGGAATTTGGAAAGTGAATGAGAAAAAGGCATGTTTGATGTGGGAGGGCCATGAGAGCAAATATTTGCAATCAATTGAATAGAAAGAAATTGTAGGTTTGGGGAAGTCAATCATGACGATGAGTAACTCGGCACCATTCACATAGCCGGGTGTTTGTGTCTTGCCAAAGTCGAATTGAGCGATATTCCTAGCGGATTATGGTATGTGCGCTAAGGGTTTGAGGCATCTCGCAAAAATGAGAAACGCCAATCTCCTAGGCTTCGGTTTTTGTGCACCTCTATCCATAACTCCAAAAGTAAAGTCGGAAAATAAAAAGGAAAGAGCGAAGCTCTAAGTGAAGTGATTGCGGAAACCGCAAAAGAAGAAGAAGGTAGTTGTCCACTTTCCCGGATTTATGCACCACTTTCCCTTAAAGTTTTCCCTACCCTTCCATGCTCTAGACCTTTTCTTTGAAAGTCCTTATGATCAAAAGAATGTTATATGGCTTGGTGATCTAAATTGAAATTCTTATGATTGATTTTGATAATATTTGAAGGTTATAATGCTTGTTTGGAAGTTAAATTTATTCATGAGTTTTCTTTGCCTTTTACTTTCTAATTAAGTGTGTGAAAGTTTAAAAAACGATTGAAGCAAGGTTTGAGAATGATCTATTCTTTAGAAGTCACATTCACCCAAAAGAAGGTACACATATTTCATCCTAACTCTTGTTTAAAGCTTTTTGAAAGACCTTGCTTAGGGACAAGCAAGTGTTAAGTATGGGGTTATTTGTTAGCATGAAATATTGTGATATTTTAGGCACGTTTTCTAAACGTATTTGATTCATATTGATAGTCTTTGATTGAGCTTTGTGCATATGAGAGCTAGTATTACCTATATTGTCAATATGGATGTCTACACTAGTTCTATGTTGATTATAGGTGATTTGGAGCTATTTCCGAACGGAATCGAGCAAAGGAGAGTTGAGTCGATGTGTCTCTAGATCAAGGACACCTTTTGGAAGCAATTTGGAGTATTAGATTGAGGAATGCACGAATGAAGGCAAGAATCACGGTTTTACCCTAAATTACGGCCGTGGATTGTGAAGCAGAATTCGATGTTCATTCCAGGGGATATTACGGCCGTGGAAGATATCCGTGTTTATTTCCACGCCTCAAAATTACGGTCGTGGAAACTTCCACGACCGTGATCTTGGCGAATCCTTTCGCCACGTTTCGAAGCCATGATCTCTTGAAGATCGGGCCGGGCCGACGTTTTGCCCTGCATTATAAAAAGGACGGATGAAGCAAGATTCCGTCACCTCGCTACCTCGCTTACGACCTTTCAACCCTAAAGTTTAGCGGCAAAAACGCACGCTTAGCAACACAAACCCTCATTCTTGGAGGTGATTTTGAAGATCTCATTGAAGTTCCAAAGTTCGTATTGGAGAGTTGTTGTTTGTGATCTTCGTGTGGAAGATCGAAGTTCTTGGAGGATTTTTTGCAAGAAGATTCCTCTTCTTGCTTAGGTTTGCTTTAGGATCGGATTGACATCCCGTTTCTTTTCTTTCCTAAGATTGTGATTGTTTATCCCGTTTTGAATCTTTTGACAAACACTTATTCTTGATTGTGATTCTAAGATTCAATTGAAGATTATTGATAGTTCTTGAAAGTTCCCATCTTTTACCTTTTTAATCTTGAATTAATATCAATATGGCTGTTATTGGCTAAAAACCCTTAACAATTCTAAGGTGAAGGGTTGATAGTTGTGGCTTAGATAATGATAGATCGATTGTAAATTGATTAGACCCTGAGAGTTAGAGAATTGTCGCCGAAAACCCTAAATTACGGGCTGTTCTTGAGTTCCACGACCGTGGAATCTCAAGATCCAACCGTAATTCTCTTAAAGTTTACGAGCCTGCTTTTATCTTGATCCAAAGTTAAAGATTTGCTTTAGCTTAGTTTAGACTTGTCTTTTCTAGGTGGTAGTGAAGCCTCAACAACCTCTACCTCGATTGTGAGCCTCAACAACCTCAATCGGATAAGTTAGTCTTGATCTTTAGATCATAGGTTTGGGTATTTGATGTTAATCCTTGTCCTTAGAACCTTTCTATATTGAGCCTCATCAACCTGTATAGGAAGAGTCTTTTGGGTGAGTTATATAAGGTTTTTGGAACCTCAACCGTACGATTACCTTACATTAGTATACCTTTGCATATCTTAACTCTGTCTTTACATCATTAGTATATCTTGAATCGATTGCCACAGCTGGATACCTGGATCTTTAGGATTGTTGTTTTCCCAATATCTGCAAAACTCTCATATTAACCGCTTGATAACCTGCAATCGAGTTCGTTCCACCCAAATCCCTGTGTTCGATACTCTGGAATTCTTGCTTAACTATATCGATCCGTACACTGCGGGTTCGCTTGCTTGATTCTAGTTTTATAAATATAAAGCTTATTTGCACACACCTCTAGGGGCGAACAAGTTGTCTGTGTTGATCTTTGGCTTTTGCAACTCTCGGTCTTCATGTCCAAAATCTCTGTAACAACCATGTTCTTTAGGAGATCCCGTGACCGCGCCTCGCCATTCCCGCAGTCGCGCCACCGCAGGTGCGGCTAGTTGTGCCACAGTTATGGCATAGCAGAAGAAGCGACCGTCTTTTTAGCCGACTTTCTTTTTTGTTGCTTCCGTCCTAAGCTTTCTATTTCTCCTACGGCTTAAGGGTTTTTGGGAACCCATTTTGGATATTCCCTCCTCTTTCCTCTCACATTCATCTTTTCTTTTCTTCTTTTCTGCCTTGTTCTTCCTATAATATTCTTCCGAGTAGATGCTGATGATGTTGATGTGGTTGGTTGTTGTGGATAGTAGGCAGTAGTTGTAGCTTGGGTTTGTTTTGTTGCACAATTTGGGAAGAGTGGTAAGCTTTCTCTTCCATTCCTTCTCATTCCCCTCTCCTTCCCTTTCTTCTCCTTCCTTGTTTCGGATTTAACAAGGATGATCTTGTTTCTCTTGTACTCTATGGTTGATGGATGTATCTTTGGTAGTCCAAGGTTGTCTCTTGGAGGTTTCAGGAGAAGATCGATCGATTGGGTGAAGAATTTGCGAAAGCAAAGAAGAGATGTGCTTTGTTGGAAAACCACACCCACGCACAAACTTTGCCGCCCCCGCGCCTTCCACCTTGTCGCCACCCTCACGCCTGTGACAACCGCAGTCACGGCGTTATGAAGAGTGTCACCGAGCCTGCACCTTTCCTTGCCTGCGACCGCGCCTTGCCTCAGAACATACCAACTCCTTTGGTATGTTATCCTTTCCTTTTGTTCTTATGGCTTCATGGTAGGAGCATGTTAGGTTAGATACGAGTTGAATGATGGTGTTATGTTGTGATGGAACGCCTTGAGAGGCTTTGAGGATTTGATGTGAATGTTGAGGTTGGTTATGATGTATATTATCCTTGAGGACCTTTTGAGGCTATGAGTGGAACCTTCTAGTATGTTGGATAGTGATTGATGTACGTGCCTTGATTTATCAGGCTTTAAAGTATATTCATGCGGGAGTCTAAGAGTTGATTGATAGTTGAGGTTATCCGGATACAAGTAAGTTTGTGGTACTTACTTAATTAGATAAGTTCATATACTGGATGAGTGAATGAGTGGTGTTTTCCATTTGCGTTATAGGATGTTATAAGTTGATTATTACCGACGTATGATACGGGGTCAACTTGCTTAATATTACCGAG
The DNA here is from genome assembly GCA_033239125.1 of Fagopyrum homotropicum. Classification (NCBI taxonomy): domain Eukaryota; kingdom Viridiplantae; phylum Streptophyta; class Magnoliopsida; order Caryophyllales; family Polygonaceae; genus Fagopyrum; species Fagopyrum homotropicum. The sequence goes on along the minus strand of BSWB01000002.1, from coordinate 56,501,551 downwards.
GGAATCTGAGAGGTTCTTTGGGACTTGGTCAGTCTTGGATACGGGAAGGGTATTTCTCCACTCCACATGGTATACGGGGAGGTACGCCTGACCACTCCATAAGGTAAAAGAAACAGAGGCGAGAGTTGTAGACTTCTCGTGTCACAACCTTAAACTATTTATCAGTGTGTGACTTTATAAAGATAATAAAATGGGAAATGTGTGATAGCATGCTTGGTGTTTATCGTACTTCTGATGTGTGTTTGTGCTTATGTGTTTTTCCTATATATGAAATGTTAGCTAACTGTTTATACCGTATTGTATATATTTTGCAGGATAGGAGGGTTATAAAGTGATCTGGTGGGAGTGATCAACCAAGGGTTTCCGTACATGTACAATAGTACAAAAATGCACATTTAACATGGTTCCGTATGCATTATTTAACACGATTATGAACCGTGGTAAAACTGCATGTGGTAAACGTGTTTAACACGGTTGGGCCCAAACCGTGTTAAACGTGTTTACAATGGTTCATATTTCAACCTGTTAAACGTGTTTACCACGGTTCGCGTCGGACCGTTCTAAACACGTTTACCACAGGCAATTTTATCACGGTTCGTGCTAAACCGTGTTAAGCGTGTTTACAACGGTTCATGCCGAACTATGTTAAACATGTTTAACACGGTTAATCTAGAACCGTGGTAAACATGTTTACCACCTGCAGCTTTACCACTGTTCCCTCCCAACCGTGTTAAAAGTGTCGTGTCAATCGTGTTAACTAGTTCTCTTCGAACCGTGTTAATCATGTTTACCACGGTTCTCTTTGAACTTTGTTTAACATATTTAACACGGTACCATAAAACCGTGGTAATAATGTTGAATCATGGTAATAATACTGCACTGTGGTAAATTAGTAGCACGTGTTAAATGTGAATTTGACCGTGATAAATGTGTTTATCACGGTTTCATCTACAACCAAAGTAATATTATACATATTCCTTTTTGATTATGCTATATTTACTAGTGTTGCACATATATACCGTACACCTGTGATAATCCAACACAATGAACAAGATAAACTGACTGGCTAACCGACAAATAATACTCAAAGACAATCATCAACAACATCATGATGATTGATCAATCAAATATAACCATGTCAATTGACAACAATAATCATTTCAATCATTTCAAAATACTAATCACTAAAAATTTATAAGTATTTCATAACATACCTAGCTATTTACTCCAATATCCGTTCTTTCAACTTATTGAAACCAATGCAACTAGTGTACACGTACGAAATGTTGCACATAACTAACCAACTGATCTCGAACCTCATCGATTTGCTTTTGTGAATACAGCACCGACTTAGCTGACTCTGAAAACCACTATCAATTAAGGAGAAATGATTTAGTGAGAAAACATGTCATATATACATGACAACACAAGAAAAGTGAATATAGATGATGCAAGCCATAATAATAGTGAACTTCACTAGTAATAAATCGATTTTGACAAGTGACGATTTTGACAAGTTAATAATTGTAAATATTTAAAGAAGTAACTACAATTATACACATACCTTCTTAGGAATTTGATCTTGTCCTCCTGTGATAATCTCTTGAATAAATCGAACGACATAATAACCACAATTTGCTTTATTTTGTTGGTGAGGGCACTACAAAATAATCAACATTAACAAATTTAGAGAAAAATCATCACAAAGTTTTTTATAAACTAATAATTGAATAGTAAACCACACATTTCATAAAAAACTTTTGTTAAAAAAGTTAACTAAAACTAACCTTTACTTCAATCCACTGTATCGCCTTGTTAGGCTTGTTGAGAGATTTGTTAGCAATCCACACCTTCATACCTATTTACACAAAATTACATTACTACAAGGTAGAATTTTTTTGGCTTCTTAGATATATTTATAACATGTTCCATACTTACGTTTCAATTATATGCTTGATGTTAACTCTCAATTTTTCTCCCATTGAATTGAGCCAAATGACAACATTCTTAAATGGATTGAGCCAAAAGACAACATTCTTAAATGGATTTACCTGAATCGGATTACAATTCTGATAACGATGCCACTCGATCCGTAAGAGAAAAGTCACAACTGCCTGGTAAATAAAAGAACTTGGATCAATATAAAGTATTTATCTTCTAAAAGTTCCCACTTCTGAATAACGACGACGATCCAAGAATACAAAACCAACTTGTCCATTTATTTTACCCTACTTCTATCGATATTTTCTGAGCTTAAATATTTTATTAAAAATATTTGTCGGTGTAAAACATTTTTTATTTTCCGAGTATATTTTTATTTTTGATACGTTCGCGTATATCCGTATTACTATTTTCGGAAAAATCGAAAGTTCTTACGGTTCAAAAAATTCCGTTACGGGTATTTCAAATCAAGTTATTTACTTATTTATTTATATTTTTTATTTCTCCATTTTTTTTTATTTAAAATGTTCCCTGGTTGTCTTTCCCCTCCAGATTCCACACCAGCCCTTGCAGCCCTATCCCCTGCTGCACCCTAGCCCCCGACCCCTCGACCTCCCTAGATTGCACCATCCCAGGCAAGCAACCTTCACGCTCTCCCTATCCTCACTCAATCTCGCCATACCTCACATCTCACTCTCACCCAACCTCCACATCTGTTACCTCTCTTCTCTGCTCTCCCCTCTCTGGCCTCCGGAGCTCTCTTCCCCTCTGTTTCGACCTCCGTTGCTCAACCTTCACTCTCATATTGCCACCAAGAAAGCCGTCGTTGCTGGGAAGCACTCCACCAGACCGGGAGAACTAGAGTAGCCCTTTTGTCACCCTCCTCGAGTCCTCCTTTGTCCAGCCTAGTGGAGCCATCTGCAAACGCCTCTCCTCCTCCTCCTCCCGGATTCTATCGTGCCAGAACCCTTCCCTTTTGTTTGTTACAGCAGTCGGCCGTTTCCGGAGAAATGTCATTGGAGGCCTTCGATGCGCTGCGCCACCGGAGGAACCCGTCGGAGCCGCCTTTGTCTTCAACAGCAGCCTCGTTGCTTCGACCTCCCCTTTTTGCTTCGTCTTTGACGGGTTCAAAAACACTCCAGCAACTCCACCAATCACCGGAGCCATGCTTCCTCTGCCCAACAGCCCTGCCCCGCCGCCTGCCGGAGCCTCACCTGGGTTGCCTCGCCGCCTTGCTGGAACTACCGCCGCCCTACAGTCCGATCAAAGGTTGAAGAGAGAGCATTTTAACCCTATTTTTGACATTCTTAGCGGCCCCCCCTCCTTTTCTGGTTAATTACAAAACTGGCCCATGTTGTGTATTTGCATACTCTACCCATATTTTTGAAATAAAACTATTATGCCCCTACTTATATATAATTACAGATTTGGCCCGGATTTTATTTACAGAATATATCCCAAGTTTATGGAACTTCATGAGTTGCCCGAAAAATGTTTTTACGGACTTTCAACCAAAGTTTTATTACGGATTTTATTCTTATAGTTTATATTTATTATATATTATGACCCATGTGTATATAATTGTATAATTTGTCCCGGAAAGTATTTAAGCGGTTTTTAACCTTGGTTTTGAAAACGAGTTTTACCTTATATTTTATATAAGTTATATATTCCGTTCAAATTTAGCGTACGAGCTAAATTTGTTAGTTTTGGTGTTAGGTTTGGAGGCGACCCCCATAAAAGGCGAACGAGTCGAAGTTCGACTTCCGTCTTTTGACGTCATGTGAGTTACCTTCTTCCTCGATCTAGTTATGTTTGGCATTAGTATCATGTTAGGTTGGATCTAGCATAACTTAGAGTGAATGTCAGGTAGTGGACTTGAACTTTAGGTGAGTTTTGAAGATTTATGATCGTTCTAAAGCTTGAGGTGTTATTATCTTGTGAGGATTGTAAGACGTTGAGTGTTTGGTTGATCTTGTGAGCTTTCGTAGATTGAGATTAGGGATATATGTTTGCTGAGATTGTGGTGACTAGGACGAGAGTATCCTAGCATGTGTTGTGATGGTTATGACCTTGTGAGATCGTGAGGATTAGGAGGTTGTTATCATATCATGGTTATGGTTTATGATCTTGCAAGATCATTGGGACTAGAAGTCTAAGGACTTATAGCATGTGAGAGAGATGTTGATCGTGTGCCTTTTGACAAGCGTTGAGTGTCTTCCCGTGAGAATTTAAGAGCGGGATATAGCGGGATTATCTTTGGGACGAGGTAAGTCTCCGGACTTACTTAGCTCGTATTCCTTGTATTAACGTTGATGTGTGTTTGGTGGTGTGTGTTTATTGTTTATGTTATAACAATTAAACCGGAAATAGGATTACCGACCTTTATATATTATTTGGCCCAAGTGTATGATAACGGGCGGTGACAACTTGTCTAGCTCCCGCGAGAGCTAGGAGGTTCTCGGCGACTATCCCGTGCTGGTAGATGGTCGGATGCATCAGTACCATTCCATGCCGGTAAGTAGGGACCGAGGCGAGTTTCAGTGACTCTCGTGTCACAACCTAAGTTGAATTAAAACGGGATATGATTTAATAATAATAAGATAGTAAACCGGACTTGTGTGCTTTGGAGTGTATTGGGTGTTTATGATGATTGACTTGTGTTTGTGCCTTTCACCTTGATTTTAATGCCTCGAATATTAGCTAACGGTTTTATACCAATTGTTGTAGATTGCCTTGCAGGTTAGGAATGCGGCCGAGAGATGCGGAAGAGTGGGCACCCGAGGTTCCGTACATTTTAGGAGGGGTTTTGGTTGGAGTCGTGTTTGAGTTTTTTATTCATTATATATTGTATGCCGCGTGTATGGCATTTGGTATTTGGGTTGTATCTCGGCTGAAGTGTTTTGTTTGTATGGTTTCGAGTTTCATTGCATTGCATAAAAATATATTTTGTTTTGGCTTTTATTTATATCTTGTTGCAAGATCTGGTGAAATTGTTGTCACGCTAAGGGTCGGGACCCTTTGTAAGGTCTCCAACCCGTAGCATCCCGAGTCCCGCGGATAGAGGATGTTACACACAAGCCCCCACTAACATCTAACTTTCTCAACAAAAACATATACCTATTGTTCATAGGCAACAAATTACTTCCTTCAAGATTTCAATCTCACTCACCTCCATTAATGTTACACTCCTATATATCTTCACACTCTTACATACAAAGTTGTGATTACATATATGACCATCTCACCAATCAATTACGATAATACATTACTTCTTATAGAAGTTACAAAACATACATCACCAACCCAATAAATTTTAAGCCACCGTTACCCCAAAATCTGAGATTAGGTTTACACTAACAATCTCACCCTGATCACAATAATCCTACATTAGCTAACCAACTACAAAACACCAATTTTCAACATACTTACCCCAAATTCTACAATTACAAACACACAGTTAAACAAGCCTAAAACTCATAAAATCCCCAAATATATCTAGGGTTTAAACCAAACAATTAGGACTCATAATTAAACAATCGAGACTCAGAAGCGGGACTCACTCTACTGAAATGGGCAGGGAACTGGCGGTCGGTGAGGGCGAGACGGTGCCTGGCTGGCGGCGGCAAGGCAACCTTATGCGGAAGGAAACAGAGTCTTCGGCGGCCAATTGTGGTGAAAGATCCCTCGTCCTGTTGCCCGTACTATTACGACACTGGTGGAAGGCCGGCGTGGGCAGGTATGGGGAGAAGGAGGAAATCAACGCCCAAATCTTCGACGGCCAATGGCAAGAACGCCGGTCTTCTACGGCCTAAAACGAAGTTTGAACACTGGTCTTCTACAGACAGAGAAAGGGAGGAGGGACGTCGGCCTGAGGGAAGAAAGGAGAGAGGCGGTCCGGCGATGAGAAGGAGAAAAGAGCATAAGGACGGCGCGGTCGGTCTCGATCTCCAGAGTGCGGGTTCCATTGGAGGGAGAGGGCAAAACTGGAGGTGCGACCGTCTGGTTTTCAAGGTGAGGGAAGAGAGCGTAGAAGTTAGGGTTTTTTTTAAAAGGTATATATATGATAAGGAGTAGAAGGTGGTGTAAAGGAAAATTAAAAAGAATAACAAGATGATTAAAATTTGATAAGAGGACAACCATAAGACAATGTAAAAGGTCCAAACTCACCGACGTTTGATTTAACTCGAAATCTATCACTAATTAAGTTTTCGGGTATTTCAGACATACAATCCATTCATGCCGACTAAGAGAAGAATATAGTCGAACCAACATTTCCGACATATACAATTAATCAAGATTACACTTTTATATCTAACATCCATTCTACAATTCTCCAGGCTCAAAAATTATTCACACATACAAACGGAAACGTACAATTACTTTCCGATAACCCTAAACTTAATCTCAAGTCACAAACTCCAATTCCACATTTAACAAAATTAAATGCAGTCAACATTCAATAAACGAATTACACCACATCATAACATATATTTTACATTTAAGATACACATTTCAAGCTCTAAACTCTAAAACTAACGCTCCAAAATTTCTAAATTACATTCCACCACATAAATCAACAATTACTTACAATAAAACTAGTAATCATATAATTACACCCAAAACAAATTAAACCTAATTCCGCAAAATCCAAAACAAAACGGCAGAGGAGGGGTTGCGGTTATTTGGGGTAGCCAAGAAAGAACCGTCGACCTCGGATGACGGTGGTGGTGAAAGAACTCCGGCGGAAGCGAAGCAGTAGTAAAGATGAACTCTAGCAACGATGGCATTCCTGAGGCGATCCAAACAAACTCCTGCGACATGCTCGGCGGCGACTCCTGGTGCCACAACAAGGACGGTCAGGGTCGTGGTTGCTATTGTCTTCACGACATGAAAAATAGAGCGGCGTCGGGTCTTCATGACAAGAACAAGGACTCGCTAGATCTAATTTTTAGGTCAAGTAGAAGATATATATACGTATGGAATATCTTATCTTTAACACAATTGATCGGTGCTTTTTAAAACGGGTTTAATGAAACTTTTTTTATAATTTTCGGCAAATCTCGCGCTTTCTAAAAAATTTTCAAAACAATTTTTAAATAATATTTAACACAATTGATTAAAAGAGGGTAAAATGGGGGGAGTGGATATATTTTGTATCCATGAGCATATAAAAGGGCGCCAATTTAATAATGAGTACAAAATAGGCCCCTCCAGATTATAAAAAAGATTTATTAAAATAAAAAAAGGATATTAAGGAAATTAGAATATCTTTCTCTCTCCATTTATTAAGCAACTAATTATTACAAAATGAGAAATTAAATATCTTTCTCTCTCTCCATTTATCAAGAGAATCAAAATATCTTCATTTATTAATGAAATGAAAATATTCTCCGAAATGTTCGTCCTTTCCAACTTGCGTTCATCCATGACGACAATATTGAATCAATCTTGGTAATATTTCCGCAACACCATATGTACATAATCGCAAAGACTTCAAACATATGTACATATATAGTTAGTCAATAGCATATTCGCAGCAAATATGTACATAATCATCAGAGACGGCAAACATATGTACATGCAAACACAAAACTGTACATATTCTAATCGACATCATGTACATATATAGTTAGTCAGTAACATTTTCGCAGTAAAATATGTACATAATCACCAGATACTACAAACATATGTACATGCAAACACAAAACTATACATATTCTAATCGACATCATGTTATATGTACACACAAAATATGTATGTGTACATAATCAACCCCTATCCGAATATAGCATACCAGGCTATGGCTACTGAAGTTATTCAAAATACTGTAGAAGTCTCACCTACCCAAAACGGCTCACTGAACTACCGGAAGAAGGGGAGGGCGGTTGATGGCCGGCAAGATGAGGTGACGAATTCTCCTCCTCCGACGTCAGCCCTCAATATTTTCCGTACCTTTAAGCCACCGATGTCGTTGGCAAATTCTCCTCCTCCGACGTCTTCCTCTTCAACCACCACCGTCTCCTTTACCGGAGCATCCAAATCCTCCATGATTCCGTCGGAATCACCCTCATCTGCATCGTTTTCTCCTCCATCAGAGCCGTAGTTTTGTCATCGTAGAATCCGTCATCTTCTCCCGATAAAAAACCTAGATTCCCGATCTCATGGCCTCTCGATGGTGCAATGTCTCTCGATTGGATCTTAAATCTCATGGAAGCCTTTGATTGGTCCTCTCGCAACCTCTCCCCATCCGATTTTGCTGAAAATTTATGATGATTGATGGGATATTGGGAGATATTTTAACTGTTACCAAATTTCATTAACAGTTTCCTTATTTTTAGCCTAATTAATATTTAAAAATATTAATTATCTTTTAACTATTACCTTAAATACTTAATTAAGATTCTTTTCCCATCTTATTAATCTTTTTTATTTTAATTGTTAATACTAGGGGCCTAGTTTGTTTTTTGTAAAAAAAAGTTGCCCTAGTAGCTTAATCTTCTCATTAAAAGACGTGGTAATTTGTGTTCATACGCTTATTTAACACGGTTTAGAGGGTAACCGTGATAAATGATACACATGTTTAACACGGTTACAAGTAACTGTTATATTATAACAAAAATTTTAACACGGTTCGCGGGGTAACCGTGTTAAAATGGGTGATTCTATAAATTTACCACGGTTATTCGATGAACCGAGGTAAATGATAAGCATTTTTAACACGGTTTTTTGGATAACCGTGGTAAAAATGTTGGTTTTGCATATTTATTACGCAAAAACACAGAATCGTGTTAAATGTACCGTAACCAATGTGCTTTTTTGTACTAGTGGTAGGATGGGACACGGGTTTTGTGTGTATATATACATAGTTGTATAGCTTGATACTCGGTTGTAAGTTTGCTTCTTTGTTTTCCAAGAAACAAAAGACTTGCCTAAGAAAAGGCAGTAGCTAGTGATAGAATGACAAGAGTATGAGCATGCTCCCCAATCAGCATCACTATAAGCAGTGAGAGTGAGAGCATGTTGCTTAGGATAAAATAGAGCAAGATCCATCGTGCCTTTGAGGTATTTGAGGAGATAACTAGAAGCTTGCATGTGAGGAACACGGGGAAAGGCAAGGAGTTGACTTAACTGTTGGACATTGAAAGCAATGTGTGGTCTAGTAAGAGACAAATAAAGCCTCTTCACTTTCTCAAGAGCAACGAAGCCACATTCTCGATCCAATGTCTTTCTCAGAGATGCCCTATAAGTCGACGATAGACTTCAGAATCAGGGAGAAGATCTCCATAATCAATAGTAAGATGGAGACCAAGTTGCATGGGAAAAGTAGTTGCCTTACAGTCGGATGACTGAGAGTCATGAATGATATCATGAATGTACTTGCGTTGGTGGATAAGCATGCCAAAGGAAGTGTAATCAATCTCCATACCAAGAAAGAATCAGTCCAAACCAAGATCTTTAATAGTAAATGCCTTGTCAAGATGATGTTTGAGAGAAGTAATTTCTGAAGAAAGATTGCCTGTGAGGAGCACATGATCAACATAAACAAGAATTATGGTAACTCCTAGATGAGAATGCTTGATGAAAATAGAATAATCTTGTTTAGATTGAACATAACCAAGGCGCTGAAGAAGCTTGGTAAGTTCAATGTTCCATTAGCGACTAGCTTGCTTAAAGCCATAGAGTGATTTCTTGAGACGATATACAAAGTCAGGATGAGCCTTCGTGTAACTCTGAGGTGGTAACATGAACACCTCTTCATCCAACTATCCAGGAAGAAAGGCATTATTTATGTCTAATTGGTGAATTGGCCAGCTAAGAGCAGCAACTAAAGCTAAATGACTCGAATGGTAGCAAACTTTGCTACAAGACTGAATGTGTGTTTATAATCCTTGCCTTTGATCTGATTATATCCCTTAGCAACTAATCGAGCCTTATGGTGCTCAATAGAGCTATCTAGACGCTATTTGAGCTTGTAAACCCACTTAGAGCCAATAGCAGATTTGCTAGGAGGAAAGGGAACAACATCCCAAGTATTATTGAGCTCAAGAGCGGCTAGTTCTTTGTGCATAGTGGCCATGTAAGGAGGAGAATCCTTGTCTTGCAGATAATGTGAAGGCTCAAATGATTGAGTTACTGTAGTGAGAGCATGGACATGAGAAGGTATATGACAAGCAAGGTTGAATTATGATAGTGACTAGAGAGAATAGAAAGAATATTCTTGCAAGTATGTGGAAGGGCGAGTAACACGGGAAGGGCGAGATGAAGGACGAGGAGGTGAAGAAATAATTAATGAAGGAGAAATAATTAAAGGTGAAGAAGGGGAAGATGGAGAAGCAAAGAGAGCATGTATTGGATTAGAAAATGAGTCAATGGAGGAGGAAGGTGAAGTGGTATAGTTGGGATAGAAGAAGAGGGAAGAGAAGAAAGAGGGGTATGATCAAATCTGGTCCAAAGTAAATCTTCTTTGTTATTTCCTTGCTTCTTGAGCTCCTCTTTAAGCTCCTGAATGTAGCTCCAATGACTCCTTTGCTCCTTAGCTCCATTTTGATGCAAAATGTGCCATTTTACCTACGATTACAACGAAACTTGTTGTAGACCTCGATTCCCGCAAAGGTAGATGAAATGACAATATAATCACATAATATACATTCAAACATGCAGATTATTAAAGATAAAACGTCTAAACATGTCCCAAAATATAGACTATAATTCATGCTATCAAAATACCCCATACTTGTCTCTTGCTTGTCCCCAAGCAAGTTCCAAATCTTAGATACAGGATAGAATGGATTATAAGTCATAAAGATCAATGAAAAGTATTTCAAAAAATTTTAATGGTGTGCTCCACTCATAGATCTCTCTAAGAGAATACTTCATGGTGTTTAAAATCAAAATATGATCAAAACATTTTATAAATATAAGAAAATTGTTCATCATTGCATAAAATCGTAGAATGCATAATAAATCATAATTATCGAAATTAATCATGTATAATCCAGTTTAAACCACCAAGTCAATCAACAAGCTTGAGGTCTCAAGGGCTTTTCAAGAGAAGGTCAAGAAACGTGTAAGGGTGGGATGTATATAGGGAATGTGGTGCTAGAATCCGGGAAAGGATCTTCACTTTACTTGCTTTGAACTTCAACATCTTCCACCAATAAGCTTTGCTTATTTTACTTTTTACTTTTTGGAATACATGGACAGAGGTGCACAATAACCGAAGCCTGGGAGATTAACAATCATCATTTCTTGAGATGCATCAAACCCTTGATGCACATACCATGACCTGTTAGGAATATCGCTCAATCCGACTTTGGCAAGACACAAACACCCGGCTATGTGAATGGTGCCGAGTTACTCATCATCATGATTGACTTCCCCAAACCTATTCGTTTCTTTCTAACTTCCAGCCAACATCTCAACTTTTTCTTCACTCGCTTTTCATTTGATTGCTTCCAAATTCCCGGATAGGTAAAGGGAGACAAATATGTATATGAGGGGCTAAGCATGATCAAGAAGAAGAAGAGGAAAGAATGAATTGTCTTAATTATTCCAGGAAGAAAGTGAGAGAACTTATCATGTGGTGTCAACCTTCAAATTCAACATAATTTGGATAAAAACAAAGTATTAAACAATCCACAAATTTCAAACAAAGCATTTAGCAACTTAAACATATCATAAAACCTTTCTAACATATAAAGATTTCAAAACCAGTATGCAAACAAAATCTTCATTGAGGTCATATCCAGATAAGAAGCACAAAAATCGTTTCGAAAACTGTCTCAGTTAAACCACCTCGGTCAAGATGTTCTAAGTCAACCGAAGTGCTACACCTCGATTGGTCAGAATCACTTCGGTCGAGGTCAAAAAAAAAAATTTCTTAAACCAGTTTTTGACGTTTTTCTCAATCAATTAACCTATATGCATGCATGTAATGACAGATAAACACATGAAGCATAGATAAGACAATAATATCCAAATAGAGTCATACAAGCATACACACAATGTCAAATCATACATCCAAATACCCCATACTTGGGACACATTGTCCCAATGGGTCAAAATAAGTCTGAAAGAAGTGTACTCACCGGACATAAGCTGAGCTGCATAATAAATAAAAGAAATCCCTGCAAGCTCTAGTCTTGGTCTATTGGTGGTGGTGGTGGGTATGGCATGTACGGATGATGGAATGGGTCAAAAGGATATCCCATCATGTGCTGGAACTGTATCTCCATCATCCGGCGTTGATAGTGCTGGCTCTCCAGCATCTGGTGTGTCCGACTCTCCATCTCTCGGCGTTGGTCATCAAGGCGCTCACCGATATCAACTATAAGAGCGGCGTAGGAGTCGATCATCTGATCGGTGAGGTCATCAATCCTCTGATGTGCTGCTGGATCTCTAAATTTGCGGACTCTGCGCCTAACAGGACGTGGTGGTGGTGCAGCTGCCTCCTCCTCAGTCTCCTCATCGTCCAGATCGATGACTGGCACACTGGGACCGGTTGTGTCCGTCCCTGTCTCCATGGCAGCACCGCCATCGTCCTCCTCATCCTCTTGTACCGGAGTTGCTGCGTCTCTAGCGTCCTCAATGTAAGGTGTCCACGCAGTGGACCAATACTGAGGGTCGTAGACCGAGAACTAGGATGATCACCTAATACCCTAAGGGGCAGTCTGCTCCCAAGGCATCGCCACATATGGCGTAGTAAGTCCACGAGGAACTAGAATCCTCCTGGTGATCATCTCCTGCAGCCCTAGTGGCTTGGCAACCGCCACTAGTGTACATGCACTCAAATCCAGTCCCATCACTGTAGCTATGTGGGTCACTAAACCGCCATAACAAATATCTCCCTTCGCCTTTGCCTTGATCCGGTGCAGATCCCCAGCTAGCATAGCACCGAAATCAGACACACCCCCAGTCACCATGCAAAACAAACTCAAAAGCTCCCCCTGTCTAACCTTCTAGGGCGTCTCAGTACGCGCCAGAAGTGTCTCGTTGAATATCCTATGGGCGAGTCTAAAAGCGAGGTGGAAGATGATCGCTCCCTGGAGTCTCCAGGTCTCCACCTATCAGCATTCTCAATGTTCGCTCCAAACGGTGTGTGCAAGCTTTAAATTTATAACTCTAGACGTAAGCTTAAAACAAGGATGCGAACCCGCAATGTACGGGTCAATCGTAGTAAAAAGCAAGGAATTCCAGGGGTCGATCACAGGGACTAAGTGAAACAAAGTCCAATTACGGTATGCTTTAGTAATTACTAACAACAAAAGATAATCAAAACCATCAAAGATGATATAGAAGTCAATAAAGGAAATATGCAATTCTAGGGATTAAAGCATCTAGTTATGGTTTCAACTCAAGATCTAAAGATAAGCGGACAAAGCTGAGGTTTTTGCATGGGGAAGGTGTTACTAAAGTGGAATAGATCACCGGGTAAGTCTCACTACTCACTAATCCAAAACCATAACTCCTATTACCGGGTAAGTCTCAAGGAATTAAGATAAAGAACTATAATCTCAAACTAACACACCATCTAAGGGAATAGAATCAACCTTTACCGGGTAAGTCTCAGGCTAACTCACAAAGATGGGATGAAAGCACACTCAAACCCCAATAAAGGATAAACCTTTATTACCTATACTTATGATCTTAGGTACACAAACTAAGGAATTACCGGGTAAGTCTCATCCTAGGCTCGCATTGAACCAGGAAAGGTGTAATAAGAATAGGATTTGGCAAACTCTAACACTTAACTCTCAGTTTCGGATAAGATAAGTCACCTCGGTCAGACAAATTCCACCCCGTCCGAGATGTTCATCGACTGAGCGAGATGCTTAGGGTTAAGATTAAAGACTCGAACTTTCAAGGTCCTACTGTGATTAAGATCATTCTATCATTGTTTTTCCCACAACCTTCAGCCAATCACCCTAGAATCACACAAAGAGATTAGCCACTCATCATCATGAAAGTATTAATCAAGTATATGGGAAGAAAGTGAATATTTGAACAAGAAGAATTTAATGAAAAGACTTCAATAACTGAATCAAATATCACAACAAAAGCGTTCCTTGGATAAAAATCCAACAAGGCAACACAACAAGGAAGGGAATCTAAGATAATCTTACGAAAACCCTTCAAAAGCTATAAAAGCTATAGACTTCAATCTTCCTTCAAGCTTCAAAAAGGTTCTTCGAATCTCCCAACTGGAGTATGGCCGCAGCGATGTAGTAGGTGTAAAGCAAGGTGATAGCGGATGTATGCAGGATGTCCAGCCATAAGCGGGTCGTGGATTTGTGGGAAATCCGACCCTTTTTATAGGAAAATTACTCTCCAAAGATAAGATATCTTAGAAAGATCTCTTCCCATAAAAATAGGTAAAATATATGATCTAGCATATCTTCTTACTTCCAGGAACCAAGCCCAAAAATATAAGATCTCTTTCCAAAGATAAAAGATCTCAGCCAAGAATAAAATATTCTCGCCGCGTCCCAGGTGTTCGCCTCGGTCCAGTCGACTCCTCTGGATCACCTCGGTCGAGGTGAATCTGTAGTCAACCGAGGTGAGTCACAACTGAATGTGAAATCTCTCAAATCTGGTCCAAAGTAAATCTTTAATCCATGGCTATGCTTCCTGGATGGTTCCTTATGTTCCTGAATGTAGCTCCAATGACTCCAAAGCTCCTTTTGCTCCTTTTTGATGCAAAACGTGCCATTTTACCTACGATTACAACAAAACTAGGTGTAGACCTCGATTCTCGCAAAGGTAGATGAAATGGTAATATAATCACATATTATACATACAAACATGCAGATTATTGAAGATAAAATGTCCAAACAAACCCCAAAATATAGATTATAATTCATGTTATCAAAATACCCCATACTTAGCCCTTGCTTGTCCCCAAGCAAGTTCCGCATATAAAAGACAAGATAGAATGGATTAATAGTCAAGAAAATCAATGAAAAGTCCTTCAAAATATTTTTATGGTGTGCTACAATCATAGATCACTCTAAGAGAATACTTTATGGAGTTTAAAATCAAAACATGATCGAAACATTTTATAAATATAAGAAAGTTGTTCATCTTTGCATAAAATCATAGAATGCATAATAAGTCATAATTATCGAAATTAATCATGCATAATCCAGTTTAAACCGCTAAGTCAATCAACAAGCTCGAGGTCTCAAGGGCTTCCCAAAAGAAAGGTCAAGAAATGTGTAGGGTAGGGATGTATGTAAGGTAATGTGGTGCTAGAATCCGGGAAAAGGATATACTTCACTTTCACTTTGACTTTCAACATCTTCCACCAATAAGCTTTGCTTATTTCACACTTTTTCTTTTACTTTAGTTTTTGGGATGCATGGACAGAGGTGCACAATAACCGAAGCCTAGGAAATCAGCAATCATCAATTTCTTGAGATGCATCAAACCCTTGATGCACATACCATGACCCGTTAGGAATATCGCTCAATCCGACTTTGGCAAGACACAAACACCCGGCTATTTGAATGGTGCCGAGTTACTCATCATCATGATTGACTTCCCCAAACCTATTTCTTTTTTTCTAACACTTTCACTTCCAGCCAACTTCTCAAACTTTACTTCACTTGCTTTCACCACTTCGCTTGCTTCCAAATTCCCGGATAGGTAAGGGAGGCAAAATGTGTATGAGGGGTTAAGCATGATCAAGAAGAAGAAGAGAGAAGAATGAATTGCCTTGGTCTTTCCAGGAAGAAAGTGAGAGAACTTATCTTGCGGTGTCAACCTTCAAATTCAACATAATTTGGATAAAAACAAAGTATTAAACATGCCAATAATTTCAAACAAAGCATTTAGCAACTTAAACATATTATAAAACCTTTCAAACACATAAAGATTTCAAAATCAGTCAGTAAGCAAAGTCTTCACTGAGATCACATCCAGATAAAAAGCACAAAAATCATTTCAAAAACTCTCAGTTAACCTACCTCGGTCGAGGTGTTCTTAGGTCAACCGAGGTGGAACACCTCGTTTGGCCAGAATTGCCCCGGTCGAGGTCAAAATTTTTTTTTTAAAACCAGTTTTTTTCAGTTTCGACGTTTTTCTCAATCAAATAACCTGTAAGTATGCATGCAGTCTCAGATAAACATATAGATGCAAAAGTGAAGCATAAATATAAATATTCGGTCAAATAGAGTCATACATCACATAAATGTCAAGTAATACACAAATACCCCATACTTGGGACACACTGTCCCAGTGGGTCAAAATAAGTCTAAGGAATAAAATACTCACCGGATATAAAGCTGAACTGCATAAAAATAAGAAAGAAAATCCTGCAGCTCTCAATAATCCTGATCCGGTGGTGGTGGTGGTGGTGGTGGTGGTGGCACAAATGGATACTGGGACGGGTCAAACGGATAACCCATAGCCTGCTGAAACTGGATCTCCATCATCCTGCGCTGATAGTGCTGTCCTTCGAGCATCTGATGAGTCCAGCTGTCAATCTGTCGGTGCTGGGCAGCAAATCTCTCATGCATGTCCACAGTGAGGGCAGCATAAGAGTCTATCATCTGATCCGTCAGATCATCGATCCGACGGTGAGCCTCTGGATCTCTGTGTCGGCGTGCTCTACGCCTAGCAGGTCTCAATGGTGATGCAGCAGGTGCAGGCTCAGCCTCAGTGTCATCGTCCAGATCAATAACCGGCGCACTCGTCCCTGCAGTATCCGTCCCTGTATCCATCGGGACACCATCATCCTTGTCATCAGCAGTCTCCTCATCATCTACCTCCTCCTCCTCCTCAGCTGGGGCAGCTGCTGCCTCTCTGTAATCCTCCATCAGTGGGGCCCAAGCGGTCTGCCAATAATGAGGGTCGTAAATTGTAAACTGGGCAGACCACCTGATCCCCTGCGGTGCAGTCAGCTCCCATGGCATAGCCACGTATGGTGTAGTCAGATCTCAGGGAACCAGAATCCGCCGAGTGATCATCTCTTGCAGCCCAAGCGGCTTGGCAGCCGCCACCATAGTGCAAGCACTGAGATCCATATCCTGGGAGCTGGCGATGTGGGTGACAATCCCTCTGCAGCAGATGTCCCCCTTCGCTTTGGCCTTGATCTTGTGCAGGTCCTATGCCAACATCAAGCCAAAGTCGGGGATGCCTCCTATCACCATGCAATATAGGTTGAACAGCTCCCCCTGTCGGACCTTCTGGGGCGTCTCATTACGCGCCAGAAGCGTCTTGCTGAAAATGCGGTGGGCTAACCTAAAAGCTAAGTGGAAGATGATCCTCTCCCTGGAATCTCCAGGGTGCCATCTGTCTGCGTGCTCAGCAATATGGGCAATCTGACCCCAAAACTCCCTAGTTACAGATCGGGACGGGAAGGCAACAGATGTGGGGGTAGGAAAACCAAAAATCTCCCTCCAATACTCCAGTGGCACTAAGTAGTTCCGGTTCATCAACCGGTACTTCACAGATCGCTCTGTGGGGAGGTAGGTGAAGGAGCTAATAAACTTTAAGGTGGGCTCCAAATAGGCTGGGGCTCGGATCTCAGTAAACTGATCTAGCCCTACTGTGAAAATCATCCGTCTAAGGTCTCCATCCACATGGAGACAGTCAAAAGCAGACACGTCCAAGAAGCGAGGTGCAATCACTGGACGGACGGAAATACGCTCATAATCGACCCGGTGTCGCTCGTGGATCACCGGGCGATAGGGTCGGGAAGAAGAGGAAGAAGGGGAAGGGGAGGATCTATCCCTAAGGGCAAGGCGTCTATCGGAACTCATTTTTAGAATCTCACTTTCAGGTCACCTCGGTCGACTGACAATACTCAAGAACACCTCGGCCGAGGCACAACACGTCTGGACCGAGGCGAAAAACTATGTTCGCTCCAAACGGTGTGTGCAAGCTTTAAATTTATAACCCTAGACTTAAGCTTAAAACAAGGATGCGAACCCGCAGTGTACGGGTCAATCGTAGTAAAAGCAAGAAAATTCCAGGGGTCGATCACAGGGACTCGGTGAAACAAAGTCAATACGGTGTACTTATGTCAATACTAACCACAAGAGCAATTAACACAATCAAAGATGAATAAGAAGTCAATAAAGCAAACATGCAATTCTAGGGATTAAAGCATCTAGTTGTGGTTCCAACTCAAGATCTATAGATAAGCGGATAAAGCTGAGATTTTTGCGTGGGGAAGGTGTTTCTAAAGTGGAGTAGATCACCGGGTAAGTCTCACTACGCACTAATCCTAAACCGTAACTCCTATTACCGGGTAAGTCTCAAGGAATCAAGATAAAGAACTATAACCTCAAACTAACACACCATCTAAGGGAATAGAATCAACCTTTAACGGGTAAGTCTCAGGCTAACTCACAAAGATGGGATAGAAGCACACTCAAACCCCAATAAAGGATAAACCTTTATTACCTACACTTATGATCGTTGGTACACAAACTAAGGAATTACCGGGTAAGTCTCATCCTAAGCTTGCTTTGAACCAGGAAAGGTGTAATGAGAATAGGATTTGGCAAACTCTAACACTTAACTCTCAGTTTAGGATCAGATAAGTCACCTCGGTCAGCCAGTTTCCACCCCGGCCGAGGTGTTCATCGACTGAACGAGATGCTTAGGGTTAAGGTTAAAGACTCGAACTTTCAGGATTCTACTGGAATCTAAGATTATTCTATCATTGTTTTTCCCACAACCTTCAGCCAATCACCCTAGAATCACACAAGGAAATTAGCCACTCATCATCATAATGAAAGTATTAAAATATATGGGAAGAAGGTGAATATTTGAACAAAGAAGAATTTAATGAAAAGACTTCAATAACTGAATCAAATATCACAACAAAGCGTTCCTTGGATAGCAATCCAAAAAAGACAAGACAACAATTGAGGGAATTGAAGACAATCTTACAAAACCCTTCAATAAAGCTATAAAAGCTATGAACTTCAATCTTCCTTCAACCTTCAAAAAGGTTCTTCAACTCTCCCAACTTGGAGTAGGCCGCTGCTGCGTAATAACTCTCTTGTGCTGATAGCGGATCGTATGCGGCCCCCCTGATAGCGGATCGTATGCGGCCCCCCGGAATTGTGGAAATCCAACCCTTTTTATAGGAAAATAACCCTCCAAAGATAATAAATCTTAGAAAGATATTTTCCCATAAATATAGGTAAAATATATGATTCTGCATATCTCCTTCCTTCCAGGAGCCAAGCCCAAAAATATAAGATCACTTTCCAAAAATAAAAGATCTCAGCCAAGAATAAAATATTCTCGCCGCGTCCTAGGTGTTCGCCTCGGTCGAGTCGGCGTCTCTGGATCACCTCGGTCGAGGTGAATCTGTGGTCAACCGAGGTGACTCACAACTGAATGTGAAATCTCTCAAAACTGGTCCAAAGTAAATCTTTAATCCATGGCTATGCTCCCTGGATGTAGCTCCAAATGACTAATGACTCCTTTTGCTCCTTTTTGATGCAAAACGTACCAAATTACCTGCAATTACAACGAAACCAGGTGTAGACCTCGACTCTCGCAAAGGTAGATGAAATGGTAGTAAAATCACATAATGTACATACAAACATGCAGATTATGAAAGATAAAACGTCCAAACAAACCCCAAAATATAGACTATAATTCATGCTATCAAAATACCCCATACTTAGCCCTTGCTTGTCCCCAAGCAAGTTCCGCATATAGAAGACAAGATAGAATGGATTATAAGTCAAGAAAATCAATGAAAAAGTCTTTCAAAAACATTTTATGGTGTGCAACTATCATAGATCACTCTAAGAGAGTACTTCCTGGAATTTAAAAACTCAATATGCTCAAAACATTTTATAAATATAGGAAAGTTGTTCATCTTTGCATAAAATCATAGAATGCATAATAATTCATAATTATCAAAATTAATCATGTATAATCCAGTTTAAACCACTAAGTCAATCAACAAGCTCAAGGTCTCAAAGGCTTCCCAAAAGAAAAGGTCAAGAAACGTGTAGGGTAGGGATGTATGTAAGGTAATGTGGTGATAGAATCCGGGAAAAGGATGTACTTCACTTCCACTATGACTTGCAACATCTTCCACCAATAAGCTTTGCTTATTCCACTTTTTTTTTCTTTTTACTTTACTTTTTGGGATGCATGGACAGAGGTGCACAATAACCGAAGCCTAGGAAATCTGCAATCATCAATTTCTCGAGATGCATCAAACCCTTGATGCACATACCATGACCCGTTAGGAATATCGCTCAATCCGACTTTGGCAAGACACAAACACCCGGCTATGTGAATGGTGCCGAGTTACTCATCTTCATGATTGACTTCCCCAAACCTATTATTACTTTCTAGCACTTTCACTTCCAGCCAACTTTTCAACTTGCTTCACTTGCTTTCACCACTTCGCTTGCTTCCAAATTCCCAGATAGGTAAAGGGAGGCAAAATGTATATGAGGGGCTAAGCATGATCAAGAAGAAGAAGAGAGAAGAATGAATTGCCTTGGTCTTTCCAGGAAGAAAGTGAGAGAACTTATCTTGTGGTGTCAACCTTCAAATTCAACATAATTTGGATAAAAACAAAGTATTAAACATGCCAATAATTTCAAACAAAGCATTTAGCAACTTAAACATATTATAAAACCTTTCAAACACATAAAGAATTTAAAACCAGTCAGTAAACAAGGTCTTCACTGAGGTCATATCCAGATAGGTAACAAAAATTCGTTTTCGAAAACTCTCAGTTAACACACCTCGGTCGAGGTGTTCTTGGTTCAACCGAGGTGGAACGCCTCGTTTGGCCAAGACTGACTCGGTCGAGGTCGAAAAAATTTTTTTAAAACCAAATTTTTTTCAGTTTCGACGTTTTTCTCAATCAAACAACCTGTAGGTATGCATGTAATATCAGATAATCATATAAAGGCAATGAAGCATAAATACGAAAATATCCGATAAATAAAATACATCAAAGGTGTCAAATACATCACGTAGTCACGTAGTCAAATAACAAACACCCCATACTTGAGACACACTGTCCCAGTGGGTATAATAAAAGGTCTAATCATGAGAGTACTCACCGGATAAAAGCCGAACTGCATAAAAGAAAATAAAGAAAATCCAGCAGCTCCTCAATAGTCTCGATCCGGTGGTGGTGGTGGTATGTAGGGATACAAAGTCGGATCGTAAGGATGGCCCATGATGCGCTCGAACTGCAGCTGAGCCATGATGTGCTGATGATGCTGCCGCTCCTGCATCTCGCGGATATCCAGCGATAATGCAGCATATGAGTCGATAACCTGATCCGTCAGGTCATCGATCCGTCGGTGAGCGGCTCTATCCCTCACTTCATGCCTCCTGCGTCTAGCAGGTCTGACTGGAGAAGTCTCAGCTGGCGCCGGCTCAGTGTCCTCCTCGTCGTCCAGATCTATAATAGGTGGCGCGCTCGTCCCAGCTGTATCTGTCCCTGTGTCCATCGGGACGCCACCTCTTCTCTCATCTACTGTGTCCTCATCGTCGTCCTCATCCTCAGCCTCCTCCTCTGCAGCAGGGGCAGCTGCTGCCTCTCTGTAATCCTCCATCAGTGGAGCCCATGCTGTCTGCCAGTAGTGTGGATCAAAAACTGAGAACTGTGCAGACCACCTGATACCCTGAGGTGCAGTCAGCTCCCATGGCATAGCGACGTAGGGTGTAGTCAAACCACGGGGAACTAGAATCCTCCGTGTGATCATCTCCTGAAGTCCGAGCGGCTTGGCAGCCGCCACCATAGTACACCTACTCAGATCCTTATCCTGATAAGTAGCGATATGGGTCACTATCCCTCCACAGCATATATCTCCCTTCCCTTTGGCCTTGATCCTGTGCAGATCCTCTGCCAGCATCAATCCAAAGTCAGGGTATCCACCTGTGACCATGCAGTACAAAGCAAAGAGCTCCCCCTGTCGGACCTTCTGGGGCGTCTCAGTACGCGCCAGAAGCGTCTCGCTGAAGATCCTGTGAGCTAAACGAAAAGCAAGGTGGAAGATAAGCTTCTCCCTGGAATCACCAGGGCGCCACCTATCTGCATGCTCTGTAATGTGGGCGATCTGACCCCAGAACTCTCTAGCTACAGCTCGGGTCGGGAAGTCTACGGCAGTGGGGGTAGGGAAGCCAAAGATGTCTCTCCAATGGTCTAGAGGTACTAAGTAGTTCCGGTTCATCAACCGGTACTTCACCGCCCTCTCTGTGGGGAGGTAAGTGAAGGAGCTGACAAACTCAAGGGTCGGCTCTAAGTAGGCTGGGGCTCGGATCTCAGTAAACTGATCCAGCCCTACGGTGGTGATCATCCTCCTAAGCTCTCCATCTACGTGGAGACAGTCAAAAGCAGAAATGTCCAGAAATCTAGGTGCGATCACTGGACGGCTAGCAATGCGCTCATAATCTACCCGGTGTCTCTCATGGATCACCGGGATAGAAGGTCGGGATGAGGAAGAGGAAGGGGAAGGAGAGGATCTATCTCTAAGGGCTAACAACCTGTCAGAACTCATCTTCAATCAATACTGTCAGACTACCTCGGTCGACTGACAAGCTCCAAGAATCACCTCGACCGAGGTGCAGGTCGACTGGACCGAGGCGAAGACAGTCGCGATTCCACTCTCAGAAATTTAGTTCTTTTCCCCCTAAAATCACTACAATTGCTTCCTAAGGGGTACTTAAATCCTTTCTCAGCAAAATCAGGGGCAACCAAAGCCCAAATCAAAGCGAACGAACGAGTTAGGGTTTCGACTTGTTTTACCTCGTTTCGGTCGATTCGCTCGATTTCTTTGCAGATCTGTTGTTGCAATCGATTCCTCTACCCTTCAATCACGGTTTAGAAGCAGAAATCTTCGAAAACGAGCAAGGAACGAGAGAGAGCGAAGTGGACTGTCGCCGCAGTCGAGGTGAAGAAGATAAAAAGGTAAAAATAAATTTTTTCCCAATTTATACCGTTCCTGGATCTGCTGTCACCTCGGTCGAGATGGTCTCGACCGGACCGAGGTGGTATGGACCGAGGCGGTTCTGCAGAAACCCTAGTCGCCCGGTTGCTCAAGAATCAACTCGGTCGAGGTGCTCTGACAGTAACCGAGGTGTTTCTGTCTTCTCAGAATCTCGAACTTTTGTCCTTCCAGTTGTGCTCCTCCTTAGATATTCCCTGTTGTCTGTCCAGAACGCCAAAAACAAAGCAAAGCAAAGCAAAAACAAGAACTATCTAATCTAGACTAGAAAACGGGAAAAGAAAGCAATACCTTGGGTTGCCTCCCAAGAAGCGCTTGATTTAAGGTCGCTAGCTGGACCATGATGCGTCTCAAACGAGGTATATCGGTGCAACCTCCTCAACCGGCGTTTCCGGTTGGTACTTCTTAAGTCTATGACCGTTGACCTTGAAACTTCCGCTAGTTTCTCCCCATATCTCAACTGCACCATGAGGGAAAACATGTTTCACAACGTAAGGTCCGGTCCATCTAGATTTCAACTTACCTGGAAAAAGACGGAGGCAGGAGTTGAAGAGTAGAACTAAGTCTCCTTCGTTAAGCTCCTTTGGAATGATACGCTTGTCATGCCATCTCTTCGTCCTTTCCTTGTAGATTTTGGCATTCTCATAGGCGTTCAACCGCAGCTCTTCCAGCTCGTTAAGTTCCAATAGTCGCTTCTCACCAGCCTCCTTGATGTCAAAGTTCAACCATTTGATAGCCCAATACGCCTTGTGCTCCAATTCAACGGGCAAATGGCAAGACTTCCCATATACCAAATTATAAGGAGTGGTACCTATGGGAGTCTTGAATGCGGTCCTGTACGCCCAAAGAGCATCGTCCAGTCTCATGGACCAATCCTTCCTCGTTCTAGAGACGGTCTTCTCCAAAATTGCCTTGATTTCTCTATTCGAGATCTCGACTTGTCCACTAGTTTGAGGGTGATAGGCAGTTGATACCTTGTGGGTTACCCCATACTTCGATAGAAGTGCTTTAAACTTCCGGTTGATGAAATACGTTCCTCCATCGCTAATGATGATGCGTGGAGTTCCAAATCGTGGAAAGATAGTTCTATTCAAGAACTTCACAACCACCTTGGCGTCGTTAGTGGGGGAAGCGATGGCTTCAACCCATCTAGAGACGTAATCAACTGCAAGGAGAATGTAGAGGTTTCCTCCGGATGATGGGAAAGGTCCCATGAAGTCAATCCCCCATACATCAAAGATTTCCACTTCTTGGATGTTATTAAGCGGCATCTCGTTCCTCCTTGATAAGTTCCCTGTTCTTTGGCATGCATCACAAGAGACAACAAAAGATTGCACATCCTTAAATAATGTAGGCCAAAAGAAACCGGAGCGCAATACCTTAGCGCATGTTTTATCGGTGCTAGCATGCCCCCCACAAGGAAGTGAATGACAATGCCTTATGACGCTATTAACTTCATCCTCCGGAATGCACCTTCGAAGCATCCCATCCGGTCCGCGCTTGAATAGCAGCGGCTCGTCCCAGTAGTAATGTCGTACTTCCTTGAAGAATCTTTTCTTTTGAGAGTACGTCAATCCGGGCGGTATCTCCTGGCAAACAAGATAATTCACAATATCAGCGTACCAAGGACCTTTATTATCAGAAAGTTGGTGGATGGAATGTTCCACCAACAGTGGGTGAATGTCAGAGAAGGGAGTAAGAAAATTGTTGTTCTCAGCAATCTCAGTTGACATCGTCTCGCCGTCGACCTCGGTCGAGGCGCATAGGCGTTGACCGATGTGTTCTTCAGTCGCCTCGCTCTGTCCAGAAAGTGCCTCGGTCGAGGTACTGCTACTGGGTCCGAGGCTGGAGATCTTCGCCTCCTGGATCAGCTTCTCAGTTTTAGCTCCTGGATCTTCTTCCAGTGCTTTTAAGCTCCGTATATCTGCATCACAAGAAGCATCTATACCTTCCTCCATTAAACTGAAACTTATAACTCTTTCGAGTGGATCGTCAATAAGGATAGAGCTCACCAATTCTCTTGATTCTTCTTCATCGTAGATGTTGAAGATATCTTCAGTTAGTTGCTCCCCTTTCATGGCTGCAAGTAGAGCGAACTCCACCTCATCGCCACCAACGTTGAATTTCAACTTGGCGTTCTTGCAATCCACGTTGCAACCCGAGGTTGCTAGAAATGGCCTCCCGAGAATAATAGGTACTGGATAATCTGCGGGAATGTCAAGTACGACAAAATCTATGGGTAGATAGAAGTTACCTAACTTGACCGGAACGTCCTCCAAGATGCCCACGGGATGGGTAATGGAGCGATCCGCCATGTAGAGTCGAATCTTGACCGGTTTGGGCTCTCCAAGACCGATCTTAGTGCACAACTCCAGCGGGATGATGCTCACGCTGGCTCCTAGATCACAAAGGGCTTCACAAGTGACATCCCCAACTTGAATGGGAATGCAAAATGAGCCGGGATCTCTCAACTTAGGCGGCATCTTTTCCTTCATGATCTTGATAAGCTCCGAAGATTTAGATGTCATCCTAACTTCACCAACATCCTCCAGCTTCCTCTTCCTTGATAAGATCTCTTTTAAGAACTTCCCATAGGCGGGCATACCTAAAATAGCATCAAGGAAAGGAATATTAATATGTAGCTTATTCATCAAGTCAAGAAACTTACCAAAGTGCTTGTCAAGATGTGCTCTGGCTCTGGACTGAGGGAATGGAAGTGGTGGCTTATATGCAGGGGGTGGAACATAAGTTTCTGTCGTTCCTCCTGCTTTCTGTTGCTCCGCCTCGGTTGGCATCTCGGTCGAGGTGTTCTTCGACTGGATCTGGACCGAGGTGGTCTGCGTCGAGCGAGGTACTGGATCTGCAGTTTTGAGTCCACTCCTCGTCGTTATGGCCATGCACTGGCCCTTAGGGTTAGTTTCCGTCTTTGCTGGAAGCTTCCCTGGATCTCTTGGCGCTTCATTCGCCCTATTAGCAAGTTGTTGTTCGAAGGACTTTTGGGCCCTCGAAAATGAAGTCATAGAATTCTCCATAGCGCTAAGCTTGATCAAGATTGCCTCCAGAACTGCGTCTTTCTTTTCTGGCTGAGACGAACTTGATCCTTGCCCTTGGCTTTTCAATGGAGTAGAAGAAGAAGAAGAAGGGGGAGAGAGGAAAGGGTTAGAGGAATCATTAGAATTAGAGTTTGAATGATTGTTACCGTGATTTTGGTTATTCGCCCTCCAGTTGTTGCTATTGGATCCTCTATTGTTGTTGTTGTAGTTGTTGGTTCGGGAACCGTTGTTGTTGTTACGGTACCCGTTATTTTTGTTGTTCCTTTGCCCTTGCTCTTCCTTCTTAGTTTGAGCCATCAAGAGCTCCTTTAATTGCTTCACGTCGTTCTTCAATGACGTGAGTTGATTGTTGTTGGATTGAGTCTCTTGAAAGTTGACTCTTTTAACTCCACCTTCAGCTCCTTGGTGGGTATATTTCTCCATGTGCAAGGCTTGCTTCTCAATGAAGTCCCAAGCCTCATCAATCGCCATGTCCATGAAGGTACCGGCGGAGAGTAGTTGGAGATTGAACTGGGTGCTTCCGTCCAGCCCTTTGAAGTAGATCTCCAACAACTCGATCTTTGGAATCCCATGATGTGGGCAATCCAAAAGGATATCCTTGAACCGCTCCCAAGACTTGGACAAGCTCTCCTTGTCCTTCATGATGAAAGCATTGATCTTCCCTCTCATTTCGGCGGTCTTTGAGGGGGGAAAGAATTTGGTTAAGAATTCCGTGGTCATCTCATCCCATGTGCTGATTTTTCCTGGAGGAAGAGATTGATACCAAGTAAGAGCTCTATCTTTTAAAGAAAAGTAAAAAGGTCTTAGCTTGTAGTTGTTATTCTCAATTCTGGGAGGTCGCAAGGTTTCCATCAAGATCTCGTAGTTTTGAAGATGTTGATGCGGCGACTCTTTCTCTACCCCTCCGAATTGGCATTGGCGGATCATGGCTAAAACTTGCGGTCGAAGTTCGTAGTCATGATCTGCTGGATCTCCTAGGTTCACTCCTGGACGCCTCAGTTGTTGATTAGGGTCCATCCTTTGATCTAGGGTTTGTGGAATTCCTGCAAGAAGAACATCTCGGACTGGCATCCGAGGTGGAAGTACATCGGCCGGGGCATCTGGTACTGGAATCTGCCTCGGTCGAGGGTCAACAGGAGGATCTTCCCTCGGTCGAAGTAGAATCTGGTTCCGAATGACAGCAATCTCAGCTTCGATTGCTGCAGTCCTGGTGCGATTCTCCTCTTTCTCTTGCATGAGTTCTTCCTTGCTGAGGCGCAGCAGCTCTTGCGTCTCTCTCAATTGGGTCGCAAGATCGCGATCGTCTTGTTGGGCCATCTTTGCTTCTCTTAAGCGTCGCTTGTATGTCTTTTCTGGTTCGGGATCGTAAGGAACGATTTCCTTCCCAGTGCGGGTTCTTCGCATGTACCTAAGAAAGAACCTGCAAAAGTCACTCAAGTAGAGTGGTTAGACAAAACGGGGCAAATGCCCCAAAAGTAAACCGTACTGGCTCGGTCTAGACCAAGTCCCCGGCAACGGCGCCAAAAACTTGTTCGCTCCAAACGGTGTGTGCAAGCTTTAAATTTATAACCCTAGACTTAAGCTTAAAACAAGGATGCGAACCCGCAGTGTACGGGTCAATCGTAGTAAAAGCAAGAAAATTCCAGGGGTCGATCACAGGGACTCGGTGAAACAAAGTCAATACGGTGTGCTTATGTCAATACTAACCACAAGAGCAATTAACACAATCAAAGATGAATAAGAAGTCAATAAAGCAAACATGCAATTCTAGGGATTAAAGCATCTAGTTGTGGTTCCAACTCAAGATCTATAGATAAGCGGATAAAGCTGAGATTTTTGCGTGGGGAAGGTGTTTCTAAAGTGGAGTAGATCACCGGGTAAGTCTCACTACGCACTAATCCTAAACCGTAACTCCTATTACCGGGTAAGTCTCAAGGAATCAAGATAAAGAACTATAACCTCAAACTAACACACCATCTAAGGGAATAGAATCAACCTTTAACGGGTAAGTCTCAGGCTAACTCACAAAGATGGGATGGAAGCACACTCAAACCCCAATAAAGGATAAACCTTTATTACCTACACTTATGATCGTTGGTACACAAACTAAGGAATTACCGGGTAAGTCTCATCCTAAGCTTGCTTTGAACCAGGAAAGGTGTAATGAGAATAGGATTTGGCAAACTCTAACACTTAACTCTCAGTTTAGGATCAGATAAGTCACCTCGGTCAGCCAGTTTCCACCCCGGCCGAGGTGTTCATCGACTGAACGAGATGCTTAGGGTTAAGGTTAAAGACTCGAACTTTCAGGATCCTACTGGAATCTAAGATTATTCTATCATTGTTTTTCCCACAACCTTCAGCCAATCACCCTAGAATCACACAAGAAAATTAGCCACTCATCATCATAATGAAAGTATTAAAATATATGGGAAGAAGGTGAATATTTGAACAAAGAAGAATTTAATGAAAAGACTTCAATAACTGAATCAAATATCACAACAAAGCGTTCCTTGGATAGCAATCCAAAAAAGACAAGACAACAATTGAGGGAATTGAAGACAATCTTACAAAACCCTTCAATAAAGCTATAAAAGCTATGAACTTCAATCTTCCTTCAACCTTCAAAAAGGTTCTTCAACTCTCCCAACTTTGAGTAGGCCGCTGCTGCGTAATAACTCTCTTGTGCTGATAGCGGATCGTATGCGGCCCCCCTGATAGCGGATCGTATGCGGCCCCCCGGAATTGTGGAAATCCAACCCTTTTTATAGGAAAATAACCCTCCAAAGATAATAAATCTTAGAAAGATATTTTCCCATAAATATAGGTAAAATATATGATTCTGCATATCTCCTTCCTTCCAGGAGCCAAGCCCAAAAATATAAGATCACTTTCCAAAAATAAAAGATCTCAGCCAAGAATAAAATATTCTCGCCGCGTCCTAGGTGTTCGCCTCGGTCGAGTCGGCGTCTCTGGATCACCTCGGTCGAGGTGAATCTGTGGTCAACCGAGGTGACTCACAACTGAATGTGAAATCTCTCAAAACTGGTCCAAAGTAAATCTTTAATCCATGGCTATGCTCCCTGGATGTAGCTCCAAATGACTAATGACTCCTTTTGCTCCTTTTTGATGCAAAACGTACCAAATTACCTGCAATTACAACGAAACCAGGTGTAGACCTCGATTCTCGCAAAGGTAGATGAAATGGTAGTAAAATCACATAATGTACATACAAACATGCAGATTATGAAAGATAAAACGTCCAAACAAACCCCAAAATATAGACTATAATTCATGCTATCAAACTACGATCTAATTCCTTCTGAAATTCTAGTTCTTTTCCCCCAAAATCACTACAACTGGTTCCTATGGGGTACTTAATCCTTTTTTCAGTAAATGCAGGGCAATCCAGGCCCAAATCAAGGCGAAATCAGCGAGTTAGGGTTTCGATTTCGTTTTACCTTGTTCGGCCGTTTCGGTTCGTTTTTCTTGCAAATTGACGCTTGCACTGGAATCCTCTATCCTTTCTTAGCGATTTGGAAGTAAGAATCGTCGAAAGTGGTCGAAAACTGGAGAAGCGAGGTGAAGAAGAGAGCCGCGGTCGAGGGAGGGTAAAAAGTGAGGAAAGAGAAATTTTTCCCTTTTTATACCCTCGCTGGAACTGCTGTCACCTCGGTCGAGGTGGTCTCGACTGGACCGAGGTGGTACGGACCGAGGTGGATCTTCAGAAACCCTAGTCACCTCGGTTGCTCAAGAATCATCTCGGTCGAGGTGCTCTGACAGCAACCGAGATGCCTCAGTCAAACTTCGTCTTCTCAATTTCTCGATCTTCTGTCCTTCCAGTTATGCTCCTGGTTTGTACTCCTTCCTTAGATGTCTCCAGTTATCTGTCTAGGATGCCAAAAACAAACAAAGCAAAGCAAAAGCAAAACTATCTAAGCTAGACTAGAAAAATGGAAAAGAAAGCAATACCTTGGGTTGCCTCCCAAGAAGCGCTTGGTTTAAGGTCGCTAGCTGGACCATGGTGCGTCTCTCAAACGAGGTATATTGGTGCAACCTCTTCAACCGGGACTTCCGGTTTATACTTCTTAAGTCTATGACCATTGACCTTGAAGCTTCCGCTCGTTTCGCCCCATATCTCAACTACACCATGAGGAAAAACATGTTTCACAACGTAAGGTCCGGTCCATCTAGATTTTAACTTACTTGGAAAGAGGCGGAGGCGGGAGTTGAAGAGTAGAACTAAGTCTCCTTCGTTAAGCTCCTTTGGGATGATACGCTTGTCATGCCATCTCTTCGTCCTCTCCTTATAGATTTTGGCATTCTCATAAGCGTTCAAACGCAGCTCCTCCAGCTCGTTGATTTCCAATAGCCGCTTCTCGCCGGCCTCCTTAATGTCGAAGTTCAACCATTTGATCGCCCAATATGCTTTGTGTTCTAACTCAATGGGCAAATGGCAAGACTTCTCATATACCAAATTATAAGGGGTAGTACCTATGGGGGTCTTAAATGCGGTCCTGTAGGCCCAAAGAGCATCGTCCAATTTTATGGACCAATCCTTCCTCGTCCTAGAGACGGTCTTCTACAAAATTGCCTTGATTTCTCTATTCGAGATCTCGACCTGTCCACTAGTTTGAGGGTGATAAGGGGTTGATACCTTGTGGGTTACCCCATACTTCGATAGAAGTGCTTTGAACTTTCGGTTGATGAAATGCGTTCCCATCGTTGATGATGATGCGTAGAGTTCCAAAACGTGGAAAGATAGTTCTGTTCAAGAACTTCACAACCACCTTGGCGTCATTAGTGGGAGAAGCAATGACTTCGACCCATCTAGAGACGTAATCAACTACAAGAAGAATATAGAGGTTTCCTCCGGAGGATGGGAAATGTCCCATGAAGTCTATCCCCCATACATCAAAGATTTCCACTTCTTGAATGTTATTAAGTGGCATTTCATTCCTCCTAGATAGATTTCCTGTTCTTTGGCATGCATCGCAAGAGACAACAAACGATTGTACATCCTTAAATAATGTAGGCCAAAAGAAACCGGAACGTAATACCTTAGCGCACGTCTTATCGGTGCTAGCATGTCCTCCACAAGGAAGTGAATGGCAATGCCGTATGACGCTATTAACTTTGTCTTCCGGAATGCATCTTCGAAGCATCCCATCCGACCCGCGCTTGAATAACAGCGCTTCATCCCAGTAGTAATGGCGTACTTCTTTGAAGAATCTCTTCTTTTGAGAGTACGTTAATCCGGGCAGTATTTCCTGGCAAACAAGATAATTCACAATATCGACATATCAAGGTCCTTTATTATCAAAAAGTTGGTGGATGGAATGTTCCACCAACTGAGGATGAATGTCAAATAAGGGAGTAAGAAGTTTATTATTCTCAGTAGTCTCAGTCGACATCATCTCGCCTTCGACCTCGGTCGAGGCGCAAAGGCGTTGACCGAGATGTTCTTCAGTCGCCTCGCTCAGTCCAGGAAGTGCCTCGGTCGAGGTACTGCAACTGAGACCGAAACTGGAGATCTTCATCTCCTGGATTAGCTTCTCAGTTTTAGCTCCTGGATCTTCTTCCAGTGCTTTTAAGCTCCGTATATCTGCATCACAAGAAGCATCTATACCTTCCTCCATTAAACTGAAACTAATTACTCTTTCGAGTGGATCGTTAATAAGGATAGAGCTCACCAATTCTCTTGACTCTTCTTCATCGTAGATGTTGAAGATATCATCGCTTAGCTGCTTCCCTTTCATGGCTGCAAGTAATGCGAACTCCACCTCATCGCCACCAATGTTAAATTTCAACTTGGCATTCTTGCAATCCACGTTGCAACCCGAAGTTGCTAGAAATGGCCTCCCGAGAATAATAGGAACAGGATAATCTGCGGGAATGTCAAGTACAACAAAATCTATAGGTTGATAGAAGTTACCTAACTTGACCGGAACGTCCTCCAGAATTCCCACGGGATGGGTGATGGAGCGATCCGCCATGTATAGTCGAATCTTGACCGGCTTGGGCTCTCCAAGTCAGATCTTCATACATAGCTCCAGCGGAATGATGCTCACGCTAGCTCCTAGATCACAAAGGGCTTCACAAGTGACATCCCCAACTTGAATGGGAATGCAAAATGAGCCGGGATCTCTTAACTTAGGTGGCATCTTCTCCTTCATGATTTGAATAAGCTCCGAGGATTTAGATGTCATCCTAAGTTCACCAAAATCTTCCAGTTTCCTCTTCCTTGATAGGATCTCCTTCAAGAACTTCCCATAGGCGGGCATCCCTAGAATAGCATCAAGGAAAGGAATGTTAATATGTAGTTTATTCATCAAGTCAAGGAACTTACCAAAGTGCTTGTCTAGATGTGCTCTGACCCTTGACTGGAGAATGGAAGTGGTGGTTTGTATACAGGAGGTGGAACATAAACTTCAGTTTTCCCCTCCGCTTTCTGTGGCTCCACCTCGGTTGGCATCTCGGTCGAAGTGTTCTTCGACTGTACCTGGACCGAGGTGGTCTTC
The DNA here is from genome assembly GCA_033239125.1 of Fagopyrum homotropicum. Taxonomy (NCBI): domain Eukaryota; kingdom Viridiplantae; phylum Streptophyta; class Magnoliopsida; order Caryophyllales; family Polygonaceae; genus Fagopyrum; species Fagopyrum homotropicum. The sequence goes on along the minus strand of BSWB01000002.1, from coordinate 56,469,085 downwards.
GTCGGTACTGGCACCGACCGAGGCACTGGATCTGCTGTTTTCAGTCCACTCCTCGTAGTTATGGCCATGATCTGACCCTTAGGGTTGCTCTCCGTCCTTGCTGGAAGCTTCCCTGGATCTCTTAGCGCTTCATTCGCCCTACTTGCAAGTTGTTGTTCAAAGGCCTTTTGGGCCTTCGAAAATGAAGTCATAGAAGTCTCCATGGCACTAAGCTTGATCAAGATAGCCTCCAAAACTGCGTCTTTCTTTTCCGGCTGAGACGAACTTGATCCTTGCCCCTGGCTCTTTAATGGGGTAGAAGAAGAAGAAGGGGAAGAGAGGAACGGGTTAGAGGAATCGTTAGAGTTGGAGTTTGAATGATTGTTACCGTTATTTTGGTTGTTCGCCCTCCAATTGTTGCTATTGGATCCTCTATTGTTGTTGTTGTAGTTGTTGTTCCGGGAACCGTTGTTGTTGTTACGGTATCCATTGTTGTTGTTCCTTTGTCCTTGCTCTTCCTTCTTGGTTTGAGCAACCAAGAGTTCCTTCAATTGCTTCACGTCATTCTTCAAAGACGTGAGTTGATTGTTGTTGGGCTGAGTTTCCTGGAAGTTAACTCGTTTAACTCCACCTTCAGCTCCTTGATGGGTGTACTTCTCCATATGCAAAGCTTGCTTCTCGATGAAGTCCCAAGCTTCGTCAATCGCCATGTCCATAAAGGTACCGGCGGAGAGTAGTTGGAGGTTGAACTGGGTGCTTCCGTCCAGTCCCTTGAAGTATATCTCCAATAACTCTATCTTTGGAATCCCATGATGTGGGCAATCCAAAAGAATGTCCTTGAACCGCTCCCATGACTTGGACAAGCTCTCCTTGTCCTTCAAAATGAAAGCATTGATCTTCCCTCTCATCTCAGCGGTCTTTGAGGGAGGAAAGAATTTGGTCAAGAATTCCGTCGTCATCTCCTCCCATGTGCTAATTTTTCCTGGAGGAAGAGATTGATACCAAGTAAGAGCTCTATCTTTTAAAGAAAAGTAAAAAGGTCTTAGCTTGTAATTGTTATTTTCAATCCTTGAGGGTCTCAAGGTTTCCATCAAGATCTCATAGTTTTGAAGATGTTGATGCGGTGATTCCTTCTCTAGCCCTCCGAATTGGCATTGGCGAATCATGAATAGAACTTGCGGTCGAAGTTCGTAGTCATGGTCCACTGGATCTCCTAGGTTAACTCCTGGACGCCTCAGTTGTTGATTGGGGTCCATCCTTTGACCTAGGGTTTGTGGGATTCCTGTAAGAAGAACGCCTCGGACTGGCATCTGAGGTGGAAGTATCTCGGCCGGGGCGTCAGGTACTGGAACCTGCCTCGGGCGAGGGTCAGCAACTGGGACCTGTCTCGGTCCAACATCGGGAACTGGGTCTTCCCTCGGTCGAAGTAGAATCTGGTCTCGTATGGCTGCCATATCTGCTTCGATTGCTTCAGTCCTCGGTCGAACTGGGACCTTTTATTGCTGTTGGATCCTCTATTATTGTTGTAGTTGTTGTTCCGGGAACCGTTGTTGTTGTTCCGGCAACCATTATTATTTCTTGAGCTTTGATATCCTTCCTCTTCCTTCTTGGTGTGAGCAACCAAAAGTTCCTTCAATTGCTTTACCTTATTATTGAGGGAGGTGAGTTGATTATCATTTGATGGAGCTTCTTGGAAATTAACTATCTTAACTCCATTTTCAGTTCCTTGGTGTGAGTACTTCTCCATGTGCAAAGCTTGTTTTTCAATGAATTCCCAAGCTTCATCAATCGGCATGTCCATGAATGTGCCGGCGGATAGTAGTTGAAGGCCGAATTGGGTGGCTCCGTCCAATCCCTTAAAGTAAATCTCCAACAACTCTATCTTTGGAATCCCATGATGTGGGCAATCCAAGAGAACATCTTTAAATCTTTCCCATGACTTGGACAAACTCTCCTTGACCTTCATGATGAATGCGTTGATCTTCCCTCTCATTTCAGCAGTTTTGGAGGGGGGAAAGAATTTTGCCAAGAACTCCGTCGTCATCTCCTCCCAAGTGTTGATCTTTATGGGAGGAAGAGACTGGTACCAAGTAAGCGCCCTCTCCTTCAAAGAAAAGTAAAAAGGCCTTAACTTGTAATTATTATTTTCCACTCTTGAAGGTTTCAAGGTCTCCATCAAGATCTCATAGTTTTGTAAATGTTGGTGCGGAGATTCCCTTTCTAGACCCCCAAAATGGCATTGGCGGATCATGGAAAGAACTTGCGGTCGAAGTTCATAATCATGCTCCATTGGGTCTTCTAGGTTGACTCCTGGACGCCTCACTTGCTGGTTTGGGTCCATCCTCTACCCTAGGGTCTGTGGAATACCTGCAAAAAGAACATCTCGGACTGGCATCCGACGTGGAAGTATCTCGGCCGCGGCAACAGGAGCGGGGTCCTGCCTCGGTCGAGGGTTTGAGCTCGTAACTCATCCATATCTGCTTCAATCTCTACAGCTCGGGTGCGATTTTCCTCCCTCTCGATCTGCAGTTCTTCCCTATTGAGGCGCAGTTGTTCCATCGCCTCCTTCAATTCGGCCTCAAGATCGCGATCGTCTCGATTGGCCATTTTCGCTTCTTTCAAGCGTCTTTTGTATGTCTTCCCTGGTTCGGGATCGTAAGGAACGATTTCCTTCCGAGCACGGGTTCTTCGCATAAACCTAAAAAGAAGAACCTGCGAAAGTCACTCAAGTAGAGTGGTTAGTAGCAACAGGGGCAATAGCCCCAAAAGACACCCGTAACCGGCTCGGTCTAGACCAAGTCCCCGGCAACGGCGCCAAAAACTTGTTCGCTCTAAATGGTGTGTGCAAGCTTTAAATTTATAACCCAAGAAGTATGCTTAAAACAAGGATGCGAACCCGCAGTGTACGGATCAATTATAGTAAAAGCAAGAATTCCGGGGTGTCGATCTCAAGGACTTAGGTGAAACAAAGCAAGTATAGGTTGTCAATGCAACTAATAACCACAAAAGCGATTAAAGCAATCAAAGATGATAATAAGGTCAATTAAGGGGAATATGCAAATTCTAGGGATTAAACCATTCAGTTGTGGTTCCAACTCAAGATCTCAAGATAAGCGGACAAAGCTGAGGTTTTGCAAAGGGAAGGTGTTACTAAAGTGGAATAGATCACCGGGTAAGTCTCACTACTCACAATCTCCAGCCAAAGAACCTATTACCGGGTAAGTCTCAGGCTAACTCACAAAGATGGAATGAAGGCACACTCGAACCCCAATAAAGGATAAACCTTTATTACCTACACTTATGATCTTGGGTAAACAAACAAAGGAATTACCGGGTAAGTCTCATCCTAAGCTTGCATTGAACCATGAAAGGTGTAATAAGAATAGGATTTGGCAAACTCTAACACTTAACTCTCAGTTTCGGATCAGATAAGTCACCTCAGTCAGTCAAGTTCCACCCCGGCCGAGATGTTCATCGACTGAACGAGATGTTCTAAGGTTAAGGATAAAGACTCGAGCTTTCAGGGTCCTACTGGAATTTAAGATTATTCTATCATTGTTTTTCCAACAACCTTTAGCCAATCACCCTAGAATCGCACAACGAAATTAGCCACTCATCATCATGAAAGCAATAATCAAATATATGGGAAGAGAATGAATATTTGAACACAAAACCTTAAGAACAAGGCTCCAATAACTTAATCAAATAAACAAATCAGCGTTCCTTGGATTACAAATCCAACAAGACAATCAACAAGAAGGGAATCTAAGAAAGTCTTACAAATCCCTTCACAAAAGCTATAACAAGCTATGAACTTCCTTCCTTCAATCTTCCTTCAACCTTCCAAAAATCCTTCCTAACTGCAGCTTCTTCAATCCCCAAGTGCTGCGATGGTAGCGGGTTGCCCAATTTGTGGAAAATCCAGCCCTTTATATAGGAGAATTATCTTTCAAAGAAAATAACATCTTAAAAAGATAATTTCCTAATAAAATATATCCATATCTTTAAAATAGATCTCCAAAATATATGATCTTCCTTCCAGAAATCCAGCCCAAAAATATAAGATCTCTCTTTCCAAAAATAAAAGATTTCAGCCAAATAAAATATATCTCGCCGCGTCCAGGGTGTTCGCCTCGGTCAGGGGGGCTCCTCTAGATCACCTCGGTCGAGGTGACTCTGTGATCAACCGAGGTGAACTCAGCTGAAGGTGAAATCTCTCAAATCTGGTCCAAAGTAAATCTTCTTTGTTAATTCCTTGCTTCCTGAGCTCCTCTTTAAGCTCCTGAATATAGCTCCAATGACTCCTTTGCTCCTTAGCTCCATTTTGATGCAAAACGTGCCATTTTACCTACGATTACAACGAAACTTGTTGTAGACCTCGATTCCCGCAAAGGTAGATGAAATGACAATATAATCACATAATATACATTCAAACATGCAGATTATTGAAGATAAAACGTCTAAACAGGTCCCAAAATATAGACTATAATTCATGCTATCAGTATGATCGTGAACTGGATCATGATCATGAACAAGAGCTGGAGCATGATCATGATCCAGAGCAGGTGATACAAGGGGAAGGGAAGGAGATGAAGAAGATGGTAGTACAGAAGAAGAAGCATGAGCTTGGAAAGGAAATATTCATTCCTAAAATACCACATTTTGACTGACATGAATTTTGTGAGTTTCAAGATTGAAGAGTTTGTATGCCTTCTGACCAAGTGGATAACCAACCAACACACATGTTGAAGACACAGGCTCGAGCTTGTCTTTGTGAGATTTAAGACTGAAGCAAAGACAATCAATCACTCTTAAGTGTTGATAAGTAACCTGAGTGTTATGAAGAAGCTCAAAAGAAGTTTTCCACAAAATAACTAGTGAAGGCATAAGGTTGATGAGATAAGTTGTTTTGAGAACACATTCTTCCCATAAAGCAATAGGCAAATTAGCAGGAATTTGAAGAGCTCTTGCAGTTTCCAATAAGTGTATGTGCTTAATTTCTTTCAACTCTAGCATTTTGTGGAGGAACATAGGGGGTTGATCTTTGATGAATAATTCCATATTGAAGGAAAAAATCTTGTAGTTGATTTTGTCAGAATTCAGCCCCATTATCAAACCTGAAAACTTGAACTCTGGACTACTGAGTAGTGATATAAGCATAAAAGCAGTAATGAGCTTAAACATGTGATGTTTATTTGACATAAGAAATGTCCAAGTACATCGAATAAAATCATCTACAATTGTCAGAAAATATCGAGCTCCACACAAAGTAGGGGTATGATATGGTCCCTAGATGTCAACATGAATCAATTCAAAATATGTTGATGCATATGAACTACTAGCAAAAAAGGCAACTTATGTTGTTTGGCCAAAATACAAGTTTAACACTCAACAGCAGAAATTGAAGTAATAGAACAATTGTCAATGTTATGCAATTTTGACAAAGATTAATGTCCTAATCGAGCATGTAAAAGGTGTACATCAGCTTTCTTATTCTCAAGTGTAGCAACTACACAAGTCATATTAGTGAGAAGAGGAGAGTCAAGCTTGTAAAGACTACCTTCTTTGTAACTAGAAGCCAAAAGAGCATTATCGGTAAGGTCCTGAAACATGCAAGTAGTGTAAGTGAACATTATCTGCACATGTAAGTCATTGATCACTCGAGAAATGGAGAGAAGATTGTGCTTCAATTCAGGCAAATAAAGCACATTATGGAGAGTAATGAGAGGAGATAAAGCAATATTTCCTCTGTAATGAACTTCCTTTAGTGAACCATCTGGAAGTCCAATTAAAATAGGTTTGTCAAGCCTATAGAACTCAGTAAAATATTCCTTGCAATATGATACGTTGCTCCTGAATCTAGAATCCAAGTGCAAATGCTGACAATATTATTCACAAGGTGATTGACAATACTTGTAAAATTGATGGAAGTAGTGGATTGCTTGTCTATCATCATTTTAAACACTTCTTGGTAAACTGTATTAACCATAATTGGATCCATCGAAACTGAGGGAGATTCTGATGAATCTAAGGGATTGTCCTTGACAATAGAATCACAAGCATTTGCAAATCTAGAATAAGAAGATTGATTAGTTGTATCATCTTTGGCCTTAAAATCTTTATACTAGTCTGGGATGCCAGTGAGCTTAAAACATGATTCTCACAAATGTTCTTTCTCCCTGCAATAAGAGCATAGTATATCCAGCTTCTCTTTCTTAAAATCTCTTCTACTGCCACTAGCCTGTCTATAAGGGACAAATCTAGAAGTTGCTAACACATCATGAGATGTTATGGGATGACATGTAATTTCCATTTGTTTTTCTACTTGAATAACCATATAAAATGCTCGATTTATGGTAGGTAGAACTTCCAGAGATAAAATGTTGCTCCTAATATGCTTATATTGATCATTTAACACCATAAAAAATTGCATAACACGCAATTTAGTTTCTCTGTTTGTAATTTCTTCGGAGTTTCACAATTACGGAGAATGATCCCTTTACATGAACATGTAGGGATAGGATCTATTGTACGTAGTTAATTCATCCCACAGTTTCTTCAGTTTATCAAAATAAATGACAACTGAAGTGTTATCTTGCTTAAGAGATGCAAGATCTTTATGTATTTGATAAATTAGGGGGGCATTTGATACCTCAAATCGTTCGATTATGTCATTCCAAAGTTCCTTGGAAGACTTCACATAAGTGAACATCTCATCCAAATTTGACTTTATAGAGTGAAGTATCCAACCCCTGATCATGTAGTCAGCTCTAATCCATCGAGTAAGCTGATCCTCTTCTCCCACTGCTAGTTTCTTACAAGATCCATCAATAAGTCTTAGCTTTTGTTTAGCTCCTAAAGCCATCCGAATGCTTCTTCTCCATGAAATGAAATTCGAACCATTGAATAGAACACACACAAGATGCATCCCTGGATTATCTGAATTCACCAAGTACAAGGGATCATTGACACTTATTGCTGCTCCTCGTGATGAATTTGGATCCTAGACCGGTTAGATCACTAGACCAGGTGCTCCAGCATTAGCCATGGCTCTAGTAATCAGGGAGAAATCGATCTATCGATCGAAGCTAGATATATTTGTATGGAGGTTGTGTTTGTAATTGAAAGGATTCGAAAATGAAGAGAGCATTAATCTAGCTCTGATACCATATCAAGCATAGCAAAAATATAAACTGAATACTCGATCCATCTATTCCATTGAAGAGCTGCATATATATTGATAACAAGATTTATGACTTAGAATTAGGTAATCATTTAGATAGATTTCTCACTCATTCATGCACGTTTTGGCATTGGTTCATGACGTCTTCACTCAATTCATGCACATTTCTAGAAAAGACGTCTACACTACCTTTTATCGGTTTTGTAGGTAATTCGGGGATCTATTGGACGTTAATCGATACATTTGAGGGCCAAGCCTCATGATGGTACACATCCAAAGCCTTGGAGGAGCATAATTGGAGCAACAAAGGACACAAAGACCACTATTGGTGCAAGCAATGGAGCAACTCATGGCTAGACGATCATAGCATGCTTCTGTTGAAGAAAATCGACCTACACCCAGGAAAATCGGCCGATTTTTTCCTCTGGGTCGATTTTTGGGCCTTTGACAGCTTAAGCCACGAATCCCACGATCTCTTGTCCGGCCTTGCTCTTGGTGGAGAATATAAGTGGTCCTTCAAAGTTGTTGCTGGCTCTCTCCGATTGATCCTTCTCCTCTCTTTTGACCTATCTTCTTCCCCAAAACACTTCTCGATTGTTGCCTCTCTTCCAAGCACCCATTAGGGGTGTTCTTGGAAGAGATTAGTGTAGATTTCAATTTCATAGTGAGATTTGAGTGATTTTTGTGAAGAAACTTGTTGAAGGTTGTAAGATCTGACTTGGAGCTACATTTGGTGTGTTGAAAGACTTGTTTTGAGCTCAAATCCAGCTAAGTTTCATTGCTTTCATTTCCTTACTTCATCTTCTTGCTATGGATTCCATGTATGCTTGTATGATGATTTTAGATCTTGAAATGCATGTTGTTGGCTAGTTTGTTGTGATTCTGGAGTGATGGATTGATGGTTAAGGCTTGGGTGATGATAGAATGGACTTATATGTTAGTTTAGGATGATTCGTATGCACAAAACCTAACTCAGACATAAAAATCGACCTGTTCTTCATAGTAAATCGGCCGATTTTTACTATGATCAGCCCGATTTTTCCTTCTGTTGCTCTTTAATTGATGAATCTGTATGTTAGGATGTTAGATTGTTGAAATCCTAGTGTTTGTTGAGCATGATATAGCTTAGGGTGACCTAATGCTAGCAAACTAAGTGAGGAAAGAGACCTACCCGGTGATTTCCGATCTTAGATACCGAAGATGATGAACTCTAGGTAGTAGTGAGCCTCATAAGCCGCTATTGGACTGAGTGTGCTAGGATTGTTGCTTGAGACTTACCTTTTCCGAGACTTACCCGGTAAGGAGAGGTTTGCCCCTTAAGTAGTGTCCGGTTTGTGTAGAATTCCCAACTTTACCTCCTTGAGACTTACCCGGTAATAGGAGTTTGGTGCGGGATTAGTGAAGCATGAGACTTACCCGGTAATTGCTTCCATTTGAGAAACACCCTTTCCCAACACCGCAGCCTTGTCCTTAGAATCTTTAGAACCTTGAGTCCAATGCCATAACCGAAAATCTTGACCTCTAGAATCCTCTTTTTCTATCTTTTATCTCATATCTTGTGTTTGTGTCACTTGTTTGTTTTGCTAGCTTGAGTTGTTAGTTTGTTTTATTACCTTGCTTGATTTGTGATCCTTGCTTGATCACCACAAAAACTCAACCAAAAATATCATCATTTTCATTTCTTTATTTCTTTCTCTTTTCTTAGACTAGATTTGCACTATCTTTGATCATTAAATGACTTGATTTCGCCTCAGTCCTTGTGTTCGACCTCGGAATACTTTCCTTCCTACATAACGATCCGTACACTGCGGGTTTCGCTAGGTAGTTTAGGATTTTAGTTCGAGTTTATAAATGTAAAACTTTTTGTGCTATTTCCTAGCGTGACATATATATATATATAAGAATATGTCAGCTCATATAATTTGTTACACAATGTGCCTTATTACAAAATATACCCCTTTATTCTGCTAATTACAGTATATAGTATATATTCCTATAGGATTTGAGGAGTACTTCCTTTCCCGCCTGAGATAACATTCCAATTACCCTGGAACTTTCCAGTTACCCGCGCTTTGATCCCTTCAAAAGACAAATTCTTGGGCCTATAAAAAACAGTAGGAACACCCAAGTACCTATTATACTTGGTAACTCTTCTAACATCCAGTAGGCCAGCCAAATGTGAGCCTTGAATCTGCGAAACATTACTTCTAAAAGAGATCTCCGACTTCTCGTAGTTAATTTTTGTCCGGATAATCTCTCGTAACAGCTAACAACATTAGCAATAATTGAAAGGAGATTAACTTTAGTTAACAATAAATTAAGATTGTAGTCTCGCCACCACAAAACAGTCGATCATTATTGAATATGAGTAGTTAGTCATAGTACAATAACACCAATAGTTTCCTGCTTATGTTTTTTGTAATCAAGCTTAGTTACCCGAGACCCAACCTGACTCTAGGTCGATACCAAGTAAAATTTTGGTGGCCTTTTATACAACTTTTTAAAAAATTAAGCTATCTCGACTCAAGTATGGGGCTATTATATGCAATTTTCTGTAAATCGTAGTGTACCTACTGGTGTTAAACAATGGCATGTCAGCGCAAACTGCGGCTGAATTGTTTGATTAATATAATTACCTATATTCAAGGTTTCCTCTCAATTACAACTCTAACTTAAAATCAGCCACTAATTTTAGACCATATAGCGAATAGAATTTGTCAACAATCTGACCGTTTCAATCTCCGAGATAATCCAAGTAGTACACCAAATAATGAGTTCACTTGCATCTTAAGAGGAGCATACACAACAGATGAGAAGTAACAGATCCAAGAATCATGGGTGAGACTGAAATAACCAACAAGCGTCCGAACAAATTCATCGAAATTATTAAAAATGTGGGTGCCGCCGGAGGGGTCGTCGGAATCTGCGGCGGCTTTGGACCAATCGTTCTATGGGGCGGAGGCCTCGCCATGGCCACTGCAATCACAGCCTTTACAATCAGGAATTACAAGGAAAAGAGTGAGTTGCGGAGCCCCGGAAAGGAGCTGGGTGCTGTGAATCTTCAGAGTGTTGATCCACGCAATAGACTCAAGAACAACTGTTGTGTAGCGATGATCAGAAGTATTGAAGAGAAATGCATCAATGGTTTTCGTTTGGCTCTTCACAACCCCTGTCCACCTCTCCATAATCATACTTTCTCGCTGTCCAAGGTGGAGATCGAAGGGAAGGAAGTTGTCTCCACTCGATACCTCATCTCGGTATGTTTACTATGTGTTGAGTTTGAACCTAATACATGTGTGCTCGTATACAATGAGTAATGTATTTTGCATCAGGATGAAAAGATTGTGCTTCAAGTAGAATGGAGGCACGAAACCGCCTCCTGCTCCAAGGAAGAGATAGTCATCTTCGACAACCTTGAAACCCGAAAGGTGAAATCCTTTGAGGATCATCCTCGGGTCCTCAACCTCGAGGATTCGACACTGCGGATGCTACCAGTTAGCTCTGATGAGTTTGCAGCTGCCACAGATCCGCTGGGAACTTTCATCCAGACCATCAAGGAAAACCGGAAAGCACTAGAACATATAGTGAATGCGAGGCAAGCGCCGGACGGAGGAGGAGAAGAGTGCCAAGAAGAAATGGAAGAGAAGGAAAAGGAAACGGGTTTTGATGAGGTTGCAAATGAAGCAACGGGTGAAGAAGAATCTCTTTTCATTCCCAGGGAGATGGAGACTGCGATGGCGGATACTTCGGAGAAGAGTATCAACACAATGAGGATGCATATATGGCTCATCTTGGTAGTGATAGTCATGCTCATGCTTGTCGCTAGTCCTAAGCTTCTAGCATAATCAACTCTTTCTCATTCGGTTTCTACTTGTTAATAGCATTAGGGTTTGCTTACGTTGCGAGGACCTGGCTTTTTTGCTAAAATTTGGAGTATGTTATCAATAATGATAGAAAATATTTTCCTATGCCAAGTTTCATGACTGCATCATTCTCATATGGCGGGTACATGTTCATCGTAGTCGTGTGTATATAGATTGGTTTAGTTTTAGTACTAAACATTTTTCACAATAAGAAATGAGAAACTTGAGATTGAGATCGACTCTAAGTTTGTTGCTAGCCTGTTCGACCAAGAGATTGCTCGGACTCAGTTTTTGGCCAGTCTGTATGTCACTGACAAGGCTTACTTAGTAGAGATCGAGATATTCGGCTTCGACATATTCATCAGGAGGCTAATCATGTTATGGACTGTCTCGCGAATCTGGCTTTCGATTTTCCCATTGGGGAACATGTGCTTCTTGACCCACCTTTTGGTATTTTATCTCTTCTTACATACAATACTATTGTTGGAGATTTTTGCTAAGTCTCAACGGAACTATTGAGCTTGTTGTCGAGACAAGGTGCAATAAGTTACTCACATGTATCACTATGGTATGGGTTGCGGGAGGCAAGCCAAGTGACTACCACTTAGAGTAACTAGTGATTACGGTGTAAAAGTATGGAAGCTAATTAAACTGAATTAAACCAAGGGACATGGCTATCACGGATATGTTGAAAGTTGGTTTAGTTGAGCCTCATGAGTGTCATGGGACATTGTCTTGACTCTGTCATGACAATGTTTGACTTGGCAAGAGCGTTATTGGCCTTGCCAACGCCTAGGCCATATTGCGGCAGGAATTTAGAGTCCGATGCTTTGTGGTTTTAGGACACATTTTGTGAGCGTTCTTTCGGGCACTCCTCATTATATTAGCTCAAGAAAGTCGTTAAAAAGTTTGAAAGAAATTCAAGCACAAATGTTCATTGAGCTCCAAGAAGATAGCTACTAAGCTGCTTAGTGAGCTGCTTGATGAGCTAAGCTAGTTTGAGCTAAGCTCATGTGTATTTGTTGACCTTGGAGCTTCACCTAGCTATAACGAGTTAGTCAAAGCTCGTTGATAAGAAAAAAGTCTGGCCGAAAAAGCTAGCTTAAATTTGGGTTTTTGGATGGCCCAATTGAGTTGAACTTGGGCCAAAAAGTAGTTATGAAACCCTAACTTATCTCAACCGCTAGTAACCATTTGTAATCACTCTCAACCGCTTTGGTGGCGGTTATTCTCCCCAAAAAATGTGCCCCCTTTGCCTATAAAAAGGAGAGTCATTTGCACTTGAAAGAGGATCCATTTTGCATGAAAAAACTAAGCCATTAGTTCTCAAGTTTTGACAAGGGATAGGAATGCTCTCTTTGGCTTATTTGTGCGATTTGAAAGACCAAAATACTTCATTAATATTGAAGAAAGATAGGCATCCATTAGAAGGATCAAGTTTCGACAAGATCTGGAAGAACTCCTTTTACAAATGTAAAACAATGTATGTTTCTATACTTTAGTCTTTGTGACTTGTTGGTCTTATCCCACTAAGGTATTTGGATCCCGGTGTAGGAAAAATACACTTAGAAGAAAAACTCTATATTTTAGTGGTTTTAACATTATCCAAATCAAGTACATACAATATCCTAATTACTTGTTTTGCACGCAATTGAATGTAACTATATAAGGATGTTTGTCTACTCCTTTTGGAGACTACAACTCCTTAGATTTAATTCTGAATATTAAATTACATTATATATATATATATATATATATATATATATATATATATATATATATATATATATATATATATATATATATAATTCTATTTTGCTAATTTAATGCTACTTATCTACTCACTTGGGAGATTACAGCAATAAGATGTTAGTCTACTCAATGGAGATTACAACAACTTGTAAGTCGTTTGTCTAATCACTTGTGATATTACAGAGCCTTTACCTAATTAAGTTGTTTGTCTATTTCTATTGGAGATCACAACAACTTGTAAGTTGTTAGTATACTTCATAGAGATTACAACAATTTTGACACAAAACCGGATAACGAAATCCAACAACTACGAGGGTTGTTATCCCACGTGTTGTTCCACTTTAATGCTTTATACTTTATAATAAGCGCTTAGGCATGAACGTTACTCCCACTTTCATACCAAAAAAAATTAGAAGCTTTAACTAACTCAATAAATTAATGAGAAATGAGTTTAGTATGATCTATTTGTATCTAGGATACAATGTAGGCTCTTATTTAAAATTGATAACTAGTGTATTACCCGCACAAAGTGCGGGTCCAGTTTTAATAAATACTCCCTCCGTTTCTCAATATATGTCATTAGGGTAAAAAACACACATATTAAGAAATCTAAAAGTAGAAGTTATAAAATTTAATGATGCTTAATAATTTTAAAAAATTGTATAAAAACAATGATAAAATGTAGAAAGTTGTATGGGAAAAGATGAATATTGTTTTGAAAATATAAATAATAAATGAAAAGGCAGTTAGAATTATATTTATAGAAAGTTTGAGTATTAATAAGACTTATAATGTCAAATATTATGAAACAAAATTTTATAGTTCAAATGACAAGTATTGAGAACGGAGGGAGTATTTAATACTTAAAAATTTATATGTATATACTTCAAAAATAAAAATCAGAAAAATAAAATTATAATCAATATTATGATTTTTAATTCTCATTTAACTATTTATCTCTTCTAATTAATTATATTTTCAAATTGATTTGTTAAGATTTGCTTGTTGGTAAAAAAAATTCGTAAAAGTTTAAAAAATATTTTTATAAAAATATTTATTTAAATATTTTTTATAAAATTTAGAAATCAATTTTCAATTTATATTAATATTTGAAAATCACTTTTTAAAATAATTTTTTAGGCTTAGAGAAATCTGGCGTTGACACGTGGCAATAGAGGCTTATGCTTTAATAGATACTAGTGTATTACCCGCACTTTGTGCGGGTTTAGTTTTAATAAATATTTAACACTTATAATTTATTTGTATATTTGTAAAATAAAAATCCGGAGAATGAAATTATAATTATGACTATGATTTTTAATTCTCTTATAATTAATTATAATTTTTAAATTGATTTGTTAAGATATGCTTGTTGGTAAAAAAATTCGTAAAAGTTTAAAAACTATTTTTATAAAAATATTTATTTAAATATTTAAAAAAATTAGAAATCAATTTCCAATTAATAATAACATTTAGAAATCACTTATTAAAATAATTTTTTAGAGATTCGAGAAACATGGCGTTGACACGTGACAATAGAGGCTTATGTTTTAATAGATATAAGATAAGATTAGAGGATTAGAGAGAGAGATTTAGAGAGTGGGTAATCTTCATATATACTATATCCAATTTAGCGTAACCATGGCCACGAGATATGGGTTTGTTTCCTTCTTCAATCGAGTCAAAAGCATCCATATGGCGAGCAATAATACATATTTGGATTCGTCCTTCGGAGGTTGCAAATCTGGAATCATACCCTTCTTCAATCCGAGTTGAGCATCCATGGCAAGTAGTGTTACATATATGGATTCGTCCCCTTCTCTAATATGCTTGAAAGTACCGTCTTCAACCTACGTATTCAATGGATAATATTTTAATTAATTACAGATTTTGCACACTGATAAAATTACTCAATTTTCCCAAAGTTTTAACTTTCTTAATTTGTAATTTGGGTTTTATGTTGGGTATTAAAATTGGAGTTCATGTGTAAATCGTAAGAATGCTTTTACAATACTTGTGTAAATTACAAATTTGGTAAATTAAAATTGGATAACTCAAATTTAAGTAAATTGTGTAAATTGAACTTGGATATTATGTTTGGGTAACACTAGTTTGGGTAAATAGAAATTAAGTATAATTTATTTTTCATATACATGTATATCATAATGAGATACATATATATGAAAAATTCAATGATATATGAGTAGATAAAAACATTAACATGAAAATAAAAGCTTAGAAACGAACATTTCCAGCCTTACAAAACAAAGAAATAAACATATTTAGTCTTTCAATCTCAAATAAATATACTTAGTTTCAAAATTGAAGAACGAACCATCCATTTTGCAAATCAACAACAACCGAACGACATAATCAGCCCAGAAAACAATAATAAAAATTTGTAAATAAAAAAAGTGAAAGAATTGGAATAGCACACTCAACATTCAACAAAAAAAGATTACACAATAAATTAGTTAAAAAAGATTCAAGATCAATTTATGAAATCATAAGAAGATTGGAAGAAAATGGAGATAAGAGTCGGCTAACGGAACAACAACATTTCAACATTAGAAGAAGAAGAACGGTGTCCTGCTTCTAGCAAACACAATCTTGAAGGCGGTCATATGAGGCTAGGTCTAGTCGAAAAAATTGAAGAGAATATAAATACTCGTGTACACTATTTTTCTTTAATTTTTATAAAATTATTTTTCTTTATTTAGCCTTAAAAAATAGGAGGAAATTTCGTTGACCGTGTCTTTACCGGACACAATCCGTTTCCTAGACGTGTCATCTTCGTGTCTTACCTCAGAACTTTGTATTGACCGCGGCGAATCGTGTCACCGTGTCCGACACGGCAGGACACGGGACAATCCGTCTTCCTGAGATTTATGTGCATATGATGCTACACTAGGCAAAAAGAGTAGTTACCCAACTCACCCTAGATTAATTATGTGATTAAATGAGCAATATAAATTGTTTTAGACAATAACCATAACATGAATAGAAAAAAATAATCAAATACTAAAGGAAATGATTGTTTTGGGGAAAGATTACATAAAAGATTCGTATAAGGAAATATGTGTACACACGCTATCTTGATTAATCATAATCGGCATTAATCTGCATTAGTACTTATCTCAAACGATCGATGGACATTCATATATACAATATAGAATGGGATAATAAATTGTTCAATTATATGCTAGTTTATCCCTCGTTGATTTTATGCAAGACTAATTATTCTTAAGTTGGAGGTTGATGTGTTTCATCTATTGAATTTATGTTGCCGCCATATTCTATATATGCGTTACTGAACTTACTGTACAAGTATCGGTCAAACCTTAGAATTAGTATTTGTGATGTTCGCATTACATTCGGATATTGATTAACATGATTTGTATTCTAACTATGCACGATTATGCGAATTATATTGTAGTAGTAGTTCATGGTCGTGTGTGTGGATGTAAATATTTGTATTGTTTAAAACAAACGATCTTGCGGCTACTATTTAAGTTGTTCAAATTCGTACATTCGTGTTATTTTGGTCGTAAGTAACCAGAGTGTCAATGTTTGCGTGACACGTGTGTATAGGTACACAAATCAATTTGGGTTCAAATACTTCTGGTTCACGGATTATTTTGGGTTGGGTATTTTTGAATTTTGGGTCATTGATTTTCGGTTACTTCGGTTTAGATGTTAGTTGTTTCTGCCTTAATTGGACTGACTTATTCGGGTATAATCGGTAGCGGTCATTTTTTAGTTTAACACGTGTCGGTTTCGGGTAATCAGCTTGCATCGGGTCGGATTTTGAATATACACTTTTTTTTAGAACTTTTTCGGGTTGTCGGACAGTTTGATCTAGGCGGTCTGTTTGGGTCAAGTTCAATATTAATAACTCTATATGTAATACAAGATTAATTAATGTTTGAGAGGATAGGCTTTCGGACATACATACTTTACTCAAATAGTCAGATATACCAAGTAAATAAGGTAGATGAAGACTGGACTTTATTTTATTCTATTTTTTATTGGAAAGGACCAACATGATGTATTGAAAAGCCATAACAATGGTAGGAGGACTATGACGTAAGAAAGAAATAGGAAAAAAAAAATACATGAACACACAAGGAAAATGAATCATAAAACATTAACTAATGAGAAGCACCAAACGAGATGCCATGTAAAACAAAGCGCATGAAACAAAATGAACATGTTAGTCGAAGAAGTGCACATGAATACTCTTGAGACCACTGATAAAAATATTAAATATGGACTCCCTCTTCAACCTTCAAATTTTGATCATCTCTCAACGCCCCTCCAAGCATAACAAGTTCAACCCTAAACATTCAGCAAAAACCCGACGAACATCCAACCAAACAAATTAAAAGAAGAGAGACAGATCCTCGAGGGATGAAATGTTTGTCAATTTAACCAAGCGTCCAAGATGTTTCAATGTCTAAGAAATATGGATCATCCTCAATTAGACACCCTACCTAATAATATTTATAGTTGATAAAAAATCATATTTGGAAATTATTAGTCGCTTTAAATCATTTTTAGAGTAACGATTATCTTGATGTTTTACGGCAGTATACTAGAATTCATTAAGATCATTTGAAAGGATTGTTCCTGCCTATTTTCCATATCAACTAGTTCATATCCCGTGTCTTGCACAGATATTTGTTGAAAATAATTTTTTTCGAATTTATATGATGATTAACTTCTAGTTTTATTTTTATTTAATAAAAATGGTTGGAGAGAGACTCGGTAGTCTCTGACTCTTTGATTGCATCGGAACGGGCTTCTAACAAAAAAAAAAATATTGACAAAAAGATCTCGCAATTTCTTTTAATTAATGTTTGATGGATCTACAAAATTGATGAAAATTCTAATTAGTATTATATTTTATTTTCGGGAATCAATACACAAACTATTTTTTTTTAAATTTCGTATTAAATTTATAACTACTTTTATTTGACTTCCTTAAAGTCTCACTTTAGCTAATTAATGATTTTTAATTTTTAATGTTATAAATATTGGTTTTGATCAATCTACTTAAGTTCCTTATTTATTTGATTATTTTACAATTATTGATTTAGAGTTTAATTAATTAAGTTTTCATTATTTTCACCCAAATCAAGAGTCTACAATAATAAGAGTTTTTTTTAAAGTTTATTATTAATTATGAGTTAAAATAGTGTATTTTTGTATAGGAATACTAAAATATTATTTCAAAAAATAGTTAGGCAAAGCCCGCAATCTCTGTCTAATACTAATTTTATGGGATTAAATACATGTTTCATATTCTTGTCATGCTTCATACTTGGCCTACCCGCTCATGGTTGTATCTTTGTTTATAAGACTATAACTAACACAATGAAGAAGAAATTGTAAAATAAGTGGTCGTCTTACCTTCCGGGTCTAATGCAATAGCAGCTTGTTTCAATGCATTTAAACCACTAAGAGAAACATAAATTCTTAGAAAAGATAGGGTCAAGGGTCCCAAAAATTTGAAAAACTTGTCCGGTAAAGAAGCCCCCGAAATCTATGGAACTATCTTCCATTGCAGTTGCCAATATGAAAACCTTGGTATATTCAATCTTCGTGTACAACAAAAAAGAAGGTCAACCTACTATTCCTTTGTCAATGTCATTGTTTTAATATATATGTTTAAATAAAATATTTAACAAACACGTTAAAAATAGCTCCACAATCAAAGGAATTTTAAGCATACATACGACACACTACCAACCCAAAAAGAAGAGAAAACTAAAGAAACTAATCAATACAATTAGTATTATAATGACATAAGTATTATGGGAACTTTAATTTTGAAAGTTTAGTATAAGATTAAAATGTAGAAGCTCACTGTAGTCAAATATGGACAAATTCAACATCAATATCTTCTTCCACTCCTTCTCACTTCTTTGACATGCGACTATACCCTCATTTGCATGTTGAACATCAATGGTGACCGTCGAAGCTTGGCATCGCCATCATCCTCGGTCGTTTAATTTGTTGATCCCATCGTCTCTCTAATCTTCTCAAGCCCTTTGGATCGTGGCCGTGGTTCCAAGTACTCTACTGATTCAAGTGTTAATACTATTCGTGATTGGCGTTTCGTCTTCTTCTCGGTTCAAATGGATGCAAATCGAACTTGACTCCATCTATTATTCTTGCATTGTACCGTCTTCTCTTTGGATGTGCTCTTTTAGCCATTTATTCACTATTGTCGTTGTTCGTATGGTGACAATGATTAATGTCTACTTATATAGAATAATCAAATCTTGCTACGAAAGTTTAGATGACTAAATCCATCATTAGTATTAATATCTCAAATTATGGATTTTATTCCCAAATTTATTTCACAAATCCATAATAATCTACTCGAATCAGGCGAATCATTCGTACATATTTGATCATTTTATCAAAATTTGTATATTTTTAAAAATATATTTCTTTAATTATAAAATTCTCCTAGAAATCATAAGATAATTTTTGTAAAGGAAATTGATTTAGTTGATATTGAGTTTAAAAGTAGATTGCTTCAAAAAAATAATTCAACAAAATAGAGGTAATATCTAAATTTTATAGATGAGATCCGATGTAAAATTTAAAAAATGAAATGTAGAATATTACTTGTAAAAATTAAACATTAACTATGCTAACAAATTAAAATGAGAAAATTGGTGATTTAAGACACTTTTTGTAACTTGTAGACTAACTAGGCCCTCTATTTTTGACCTAAAATTTTAAATCTAAAATAAATTAATTAAAGGGACATAAAGGAAAATCGTAAAAATATAAATCGTATAAAATCATCCTCAATCCCACATCTGGAAACAATTAGGGTTTCCGCAGTCCAGATCTGAACTTCTTCTTCAACCTCCTCCGTCCTGACGGTTTGCTTTTGGCTGAGGCAAATCCTACTTCCCGATCACATACAACATCGATACGGCAAGCAATGACGGAGGCTTTTTGGTACGTTATTCTTCCTTGTATGTTAAAAAAAACCCCAAACTGTAAAAATTAGGGTTGTTCGGAGTCTCAGGGCACGACGTTGGGACAAGTTTCTCGCCGGAAACCATAGCCGCAGCCTTCGATCCTCCCATGCAACCTACCCGCCGCCAGATCTACCCTTTCCGTCAATATTGCATATTGAAACGCCACTTGAAACGCCGCTTCGAGCAGATTGCTTTTGATCTGCTCGAGTCCGCCATAGCCACGCTCCAAAAACCATAGATGCGCGTCATAGATGCGCTTCGAGCAACCGCAACTTCCCGCAATTGCCGCTTCCATTTACACCTGTTTCTTATGCTTGAACGTTGCAGATTTCTTTCTTATTTAGTTGATTTGCATTTAACACTCTCCAAATTTCTTTCTCATTTTAAATGATTTGCATTTAACAGTGGAGAATATTTAGATTTCTCTCCAAATTTCTTTCTCATTTTAAATGATTTGCATTTAACAGTGGAGAATATTTAGATTGCTTTCTTTTCACATGAATTAATTCATTCTAAGTGTATCAATCAAATGCTACAGACCCTTCAGAGTTCAGAAAGAGCGCACTATGCAATCCTAAAGCTTATCGTTAGATTGTAATTTTGGGATAATTATATAAAAGCTCCCTTATTTTTAATTGTGTTTATGACCCATATTTTTAGAATTTGCAAAAGTGCCCTAAACTAGATAATTACGTATAATTTTTTTAATTACATAAAATGTTTAGAGTTTTGAAAGTTCACAAATTGCCCCAATTTATTTAATAAATACGGGATATTTTATAAATACGCGATATTGACTACATATTTTATATATACGCGATATTGACTACATATTTTATATATACGCGATATTTAACAAACACGTTAAAAATAGCTCCACAATCAAAGGAATTTTAAGCATACATACGACACACTACCAACCCAAAAAGAAGAGAAAACTAAAGAAACTAATCAATACAATTAGTATTATAATGACATAAGTATTATGGGAACTTTAATTTTGAAAGTTTAGTATAAGATTAAAATGTAGAAGCTCACTGTAGTCAAATATGGACAAATTCAACATCAATATCTTCTTCCACTCCTTCTCACTTCTTTGACATGCGACTATACCCTCATTTGCATGTTGAACATCAATGGTGACCGTCGAAGCTTGGCATCGCCATCATCCTCGGTCGTTTAATTTGTTGATCCCATCGTCTCTCTAATCTTCTCAAGCCCTTTGGATCGTGGCCGTGGTTCCAAGTACTCTACTGATTCAAGTGTTAATACTATTCGTGATTGACGTTTCGTCTTCTTCTCGGTTCAAATGGATGCAAATCGAACTTGACTCCATCTATTATTCTTGCATTGTACCGTCTTCTCTTTGGATGTGCTCTTTTAGCCATTTATTCACTATTGTCGTTGTTCGTATGGTGACAATGATTAATGTCTACTTATATAGAATAATCAAATCTTGCTACGAAAGTTTAGATGACTAAATCCATCATTAGTATTAATATCTCAAATTATGGATTTTATTCCCAAATTTATTTCACAAATCCATAATAATCTACTCGAATCAGGCGAATCATTCGTACATATTTGATCATTTTATCAAAATTTGTATATTTTTAAAAATATATTTCTTTAATTATAAAATTCTCCTAGAAATCATAAGATAATTTTTGTAAAGGAAATTGATTTAGTTGATATTGAGTTTAAAAGTAGATTGCTTCAAAAAAATAATTCAACAAAATAGAGGTAATATCTAAATTTTATAGATGAGATCCGATGTAAAATTTAAAAAATGAAATGTAGAATATTACTTGTAAAAATTAAACATTAACTATGCTAACAAATTAAAATGAGAAAATTGGTGATTTAAGACACTTTTTGTAACTTGTAGACTAACTAGGCCCTCTATTTTTGACCTAAAATTTTAAATCTAAAATAAATTAATTAAAGGGACATAAAGGAAAATCGTAAAAATATAAATCGTATAAAATCATCCTCAATCCCACATCTGGAAACAATTAGGGTTTCCGCAGTCCAGATCTGAACTTCTTCTTCAACCTCCTCCGTCCTGACGGTTTGCTTTTGGCTGAGGCAAATCCTACTTCCCGATCACATACAACATCGATACGGCAAGCAATGACGGAGGCTTTTTGGTACGTTATTCTTCCTTGTATGTTAAAAAAAACCCCAAACTGTAAAAATTAGGGTTGTTCGGAGTCTCAGGGCACGACGTTGGGACAAGTTTCTCGCCGGAAACCATAGCCGCAGCCTTCGATCCTCCCATGCAACCTACCCGCCGCCAGATCTACCCTTTCCGTCAATATTGCATATTGAAACGCCACTTGAAACGCCGCTT
Organism: Fagopyrum homotropicum; assembly: GCA_033239125.1. Classification (NCBI taxonomy): domain Eukaryota; kingdom Viridiplantae; phylum Streptophyta; class Magnoliopsida; order Caryophyllales; family Polygonaceae; genus Fagopyrum; species Fagopyrum homotropicum. Next base: position 56,446,951 of record BSWB01000002.1, on the reverse strand, counting down.
CGAGAAGATTGCTTTTGATCTGCTCGAGTCCGCCATAGCCACGCTCCAAAAACCATAGATGCGCGTCATAGATGCGCTTCGAGCAACCGCAACTTCCCGCAATTGCCGCTTCCATTTACACCTGTTTCTTATGCTTGAACGTTGCAGATTTCTTTCTTATTTAGTTGATTTGCATTTAACACTCTCCAAATTTCTTTCTCATTTTAAATGATTTGCATTTAACAGTGGAGAATATTTAGATTTCTCTCCAAATTTCTTTCTCATTTTAAATGATTTGCATTTAACAGTGGAGAATATTTAGATTGCTTTCTTTTCACATGAATTAATTCATTCTAAGTGTATCAATCAAATGCTACAGACCCTTCAGAGTTCAGAAAGAGCGCACTATGCAATCCTAAAGCTTATCGTTAGATTGTAATTTTGGGATAATTATATAAAAGCTCCCTTATTTTTAATTGTGTTTATGACCCATATTTTTAGAATTTGCAAAAGTGCCCTAAACTAGATAATTACGTATAATTTTTTTAATTACATAAAATGTTTAGAGTTTTGAAAGTTCACAAATTGCCCCAATTTATTTAATAAATACGGGATATTTTATAAATACGCGATATTGACTACATATTTTATATATACGCGATATTGACTACATATTTTATATATACGCGATATTGACTACATATTTTATATATACGGGATATTGACTACATATTTTATAAATATGGGATATTGACTACATATTTTATATATATATTTGGGCTTGTGTAACTCGAATGGGCTTGAAACAAAGACGGGCTTGTGTAAACGGCAAGCTTGTGTAAACGACGGACTTGTGTAAATAAAAATTATGCATTAACATTGTGTAATTGAACTTGTGTATTAAAATTATGTATTAAGCATTATGTACTAATACCGTGTATGAACAAGAGAATACACGAATTTCAATTAGTCCAGCTGATGTAACTCGAATTGGACACGGGCTTATGTAACTCGGATTGGGCCTACTGATCTTCAATTGAAATTGGGCTTGGACTCAGTTAAATTAAAATTACTAATTAACCCTTTCAATTAATCTTTATTAATAAATGAGAGGGGCCTAGTAATCTTTATTAATAAATGAGAGGGGCCTAGTTTGTCTACAAGATACAAAAAGGGCCTACTTTATACTACAATAGACAAAAAGTGCCTACTTAGTCAACTCTTCCAATTAAAATTCATTTTGTACGTGTGTTTTTTTTTAACTACAATTAGTTATTAATCACCAATTTAAATTAATTGTCTTAGCAAATTTATAAAAAAAACATTTAAAAATATTATGAGTACGTACTTATCTATATTAAAACTTCCGATAATTAAAACTTCCGATGTACTCTTTCATTTGTAGATTTTTTTATACGGTTTGTTACAACTAAAAAGAATATTTACGTTAAATTTTATTTGTATATACTTTTTTTTTAATTTCCAACTTACATTTGTTGTGAAAATAATCGGTTTTAAAAAAAACGATTACAAAATCTTTATCAATGAAAATACAAATCCTTTAAAAAAATTGTTAAATCTCATATTGGTTAGGAGAATCGGGGAAAGCAATCACAAGTTTTGTGAAAATAATTGTTCAATTACAGAATAATTAATAAAAAATAATCAAATAAAAATTTCACATTTTAAAGACAATGACAATTTAGTAAATATTTTACAAAAATACCGAGGTGGCATTCCTCGTTACTTGACATGTGGCATTAGTTTTAAGAAAATAGAACCAGAAAAAGATCAACCTCAAAAGAAACGGTACAAAATTTACTTTGATAGTAATATGCAATTTCTTTTTTATTTTAAAAAATGTAATTATTTATCTATATATTTAGATAAAAACGTAATTTGAGCGAAGTTGTTGAGTTAACAAAACCGAATTTAATTTGTCAAATTAGAAGAAAATCAAAACCGATTCTAATTTGTTAATTTTGTTTATATGTATAACGATATTTTGTTTTTTTATATACTCTCGAATATAAGATCTTTTAATTAATTATCATTAACATATAAAGTTGAGCATGAAAATGGCTAAGCAAAATACTTGAACTTTAGTTACTTGCCAAAACAAATTCGTCAATGTTATTCTATTGTAGTCACAAAACTGTACATATTAGTAAACATGAGTGTTTGACCTTGACTTTGTGTATTAAGTGTTCGGTGACAATTAAATTGACAAAGTACATAATATTAAATAATCAACCCTTTCAATTTGCTTGGCAAAGATTCCACAAATGTCGATCCGTTTAACCATCTTTGGAATTGGTAACGATTAACCGGTATAACAATAGACTGTCCCGTCAAAGTTTACTACAAAATCATCCTGCATTCACGAACCTGGAAGTTAAAAAATGAAATATGAAAGCAATCTGAAATTTTAAGAAACAAATGTTTCAAAACGGAAATCGAAAATTATAGAAATATGTAGATCAATCGGAATCGAAGCACAAACACGAGCGTGGAAGTTATCTTCAAATCTAATATAAGAAATTACATAAATAAGTAGATCAATCAGAATTTGAACACGGACACGTACCTGGAAACTATCTTCAAACCAGAAATTTAGAATTAGAACCCGGATCTTGAAAAAGAAACAAAACATGATCAATATACAGTAGGTTTGGAACCGGAAGTTATAGAAATAAGTAGATCTACCTTAAAAAAAATTTTGACTTATGAGAAGACGCGTTTCACGTATATATAGTGGAAATGATGTGCGAAGTGTACGTGAGAAGTTTTTGTATCGTATACAAGAAGTCTTACAACCCCTTATCATTAGGTATATACTTACCGAAGCCAAAAAAGATTTGACGTAAGTTTTTTTAATTAGCAAACTTTTATTTGATTTATCAATCGGTATATTTACTGAATTCAAAAAATATTGACGAAAAGTTTTGAAATAAAAAAATTGACGTAAAATTTTTAATGAAATCTAAGGGCATGTGCAACAGATTCTTCAAAAAAACTCTAAAATGGAGAATTTTTTTTAATTTTCTCTAAAAAATTTTTGTATAAAACCCAATAGCTTCTTCAAAATAGGGAATAATGAATTTATTTATTTATTTATTTATAAAAACTGTCAAAATTTGTTCATGGGTTGAATTTGGAGAAGCTCCTTCTTGCTGCAAATATAGGGAATTGAAGACATAATTTTCCCAAATCCCCTATTTTAGAGTTTAGGATAGAGAATTTGTTGGATAAAAAAAAACCTCAAAATTCCTCAAAATCTCAACATTCTCTAAAATAGAGCATCTGTTGCACATGCTCTAACAAACTCTAAAAAAAGATTTCCTTACGAAACAAACGCTAACCAACCATTTTTTTTATTTATCATTCAGTTGTGATTTTAATTACAATTTGTTAATTAGCAAAATTCTAAAAAAATTAAAAATTAATTTTATTTTTGGAGGAATTTTAGTATATATTGACCGAAGTCAAAAAAATTTGACGTAAATTTTATTAATTAGAAAACTTTTATTTGATTTATAACTCAGTATATACTTATTGAATTCAAAAAAATTGACGTAAAATTTGAAATAAAAAAAATTGACATAAAAAATTAAAATAAAATCTAGCAAACTCTAAAAAGAAAAGATTTCTTTACGAAACTGTAACACCCCGAATTCTTAGAACTCGGGAGTTACTGGTTATGACCTCACAGTGGGTCCCGACCTTAATTTGACAACAACTTAACAAGATCTTACAATAAGGCACAGATAAGAAAAACCGGAAATCATAAAATAGTTTTAACAACGTTATGAATGTGATCAGAATAACTAACAGCCGGAAAACATAAGATAACAACAACGGATCCAAAAAGGAACCAAGGTCTAACTAGAAAACCCACAAACAAAGAAACTGCAACCAGCCCTAAAAAGTACGACACCCCGGCTGACCACTACCATCCAGATCACTCGGCATCTGCTCTAACCTGTGGTACGTCTACACAACATAACAACTGTTAGCTAACTATCCAAATATAAGCAGAAATAATAACAGCACAAACACACTCAAAATAACATAAGCAAACATCATGCTGGCACGCAACCGTTTATTATCTACTATTTAGGTGATTCATCTTATTCAATTTTACAGTTGTGGCACGAGAATTCTTAACAGTTCTCGCCTCCGTTCCTTATCCAACTGGGTGTAGGTCTAGCTTACCTCCGCCGGTAGCATCACTACAAACCGAGTGTGGACTAGTCCCTAAAGAAACCCCCAGTGCCCTCAAGCTAACTGAGCAGAATGCCACCGCCCGTTACTCTTAGGCCAAGTATAGGTCGGTAAATATTTATCACAACCTATAACTCTAAACATCTCAACCACACACCACTATCATTATTCATGCTCATATTCAGAAGTCAACTAAGTAAGCCCAAAGGACTTACCTGGTATAAATCTCGACTTTCTGTAATCCAACTCGCTCTGTAACTGTAGCAACTCAGTTGCCTGTCAAAGGAGATAAGTGCATCAGCACCCTCTCTAGGTACTTAGAAGTCTAAAACTTCTAAGTTGATAGATCTTATAACAACCGAATCAATTATAGTACAAATTTATGGTAAAAAGACTATTTTACCCTTAGTCCCGAAATTTCCAAAATTCTAAAAATAATACTATCAGTCATCTATGTTATTCAACTAGTCATAGGATCAAAATCTCTTAAAAACTCAACCATAACTCTTATATAGTTTCCTAAGGTTGGAGTAAAGGCTAACATTTCTATACTTAGCCAAATAATTCTTTGTTGGAAAAACAGCCCTACAACCCAACTTTGAGCACCTATAGATTCAAATCCGACCGTTAACTCATTCCCAAAGTTTAACACCATATACTACGTATAACAGTCTACAACATATCCAAAATTCAACGGTGGATGTTAAGTTTAAAGTGTCAAAACTCGTTCTGGAAGTTGGCGATTTTAAGGCTGGAACAAGTGTGTATAAGGTCTTCACTTCGATTCTCTTTGTCAGCAACACCCACTATTTAATTTGTCTACAGGTCCTGAGTTCGAAATTCACTACACTCATATACTAGAATTCACACAAGGTCTCTACCTCACATCTAGGGATCGATCCTTATGGATGACACACATCTCACTCAACTTCATCTACGGCATAACAGAGTAGGGAAGAGGGACACCTTACCAGACTAGGCTCGAGACGAGTCTAACCTTCCTGCTGTAGGGATTGGAGGCTCCTAAACTGGCACCTGCGGTCACAATGGTCGGAAGGAAGGTCTGTCTTATACAGATAGATGTACATAGCTCTCATGATCGTTATACTCAGGATCGGAGAGTAGGAACCTTACCCGGATGGAGAGTTTTCAGGCCGAGTCTCGATCGCTCAGACGGCAGTGTTGGTTGTTGGTCGAGACTGTAAGGGACGGGGTGTGAGTTCAGCAGTGACACTAGTAGAAGGTAGAAGTGTAAGGAAGGAAAGGCCTACCTTGCTGCGCTTTACAGGTTCTCCGGGTTGGAGTCGTTCCAGTTGTTGTGACGAGAAGAGCTCCCCTCGTTTGGCTACTCAAGAGCCTTGTATGCAGAAGGTTGGTGTCATGTTGTTCAATGCTATCCTCGTCTGATGATAGAGAGTCGGAAGAGAGGAAACGCTGTTGAATGCTATCAACGAAGGAAGGGAGGAAGGTGTGTGCTTGTGAATCTGGACGGGAATAAGGTTCGAAGTGCATAAGGAAAGGAGATCGGAAGGGCTGATTTTCTACGTGAAATCCGGGCAGTTACCATCGTGGTAACGTTCAGCAGCAACACGGAATCTGCACGTCCAAGATCTTCCTGGGCTGCGACTCGCTGGGCTAAGAAGCTGGGCATGCTGCTGGGCTGCTGGAAGCTGGGTACGCTGGGCAGAAGCTAGGCACGCTGGGCTGAAGCTGGGCACGCTGGGCTGAAGCTGGGCACGCAGAGCTGATGGTCACGAACTGGGCCGGCTGCTGAGTTGCTGGACAAGCTGGGCTGGGCACTGGCGCAAGGGAGAAGCAGTCTGGTGCTAGCTGCAGTCCGGAAACGAGATCACCGGCTAAAGAGTGCACGGAATGGACTGAACTACAATGGCCAAGGAAAAAGGCTTGTTGATCGGGCTTGTCACAGCTTGTCAAAACTTGTCCAGCCCATGCATGTACTTGTCACGAGTTTGTCTTGGTCTCGTCTTAACTCGTCATGGTCTCGTCTTGACCTTGTCTTGGGCTCGTCTCGACCTCGTCACTAGGAAGTCATGACTTGTCAACGACAAGTCATGTTCTAAATTAGGATTTGGGATAAACTTATCATTTTATGTGAAGTCAAGGGATCGGAATTCGGTAAGCTACGGAAATAGACGGAATAAAAATTCCGGATATTACAGAAACAAACTGGAAGCATTTTTTATTCATCATTCCGTTATGATTTCAGTTAAAGTTTGTTTACTAGTAAACGTAAAAAAATAAAAATAAAACTAATTTGATTTTTTTTGAAAGGATTTTTAAATTTAACTAGATTTATATTTAAAATTTTTAATTTAGTAAAAAAAAAATTTATTGGCTTAATTCGTGATTTAGTAAAAAAATTAATTCAAGAAAAAACGTGGAGGCACCATGTCAGCATTATGTAGTGTACTTTAGTAGAATATATTGATTAATCGGAAGGCGAAAGTTATATAGTAAATTTGCGTAACTGAATTCACCAAATCAAATTTATTAAAATACGAAACTATATAAGTGAAATTAAAATCAATTCCTTACTATCAAAACTGAAATTTAAAAAAATAACAAAATTTACAAAATAAATAAAATTGGAATGCGGTATATTTCATTTGGTTAAAAATTCCAAAATTATAAATTTATTAATTTAACAATTAGTTAGTTATCAAAGAGTTTTTTATTTGAAAATTTACTTAGGATTTACGAAAATTATTTTAAAAGTATTTTAAAATTTATTAATTCAGCTAGTTAATTAAGAAAATCTTTTTTATTTTAATTAATAAGATGAATAACACAAAATTAAATAGAATGACATTTTTGTAAATATTTTATAAAAAAGCTGATGTGTCATCTCGCTACTTGACACGTGGCATTAGCGTCCACGTTCTTAGTTTTAGTAAGTAAAATATAGATTACACGCTCTTATTTATTATTCACTTTGATAGTAGAATTTACTTGAAGATTCCATTTCCTATGCAATTTCTTCTTTCATCTTGTATCTTGCATTCTATGACGTAATGTATTACTTTACATCAACATTATTTGTCAGCTTTATGGTAATTGCTTAATATAGAACTACTTTATGATAAAGTAAAGACACAAATTTGCTAGCAAATTCTCTTCATATAAGATGGATTGGTCTGCTTTATGGTATTGTCGATATTTTCATGCATAGGTCATGTGATGCATTAGGGTTTGAGAACTTGTTACCCATCAGTTATGCAATTTATTTTGGGAACCTATGTAAAAAAAATATAGCACTATATCACTAACACGCTAAGCTCTGACAACCAAATTTAGATAGAGGAAAATTTTTCATGGACTTGTACATATCGACAAAAATTTTTTGTCTCATTCACTTGTTCCAATCTTATGTGTCACTCTCTGATCGGTTAACTTTTACTTAAAATAGTTGACTTTATTATGTTTAAAAACCTTCACCAGAAAACATAACTTCTGAATCCGCAGCTATGAAAAAAAAACAAAAGAAAATTGGTTGTAGCTCAATATGATGTTATGGGGTGTCTAGTATTTGAATGAGAACTTGCCACTTAGCTCGTTTTGGAACTTTACAAAGATGACAAAACCATGTATACTCCTACTATAACTCTTAAACCTAACTTATAATCTCGTGTCTATATACAGTGCGCTCACTTTACAAGCTGGTATATGTTGTACTTGCTCCAACAAATCTATTTCCACCCATAAACGAGACTAAGTATACAAAACTTAGCGAGAATATCACCGGAAGCAATATCTCGACGGCAAAACTATGTTCCCAGTTGAGCTGCTTTGCTTGGGGATAAATGATGACATACCCACTAAGCTGAAAGAAGATTTGGTTCCGAAATAGAGGTTTGCCAACTGCAGCCTGTAGACCATTCCAGGACACCGTGTATAGCATCAATTCTTGAACATGTATCCACCTGAAGGTAAAGAGAGTTAAGTTAGTGCCTCCAAACTTGACAAAAATAACCCAGCAGTGTAATATCATTCTAGATGTCAAGGAAACAATACCAAGTTATCTGGGTTGCCTTCGATCAGAAACAACATCACAGCCATTCCCCAATTTCTATCAATTTCAGCCTGCTCATACATTAGAATCACCATTCAGAAAGACCATTCACATCAAAACACATTTACTCATTTCAAACGTACTTCCAACTCACCGCACAGGAACATACAGAAAATTCCAGGGAGGCCAACACTTTGGTGACTTCAGCCATCACGCCTGGAAAATCATTTCATAGAGTGGAATGAGAACAGATACAACCCCAATATAACACCTAAAGAACAGATTCAGGTGATCTACATAAATGAGCAGCCTATAGGGCCATGCTTGACAAACGCGCTTAAAAAATCTCAATGTCGTTTTGGCGTTTTGCTAACAATGTTTTCCAACACTAAGTCAGTCCCGGATACACACAAGTGAGCAGCATATATGTCCTATAACGTCTCCTTAGGAAATTGGCAGCAGTCCACGTGATTAAGAAAGAGAACTATTACCAGCAGAGCCAGTCTCTACAGGCAAAAGGGTAGATAATCATTCAATGACAAAAGTACAAAATTACCTCTTCGATCAATAGATATTATACAAAGCCATTGGACAGAATGTCCCTCAACACTGTGCCATGCAGCAATTTTGCTACTTTGCCAGCTTTCAAGGCCAGGAATTACTTCCTTGAACATTGGGATGTTAGAACGAAGCACTTCAGCAATTCCATTACCGTCTGCTATGTCATCCAAATTCATACTTTTGACATGTTTATTGTGTTTCCCATTAACCTTTGGAGCCCGAATGCCACCATTCTGATTGCAGAGACCATTGACAGTTTGGGGGGAGGATGACAATGCTCCGTTTTTATACTCCAGCATTGGTTTGCTCCCCCTAGAAAATTCCCCCATGCAATCCTTTTTATCTGAATCAGCGGTGAAGGCAAGTACTGTATCTGCAGTAATTTCTGCAGCTGATAATGCTGCTTGCTCCCGCAGAAACTAAGAGAAGGAAAAGTTGGTTAGCAAAATGGTACCAAGCAAAATCACATTATTATTGGGATTATGAAAAAAGGGGGAATAAATGAGAATTACCCTCATAATTTTATACCGAGCACTACGTGTCTTTGCATGGTGCAACCACTGCTTGTGCTTCTCAAATGCTGATTTGTTTGAAAGTGCCTATTACACATACCAAATTATACAAACATTATTGGTTTTGGTGGTAAGTTCTATTATATGCAATGCAAGAGAGTAGAAGGAAGCTGGCAAAGATGCATGTATCAGAGGCATAGGAGAAATGGGTCAAAGCCACCATTTTTGGTCACACCAATCAACCTTTACTACTAACTCAAGTTTTAACAATAGTTTATAGAGAAAAATCATATATGCAAAACCCCCAAAACCTAAAGGGAAAAGGCCAATATCACTAACTAGGCCTTTTAGCAATATTGTGCTATTAAGTAGGCCCATAGCATAATCTCATTTAGTAAATATACCCCTAATAGAGTAATAGTGTAAGTCAATTAGAGTGGTAAAAATTAGAGGTGTATACAAAACAAAAGCCCATAAAAAAAAGCATACTTCACCAAATTCTTTCAAGGGAAAATAATAAACAACCATGAACCATATAATCCTTGCTTTGTTCTCATTCCTTTAAACATTTTGCATCCATTTCTATATGTTTTCAGAATGGAGATAACATAAAGACAACAATTACTCACATGTTCCATGAAAGCACAACAGCACCTAGAATGTACATGAAAAGGAAAGATAGCCAGAGACATGCACTTACATCATATGTTATTATCTCCACAACTTCAGCATTTGCAAGCACATGAATTGGGGAAACAAGATTGCCATTAACCTGTAAACACCGTACACTGGTAAATCCACACAAGTAATTAAATGTTAAGTAAGTATAAATGAATACCTTTGCAGCCACCATTTTGTTGCCAACTTCAGTGTGTATCATGTATGCATAGTCAACTACAGTTGCTCCCTTGGGCAAATTTTTTATCTGTGCAAATTACTACAACTATGAGCCGACATAGAAGAAAAAATCTGCATGTGAGTGTTCAAAAATGTTTCTCGATCCATTATCCATCATTTACCTCCCCTCGTGGTGTAAACACAAATACTCGGCTTCCTAATAGATCTCTAGTTATAGTATCCACAAATTCCCTGGAACTCATGCTTCCAACAAATTCCTCTTGCCATTCCCTAATTGCATTGAGCCAGCCAATCTAGAGGAAGAAAAGAATTCCATTGATAAATTTTAATGGAAATAATAAATTGTGGAAATTGGAAAAGGAGAAACAAGGATCACAGCAAAAGACCAAAATTGAATACCCTGAGACCAAAGTTTCCCTTGGCACCGACAATTTTTCCGGTTGAGCTCCTACTATTAGGCATTGCGTATCTGACTAAGCCATTAACAAGTTGCTTCCCACTGTAGTGAGTAGCAATACCTCTCTGAGCTATCAGATCCATTTCTTCAGTCCTTATCTGTTAATCACAAAAAATAAAAAATAAAAAAAAAACAATGAAGCAGAAATTTCAAACTAAAATACATGAACATTTACTATAAGCTGTCAGGCAAGGATAAGGAGGAGAACTCTAAAAAAAAGGTTTCAGATATAAACATTGAATGCTGAAGTAAACAGAAAACCCACTACTCAACCTGAACTTCCAGCCGGAACATGCTTTCATACAGAAATGGAATGACAGTGGTATGCAAGCTCTGATATCCATTGGGTTTTGGGGTTGCAATGTAATCTTTCATCTGATTCCCCAAAATCAAACTTAGAAAAATATACTTAACCTGTAAAACATTTTGCAGTAAAATAGTGAAAAATAGAAGGCAAAGAAACTCACAGATCTAGGCACAGGGGTCCATATGCCATGCACAAGGCCGAGGACATGGTAGCAGATCTGCGTAACGAAAACAAACACAGTAAAGAAGTGTATTAAGAAAATGGAAGAAGACAGTTTAGAATCAAATATTTCACCTGCTCCGCACTGCATAAGGGGCCAATGCCGTTGCATGGTTTTGGTCTTACAACAATACGAAGCTGTTCAGAGAAACCAATTATGTTAATTTGAAAATGTATTGAAAAATACTGCGATATAATTCCAACTAGTTCAAGTGATGCAACAAACCTGTGCAATCTGATTGATCTCGTTGATTGAACTTTTTGATTTTACTACAGCTTTATAAATACTGCAAATTAAAGAGTTGAGATAAACAGACTGGAGGAGTGACTATAATAAAGCCAGAAACAGACGCGTGAAAAAAAAAATGATAGATGTTTGCATTAGTTCAATAAAAAATAGCACTTGTTACCTATACATCTTTTTCCACTCAAGGATACACATAAATACAGTGAACTGCGTGTACACTAACCTCCTAAGTAAGACAAAATCAAGCAGGCTCTCAAAGACAGATAGAATGCACAATTTTGTAATTGCATCATCTTCCAAAGTTGGAATATAACAATGTTCCAGAATACCGAAGTGCCTATTAATTGTGATATAGTCACTGTTTCATATCTCTTATGCCCTACTGCTCTAATATGAATCAACTCCTAGAAAGTTTTTTGAATTCCAGAGTCTGATGGACAAATTGACTTGACACTGAATATTTTCTAGTCCGTGAAAGACTTAAAAAAAAAGAAAAGAATTAATTAGTAGCATTGCAAAGTGCAAGCAAGAGAGATGTACTAGAGACCTGTAAGGCTCCCTACACACAGCAAAGACTTCAGTTTTCAGAGTCACAAGCCTCAGGAATTCATCGTCCTCGATCTTATTCATCAATATTTTGTTGGCCTGATCAGGAGAATATATGGAGAAATGAGCAACAGCAATACAGGTAAAATTTGTGAACTCTAGAACAACTCTTAAATATGCAAAACAACAACATACAAAATAATTTACCGAGTCCTATTAATCACTGCTCTTTAGCAAGACTGTTGGGATTTATTTTCATGCTAAGCATTGTACCAAATTTGAGGACTCTCTTATATGAGCTTACCTCATATATTTCTTTCTCATGTTCTTTATAGAGCTCCGAAAGTTTTTTTGTGACCTTGTCATGCTCTTGGGAGTTCGTATACATGAAAGACAAATTCTCCAGTTCAGACTGCAGCACAAACAAAATAAATTAGTTGAAAAGAAGGGCTAAACAGATTATGCGATAAATTGAAGGGATTGAAACAAAGGTGAAGCTGTGTATATGGTAAAAAAAAACTCTTTGCAAAGGATTGCCTGTCATGGATCATAAGGTTTTGCCGTTTTGGAAGATAAAAACTTCTGTTCAGAGCTATATGTTAAAACAAAACAAACAAAACTCACATTTCCAAAATTATGTTCGGTTATTATGTTCTCTCAATAAGTCTTCCCTAAAAGCTGGGATTTGCTAAATCCAATATTCTATATTTTCCTCATGTCCCTATAGTCAGGGATATTGTCACTATTGCTACTGATTGAAGATTTAGAAAGAATAATCATAAATCCATACAGAAGTCATTTTGTTGCCAATTTTGAGTGGGGATCGTTTGGTTCAGCATGGGATTCGTAATTCCTGCTGCAGAGTAAACTCCCATGAAGTATACGGCAAAGGAATTTCAGTTCATTGGACATTGGAAAATATGTTTGGTTTAAAATATTTCCTAGGAATTAAACATCTGCATTATGAGAATATGGGAGATTAATTGGAGATTCAGTGGGCAAAAAGGGGGGGAAGAAAATCTTACCTAACCGGCTAACCCACTCAAGGTGATTATAATTCCTGTGAAGTATACTACCGAGAAATATAAGCTTGTGAAAAATTGAAAAATAACTTGGTTTAAATTTAATTTCCTGGGAATTAAACATTTTGGTTGTGAGAATATGGTAGGTTATATGAAAGATTTGGAAGGCAAAAAGGGGAAGAAAATCCTACCTACCCCGCTCAAGGTTATTGCAATTCCTGCGTTTTGGTGAATGGTGGAACTTAAATGCCTAGGAAGTTAACTTCTAACTTTTTCTAAAGAAATGTGAACCAAACAAATATATTATCCTGTAGCCTGGATAAAATATGTCAGGTTTAAACTTGCTAAAAGACTTTTTAAAAAACACCAAAAAGACCATTAAGCATCCATATTTTTATAAAAACGTTTCCGCTGCAGGAAATGAAACTCAAACTTGAATGCACCTTCATCGTGATGGAATTAGTTGTATGTCTGGATCCTTGTGCCGGAGTTAAGAACGTAGAATTAGAACAGATTTTATATAATTAATAATTATAGATGAAAATAGGTAACTATAACTAATATTTTAAACATTGATACATAAAATGTAAAAAAAATTAACTTTAGCCAAATAGGGAAACGTGAATAGCAAATTGGTCAAGGTGTGATCACGTTGATGTCGGTTGACAAGTATTCCTAACGACTACTTGACACGGTGCTCCCTAAGAAGTGCCCTTGGTGTCCCACGCATGACCTCAAAACAAGTCCACAATTCTCAATACATGGACGACATGACTTCATGTACGATTCAACATGTTTTCTAAGACATACTTTATTATATATTTATTTAGGTAGTTGACACATCTAAATGTCTACATATTAAATTTGTTTGAGCATAATACTTGAAAAACTCTTGTAAAAAAAAGGAATTATATACATAATAAATATTTTCCTAGGTGAAAACTAGTAACAAATTTGCGATTATAACATTATATGATAATTAGTTACTATATGCAATTAATTTTTATACATTAATTATTATAAACATTTATCTTTTTATATGATTGATGAGCATAAATGAGAAATTTATGATTGGTAGACATGTCCAAAATGATTTTTTCCAAGTAGTTTTCAGTGACTGCATGACACATGATTTCCTAAGAGTGACTTAAGTGGTAGCCCGAGGTGGGACCTTAACGACTCTCAGTGGGTACATTAAGTATGGCTGCAACAACTGTCCGCATTGCTCATGTAGCCTCAGCGATTGCCTACACATGGCATCATTGACAATTGCGTAAACACGGCCTCGTTGACAGGTCGCACGTAGCCTCACCGCCTGATTGCATGCGGCAAGAACTATCTGGTAGCTAGCCTTAGCGATGAGATGAACCTTGACCACACAAACGGCCCAGTGTGTGCCTTCAATGACTACTCAGTTGTTCAAAGATGATAGAGTTATAAAATCTTTTGTGTATATATATATATATATATGTTAAAGATTGAATTTTGTGAGCAAATTGGGCATTAACTGAACTGCGATCTACGGAATTTTCATAAATAAACAACATTAATCTTCATGATGAGATATATTTTGATTAGTAAGAGATTTAATAAAAAAAAAAGAGTTTTGTGAAAAATGGACATCAAATGCACTACAAACTAGGGCTAATTTAATAAACTTTGTCCAAAACTGCAATTAGTTATATTGTAACTGATTGAAAAAGTGAACAAATTTGTTTCAATAAAGAAAATGCAAGAGCTATAAACATGAAAAAGTTTATATTCAATAATATTATATCCTAATAAAAGAAATTATAAATGGATAAGATAAAACTTCCAAATATAATAACTTTGTGCTTGATTTTTGATAGAAATATGCAACAATATCACAAACTGACACAACATTAAAATTGGCTCAATAGTGACCGTGAGGCTTCAAATCTTTTGATTTAATAATTATCTTGATTAGTGAAACATCCATATCCATATTATATACTAAAGCAGAACATATTAATTCTACATGTTGATCCTGTTAAACTTCCAATCACCTATACCATTTAAGAAAATAGATATTTGTTTGTTTTTGAAAATAATAAACTTATGTAAATCAATAATAAAAATGCATACTCATGTGAGGCAAAGTGACATTCCAAGGTCAGGTATAAGGAGCTACGGGAACGACTTCTCAAAGGTCAAGTTAAAACAATATAGAATCAATGCTTGTTTGTCTTTAAATATTAAAACTTACAAGTATCATTAAAAAAAGAAAAATATTATAACATATGTATATTGGTTCTAAATTTTAACCGTTTTTAAAGATAAGAAAGTAGATTTCTATCAATTAAAAAATATATAATTGATATTTGTTCGTTTGTTTCTTAAAATAAGGAACTTATGCATATCATCAGAAAGGAAATTTGTAACTACATAATTTTTAATGGATATTGTTTGTTTTATAAAAAAAATAATCTTACGTATATCATAGATAGGAAATTTTAGATATATATAAATATTGGTTCTAGCTATGATTATTTATGACTTCATTAATTTAGTAGTTCTCTTTTAAAACTAATGCATATTGATAAATTATCATCATTATATACCTTAGTGTTATACTTTTAATTGAATATAAAAAAGAACAACGATCAAAGAAAATTTGTGTTATACTATATTGATCAAATCGGTGCCATATTATTCTTACACAAATTTCGTGCAAGTCACGGGACACTAAGCTAGTTTTACATCTACTGGTAATAGCAACAAACATAATCTTGAAAAAACAACATATAAAAAGGAGCAGAAGTAAAGTGTAGTATTGAAACAGAGAATGAAGTCATCAATTGCCAGAGCAGACTGGGCATGCGTAATGACATATGAAGGAAGATGGAATACCAGTACCTTGATTTGGTACATACCCAGCAGCTTTGCCAGAGGAGCAAAGACTTGTAATGTTTCCAGTGCAATGCTGGCCTGAATGTATAGAAGTAATACAATAGTGTAAAAAAGGCCATTGAAGGGGCAGAGTACACAAGATTAAAAAAATTAGTACCCGCTTATGTGGAGGCATATGGCAAAGTGTGCGCATGTTATGTAATCTGTCAGCTAGTTTAACAATGATGACACGAACCTGAAACAGATACCTTATCAAAGACGATATATGAAAGAAAACTAAAAAGCTGACAACCAAAGTTGCAAAGCTTAGTTCACCTCCTCCGTCATTGCTAAAAACATTTGTCGCAAGTCTTCTGCTTTTACATCCTGCACAGCATCTGTTTCATTTTTATACTTGAGCTTTCCAAGCTTTGACACCTAGTTGACAAAGGATTAGTTGTTATCCTATGAAGATAGCAGTTAAAAAACACATACAAAGGCTGCAACCACCTTTGTCTCTCCCTCTACAATGTGTCTAACAGCAGAACCAAAGTCCCTTTCAATCCTCTCAAATGTTACGAGATCCGTATCCTCAACTGTATCATGCAGTAACCCAGCTGCAATAGACTCCCAATCCAATTCCTGAAAATGATCAAGTTTCTTTTAAAATATTGCCAAGTAGCTAACAGTACTAAATACATCAGAGTGTTTCAACACTCACATGTTCTCCTAAAATGCGGGCAACTTCAACAGGATGAATAATGAAAGGCTCGCCACTACGCCGCCTTTGACCATCATGTGCTTCAAAAGCAAGCTGTGCAAACCAAGACACTATTTAAACTAATGACTAATATGGCAACATCTTTTGTTTTAGAGTAACACAAAGTAATATTATCAGCAAGCAGCACGCACCTTGAGAGCTTTGTAAACCAATTCCAGTTCATTCGGTGGTAGATATAAGATTGTAGGTTTAAGATCCTAAACCAAACATTGAGAAACGAGCAAATGACATGATTAGACCCCATTCCAACATTCTGTATTCGCAAATTGACAAAAGAAAATGCCCAAATAGATTTACTTAAAAGCCTAAACATATTACATTGACGAAGATTTTTATGAGTTACAAATAAAAAGGCACCAGAACTAGAGAGAACATAAATGGTTATGTAAGGAATTGTGCCGTCTCCATGTATCTTACATTCAAAAACTATATCCTCATTATTTAAATCCATTTTAAAACAGTCTTGTTTGAAGAATTTTCAGTATGTTAAACCAGTGTCTCTTGTGGAAGACATAAACAGCAGATTATTAAAAAAGGGGCTAGCCCAAGCTCACATCAACATAATGGCTAGTAATACAAAAATAGATCTCAATCATCTGCTGCAAGTAATGGTTTCCACAAGAAAGATGCAAATTTGCCAAAGCCGAACAGTTTCTTGAGAAAAATAACTGTGGTTTCTAGGGATGTTCAGGGAGGTAAAAGAACAGAAAAGCTCAATGGTACCTAAAAATGGACAATTTATCTGCCAGAGCAGCTTCGTCCACTTAAATAGAAATAAATTAAACTAAAACTATACCCTGATACAAGGACCTTAAGAAGCCAATCTCAGCACTCGATCCACCTTCCAAATCAAAACTTTGTTGAGATTTTACAAACAATTATAACTGTGCCCCCATAAAGGCACAAAAACAATGAGGAATGGTGTCGAGAATTTAAAACCATTAGTAGATGACATCATGACAGTAATACCTGCCACAAACTTTCAGGAGAAACTTCATTCGTTGTCCTAGCAGCAACAGGTGAAGAACAACCCATACTCCATCGCTTAAAAGGTACAGAAAAAAGGATAGAATGTGAAGGCCTCAAATTATCTAGGAAATAGCAATCCGTGAAGCCAGCACTATGTGCAACCTCAGAACCCCCGTGTATCTGAATAAAGCATGAGAATAGGAATGTCAATATTACAGCAGAACTGAAATAACAAGTCTGACAAATATAAGTACGTAAAATGTGCATCATTCACATCATATAAAGGTGGTTAGCTCGACCGGGCAATAAGGTGCTAAGGATATCCATTTTGTCATGTGGGTAAGAAATCATACATAAATTGTTACATGTTTCAAAGAAGTCAATGAACCTTTTATGTTCCATGCTCCTATGAAAACCTAACGGAAGGTAAAGTTCATGACAACTGAGAACCTTAAAAAACAAAATGATTATGAAATTCTCCTAGAAGAAGTTCACTGCACATGGAGATAATTACTTAAGATATCACTCCTTCACATAGATTGGAGTTGGAGAGTCTGCAAAATGGGTGCTCTTAACAGATCTTATAAATACTTCTTTTATTGATAGTAAATACAATCATTTCTTTTGAATCAATTGATCAAAAAGCATGACAAGCAGATCACATAAGTGCGGAGCCAATATGAACCATATAAAAAGAGAATCTGAACGCCAGAATCTCATAATTAGCCACGGAATTTGGGGATAACGTTGTTGCCAGTGACAGAATTTGATCTTTGTCTAATATCCGTAAAGTGACAGACTGACAGAATTTGGGAATAACAATTAACAAGTTGATTAATAGAAAAATAAAATAAATAAGGGTTGTTGTAACCTAGTTAGATTATCCAGAAAACAGATATGGAGATGAAGTTGCCTTTGTGGCCATTTTGGGTGTTTTGCACATCTGGTGGCTTAGTGTTGAAGAGTCGGAGGTTCCCCCGAGTTGTTTTCAGCTCTGTGTGTTCTTGTGGAGATCCAAATTTTTGCTCTCTAACTCAATCACACCTAATTGGAAAATCAGGTACGTCCTAAGACTTCCACAGCAGAAAAAGAACTGGGTTGGATCGGAAGTATGAGGTGACTAGTGCAGGTGATGGACCATGCAGTCAAGCACCACAAACCTAATCCATTCTTGTCATAACCTAAAACAATAACTCTTTACAAAGTCGCAAGTAGAACAAACGTCCCTAAAGCTCACATAAAGCAAACTATTCTCAAGATATACCGCAGCATAGCAACTGGAGTACGTGAGCGTTCACCACAGGTTCCAACAGATTAGAAATTATCAACTAAACTTATACTCTTATGCTTTCCCCAAATTATTTTGCTCAAAATCCCCAAGGCTATGTGCATAGACTCCAATTCCCATAATTATTTCCGAATTCATATCCAGAGTCCATTTATAACTACAAAACAGCAAAGGAAGGAGATATAACTCACATATCTGAACAGGTTACACCTCCTATTTCTGCGAGAAGACAATGGAGAACAGTAAGACGGATTTGGAGTGCTGGCAAGGGAGCCAGTAAGCGCCCTGGGAGCCTTCCAAGCGCATGAAAGAATACTGCAATCGTGCCAACCAGTGGCTCCCTCAACTCTCGATAAATTACAGGCGTTCACACATTCGAGGGATACTACACAGCAGGAATTAAATAACAATTCGAATTCAGAATTACGATAAAGAGCGGTAGGAATCAAGCAGAATCCAAAAGAGTGAGGCAAAAAGGAGAAAGTACCAGAGAGGGAAGGAGCAGTCGCCATTTTCTACTACTTGGAAGCATCGGGAATCGCAGAGAGCATCGAAAGAGGAAATCGAAGAATGAATGGATGAGAGTTCGTGTGATTAGGCTTTTGTGTTTTTGCAAAAAAATTGAAAGGTGGGAAGTTGGTGAAGGGTCCCAGAGGGGCAAAGGGCTGTAGGATTGAACCAAGAAGTATGAAGAGATAATCTAGAGAGAGGATTATGAAAGAGAAACTAAAGTGTGAAGGCCACACAAATACCCAACGATAAAAGAAGATATTCATCTTCAAATTTTAATAAAATAATAAATTATTTAGGTAAGAAGCAAAAATATAAGTACACGAGTAAAAATACAAGTACGGTATTACGGAATATTTTTAACCGTTGATGTACTTGATCAACGGTTCAAATTAGTCCACGTTATTTATTGATTTCTATGCAAGGCTTTTTACTATGTTACATTTAATCTAAATTTTTATTATTATTGTGTAATAAACAATTCATTTTGTCTCTAATCTAAAAATAATAATACCAATGTTAAAATATGAGATTTTAATATTAATCAATTAATGTTTTAAAGGTGAAAAGTCATCTGTTTCTCAAAAATAAAAAATATAAAGTATTTAATATTAATCAATTAATGTTATCTTAAAAGCTGAAAATATAGGATAGTGAAATAAGATAAGATGTGTAATGAATAATACATTTTTCCCCTCGTCTACAAAGAAAATAATACCAATGTTAAAAATATGAGGTTTTAATATTAATCAATTAAATACTATCAAAAGTTGAAGGTTGTGTTTGGCAGGACATTTACACTAGTGTAAATTAGTGTTTAAATTTTTAACGGGTGTTTGGCACACCAAAAGGCACTAGTGACTAGTGTTTTCGGGAGTGTTTTTTATGGAGAAACACTAGTGTTTCATATATAAAAAATGACTAAAACCATGAAAAACCCATCTCCCCCCACCAAAGAACGCGCGTCCACGCGCGAGCCTCCCTCTTCCTGGAGAACGCTCTTTCAAAAGAACGACAAAAGCCCTAATCGACGCTTAGCCAAAAAAACCTATTTCCCCTATGCCAATACCCAGAAGCAAGCAATTCGCAGCTCTCCTTCAGATCTGTAGCCAAGAAAATGGCCAATTTTAGTAAAGCTCCAAATAGACCTTCTGATTCGTCTCCCTGCGTTCAAGAAAGAGCCAAAAAGACAAAGAAGGTGGAGATCTTGGAGAAATCAAAACAGGGAGGGAAATAGACAACTCAATCAAGGGATTTTGACGATTGGAGGCTCCCGTCACCACCTATGCTGGAAATCGATAAGGTTTGCACCATTTGTTCCCTATGAAGTTGGGGGTGAGATACCTAGAAAAGATGTGCGAGTTGAGGAAGGGAGATACACCGACATACCACACCAGATAAGGAAGGTGCCAATAGGGCAGCAGGAGAAGCTGAACTTCAACAAGGCCATTAGCAAAGATCCTCCTTCGGATGAGAAGTTGGAGATCCAAAAGGACAAGGACGTCTATTTCGAGTCCAAAGCAACAAAGAACATAACCAACCCCAAAGGTAACACTGTTGAAACAAATGGTATTGAAAACTACCTGAATAGCTTAGCAAAAGTCAGAAATGACTTTAACAAGCTGAACGATGTATCCCTCATGGGATACATCCTTGGTGAACCCAGTGACACTACCAAAACTCGACTATTGAGCGAGTGGGAAAATATCAAAGGAGAAATCAAAATCTCTGCTAAACCCAACTATTGTTCAAATAATTTGATGAAGTGCTTCATCACTAGCATTACAATGTTGAATAGTGGTTGGTATCTCACTTTGGACATTATCTGCAGGTACAAATTAGCCCATAAAAACAGAAGAAATCAGAAGCTCGGTTTCCAACTTCACTATCGAGCAAGTACTCGTCTAACTCCCCTTTCGAGTAGAAGGCCCTTAATATGTGATTATTGGTTTATCTTGAAAGTGATAATGATGGTAACCAGTAATGATGTTGAAGAGATTCTTAGTATAGCTAGTAGGATAGCTAGTGTATTGCTAGCTGTCAAATTTGGCAAGCATGAACTTGTAATTGTTAAAGATTCTTGGGCTAGGATGCTTATTTTCCCAGAAATCCCCAATAGATGCGCTACATATAATACCTTAAAATCATGGCTGGAGTATTGCTTAAATAATGTGTTGCAGTGCTCCATCCCTAGAAGTACAGAATCGAAAAGTGAGTGCTATCACATACTGGATACTAACCGCTGGTGGCTCTCAGTCTATAAAAGTAGAAGAAGAAACCAGAAGCTCACCACCTTAAAACCGTATCGAGTACTCAAAAGGAGCATTAACTGTACAATGCCCAAGGTAAAGGACAAAGAAACTAAACATAAATATTGTAAGTTGACAAATCCACAAGGGAGGATAATCAAAAGAAGTATGAGGCTGGAAAATGTAGTAACTATGATAATTAACAATATCCATGTAATTTGTGGAATGAAAGGAGCAATATGTGCTGATGCGCTCAAGATAAGGGAATCAACTACGGTACTAGTATTTATCTCATGGGAGAAATATATAGTAATGGTGTGTATGCACCAATCCTATAGTTATATAGTATATCTATGGAAAAGGATAGTAAGGACCGTGAAAGTGAGAATTTCCAGGCATAGCAATTTAGCAAATCAAAGCTGCGGGGTTTTTATACTCGAGAAAGCAATTCCTAGGACCGGTACGATAAGAATCTACGGCACCACTAGTACTTATAAACAAAACCCATTACACAACCAATTGATCAAACACCGATGGGCTATGCTAGATCAACCAAGTGGGCAAAATAAACGACGAAAACCAAGCCTTTTCCATACAACGATAATAAGAGGAAAGGGGATAAATAAAAAAAGACATTATAAATTAAAGTATACCAAGATGCCTAGGAGATCCGAAAGGATAAGGAACCAACAGTTATATCTGACACTTACAGTCTCTGAAAGACAATATAAAGCAAATAATAAGCAGGGAAAGACCCTAACACTATATTTGAATACAACTCTAAGTAAGACCGAATGCAAGGTGATTCGTCATACTACAAAAGCTTGCCAGCCAATAACGTATGGTCGGTTAGGTAACAACGATGGCGACCTACCATCAAACCTCCATATTAAGTATATATGAAGATAGCATTTTGGAATTGCCGTGGTATACGAAAGAAAAATTTTTGGACAGACATCAAAATAACAACCCAGAATGAGCATATTGATATGCTGATGCTAGCAGAGCTAAAAACAAATATTGAACCCCCTGAGACATGTTGGCGAAGTGCGGGGTTTGATAGTATATGTTTCATCCCATCAGATGGTTTAGCTGGAGGGCTATGCCTTCTTTGGAAAAATAATTTAATCTGCAATGAAAAAGTAGAACTTTGCCATAAGGATAAGAGATTTATTATAGTGGACCATATAAATTTCGGAACAAACTTTAACATGGCAATTTTCCTAATATACGCCCCCCAAACGAGAGACTCAAAGAAGAATTTTGGTCCAAAGTAATAGAAGCTATTAACGCACAAACTAAACCAGTACTCCTAATGGGAGATTTTAACGACATCCTCAATCCGGCCGACAAGTTGGGAGGTGCGCCGCTAAGATCAAATCGATTCCAAAGATTACAAAATGTAATACAGGAATGTAACCTTGTAGACCTTGTGTCTAAAGGGAATGAATTCACATGGCGGAAAAGAAGAGATGGTGACAATAATACGTATGAAAAACTCGATAGAGCAATGGCTCATAGTGAGGTGCTAAACGCCTATAACCTCATCCATGTCTGGAACCATGCGTTCACATCATCTGATCACTGTCTCACTACAATAGAGATTAATAATGAAAGGGAAATATATAAAAACAAACCTTTCCGATTTGAACTTATGTGGGCTGAAAGAGACGATTGTGAAAAAATTGTCAAACAATGTTGGAGAACACAATTCCCGGGGACTCACATGTTCAACCTAGTTAGAAAATTAAATTTGCTTAAAACCAAACTGAAAGTTTGGAGCAAACAAAAATTTGGAAACATAAATAAACAAGTTCGTGAAACGGACGAAATCATTGGAAAACTACAAAAGCTAAATTTCCGGAATTTTACTAATCAACAAAATGAGAAACTAAATAGATTGATCAAAAAGAGAGAATGTCTAATTGAATTCCAACAGAAATATTGGATGCAAAGAGCTAAATCTAAAGCCCTAGAGTGTGGAGATAGAAATACAAAGTACCATCATCGTAAGGCAACAGGAAGACGAAATAGAAACTCTATTACCTTCATTCAAAAGGTAAATGGCACAAGAGTAGACATTGAGGAGGAAATCAACTCTGAGTTTATTATGGACTATAAGGATCGATTTAAGTCTAATCGAATTAACGAGTCCAACATGGTTCAGCACCTAGATGTCCTTACCAAGGAAATTACGGATAGCGATAACAGGGAACTTACTAAACCTGTTTCGAATGAGGATATCCGAAGAGCTGCCTTTGATATTGGCAGCGACAAGTCCCCGGGTCCAGATGGAATGCCTGCTGGCTTCTTCCAAAAGTATTGGGAAATAATAGGACCGGATGTAATCCGTGCGACAAAAAGTTTCTTCAGCTCCGGAAGAATCCTAAAATAAATCAATCATACCTTTATTACTTTAATACCTAAAGTGGATAACCCGTCCTTAACTACCCACTATAGACCGATAAGTCTATGTTCAACTATATATAAAATTATCGCTAAAATTTTATCAAATAGACTTAAGATTCTGCTGCCTAAATTAATCCACCCGCTCCAAAGTGCCTTCACACAGGGTAGATCAATTCACGACAACATTCTCATCGCCCATGAGATCTTTCATGGGTTCAGAGCTAAAAAGGGAAAGGAGGGCTTCATGGCCGTGAAACTAGATATGGAAAAAGCATATGACAGGGTGGAATTGCCATTTATCTTGGCTGTCCTCGAAAAATTTGGATTTGAACCAAAATTCGTTAGTTGGATTAGAGAATGCATTACTACGGTCTCGTATTCCATCCTAGTTAATGATAAACCATCAGAAGTAATATATCCCGAGAGGGGTTTACGGCAAGGAGATCCGCTCTCACCTATGTTATTCAATTTAGGAGCGGAAGTCCTAGCAAGGAACATCCAAAAAGAATGTTACCAAAATAAAAAGATAATTGGCTTCCCAATCACAAGAGGGGGTACTAATATCCCCTTTTTAGCCTTTGCGGATGATGTCATCATATTCGCCAAGGCATCCTTAGATGCAAGCACAAAAATTTTGGATATCCTAAATAGATATTGCCATATATCGGGACAAAAAGTTAATTTCCATAAATCCTCATTCCAAACCACCAGAAATGTAGGGTGTGAAACGAAAAGACAAATTCAATCAAAAATCGGAATCACTGTCACAGAAGAGTTGGAGAAGTATCTAGGGTGTCCTATTATTAATGGAAGGGTAAACAAAACCGTCTTTGAAGATGTAATAATAAAATCTAAGAAGCAACTAACTAAATGGAAAGCCTCCACACTTTCACAAGAAGGAAGAACGATTCTAATCAAGGCCAATCTGAATGCTAAACCAAATTATATCATGCAAAGCTTCATGCTCCCAGCATGCATACATAAAGAACTAGATCAAATCAATCGTACTTTCTTTTGGAACAAAGGACCTAATTACCACCCCCTCATCAGCTGGGACAAAATTTGCAAACCAAAAAGGTGTGGAGGAGTGGGTATTAGAAAAGCAGAAGATATGAATAAGATACTCCAAATGAAATTACTTTGGAAAATTATGGAAGAACCTAACAACTTATGGCTCAAAATCATAAATGAAAAATATCTCAAAGACTCATTCTTATGGAACTATAAAACCCAAAAGAACACCTCCTGGCAATGGAGAAGACTAATGAATCTCCGACCTGAATTTGAAAATGGATTCCGATGGAACGTTGGGGATGGTAACACCGTTAAATTCTGGAAAAACAAGTGGGTGATTGACCAGCCGCTTATCAAACTCCTTGAGAACAAAAGTAATATTAATGACAATGAAGTAGTTAGCAATTACATAATAGAGAACAAATGGAATATCCAAAAACTGGATATGGAGTTAGGCAATCTACTCCCACAAGAGGTTATGACCGCAATTAAATCATATCAACTCCCAAAATTATTTATTCGAGATCGTCTCTATTGGGCTGCCTCGGATAAGGGATCGTACAATACAAAATCAGCCATGGACCTCATCCACAAAAATAAAGGGATTATTACTGATTCAAATGAATGGATTTGGAAAATGGACATCATGCCCAAAGTTAAAAACTTCATTTGGAAACTATCCATAGATGGACTCCCAACTAAGGAAAATTTGGAAAAACAAAGGGTGCCAGTGCCCATGCATTGTACTCTTTGTAATCACCCATATGAATCAGCAAAGCATTTGTTCTTCAACTGTCCTTTCACTTTTGAGAACCTACATAATTCTACTATCAAGACCAAGCTCCAGCGGGTAAACTATTCTAACCAAAAAGTGGCAAGTATGGTCACCTGTGTTAAAAGTAAACTAGATGATAATCAACTGGTCAAACTAGCAGTTACGTGGTGGAATGTTTGGACTGAACGAAACCAAATTATCTTTAACAATAAGAAATCTCAAAATATTAGGGAACGAGTACAAGATCAAATAAGGTGCTGGCAGGATGCGAATAAAAGAAAGAACCAAACAAAACAAAATGTGGTCATAAATAATAGAAAAACTAAAAATATCAAATGGCTAAGACCTGTGAATGGATTTGTCAAGTTAAATTTTGATGGATCTAAACGCGAGTCCGGGGAGTCAGCCTTCGGGTTCATTCTAAGAAACGAACATGCATCAACCATCTCCCTAGGCTACGGACAGTGTGGAAACACATCGGTCCTTCATGCTGAAGCATGCGCGCTAAGGGAGGGGTTGATCAGAGCATGTGATCTGGAAATTAATGAACTTGAGATTGAAGGAGATAATCTTACAATCATCAATTTCATTAAGCGAATGTGGAAACCCCCATGGGAAATCGATCTCATCATTTCTGATATCACTAATATTTTGGTTAGTTTCCAGCAGGTTAAGATACAACACATTTTTAGGGAAGTCAACAGTGTTGCCGATAAGCTCGCAGATTTGGGACACGACTACCCGCTAGGTTGCGCTTCGATCCCCTCTCAGGTGGTGGATTTCATCCGAAAGGATGCTCTAGGTTGGAGAGTCTCGAGAAGATGATCCAGTCTAATTGCTTACCATATAGTATCAAAAAAAATATATATAAAAAATGACTCTGTTGTCCTTTTTTTTATCCGCAAATACATTAAAACCAGATATTTAAAGAACATTTTCTCACCTATCTCTCCCCTTTCTCACCTCTTCGCGTAAGTACTGCTTGCTTTGAGTCTGAACATTAAACATGGTTTCTCTAGCCTCACCAACCTCCTCTTCAGCCTCTCCATCTCCGTCTCTGTTTGCCAATTTCGACATAAAATTGCTTTCCCTTGATTGTAATTTGTTTTCTTCTGTTGTGTTGAATCGATTTGGGGATTAGGGTTTTTGATTTCCTTATTCGTTGCGGTGATTCCAAGCTGCTGACATGTCTTCTTCCTTGTCATCCTCTCTCCCTCTTTAGCAATCTATCATTCTTTCACCATATACAAAATCGCCAAAAATATCAACGATTTGGAAAGCGAGCCTTTTCAGATTTCTTCCATGGCGGTCGGGGTGAACAGAAAGATATCATCAGCCTCAGCTAGGGCTCATACCCGCAAATCCAATTCTAAATCCTTCACTGTTTCTTCTGGTAATCATTAATTACTCATCTCATAACTTTTACTTCTTACAATTCAATTCGGTATAATTAAGACTTATGCAAACTTGTTTCATTCAAAGCTCGGTTTGATGCTAGTATTTATCTAGATTTGAGTTTTTCGGACTCCAAAACCATATACTTTTGAAGGAATTGAACTGGAACCAAGTAAAAGTTACAAGAAACAACCGCTTTGATAATAAGTACATTACACCCATGCGTGCTTGTGTGGAAAAGTTTGTGGTGATTGAGGATAGTGTCTTCAGCTATCTGCAGAAAGATCTCCTTTAGCTAGACGAAAAACAGATAAAATGCAGTCATCGACTATCGGGCAAATTGAAGTTATTGATTTGTTTACTCCTTCACCTAACTACAGCAAAAAGAAAAAGGTTGATTCTACTCGTAGCAATGTTATTGATCTCACAAGATCTCCGAATTTTGTTCAACTATAGATTGTTCAGTATACAATTTCAAATTTCGCATGAATGAATTTACACAAGGAATACGTTAGAATTTCACTGTAAGCATTTCATTCCTGTAATACACTTCTCTCAGCATGAAAACATTGTGTTTTCAATTCAAATAATGTCGTGAAATGAAGCAAACAATTCCTTTTACCCGTTCGATGTGTTTTCAATTAATGTTGTATGAAATCTTTCAAGAAATATATCAATCAAGTTTTGAGTTTCATTCATCTACATAATTTTGGAATGGAAAAAAACACGTGATATGCACATGAGGATGCCGAAACACTAATGATTGTGTAATGAAATTGCCAAACACCCGTTAGCATTTTAAAACACTAAACCTTAGTGTTTTTAGAAAACCATCCCAAAAAACACAAGTGAACACAACCACTAGTGTTTGTGCTCCCCCTGCCAAACATAGCCAAAATATGGGTAGTAAGATATGAGGTGATACTGATTAGTTTTATATGAGACAATTAATATGCCAAAAAAACATAAATAAATGACATAATTAGATCATTCAATATTTGAAAGGGGAAAAGTCATTTGTTTCTCAAAAATTAAAAATAGGAGTTTTTAATATTAATAAATTAATGTTCTCTCAAAAGCTGCAAATATAAGATAGTAAGATGAATTTCAAGCGGCAATTTTATTTTTTTGAAAATCTGTTTTATGAGGTTCTGAGTCTTTTGACGTGCTTACAATTTTATGATTTTTAAAAGGTGGAGTGAGAATGTGTTTTGTTCTAATAGTTTTTCTAATAGTTCTTAGTGATTAACAATTTTTTCGTTCAAATTTTTTTTTACATTTTTCGTTCAAACCTTTTTTATTAAATAGTATAAAAATTTTGAACTATTTTATTCCAGTTTTTTCTTCCTTTCTTCTAGTTCAAACTGTTTGCTCTAATGGTTTATATTTTTGTTCAATTAGTTCAAACTGTTTGTACTAATAGTTCTTATTTATTTAACATCTTTTTGTTTAAAATTTTAATACATTTTTGTTCAAACAGCAGGGGCGACCCTTGGGGGGTAGGGGGGCAGCTGTTCCCCCCTCCCAAAAAAAAATTTTTTTTTTTAAAAAAATCGTTCAAAAATGGGTTGTGGCTTCTCTCGTTTATAAAATTGTTTTCTACGATTTATTAATTTTTTAAATATCTCTATTCTTGTGTTATATTTAAATGTTTTTTTTGGATCTTTCGCCGAAGTGAACGAAACTTCAAAAAAATTTCTCGTTTTAGGCTCAGAGTAAATAATTCACCAAAATGCACGAGATTTGTTGTTTGGATTAGAAGTGCGGTCTTAGACCACACTCTTATTTGTAAAACGCGTTGTCGGGGACAACGTTTTAATATCCGAAATAAAGATAATAAAAACACAAATAGAGCTGCAGTCCTAGACCGCGGCTATAGTGTAACGTTTTTGAAAGAAAAAAAACTAAAGAGGCGCGGTTATAGACCGCGCCTATAGGGCAGCTATTTTTTTTTAAAAAAAATATATAGGCGCGATCGACTATAACGTTTTTGAAAGAAAAAAAAAGTATATAGGCACGGTCTATAACCGCGCCTCTATAGGGCAGCTATTTTTTTTTTAAAAAAAAGAGTGAATTTGCTACGTAGCCTTAGTTCACTAATTTTGTTTAGTAATTGTGAAGCTCGGTAATTTTGTTAGAATATAACATCTTTTAAATAATTTAGACTAATTTACCCTTCTACAAGAATTTAAAAGATTCCTAATTAATTACGTCCAGGCTATTTGGCGCATTTAAATTTACTACGTAATGCCCATTTGTCCGTTACGGACAAATGGGTATAACGTAGTAAATTTATATTATTTGTCCGTCACGGACAAATGGGCACCATCCGTGACGGACAACTTGCCTTGTGCACTATAATGTTGATTAAAGTTATAAATTTTGGTTTGTTTGAAAGAAATTTGTAATCTTTTGAATAACAAAAATTGGACTTGATTGTCTTTTGTTAACGGAAAATATAAATATTTTCAATAACGCTATTTTGATTTGATCGTATTTAAGTTTGAAGTTCAACGTCAGGTTTAAAAACGTAACAATGATCTTGAAACTTTGATTCCTTTGTAATTGTTATGTTTGTAAGTAAGTTTGATTTCTTTGTTGAAAGAAAGTGTTAATCCTCTGAATAAAATATCTTTGATTTGATCGTCTTTTGTAAAAGAAAGTTTAAATCCTTTCAATAACATTACTTTGATTGGATCGTAGATACGTATGTGTAGGAAGTTACGTTTATTTATTTGAACTTTATATGTCCGATATCAAATCTTAAAACTTTGAATGATAGTGAGGTTTTATTTATTGAACATTTATATGTTCGTTACGAAATCTATAAATTTTGAACGAAAGAAACGTTTATTGATATGTTCGTTATGAAATCGTAAAACTTTATAATCCTTTCAATAATGTTTATTGATAGGAAGTTACGTAATTTTGATTGACAGGAATTTATAATCATCTCAATAACGTTAAGTTGATATTTTTATGTCATTATGTTCGTTGCAACTCGTTATGTTCATTAAAAGATCTTACTAAATTAAAATTTGACGAAAATGTTACTACAGTAAAATAAACTCATTAATTTAATAAAGTTGTACAGATTATTGGTTGATTTAAAAGATACAAATATATGTTGTATATCTCAAGTTTTGATGTAATGATCTGTCCGTCACGGACAAAGATTAACTGTCCGTGGCGGACAAACTACACTTGTCCGTGACGGACACAAGTCACATGCCCTATTAAGGACAGTGACACTCATTTTCTTTCCCTTTCTTCCTCTTCCTTTCTTCGCCGCGACAAACACCTACGAATCGACCTTCGCTAGATCTTCGGCTGCCATCTCTCGATCTCTCTCTCGACATTTCTCGTAATCTCAACTGCAATCTAAGGTAAAAACTTCACTTTCTCGCTTTAGTTTCGTTTAAATTTGATTGTTTTAGTTAGGTTTAGGTTTAGAGTTTAATTTGTTCGATTTAGGTTGTTTTAGATATATTTAGGGGCTTATATGTTACGAAAATGGAAGAACATGAGTTAGGGTTGAAAGTTGATTAGTTATTGTGAGTTTCATTGTAGGTTTAACGATTACAATTAGTGAGCAAATCGTGAACGCCATTGTTGGCGTTTGCAATTTGCTGGAGGTAGAAGACACTTGTCCGTTGACGGACAAGTGTCTTTTGTCCGTCACGGACAGTAAGTCAGTGTTCGTGATGGACAAGCACCTTCTGTCCGCTACGGACAGAAGCGAGTTGTCCGCTACGGACAGAACGGACAACTCACTTAATTTTTTTTTCGTATTAACATTTGTTGTTTTTGTGTGCAGATGGAAAGAAACCCAAATAAAGACGCCAAGAGATTCACCAGATTGGGATACTTCAAGAAGGTATTCCACAGTGACATGCATTCTCTCAGGGGACAGTGGGAGGTCCACTCTAGACACGAGGCCCGAGAGCCAGTTCCTTATTTTGGAGGTGCTTCGCTTGAGGAGTAGTTCCCGACACAAGAGTCGGGAGTCACGCGGCATAGTACATCTGGTATCGCGCGTGACATTGCTCCACTGAGTCCTCCTCACCAGGTTTATGGCGGAGGCAGACATAGCTCTTATGCCGGACCTCCACACTGGACGCATTCATCAGCTCAGGGAGAGCTGAACCCTGACGGTGGGGGTTATTATTCTCAGATCGAGGACCTGTCTGCTCCTTACTAGCAAGAGCAGCGGTATGCTCCTTCTTCTTCTCAGCAGGAGCAGGAGTATGCTCCTTCTTCTTCCCAGCATGAGCAGGAGGAGCAGACTGCTTCTTTACAGCAGCAGCCTGCTGCGAGGAGACGCCGAGTGAGGAAGCCACCTTCGCCAGCTCCTATGGAGGAGGTCCTTTAGGAGGTACTTCCTCGTGCTGTAGGAGATCGTCCTAGACCACTACCTCCTACTCGGTAGGCCTTTCAGCCCGATCTTCGAGGTACTTGTGGAGGGGGACCTCGTATTCCAGCATTTGTTGTTCCACGGGTTGTTGACTTTTATGGACGTATAAGAGCCCTACGATCCATACAGAAACATGAGGGCTTTTAGATATATTCAGACGATTCCACCTCCGTTCATACAACCTGATTATGCTATTAGGGTCGAGGATCCTATGAGCTACAAAGTGGGCTATCCTCGAGGTAGCTGGGCATGGGATAGATGGGAGCACCATCACATCACGGTTGAGGAGATGGCTGCACGTTACGGCCTTGGATATACCGCCACCGACGATTATATGGCATGGTATACAAACTGATCGCACCGGTTTATACGCCCATGTGCTCAGCAGATGCATCCTCCTCCACCTCCACCTCCACCTTCACCTCCGACATTTGATGGACTCGACCCTCACGATTATGCTGCACGGTTTAGGCAGTACATTGGTGATGCTTTTGTCCCTCCTTCCCTGCATCAGGACTTACGCACTTATGTAGATTATTTTCTTGATCTCCGAGATTATTCATACGCATCTTACGATCATGAAAAAGGTAGTGGTACTCGTCATGACAATGACGAGTAGGCTTGTGTATGCACTTTTTTTGGGTTTGTATTGTGTGTTTAAACTTTTAAATCTTATGTCTACATTTTTGTGTATGTTTAAACTTGTTTCGTTGTATGTTTAAACATCGTACATAACTTTTTGCATTATATTTAACTAAATATAAACGATAACTATATAAATGACTAAACCTTAACATAATATAAATGACAAAACCTTAAGAAAATATGTCTGATCGTAAAGTTAAAATTAACAAGTTGAACTAAACAAGATTAAACAATTGTGTCAAGATCTATCCGTGTTGGTCGTGAATGTGGTAATTGTAACTCCTTCCAGCGAGCGAGGCGATGAGCTAATCTGACTTTAATACCATCAACGATGTTGTTATGAAAGTGCGACCAAGTTTTAAGAATCTCTGGTAAAGGACAATCCTTTTCAAGTGTTAGCTAAAACAAATAGAAAAAAACATTAGTACATTTATGTTGTGAAGAATAAAACAAAAAATGATAAATGAAAAGATCTTAGAGGGCATACCCTGATGTAATGATACTAGTTGGGAACTAATGATATATGGATCTCTGGAAACCCTAAGATCGAAGTAATTCCTTCTTCCCGACGATATAGTGGAACATATGTGTAGTTGCACCCACCGTGCACTACGACAATACACTGCAATGCAGTCGCAGCTAAACACCCCATGTCCGTCACAACAAACCTGTATTGTGATGGTGCAAAACCGTCTCCATTCCATCCAAGTGCCATAATCGTCCTATCGATGTTACGTTGATGAAAAAAACCCTCATGCAACTCGCGATGAGAAAGGAGTTCTTCTAACATTAGTCGCCTAATCATCCGCCATCCTTCGTCTGTGTTTGTGTCATAGATTGCATGATGTAGTGCTCTGAAACCACAATTTCCATCCCCTCTAACATTATTCCAACTGATTACATACTCTTTCATCCAAATGGGAACCGCCTCAGGCCATTCTACTAAAATATCAGGTTTATGCTTGGATATAGTTCTCTTTGAAGGTGTTTTGGGTAGTAAATCGGTAATAGGAGATGGACTTGACACTAGTATAGGATTCTTTCGGGGTCGACCTCTTTGTTTTTTGGGTGGGGTACCTCCTAGCTCCCAATCGGATGACAATCTTTTGTTTGGACTGTCCTTCGGTCTTCCTTTAGTCACAACCCTAGTAGGTTCCAACAAATTGGTCCTCTCCGAAAAAGCAGTTTCTATAGCTTTATTTACAACTTCCAACTAACGAGTAAGGCTCAGGTTTGGAAAATCTTTCTCGCAGAACTCCGACAATAGATTTCTTGCAACTCGACGCATGTCTCGTCCTTCTTCTGATTCCGGAGCCACGTCATCGACATCTAACTTTTTCCAAAATTCATGCACATCTGTAAGAGGGATAAACACTCCTTTCTTCATATAACCCTAAATAAAGTGCATACATGGCAGACCATGAGTCGTCGGAAATGAACATGTGCACGGACCATCGGGCTTGTTAGCACGAGCTTTATTGTACTGATCGATAATAAATAAAAAAGCTTTGCGGGAGATGTTGTGGTGCAACGACTGAAATTGTTTAACACAAGAAGTTCATGTTATCTTTTTTGACATGCTCTCGTTGAACGAACCGAGGATCTTATCCAACTGAATCCTCATCAAAGAGTGATAGAACCTGAAAATTGTATCCAACTTCGCAGAATTTGTTTTCATGAATTGTTTCAGAATAGAGTGCGCAATTTCTGCCCTGTTGAGAAATAAAAGAGTTAACGTCAAATCGGGTAAATAAAATTTTAAATTGCTGTGAAATACGTACCTATTCGTCGTGTTACTTTTGAAGTTCAGATATTGATCTGTCCACGCGGAAACAATTCGTCTCTTGTAAGGATCTAGCCATTGCGTCCTTACATATTGTAGAAGATGTCCTCTCCTTTTCCATTTGTTTTCAAGTTCATTTAACCGTCTCTCGTAAGACTCTTCCCTTCTGGATGTAAATAAATCCAAGTAACTATTGGCAAATATTCGAGCGAGTTCTTTATTCATGTGATTATTCCTAGCCCTTCCTTCAATGTTTTTGAATATGTGACGGCGACATAATAGAAACTGGGTTTCTAGGAAAATACGATCAAGTGTGTTCATAAGAGCCTTCTCTCGATCCGTTACAATTGTAGTTGGTGTCCTCTCGACGCGCCTACAAAGCTTTGCAAGTTGCTCAATCGCCCAAACATAATTCTCTTCCTTCTCCGTGGATAGAAATGCACTGGCAACGTTAAAGTTCAGCCATGTCGATGTAAACCCAACAGTTTCAAAAAATGGCATCTTATATCTGTAAAAAAAATAACATTAAAGCGTTAAATTTACATACATAAAAAAGGACATCTTATGGAAAAGTAAACAACTGTGAAAGCTTACATGTTGGTATTGTATGTTGAGTCCATTACCAATACGTAAGGGAATGCCTTAAGGAGGGCAACTGATTCCGGATGTGCAAAGAAAATGTCGCTCACTTCACCGTTCTTGTTTCCCCTATGCTCACAGAAATAACCCTCTTTACGACATTCAAAAAAGAATTGTTGAGCGACTGTCCTTTGATCTAAACCTTCTTTACGTAATTTTTGCCTCTGGTTGTAGATTGTCTTATCCTGGTGTTGTTACCTTTATCAATGCTTAAAGCACTCGCAATTTAGGTAGGGGTGCAATTACTGGTCCACATGTTCTTTACTAACTTCTTCTCCTCCTCATTCATCCTTCCCGCTAATGCATGACCCTTTGAATTTCTTCCAAGATTGTGGTTGTGGACACCACACTGCACGTAAACTTTCCATAAACCTTGGTAAGTCTCAAAAACCCTAATCATGAATTCACACCCGTTTTTCTTCGTCGATGAATTCTTCCTCTGAGCTGGCTGCACCTTTTTTGAGTTGTATGCTCCATATTTCTCACACGACAACCATGTCTTTCCCAAACTACCGAGGACTGACTTCTGTACCCGACAAACAAAAAAAACCATTTTATTTTCCTGTCCGACTTTTCGAACCCATCCTATTACCTCCTCTCAACTATTGAAGCTTAAGTCGGTTGTGAACAGGCTAGAATAATCATTACTTGTCGTTTTTGAGGCGGATGCATTTACATTATCTGCTGATCCTTCATCAATGCTAAGATTATCAACGTCCGCATCTATCTCCTCTAAACCCTAAAAAAAAATCCGTTAAAGTACTCTGTCCGTTATGGACAAATAGCTGTCGTCCGTAACGGATAGATAACTGTCGTCCGTAACGGACAGATAGCTGTCGTCCGTAACGGACAGATAGCTGTCGTCCGTAATGGACAGAATATAGCCATTTGCTTTTTCGGCTATAGTCGATCAATGGTTAAATA
Source organism: Fagopyrum homotropicum (assembly GCA_033239125.1). Classification (NCBI taxonomy): domain Eukaryota; kingdom Viridiplantae; phylum Streptophyta; class Magnoliopsida; order Caryophyllales; family Polygonaceae; genus Fagopyrum; species Fagopyrum homotropicum. Next base: position 56,411,344 of record BSWB01000002.1, on the reverse strand, counting down.
TCTAAGTTCAAACACGATTAATGATTTCAACTTTAATGATCAAAATAAACAAAACTTACTTACATCAACATTATCTTCGTCTTCGTTCTCAAAACTCAAAGATATTTCTTCATCATCAATATCATAATCTTCCTCGTATGATATTGTTAAGTTGCTTTTTCAAAAAGAATAGACTTTACGAGGAGATGGCTGAATGAGGGTTGGAGGGGATTGACTACGGTTTTTATAGGATGAAAAAAATTGATTTAAGATTTAAGGTTGTTAAATTATGGAAATAAAGATATTATTTATCCAATAATAAGATTTAGGGTTTTTAATTTATGGAAATAAAGTTATTATTTATCTATCCATAAATAAGATTTATTCTTGTTAAATTATGAAAATAAAGATATTATTTATCTATCCGTAAATAAGATTTATGCTTATTAATTTATGGAAATAAAGATATTATTTATCTATCCGTAAATAATTTTATTTATTTAATCTAAAATAAAATAAAATAAAATAAAGATATTATTTATCTATATGTAAAACCTTGTCCGTCACGGACAAGATTAATGAAAATACTAAATAACGCACATTTGTCCGTAACGGACAATTGTGCGTTGTTAGTAAAAAAAAATGGAGAGAAAAGGGGAAGTAGGCTAATTATGTATTAATGTAGATTAACTAGTCTCTTTTGTAAAAATGTAGATAAAGTAGGCCCCTAGTAATTTTATGATAAAGATTAATTCCCAAATAAATTGATATCCCTGTTGGAAATAAAAAAAATGCTGATGTGGTAGTTTTTTAAATAAATATGCTTATTTAATATGATCCCCTACAAATCAGGATGTTGTTAAGAAAGCAAATATACCTTCCTTGTAAACCTGATCCCAGAATCACAAAATTCCCCATTTCCGAAGCCATAACAACCATTTCTACAGAGTTATTCGTTTACTGTCATAAACATTTTCTCTATTTTTTTTTGCGATTACTGCCGATTTCTAAAGCCATAACCACCATTTCTGAAGCCATAACCACCATTTTCTCTATTTTTTAAAATAAACATTTTCTCTATTTTTTTTTTGAAATTCCCCATTTCTGATCCTAGAATCACAAATCAGGATGCTGTGAGGTATGTACGTTCAATCGTTTAATTGGTGGCCAATTTGCACGTTTGCTCTGCGTAATTTATGTATATTGTTAATATTATGTATTTCGTATATTTATATGTCGGTGATTTTTTATGTGCGGAGTGTTGAGAATGATGAAGGAGACGAACATAATTTTATGTCTGTATGTGTACATAAGTTTGTATATGTTTAAGTTTAAACAATTGTAGTTGAGAAGGTACTGTGATATGCCTGCGTATTTTATGTATCTGCTAATATTATGTAGTTGTTAAATTTATGTGGCGTTGATTTTTATGTGCTGAGTGTCAGTAATGATGAAGGTGACGAACATAATCTTATGTGTGTATGTGTACATAAGTTCGGTTTATGTATCTGCTTAAAATTATGTAGTTGTTAAATTTATGTGTCGTTGATTTTTATGTGCTGAGTGTCGGTAATGATGAAGGTGACGAACATAAATGGCTAATTTCAAAATTATGTACATAATCTTTTATGTACATAAGTTCGGTTTATGTATCTGCTTAAAATTATGTACATAATCTTTCATCACTGTTAATTCGAATACATAAATTTCACAGAAATGGCTAATTTCAAAATTAAGTTCCATAACAGCCTAAAACATATCTGTTCTTCTTTGTGTGGTCGGATTCCAAAACCTAATCGAATATACACCACAAAATCATGCTTCATAATACCATGCAAGGCCGAGTAAATGAAAGGCCATGTAGTTATATATCAACAATGGCGGTTTTTAGTATGGATTTTAGGAAAAACGTTCATCAACTGTTTTCGGTTTGAACCAAAACCGAAGCCATAAAAATGGTATTTTGTTGAGAGAATTTGGAATACTTACAAGGATTGATTGTTGTTACACAAATCCATCGCCTTTAAGTGTAATTTTTTTTGTATTTTTTATTGTAAGTAGATGGCATATTGACTTTGTTTTTATCGCTATTTTATTTTCATAGATATTTTTATCGAAAATAAATTTTTGCCCCTCTTTTAAAATCCTGCGGCATTCACTGATTAATAGTATAAAAAATTTGAATTTTTTATTCCAATTTTTTTTCCCTTTCTTCTTCATTTTCTAGCGTACACTCCGTTCAATTTTTTTTTTGTAGAATTCGTTCAAATTATTTATTATGTTTATTCGGATTATATTGTACTAATAATTCATACATTTTTATATTTTTGTTTACAAATTCAAAATAATGCATAACTAATAATATAAAATGGGGTTGAACACTCGTATCTAATAACCATAATTATAAGTATATGAACTTTTATAATATAAGTTCAAAATATGGGTATCGTTAATCAATCATTGTGTATTGTGGTTCAAACATTGTGTTTTATTAGTTCAAACAAATGAGAGCATAAAAACATAACTACTAAATTAACAAAATATTACGTGAACTAACTACATAAAATATCAAAATTGATAGTGTATAGTTTTGAACGACTTGGACTAAAACTATGAACAGTTATAATAACTGATACAATTTTCTCTTGAAAATTATAAAATTTTCCCCCTTTTTAAAAACAGATTTTTCAAATGGACAAAATTGTCCACGTACCTTCTAAAAATTGCAAAATTACCACCGCATCTCTCCTAAATCATTAAATGATGTGGATGATTGTAAACCATTTGATCAAGTGAATCACTAATCCAAATTACTCCATAATGTCTTACCACAAAAACACTTCTTACTTGAACAATTCCTATAAAATAATAGAAAATAAAGTTTTTCTCCTTTATGGTATGTATTTCATTATTCAGCATAATTTTATAACAAACCCCAAACTTGTATTATTATTACCGTCACGTAAACATATCCAAATTAACAACATTGTAAAAACCAGTAGAGAAGTGCATAAGATAGGAACTACAAACATCACAACCCCTCACACCTACTTGAGAAATGGGCACACCTATTACAATCACAGCTTAACCCAACACCAATTAAGAAATTGAAAGCCCGCCTTTACCACCCGTAGCTTCTTCAAAATAGCATCCGAAACTAGGGATGACAATTCACCTGTACCCGACGGATATCTGACCGCCTGATCCAACAAAAAAGGGTAAAAACCCATTAACAAACGGGTGAAAGCAGGTGGTGGATGAAGCATGTGGTGGATCGGGTAGGATCCGAGTAAACGTTGCATCCACGTATCACCCGACCCATCATCCACCCATTCATCTAACTCATATTCACCCACATAATATTATATATATTTTTAATATATAGGTTTTATATTGTAACAAATTTACATTTATCTCCATACTATATAATTTATATTGAAGTAAACCCTATCATTTCTTTTTATTCCTAATATATTATGGTCTTTATTATTGATTTGTTATAATTTGTTTATTTTAGAATTTGCTTTGGTATAGCGTTGTACTTGATATTATGTACAATCTGATGTTGTTTGTAGTTCGAATTAAGTATGTTCTTAATTTTTCTATAAAAAATAATTTTTTATAAATTTATAAATAAAGTGGAGAACACTTGAAATCTTAAGGGAACCACCCTCTTCATCTAGTGGATGTGGGTGGATTGTACGCGGATGAGAACCTTATCGGGTGGTAGGTGGGGTGGGGTGGACCATTTTGGATGATGGATAGGATGACGGTCAAGATGATCCACCCGTCACCCGGTCCATTGACATCCCTACCTAAAACTTTCAAGGTAGGTGCAACAAAGACTAACTTCTTCACCAGAGATAAACAATCAGACTCAATAATTACCATAGGATACAGTTGTGGGTTAAGACAAGTAATCCCCATAACAACACCTCCATTTTTGCTACTTCAGGCAATGTCCCCTGTTGAATCTACTTCTTACCAGCCAACAACACCCTCCTAATTTCACCAGGAAGGACAAATCCAACACCACACCTAGAGTCCAGCATTGATGCATCAGTATTTAGTTTGACAAATCCCATTAAAGGTGTAACCCAATGAGAAACTCGACCTAGAGCAGCCTGAGATGACAATCGCCCTTTTTGATACTTCATACTCTCCAACTGTCAATCTATAGCATCATCAAGAACTTGTGTCGCATCACTAGCAATCCCTTTGAAAAGAAGAGCCTAGTAAACCTATTGTTCTCTTGAGTTTCATGTTGAAGACGTTTTTTCAAAAATGTCTAGAAAAGAGAACTTGCGATCCAGATGAATCACAAAGAGCCTAGTAAACCTATTGTCCACTTATCATTTGCACATCCGTAATCCAATCGCTCTTAAATAAAATTTGGATACTACGACAATTAATTCAAATAAATAGGATATTTCAAAATATATACCCCAAATCACGTCTGACATAAAAGTCAGTGATGTATTTGCATTAACACTATATACCCCGGACATTTGGTTTTTGCATCCGACGTATATAGTTTAAGGAAAAAAATTGAATGTTGTGCGTGTATACCGCATCCCGTCAAAAGGTAACCCAATCAGCTACAAGTAGACATGTTCAAATTCGGGTAGACCCCTCACCCGCCTGGAAAAACCGGGCTAAAAAGAGGTCCGACCGGGCCAAAAATCCCGGCCCACCAAGCCCGTCGGGCCGGATCTGGGCTCTGTCCTAGGCTCGGTCCGACCGAAAAGCCCGGTCCGGCTATAAAAATATATTATATTGTATTTATCAAAAATAATAAATATAAATATAAATATAAAATTTTAGTATAATTATAACAAATTTAATATAATTTACATAAATATCTTAAATACAATATAATATATATTTTTAAAATCATATTAAAAACATTTTTTTAAAAATATTTTTTTTTCAAAAAATAAAAAAAACGGGTACCCGTAGGCCCGCCCGTCCGGACCGGGTATAACAGCCTTTTCAGGCCCGGTAGCCGAGCCCGGCCCGGGTCCGAATAAACGGGATTAATATTTGTAATGCCCGGCCTGAGCCCGGTTATGAATAGGTCTATCTACAAGTAGCAAAATCTAGCTTCCATGAATCACAATATAGAATTGAGATCGGGAGGCAACCCACCAATCTTATTCTCTTTCAAAAGAATCTATATATCCATGTAACTTATTAAAATAAATGACGCTCATGCCACATGTCAAGCAACGAGTAATTGTCACCTCAATTTTTTTTTAAAATTACTAAAATACCATTTATGTTAGTTCCAAATTTTTCAATTTTGTCAAAAAATTTATAAAAAAAAGCTGTTATCGAAAGATTTTGTAATCTAAAAAAAGATACTGATTATTTTAAGTAACTAATTAGTATCTTAAAAAAATCATATGCTATCTAAACTTTCATCAAAAACAAAAAAAACTAAATTTTGGCATGCTTTTTTCGGTAATTGTTGCATAAACTTAAATTTACTTTTTTTTTATTAATTGTTAATTATAAATTTGTTTGTTTTGAATTCTTAAAAAAAAAAGAATTGGCACGTGTCTTTTTTTGTTAAAATATCGAGAAAATTTATGGGCAATTTTGGTAACTAAGCCCTTTTTGAAAAACTATAGTAGTAATTAGGCTTTTTAATGTTTCAATTAAGTAAATATACCCCAACTTTTGTATTTATTCTCAAACTCTATACAATCTTCTCTCAAGGTTTACATTTACTAAAGACAAAACTAAAAAAAACCTAGTAAATCAAATTGTTTCAAAAAATTTATCTTAATAATGAGATTTTTAATTCTGTAAATATTTCGTCATATTTGCAAAAATCTACATTTTAGGTCAAGTGTACGGTTTTGTTGAGATTTCCACAATTTTAGTCTAATATGTTTTTACCTTTATCTTTTATGTAAAGTAATTTTAAAATTAGATCTTATCTGATTGGTTATCCAAGTTGAAGAATGATAGCTTGGGAGACCCAAATTATAGATGAAGGTGCAATAACATAAATTATCTGTGAGGAAGATGTAATTATTGGCAAGAACAAAAAGACCTTGATCATCCAACTGTTTAGACATCCAACCAAAATCTTCATTGTCAAGCTCATACATGCGCTTACAAGTCAAGGAAAGTGAATTATTATCTGCATGTTACTTAACTCAACCTAACATCTCAAAAATTAACTGGTGAGGTAAAGCATCCATGGATAATAGACGATAACAACTAACCAGTCTAGGAGAAATAATAGACGATAAAGTGATGGCCTTTTCAGGAGGAAACGTGTTTGCATTCATCATAAATGAGTGAAGAAAGGTACTTATCAGAGTGTAGTCTAATTGTGCATTATAAAAGACCATAAATCCATAATGCAGTCAAAGTGTCGAGATTTAGCCTCTTATTTTGTCTTGTGAAGTGCATTGCTCCAATAAAAAAACATATAAAATTTTCCTACCTGTTATAGTAGTCGCTTTCTTATGTTATGTGTGTGAGATTTGCATGAAATGCCATATTTATCTACTAATCATGTATCAAACAGAAGAAAGAATTTCATTCATAACACTTATGCTCTTTGTCTAAAGGAGAGTTGAGATCGGAATCTCTTTTCTTAATTTTAAAAAGATCCCGTATTACAACGGTTACTGGTGTTTAAGAATCTCTCGAGATAAGTGAGCTCGGAAGCTTAAGAAAATGAGTAATGACCCAAAGGCCACATGCCTTAGTGCGTACTTGCACTATATATCCCATTGTTTCTCCCTCCATCTAATCCATGTGGGAAGCTCCCATCTTGGACTATATTTCCCAAGTTATTGCCTATCATGCAACCAACTTCGGGCCTCTATTTCTCATTCAAACGAAACTCAAATTTAATGTATGAATATACCACGAGCAAGAGCTCGTGGAGACGAAGCCAAAGCTTCAACTTTCCGGTGTTGACAATGGCTGGAGCCCACCGAAAATGTGCCCGGAAAAGTGTCCGGCGCACCCATGTGTTAAAATATGTTTTATTCATAGTCTTTATTTTAATTTATTTCCAACAATCCCCCACATAAATAGAAATGATTCTAAACATATGCTTCCCTTGTTTTGTAAAAACAGGCAGAATCCTCGAGAATACAGATGAAAATTCACTACATCTGGAATGATGCATGTTTCAGGCTTGAACCGTCCATAGTGAATAGCTGTCGGATTTACTCGACCCGGAAGTGACCATGATGCCTTGAACCACTCAGGGTTTTATGTAAAGCAAGACAACAACTATCATACAGTTTCATTTTATCGCAGAACGTTTGGTTCTCTGGTTGTGTTCATTTTGGCCTTGAACATCCCTGGTTTATTCATGAGTGAATTTAGAGAATTCAGCCTCACCTTATTCTCCTAGATACTGCCTCATGTCACACTCATAAGGTGATTGACCATAAAAGTATCTTTCATGCCCCCTCTTTGTTTCAAGGCGATGAAATCATTAAAAGCCAAGCTTAAACATAACTCATACAATTTGCACTGTTTATCATCCTTAGGAAATGGGTAGAGATAGTGCTCAACTCGATTCAGCTTGGTTAGGTTTTTCCCTTGAACCTACATCATGGGTTCTCTAGTCACATAGGTGGGGTTGTCCTTCAAGCATCCTCTTTCGTAATAGGCTCTAAACCTGTTCCTCTTGATATTCGTAAAACTTGATCTCTTGACAAACCCTTAGTAAATGGGTCTGATAGGTTGTCAGCTGATTTGATATAGTCTATCGAGATTATACCTATTGAGATCAGATTTTGTAACACCCCATGTTCTGGAAACTCGAAGCGTTACGGGCTAAGACCTTACAATGGGTCCCGGCCCTCAGAGTAGCACGTCACAACGGATCTTACAACAAGGCACAGACGAATGAAAACCATATCAATATAAAACCAAAGGTTTAAACAAAAGGAAGCGTAAAAGACTCGCAACTGAGTTCAAAACAAAAAGGGAAAACAACAACATAACATAAATCCAATCCCGTCCTATAATGTAGGGAACCCCGGCTGTCCACACCATCCGGATCACTCAGCAGCATCTTGAACCTGTGGAACATCTACAACATCGGTATAAACCGTTAGCTAACATTCTACATATCAGAAAGAGAATAAAGGCACAAACACACATAAGGTAAATAAAACACATTGTATGCTCACACAACAGCCGGTTATTATCTTTCATCAGGTTATCCAAATACTAATTCAACTTATGGTTGTTACACGAGTATCACTATGATCTAGCCCCCGTCCCCTTTCACCAACAAGAATAGAACGTATGCATCTTTCTGTCACTTGCTGGACTGGTCGCGAGAGCACCTCCCAGTTTCCCCATTCTGAACTAGACTAGCGGTAACCACCCGGTTATATTACACTTGGGCCAATTAAGGTATATCAAAGATGAATCCTATTCCGGTTATCAGTTATAACATAATAAACAACACAAACAAGCCAATGCAATCAAACGGATATACGTAATGAAGCTAAGTAAGTCCAAGGGACTTACCTCACTTAAAGGTAATATCAACACTCAACAAACACTTAGGAAAGCCTCAAGAAAGGGATACAAGGAAGCCTGTTCACACAAGCATCACGAATCAAGAACCGAAACAAATGCTAGAAGTCTATAACTTCTAGTCTCCATGATCTCTAAGAGATCTACACAAGCTAAGGTCTCAACATTAGTCTTACAGAACACTCAAGGGTCAACAACATCCAAAAGGAACAAGGAAAGGAACGAGGGAAGCAAAGAAGGAAGCAACTCACAAGAACGGGAGTTACTGCATAAGAAACCGTGGGGGCGGCTGGACAAAGGCGCAGGGGCGGCACGTGACAGAGGCGCAGGGGCGGCTCTGTACAGGCGCGGGGGCGGATCTTTTACCGAAGCTACTGTCGATTTCTTGATGACAACGGAACGACGACAAGGCCAAAGCTTTCTCTTTCACTACTCAACCAAGGGAGCCTGTGAACATCAAAGGATCATCAACGGAATGCTCCACAAGAACCAAGGATCAAACTTGATTCTTGGAGAAGAAGAAAAGAGCAAACGAAGAGAGAACGAAGCAAAAGGAAAGCATATTGCAACATCACATGAGCGTGAGGAAGAAACAGATTAGAAGGAAGTTACACGTTCAGCAAGATCACAAGGGAAGCAAGAGAACCGGTTGCAGCTCTCATGGTGGAAGAACGAATGGAAGAAATAGGAAAAAGGAGAAAAGACGGGAATATATAGGAGAGGAAGAAAAGATAAAAGGAAGGAAGTCTAGGGTTAGGAAAAAGATAAGGAAGCCGGCCCACATATAGAAGATCGGATATTCTATCTATGGAAGGAAGATAAAACGAACAAAAATATATAGTCCGCGATCTGCAGCAAATCCGCAAGGGCTGATTGCCTCAGCCGCAGGGGCGGCCGGCCGTAGGGGAGAACCCTTCTCATTGCGGGGGAGGTGAAAGACATCAAGACCACTAGGACAACCTTCTTCACCGCGGGGGCGGGTCGAAACTGGGATCTTACATCTGTTCGCCTCAAAGCGTGCGTGCAAATAAGTTTTAATGTACTAAACTGAAACAAAAGCAAGCGAACCTGCAGTGTACGGATCGGCGTAGTTAAGCAAGTATTCCAGAGTATCGAACTCAGGGATTTTGTGAAACAAAATCAGTTTCAAGTAATCGAGCAATCGAAAGTGTAGAAGCTTTGCAAATATTGGGGAAAACAACAATCCTAAAGATCGTGATATCAAATTGTGGCAATCGATTCAAGATATACTATATATATAAGGACAGAGTTGAGAATTGCAAAGGTATACTAAAGCAAGGTTATGTACGGTGAAGTTCCAAAACCCTATATATCTAACCCAAAGACTCTCTCTATAAAGGTTGTTGAGGTTGCAGTATAGAAGGATCTAAAGGTAAGAATTAATCTCAAATACCCAAGCCCAAACCCAAGGAATCAAAGATAAACTAAACGGTTAAGGTTGTGACACTCGAAACCGAAATAAAGGATGTTGAGTCTCACTACTACCTAGGAAAGGCAAGCCAAGGCTAGGTTAAAGCAAATCTTTAACTTTGGATCAAAGCAAAAGCAAAGTTCGTAAACAGGGAAAATCACGGCTAGATCTTGAGAACCACGGCTGTGGAACTCAAGAACAGACCGTAATTTAGGGTGTCGACGATATTTCTCATACTCTCAGGGTCCAATCAAGTTACGATCGATCTATCATTCTCTAAGCCACAACTATCAACCCTTCACCTTATAATTGCTAAAGGGTTTTAGCCAACAATCATCATTATGATATCAATAATCAAATTAAGAAGAATAAAAGATGAAAACCTCAAAAACTCGATAATAACTCAAAGTCAATCTCGAAATCCAAACACAAAGTACGATGTTTATGAATTCAGAAGAATAGAAATAGAACCCCTCACAAAGATCTAGAGAAGTCACAAAGAACGGGATGTCAATCCGTTCTCAAATGAAAACCCTAGAATATTCAAAGTACACAATCTCTGAAATTACGTCCTTCACGAATCTTCAATCCCAAACCCTCAAGCCGTCTCCCAACTCTAAGCGGAACTGTAAGCAAGGTCCAAACAGGGTTAAGCGAGGATCCCGAAAACTCTTTTATCAAGCCTTTTTATAGGGTGAAATAGGGTTACGAGAAAGCCCAATGACGTGGCTGACATGGCAAATATGACACGTCACAGGATCACCAAAATCACGGTCATGAACAACTTTCCACGACCGTAATTCAGGGCGTGGAACTAGATTATGGCATAATATGATTTACACGGCCGTGGTTTAGACCGTGTAACTCTCTGTTGTGTTCCAAACTCACTTCCACGATCATGTTGCCAGATCCACGGCCGTAATTTAGAGTGTGGACTTCAAAATCCTCTTCCACGACCGTAATTCAAGGCGTGGTTCTTCAAACTCCTTGTTTTTGCCTTTGTTTTGTGACATCCTTCATCCATGCTCCTTCCTTAGCCTCTCCAATGCATCTCCTTGCCATCAAGCATGGCCAAACATTCCTTTCCTCCCTCATTTTGCTCCAATCCAAGCCTTTATTCACCTAAAAACAAAACGAAGCTTGTGTAGATCTCTATATCGACAAAGTGGGTGAACTAGCTCACAATTGCTACAAACTCATATCTAAGAACACTATAAAGAGGGAAAAACAACTAAAACAAGTGCCTAAAATATAGTCATATTTCATGCTAACAAAATACCCCATACTTGTCACTTGCTTGTCCCCAAACAAGGTTTTCAAAAGCTTAGAACATAAGATAGAACGAAATATGAATGGAAAAAAAACAAAACAATCTTTTTGGTTAATGTGCTTCTAGTCAATAGATTATCCTCAAACCTTGCATCATTCATCCTTGAAAACTTTTATACACACAAACCAAAATATACAAAGCAAAGAAACTTCATAAATTACAAATACTTCAAGATAAACATCATAACCCTCGAGCATTGTCAAAATCAAGCATGTGAAACTTCAATTTAGATCACCAAGTCAAATAACACTCTTATGATCTCAAGGACTTTCAAATAAGGCCAAGAATACGGAAAAGGTGGGAAACTTGTAAAGGAGTGTGGTGTATGAATCCGGGAAGAAGGGACAACACAAACTCTTTTCTTTTTACCATTTGAACTTCCACCAACTTAGAGCTTTGCTCTAGACTTTTTGCACATAATTTTTCGACTTTACTTTTGGAGTTATGGACAGCGGTGCACAATAACCGAAGCCTAGGAGATTGGCGTTTCTCAATTTCGAGATGCCTCAAACCCTTGATGCACATACCATAATCCGTTACGAATATCGCTCAATCCGACTTTGGCAAGACACAAACACCCGGCTATGTGAATGGTGCCGAGTTACTCATCGTCATGATTGACTTCCCCAAACCTAGAATTTTCCTACACTTTGAAAACAATTGCTTTCATGGCCCTCCCACATCAAACATGCCAAAATCAACTCTTCCTAAATCCTAGATAGGTAAAGGAGGCAAATATTTTCATTGAGGGGCTAAATGATCAAAGAAAGAAGTAAGAAAATCGAGGTGCCTTAATCATTTCATAAAGAAGTATAAGAACTTATATTGTGATTTCAACCTTTGTTTCTCAATATGATTTAGATAAAACCTTCACATTATGAAACTTGCAAGAAAGGATAAACAACATACTTAATCTCTTCACAATTCATAGTTCAATTTAAGCATACAATTGTCATCAAAAACTCATTCCACAAGTAGTTTTTATCATAGAATTCATCTCTAATCTTAGAAGCACAAAATCTTTTCAAAATTTTCAAATTTTTATGGGTTTTTCAAAGCCTTTTTCATGCAATGCAATAATGAAACACGTGACAATGAAAGGAAACATGCAAGTGTTCATAGTCATGCAAAGCAAAGTGAGTAGAGTTATTACAAACGATAGTCACACCCCACCCCATACTTGAAACATACATTGTCCTCAATGTTCAAAAGAAATAAAGAAAAGAAAGAAAAGAAAAAGGAACTCACTAATGGCGGTGTGGTGGCTCAAACCGGCGATCAATCAACATTATCACTGTGGAGGAGGCGGTGGTGGATATGGAAAGAAATCTGAGCTAAAAGGCCGCCCAAACTGCTGGCGGTAGATGTCCCTCAAGATGCGATCGTGCTCCTGGCTCCGGGTTTCATGAGTCTCTTGTCGGATCTCTAGATCTCCCACTCTTCTGGAAAGACCGGTGGCCCATTCCTGAAGCTGCAAGTACCAATCTGGCGGCTGTCCATACCATGCTGGAGCGTCCTGAGGAGGGGGAGTCGGTGCCACCGGTGCCTGCTCATACCATGGAGGAGCTCCTATCCACGACGGCTGCTCTCCATACCAAGCGGGTGGAGTCGCCATCCAAGTCGGCCTCTCACTTACGCTAGCCCGGCGTGAAGAAGAGGAACCGGAAGGTCTAGAAGGGCGGGGAGAACGTCTAGGTGGCTCCGGAAAATCGGCCGGCTGATCCGGGAATGTACCAAAGGTATGCTCATCACCTCCTACATCATGATCATCACCTCCTCCCATCTCCTCATCATCATCCCCAGCTGGGATATTATCCGGCACATACGGAGGAGCTACAAGTCTATTGGCGTGCATGGCCGCAAAGGTCGCCTTCCAATTATGGCGTCCAGCCATAATGGAGTACTTGGGAAGCTAAGGGATACCTCTAACACCTCTCTCCTCCCATGGCATGGCTGTGGTAGGTGGCGGGGAAAGATAATGCCTCTAGTCATGAGCCCGTTGAGACCCAAAGGTCTCACTGCTATCCTAGTACAAGCGGAGTAATCTATCCCTAGTTGTTTGGCTGTATGAGTCACCATACCACCATAACCAATGTTCCCGGCTTTCTTGTTCTTCAAGTTACTCATGGCGGAGGCAAGGAGGGTGGCACAATCGACGGGTCTACCGTTAAGCATGCAATAAAGGAGGAAGAGCTCATCGGTCTTAATCTTTTGTGGGGTCTCGGTCCTAGGGAAGAGACACTCGGAAAGGACCTTATGAGCTATCTTCAAGGCTAAGTGGTAGATGAGCTTAGCCTTGGTGTCGGCCGGTGGCCAACGATCCTCACTAGCATATATCATGGCAATCTCCTCCCAAAAATTCTTAGGATACACACCACTAGGAAACCTACCATTGAAGCTCTCATGGAACCCAAAGAAGGTTCCAAACTGAACAATGGAGAACTCATAATCTTGCTCCATTAGCCTAAAGGAGACCGTTCGGTTCATATGGCTATGCTCAAAGGAAGTCACAAAATCCCTTGTTATCTCCTCATACGCGTCCTCTCTAATAGCGGAGAAGACGATCAATCCAACTCTATCCAAGAGCCATGTCAAGTCATTCACAACATTGAGCGGCTCAAGCTCCTCAAGGACTAGGTATCGAGGTCCTATGACCGGCCTTTTCTCGATCCTTTCTAAGGCTCCTAGGTAGTCTTCATGGATAGTTGGGATTCTAGGAGGTGGTGGTGATGGTGGTTCACTAGGGGGAGGTTGGGAAGAGGAGGAACTATCATCCTTTCTCTTCTTGTTCCTGCTAGACTTTCTCCTAAACATTTTTCTCAACAACAGTGAAAATTACGGCCTGTTCTTGGTAAACCACGGCCGTGGAACGTACAAAGACCGTGGTTTTGGTATGTTTTTCTCAAATCACAGCACATCAACACCACCCTCAGCAATCACTGTCCTAGACTAATTCCAATTCCAATTCTATTCAGTTCTCCTAAATTCTTGCGAAGAAATAGAACCGAATTGACAAAGTAGAGAAAAGAGAGAAAAACCTAGGGTTTGGATCTTTCAAATCCAAATTCCTTCTCTAGCGTGGATTGTTTGCTCAGTTTGTTGCTTAGATCGTTTAGATGATTGAAAATGCTCCACTTTAGGCTCAAGAACCGATCGAATCGGACTCCGAACGAAGAATCACGGATCTGTGAAGGCTGTCGGCGATTTGGGCATGAAATTGGATTTTTGTGGTGTTTTTGTGAAGGAAAGTGGTTTATATAGTGGCCGTAAAATTTTTAAAAATCACGGTCACTCAGGCCATTCCACGGCCGTGGAAATGTACGGAACCCGTGGTTTTTATGAATTTTGCCAAAATTTGAAGAATTACGGCCACTTGTTACTTCCACGACCGTGGTTTAGGGCGTGGAAGTCTTTGTTGTGTGCCAAAATCCAAGTTTCGTCAATTCCTTCCAACTTTTGCTTCTTTCCTTTGCCCAATCCTTATTCCTACATCCAAAAACATAACATACCGGGAGGTATCGATGGAAAAACAAAGCAAAAACAACTAAACTACTCTAAGAGAGAAAAAAAAAACAAAAACGTAAGTGCAATACCTTGGGTTGCCTCCCAAGAAGCGCTTGTTTTGGGTCCGTAGCTAGACCGTTCCTGTGCTTATTCGAGGACAATCGGAGAAATTTCCTCTACCGGGAGTGCCGGTGAATACTTCTTAAGACGTTGGCCATTCACCTTGAAACTTCCGCTCTTTTCACCCCATACTTCAACCGCGCCATGGGAAAAAACACGTTTGATTAGATAAGGTCCAGTCCAACGAGATTTAAGCTTACCTAGAAAGAGACGAAGTCTCGAATTGAAGAGGAGAACTTGATCTCCTTCTTTGAGATCCTTTGGAATGATATGCTTATCATGCCAATGCTTCGCCCTTTCTTTGTAAATCTTGGCATTTTCATAGGCGTTCAAGCGAAATTCTTCAAGCTCATTAAGGTCAAAAAGGCGCTTCTTGCCCGCTTCCTTCATGCCGAAGTTCAACCACTTCACAACCCAGTACGCCTTGTGTTCTAGCTCAACCGGGAGATGACAAGACTTCCCATACACAAGGTTGTATGGTATTGTACCTATGGGAGTCTTGTATGCAATCCTATATGCCCATAATGCATCATCCAGTTTCAAAGACGAATCCTTCCTCGTCTTTGAGACCGTCTTCTGAAGGATGCCCTTGATCTCTCTATTCGAAATCTCCACTTGTCCACTTGTTTGTGGATGGTAGGGGGTGGCAATCTGTGAGTCACCCCATACTTAGCTAGTAGAGCTTCGAATCGTCGGGCAATGAAGTGTGAACCTCCATCACTAATGATGGTCCGTTGTGTCCCAAACCTTGGGAAAATAGTTCTATTTAAGAACTTAACAACAACCATGGCATCAGTAGTTGGAGAGGCAATAGCTTCAACCCATCTCAAAACATAATCTACAGCTAGAAGTATGTATTAGTTTCCACAAGATGATGGGAAAGGTCCAATGAAGTCTACTCCCCAAACGTCAAATATTTCCACCTCCTGAATGTTGTTGAGGGGCATCTCGTTTCTCCTAGAGATATTTCCTGTTCTTTGACAAGCATCGCAACACGAAACAAAGGTTTGCACATCCTTAAATAAAGTAGGCCAAAAGAATCCAGATTGCAATACCTTAGCGCTAGTTTTATTGGAGCTAGCGTGTCCTCCACAAGGTAGTGAATGACAATGACGAATGACACTTTGCATTTTGTCTTCCGGCACACATCTCCTAATGATTCCGTCGGAACCTCTCTTGAAGAGTAGAGGTTCATTCCAAAAGTATTGTCGGACATCCCTAACGAACTTCTTCTTTTGTGCGTAGGATAATCCGGGAGGTATTTCCTGACAAACCAAGTAATTTACAAAATCAGCAAACCAAGGTTCGTTACCTCTAGATATCTTGTCGATGCACTCCTCTATGATGTGTAAGTGTTCATCCGGAAAGGAGTCATCTATGGGTAGATCGTCGTCTTCAATGTGTGGTAGACGACTCAAATGATCCGCAACAGAATTTTCCGAGCCTTTCTTGTCACGGATCTCTAGATCGAATTCTTGTAGGAGAAGAATCCATCTAATCAGCCTCGGTTTCGCATCCTTCTTGGCAAGTAAATACCAGATCGTAGAATGGTCCGTGTATACAATCACCTTTGCACCTACAAGATAAGAACGAAACTTTTCAAAGTCATATACAATAGCTAAGAGTTCCTTTTCAGTTGTAGCGTAGTTGAGCTGCGCTTCAACTACGCCATGCCAACGAGATTTAAGCTTACCTGGAAAGAGACGAAGTCTCGAATTGAAGAGGAGAACTTGATCTCCTTCTTTGAGATCCTTTGGAATGATATGCTTATCATGCCAACGCTTCGCCCTTTCTTTGTAAATCTTGGCGTTTTTATAGGCGTTCAAGCGGAGTTCTTCAAGCTCATTAAGGTCCAAAAGGCGCTTCTCGCCCGCTTTCTTCATGCCGAAGTTCAACCACTTCACAACCCAGTACGCCTTGTGTTCTAGCTCAACCGGGAGATGACAAGACTTCCCATACACAAGGTTGTATAGTGTTGTACCTATGGGAGTCTTGTATGCAGTCCTATATGCCCATAATGCATCATCCAGTTTCAAAGACCAATCCTTCCTCGTATTTGAGACCGTCTTGTCAAGGATACCCTTGATCTCTCTATTCGAAATCTCCACTTGTCCACTTGTTTGTGGATGGTAGGGGGTTGCAATCTTGTGAGTCACCTGATATCAAATTGTGGCAATCGATTCAAGATATACTATATATATAAGGACAGAGTTGAGAATTGCAAAGGTATACTAAAGCAAGGTTATGTACGGTGAAGTTCCAAAACCCTATATATCTAACCCAAAGAATCTCTCTATAAAGGTTGTTGAGGCTGCAGTATAGAAAGGATCTAAAGGTAAGAATTAATCTCAAATACCCAAGCCCAAACCCAAGGAATCAAAGATAAACTAAAACAGTTAAGGTTGTGAGACTCGAAACCGAAATAGAGGATGTTGAGTCTCACTACTACCTAGGAAAGGCAAGCCAAGGCTAGGTTAAAGCAAATCTTTAACTTTGGATCAAAGCAAAAGCAAAGTTCGTAAACGAGGGAAAATCACGGCTAGATCTTGAGAACCACGGCCGTGGAACTCAAGAACAAACCGTAATTTAGGGTGTCGACGATATTTCTCACACTCTCAGGGTCCAATCAAGTTACGATCGATCTATCATTATTTAAGCCACAACTATCAACCCTTCACCTTAGAATTGCTAAAGGGTTTTAGCCAACAATCATCATTATGATATCAATAATCAAATTAAGAAGAATGAAAGATGAAAACCTCGAAAACTCAATAATAACTCAAAGTCAATCTCGAAATCCAAACACAGAGTACTATGTTTATGAATTCAGAAGAATAGAAATAGGATCCCTCACAAAGATCTAGAGAAGTCACAAAGAACGGGATGTTAATCAATTCTCAAATCAAAAACCTAGAATATCCAAAGTACACAATCTCCGAAATTACGTCCTTCACCAATCTTCAATCCCCAAGGTCAGAATGAAACCCTCAAGCCGTCTCCCAACTCTAAGCGGAACTGTAAGCAAGGTCTAAACAGGGTTAAGCGAGGATCCCGAAAACTCCTTTCTCAAGCCTTTTTATAGGGTGAAATAGAGTTACGAGAAAGCCCAATGACGCGGCTGACGTGGCAAATATGACACGTCACAGGATCACCAAAATCACGGTCATGAACAACTTTCCACGACTGTAATTCAGGGCGTGGAACTAGATTACGGCATAATATGATTTCCACGGCCGTGGTTTAGACCGTGTAACTCTTTGTTATGTTCCAAACTCACTTCCACGATCATGTTGCCAGATCCACGGCCGTAATTTAGAGTGTGGACTTCAAGCTCCTTGTTTTTGCCTTTGTTTCATGACATCCTTCATGCATGCTCCTTTTTTAGCCTCTCCAATTCATCTCCTTGCCATCAAGCATGGCCAAACACTCCTTTTCTCCCTCATTTTGCTCCAATCCAAGCCTTTATTTACCTAAAAACAACACGAAGCTAGTGTAGACAAAGTGGGTGAACTAGCTCACAATTTCTTCAAACTCATATCTAAGAACACTATAAAGAGGGAAAAACAACTAAAACAAGTGCCTAAAATATAGTCAAATTTCATGCGAACAACATCCATTCCTCCTGAAAAGAAGTTTCGTCCCGGAACTTGCAACAACCCGAACAATCACGTAAGAACAATACAAAAAACTGAGCTAAACTCATATATTCCCACTCGGGGCACGTAACTCAAAACGTCACAAAAGCATAAGAAACGCAACAAAGGAAAAACTGAAACGACTACGCTACAGGTGCATCCAGCTTTGCGTAAAACTCCGGATAGTTCTTCTAGATACTATCCTTTGTCTCCCAAGTCTCCTCATCAGCTCCTCACATTGACCACTGAATCTTCATCATCGGTACATCCTTCGAACGCAAGCGTCTTGTACTACGCTCTAGGACAGCCACCGGGTGCTCAACAAACGTATGGTCTGGCACGATTACTAGAGCCTCGTGACTGGCGATGTGCCTCGGGTCCGGTATGTACTCCCGTAACTAACACAATTGGAAGACGGGGTGAACACCCTCGAGTCTCGGTGGCAAAGCAGGTTTGTATCCTTCCTCTCCAACTCGCTCAAGAATCTCAAACGGCCGACATATCTGGGACTCAACTTCCCCTTGATACCGAAACGTCTTACGCCTCGTGTCGGAGATACTCTCAACCAAACCTGAGCCCCAACTCTGAACTCCAAAGGTCTACACCTCTTATCCGCATAAGACTTTTGCCGACTCTATGTTGTTAACATCTGCTCTCGGATCACTACTATTTGAGCCATGTCATCCTATATCTGCTCAGGTGCTACTCCACTGGCACTACTTGGCTCGTCCCAACACAACGGTGTACATTATCTCTGTCCATATAAAGCCTCATAAGAAGCCATCCTAATCGATGTGTGCCAACTGTTGTTATATGAAAACTCCACTAAGGGAAGATAATCTGGTCACACCTGTCCCCAGTCCAACACGCAAGCTCTCAACATGTCCTCTAGAGTCTGGATAGTCCGCTCGGACTGACCATCGGGCTTGAGGATGATAGGCCGTCGTGAACAACAAACTTGTACCTAGGGCGGCATGAACTTGCTGCCAAAACCTCGAGGTGAACCGTCCGTCTCTGTCAGAGACTATAGTCCTATGTACTCCATGAAGTCTCACTATCTGCCTAGTGAACTCGTGTGCCAATCAACTCACCGGCCACTTCTCCTTGATCGGGATGAAACGTGCAGACTTTGTCAGTCGAACTATTATCACCTAGATAGCATCAAAGCCTCGGTTCAGTCTCAAATAGGTGACGAAATCCATAGAGATGTCCTCCCACTTCCACTGAGGGGCGGGGAGTAGGTGTAGCTCGCCTCCTGGTCGATGATGCTTGATCTTGACCTGCTGGCAGGTTGCTATTATGTTAAGATTATGTAGCACAAAAGTCTTAAATTTATAACTCGATATATTTTCCTCACTCCTAGTGAACCCACTGTGTATGGGTCATTTTGTAGCAAGGATAGTATTCCGAGGTTGAACACAAAGACTAAGGTGAAATCGAATCAAATAAATGATTATGGATAGTGCAAATCTAGTCTAAGAAAAGAGAAAGGAATAAAGAAATGAAAATCATAATGTTTTTGGGTTGGTTTTGTGGTGATCAAACAAGATCACAATTGATGCAAGATTGTAAAATAAACTAACAAATCTAGCTAGCAACACAAACAAGCAACACAAACACGAGATATGTGATCAAAGAGAGAAAAGCGGATTCTAGGGGTTAGGAATTCTGGTTATGGCATTGGACTCAAGCTTCAAATCAACCTTGGACTAGCCATGGTAGGTTGGGAAGGAATGTTTCTCAAATGGGATCAATCACCGGGTAGGTCTCATGATCCACTAATCCGCAACTAAGCTCCTATCACCGGGTAAGTCTCTAGGAGCCTAAGGTTGGGAATTCTACACAAACTGGATTGCTATCTAGGGGTCTAACCTCTCCTTACTGGGTATGTCTCGGGAAGGCAAGTCCTAAACATCAATCCTAGCACATTCAGTCCAATAGCGGCTTGTGAGGCTCACTACTACCTATAGTTCATCATCTTTGGTACCTAAGATCAAGAATCACCGGGTAGGTCTCTCCTCTCACTTAGTTTGCTAGCATTAGGTCACCCTAGGCTAGATTAATCTTAACAAACACTAGGATTTCAACAATCTAACATTCTAACATTCAGATTTATCAATACAAGCACAATAGAGAAAATTACGGGTTGATAATCAAAAATCACGGCTGTGGTTAGGCAAGAACAGGCCATGATTCTCAACAGTGGTTAGGTTCGAGCAAGCAAATCATCCAAAGATACATTTAAGTATATTCTATCATAGTACAAGCCATAACCATCATTCCATTACCCTAGAATCACAACTATTTAGCCAACAACAAGCATTTTAACATTCAAACTCAACAAGCAAACATTCATGGCTTCCATAGCAAGAAAATGAAATGAAAGAGAAGAGAAACAAGTAAAAACCAGTAAACCAAGCTGAATATATGTTTAAGAAAGACTTACAACCCTTCAAAAGAAGGTCTAAATCGTTCCTTACAAATCCTTTCAAATGTCTTCAACAAGTTCATTCCAAAAATCCCTCAAAAACTCTAAAAAATCTCAAAACTCTAAGACTAGTGTTGTTCTTCTTCTTCCCCAAATGAGAGTGTTTTCTTCACCTTCCAAGAGTAGCCTCCAATGGAATGATGTCTAATGAGAGAGTGCGGGAGAGGATCTTCTAGCATCAGCCTGCATGACCACTTATATCCTCCATCAAGGGCAAGGGTCGGTTATGGAGATCGTGGGACAGCTGTCACAGCTGTCCAGAGAGAACCACGGCTAAAACCGCGGGCGTGGAAATGGCCTCTGGGCCGTCGTTTTGGTGGTTCAGCTTCCTTTGGATCGTTAAGCCACGAGTTAGTGCAAGGCATGCACCAACAAGGTCCTATGTGTTCTCCTGAGCTTCTAGCTTGCTTCTTAATAAGTCCGGAAGTGTGTCATCACGAGGAATGATCCTCTAATGTATCGATTAAGCTCCAAAAGCTCCCCAAAATACCTACAAAACCGACAAAAGCCCGTGTAGATGTCTATCTCGACAATATACATGAATTAAGCGTAAACGTCATGAACTAATGCCAAACCATGCATGAATAACGGGAAAAACTAACTAAATGAATGCCTAAACTAACGTCGTAAATCGTGTTATCAAAATACGCCATGCTTAAGACTTGCTCGTCCCCGAGCAAGGTCCAACTATAGGCTAAGAGATGACATGATTTATGAATGGAGAAAAACAATCATAAAGTCTTTTTGGAATTGTGCTTCTTAAGATGGATCACCTTCATAGTCATTTTACATGGCATTGGACAAGCAATCATGCATCAAATGAATGAAGGCGTGGAAAGACAATTATACTTAACTTGAAAAGCATGCAAGAAAGGTGAACATGAAGAAGTCAAGATGATCATGAGTATATCCAATTAAGATCACTAAGTCTTACACACATGCAAATAGGTCACAAGGGCTTAGGAAAGAAGAGGCCAAGAAACGTTATGATAAGGTGAGAATTTTTCTAGGTCATGTGATGCTAATCCGGGAAAGGAACTAACTCCACAATTTTATTTTTGATCAACTTTCCCACAAGTGTATATTTTTGTCCATCTTTTCTTTCTTTTCTTTTCTTTTCTTTTTCATTTTCTTTTTCTTTCACTTATTTTTGAGACAATGACATTGGTGTACAAAAGCCGAAACCTTGGTGATTAGCGGACCTCGGGATTTTTCCGAGGTGCCTCACACCGGGCACACATACCAAGGCTCGTTAGGACATTCGGTTTATCCGACTTTGGCAAGACACAAACACCCGATTATGTGAATGGTGCCAAGTTACTCGTCATCAAAACCAAAGTCCCCAAACCTATATTTTTTTCTATACTTTTCACAACAAATTCAGCACTTATTTCACAACATTCATTCATCAACAACTTCACCCCACACTTGTTTTTCACACACTCAACACTAGCAGGCTCCTATTCCCGGATGGGTCAAAAGAGGTCAAATTTTTATATCAAATGAGGTGCTCAAACAACATGATCAAGATGAGAAGTAGAGAAAGATGAATTGCCTTAATCATTCCTAAATAATGTGCAAGAACTAGCATGTAATTTCGACCAACAATCCTCAATCCAATCAAGACAAACATCATGATCACAATTCATACATGGGATTCAAGATAAGTATTTCAAGTCCACATATGCATACATCCATTCAACACACAAGGCCATCCATAGCCAATTCACAAGACAATCTCATCATAAGGGTCATATCCAAATTTAGAAATATGTATGTACAATGCAAAAGCTAATAAAACATGTGACAATATGAAACTATCCTAGACGCAATCATGCAAATGATCATGAAAACCCCACCCCATACTTAGAAACACGTTGTCCCCAATGTGCAAATCAAGCAAAGAAGAGTGGAAGAGAGTCCTCACAATGTAAAAATGGTATTGCTTTGGTATTTTGGTTCACTCATGTGGAGTGATGGTGGATGATCAATCAAAGGTGGTAGAGAGCTCTTGATGTTCATTATGGCGCCGGGACCCACGGTAAGCACCGCTAGCCGTCCAAGCCCCATGTCCGCTCCACCCACGTTTGATGCGGGATGTAATCATCATCCTCATGCCTTGCAAGGCTTCCGTGCTACTTAGACTCTAGCACACAAACACCAAACACACAAACACACCAAAACAAAGACAAAAGCAAAAAGTGAAAACGAAAACAAAAAACGAAAAAGGGAAAGACATGTACCAATGGGTTGCCTCCCATTAAGCGCTTCTTTAAGGTCATTAGCTTGACCAAATTCGGGGGCGTTTCACTCAAGGTGAAGTGGGGCAATCATATCTGATAACACGATTTATAACATAGTTTTAGGTGTACATTTAGATAGAATTCTCGCTCATTCATGCATGATCTAGCATTAGTTCAGGACGTTTTGCAACCAATTCACGTATTTTGTCGAGATAGACGTCTACACGGGCTCGTGTGCGTTTTGTAGGTATTTCGGGAAGTTTAGAGCTAAAACGACGCGTTTAAGGATCGTTCATTTAGATGACACGTCCTCGGACTCATTAGGACACAAGCCAAGGACTAAGAAGGACTCATGGGACCTTGCCAACACAAACCATGCACCAAACCACAGCTCAATGATCCAAGGCAAAGTTTCTGCATAGAATCACGGTTCTTTGAAGAACCACGGCCGTGGAAATGACCGTGGATTTTGCCAGATTCTCGTGACAGCTGTGCCACGACTCTCATGGCCAGCTCATGAGAGATTTGTTATAAAAGTGGTCCTTCATGGATTGTTTGAGGCAGCTGGGTAGTTTGGGAGCAGCTCATCCATTATCCATTTTTCTAACAAATATATTCTCAAAAAAATCAAGAGGTTTTCTAGGAAGGAAAGTGTCAAAGAGAAGGAGAAGAACTCCATTGAAGAGGAGGAGAAGAACACACCATAGGTTTCTTGTATTTCGGATTTCGTTTTCTAGAGATTGTATGAGTCTTTGAACCTTCTTTTGGAAGGGTTGTAAGTGGTTCTAATTCTAATCTTCAGCTTAGTTTTGGATTAAGTTTACTTGTTCATCCCTTTTCTTTCATTATCTTGGAATGGATGTTTTGATTTCATGTTTGTTTGTTTTGAGTTCCATTATGAATGTTGTAGGCTAAATTGATGTGGTTCTAGGGTAAGGAAAGGAAGGTTATGGTTAGAACTATGATAGGATGGACTTAGATTTACCTTTGGATGATTTTTGTTTGTGAACGTAGTTCCTGTTAGAAATCACGGGTAGTTCTTGAAGAACCACGGTCGTGGCTTCTGTAGAACAAACCGTGATTTTCCTAGTTCGACGGACCTTGCCTAAGACCTATGAATTGTTGAAACCCTAAGTGTTTGCTGAGTTTAACCTATTCTAGGGTGACTTAGTGTAGTGGCTAAGAGTTAGGAGAGACTTACCCGGTAATCCTTGCCCTTAGAATCTAAAATAGCAACCCTTAGGTAATGGTGAGCCTAATAAGCCGCCATTGGATTAGATGTGCTAGGATAGTTGATTAGGACTTCCCTTTCCAAGACTTACCCGGTAAGGATAGGTAGATCCCTAATTAACAATCCGGTTTGCGTAGAATTCCTATCTTTAAGATCTTAGAGACTTACCCGGTAATGAGATCTTAGAAGTGGACTAGTTGGATCATGAGACTTACCCGGTAATTGATCCCAAATTAGAAACACTAAATCCCAACATATCATAGTGAGATCCAAAGAATGAATAGATGACTTGAGTTTTATGCCATAACCGAAATTTCCGACCCCTAGAATCCGTCTTCTCTTTCTTTTATCATCATCTTGTTTGGTTTGTTCATTTGTGCAGATTTTTAGTCTAGTTTGATTGTTTACTTCGCATGAATTGTGATCTTTGATTGATCACCAAAAATCCAACCAAAAACAATTGAGGTTTTCATTTCTTTGTTTCCCTCTTTTCTAACCTTAGACCTTCACTAAACTTAATCACAAAACCGAATCAATTTCACCTTAGTCTTTGTGTTCGACCTCGGAATACTATCCATACTACAAACGTCCCGTACACTGCGGGTGCGCTAGAAGTTAGGATAAATATAACGAGTATAAATTTAAGGCTTATTGCGTGCACACTCTTTAGCGTAACAAGTTTTTGGCGCCGTTGTCGGGGACTAGGTCTAGATTGAGTCTATTTTGTGATTGTTTCTAGTGTAGATCTTTCTTGTTGCTTTTGATCTCTCTTTGGTTGGTGTCTTTGCTTTTCAGGACATCTATTACTCTTTAGGTGTATGCGAAGATCTCGTGGAAAGGATTTAGCTCCATTCGATCCCGAACCGGAGAAAACCCTTCGATCTAGATCCAAGAACATCCGAAAAGAGAGAGAGATGGCCGGTAGAAACCTCCAAGCTGAGTTGGATGAAGCCTTAGAGCAAATAAGGCTAAGAGATGAGCTCTTGGAGGAAGAGAGGAGACTTGCCAATGAGAGGCAAGAGGAAACTAGGAGGGAGATTGAGGAGATTAGGCAAGCCCTTGTTCAAGGAGAGCTTAATCGCCGACAACCTCCACCTCCTCCACCACAACCGCAGCCGGCGGCCAATGTTAGGGTTGTTCCCATTGCTATTGAGGAGCCACAAACCCTAGGGAGACGTATGGATCCGGCGCAAAGAGCACACCGACCGGGTGTGAATCTAGGAGATCCCGCAACCCACAACTATGAGCTCCGCCCTCAAGTTCTACAAATGATCCGGCACAATCAATTTGGAGGGACGGAAGGAGAGTCTCCTCACCAACATTTGATGAACTACGAGATTTTGATGGAGACTCTTAGACCACCAAGATTGGAGAGCAACAACCATAAGCTTAGGGCTTTTTCCTTCTCTCTTAAGGATAAAGCCTTGGCTTGGTATCAATCCATTCCACAAGGGCGAGTTGGTACTTGGGAGGAGATGACAACCGAGTTCTTGACCAAGTTCTTCCCACCTTCCAAGACCACCGAATTAAGAGGGAAGATCAATGCCTTCGTGATGAGGGATAGAGAAAGTTTGTTCAAGTCTTGGGAGAGATTCAAGGACCTTCTCCTAGATTGTCCTCACCATGGCATACCAAAAATTGAGCTATTGGAAATCTACTTCAAGGGACTTGATGAAGATAGCCAATTCAAGCTTCAATCCCTCTCCGGTGGGACTTTCATGTAGAAGCATGTAGATGATGCTTGGGAGTTTGTGGAGAAGCAAGCTCTAGTGATTGAGAAGTACTCTCATAGGAAGAGTGAAGGAAGAAAGGCGGGAGCATATGAGGTGAGCGAAGTCACCATGAGCAATTTCAAGCTTGACGCCATCAACAACGAATTGAAAACCTTGAGAGAGTTGTGTACTACAACCTTGAAGAGCCAAGCAACTCCTCAAGTGCTTCCACGAGCTAACTTGTCTTCCAAGGAGGAGGATGTAAATTATATGGGAAGGAGCAACTTCAACAATTACCAAAGCTCAAGAAATTTCAACAACAACCGGCAATTCAACAATTACCGGCCCAACCACAACCATCCCGGATTTTCTTACTCTAACCCGGATGGAGCCTTGAACCCTCCTGCCTCCTCAAGCACAACCCCACCACAAAGAGCTTCACAAGAACCTCCACCCGGTTTTCCTCAACCTTCAAAGGATAGAACCGAAGTCATGTTTGAGCAATTACTAGGAAGGTTGAGTGGACTTGAGAGCACTGTGACTTCAATTTCTAAAGCTCAAAAGGTCTTGGAAGCACAAGTCTTTCAAAACGCGGGTGAAGCACATAGAGATCCGGGGAAGCTTCCCGGAAGAACCGAAGATAACCCAAGAGGCCAAGTGTTGGCTATCACAACAAGGAGTGGGTTAAGTATGAAGGATCCTTTGCCCAAGGACCAAGCTAAAGGAAAGCAAGTAGTGGTAGAAGAGGGAAGAAGGCAAGAAGATGGAGGCAAGAGCAAGGATGTAGAGCCAACTTATGTAGCACCGCCTCCATACAAGCCGCCACTACCATTCCCACAATCGAGCAAGAGCTCGTTTGGACAATCACTTTGGTAAGTTCCTTGAACTAATGTCCAAGTTACATATTAATATTCCGTTCATGGATGCTATCTTAGGAATGCCGGCATATGGGAAATTTTTGAAAGAAATACTCTCCAACAAAAGGAAGTTGGAGGAGTATGGGGAGATAAGGATGACCAAGAGATCCTCGGAATTGATCCAAACCATGAAGGAAGAAATGCCTCCGAAGCTAAGGGATCCGGGTTCCTTTTGCGTCCCAATAGGAGTGGGAGATGTGAAGTACGAGGCCCTTTGTGATCTTGGGGCGAGTGTAAGCATCATACCGCTTGCACTTAGCAACAAGGTCGGGTTAGGAGAGCCAAAGCCGGTCAAGATGACCCTCTATATGGCGGACCGCTCCATCACTCATCCGGTTGGGATTCTAGAGGACATTCCGGTGCAACTAGGAGGATTCTACGTGCCTATTGATTTTGTAGTGTTGGACATTCCGGCGGATTATCCGATTCCTATCATCTTAGGAAGACCTTTCCTAGCTACTTCCGGTTGCCTAGTGGATTGCAAGAACGGGACTCTCTCCTTCAACATAGGGGAAGAGAGCATCAAGTTTAAGCTTTCCACAATGATGAAAGGGCCAACCCTTGATGAAGATATCTTCAACATAGTCGAGCAAGAAGAATCTAGAGAGATTGTGAGCTCGATCTTGATCAAGGATCCTTTGGAAAAGGTTCTCACCTTAAGCATGATGGAGGAGGGTGTTGAAGAGGCCTGCAATGAAGAGATCAAAGCTTTGGAAGCTTTGGAAGAGGAACCAAGAGTTGGATTTGAAAGCCACGAAGAGGTAGTAAACAGCTGCAAGTTCCACGGTCGAGATTTACAAACCACGGCCGTCAAACTTTCTGGACAACTCCGAGAAGCAAGCTTGCAAAGAACCACGGCCGTGGAAGATGAGCAACCCGTGTTTCCAACCGTGGTTTTCCCTGAATCAGCTCTTGATGATGAAGCTTTTAGGAGCCATGGGGAGTCTTCCCTTGCTTTGGATTCATCTCATCCAATCTTATTTGGATCTTCTTCAACCGAAAAAGGTCCTCCCTCACTTGAACTTAAACCCCTTCCCTCTCATTTAAATTATGCATTTCTTGGTGATAATGCTACATATCCGGTGATTATTAATGCATGCTTGAGTGATGATGAACTTACTAAGTTGTTGCATGAACTAAGATTGCATAGGAAGGCCATTGGTTATACTATTGATGATTTGGTTGGCATTAAGCCATCTTTGTGCATGCATAAGATAATGATGGAAGATAACCATAAACCCTCTATTGAACATCAAAGGAGATTGAATCCTATAATGAAAGAGGTGGTCAAAAAGGAAATCATTAAGTTTCTAGATGCGGGAATTATCTACCCTATCTCGGATAGTAAGTGGGTTAGCCCCGTTCATGTAGTGCCTAAAAAGGGTGGAATGACGGTAGTAACTAATGAGAATAATGAACTAATACCGACTAGGACGGTTACGGGATAGAGGATGTGCATTGATTATAGGAAATTAAACATGGCCTCTAGGAAAGATCACTTCCCCCTCCCCTTCATTGACCAAATGCTAGAAAGGTTAGCTCAACACTCTCATTTTTGCTATTTAGATGGGTATAGTGGATTCTTCCAAATCCCTATCCACCCCGATGACCAAGAGAAAACGACTTTTACATGTCCATGGAATACCTTTTCATATAGGAGAATGCCATTTGGGTTGTGTAATGCACCCGCCACCTTTCAAAGGTGTATGATGGCTATCTTTTCAAAATACATAGAAAATATCATGGAAGTGTTCATGGATGATTTCTCTGTTTATGGTTCTTCTTTCGATGATTGCTTGGCTAACTTGTCATTAGTGTTGCAAAGATGTGAGGAGACAAATCTTGTCTTAAATTGGGAAAAATGCCACTTCATGGTAAGTGAAGGGATTGTGTTAGGACATTTGGTGTCTAACCGCGACATTGAGGTTGATAGGTCTAAGATTGAAACGATAGAGAAGTTGCCACCACCTACCTCGGTGAAGGGGGTAAGGAGTTTCTTAGGGCATGCCGGTTTTTACCGGAGGTTCATTCAAGACTTCTCTACAATTTCTAAGCCTCTCACTAACCTACTAATGAAAGATGTTGATTTTGTCTTTTCCAAGGATTGTCTCGAAGCTTTTTGTAGGTTGAAGAACGCCTTGATCTCCACACCTATCATGCAACCTCCGGATTGGAGTCTACCATTTGAGATCATGTGCGATGCAAGTGATGTGGCCGTTGGGGCCGTTTTAGGGCAAAGGAAAGAAGGGCGCACTCATGCTATTTACTATGCTAGCAAGACGCTAGATGATGCCCAACTCAACTATGCAACCACCGAGAAGGAGTTGTTGGCGGTGGTGTATGCATTTGAGAAATTCCGCTCATACCTTGTTGGAGCGAAGGTCATAGTTTATACGGATCATGCGGCGATCCGTTATCTACTTACAAAGAAGGACGCCAAACCAAGGTTGATTCGGTGGATCCTTCTTCTTCAAGAGTTTGATTTGGAGATACGAGATAAGAAGGGATCCGAGAACTCCGTGGCGGATCACCTTAGTAGACTCCCACCATTGGAGCTTGGGAAAGACAACATCCCGATAGATGATTCATTCCGGGATGAACAATTGCAAATGGTGGAGGAATGCTTGTTCCAAGTGGCTAGAGGAAGTGAGCCATGGTACGCTGACATTGTGAACTACTTAGTGTGTGAGGAAGTGCCTCCCGGACTTACATATGCACGAAGGAAGAAGTTCTTCAACGATGTAAGGCATTACTATTGGAGTGAGCCACTTCTATTCAAGAGAGGCCCGGATGGGGTGCTTAGAAGATGCATACCGGAGGATGAAGTGGAGAGTGTGATCCGGCATTGCCACTCCTTACCATGCGGAGGCCATGCTAGCTCACACAAGACGTGTGCAAAGGTATTGCAATCCGGTTTTTATTGGCCTAACTTGTTTAGAGATGTGCAAGGTTTTGTAGCGGCATGTGATGCTTGCCAAAGGACGGGCAACATCTCAAGGAGGAATGAAATGCCCTTGAATAACATCCAAGAAGTTGAGATTTTTGATGTGTGGGGTGTAGACTTCATGGGACCATTCCCTTCTTCATGTGGCAATCTCTACATCCTATTGGCGGTGGACTATGTGTCAAGATGGGTAGAGGCGATCGCCTCTCCTACGAATGATGCCAAGGTGGTAGTGCGGTTCTTCAACCGGGTGATCTTCCCTAGGTTTGGAACACCAAGGGTAATCATTAGTGATGGAGGGAAGCACTTCACAAATAGGAACTTTGGAGCACTTTTGGCCAAGTATGGGGTGACTCATAAGGTGGCAACACCCTACCATCCCCAAACTAGTGGTCAAGTCGAGATCTCCAACCGAGAGATCAAAGCCATCCTCGAGAAGACGGTGTCTAGGACAAGGAAGGATTGGGCTATGAAGCTCGATGACGCACTATGGGCGTATAGAACCGCCTTCAAGACGCCAATTGGAACCACCCCCTACAAGTTGGTCTATGGCAAGTCTTGCCATCTTCCGGTAGAAATGGAGCATAGAGCTTATTGGGCCATTAAGTGGCTAAATTTTGACCTCAAGGAAGCGGGAGAAAAGAGGTTGCTTGACATCAATGCCCTTGAGGAGCTCCGGTTGGAAGCTTATGAGAATGCCCGGATCTACAAGGAAAGAACCAAAAGGTGGCATGACAAGAGGATCGTTTCAAAGGAGTTGAGTGAAGGAGATCTTGTCCTCCTCTTCAACTCAAGGCTAAGGCTCTTTCCCGGAAAGCTCAAATCAAGATGGACCGGGCCATATATAGTGAAGAAGATCTTTCCCCATGGAGCTATTGAAATAGGAGGGGAGCATTGTGGAAATTTCAAGGTGAATGGGCATCGCTTGAAGAAGTATATTCCGGGAGCCCCGGTAGACATGATTGCCCCGCTTCACCTCGAATAGACGCTCCCGAGTTTGGTCAAGCTAATGACCTTAAAGAAGCGCTTGGTGGGAGGCAACCCATTGGTAACATTTTTCCCTTTTCATTTTTGCTTAGATTTTTCTGTTTTTGTGTGCTTTGTGTGTGTTTTGTCTACCTTCGTGTGTGTGCTAGAGCATTAGTGGCATTGGAAGCCTCTCTTGGAAATGAAAATGATGATGATGACACCCTCACCAATTATGGGTGGAGCGGACGCGGAACTTGGACGGCTAGTGGTGCCTAGCATGGGTTCCGAAGCTTTGAAGGATGCTTAGAGCTCTCTACCATGGTTGAAAGGATCATCCAACATCAATTCACTTGAGAATTCCCAAATACCATAGCAAACAATTTTACATTGTGAGAACCTTCTTTCACTCTCTCTACTTCATTTACACATTGGGGACAATGTGTTTCTAAGTATGGGGTGGGGTTTGCATGATCCTTTGCATGATGAGCATCTAGGATAGGTTAATATTTGCACATGTCTTGCATTGTACATACACATTCCAAAAATTCCAAAAAATCAGAAAATTTAAAAATTTTTGTGCTTTCTAGGCTTGGATATGACCCTAATGATGAAACTTGTCTTGTGATTGGCTATGGATGGCCTTATGTGTTAAATTGATAAATGCATATGTAGACTTGAACTACTTCTCTTAAATTATATGAATGACTTGTGATCATGATGATTGCCTAGAATGGATTGAGTATTGAAAGTCGAAATTACATGATAGTTCTTGCATACCATTTAGGAATGAATGAGACATTTCATCTTTCTCTACTTCTCATCTTAATCATGACTGCTTGAGCACCTCAATTGATATAAAATCGACCTCCTTTAAACCCATCCGGGAATAGGAGCATGCTAGTGTGTTGAAATGTGCAAAAAGCAAGTGCGGGGTGAAGATGTAATGAAAAGAATGTCGTGAATAAAATGCTGAAATTATTGTGGAAGTGTAGCCAAAACATAGGTTTGGGGGCGTTGGTTTAAATAACGAGTAACTCGGTACACTTCACATAATCGGGTGTTGGTGCCTTGCCAAAGTCAAATGAACCAATAGCCCTAACGAGCTTTGGTATGTGTGCCCGGTGTGGATGCACCTCGAAAACTAAGAAAAAGCCCGAGGACGGCTAATCACCAAGGTTTCGGCTTTTGTACACCAATGCCATTGTCTCAAAAATAAGCTAAAAAAAAAGAAAAGAAAGCAAGATAGGGAAAAATATACACTTGGGGGAAGTTGATCGAGGACAAGGATGTGGAGTTAGTTCCATTCCCGGATTAGCATCACATAACCTAGAGAATCCCCCGCCCAATTGCAACGTTTCTTGGCCTTTTATGTCACAAGCCCTTATGACCTACTTGCATGTTTGTAAGACTTAGTAATCTAGATTGGATAGACTCTTGATCTTCTTGACCTCTTCATCTTCACATTTCATGCATGCTTTTGAGTTAAGTACAATTGTCTTTCCATGCCCTTATTGTTTGATACATAATTGCTTATCCAATTGCCATTTATCATGACTATGAAGGTGATCCAATAGTAGAAGCACAAACCCAAAAAGATTTTTACCATTTTTCTGCATACATAAATCATGTCATCTTCTAGTCTATATGTGAGAATTTGCTCGGGGACGAGCAAACCTTAAGTATGGGGTATTTTGATAACACGATTTATAACATAGTTTTAGGTGTACATTTAGATTGGATTCTCGCTCATTCATGCATGATCTAGCATTAGTTCAGGACGTTTTGCAACCAATTCGCGTATTTTGTCGAGATAGACGTCTACACGGGCTCGTGTGCGTTTTGTAGGTATTTCGGGAAGTTTAGAGCTAAAACGACGCGTAAGGATCGTTCATTTAGATGACACGTCCTCGGACTCATTAGGACACAAGCTAAGGACTAAGAAGGACTCATGGGACCTTGCCAACACAAACCATGCACCAAACCACAGCTCAATGATCCAAGGCAAAGTTTCTGCATAGAATCACGGTTCTCTGAAGAACCACGGCCGTGGAAATGACCGTGGATTTTGCCAGATTCTCGTGACAGCTGTGCCATGACTCTCATGGCCAGCTCATGAGAGATTTGTTATAAAAGTGGTCCTTCATAGATTGTTTGAGGCAGCTGGGTAGTTTGGAAGCAGCTCATCCATTATCCATTTTTCTAACAAATATATTCTCAAAAAAATCAAGAGGTTTTCTAGGAAGGAAAGTGTCAAAGAGAAGGAGAAGAACTCCATTGAAGAGGAGGAGAAGAACACACCATAGGTTTCTTGTATTTCGGATTTCGTTTTCTAGAGATTGTATGAGTCTTTGAACCTTCTTTTGGAAGGGTTGTAAGTGGTTCTAATTCTAATCTTCAGCTTAGTTTTGGATTAAGTTTACTTGTTCATCCCTTTTCTTTCATTATCTTGCAATGGATGTTTTGATTTCATGTTTGTTTGTTTTGAGTTCCATTATGAATGTTGTAGGCTAAATTGATGTGGTTCTAGGGTAAGGAAAGGAAGGTTATGGTTAGAACTATGATAGGATGGACTTAGATTTACCTTTGGATGATTTTTGTTTGTGAACGTAGTTCCTGTTAGAAATCACGGGTAGTTCTTGAAGAACCACGGTCGTGGCTTCTGTAGAACAAACCGTGATTTTCCTAGTTCGACGGACCTTGCCTAAGACCTATGAATTGTTGAAACCCTAAGTGTTTGCTGAGTTTAACCTATTCTAGGGTGACTTAGTGTAGTGGCTAAGAGTTAGGAGAGACTTACCCGGTAATCCTTGCCCTTAGAATCTAAAATAGCAACCCTTAGGTAATGGTGAGCCTAATAAGCCGCCATTGGATTAGATGTGCTAGGATAGTTGATTAGGACTTCCCTTTCCAAGACTTACCCGGTAAGGATAGGTAGATCCCTAATTAACAATCCGGTTTGCGTAGAATTCCTATCTTTAAGATCTTAGAGACTTACCCGGTAATGAGATCTTAGAAGTGGACTAGTTGGATCATGAGACTTACCCGGTAATTGATCCCAAATTAGAAACACTAAATCCCAACATATCATAGTGAGATCCAAAGAATGAATAGATGACTTGAGTTTTATGCCATAACCGAAATTTCCGACCCCTAGAATCCGTCTTCTCTTTCTTTGATCATCATCTTGTTTGGTTTGTTCATTTGTGCAGATTTTTAGTCTAGTTTGATTGTTTACTTCGCATGAATTGTGATCTTTGATTGATCACCAAAAATCCAACCAAAAACAATTGAGGTTTTCATTTCTTTGTTTCCCTCTTTTCTAACCTTAGACCTTCACTAAACTTAATCACAAAACCGAATCAATTTCACCTTAGTCTTTGTGTTCGACCTCGGAATACTATCCATACTACAAACGTCCCGTACACTGCGGGTGCGCTAGAAGTTAGGATAAATATAACGAGTATAAATTTAAGGCTTATTGCGTGCACACTCTTTAGCGTAACAATATCCACCGGAGCTCACGGGATATACTTCTTCAAACGGTGCCCATTAACCTTAAAATCTCCACAATGCTCCCCACCTATCTCAACCGCTCCATGGGGAAAGACCTTCTTCACCACATAAGGACCCGTCCATCTTGACTTTAGCTTTCCGGGGAAGAGCCGCAACCTTAAGTTGAAGAGAAGGACTAAGTCACCTTCACTCAACTTCTTTGGGATGAGACGTTTGTCATGCCAACGCTTGGTTCTTTCCTTGTAAATCCGGGCGTTTTCATAGGCATCCAACAGGATCTCCTCAAGAGCATTAATGTCTAGCAACCTCTTCTCACCGGCTTCCTTGAGGTCAAAATTCAGCCACCTTATGGCCCAAAATGCCCTATGTTCCATCTTTACCGGAAGGTGGCAAGACTTGCCATAAAATAGCTTGTAGGGAGTGGTGGCAATCGGTGTCTTGAAGGCGGTTCTGTAAGCCCACAAAGCATCATCAAGCTTCATAGCCCAATCCTTTCTCGTCCTAGAAACTATCTTCTCAAGAATTCCCTTTATCTCCCGGTTGGAGATCTCTACTTGGCCACTAGTTTGGGGATGGTAAGGTGTTGCCACCTTATGAGTCACCCCATACTTAGCCAAAAGTGTCCCAAAGTTCCTATTGGTGAAATGCTTCCCTCCATCACTTATGATCACTCTTGGTGCCTAATCTAACATCAAAAATACCCTATACTTAAGGTTTGCTCGTCCCCGAGCAAGTCCCCAACTATAGACTAAGAGATGACATGATTTATGCATGGAGAAAAACAACAAAATCTTTTTGGAGTTGTGCTTCTAGTATTGGATCACCTTCATAGTCATGTTTCATGGCAATGGACAAGCAATCATGTGTCAAATAAATGAAAGCATGGAAAGACAATTATACTTAACTCGAAAGCATGCATGGAATGTAAAGATGAAAAAGTCAAGATGATCATGAGTATATCCAATCTAGATCACTAAATCTTACACACATGCAAATAGGTCACAAGGGCTTGTGAAATAAAAGGCCAAGAAATGTTGTGATTAGGTGGGAATTTTTCTAGGTTATGTGATGCTAATCCGGGAATGGAACTAACTTCACAACTTCACATTTTTATCAACTTCCCACAAGTGTATATTTTCTCCATCTTTTCTTTCTTTTCTTTTCTTTTTCTTTCACTTATTTTTGAGACAATGGCATTGGTGTACAAAAGTCGAAACCTTGGTGATTAGCCGTCCTCGGGCTTTTATTTATTTTTCGAGGTGCATCCACACCGGGCACACATACCAAATCTCGTTAGGACTATTGGTTTATTTGACTTTGACGAGGCACAAACACCCGATTATGTGAATGGTGCCGAGTTACTCGTCATTTAAACCAACATCCCCAAACCTATATTTTTGTCTACACTTTACAACAATTTCAGCACTTCATTCACAACATTCTTTCATCAACAACTTCACCCCACACTTGCTTTTCACACACTCAACACACTAGCATGCTCCTATTCCCGGATGGGTCAAAAGAGGTCAAATTTATATCAATTAATGTGCTCAAACAACATGATCAAGATGAGAAGTAAAGAAAGATGAATTGCCTTAATCATTCCTAGATGATGTGCAAGAACTAGCATGTAATTTCGACTTTCAATCCTCAATCCAATCAAGGCAAAAATCATGATCACAATCCATACATAGGATTCAAGATAAGTACTTCAAGTCCACATATGCATTCATCAATTCAACGCATAAGGCCATCCATAGCCAATTCACAAGACAATCTCATCATGAGGGTCATTCCCAAGCTTTGAAGCACTAAAATTTTTTAAATTTTCTGATTTTTTTTTGAAATTTTCGAAGTATGTACAATGTAAGACATAATGAAACATGTGATAATATTAAACTATCCTAGATGCTAATCATGCAAAAGATCATGCAAACCCCACCCCATACTTAGAAACACATTGTCCCCAATGTGTAAATGAAGTAAAGAAGAGTGAAAGAGGGTTCTCACAATGTAAAAATGGTTTGCTTTGGTATTGGGGATTACTCAAATGGAGTGATGTCGGATGATCCTATCAACGATGGTAGAGAGCTCAAAGTGTTCGTTATGGCGTCGGGATCCGCACTAGGCACTACTAGCCATCCAAGTCCCGCGTCCGCTCCACCCACAATTGATGAGGGACTCATCATCATCATCCACATGCCATGCAAGGCTTCCATGCTACCAAGACTCTAGCACATACACAAAGCACACCAAACACACAAAAATAGAAAAACCAAAACAAAAACAAAGACAAAAAGGGAAAAATGTCTACCAATGGGTTGCCTCCCATCAAGCGCTGCTTTAAGGTCATTAGCTTGACCAAACTTGGGTGCGTCTCACTCAAGGTGAAGTGGGGAAATCACATCCACCGGAGCTTCCGGGATATACTTCTTCAACCGGTGCCCATTCACCTTAAAATTTCCGTAATGCTCCCCTCCTATCTCAACCGCTCCATGGGGAAAGATCTTCTTCACCACATAGGGACCCGTTGTTCGCTCCAAACGGTGTGTGCAAGCTTTAAATTTATAACCCTAGACTTAAGCTTAAAACAAGGATGCGAACCCGCAGTGTACGGGTCAATCGTAGTAAAAGCAAGAAAATTCCAGGGGTCGATCACAGGGACTCGGTGAAACAGAGTCAATACGGTGTGCTAATGTTAATACTAACCACAAGAGCGATTTAACACAATCAAAGATGAATAAGATGTCAAATAAAGCAAACATGCAATTCTAGGGATTAAGGCATCTAGTTGTGGTTCCAACTCAAGATCTGTAGATAAGCGGACAAAGCTGAGATTTTTGCGTGGGGAAGGTGTTTCTAAAGTGGAGTAGATCACCGGGTAAGTCTCACTACACACTAATCCCAAACCGTAACTCCTATTACCGGGTAAGTCTCAAGGAATTAAGATAAAGAACTATAACCTCAAACTAACACATCATCTAAGGGAATAGAATCAACCTTTACCGGGTAAGTCTCAGGCTAACTCACAAAGATGGGATGGAAGCACACTCAAACCCCAATAAAGGATAAACCTTTATTACCTACACTTATGATCGTTGGTACACAAACTAAGGAATTACCGGGTAAGTCTCATCCTAAGCTTGCATTGAACCAGGAAGGTGTAATAAGAATAGGATTTGGCAAACTCTAACACTTAACTCTCAGTTATGGATCAGATAAGTCACCTCGGTCAGCCAGTTTCCACCTCGGCCGAAATGTTCATCGACTGAACGAGATGCTTAGGGTTAAGGTTAAAGACTCGAACTTTCAGGATCCTACTGGAATCTAAGATTATTCTATCATTGTTTTTCCCACAAGCTTCAGCCAATCACCCTAGAATCACACAAGGGAATTAGCCACTCATCATCATTATGAAAGTATTATTTGTAAGGGAAGAAGGTGAATATTTGAACAAAGAAGAATTTAATGAAAAGACTTCAATAACTGAATCAAATATCACAACAAAGTGTTCCTTGGATAACAATCCAAAAAGACAAGACAACTATTGAGGGAATTGAAGACAATCTTACAAAACCCTTCAAAAAGCTATAAAAGCTATGGACTTCTTTCTTCCTTCAACCTTCAAAAAGGTTCTTCGAAGACTCCCAAATTGGAGTAGGCTGTTGCTGCTGCGTGTGTAAACCCTGATCGACGGTATAGCGTGATGTTGGAATTGTGGAAATCCAACCCTTTTTATAGGAAAATAAACCTCCAAAGATAATAAATCTTAAGAAGATATTATCCCATAAATATAGGTAAAATATATATTCTGCATATCTCCTTCCTTCTAGAAGCCAAGCCCAAAAAATATAAGATCACTTTCCAAATTTAAAAGATCTCTTCCAAGAATAAAATATTCTCGCCGCGTCCTAGGTGTTCGCCTCGGTCGAGTCGGCGTCTCTGGATCACCTCGGTCGAGGTGAATCTGTAGTCAACCGAGGTGAATCTCAACTGGATGTGAAATCTCTCAAAACTGGTCCAAAGTAAATCTTTAATTCATGGCTGTGCTTCCTGGATGTAGCTCCAAATGACTCATGACTCCTTTTTGATGCAAAACGTACCATATTACCTGCAATTACAACGAAACTAGGTGTAGACCTCGATTCTCACAAAGGTAGATGAAATGGTAGTAAAATCACATAATGTATATACAAACATGCAGATTATGAAAGATAAAACGTCCAAACAAACCCCAAAATATAGACTATAATTCATGCTATCAAAATACCCCATACTTAGCCCTTGCTTGTCCCCAAGCAAGTTCCTTATATAGAAGACAAGATAGAATGGATTATAAGTCAATAAAATCAATGAAAAAGCTTTTCAAAAACATCTTATGGTGTGCAACTATCATAGATCACTCTAAGAGAATACTTCCTGGAATTTAAAAACTCAATATGCTTAAAACATTTTATAAATATAGGAAAGTTGTTCATTTTTGCACAAAATCATAGAATGCATAATAAATCATAATCATCAAAATTAATCATGTATAATCCGATTTAGACCGCTAAGTCTATCAACAAGCTCAAGGTCTCAAGGGCTTCCCAAAAGAAAAGGTTAAGAAACGTGTAGGGTAGGGATGTATGTAAGGTAATGTGGTGCTAAAATCCGGGAAAAGGATGAACTTCACTTTCACTTTGACTTGCAACATCTTCCACCAATAAGCTTTGCTTATTTCACACTTTTTCTCTTTTTTTTTTTACTTTTTGGGATGCATGGATAGAGGTGCACAATAACCGAAGCCTAGGAAATCTGCAATCATCAATTTCTTGAGATGCATCAAACCCTTGATGCACATACCATGACCCGTTAGGAATATCGCTCAATCCGACTTTGGCAAGACACAAACACCCGGCTATGTGAATGGTGCCGAGTTACTCATCTTCATGATTGACTTCCCCAAACCTATAATTGCTTTCTAAGACTTTCACTTCCAGCTCACTTCTCAACTTTAACTTGCTTTCACCACTTGCTTGCTTCCTATTTCCCGGATAGGTAAAGGGAGGCAAAATGTATATGAGAGGTTAAGCATGATCAAGAAGAAGAAGAGGAAAAGAGTGAATTGCCTCGATCTTTCCAAGAAGAGAGTGAGAGAACTTATCCTGCGGTGTCAACCTTCAAATCCAACATAATTTGGATAAAAACAAAGTATTAAACATGCCAATAATTTCAAACAAAGCATTTAGCAACTTAAACATATTATAAAACCTTTCAAACACATAAAGAATTTAAAACCAGTAGGTAGACAAAATCTTCACTGAGGTCATATCCAGATAAGTAGTACAAAAATCGTTTTCGAAAACTCTCAGTTAACCCACCTCGGTCGAGGTGTTCTTGGTTCAACCGAGGTGAAACGCCTCGTTCGGCCAGAACTGCCCCGGTCGAGGTCAAAAAAAAAATTTTTTTTTTTTTTTTTAAAAACCAGTTTTCTTTCAGTTTCGACGTTTTTCTCAATCAAATAACCTGTAAGTATGCATGCAATCTCAGATAAACATATAAATGCAGAAGTGAAGCATAAATATAGATATCCGGTCAATAAAATACATCAAAAGTGTCGAATACATCAAAGGTAGCCACATAGTCAAATAACAAACACCCCATACTTGAGACACACTGTCCCAGTGGGTATAATAAAAGTCTAAAACAGGAGAACTCACCGGATAAGAGCCGAACTGCATAAAAAATAAAGAAACCCTGCAGCTCCTCAGTAGTCCTGATCCGGCGGTGGTGGTGGTATGTAGGGGAACTGAGTCGGATCATAGGGATGGCCCATGATACGCTCAAACTGTAGCTGAGCCATCATGTGCTGATGATGCTGCCGCTCCTGCATCTCGCGGATATCCAGCGAAAGTGCAGCATATGAGTCGATAACCTGATCCGTCAGGTCATCGATCCGTCGGTGTGCGGCTCTGTCCCTCACTCCACGCCTCCTACGTCCAGCAGGTCTGACTGGAGACATCGCGGCTGGCGCCGGCTCAGTGTCCTCCTCATCATCTAAATCAATAATAGGTGGCGCGCTCGTCCCAGCTGTATCTGTACCTGTGTCCATCGGGACGCCACCTCCTCTCTCATCCACTGTCTCATCATCGTCGTCATCCTCATCCTCAGCCTCCTCCGCAGCTGCAGCAGGGGCAGCTGCTGCCTCTCTGTGGTCCTCTATCAGTGTATCCCAAGCAGTCTGCCAGAAATGCGGATCAAAGACTGTGAACTGTGCAGACCAGCGGATGCCCTGAGGTGCAGTCCGCTCCCAAGGCATGGCGACGTATGGAGTGGTCAAACCACGGGGAACTAGAATCCTCCGTGTGATCATCTCCTGCAATCCCAGCGGCTTCGGAGCCGCCGCCAACGTGCAAACGCTGAGGTCCATCCCGTGGTAAGTAGCGATGTGGGTGACTAGACCTCCACAGCAAATATCTCCCTTCGCCTTGGCCTTGATCCTATGCAGATCCTCTGCTAGGAGCAAGCCAAAGTCTGGGAAGCCTCCTGTAACCATGCAATAGAGGCTGAAGAGCTCACCCTGTCTGATCTTCTGGGGCGTCTCCGTACGCGCCAGAAGTGTCTCACTGAAGATCCTGTGGGCAAGTCTGAAGGCTGGGTGAAAGATGACCTTCTCCCTGGAATCTCCAGGGCGCCATCTGTCTGCGTGTGTAGTAATGTGGGCTATCTGTCCCCAGAACTCCCTAGCTACGGATCGGGAGGGGAAGTCTACAGCAGTGGGGTCAGGAAAGCCAAAGATCTCTCTCCAAATCTCTAAAGGAACTATGATGTTCCGGCTCATCAACCGGTACTTCACAGACCGCTCTGTGGGAAGGTAGGAGAAGGAGCTAACAAACTCGAGTGTCGGCTCTAAGTAGGCTGGGGCTCGGATCTCAGTGAACTGATCTAGCCCCACTGTAGCAATCATCCTCCTAAGGTCAGCATCTAACCCTAGGCAGTCAAAAGCTGACACATCCAGAAATCGTGGTGCGATGACTGGACGGCCAGCTATCCTCTCATAGTCTACCCGGCATCTCTCGTGGATGGCCGGGCGGTAGGGACGGGATGCGGAAGGAGAAGGGGAAGGGGAGGATCTATCTCTAAGAGCTAAACGGCGATCTGAACTCATCTTCAAAACACACTGTCAGACTACCTCGGTCGACTGACAAATACCAAGAATCACCTCGACCGAGGTGCAGAACGACTGGACCGAGGCGAAGGCAGTGCGATTTCAACTCTCTGATTTTCAGTTCTTTTCCCCCAAAAATCACTACTGATGCTTCCTAAGGGGTACTTAAAGGTTTCCTCAACAGAATCAAGGGCAACCAAAGCCCAAATTGCAGAAAACGAGTGAGTTAGGGTTTTTGAACGTTTTTACCTCGTTTCGGTCGAAACGCTCAAATTTCTTGCAGATCTGCAGTTGCAATCGGATCCTCTACTCTTTAATCGCGGTTTGGAAGCAGAATTCTTCGAAAACGAGCGAGAAACGAAGGAGGCGAGGTGGATCTGTCGCCGCGGTCGAGGAGGGTAAATAAAAAGTGAAAAGTAAAATTTTTCCCTATTTATACCGTTCCTGGATCTGCTGTCACCTCGGTCGAGATGGTCTCGACTGGCCCGAGGTGGTATGGACCGAGGTGGTTCTGCAGAAACCCTAGTCGCCTCGGTTGCTTCAAGAATCAACTCGGTCGAAGTGCTCTGACAGTGACCGAGGTGCTTCTGTCTTCTCAGAATCTCGAACTTCTGTCCTTCCAGATGTGCTCCTTCCTGTTGTCTGTCCAGAACGCCAAAAACAAAGCAAAGCAAAGCAAAAACAAAAACTATCTAAACTAGACTAGAAAACGGGAAAGAAGAGCAATACCTTGGGTTGCCTCCCAAGAAGCGCTTGATTTAAGGTCGCTAGCTGGACCATGATGCGTCTCAAACGAGGTAGGAGGTTCCCTCACCCCATACTTCACCTCCATCGTGGGGTGAAGTAAGTAGATCCATCAAACGCTCCAAGACGTGTAAGTGCTCGTCGGGGAATGAATCGTCTATGGGTGGGCTATCCGTCTCGCGGGAGGATTCCGGTAGCCGGCTGAGGTGGTCCGCAACTGAATTCTCGGATCCCTTCTTATCGCGGATCTCTAGGTCAAACTCTTGAAGCAAGAGAATCCATCGAATAAGGCGCGGTTTTGCATCTTTCTTAGCCAACAAGTAACGAATGGCTGCATGGTCGGTGTAGACAATGACTTTCGCCCCTACTAGATAGGAACGAAACTTCTCGAAAGCATATACAACCGCCAATAACTCTTTCTCGGTGGTAGCGTAGTTGCGTTGTGCTTCATCTAGCGTCTTGCTAGCATAATAAATGGCGGTGGTCCGTCCATCTTTCTTCTGTCCAAGCACCGCTCCTACGGCTACATCACTAGCGTCACACATGACCTCAAAGGGTAAGGTCCAATCAGGAGGCTGGATAATGGGAGCGGAGATCAACGCTTCCTTAAGCCTGTGAAAAGCATCAAGACACTCCTGCGAAAACTCAAAAACAACATCTTTATTCAAGAGGTTAGTTAGAGGTTTAGAAATCTTAGAGAAGTCCTTGATGAATCTCCTGTAAAAACCTGCATGCCCGAGAAAACTCCTCACACCTTTAACAGAACAAGGAGGAGGGAGTTTCTCAATAGTCTCGATCTTAGCTCGATCGACCTCAATACCTCGATTGGAAACGAGGTGTCCTAGCACAATGCCTTCATTAACCATAAAATGACACTTCTCCCAATTCAAAACAAGGTTAGTGTCTTCACATCTTTTAAGCACTAGAGAAAGGTTAGATAGGCAATCATCAAAAGAGGAACCATATACAGAAAAATCATCCATGAATACCTCCATGATCTCCTCTATGTACTCGGAAAAGATAGCCATCATGCATCGTTGGAAGGTAGCGGGTGCATTGCACAATCCGAATGGCATCCTCCGATAGGCAAACGTCCCCCAAGGACAAGTGAAAGTGGTCTTCT
This sequence comes from Fagopyrum homotropicum, assembly GCA_033239125.1. Lineage (NCBI taxonomy): Eukaryota > Viridiplantae > Streptophyta > Magnoliopsida > Caryophyllales > Polygonaceae > Fagopyrum > Fagopyrum homotropicum. Next base: position 56,367,781 of record BSWB01000002.1, on the reverse strand, counting down.
CCTGATCATCCGGATGGATAGGAATTTGGAAGAATCCACTATAGCCGTCCAAGTAGCAGAAGTGTGAATGCTGGGCTAGCCGTTCGAGCATTTGATCGATGAAGGGGAGCGGAAAATGATCCTTCCGAGTCGCCGTGTTCAGCTTCCTATAGTCGATGCAAACTCTCCAGCCCGTAACGGTCCTTGTTGGGATCAACTCGTTGTTCTTATTTGTCACAACGGTCATCCCTCCTTTCTTCGGAACGACATGCACCGGGCTAACCCACTTGCTGTCCGAGATAGGATAAATAATACCTGCATCCAACAACTTAAGAACTTCCTTCTTCACAACCTCTTTCATGATCGGATTTAACCGTCTTTGAGGTTCCCGTGAAGTCTTATGATTATCCTCCATTAGAATTCTATGCATGCAGAAAGAAGGTTTAATGCCAATAAGATCATCCGTGGTGTAACCTATGGCTTTTCGATGCTTTCTCAGGACATGCATTAACTTAGATAATTCAGAATCGGAGAGGGAAGCACTAGCAATAACGGGATAAGTAGAATCCGGCCCAAGAAAGATATACCTCAAGTGACTAGGGAGTTGTTTAAGCTCCACAACTGGGGGTGCTTTCTGAGAGGGATCTGTGCTTCCTCTTTCCAGTGGAGTGGTGTCAGAAACTGGACTAAATGCAGTCTCAGTTAGAGTCATCTCGCTGTCGACCTCGGTCGAGGCGCAGAGACGTTGACCGAGGTGTTCTTCGGTCGCCTCGCTCAGTCCAGAAAATGCCTCGGTCGAGATACTTCTACTGGAACCGAGACTGGAGATCTTCGTCTCCTGGACTAGCTTCTCAGTTTTAGCTCCTGGATCTTCTTCCAGTGCCTTCAAGCTCCGTATATCTGCATCACAAGAAGCATCTATACCTTCCTCCATTAAACTGAAGCTAATAACTCTTTCGAGTGGATCGTTAATAAGGATAGAGCTCACCAATTCCCTTGATTCTTCTTCATCGTAGATGTTGAAGATATCATCAGTTAGTTGCTCCCCTTTCATGGCTGCAAGTAGTGCGAACTCCACCTCATCGCCACCAACGTTGAATTTCAACTTGGCATTCTTGCAATCCACATTGCAACCCGAAGTTGCTAGAAATGGCCTCCCGAGAATGATAGGAACAGGATAATCTGCGGGAATGTCAAGTACGACAAAATCTATAGGTAGATAGAAGTTACCTAACTTGACCGGAACGTCCTCCAAAATGCCCACGGGATGGGTAATGGAGCGATCCGCCATGTAAAGTCGAATCTTGACCGGCTTGGGCTCTCCAAGACCGATCTTAGTGCATAGCTCCAGCGGGATGATGCTCACGCTGGCTCCTAGATCACAAAGGGCTTCACAAGTGACATCCCCGACTTGAATGGGAATGCAAAATGAGCCGGGATCTCTCAACTTAGGTGGCATCTTTTCCTTCATGATCTTGATAAGCTCCGAAGATTTAGATGTCATCCTAACTTCACCAACATCCTCCAGCTTCCTCTTCCTTGATAAGATTTCTTTTAGGAACTTCCCATAGGCGGGCATACCTAGAATAGCATCAAGGAAAGGAATATTAATATGTAGCTTATTCATCAAGTCAAGAAACTTACCAAAGTGCTTGTCTAGATGTGTTCTGGCTCTGGACTGAGGGAATGGAAGTGGTGGTTTATATGCAGGAGGCGGAACATAAGTTTCTGTCGTTCCTCCTGCTTTCTGTTGCGCCGCCTCGGTTGGCATCTCGGTCGAGGTGTTCTTCGACTGGGTCTGGACCGAGGTGGTCTGCATCGAGCGAGGTACTGGATTTGCAGTTTTGAGTCCACTCCTCGTCGTTATGGCCATGCACTGGCCCTTAGGGTTAGTTTCCTTCTTTGCTGGAAGCTTCCCTGGATCTCTTGGCGCTTCATTCGCCCTATTAGCAAGTTGTTGTTCGAAGGACTTTTGGGCCCTCGAAAATGAAGTCATAGAATTCTCCATAGCACTAAGCTTGATTAAGATTGCCTCCAGGACTGCGTCCTTCTTTTCCGGCTGAGACGAACTTGATCCTTGCCCTTGGCTTTTCAATGGAGTAGAAGAAGAAGAAGGAGAAGAGAGGAAAGGGTTAGAGGAATCATTAGAGTTGGAGTTTGAGTGATTGTTACCGTGATTTTGGTTATTCGCCCTCCAATTGTTGCTATTGGATCCTCTATTGTTGTTGTTGTAGTTATTGTTTCGGGGTCCGTTGTTGTTGTTACGGTACCCGTTATTGTTGTTGTTGTTGTTCCTTTGCCCTTGCTCTTCCTTCTTAGTTTGAGCTATCAAGAGCTCCTTCAATTGCTTCACGTCGTTCTTCAAGGACGTGAGCTGGTTGTTGTTGGGTTGAGTCTCTTGAAAGTTGACTCTTTTAACTCCACCCTCAGCTCCTTGGTGGGTGTACTTCTCCATGTGCAAGGCTTGCTTCTCAATGAAGTCCCAAGCCTCGTCAACCGCCATGTCCATGAAGGTACCGGCGGAGAGTAGTTGGAGATTGAACTGGGTGCTTCCATCCAGCCCTTTGAAGTAGATCTCCAACAACTCAATCTTTGGAATCCCATGATGTGGGCAATCCAAAAGGATATCCTTGAACCGCTCCCAAGATTTGGACAAGCTCTCCTTGTCCTTCATGATGAAAGCATTGATCTTCCCTCTCATTTCAGCAGTCTTTGAGGGAGGAAAGAATTTGGTCAAGAATTCTGTAGTCATCTCCTCCCATGTGCTAATTTTTCCTGGAGGAAGAGATTGATACCAAGTAAGAGCTCTATCTTTCAAAGAAAAGTAAAAAGGTCTTAGCTTGTAGTTGTTGTTCTCAATTCTGGACGGTCGCAAGGTTTCCATCAAGATCTCATAGTTTTGAAGATGTTGATGCGGCGACTCCTTCTCTAGTCCTCCGAATTGGCAATGGCGAATCATGGCTAGAACTTGCGGTCGAAGTTCGTAGTCATGATCTGCTGGATCTCCTAGGTTCACCCCTGGACGCCTCAGCTGTTGATTAGGGTCCATCCTTTGACCTAGGGTTTGTGGGATTCCTGCAAGAAGAACATCTCGGACTGGCATCCGAGGTGGAAATACCTCGGCCGGGGCGTCAGGTACTGGAATTTGCCTCGGTCGAGGATCAACTACTGGATCCTCCCTCGGTCGAAGTAGAATCTGGTCCCGAATGGCTGCAATCTCAGCTTCGATTGCTGCAGTCCTGGCATGATTCTCTTCTTTCTCTTGCCTTAGCTCTTCTTTACTGAGACGTAGCAGCTCCTGCGTCTCTCTCAATTGGGCCGCAAGATCGCGATCGTCTTGTTGGGCCATCTTCGCTTCTCTTAAGCGTCGCTTGTATGTCTTTTCTGGTTCGGGATCGTAAGGAACGATTTCCTTCCCAGTGCGGGTTCTTCGCATATACCTAAGAAAGAACCTGCAAAAGTCACTCAAGTAGAGTGGTTAGATAAAACGGGGCAAATGCCCCAAGAGCAAACCGTACCGGCTCGGTCTAGACCAAGTCCCCGGCAACGGCGCCAAAAACTTGTTCGCTCCAAATGGTGTGTGCAAGCTTTAAATTTATAACCCTAGACTTAAGCTTAAAACAAGGATGCGAACCCGCAGTGTACGGGTCAATCGTAGTAAAAGCAAGAAAATTCCAGGGGTCGATCACAGGGACTCGGTGAAACAGAGTCAATACGGTGTGCTAATGTTAATACTAACCACAAGAGCGATTTAACACAATCAAAGATGAATAAGATGTCAAATAAAGCAAACATGCAATTCTAGGGATTAAGGCATCTAGTTGTGGTTCCAACTCAAGATCTGTAGATAAGCGGACAAAGCTGAGATTTTTGCGTGGGGAAGGTGTTTCTAAAGTGGAGTAGATCACCGGGTAAGTCTCACTACACACTAATCCCAAACCGTAACTCCTATTACCGGGTAAGTCTCAAGGAATTAAGATAAAGAACTATAACCTCAAACTAACACATCATCTAAGGGAAGAGAATCAACCTTTACCGGGTAAGTCTCAGGCTAACTCACAAAGATGGGATGGAAGCACACTCAAACCCCAATAAAGGATAAACCTTTATTACCTACACTTATGATCGTTGGTACACAAACTAAGGAATTACCGGGTAAGTCTCATCCTAAGCGTGCATTGAACCAGGAAGGTGTAATAAGAATAGGATTTGGCAAACTCTAACACTTAACTCTCAGTTATGGATCAGATAAGTCACCTCGGTCAGCCAGTTTCCACCTCGGCCGAAATGTTCATCGACTGAACGAGATGCTTAGGGTTAAGGTTAAAGACTCGAACTTTCAGGATCCTACTGGAATCTAAGATTATTCTATCATTGTTTTTCCCACAACCTTCAGCCAGTCACCCTAGAATCACACAAGGGAATTAGCCACTCATCATCATTATGAAAGTATTATTTGTAAGGGAAGAAGGTGAATATTTGAACAAAGAAGAATTTAATGAAAAGACTTCAATAACTGAATCAAATATCACAACAAAGTGTTCCTTGGATAACAATCCAAAAAGACAAGACAACTATTGAGGGAATTGAAGACAATCTTACAAAACCCTTCAAAAAGCTATAAAAGCTATGGACTTCTTTCTTCCTTCAACCTTCAAAAAGGTTCTTTGAAGACTCCCAAATTGGAGTAGGCTGCGGCTGCTGCGTGTGTAAACCCTGATCGACGGTATAGCGTGATGTTGGAATTGTGGAAATCCAACCCTTTTTATAGGAAAATAAACCTCCAAAGATAATAAATCTTAAGAAGATATTATCCCATAAATATAGGTAAAATATATATTCTGCATATCTCCTTCCTTCTAGAAGCCAAGCCCAAAAAATATAAGATCACTTTCCAAATTTAAAAGATCTCTTCCAAGAATAAAATATTCTCGCCGCGTCCTAGGTGTTCGCCTCGGTCGAGTCGGCGTCTCTGGATCACCTCGGTCGAGGTGAATCTGTAGTCAACCGAGGTGAATCTCAACTGGATGTGAAATCTCTCAAAACTGGTCCAAAGTAAATCTTTAATTCATGGCTGTGCTTCCTGGATGTAGCTCCAAATGACTCATGACTCCTTTTTGATGCAAAACGTACCATATTACCTGCAATTACAACGAAACTAGGTGTAGACCTCGATTCTCGCAAAGGTAGATGAAATGGTAGTAAAATCACATAATGTATATACAAACATGCAGATTATGAAAGATAAAACGTCCAAACAAACCCCAAAATATAGACTATAATTCATGCTATCACCCGTCCATCTTGACTTAAGCTTTCCGGGGAAGAGCCGCAGCCTTGAGTTGAAGAGAAGGACAAGGTCGCCTTCACTCAACACCTTTGGGATAAGACGCTTGTCATGCCAACGTTTGGTCCTTTCTTTGTAGATCCGGGCGTTTTGATAGGCATCCAACCGGATCTCCTCAAGAGCGTTCATATCAAGCAATCTCTTCTCTCCGGCCTCCTTGAGGTCAAAATTCAGCCACCTAATGGCCCAATATGCTCTATGCTCCATCTCCACCGGAAGGTGGCAAGACTTGCCATAGACTAGCTTGTAGGGAGTGGTGCCAATTGGTGTCTTGAAAGCGGTTCTATATGACCACAAGGCATCATCGAGCTTCATAGCCCAATCCTTTCTCGTCCTAGAAACCGTCTTCTCAAGGATTCCCTTTATCTCCCGATTGGAGATCTCCACTTGGCCACTAGTTTGGGGATGGTAAGGTGTTGCCACCTTATAAGTCACCCCATACTTAGCCAAAAGTGTCCCGAAGTTCCTATTGGTGAAGTGCTTCCCTCCATCACATATGATCACCCTTGGTGTCCCAAACCTAGGAAAGATCACTCGGTTGAAGAATCGCACCACAACCTTGACATCATTTGTGGGAGAGGCGATTGCCTCCACCCATCTCGAAACATAGTCTACCGCCAATAGGATGTAGAGGTTGCCACAAGAAGAGGGGAATGGTCCCATGAAGTCCACACCCCACACATCGAATATCTCCACCTCTTGTATGTTGTTCAAGGGCATCTCATTCCTCCTTGAGATGTTGCCCGTCCTTTGGCAAGCATCACATGCTACCACAAAATTCTGCACATCCTTGAACAAACTTGGCCAATAAAACCCGGATTGCAACACCTTTGCACAAGTCTTGTGTGAGCTAGCATGGCCTCCACATGGCAAGGAATGACAATGGCGGATCACACTCTCCACGTTATCCTCCGGTATGCATCTCCTAAAGACTTCATCCGGGCCTTTCTTGAACAAAAGTGGTTCACTCCAAAAGTAATACCTCACATCCTTGAAGAACTTCTTCCTTTGGGCATAGGATAAACCGGGTGGTACCTCCTCACAAACGAGATAGTTTACTATGTCGGCATACCATGACTCATTACCCCTCGACACTTGAAACAAGCACTCCTCCACCATTTGCAATTGCTCATCCCGGAATGATTCATCAATCGGGATATCATCTCTCTCAAGCTCCAATGATGGGAGTCTACTAAGGTGATCCGCCACTGAATTTTCGGATCCTTTCTTATCCCGGATTTCCAAGTCAAACTTTTGAAGAAGAAGGATCCATCGAATCAACTGAGGCTTGACATCCTTCTTTCTAAGGAGATAACGGATCGCAGCATGATCCGTATACACAATGACCTTCGCTCCAACAAGATACGAGCGGAACTTCTCAAATGCATACACAACCGCTAGCAACTCCTTCTCGGTAGTAGCATAATTGAGTTGGGCATCATCTAGCGTCTTGCTAGCATAATAGATGGCATGTGTAAGCCCATCTTTTCTTTGCCCCAAAACAGCCCCAACAGCTACATCACTCGTGTCGCACATGATCTCAAACGGTAAACTCCAATCCGGAGTTTGCATGATAGGTGCGGAGATCAAAGCATTCTTCAACCTACAAAAAGCCTCAAGGCAATCCTAGGAGAAAACAAACTCAACATCTTTCATTAGTAGGTTAGTAAGAGGCTTAGAAATCTTAGAGAAATCTTTAATGAATCTCCGGTAAAAACCGGCATGCCCTAGAAAACTCCTTACCCCCTTCACCGAGGTAGGTGGTGGTAACTTCTCTATGGTTTCTATCTTGGCCCTATCAACCTCAATGCCACGGTTGGACACCAAGTGTCCCAACACAATACCTTCACTTACCATGAAGTGGCATTTTTCCCAATTTAAGACAAGGTTTGTCTCCTCACATCTCTTAAGCACTAAAGACAAGTTAGCTAAGCAATCATCAAAAGAAGACCCGTAAACAGAAAAGTCATCCATAAACACTTCCATGATATTTTCAATATACTCACAAAAGATAGCCATCATACACCTTTGAAAGGTGGCGGGTGCATTACACAACCCAAATGGCTTTCTCCTATATGCAAATGTACCCCAAGGACATGTAAATGTGGTTTTCTCTTGATCATCGGGGTGAATAGGGATTTGGAAGAATCCACTATAGCCATCTAAGTAACAAAAATGGGAATGTTGAGCTAATCTCTCTAGTATTTGGTCAATGAAAGGAAGAGGGAAGTGATCTTTCCTAGAGGCCACATTTAGTTTCCTATAGTCTATACACATCCTCCATCCCGTAACCGTTCTAGTTGGGATTAGTTCATTATTCTCATTGGTTACTACGGTCATCCCACCCTTCTTAGGAACCACATGCACGGGACTAACCCACTTACTATCCGAAATCGGGAAAATGATTCCTGCAACTAGCAATTTAAGAATTTCTTTCTTGACTACTTCTTTCATGATAAGGTTTAGTCTTCTTTGAGGTTCAATTGAAGGTTTATGATTATCTTCCATTAAGATCTTATGCATGAACAAAGAAGGTTTAATGCCAACTAAATCATCAATTGTATAACCAATAGCCTTCCTACGCAATCTCAACTCATGCAACAATCTACTCAATTCATCATCATTCAAGCATGCATTAACAATAACCGGATATGTAGAATCTTCACCAAGAAAAGCATACTTAAGATGAGAGGGGAGGGGTTTGAGTTCAAGTTTAGGAGGACCTTTATCGAGTGGAGACGCTCCATACAAAGTTGGTTGAGATGAATCCAAAGCCATGGAAGACTCCCCAAAGCTCCTTGAAGCTTGATCAACAACCAATGCAGTTTCTGGAGAAACCACGGGAAACATTACGGGCTCTGGCACAACCACGGCCGTGGAACTTGCAAAGTTATCACTTCGGAGCACTCCAGTAGGTTCCACGGGTAAAACCACGGGCGTGGTTCTTCCCCCCAGGCCGTGATTTCTATAGGAATTCAGCACACCTTCATGTGCTTCAAATTCAGCTCTTGTCTCCTTTTCCAATGCTTCCAAAGCCTTGATTTCTTCATTGCAAGCCTCCTCAACTCCTTCCTCTATCAAACTTAAGCTTAAAACCTTCTCCAAGGGGTCCTTGATCAATATCGAGCTCACAACTTCTCTAGACTCCTCTTGCTCGACAATGTTGAACACATTTCACCAAGGGCTGGCCCCTTCATCATTGTGGATAGTTTGAACTTAATATTCTCTTCTCCAATGTTGAAGGAGAGAATTCCATTTTTACAATCCACCAAGCATCCGGAAGTGGCTAAGAAAGGTCTCCCCAAGATGATAGGAACTAGATAGTCCGCCGGGATGTCCAAAATAACGAAGTCTATGGGCACATAGAACTTTCCTAGTTGCACCGGTATGTCTTCCAATATTCCAACCGGGTAAGTGATCGAACGGTCCGCCATGAATGGATCATCTTGACCGGCTTTGGCTCTCCTAGCGCAACCTTGTTACAAAGTGCAAGCGGTATGATGCTTACACTTGCCCCAAGATCACATAGGGCTTCATACTTCACTTCTCCCACTCCAATTGTCAAACAAAAAGAACCCGGATCTCTTAGCTTAGGAGGCATCTCCTCCTTCATGGTTTGGATCAATTCCGAGGACCTCTTCGTCATCCTCACTTCTCCATACTCCTCCAACTTCCTCTTGTTGGAGAGTATTTTTTTCAAAAACTTACCATATGCCGGCATTCCTAGAATAGCATCCATGAACGGAATGTTAATATGCAATTTAGATATAAGTTCAAGAAATTTACCGAAGTGTTTGTCCAAGCGAGCTCTTGCTCGTGATTGTGGGAACGGTAGTGGTGGCTTGTATGGAGGTGGTGCCACATATGTTGGCTCATCATCCTTGCTCTTGCGTCCATCTTCTTGTAATGTCTCTTCCTCTATCACCACTTGCTTCCCTTTATCATTTCCCTTAGGCAAGGGATCCTTCATACTCAACCCGCTCCTTGTTGTGATGGCTAACACTTGGCCTCTCGGGTTGTCTTCGGTTCTTCCGGGAAGTTTTCCCGGATCTCTATGAGCTTCACCCGCCTCTTGGAACACTTGTGCTTCCAACACCTTTTGGGCCTTAGAAATGGAAGTCACCGTGCTCTCAAGACCACTCAATCTTCCAAGCAATTGCTCAAACATCATCTCGGTTCTATCCTTTGGAGGTTGAGTAAATCCGGGTGGAGGTTCTTGTGAAGCCTTTGGTGGTGGAGCTGCACTTGTGGAAGCGGGAGGGTTCAAGGCTCCATCCGGGTTAGAATAGGAAAACCCGGGATGATTGTGGTTAGGCCAGTAATTGTTGAATGGCCGGTTGTTGTTGAAATTCCTTGGGCCTTGATAGTTGTTGTAGTTGCCCCTTCCCATGTAGTTCACATCTTCCTCCTTGGAAGACAAGTTTGCTTGCACTTGCACTTGAGGGGTTGTTTGATTCTTCAAAGTTGTAGCACACAACTCCCTCAGAGATTTCAGCTCATTGTTGATTGCATCAAGCTTGAAGTTACTCATGGTGACTTCACTCACCTCATATGCTCCCGCTTTCCTCCCATCACTCTTCCTATGGGAGTACTTCTCAATCACCAAAGCTTGTTTCTCTACAAATTCCCAAGCTTCATCCACATTCTTTTCCATGAAAGTCCCACCGGAAAGAGATTGAAGCTTGAATTGGCTATCTTCATCAAGTCCCTTGAAGTAGATCTCCAATAGCTCAATTTTCGATATACCATGGTGTGGACAATCTAGGAGAAGGTCTTTGAATCTCTCCCAAGACTTGAATAAGCTCTCTCTATCCTTCATCACGAAGGCATTGATCTTCCCTCTTAGCTCGGTAGTCTTGGAAGGTGGAAGAACTTTGTCAAAAACTCGGTTGTCATCTCCTCCCAAGTACTCACTTGCCCTTGTGCAATAGATTGATACCAAGCCAAGGCTTTATCCTTAAGAGAGAAGGAAAAAGCCCTAAGCTTATGGTTGTTGCTCTCCAATCTTGGCGGTCTAAGAGTCTCCATCAAGATCTCATAGTTCATCAAGTGTTGATGAGGAGACTCTCCTTCCATCCCTCCAAATTGATTATGCCGGATCATTTGTAGAACTTGAGGGCGGAGCTCGTAATCATGGGCTGCAGGATCTCCTAAGTTCACACCCGGACGGTGTGCTCTTTGTGCCGGATCCATACGTTGCCCCAACGTTTGTGGCTCTTCCATAGCAATGGGCACAACCCTAATATCAACCGCCGGCTGCGGTTGTATCACCGGTGGTGGAGGAGGTGGAGGTTGTTGACGATTAAGCTCTCCTTGCACAAGGGCTTGCCTAATCTCATCAATCTCCCTCCTAGTTGCCTCTTGCCTCTCATTGGCAAGTCTCCTTTCTTCCTCCAAGAGCTCATCTCTTAGCCTAATTTGCTCTAAAGCTTCATTCAATTCAGCTTGGAGGTTTCTTCCGGCCTACACTATAAATAATCACAAACAATGACTCAATCTAGACCTAGTCCCCGGCAACGGTGCCAAAAACTTGTTACACTAAGAACGTGACACGCAAAAGTCCTAAATTTATAACTCGAATTAATTTTCCTAACTCCTAGCGAACCCGCAGTGTACGGGACGTTACGTAGTAGGGGTAGTATTCCGAGGTCGAACACAAAGACTGAGGTGAAATTGAATCGATTAGTGACTAAAGATAGTGTTGATCTAGGCTAAGAAAAGAGAAAGAAACAAAGAAATGAAAATCTCAATATTTTTGGGTTTGGTTTTGTGATGTGATCAATCAAGAATCACAACGATACAAGAATGCGAAACAAACTAACAATCTATCAAATCAACACAAACAAGCAAGACAACACACGAGATATGAGATCAAAGAGAGAAAAACGGATTCTAGGGGTTGGAAATTCCGGTTATGGCATAAGACTCAAGCTTCTAATCAACCTTGGATAAACTATAGTATGTTGGGAAGGAATGTTTCTCAAGTGGGGTCAATTACCGGGTAGGTCTCATGATCCACTAATCCCGCTCCTAAGGTCCTATCACCGGGTAAGTCTCTAGGAGCCTAAGGTAGGGATATCTACACAAACCGGATGATTAGCTAGGGATCTAACCTCTCCTTACCGGGTAAGTCTCGGGAAGGCAAGTCCTAAACACCTATCCTAGCACACTCAGTCCAATAGCGGCTTGTGAGGCTGACTACTACCTAGAGTTCGTCATCTTCGGTATCTAAGAGCAAGAATCACCGGGTAGGTCTCTTCTAACACTTAGTTGCTAACACTAGGTCACCCTAGGATAGATTTAGCTCAACAAACACTAGGATTTCAACAATCTAACATTCTAGCACTTAGATTCATCAAATCAAACGAGTTAGTCAGAATCACGGGTTGTTCATCCCTTTCCACGGCCTTGGAGTGGCAAGAACGAACCATGGTTTCCAACAGTAGCTCGGTTCAAGCAAACAAATCAACCAAAGGTACATCTAAGTCCGCTCTATCATAGTCCAAGCCATAACCATCATTTCCTTACCCTAGAATCACATCTATCTAGCCAACAACATGCATTTCAATAATCAAACTCAACAAGCATACATTCATGGCTTCCATAGCAAGTAAATGAAGTGAAATAGAGATGAACAAGTAGAACAAAGAAAATCAAGCTGAATGTATGATAAGAAGGACTTACAACCCTTCAAAAGAAGGTTCAATCTCGTTCCTCACAAAACCGAGCAAATCGTCTTCACAAAACTCACTCAAAATTACTCAAAACTATGAAAAACTCAGAATGGTGTGTTGTTCTCTTCCTCTTCAATGGACCCTTTTCTTCTCCTCCAAGTGAAGCTCTAATCTAATCTTCCAATGAGAGAATATGTGTTGTTGAGAGTGTGGGAGAGAATGGAGTGATGGGGTCTGTCATAACAACATGCAGGACCACCTTATATCCTCAACAAATTGCAAGAGTCGGCCATGAAGATCGTGGGACAGCTGTCACAGCTGTCTGGAGAAAACCACGGCCCATTTCCACGCCCGTGGAAGTCCCAATGGCCGTGGTTTTGGTGCCTCAGCTTGTTTTGGATCATTAAGCCACGATTTGGTGCATGGCATGCACCAACAAGGTCCCATGTGTCCTCCTTAGCTCCTAACTTGCTTCCCAATGAGTCCGAGGTGTGTCATCTCGAGGAATGATCCTCAAATGTATCCATTAAGCTCCTAAATCTCCCAAACTACCTACAAAGCATGCAAAAGTCCGTGTAGACGTCTATCTCGACAAAATACATGAATTGAGTGCAAACGTCATGAACTAGTGCTAAACCACGCATGAATGAGCGGGAAAACTATCTAAGTGAGTGCCTAATCTAACATCATAAATCATGTTATCATGGATGAATTCTCCGTAAAAAGGTGCGCGTCATGCTTAGTCTTCTGATAAGTGGTAAACATCCCGTTGTCAGAACAGATGTGGCGGGTAACACTAGTGTCATAGCACCACTCCATCGGATTGCTCTCAACCATGTTCACTTCAGACGTCACAGCAACCATTTCAACCACCGCCAAATCGTCTTCCGCTACTTGGGCTTGAGCTTTGCCCTTGCCTTTGCGTGGTTCACCCTTACTCCGACATTTGTCGGACTTGTGACCCATTTTTCTATAGGTGTCACCCTTGCCGGCGAACTTTTTCTTTGTCGGTTGCTTGTTGGGGACCTTGTATTGAAACTTCTGTTTCTTGTCCTTTGGTTCGGTCAGATGAGTTGTCTTTGACTTTTCCCTTCAGAGTTTTTGCGGTTGCTTGATTTAATTCATAACTTGACCATGAAGTCTTCCATAGTCATGCCCTTTGTCTTGTGAAGGAGGTAACTTTTGAAGTCCTTCCAAGACGGGGGTAGTTTCTTGATAAATATTGCGACCTAGAATGGCTCACAGATTTTCATGCCTTCAGCAATGATGTCGTGGACTAGAAGTTGTAGCTTCTCAGCTTGCTCCATGACAGGTTTGTGATCTACCATTTTGAAGTCCATGAACTGCTGAACAATGAACTTCTTATGGCCGGCCTCCTTTGATTTGTACTTCTTGTCTAGAGCAACCCAGAGTTCCCTAGGAGTACTAGTCAATATGTACACTTGGTACAATGGGTCTGACAGACGGCTCAGAATCCACCCTTTGCAGATGTAATCACCGTTCAGAGCAGCTTGGAGAGGCACCCTTGGATTTGTGGGTATATCCTTGATCACATACTGTCCAGTTTGATCATCGTCAAGAAGAATAACATCTTTTGTTGCCAGGTTTTGAAGTTAGTTCCATCGAACTTTTCTGGCAGCAATACTGCGCTCAAAGAGCTTGTCATTGGAATTGGTTGAGGGACAAGTTCTTGACCAGACTGTACACCACTTTGAAGTTGATTAGTCCCGGTCGTTGGGTTTGGCAGGTTAACCGGTGGTAGACCACTCGCAAATTGGATATGGAGCGTCACCTCACCGGTTCCTCCATTCGCAACATTAGCCAGGATCCTTAGGATACTTCCATCGTTGGAAGTGTTCGGACCCTTGGTAGTTTTGTTTGTGTTATCAGTCATTTCTATTACACGGAAACAACCACGGTCATTATTTCAATTTTTGGTTCAGAAATCGAAACTCAAAAACCGAGTACAATTTCTTTGATTTAAGTCCGTACAAGAACAAACTTGTTTTAGATTATTAAATTGAATGCAGGTTTAAAAACGAAACGTTTTTTTGCTGTGAAATTCAATTTTGAAAATCGAATTTGGAATTTAGTTCTTGTTTGACTATTCCGGCGCCTTATCTACAACACTGAATAGTTGGTTAGTGCACAACAGCTTAACAAAATAAAATATTTTGTTTTTAGAATTAAGACTACAGGGACATGTAAACAGTTAGTTAAACTGTTAACATAACAATATTTAAGAGTCAGAATTTGTACCAACTTGAGTGCGTACTTGGAGCAGAGATGAGTCGGAATCTCTTTTCTTAATTCTAAAAACACCCTGTATTACGGCGGTTACCGGTGTTTAATAATCCCATAGTACAACATCTATTCGAATCCGGCCTTTGTAATATTACTGGAAGCCTACGAACCAGTAGTGCGTTGCACTCTCGAGATAAGTGAGCTCGGAAGCTTAAGAGAGGAGGAAGAGAGAATTGTTGGTGTAATTGAAATGAGGAGCAAGAACTCTCTATTTATAGGAGTTGAGGGGGAGTTGGTTACGGATTGGGCCTTGAACTTCGGAGCCCATTGAATGACCCAAAACGGAAGGCAATTCTCATCCACAAAAAATGCCCCGTTTTTAGGAGGCAAAACGGTCCACAACTACTGCACCATTTTCGGAGTCAACAAGCTGCCCAACAAGGCCAACCCAAATTATAATTAGGTCCACCAGTCTCATCTCGTCACAACTCAGCACGAGCACGACTTGACGCGGCTCGACGCGCGTGTGGTGGTTTGCCTACGCCGTTCGCCATTGAAAATGGGTAACGACCCAAAAGCTTCATGCCTTAGTGCATACTTGCCCTATATATCCCATTGTTTCTCCCTCCATCTAATCCATGTGGGAAGCTCCCATTTTGGATTATTTTTCCCAAGTTATTGCCTATCATGCAACCAACTCCGGGCCTCTATTTCTCATTCAAACGGAACTCAAATTTAACGTATGAATAAACAACGAGCAAGAGAACACGGAGACGAAGTCAAAGCTCCCACTTTCCGGTGTTGACAATGGCCGGAGCCCACCGGAAATGTGCCCGAAAAAGTGCCCGGCGCACCCATGTGTTAAAATATGTTTTATTCATAGTCTTTATTTAATTTAGTTCCAATAAAAGTGTCTACACAATGAACTTTGCTTTGTAAGAGGCTTGTGTTAAAATACTTCAAAAGAAAAGAAACTATGCAGATATATAGAAACTTGTGCTGATAAATAACTCTAGTTTTTGTTCATTTAAAACCTGCATAGGTCATAGAAGCCAAGTCAAAAGAAAGCTATTACAACGATATTGAAGTTAAAGTCTTTTATGAAACAAAATATGTTCTAATTGACGTGATTACCTCCTTTAACCAGTCTGTAATTGACCCTAGTTCTAAAATCTTCACTTTTGAATTATTCACATATGAAGAACCACACTAGAATTTGTCACCGTATATTAGGGTATTTGACAGATCCATGATAGCTGCACACATCCGGTACTGCATCGAGCAACAACTAACAAATTTTCAGTTGTGATTATGTTTCTCATGTAGGCGCCTCGCAACTTTTTTGGCATATGTGAATTTCCACTACGGTCGATGAAATAATCAAGTGATCTTTAGTCCTGCAGTAGCTCCTTATAATTGAGATTCATAAGAACAAATAAGAAATCAAGAACTATTGTAATTAAGGTGACAAATTTTCAACAGTTATCATATTATTGGCAAGGAGCAAGTCAACCAAATAAAATAAGAACAGACTGAGAATACCGAGTAGGACAGGAAAGCCGGAGGCTCAAATATTAGTGAGATTAAATTTAAAAAGAAGAATGAAAGAAAGAAAATTGTATCTTGAAGAGGAAGAAGAAAATTGGGGAAGACCAAGAGAAGAATAGCAACTTGCTTAGATTTGTAAATTGAAACAATTTTGTTATCCAACTCCATAAAAAATCTGTACATCCACCGTCCCAAAAAGAAGTTTAGTAGCGGAAAGCCGGAAACCAAACCTTGATAAAAGATAAAGAGTTAGCAATACAATCATAAGAATGAAGCGATGAAAGGGAAACAATCACCTAACACGTTCAATTCAACAAATCGAAACCCTAATCTGAACCAAGAATAATATATATATATATATATATATATATATATATATATATATATATATATATATATATGCATATATTAATATTATCCGTATTTATATCATTATATGATTATCAAGAATATTTTACGGAAGTGATTTATATATCGTAAATTATATTTTTAAGATATACCCCAAATTAATTCACGAGTATATATTTTTGTTTATATTATGGGCTAATTAGGTAAGTAAGCCTTTTTGGATTTTTGTTTGAGTAACTAGGCTTTTTTTTATTTTTTGTTAGGTAAATATACCCCAAATTAATTTATTACCATCCAACTCTTCAACATTAGGTTTTCTTCTTTATCCTCTCTAGCTTCTCGCTTCTGCCTTTTCTCCCATCAAAGAGCTACTACATCAACCCCTTCTTTCACTCGTCCCTTCTTTCTTTTTCGATGGCCGGTAAGGGGCCGGAGTTGGTGGCTGGCCAACAACAGACGGAGAAGGAGGCTTATTGGGCAGCGTCGGAGGTGCTAGAGGAGGTGGCTTAGTCACCGGCGTCGTCGGTGGCAGAGGAGGAGGATTAGTCATCGGATTCGGTGGGGTTGTGACTAGGGTCGTCGTCGGAGCTGGTGGCGATCTGGATCTAGATCCAGATCTAGATCTAGTTAGTTGCTGATGCAACACAAGAATTCCATGTCCACATAGACACTAGGAGTGATGTTTTGTGGATTAGTTGCACCAGTTGCGCCGGTTGCCACACCACGAGCGGACTACAAGTAAACTAGTCCTACTTTTCTTTACATATTGCCTGTAATCTTCACCACTGGGAGTGATACATAGACATTGAGAGTGATGTTCTAATTTTGGCAGGTTTTTGAGCTTTACCTCTGGTTTTTTGGTACAGGAGATTGGTCTCAACTTCTTTGACGCCTCAAGTTCAAGCACAACTCAAGCTAATCCTTGTTTGGAAAAGAAGTGTAACTTGGGATCTCAGTCCTCAGACTCTCTTTGACGCCTCTAGTTTTTATGTAAAGGAGTGGGACTTCTGGTTATTATTTTTCTTTCTATACTAGAAATTTCAAACTACTTTGAGGTGCCTGAGGTACTGGGCAAAATCAACGAGGTGTCTATTCAAATGTATGTGGATTTACTAATCATTTGATTCATTTTTACTATTTGTGAGCAATGTTTCAGGTTTATTCAACAAATTTCATACTTTACTGATGTTTCCCTCCCGATCAGCTTTTTGGTTTCTTGGGAGGTATAAATTGGACTTTCTCGTTGCTCGTGTATGTCAGTTGTACCCAAATGCATTGCCTAGCATGTTGGTTTCCTAATTCTTCCTTCTTGCTTGTTAAAAGGGTTCATGGTCTTGTGTTTGATGTTCATAGTTGAGCAGTGAAGAAGGCGGCCAAATAGAGGAATAAGATATTTCATATGTTTAAGTGTATGTAAGTTCCGGTATGTAAGTTTGGTATGTAAATTTCGGTATGTAAATTATAAAAAAAAAAAGTACAAAAAGAAAAGAAAAAAATTCTGGTATGAGTTTTTGGTATAAATTTCATACCAGAAAATTATAAAAAATAAAAAAGAATAAAAAAAATTCTGGTATGAAAAAATTATGGTATGAAAAAAATTCTGGTATGAAAACTTTCTAGTATGAGAAATAAAAAAATAAAAAAAATAAGGCAAAAAATAAATAAAAGAAACTAAAAAAACAAATTCATTAATTAAAATTTAAAACTTACACTTATATAACAAATAACAATTATCAATTGTTCTTTTTTTTTAAATAGAAGGGTTAACTATTTTTACCTACCATTAAATAAAAGTGGTAAAAAATTATGGGGTACATTTACTAAACATAAAACTTAAAAAGGCTTAGTAGACCAAATTCTTTCTTATATTATTAGTATATTATTTTTGCGGAAAAGTTTCGATCCGAAAATCCCGTTCCTTTTAATTTGATCGAGTTTATTTTAATTCCCGATGTCATGTTGTTAAGTAATTATTTTTATTTTCCTTTAATTTTTTTTCTTTTCCCCTCTCTTTCCAGTTGATGATAGCTCTACACCGACTCCTCGCTCCCTCTGTGCACCTGACCCCTCGTTCCAACCTTCATTTGTATTACCCTTATTTCTCCTCACTAATTGATTTTCCCTCTGTTCCCTTTCCCTCAGCCTCATGCCCTTCTGCTCTTCTACTGCAACATTCAAATCTTCCTTCAACCTTCTGCTGCAATATTCCAATCTTCCATCAACCTTCTCCCTCATGTCTTCAACATTACCTCTTCGACCACTTCGCGCCTCTGGACAGCAGGCCGTTGGAGCACCTATCTCCACTCCCTTCGAACCACCACCGCGATCGGGAAGCAACGACAGAGGATTTTGGTGCCATACGCAGCCCTCAATCCCTCCCCAACCCCTTCTTCTCGAGCTTCTCCGACCCACCAGGAAAGAGCCTGAAGCCTATCCTTGCAGTTGCCGCCCAATTTCCGTCGAGAAGCTCCGTCGGGAAGCCCTACAAGCCACCGGAACCGCCGCTAGCCTCGTTGTGCCCTACCAGACGACGCCAGAGAAGCACCTGTTGCCGGCGCCAGACGAACATGCCTGTAGAGGAGCGCTTGTGGTTGCCACCGTCCACCTCGCCGGGCAGAATCCATCAGCAGCCGCATCGTCGGAACCCTTGCAACGCCGCCGGAAAGTGCTTTGCCTTTGCCCCTGCGCAGCCCAAGGATGCCGCCTCCTCTGTTTCCTCTCGCGGCAGGATGAAATTACAGCACCCTATTACACCTTATTTCATATCGGGCCCCCTTCTTTTCGGTATAATTACAGTTTGGCCCTGTTGATTTGAATAACTACAGATTGTACCCATAGCTTTATAATAATTGCAATTTTGAACTCAAGTTTCTAAATTGTTGCTTTTATGTCATGCTGTAATTATTTACAGATTTTGGCCCAAGGTTTTATTTACGGAAGATGGCCCAAGGATGCCGCCGGAATATGTATTTGCGTTTTTTAAACTTTGGATTTACTTCGAGTTAAATTCTTACTTATATATACTATATATATTGTGACCTTGTTGGATTAGTTTCGGTTTACGGGTCAAGGTTTTTAATCACGGTTTTATGACCAAGTTTCTTGTATTGTACTTTTGCCCGGGAGGGTAATTACGGGATTTTAACGTTGGATTTTGAAAACGCATTTTGCCTTAGGATTTTACATATTATATTTTACAATCAAATTTCGCGTATAAGCTAAATTTTCTTAGCTTTGGTTTTAGGTTCGGAAGCACCCCGATAAAGGCGATCGACCCATACTCGACATCCGTAGATCGTCTTTCGTCTTTGACCTCGTGTGAGTACCCTTCTCGATCTAGTTATGTTTAGTAGTATTGTCATGCTAGGATGAATCTAGCATAACTTAGAGTTAATGCCAAGTAGTGACTTTGAACTTTAGGTGAAGATTTGAGGATGGTTTGAACGTTCTAAGGATTGAGGTGTGTATGTTATCATGTGAGCTTTGTTGAGGTTGTGAGTATGTGGTTGTTGAGATTGTGGAGTTAGATTGGAAGTATCCTAGCTTGCGATTATAGTTGAGATCTTGTGAGTTTATGAGGGCTAGTAGTTTATCCTAGATTATGAGAGTGTATGACCTAATAAGATCATATAAGACTAAAAGTCTAAGGACTTCTAACTTGCGTGAGTGGTTTTTGATTATTGTGCCTTGTCTTGAACATGCTTTGGTTATATTCCTTCGGAGAGTGATATCGGTTTCGGTTAGCTTTGAGACGAGGTAAGCTACGGACTTACTTAGCTCGCTTTTACGCATTAGTTGGATATGTGATGGTGGTGTGTGCTTTATCTTTGTTTATAATCATCAAAACCGGATTAGGACAACTTTTTATATATATATTTGGTTCATTGTTTATTATTATCGGGCGGTGACATCACTTCCCAGCTCCCAAGGAGACTGAGAGGTTCTCTGCGACCAGGCCATACATGGTATAAGGGCTTCTTCGCCACTCCACATGGTATACGGGTTGAGCTCTGCATCACTCCTGTTGGTTACACAGGGATAGAGGTGAGAGTTATAAGACTCTCGTTTCACACTTAAAACGAATGAAACTAGTAATGGAATGACTTAAAAGAGAAGATAAGAATTGATTGTCTGTATATGAGCATGATGTGTGTTATGTGGACTTATGTGTGTGTTTGTGCCCTTGCTATCTTTATAATGCCTAGAATGTTAGCTAACGGTTTTATACCGATTTTTGTAGTTGATGTGCAGGTTAGGATGTGGCTGAGTGATCCGGAGGAGTGGGCAGCGGGGATCCCCGTACATTTTAGGTTGAGTTGGGTTTTGGAGTCCTTGTGTTGTTATTTTTATATTATATTGATGTTGTTGTAAGGCCGGATGAAGTCTTTCCTTTCTTTTGTTTTTGGGTTTCATAACATTGCATAAAAATGTATTTCGGTTTTGGCCTTTATTTGTGCCTTGTTGCAAGATCCGGTTAAAGTGTTGTCAGGCTAAGGGTCGCGACCCATTGTGAGGTCTTCGCCCGTAGCATCTCGAGTCCCGCGGATTTGAGGTGTTACATACTTGAATCCTTGGAATCATTTGTCTCTTACATATTTACAAAAGCTTTTACCTTTTGCCAGACAGTATTTGAATCGATTTTGTTCTCACCAAATCTCTGAGTTCGACTCTGGAATTTCTTGCTTTACTACTGCTGATCCGTACACTACATTTCACTTTTGCTTAAGTTTCGGATATAAATTTAAGACTGTCACGCACACTTCTGAGCGAACAAGTTTTTGGCGCCGTTGTCGGGGATTTGGTCAAGACCAAATTCGATTTTCGGTTGTCTGGCTTAGGATCTTTTGCTCTTGTTATTTGATCTATATTCCTTAATGATTTTGTAGATTTCTCTTTAGGTATATGCGAAGGTCTCAATCTGAGAAAGACCTCGTTTCTTTTGACCCTGAACCTGAGAAGACTCTCAAGAAACGGTAAAGAGAAGCAAAAATGGCTGAACACAATGAAAAGAACCTCAAAGCTGAGTTGAATGAGACTCGAGCTCTCCTTAATACAAGTGAAAGGAGACTTATTGAAGAGATAGTTGTGGTTCGTCCTGATAGAGAGCGATTGCAAGATGAAGTGGATGAAATCCGGGCGATGTTACAACAAGTAAACTTGGAGAAAGCCGCCAAAGCTAAGAAAGACGAATCATCCGACGATGATATGCCTTAACTGGAAGAGATAGTGTATAATCCACCACCTAATCCTCGTATTCCAGCTAGAGATGCAAGAGTTACTCCTATCATAGCTGAACCACGAACTCTTGGGTAATGTATGGATCCGAATCAGCAGCCGCGCCATTTGGGATTGAATCTTGGAGATCCGGATGAGCATGACTACGGGTTTCGCCCTCAAGTCATTACTATCATCCACCAAAGTCAGTTTGGTGGAATGGAAACGGAATCTCCGCATCAATATATTCAAAACTATGAGATTCTTATGGAGACCTTGAAGCCTCCAAGAGCAAGCAACAACAACTATAAGCTGAGACCTTTCTTTTTCTCTTTGAAAGACAATTCCTCACCAAGTTCTTCGAAACACATAACCTTGGCAACGCCAACTCTATCCTTTGATCTTTAGAGTGTCTTGAATCGAAAGTCGCAGTCGGATACTTGAATCCTTGGAATCATTTGTCTCTTACATATTTACAAAAACTTTTACCTTTTGCCAGACAGTATTTGAATCGATTTTGTTCTCATCAAATCCTTGAGTTCGACTTTGGAATTTCTTACTTTACTAAAGCTGATCCGTACACTGAGGGTTTGCTTTTGCTTAAATTCTGGATATAAATTTAAGACTGTCACGCATACTTCTGAGCGAAAACAAGTGAACTATGATCAATAATAATCATGTTGAGAGTAAATTGATCTCTTGTTAGTTAGATATATGACGCTACGTTATTTTTTTGGTTTTTGGCTCTAGTAGTATACTTGCTTCTGTTATAAGATGCTATACGCATGGGCTTGTGGCCATCATCCATGTGTTCCTAATCCATTACTTTTTTGAAGACTTTGAAGTAAGTACTTTAATTTAAATGAAACGAAGAGGTTTAAGCTGACTATTTGGCCAACATACAAAACCCTGACATCTCCACATTCACCGTATGGAGAAAAACACTATAGAAAGCTCGTCACGACTAGGGTTACTCAGAAAAAGAAAGATCGAAAGAAGTTGGAGAGTTACAAAGGTCACGGACATCAAATCGAGAGGTTTCATCCTTGATCTGGTTATCTCTTCTCAAAGCGTCGCACAAGAAGACGACAAATCTTTGTTTAAAGCCTCACATGAACCGTTCTTTACCTTCAAACTTTTTGTTGCTTCTTATATCTTGCATATCTTAGTCTAGGGCTATTCAAAGTGTACTCGCATGCATACACTTGTTACTCTTTGTAATGTGTTTATGTTACTTAGTGGATTGGAACAAATCTCCCTTCCCGAGGTTCCGCATACGTAGGAAAAACCCAAAATGTGTAAACAATTGTGTACCATCGCTTTACATTTCGTATCATTCGCTAATCTAGATCACAAGAAGTTTCCAAGATCCATGTGGGCTGGCTTTTTTAAGTTTAGTAGGAGTTAGTACCTACCATGATCTGAATTTAGAAATTCTATTAAAGTGAAAATGCAGCGCAAAAGGTGGACAAAGATGATTTGTAACAAAGTGGTACATATTAAACATTTTACCACGGGCATTCTACATATACACCACACCGGTTGATGGAGAAAGCTAGCCAGGATCGAAAGTAGCTAGCTGAGGACTACATAACGACTTAAAAGCTATTATACATAAGATGAAGAAAAGTATATAAAGTAAAGGGCGGGCTTATGAATCAAGAAGCACTCCATATGACCCTCTTTTCACCTTTCTTATCGACGAATTGGTAGAGTCCCTTGAACCTTCTAGCGACCTCATCACCAGTCATATACATATGTGTTGTTGGAGGCTGTGAGACCCGTTTCTTCTGTCGGATCATCTCTTCCACCATTTCAAACCCTTCTCTCCCAATTTTCTGGAGATCAGCCTTAGGTGCCATCTCTCTGTGTTTTGAGGACTAGTTATGTTAGTTGATGGATTTCCATTACCACCCAATACTCCATACTTATAACTACATTTCAAAGATTCCTCTAAATCCACTTTTCAATTTTGGAATTTATTCCTAGATATCTTCATACATAAGGGTTGAAAATATCAGCTTTTCATTCAAGGCAAACTCCTTTATTTTGGAGGTGTGGTCTATTAACAATAAAAGAAATCACATACTCAAACTTTAGACCTCGGGAAATATAGACTATATATGATGCACATATACTTTTAGAAGACGAAATGTCCCGCGAGGACATGACAAGACAAGGCTCGGACACGGTCAAATATGACCCGACACGGCCAAGACATGTTTCAGAGATAGGACACGGCGAGAACACGGATTTAGTCCGATCAAGACATGGTCAATGAAAGTTTACTTTGGCTAAAATAAAAATGAAATCTTTTTTACAGGACCTCATAACGAAAAAAATTTGTGGTTGCCGGAAGTAGGCCACCGATCTTCTTCTTGGGTTCTAATGTTGAAACTTTGTTGTTCCGCCGGCCGACTCTTCTCTCCATACTTCTTATGATTTCATAAATTAAACTTGAATCTTTGGTTACTAGTTTATTGAGTAATCTTTCTTTGATGAATGTTGAGTGTGTTATTTTAATTCTTTCAATTATTCTAATTACAAATTTATATTATTATTTTTCTCGGTTGATCATGTCGTTCGGTTGTTGTTGATATGCAAAATGGATGGTTCATTCTTCAAATTTGAAACTAAGTATGTTTATTTGATATTGTAAGACTAAATATGTTTATTTATATGTTTTGTAAGACTGAAAATGTTTGTTTCTAAACTTTCGTTTCAATTATTTTGTTGTCATGTTAATATTTTTACCTACTCATATATCATTGAGTTTTTCATATATATATATATATATATATATATATATATATATATATATATATATATATATATATATATATTAATAGCTTTAAAATGATATATTATTTGTTTTCCTCGTCCTATCCTCGTTTCCTATATTTTTGAGGATTACCGCTTTCCCGTTTCTTGTCGTATCCGTTTTCTATGTTTGTGTCCGTGTTCGTTTTCCGTGTCTATGTCTGTCTCCGTACATAAGAGAATATTGATCATTTCTATCAACTAGAATATCAATACATTAGTATTAACTACCCAAATGTTTTTAGAAAGAATTGGTCAAATGAAGCCCCTAAATATATACTTTTGCAAATTGGCCCCCTAGCTATATAAATAGAGTAAATGAGAAATATTACAAAAGTGGGCAACTCATCCGATTTGACTAGTGACGGTTTTGATGGAAATTTTGGAGGGATTTTTTCAAAAAACGCAGCCCATTTGAACCTACTTCCCTCTTCCCTCTTTTTGTACTATTTATAAACTCATTTCTTTATTCCAATACAAAAAATTTCATGGATACATTGTTGGGTAATTTGCAAAAAAACTTCTTATCTCTGGTTTTTGTGAATATGAAACTCTCAAAGTTACTGGGTAATCTCAAGCTACTGAAGTTACTACTTCTATTTCTGGGTAAGCAACAATGTTTGTAATCATTCTCGTGCTTTGGGTTAGATTTCTCCAGTTTCTTTCAATGTCATTACCCACTCCTTCGTTAATGTTATTTCTCCTATTTCTGGGTAACATTGTCTGACTTTGTAAGTTTACTTTCGTAAGGGTTGCTGGGTATGTTGGGCAACTGGTTGGTCGGTAAAGTACTGTGGGTATGTTTGATTAAGTTTTTTTTTTTGTAACGGAGATCCGCCGGAATTTCGAGACAAAGATTCCGACAAAGATGAAACTATTATTTTGGAGGCTGACGAGAAAGAGGAGTCCGACAAGGCTTGATTTCCAACCACCGGAGTTTCGAGACAAAGATTCCGACAAAGATGAGGCTATGTTGCGGAGGCCGACGAGAAAGAGGCGTCCGACGAAGATTCCGACTATGCTTGGTAAGTTGGAATCAGATCTATATTTTTTTGTAGGCTATTTCTACTAGATTTTGTGTATGCTTTTGATTCGTTTTGTTAAGGAGTATTGGGTATGTGTTTGATGAATTGAGTATACTATTTAGGAGTATGATTATCCAATTTATGGTTATGATTATTTAATGTTATAAAATGTTACCCAAACTTATATAATTTGATAAAATGTTACCCAATTTATGGGTATGAGTATTTTATTGGGTATATGCTTATTGTTTTTGTGGTATGCTTATTGTTTTTGTAGAGTATGGTTACCCAAACTGTGTTATAATGACCAAATGTCATTTGATATTGATGTTTGTGTACAATATCGATTTGTGTAAAATTTGGGTATGACAAATTCTACTCAATTTATGAATGTATTGGGTATGAATATGCTATAAAAAAAATACTACCCAATATATGGGTATGATGTTTTTTTGTTATTTTAGTTTTTTGGGTATGTTTGGGTTTTAGGTATGTGTATTTTCCAGTATGTTTGTGTAGTTTGACAAAATTATTTTGGGTATGACAATGACGTTTCTGGTTAAACGAATTTTCGGGTAGAAGGTGAGAAAATGTGCATGTTGGTAACTATACATTTGTGTAGTGGGTGAAGATAAATATCAAATGTCAGATATGTCAAATCAGATGAGTTGTAAAAGTTGATAGCTTTTATACTATATTTCATCTAACCTATTTTCTAGGGGCCAACTTCTCAATTAAAAAAGGAGGGTCCCTAAATATCAACTTATTTACCTAAAAAGTTCAATTCACCAATTTATGCATTTTTTTTTATCACGAGGTCCTTTAAAAATTTAAAGAACTTGTTACACTAACTACGTGTCAGGCCAAATTGTTTCTCTACCTTATCCTAAAGATAAATCATCTTTTTTCCACAGAATAAGTTCTCTATAAATTTTTGAACTCAATAATGAAATTGTGTAGCCCCACCAAGGATGTGGTTTTGCACTTGCCACATCTCTATTGGATTTAAGTTTATGGTTATGAAGCTTGTTGAATAATACAACCTTTATTCTAAAATTATTCTGCTTGTGCCGATTAATATCCATATCCATCTTCTCTCAGATTCTTCAGTCCTTAATTTAGCAGAAGCATTTTGTATACCTAATTCTTCTACTTGGACCGATTAATAGCCATATACATCTTGTAGGATAAATGTAGAGAAATGGAAGCAAGCAGTGAGAAAGACTTGAAACAAATATATTCGCTATGTTATATGTAAGGCTTTTAATGAGACAACATAAGATATTAAATAATTTTGAACTCCACCGTGTACCTCGCAATCATCTTTTGTGATAGCACAAGCCAGGGACTACGATGATACTATTAAAAGAAGTGCCACGATGGGAAAACATAAGGGTAGAGACTAGAGAGGAGATCATGATTCGATGGAGCCGCCCTAGTCATGGATGGGTTAAATGGAACTCCCACGGCTTTGTTCAACAGGAAAGTGGAATGGCGTCGGCTGGGGGTGCTAAAGTATGAGGATGGTCAGTGGGTTAGATGAGGGGTCACCATATTAGGCTTTGTTCCATCCTTCTAGCCAAACTGTGGAGTTGGAGATGGACTCGAATCTCATGGAAAGCCTCTTGAGACATGGGACTACTCAAGTTTATCCTCTTCAGCTAGTCTGGTAATTCGTTGTCACGACTTCCTTCGTCCTGTTTCACCATATCTATCAAGAAGCTAACGCTATTTCAAACTACCTTGCGAAGTTGTCCTTTCACTTTTCCATTGGAAAACATGTCCTTATAGATCCTCTTATGGCCGGGTTTGGTTCCGGTTTTAGCTAATAACATCAAGGGGATTGCTATCCCACGCTTAGTCCCATACAAATGGTTTTATTTTTGCATTTATAAATTGTTGCTTCGAGCGCGAGGCTATTACCCTTCTATTATAAAAAAAAATCACTTTAAGACTTTAACACTCTCTTATCCTAGCAAAAGAAGAACTTCAAGATATTTTGTTAAAATAATAGTAATATAAGATGTGGGTATGCATAAGTTTTGAACAAAATCTCAATTCAACCATGCTCCTTCAGATTTCTCTTGTAAATACTGACCTTCCCCCTTAACTTTTCAAAAGAGTCGACAAAGCTCACCGGTGAAAATTACGACTTTTGGAAATGGCAAAAAAAAAAATTGTTAGGTCAAATTAGCTAAATAAGCCACATAATGTTAACGGTCTCCAGAATTTTAATTAAGGGTCTGTTTAGTTAAAGATTAGTTTATTTTCGGGTTTATAAACTAAATGAGTTTATAGTTTATTTTTGTGTTTATTTCTCAACGGTTTTATAAAAGTAAACCACATAATGTTGTTTACTGAAGTTTATTTTTTCGGTTTATTTTACTTCAAAAGACTCTCATGACCCTAAAAAAAATCGAACAATAATGTTGAATACCCAAGGATTAACATATAATATCGGGATAGAAAAACACAACGCCAAAATCAGGTTTTAAACAAAAATAAATTCATGCAAATAAAAATAATCTTGGTCAGGGAAGTTTATTTTTGAAAGGTTTATAAACTCAAATAAACTCGTAGAGAAATAAATCAATTCTCAAATAAAGACCTACAAAAACTAAACTTAGGGTTTATAAACTACAAGTTAACAAGCCATCACTTTTGTAAATTTAGCCCACACATATCCTCTTGTAGAAAATGGACTCTCTCCAGGATTATTTCGCGTTGAATTGGGTTTCCTTGACAAATGTGAAGGATTGTTGACTAGATTTCAGAATCCACCTTGGTCAGTGGCGGAGACAAGGGGTAAGGATCCTCGGCTTCTAACGACATTATTTCGCCTTAGGTGAATATGACACATACTTCTCTACTAGATCATCTGATAGATGGAGGGTATAAGGTGCATGGAGTGGAAGGTTTCGGGTTCCGAGAGTAGGAAAAAATTTTCTTATTGTTTTTAAGGATTTTATTTTAAGCAAATACAATATATTTAGATGAAGAGATTAAGTGAAGTTTATTATTATATTAATTTTTAATTAATACAATCAACTCAATATAATTTTTAATACACTAGTTTATCAACTATTAATAATTTTATTTGAGAATTTATTTATAAAATACGACTTTTAAATTAATATATAAAACCAACTTTCTTGTTGTATATTTTTATTTTATGAAAATAAACATATATTTAGATGGAGATTAAGTGAAGTTTATTATTAAATTCACTCTTAGTTAATCTAATATAATCAATACAATATAATTTCAAATACATTAATTCATCAACCACTACCTAATTTATTTGATAATTTATTTATAAAAAATGAATAAATTTAATTTAACTATCATCTAAATAAAAAACAAAGTATACAACGAAAGCTCTAATGTATACTAGGAAAATTTTAGTATTCTTTTTTTTTTTAATTTAGTTTATAGATTTTAGTGTTTAATTTTTAACTTAATGTGCGAAATGTCTTATACAACCTCCCCGTTCCAAAGAAGTGTCTGACTCTGCCACTAACATTGGTCGTTGGAGTATGTGAACAAGTAGACTTAGTTAGAGATAAAAGGGGAAGTAGGCTAATTATGTATTAATGTAGATTAACTAGTCTTTTTTGTAAAAATGTAGATAAAGTAGGCCCCTAGTAATTTTATGATAAAGATTAATTCCCAAATAAATTGATACCCCTGCTGGAAATAAAAAATATGATGTGGCAATTTTTTAAATAAATATGGTTATTTAATGTGGTCCCCTACAAATTAATATGATGTGGCAATTTTTTAAATAAATATGGTTATTTAATGTGGTCCCCTACAAATTAGGATGTTGTTAGGATATCAAATACACTTTCCTTGTAAACGTGGTCCCCTACAAATTAGGATGTTGTTAGGATGTCAAATATACTTTCCTTGTAAACGTGGTCCCCTACATAAATTTAACAACTACATAATATTAGCAGATACATAAATTATGTATCTCAGTAATGATGAAGGTGACGAACATAATTTATGTATCTGCTAATATTATGTAGTTGTTAAATTTATGTGTCAGTAATGACGAAGGTGACGAACATAATTTATGTATCTGCTAAATATTATGTAGTTGTTAAATTTATGTGGCGTTGATTTTTATGTGCTGAGTGTCAGTAATGATGAAGGTGACGAACATAATTTATGTATATGCTAATATTATGTAGTTGTTAAATTTATGTGTCAGTAATGACGAAGACGGCGAACATAATTTATGTATCTGCTAATATTATGAAGTTGTTAAATTTATGTGGCGTTGATTTTTATGTATCTGCTTAAAATTATGTACATCATCTTTCATCACTGTTGATTCGAATACATAAATTTCACAGAAATGGATAATTTCAAAATTAAGGCCATGTAGTTAAAGATCAACAATGGCGGTTTTGAGTATGGATTTTAGGGAAAACGTTCATCAACTATTTTCGGTTTGGACCAAAATCAAAGCCATTAAAATGGTATATTGTTGAGAGAATTTGGAATACTTACAAGGATTGATTGTTGTTACACAAAGAATAGATCAAACAAGAGGTTGAAGACGGTCGAAGTTCACGATTTGAAGATAGAGGTTGCGAATGGGGAATCTCACGATCCAATGGAGGTTCCGTTGAAGATGGAGGTTGCGAATGGAGAATATCACGATCCAATGGAGGTTCCGTTGAAGATGGAGGTTGCGAAGATACCGTATCATGTTGTTGCCTTTTTTTATGGATTTAATATATCTTTAACAAATTGGTGTATCATGCTGTTGCCTTTTTTTAATTTAATATATCTTTAACTTTTAGGTAGTTATTATGCTACATTACTAATTAGCCCTTAACTAACTATCTTATTATCCATGATTTATAATTTCTTTTAGCTTTATTTTTTGGAAGAAAAATAGAGGGGCCTATTTTGTATCATGGATACAAAAAGGGCCCTTCTACACCAATTTTCTCACTTAGTTATCGGCGTTGGTGACTCAACCTTCATATCTCTCCCTTAGCCCCTTGTATAGAGTCATTTGTAGGATGAACGTGATTATTTATTGCTTAATTGTTCCTTGTTTTGTTGTTTTATCAACTCACTTCCTTTTCTGCGTACTTAGAGAGCCATGGGGATCCATCAAGGTACCTAAAATAAGAAACAAAGACTGTTGAATTTTTAAAGATGATAATTTTTTTGGTTTGAATTGTAAGAATATTGATGAGATATATACTTTATATGGCAAATATGTCTAGCTTTAATATTGTTGTGGGAAAATATGAGAATGAATAGAATTCAACAAACATCTCATGCATAATCAAATTTAGAGTACCTCGTGATAGAGCGGGTTCCGCCGGGCTATAAGATATTTATGCAACCAGCACAGCGTACACATTTTAGCCATCTTCGATCCTCGCATTTTTGGTGAGAGAGCGCAGTCTGTTTGTGATCATCTGAATTTTTCTGGGTGCTATCGTGTTGAAGCATGTGGTTTCGCAGGTGGAGTTTGGTTATTATGAAAGAGTGATAAAATTCACTTGAGCATTGTTAGCAGCAATAGATGTTATATTCATGCCAAAGTCTCTGAAGGTGCATCCTCGTATAGGATTATAGTAGTCTATGCTTCTCCTGATGTTGGTAGACGAAGGGAGTTCTGGAGGGCACTCGACAGTGAGTTAGCTTCTATTTCAGACACCCTGAATGTTGGAGGATTTTCAATTGCATCCGCTTCCTTCATGAGCGACAAGGAGGTTCAGGCAAACTCCATGCTGATTCAGACACTTTCAACGATCTTGTGATGGTTCATGGGCTGATTGTTCTAGGGTATACGGGAGCAGATTTCACTTGGGATGATAGCAAGTCGGCCAACAGGAAGATCTTTAAGAGGCTTGACAGGGTTTTCATGAATCAAGAAGGGGTTATGAAATGGCCTTCTGCTCAAGTTTGTCATCTTTCTCGCTTCTCTTCTGACCACTCCCCGCTTTTGTTGTCGCTTGAGCATGCCATAACCGTTAGAAGAGAGAGAAGACCTTTCAGATTCGAAGCAGTTTGGATGACTCACTGCGACTTCAAACCCGCTTCTGTTGTCGCTTGAGCATGCCATAACCGTTAGAAGAGAGAGAAGACCTTTCAGATTTGAAGCAGTTTGGATGACTCACTGCGACTTCCAACCAATGGTGGAGATGTTTTGGTTCAACAATCCGGAGGTTAGTAAGGCTCTCCCGAATCTTAAAAATTCTCTTATTGTGTGGAATAGATCTGTGTTCGGTAATGTCTTTCACAAGAAGGATGAAGTTATTAATAAGTTAGCTAAGATCCAAGGAAGATTAAGCCATGACAAATCCCCCCCCATCTTTTGGAGGAGGGGAGAAAGCTCAAAGCTGAAGTAGAAGGCATATTGGAGCAAGAGGAAACTATTTGGTTCCAGAAGTCTCGCGAGTTGTGGCTTGAACAAGGAGATCGTAACACCAAGTTTTTCCACACGTCTACTCTTATTAGGAGAAGCCGCAGTAGAGTGACAAGCTTGCACATTGATAACGAAGGCTGGGTGGAAGACCAGATGAAGCTCGAAATTCATGCAGTGGATTACTATAGGAAGTTGTACAACCTTGCTAACCTCATGCCTTAACCCATAATCAGCTGGACACGTTCGACTTTCCGGACCTTGATGACACCGATTGGTCCAATTTGCAGAAAGTAGTGGATATGGAAGAAGTTTGGCAGGCCGTCAAGAGTATGGGAGCCTACAAAGCCCCCGGCATTGATGGCTTCCAACCCGTCTTTTATCAAAAATGCTGGAGCATTGTGGGCCGGTGGATGAAAGAAGAGGTCACTCGGTTCTTTTGTTGTCATAAATTATATCCATGAAGCACTGACACTCTCATCTCTCTTATTGCCAAGGTCGGCAAACCGGAGTCCATCAGTCAGTTTCGCCCTATTGCGCTGTGTAATGTTAGTTACAAGATTATATCGAAGGTTCTAGTTAAACGTATGCAGGGCATTATTGGGAAGCTGGTTGGGCTTACTCAAGGGAGCTTTATTCCGGGTCGCTTGATTCAGGATAATATAGTTCTTATGCAGGAAGTCGTTCATACCATGAGGAAGAAAAAGGCGGGTAAACAATGGATGCTCTTGAAGCTTGACCTTGAGAAGGCCTATGACACAATCATATGGGATTTTATTGCTGATACGAACTCGGAAGCTGGGTTCTTACAGGAGTGGGGTTGCATGATCCAGGAGTGTATTTCTATTGCTAGGATGCAGGTTATTTGGAATGGGGAAGTTATAGAACAATTTACTCCGGAAAGAGGTACAAGGCAAGGCGATCCGATTTCCCCTTATCTTTTTGTCCTTTGCATCGAGAAGCTTAGTCGCCTTATCCTTGAGTTTGTAGATAAAGGGGAGTGGAAACCTGTATATCTATCTCGGGAAGGGCCGCCCCTATCCCACTTATTCTTTGCTCATGACATTACCTTCTTTAGCGCAACTCCGTGTTGTCATGAGATGCATTGAAGTTTTTGGTAAAGCATCGGGACAGAAGGTTAGCACTCATAAGTCTAAAATCTTTGTATCTCCTAATATCTCCAACGATCTTTGCTGTAGCATAGAGCAAGCTAATGGAGTTGAAGTCACCAAGAACCTGGGCAACTACCTCGGAGTTCCTATTTTGCAAGGAAGGGTCACCAAGTCTACCTTTTCGTCACTTTTGGATAAAATCAACCTTAAATTTAATGGTTGGAGAAGTCTCAGCTTTGCGGGCCGTGTCAGTCTAACGAAATTGGTTCTTACGTCCCTCCCTATCTACAGTATGGCAACTCTTACTATTCCGGGAAGTGTTTGTGATGATATTGAGAGATTATGCCGTAATTTTGTATGGGGTCACTCGAATGGACATGGGAAGCTACACACTGTGAAGTGGAGTGTCATGTGTCTACTGAAAGAAAGAGGTGGGCTTGGCATTCGCAGCTTACGTGAGGTCAATAAGGCGCTAATTGGTAAGCTGGGTTGGAGATTTCTTATGGACAGTAGGGGTCTTTGGGTCGATATTTTGGAGAATAAATACCTCAGAAATGGCAACAGAAGGTCTGTAGGAGATTCACACATCTGGAACGGCATCAACAATGGCATTCAACAAATCAGAGCTAAGGGAGTTAAATGGATACTTGGTGATGGTAGATCCATTAAGTTTTGGACAGACAAGTGGCTTGGTGAGGACAAGCTACTCAATCAAGCCCTTCAACCGTTAATTGACTCAGACAACAACTCTTCTGTTAGCAGCTACTAGCTAGTCTGGAGGCTAAGTGTGGGATTGACTTCGTCTTCAGCACCTGCTTTCGTCGATCATGTTGCTTCGTCTCGTTGTTGTTAAAACCTTAGGTGTCGGAGCTAATAACCTTTCTAAAGCCGAGTCCTTCACCATTAGTGATGAAGTGTGGTGGAGCCTTACTCAGGACGGCGAGTATACCACGAGCTCCGCCTATAGATTCCTCACCGGATCTGATGACATCCAAGCTACTGAAGGGGCGTTTTTCACTGTGATATGGAAGCTTAAAGTTCAAGAAAGGGTGAAGTACTTCATTTGGAAACTGGTATGTGGAGGTGTCCTATGTAATGAAGAGCGAAAACGCAGACATTTTAGCCAGCTGGAAGGTTGCTGCTACTGCATGTACAACAGGGAGTCCCTTATCTATTTATTTAGGGATTGCACTTACTCAAGCATTATGTGGAGGTCCATGCAGGCTGGATGTTATGTCGACGAGTTCTTCAACATGCAATTCGCTTCATGGATTCGAGGTAATATCTTGTCTAAAGCTTATTTTACTAGTGATATTTTATGGAGTGAGTGTTTTGCAGTTGGTGTTTGGTGGACATTAAAGTGGCGCAATGAGGTTACCTTCAACAATACCATCTTCAAAGGGAACCGAAAATCATTCAAGAAAATTCGAAAGAGTATGCTCAAGTATGGAGACGAGGAATGGTCAACTGAGAAGTCAATTCAGGAGTACGATTCACATTGCGTGGGGGCCTTCTCTGGATGGAGCCGTTAAAGTGAACACGGATGGAGCCAAGAAGAAAGATGGGTTAGCTAGTGCGGCAGGTGTGGTTAGAAATAAAGCGGGAGAATAGAATAGTGACTTTGGTGTTAACTTAGGCATTTGCTCCGTTCCCATGGCCGAGCTATGAGGCGTGGCTCATGGACTTAAGTTTGCTTGGGAGCTTGGCTTCCGATCTGTAATCCTTGAGACCGATTCCCAATTGGTGATCAAGCTACTCAAGAATACCATTGCACCTCACCATCCTCTCGCTAGGTTGGTACGTCTGTGCCATGACTTTTTGAAAAGAGACTAGGATATCCAGTTTCGTCATGCCTACCGTGAGGCGAATAGAGTATCGGATTATTTAGCTAATTTTGATTTGAACCTTCCTATTGGATTGAATGTATTGTCTGACCCACTGGATGGTGTAGTTGATCTTTTACTTGATGATGTAAAGGGTCAGGCTATCCCCCGTGTGATGACAACTTAGCCTTCTTTCCAATTAATAAAAGTGCGTCTAGATGCGCCGGAGACCACTGACTCTCCACCACACCAAAAAAAAGAAAGACAACACACAGATTTATAGTGATTCACCCAATAATGTATACTTCCACTTTTAAAGACATTTTATTGAAGAGTTTCGGATTACAGATAACAATATGATAACCAAATTATCTTGATGCCGAGGGAACACAACAATATATAGAGTAACAAATCCCTAAGTTATACTTGGACGTCAAGTATAAGACTGGGTCAAAGAGTAAAGGCTCAAACAAACGACAAGTTTAATTTAAGGCATATAAATGAATCTCCACCTTGACTTGAATCCTCACAGATATATTGGATGCATTAGCCAATGACCAGACTAACTCCTTTGTCTATCCAGATGTGCCCCTTGGGCACTCAACAACTTCTGACATTTAACAAGTCCAAACAATGTTGGAACTTGTTGTGAGGTATTGGTTTTGTGAACATAGTTGCTTCTGTCAACGTCATGGACTTTGCCTTTGTAGTAGACAACGTAACCGTGGGTTGTAAGGTTACCTTCCAACTCATAACAAAACCCCCAAGAGTGAAAACATAACCGGTCATATATCTTCTAGTATTAACATCTCATGCATAATCAAATTTAGAGTACCTTGTGACCAAACACTACATATCATTCTCAAAAACGAGTTCAATATCGGATGTAGCTCTAAGGTACCAAACTATCCTTTTCACAACTTCTCAGTGCCCTTTTCAGGGTTTCCCCATGAACATGCTCACGACACTAACAACTTGTGCCAAATCTAGTCTTGTGCAAACCTTTGAGTTTACCTTCGAATGAGGTAAGTCCCTTGGACTTACTTAGCTTCATTCCGTATATTGGTTTG
Organism: Fagopyrum homotropicum; assembly: GCA_033239125.1. Classification (NCBI taxonomy): domain Eukaryota; kingdom Viridiplantae; phylum Streptophyta; class Magnoliopsida; order Caryophyllales; family Polygonaceae; genus Fagopyrum; species Fagopyrum homotropicum. The sequence continues at coordinate 56,332,180 of BSWB01000002.1, read as the reverse complement.
AGTGTATTGACTTGTTTGCGTTGTTTATTGTTATAACGGATAACTGGACTAGGATTGACCTTTCATACCGTAATTGGCCCAAGTGTATGATAACCAGGAGATGACCACTTGTCTAGTTCTACAGGAGACTAGGATGTGCTCTTGCAACCCATGCCTGCAAGTAACGGATAATACTAATCTATTCTTGTTGGTAGACGGAAGCGGAGGAGCGTTTCGGGAGATTCTCGTGTGACAAAAGAAGTTGAATTAGTAATGGACAACTTTATGAAAGATAATAACCGGTTGTGTGAGAGCATGCGATATGTTTATATTACCTTATGTGTGCTTGTGACTTTACTGTCTTTCTGATATCTAGAATGTTAGCTAACGGTTTATACCGATGTTGTAGATGTTCCGCAAGTTAGGAATGTTGCTTAGTGATCTGGATGGTTTTGTCAGCCGGGGTTCCCGTACATTATAGGACGGGATTGAGTTTATATTTCTATTGTTGTTTATCCCTTTGTTTTAAACTCGGTTGTGAGTCTTTTACGTTTCTCTTTGTTACAACCTTTGATTTTATTATGAGGTTTCATTTTCATATATTTTTGTCTTGTTTTAAGATCCGTTGTGGTGTTGCTACTTTGAGGGTCAGGACCCATTGTGAGATCCTAGACCGTAACGCTTCGAGTTCCTAGAACATGGGTTGTTACAATATGGTATCAGAGCTCTAGGTTGGCAACAAAGGCACTCGAAATCATCTAAGGGCCGTATAGATAAATAAATAGAACCCGCAAGGGGTCCTAGACCGTAACGCTTCGAGTTCCTAGATGTACGAGCGACCACGACTACCTCTGCGGAACTCAACAGTTAGTTTTCCTATATGTCGGCCTTTATGTGCTTTTTCATAGATTTCTGCTTTAGTTGTAGTGTGGCCTTATATATATATATCCATATCGCATATGGCGCGTACTAGAGCTACATTTGCTATGGGACGAGGAAGGGGTCAACCACCTCTTCCACCTACCGTATGTGGACGAGGACGTGCAGGAAGACCTCCGCTAGCTAGAGGTCGGGGCCAAGACCTAGTTGCTGATCCGCCTATCGTTAAAGCATTCGTCGAAGAGGTTGTTGAGAGTGTCGTTCCCGAGGCTAGGAACGGGACCGCTGCTAGATCTGGAGCATAGAGAGCGCAGTCGACCAAGTCCGGTCGAGTATTCATTGGAGCTTCTACATACAATGACTACGTGCAGATAGTTGAGGAGGCTATTAGGACCGAAGGACCTGCGCCAGCACCACCAGTACCCGCGAGATCAGTTGAGGTTTCACGGAGAGTTATGCAGGTTGTTGCTGCGCCTGCTATAGTTGATGAGGTTGCTAGAGTTCCCGATGAGGCGAGAGAGCCACGGCCCGACTGTCGGTTGAAGGCTTTCAACCAGCTGAAGGTTCCTTCTTTCGTAGGAAGGACTTGATTAGAGGTGGAGTTGTAGATAGGAAAGCTGGATTCTTCTATGGAGGCGATCGGTTGCCCAGAGAGACGCCGAGTTGACATAACATAAACATTGCTGAAAGATCAACCTCATTCTTGGTGGAGGATTACTCGTAGAAAGGTCATGAGTTAGAAGCAGATGAAGACGGTGATCAAGGATCGCTATTGCTATGCAGCTATGAGGAGAGATCGACTACATGATTTCCTTGAGGCTAGTTTCGAGGATCTTCCTATTGTTGAGATCGTTAGCAAGTTTTAGTAGGAGTTGTCTTTGCAAGGTCCGTCTGCACCACCCATGGATCAACTTTTTTATCTTTTCTCTCGGAGGTTGAGAAATTCTACACGCTCGTATCTTGCTAGTTTCCGTTGTGACTCCTTGATGGACTATCAGGATAGAGCATCTGCTTATCAAAGAGACCGACCGGGTCAGAGGAGAGCTTCTTAGACAGGAGGTCCTGAGAAGAGGCAAAGTGCTAGAGCTGGAGCACTTGGATTTAGGCGTAGTCATACGCTAGGAAATTTGGGTTTCCAACAAACGGTGCTGAGTTCCGACAAAGGACGGCAGTGTCATAACTAAGGAGTCGGGCATATCCGAGCTGACTACAAGAAGACAGAATTGACTTGCTTTTCTTGTGGAAGCCCGGACACATAGCTGCGTTTTGCCGATAGGGCAAGGCACTATCTTAGTAGGGATCTTCATTTGCCAGTGTTACAAGAGGTGGACAGAGACCTCTGTACCAACAACATCATCAGTAGAGAGCTCCTCGTTTTACCGCTCCTCATGGTTCCGCTTAGGGACTGGGGAGAGTTATGGGACGAGTTGGAGGTTCTAAAGACACCAAAGATGCACCAGCCAGAGTCTATGAGCTGAGGAGTGTTGTAGAGCCGACAACGCCAACGACCACATGTACCATTCATATTAATAGTTTTCCTGTCAGAGTTCTTTTCGATACCGGTGCTAAACATTCTTTTATATCTGATGCATGTGTAGATAGATTGACCTTAGTTACCGTAGAGGAGAGACCCTTCTTTATTGGATTAACCGAAGGGGGTAAGATTAGAGGTACACGAGAGGTTCGCGATTACCTTATTATATTGGGAGGTCGTGATTGGCAATCTGAGTTCTTTGTCATGTACCTAGTACATGAAGAAGTCATTTTGGGCATGGATTGGATGGATCGATATCAAACAGCTCTGGACATCGGCAAGAGGATGGTGACGGTAACTACAAAGTCAGGCCATGCAAAGATCTTCCAAGGATGGGATCTTGGAAAGACTGCTACAATCATTAGTGCGGTGTGAGCTGCGAGACTTATCGGTCACGGTTGCGAGGCTTTATGGTGCTATGCCATGAAGGAAAATACGAGGCCAGCGTTGGAGGACATTCTGGTAGCGTGCGAGTTTACCGAAATTTTCGGAGAGCCTTCAAGTTTACCTCCACAGAGGAGTGTAGACTTTGGCATTGAGTTAGAGCCCGAAACGAGACCGATCTCGAAGGCTCCTTACCGCATGGCGCCTATCGAGATGCTTGAGCTTAAGAAGCATCTCAAGGAGTTAGATGAGAAGGGCTTCATTCGCCCTAGTGTATCTCCTTGGGGCGCACTAGTACTCTTCGTCAGAAAGAAAGATGGTTCGATGAGGTTAAGTATTGACTACCGAGAGCTTAACAAGGTGAAAATCAAGAAAAAATACCCATTGCCCCGTATGGACGATCTTTTGGACCAGCTACACGGAGCTTCAGTGTTTTCACAAATCGATTTGAGATCCGGATATCATCATCTGAGGGTGAGAGAGCTAGACATAGCCAAGACGACATTTTGGACCAGATACGGTCACTACGAGTTTGTAGTGATGCCTTTCGGGCATACGAATACGCCCACAATGTTCATGGAGTTGATGAACAACATCTTCATCGATTTCCTAGACTAGTTCGTGGTTGTCTTCATAGATGATATTCTGGTATACTCTCACAACAAAGAGGAGCATGCAGGACACTTAAGGATCGTACTCCAACTCCTAAAGGATAGAGAGCTTTGTGCCAAGCTCTCTAAGTGTGTGTTTTGGATGTCCAAAGTGACATTCCTTGGTCACGTCATTTCCGCCGAAGGGATCAAGGTAGATTTGGCGAAGATCGAGTCTGTAGTTTCTTGGCCGCCTCCTAGGAACGTCAAAGAGGTACGCAGCTTCCTGGGGTTGTTGGGCTACTACCGTCGCTTTGTGGAGGGCTTTTCAGTGATCACCTGACTCCTCACTTCCTTGTTGAGGAAGTCTACGAGATTCGTGTGGTCCAAGCCGTGCCTGTAGTTAAGGAGTTGAAGAGGAGGTTGACCTCCGCTTCTGTCTTAGCTCAACCAGAGGGCATTGAGGACTTTGTGGTTTATAGCAACGCATCCAAGCTCGGCTTGGGATGTGTTTTGATGCAGAGGGGTAAGGTTATAGCATACGTGTCGAGACAACTGAAGACGTATGAGGAGAATTACCCTACCCACAATCTTAAGTTAGTTATTGTGGTTCACGCTTTGAAGATCTAAAGGCATTATCTCTATGGAGCTACGTGTCAGATATTCACAGACCACAAGAGTTTGAAGTACATATTCACTCAGCGAGAGTTGAATAACCGCTAGCGTAGATGGTTGGATTTGATCAAGGACTTCGATCTTGAGATCTTATACCATCCATGGAAGGCAAATGTGGTAGTTGATGCCCTTAGTAGAAAGACTCCCCGGGAGATGGAGATCGCTCGGTTGACAGCTTAGCCTCAGTTACAACGAGACTTAGCATGGCTAGAGATGGATATACACTTCCCGGATTCCGACAGTCATCTGTCCACTTTGGAGGTATTACCTGATTTGTTGGTAGAAATCTGATAGAAGCAAGAGAGTTTCCCAGCTTAGACACGGATCTGAGAAAGGATGTCTCGAGGAGAGGCACCATAGTTTGTAGTCGGTACCGATGGAAAATTAAGATGCCAACGCGAATGTGTGCCCTCAAATCGAGACCTAAGACAACGGATCCTACAGGAGGCTCACTCTACATCTTACACTGTGCATCCCGTTTCGAGTAAGATGTATCTGGATATCAAAGGCTCCTTTTGGTGGGAAGGTCTGAAGCCGGATGTAACGAGATATGTAGCTCAGTGTGCGACCTGTTAGTAGGTCAAGATCGAGCATCATCGACCAGGAGACGAGCTACACCCACTTTCCGTTCCTCAGTGGAAGTGGGAGGACATCTCGATGGACTTTGTTACCGGTTTGAGACCGAGTCGAGACTTTGATGCTATCTGGGTTGTAGTGGATTGACTAACGAAGACCACACATTTCATTCCTATTAAGGAAACGTGGCCGGTAACTCGATTGGTAGAGGAGTTCACGAGGCAGATAGTACGACTTCATGGAGTACCTAAGACTATAGTCTTTCACAAAGACGGATGGTTCACCTCGAGGTTTTGATAGCAAGTGCATGCCGCCCTAGGTACGAGTCTACATTTCAAGGCTGCTTATCATCCTCAGACCAATGGTGTGTCGGAGCGGACTATCTAGACTTTAGAGGATATTTTGAGAGCTTGCGTGCTAGATTAGGGACAAGTGTGGCTAGATCACCCTCCCTTGGTGGATTTTTCGTATAACAACAATTTGCACGCTTTGAACAGGATGGCTCCTTATGAGGCTCTGTACGGGCAGAGATGACGTACACCGTTATGTTGGGACGAGCCGAGTAGTGCTAGCGGAGCAGCACCTGAGTAAATACAAGATGCCATGGCTTGAGTAGCGGTGATCCGAGAGAGGATTCTAGCAGTACAAAGTCGCCAGAAGTCTTATACAGATAAGAGGCGTAGACCTCTAGAGTTTAGAGTTGGAGCTCAAGTATGGCTGAGAGTATCTCCGACACGAGGTGTTAGACGTTTCGGCGTCTAAGGGAAGCTGAGTCCCAGATACGTTAGACCTTTTGAGATTCTTGAGTGAGTTGGAAAGGCAACATACAGGCTTGCTTTGCCACCGAGACTAGAGGGTGTTCACCCTGTCTTCCATGTGTCTCAATTACGGGAGTACATACAAGACCCAAGGTACATCATCAGTCATGAGGATTTAGTGGTCGAGCCAGACCATACGTTCGTTGAGCATCCGGTAGCTATCTTAGAGCGTAGTACGATACGCTTTTGATCAAAGGACATACCGATGATGAAGATTCAGTTGTCGATGTGAGGAGCTGATGAGGCAACTTAGGAGACAGAAGATAGTATCCAAAGGAACTATCCAAAGTTTTATGTTGAGTTGGATGCACTCATAGCGTAGATGTTGGAGTTTTAGTTTTCATTGTTGTGTTATGCACGCTTTTCTGATTTTTTAAATTTTGTGCCCCGAGTGGGAATATACGAGCTAAGTTCAATGTTTCTACATTGTTGTTGTGTGATCTTTTGGGTTGTTGCAAGTTTCGGGATGAAACTTTTTTTCAGGGGGATCAGATGTAACATCCAGTTTTCTGGTTGTCACCACCCTGCGGTGACAGTGGCCGCCCCAACGGCAAGTAACGTCTGTCACTGCCCCGTGGTGACAGTGGCCGCCCTTGCAGCCAGCCGTTGTTGCGGTGGGGTCGTGCCGCGGGTGCGGTAGACCACAAATCGTAAGAACGTCTTTCCTTTTTTGTTCTATCTTGTTTCCACTCCATAGAAGATCCGATTTTATATCTTTGGGCCGGCTTTCCTGGATCTTATAAACCCTAAGACGTCCTTCCTTCTATCTTTTTCCGTCGTTTCCTATAATTTCCCTCTTTCTCTTCCTCTTTCTGTTTCTTGCATACGTTCTTCTTCAACCTCGAAAGTTGCAGCATTCTTCCCTTGTGAACCTTGTTGAACGTGTAAGTCTTCTTCTCTTTGTTTCTCCTACACGTTCTTGAGCTTGTTGTATCTTTTATCCCTTCTATTTCTCTTGCTTTCTCTTTTCTTCTTTTCTTCTACTCCAAGGATCAAGATCGAGTCTTGATTCTTGTTGGCCTACCCGTTATTGATTCGTTGATGTTCACAAGCTCCCTTGGCTGAGTTGTGACGTGTGTGTGTATGTTTAGAGAAACAAGCTTTGGCCTTTCCTGAGTTCCTTGTTGTTGAAGGAGTCGTTCATCGCCGTCTGTCACACCCCCGCCTCCGTGTGCTGTCCAGCCGCCCCTACGGATCCTGCCTAGTGCCACCCCTACGGTGTTGTCTGCCCCCTACGATTTTCCCCCAGTTGCGCTAGTCTTTGGTGAGATGCTTCCTTTCTTGCATCCCTTGTTCCCTCCTTGAGTTATGTTGGATGTTGTTGCCCCTTGGTGATCTGTAAGACTAAGGTTGAGACCTTATCTTGTGGAGATCTCTTAGAAATTATTGAGACTAGAAGTATAGACTTCTAGCAATCGTTTCATTCCTGATTCATTATGTCTTATTAAGCAGGCTTTCCGTCCTTCTATCCTGCGGGAAACTGAGTTATTTGCTAACCTTTGAGTTTATCTTCGAGTGAGGTAAGTCCCTTGGACTTACTTAGATTCATTCCGTATATTGGTTTGAGTGTATTGCCTTGTTTGCGTTGTTTATTGTTATAATGGATAACCGGACTGTGATTGACCTTTTATACCATAATTGGCCCAAGCGTATAATAATCGGGCGGTGAGCACTTGTCTAGTTCTACGGGAGAGTAGCAGGTGCTCTTGCAACCATGGATAGTAGTGATCTATTCCTATTGGTAGACGGAAGCGGATGCGAGTTTCAGGAGATTCTCGGGTGACAAAAAAGTTGAATTAGTAATGGACAACTTAATGAAAGATAATAACCGGTTGAGTGAGAGCATGCTATATTTTTATATTACTTTATGTGTGCTTGTGCCTTTATTGTCTTTCTGACATCTAGAATGTTAGCTAACGATTTATACCGATGTTGTAGATGTTCCGCAGGTTAGGGATGTTGTTGAGTGATCCGGACAGTGTGGTCATCCGGGGTTCCCGTACATTATAGGACGGGATCGGGTTTATATTTCTGTTGTTTTCCCTTTGTTTTGAACTCGGTTGCGAGTCTTTTACGTTTCCCGTTGTTATAACCTTTGGTTTTATAATGAGTTTTGGTTTTCATTTATTTGGACCTTGTTGTAAGATCCGTTGTGTCGTTGCTACTCTGAGGGTCAGGACCCGTTGTGAGGTCCTAGCCCGTAACGCTTCGAGTTCCCAGAACTTGGGGTGTTACACTTTGTATCCCTTGACACCATCGTCATATCCTACAAACAATTCTTTCTTTTCTTGAGGCTCTAGTTTATCCTCACTAACATGATAGTAAACGGTAAAACTAAAAATCCTAAGATCACAATAGTCAACAAACTTAATAGACCACACCTCATACGGTGTTTTATAGTTTATGCTAGTGTGAGGTCCACAATTTATTAAATAATATGTTGTAGTTGTCGTTGCTGCCCAAAACCTCCGATCCAATTTTGCATAAAGTCTATTTCATCCTGTCACCTCTACCGTTTTGTTGTAGTGTATGCTTGATTGTATGATGACGAGCAATTCCAACATCCTTGTACAATTGATCAAACTCAGAAGAGAAAAATCCATGTCATTATCACTTCGTAGCCTTTTGATCATTACTATTACAAAAAACATAGTTTATACCGGTGTTATTTCATGTGGGATGCCGGTTATACAAGTGGTATAAAGTGGACCGTAGTAAACGGCCTTTACACTGTTTTTTCTAAAATTGGTTTGCGTACAATTTGGGATACCGTACATTCTAATTAACCGGTATAAATAATATATTTGTTTTATTGGTTAAAGTTGCATACCAGCTTCTTTAACACTAGTATCCGAGGTTTATAATTTTGATAAAAAAAAATCTGATTGGCATTGTCAGCCGGGTGTTCAATGTTATAATAAAAATTGAACTAGGTCTCTATTTTTTCATGATCCGGTCATAATAATAGCCAAAATCTCTAAATATTTACATTTTAGAATAAAAAAAATACTACAAAATCAAATTAACATTACAAAGTGATGCTAAAACTAATCAATACACAATATGGTAATTGGCGTTAACCTTGCAAATATATGTATATTGGAAGGAAGAAGTAAGCAAAGCAACAACATAACCCGCATGTCAAAGAATTGTAAATGGCAAATCAACAATAAAAATAGATAACACAAACTTGCTCAGATTACAACATTAAAGAATAAGACTCTTTGACTCAATCACTTCAACGTACTTGCAAGGACCATGTTGCCAAGATAAATCAATAAAAATAGATAACATGGAGGAATTGGTAGCAAACACAATAGGTTTCAGAATCTCTACAACACAAACCTAAGACTTCCCCATTGCCCTCACATTTTGTATTACTTCATATATTTCGAAATATATGACGCAACAAAATATCAAATAAATAACATAACATTAGCTACACTTTCCTAACAATGCCAACAATCAAATTCAAGTTTCTATAATGTTGCTATTGAGGTGAATTATACCATACTTGCTATAGCTTCAATAAACTTCTTATTTCTTGAAAATTTGCACACCAAAAATGATGAAAAATCAATTATCAAGCTAATTACACAAGCAAATTTGATAAGGGTCGAACAATTATAATTACCTTCCATCGAAGGCGGTTTGAGCCTGTATGAAATCAAACAAATAGGAGCAAACAACGATATACAAAGCAATGAGAGATCTGCAAGTAATACAAATTAAGAATCTCCAAACAAGCACAATACAAACTAATTAAAGAAGTTACAAGAAATATAACTACCTTGGCTAGTGTATTAGCAGACGACAAATGCAAAGCATTCTTGGCAATTACTATTACCACATCAACCCATTCAGTTAAGACCAGACAATTTTCTTAATTTGATTGCATATCACATTCACAAGCAGGCAGGTGAACCCGATATCTTTACCCGATATCTTTTATTCAAAATAACCGGATCCATGACCAAACACAAAAGAAAACTATTACATCCATTCTTCATTGTCAAAATACTAGGAAAATTGAAAATTTGCATGTTTTATCATAAACACTCAAATATAACATATGGGTTCACTACAACATATATAATACTCATCGGCATCGCTAAAGATTGAGAAGAAATCTTGTTTCATCGGATTTAAGAGCTCATACTCAGTGGCCGATCCAAGATATATTTGAAGGGGATTGAACGCTTAAAGTATTCAATTCGATGACAAAACAAATAGCGATAAAATAGTTCATTAGTAAGAACTAAAGTTTAGTACAACAAAAGAATTCACTACTCTAAAGGGGAAAATTTTTCTTCCGAGATATCATACTCTAAAAATGTTGAATGACAACTTCATTGTCAATTCTTTTGAAAACTTCTTTCTTGATATAACAAATCAATTTGTCAGTGAGAAATTCATCTCTTATCTTGCTGCGCAAATCTGTCTTGATTATACTCATCGCGGAAATAGCTCTTTCCACATTAGTTTCTCCACAATGAAAATGGAAAGCGTATTATTTGAATCAAGACATCTGGTACCAGTGAACAATTTTGTTGTTGACTCACCGATACGATTCTCCCTCTCTGTATCAAATTGTCAATAACCTACAAATGCAACATAAAATTAGTTTGATACAAACACTAGTTTAATAGTTAATTGGGAAATAAAAAGTTACTTGACAAAAATTTCCAGCTTTGTAGTGGTGGTAGTTTGTTGTGCCATTTTCATTACGTTTAAAAACACGATTTGTAGCAAGATGGTCCATGTCGAGAATCACAACATTGTTTACTTTTGAGGCTATCTTATACAATTTTTGTTGAAACTCTTCAACCTTCCCTGGATTTTGTACTTCCGAGATAAGTGAAATCACTCTCTGATTAATTTCCCCAATGTTGTAGCGGTCATTCCACCATCCATGTATGTGTTAGGTTTTGTGAAAAGCTGCTGATTTTTATTATTAGGGATTCATCCCATTATATAGTACAAGAAGGCTCATGCTTAAGGCCCAAGCTAAAATATCTAACCTAAAATAAGAAGATAACAATCAATTATAAAAGGATAGATACAAACTTATTACCATAACATGATAGAGTAAATCTAGATTAGCAAACTAATTATCTTTAACATGACCCTCAAACTAGACGTATGTATGGAAAGACCAAGTTTGGGAATCAGAGTTTGAAACTTCAATCGAGATAGTGGTTTGGTAAGGATGTCCGCTAGTTGATCATCAGTAGACACATCGGCATCACGAAGTAAGCCATTTTGAACATGTTCTCGAGGAATGCTAGACAATACGCTTCATACGGCAATGAAAAACTAGATTAGCGCTTAGACTTTTGGAACCCAAATTGTCACAAAATAACACAGGTTGTCTAGGCAAGTTAATTCCAAGTTCTTTCATGAGTGAGGTAATCCAAACCAGCTCAGCACACGAATCAACAAACGCTCGATACTCAGCCTCGGTTGAACATCGAGCAACTGATTTCTACTTACGAGAAGACTAAGAAATGGGTGTGAAGCAAGGTACATTAAGTAACTTATAGTAGACGTATAGTCATCTTTATTTCCCGCCCAATCATCATCAATAAAGTCATGGAGAAATCGAAAGTTGGCGATTATAATGATGTCAAAAGAGCTAGTTCCTTGAAGACACCCGAGAAGCCGTTTCAAAGCACTCTAATGTGATGTAGAGGGTTCATGCATGAACTGTGAAAGTGACAAGAATTATTTCCTTAGGTTGTTTTATCTTATCAAAATAATTTCCTAACTTAACACTAAAGCAAGTATAGTAGTCAAGTAAGGGTCGAACCCAAGAGAGTTTGGTTTATGTTAAATATAATTATTGATATTGTAACCAAGTAATAGGGGGGTTTGGACTGAAATATAACAAAACAAAAGAATAAGAAATCAAATAAAGAGATGAATAAGATGGTGAGAAATGAACAACACTAGGTTGAATCTTAGCAAGTGATGTTGCGTTGGTTGGTTCCTTTTATAAGTTTATTATTATGTTCTCGTCTTGATCATATGTATTTGTTGAGCCAACCGGCAATATAACTGAACAAGTTAATGTTCCGTAAATCTACAAGAACAAAACACAAGTTAGCTTTTAAACAAAGGCAAAGAGATATAAAAAGAAGAATAGAACCATTAAACTTTTCTTTATATTTGTATTCCTTTTCCCTTAGATAATCACAACCAGTTTTTACCTAGAGATTTCTACTAGAATAAAGACCCGAACCCGGAATCTAAAAATCCTAGTTCTTTGCATGCATTTAGACACTAAGGTGATAAATCTTAAGTGAGAAGAAACATGGAAATTAGATAAGTGAAACTCAAGGAATACAAAACATAAACTGAATAAAACTTATATTAAAAAGGACTTACAACCAAAACAGCAATGCAGCTTCAAAACAACCCAATGTAGCAAGGTAATTAGAAACTCATTACACAAAGGAAGCAAGAGGAAAGAGAGAACAAAATGGGAAAATGATGGATGATTCTAGCAATCAATCATGGGTCTCTTTATACTACAAATGGTACTAAATGGGAGTAAATGGCTGGCCTAAATAGCCACCTTTAATGTCATAAAGGTGGTGCAAACAGCCGGAGTAAAGTCTGTGTTGCTCAACCGCAGGGGTGGCCTTCAGAACCGTAGGGGCGGTTTAGGCGAAAATGCTTGGAGTTCTTCATGGCTGCAGGGGCGGCCTGGCAATTCCGCAGGGGCGGATCTATAATGTTCTTCAATGTCACCGCAGGGGCGGCCCAATGTCACCGCAGGGGCGGTGACACTGACTCTTTGGCTTCACAGCTCTATAGGTTGGTCCGCAGGTAGAGGCGCAGGGGCGCCGGCCTTCGCTTCTTCAGGATAAATCACCGCAGGGGCGCCAAGGAGAGACGCAGGGGCGGTGACAGTCTTCATTTTGGGCGCTGGCGAAGGCGCAGGCTGCGTTCCGGAGTGCAGTGTCACCCACAGGGGGGTGACACTTCTCCGCGGGGGCGGTGAGGCACCAGAAGATTCGTCTTTGTGGATGATCTTCATTCCCAAGTGCTTCTAACTTCTTGTTTAACTTCTTTTAGGCTTCTTCTTCTGGAATAAGAAGTTAGTGGTATAAACCGACTCTAATGTAATAAAAAGACTCTAAAAACTAACCTAAATAATAGTGATTCCATCACCTATCAAACTCCCCCATACTTAGACCTTTTACTCATCCCGAGTAAAACAAATGACAATAGTTCAGACTCAAAGGCCTCATGAAGCGTGGTTAAGAGGCATAGATAATGGAGACAAAAGAAAACCAAGGAAGAAAGAAGGAAAAAGAGAGAAAATGTGAGAAAAAGGTGAGAAAGCTACCATCCTTATCGCTTCAAGAGTGACATACGCGGACAACCTCCTTATTAGTCTCATTCTTATACCGCTAAACGTCGGAAGGAAAACCTACACTCGATGTCGCTCATTTTGCCAAGGCGCCCTTTCGGGTTTTCACCTTGCCACTCTTCTTTTTTTCATGGTGATGTCACTAATTCCTCACATCCCTCAAGTCCATTTTTGCACCAACCTAAAGTTGGTCGGACTACCTTCTTTTTGCCTAAACCACCCTTTCGGGTTTTCGGTTTATCCAAGGATTTTCATGCCTTTTTTTCATTTTCTATGGCTTTTTTCTCTCTCTTTTTTTTGAATTTCAAACTGAATTACAAATCATGAAAACTCAATGCAAACACACACAAACAAACTCAAATAAACTATACATGCTAATGATATTCCTTCCCCTATACTTAAAGCAGACTTTGCCTTCAAAGTGGAAAATGCAAGCAAAGATAAATGTGGAGAAGGAAAAAAGATAATACTCACTAGCGGGATGGTCAGACTAGACCATCCGGACCCTCCTCCGGGGGATATGGGAAGCGACGGAAGAAGTGCTTCTGCCGGCGGTAGATGTCATCGATGCGGGACTGCTGAGCATCCATCCGGCGGCCAAATGAGGTCTCAAAATTGGCTTGTCAAGCCAACTGCCGAGCCTCTAGCTGTTGCTGCTGAGCCGCCTGCCAAGCGTCCTGCCTTTGGTCAAAATGGGAGGTAATGCTAGTGGCAAAGCTGGACTACCAAGCCTGTTGCTGCTCCAGCATACTCCGCTGATACTCGGTCTGCTAGGCCTGATGCTGAGTAGTCAAGGCCGCCATCTGAGCCTGAAGGCTCTCGAGTGCGGGACCATCATCTGGTGCTGCAGTGGGCATCTCCTCATCATCCGGTATGGGCATGTGGTCCTCATAATGAGCCCGGATGAAGCTCGCAGCGTGTCTCTCAACAATGGCCACTTGAGGCCGCCTCAACACAAACGGATCCGCCGGGATGCACAACTTGGATAACTCATCACCAAAGGGAAGCGGCCGGGGAAGGTAGGTGATATGGCTCCCATCTGCAAATGAAAGCCAAAAAAAGGTTCTTCCCGTCCCTCTTGAGGAGCTTGCAGCTCCTAATCATCCCTTCCGTGTAGAGTGGGGCCTCCAACCCATCCTCAAGTCAGAAAAGGTCCATCACCTGCTATGCGATCAAAGAGATCACCCCACCGCAAACGATATTCCTTGGCTCGTTCTTCCTAATCCGCTTCAAAGGGGTAAGGAAGAGGTACGACCAATCCGGCACCTTCTCGCTCATAGGGAGGCAGGCATATAGCAAAGGGAGGTCCTTAAGAGCGACCTTGTTCTCTTCTTTGTGTCCACAGAAGACACTCATGAGGATCTTGGAGAGGAGCCTCAAGCAGGGTGAATGAGTTTGTTGGAATACTCAACCCCGGTGTGAAACTCGGAGCCGGTGGTTGCCTGCCAAAACTCACAAAGGTCCGGGGTAGGAGTTGGTTCCCACCAGTTCTCGGAGGCGTAGAGAGTCACCCTAAAGGCCTCCTACAACTAAGAGTAGTCCAGTGTGTACTTCGTTTTGTTGAACTTGAAGAAAAGTCCAACACACACATAGTCTTCTTTCTCCATGGTGAAGGTAGCAATGAATTGTTGGTTGAGCTCGGGATACGTTGGAGCACTCTTCTTCAGAAAGTCTCCGAGCCCAGCGTTGGTGAGGAATGATTGCATGCTTTCCAACATGCCAAGCTTCTCCAATGTTGGAATGTGCAAAAACCGAGTTGCATACACAATCCGATCTTGTACAATCCCGTAACGAGTTTTCTCAGCCTCAAACATCTTATACTTCCTCTGTGGTTCCATTCTTGCAAGTGATCTAGTGAAGGAATTAGTAACTTCAAAAACAGAGAAAGAAAACCAACCCTCTGTTGCTATTTCCGCAGGGGCGGCTGTGGATGCGCAGGGGCGGTAAGGCGCAGGGGCAGGAGAAGTGCAGAGGGCAATTTTTTTGACAGTTGCGAAGGTGGTGGAGCTGGGGAGCGTTCTGGTGGCTTCTGGCTGGTGGTAATGTCTCCGGAGGTAGTGGAGGGTTGTGGTTGTTAGTGGTGAGGGGTGTAGTAGGATTAAGGGTTGAGGGATTTAAGAGATTGAGGGAGGTGATGGTAGGGAGCGAGAGAGGGTGGCGCAGGGGCGTGTTCCGGCGTGGCGGTGGCGTTGAGGAGGTGGCGCAGGGGCGTGAGCGAGGGTGGTTTTTTATGGAGAGAGAGAAGGGCGCAGGGGTGGTGTGAGAGAGGGTGAGTTGGTAGAGAAAAGTGGTAGGTGAGGAGAGAGAGGGGTTAGTGGGCTAGGTGTAGGGAAATTTTGAGATTTCTATTTTTTTTTCTTTTCTGGGTAGAACCACAAGGGCGGAAGCTTGTCGCCGTGGGGCGGTGACAAGGAAGAGGGAGGCGCAAGCCCAGCGCCGGGGGCGGCTCTGGGGATCCATGTCAAGAGTGGCCGCCGCAGGGGTGTAGGGATGTCACCGCGGTGGCGGTGACAAAGTTGTTGCAGACGCAGGCCCAGCGCCGGGGGCGGCGCTGGGCCAGGGTGTCACCGCCAGGGCGGTGACAATGAGCCGCAGAGGCGGTGACAATGAGCCACAAGGGCGATTTTCTTGACAGAAGCTCCTCTTCTTATTCCTTCGGGTGGTCTCCCGAGCAGCGCCTTTTTTTACGTCATTGGCTCGACGTAAGGACCTTACCTCTCTGTCTGAGCCTCCTCCAACACCATTTCATCAATGGGGTCGTTCTTTACTCCTTCAAGATAAGGCTTGAGCCTTTGTCCGTTAAATTTGAAAACCTTATGCGTTTGCGGATCATAGAGATCCACAACGCCATGAGGGTATACTTCAGCTACCACGTACGGACCTGTCCACCTTGAACGCAACTTTCCTGCAAAAAGCTTCAAACGTGATTGAAAGAGGACCTTGTTACCTACTTTGAAGTCTTTCCGGAGGATGTTGCGGTCATGCCATGCTTTGGTCTTTTCCTTATATGCTTCGAATGGTCATACGCATTAAATATCAATTTCTCCAGCTCTTGTAGTTGGAGTTTCCGGAACTCTCCTACCTCCTCTACATTCATGTTGCACTTCTTTACCTCCCACCAAGCCTTGTACTCAAGCTCCACCGGAAGGTGGCAAGCTTTTCCGAACACAAACCGGAATGGAGACATCCCTATAAGAGTCTTGTATGATGTCCAGTATGCCCATAAAGCGACGCTTAGCCTCAAACTCCAATCTTTCCTTCCGGGACACACCGTCTTTTCAAGGATGGTTTTGATTTCCCGGTTGGACACCTCCGCTTGACCATTTGTTTGCGGATGGTAAGTTGTTAATACTCGTTGGTGAACGTGTTACTTCTTAAGGAGAGCGGTGATTGTCTTGTTGCAAAAATGGGTACCCCTATCACTTATCAAAGCTTCCGGGATTCCAAATCTTGCAAAAATATTATCCTTAAGAAAAGTTGCAACCACTTTAGAATCATCAGTTTTGGTGGCCTTTGCTTCCACCCACTTGGAAACATAATCCACCGCAAGTAATATATATGTGTGTCCAAAAGAAGTAGGAAAAGGACCCATGAAATCTATCCCCCAAATATCAAATATTTTGCAAAATATAAGAGAGGAATGAGGCATTTCATGTCTCCTAAAGATGTTACCTACTCTTTGGCACCTATCACACACTTTGCAAAACGCAAAAGCGTCTCTAAAAATGTGCGGCCAAAAGAACCCGGCATCCTAAAGCTTTCTTGTAGTTTTGTTGGCCCCAAAATGCCCTCCACATGCTTCAGAATGACATAAAGTAAGGACAGATTGTACCTCATTGTCCGGGATGCAACGGCGGATTACTTGATCACTACAATGTTTCAAAAGGTAGGGATCGTCCCAAACGTAATGTCGAGCTTCGGCCTTCACCTTCTCTTGTTGCGCCTTGGTGAAATCTGGAGGATACTCGCTCCTAACAATGAAGTTCACAATGTCAACAAACCAGGGCTTAAATGATTGGAGTTCAAGACAAACCTCTGGCGACTGAACCGCAGGGGCGCCTAGTTTGAGCCGCAGGGGCGGCTGGCCGCAGGGGGGGAGTTTCTTGAGGCGCAGGGGCGGTTACACAACAGAGGGTTGTGTATAAGGTCTCGTCTGGAAAGCTCCCAACTATTGCCTTTCCCTTGGCTGGGTCTTCTTCTTTCTTCACTAGCCTGCTCAAATGATCGGCCACCAGGTTCTCAGCCCCCTTCTTCTCCCGTATCTCTAGGTTGAACTCGCTTAGAAGGAGCACCCACCGAATCAACCTCGGTTTTGCCTCCTTCTTCGCCCTGAGGTACCTAAGAGCTGCATGGTCAGTAAAAATATTTACCTTTACTCCAAGAAGGTACTGCCTCAACTTCTCAAGTGAAAAAACCACAGCTAGGGTGGTGGAGTAATTCCTTTGTGCTCCATTTAGCGTCATGGATGCATAATGGATGACGTGTGAGGCTCTTCCAGCCTTCTGTCCTAAAACAGCTCCTACAGCGTAGTCGCTGGCGTCACACATAATCTCGAAAGGTTTCTCCCAATCCGGAGACCGGATGATTAGTGCACTAGTGAGACATGACTTCAAAGTGTTGAAAGCTTTCTTGCAACTTTCATCCACTATGAAGGTGGCGTCTTTCTTGAGTAATTCACATAATGGTGCCGAGATCTTTGAGAAGTCTTTGATGAATCGTCGATAAAAACCTGCATGACAAAGAAGAGAACGAATTTCCGAATGTTAGTAGGATAAGGTAAATTTGAATAACATCAACTTTTGCCTTATCTACCTCTATCCCTTTTGAGGATATTACATGTCCTAGAACTATTCCTTGTTCAACCATGAGATGGAATTTTTCTGAATTAAGAACTAGATTAGTTTCAACACATTTTTCAAGAACGAGTTTTAAGTGTCCTAGGCATGCATCAAAACTATTTCTATGGACACTAAAATCATCCATGAAAACTTCAATAAAGTTTTCTAAGTATTCAGAGAAAATACTTATCATGCACCGTTCGAAGGTGTTGGCGGCATTGCAAAGTCCAAATGGAATTCTGCGGTACGTAAAAGTGCCAAATGGACAAGTGAACATTGTCTTTTATTGGTCTTCCGGAGCAATGGCTATTTGGAAGTAGCCCGAGTATCCGTCCAGAAAACAATAGTAGGGATGACCTGCAAGACGTTCCAACATTTGGTCAATAAAAGATAATGGAAAGTGGTCTTTACGTGTTACCTTGTTAAGTTTACGGTAGTCAATGCAAACTCTCCAACCGGTTTGTGTTTTACTCGGGACCATTTCTCCATATTGATTCTCCACCATAGTGATACCCCCCTTCTTTAGAACCACTTGGATTGGACTAACCCACTTGCTATCCGAGATGGGAAAAATCATATCCGCTTGGAGGAGCTTCAATACCTCCTTCTTGACATCTTCCATCATCAGCGGATTCAACCTTCGTTGAGGTTGCCTGGATGGTTTTGCTTCATCCTCAAGTAGAATTCTATGCATGCAAGTGGATGAACTTATCCCTTTCATGTCCGCAATGGTCCATCCAAGGGCCGTCTTGTGTTCTTTCAACACTTTCACCAACTTGTCCTCTTGACCGATAATCAACTTGTTAGAGATAATCACCGGTAAGGTATTGTTGTCTTCAAGGAAAGCATACTTGATCTGAGGTGGAAGGTCTTTCAACTCTATCGCCGGTGCCTACACTATAGATGGAACAAGCTTCTCGCTTGGGGTTAGTAAAGTGGTCCCAATGGCCAAAGTGGAGATAGGTAACCTCTTGTGCCCATCCAATTGGCTTAAGACCTCTTTAATGCTAGTTGTCAATGCATATTCTGAATTATGATCATCAATGTCATGCTCAATTATATTTTTCAATTCGTCAATGTCTAAAATATCAAAAACATCTTGCACAAAAGGTTCAATAATATCAATGGCACATAAAGAATGATCATCAATAGGAAATTTCATTGCATCATAGATGTCAAATTCAACTACTTCTCCATCAAATTCCATGGTAAGTTTACCACTAACATAATCAATTTTAGTCGTAGCAGTTTTTAGAAATGGTCTCCCCAATAATATCGGTGCAGCATGTGAGTCATTTTCCATGTCCATTACAAAGACATCAGCATGAAAAATCATATTATCTACCATTACTGATACATCCTCAATAATCCCTTTCGGGTAAACATTAGATCTATCAGCAAGTTATACTACAATCCGAGTTTAATTAATGGCCCAAGGCCAAGTGATTTATATATGGAGTATGGAAGGACATTAATAGAAGCACAAAGATCAAGCATGGCTTTGTCAAAACGGGTTTCCCCTATAACACAAGGAATGATTACCATGCCCAGATCACTACATTTCTTGGGCATTCTACGTTGGAAAATAGCGGACACATGCTCGCTCACTTGCACTTTTTGTTTCCCCTTCAGCTTTTGATTCCTCTTGATGGTGCAGAGTTCCTTCAAGAAACGTGCATATTTAGGAATACTTTTTACTAACTTACGGAGAGGGATGTTTACCTCGCATTTGGAGAAGGTCTCAAAGAGATCCTTGTCCTCGATTATTCTTCTCTCCTTTAGTTCCTCGGGGAAGGGAGCTGGTGGTTTCTCAAAGTACAATGGTGGGAACTCAGGTCGGATGTATGAATCCTTCTCAACAGAACTCTTTGTCGAGTTTTCCGCAAGGGCGCCAGCTTGCAGGCGCAGGGGCAGCTCAGGGGCTTTTACCGCAGGGGCGGTGACCTCCAGCCGCAGGGGCGGCGTCTGCTCACGGCTTGGCGCAGTTGCAGCCGCAGGTGCGGCTGTGGGGGCAAGAAACTCGTCAGAGGGTTTGTTCTTCCCTTCTGTTGCTGTTTTTTGTTGAATTTGCTTCCCACTCCTCAATGTTAGGGCACTAACATTCTACTTGGGCTTTATCACTGTCTGGGAAGGCAATCCTCCGGAGGATCTAGCTTCGATCCTTGTAATGGCTTCCGCCATTTGCCCAACTTGTTTCTCAAGGTTCTTGATGCTGGATTATGTTGTTTTGACATGAGTAGCAAAATGTTTAGTCAAAACCTGCAGCATATCCTCAGTGGATTGAGACTTACCTTGGCGGGGCTGCTGCTGTTGGTTTTGTTGATCAGTCCATCGAAAGTTCTGTTGATCACGCGAATTTGGCATGTAGTTATGTGTATATGGATCGTTCCAAGGCCTTTGTTGTTGTTGTTGTTGTCCATAGCCCAATGCGTTCATCTCAGCATCGTCATCCTGGACTTGAGGGCACATGTCCGTTGGGTGGTAGGGGTCGGCACAAACTCCGCATGCCTTAAGTTATTGTGGAGTTCTCATAAGCGTCAATCTCTTCACCATCTCTTTCAGCTCAGCAAGTTGAGTAGAGATCTCATTCTTCCCCGGATTGACAACATGAACTCCTCTCTTGGAAGAAGTCCTTCCGAATTTCCGAGTTCCTTCAGCTAGTTCCTGTATCTTTTCTAAAGTAAGATCAGGAGTGGTGTTCAGAATGTTAACTCCACATGCAGCATCGACGATCCTCCTTTCGTTGTCAAGAAAGCCATTGTACAAGTACAAGATTGGGTCCTAAGCTGAATACCCATGGAAAGGACACCTGGATTGGAGGCGTGCAAACCGTTCGAAGTACTCATATAGAGTCTCGTCCGCCTCTTGTTCAATGTTGCTTATAGCTTTCTTCAAGCTATTGGCCTTCTTGGCTGGAAAGTACTTCTCTAGAAACGCCTTTTTGAGATTCTCCCAAGTGTCGATGCTCCCGGATGGAAGGTGGTAATACCAATCATCCGATGCATCCTTGAGTGTGAAACCAAATGCCCTCATCTTGATTTGTTCCTCGGCAATGTTGTCCGGTTTCATACTCATACACACGGTATGAAACTTCCAAAGGTGCTTGATGGGGTCTTCACCACTTAACCCATGGAAGGATGGGAGCAAGTGGATGAGACCCGGCTTGAGCTCGAAATTGACACCTTCCCCTATTGCCGGTATAGTAACCACAAGAGGGTGCTGGGTCAAGTTCGGCTGCGTGAGTTGGCAAAGGGTTCGGTCAGCCATCTCTTCTTGGAGTTGTTGTTGTCTACGTCGCCGGATGTGTGTTCTCTCAATTTCTGGAGTTAGTAGCACGGGTGTTTTGGATTGAAATGTCACAAAAGAATTATTTCCTTAGGTCGTTTTATCTTATCAAAATAAAAACACAACTAAAACTCCCCGGCAACGGCGCCAAAATTTGACAAGAATTATTTCCTTAGGTCGTTTTATCTTATCAAAATAATTTCCTAACTTAACACTAAAACAAGTATAGTAGTCAAGTAAGGGTCGAACCCAAGAGAGTTTGGTTTATATTTATATTAAATTCAATTATTGATATTGTAACCAAGTAATAAGGGGTGTTTTGGATTGAAATGTCACAAAACACAAGAATAAGAAAGCAAATAAAGAGATGAATAAGATGGTGAGAAATGAACTACACTAGGTTGAATCTTAGCATGCGATGCTACTTTGGTTGGTTCCTTTTATAAGTTAATTATTATGTTCTCGTCTTGATCATATGTATGTGTTGAGCCAACCGGCATCAATACAACTGAACAAGTTAATGTTCCGTAAACCTACAAGAACAAAACACAAGTTAGCTTTTAAACAAACACAAAGAGATATAAAGAGAAGAATAAAACCATTAAACTTTTCTTTATATTTGTATTTCTTTTCCCTTAGATAATCACAACCAGTTTCTACCTAGAGGTTTCTACTAGATTAAAGACCCGAATCCGAAATCTAAAAATCCTAGTTCTTTGCATGCATTTAGACACTAAGGTGATCAATCTTAAGTGAGAAGAAACATGCAAATTAGATAAGTGAAGCTCAAGGAATACAAAACATAAACTGAATAAAACTTATATTAAAAAGAACTTACAACCAAAGCAACAACGCAGCTTCAAAACAACCCAATATAGCAAGGCAATTAGAAACTCATTACACAAAGGAAGCAAGAGAAAAGAGACAATAAAATGGGAAAATGATGGATGATTATAGCAATCAACCATGGGTCTATTTATACTACAAATGGCACTAAATGGGAGTAAATGGTCGGCCTAAACAACCACCTTTAATGTCATAAAGGTTGGTGCAAACAACCGGAGTAAAGTCTCTGTCGCTCAACCGCAGGGGCGGCCTTCAGGACCGCAGGGGCGGTTTAGGCGAAAACGCTTGGAGTTCTTCATGGCCGCAGGGGCAGCCTGGCAATTCCGCAAGGGCGGATCTTTAATGTTCTTCAAATGTCTGACTCTTCATCTTTTTGTCGCTTCTGATGTTGAGCCGCAGGGGCGGCCCAATGTCACCGCAAGGGCGGTGACACTAGCTCTTTGGCTTCACAGCTCCGCAGGTTGGTCCGCATTTAGAGGCGCAGGGGCGCCGGCCTTCACTTCTTCAGGATAAATCACCGCAGGGGCGCCAAGGAGAGACGCAGGGGTGGTGACAATCTTCGTTCCGGGCGCAGGCTGCGTTCCGGAGTGCAATGTTACCCGCAGGGGCGGTGACACTTCTCCGCGGGGGCGGTGAGGCACCAGAAGCTTCGTCTTCGTGGATGATCTTCATTCCCAAGTGCTTCTAACTTCTTGTTTAACTTCTTTTAGGCTTCTTCTTCTGGATTAAGAAGTTAGTAGTATAAACCGACTCTAATGTAATAAAAAGACTCTAAAAACTAACCTAAATGATAGTGATTTCATCACCTATCAGAAAGCTTGTTCACAACATAGCTAATGTTTGGGCATGTGAGCGACAAATACTGTAAAGTACCAATGGCAGCCCGAAAATCAGTAGGTGACCAAGAATGGTACCTAAAGTCTTTGGAAGAGTGGATGTTGAGAACATTGGCATTGAGATAGGATTAGCATCAACCATATCAATCCCTGTAGTAAATCTATGATATACTTATGTTGGTTTAAAACGAGACCTTTTTGAAGTACATGAACTTTAACACCAAGCAAATAGGATAGTGAACCTAAATCCTTAAGTACAAACGAGTTGACACATGTTTGATCATACTAGAAACTGCCATAGAGTCATTGTCGGTGACAATTATATCGTCAACATAAACAAGCAAATAGAGAACAAGACTATGCTAATGATAGATGAATATGGATGAATTTGCAACAGAATTACCAAAGCCAATGTGAAGCAGAAAATTCATTAACTTTGTGTACTAGGCACATGGTGCTTGTTTTAAGACATAAATGGCCTTGATTAGTTTGTAGACGTGTTAAGGGAAGGCATTATCAACAAAACCATGTCTGATCCATGAAGATATCCTCATAAAGTTGCCTCTATAAAAATGCATTATTAACGTCAATTTGACAAATTGACCAGTCAGATGAAACAACCAAGGTGAGTATTGTGCGAATTGTAACTAGTTTCATAACCGGACTGAAGGTTTTGGTATAATCACAACCTAGAGGTTAATGGAACCCTTTTGCAACTAAACGGGCTTTATATTTGCTAGCCCATCCGGCTTCTACTTTACTCAAAACACCCATTTACAGCCAACCACATTAGAGGTAAGATTGGGAGGAACAAGATCCCAAGTTTGATTCGTGCACAAAGCATCATACTCTTATGCAATAGCTAGACGCCAGTCAGGATCTTTTAGAGCTTGGGTGATATTGGTAGGTTCACGATAAGTTAGGGCTCAAACATTGAGATTAAGCTTTGGAACGGGTTTGACAATATTGTTTTTAGAGTGGGTAACCATACCATGCTAGACAGGGTCAGGTTCCGGCTCAGCATAATGATTAGAGGATTGGGTAGAAGCGGAAACAATGTCATAGGTAAAGGAGGTGGGGGAAATAGAAGGTGTGTGGTGGGATGAAGGTGCAACGGTGGCTATGGAAGCAGACAGGTTAGTGGAAGGAGAGATGGAAGTAGATTGGGGATGGAAGTTAGGAACATAACAGGTGATGAAGGAGGTGTGCCAATTGGTGTCAATGGCACTGATAGGGTTGGAATGGGTTGAAGAGGTATGTTGAACGTAACCCAAGTTGAGTTATCTAGTAAAGAGTTAGGCTTGGTATTATTGGAGGATGGCTCAAAAGGAATAGGATCTTTGAATGGATAAACATTATGAACAAAGGTGTCATGTCAAGATGAATAAACTCAATAGGTCTTCGGATCGAGACAAAAATATGCACTTTGGGATAAAGAGTAGCCAACAAACACACAAGGTGTGGATTTAGGCTCAATTTTGTTCTTAGTATAGGACTTCAACCAAGGGAAACACAAGTACCCAAAAGACTTTGGCTTTTGATAATGTGGATGAATATGGAAAAAAGAGTGATATGGAGAAGAATGGTGAAGTGTGATTGTAGGCATTCGATTGATTAGATACACTACCGTTTTGAAAGCAAAAGGCCAAAGCTTTTGAGGTACGCTAGAGTAAGACATAAGGGAGAGACCCGTCTCAACTATATGACGCTGTCGACGCTTAGAAAAGCCATTATGTTGAGGAGTATGGGGAGGAGAGGTCAAATGGGAAATGCCATGGGTGGCGAGAAACTAAGAGAGAGCAATGTACTCTCCTCCATTGTCAAAATACAAGATTTTAATCTTATGTTGGAAGTAATTTTCAACCAAAGGTTTGAATTTACGAAAACCTCTTTGGTGTCAGACTTGCATTTTAATGGGTAGAACCATATATATCGAGTGAAATGATCGACAAATATTATTTAGTAGCGTAACCCATCATATGATTGAACTGGGAAGGACCAAACATCAAAGAAAATAACTTCCAAAGGAAAAGTGGAGATAATAGAAGAAGTATGAAAAGGTAGTTTGTGACTTTTACTAATGGAGAAAGAAGTACATGAATTTGAAGGGGAAATCGACCTAACTTAAAACTAAATTGCATAAGCCATAAGATAGATTATGAGGGATAGCCCAACTTATGGTGCCAAGAAGATCCCAGAGGAAGATTTGAGTGTGAGCACTTGAGGTGAGATTGAAAAAGGCCGTGAATAGACTTCGTCAACACAGCGACCATTAGGAAGGATGATGCCCGTTGAAAGATCCTTCACAAGAAAACAAGAGGGTAAGAATTCAATTGAAAGATTGTTTTGAGACGTAAATTGGGAAACGGAGGTAATATTTTGAGAAATTTGTGGAGCATGAAGAACATTATCAAAGGAAAAAGAGTGCTTGTGAGTACTAAAATTGAAACGACCAGTACTAGATATTGAAATACCTTTACCATCACCAATTTGAATAGTGTCAGGACCCTCATAAGGACAGTGAGAGGAGAGGGGTTTGCAAGTCATAAGTGACATGATGAGAGGAGCCATTGTCAAGCAGTCATGAGTGACTTAAGTTAGTAGCAACATGGGCTTGGGGTGGTGGGTGAGGAGCATAGGTAGTTGTAGACGTAGGGCTAGGTTGCTGAGAGTTTTGGTACCGTTGGAAGGAGGGAGGTCAGAGGTGTGGGGCTGCTTGACGAAAACCCTATCATACAACCATGGCATGGCCTTGTGTGCCGTAACACTAGCATTTGCCAAGGAATGGTTGTGGCTGATATGAGGGGTTATTAGGGCTTGGAGGGCTGGAAAAAATAAGGTTTTGTAGAGGGTGAGGGTTGTAGGTGTAACACCCTAAATCCACGGGACTTGGGGCGTCACATGGGCTAGGATCTCACAATGGATCCTGACCCTAGCTTGACAACAAGTTCACAGGATCTTACAACAAGGCACGTATAGAATAAAACCAAATACATAAACTGTACAATATATACATCAAAAGGTTTACAACATCATAGTTGAGTACAAAACAGGATCAACAGATCCAAAGAGTACAAAATATCCCATATCCCACGAACAACCTAGTATACGGAAGCCCTCGGTTGATCACCCATCTGGCTCAATCTGTAGCCCTCCTATCCTGCAGATCAACTACAACACGGTATAAACCGTTAGCTAACAGAAATGAATAAGAATGAAGTAATAGCACAAACACACAACAACACCTCACAACATGCAATGCCACACACACAACCGTTTATTATCTTTAATTAAATGATTTCATACTAATTCAACTTCTTTTGTGGCACGAGGAGCCTAAAGAACCCCGTCTCTTCCCCCTTTAACTCAAGTGTTGCATGGGGATCTACCTCCTCCTGAGCTACTAGCTTCCGAGCACCTCCTTCCACTCTCGGCGAGCTTCTGGCAAGTGGTCACGACCCGTTATAATACACTTGGGCCTTTTAAGGTAATAAAGTGGTCATCCTAGTACGGTTTATGTTATGAATGCATCAATCATATGAGCACACACACAACCATCACAACCACTCAAATCCAAAACTACATGCTAAGTAAGTCCTATGGACTTACCTGATATACTCGTAATCTTGTACCACGTCACAGTTTCCCGTTGAGGAAACGATCAACGGCTGCATAAGCAAGGCACACAATATATAAACGCTGCAAAGGGTTACGAGACGCGTCTTCTACCTCATAACCACAACAATCCCATAACCTGGATCTAAACCTCAAGATCCTCAACATAACTCACAATTCCTCAAATCTCAATGTAGCATCTAATCAACATTCCTCAATCTCAATTCTAATCCTAATTTAATTAATTAACCTTTAATTAATTAATTAATTAATTAAATTTTACTAGAATAACGTTTTGCCTGCAGGCAATTTCTAAACCCACCTCTCATCTGATTTCATCAAACAAACAACCCATAAACACCAGAATAATATAACGACCATAATGAAATTTCTAATTATCCATTTTGACAAGTCTAAGGTCAATTTACGCCAAATCGCAGTACAGAAAATGAATAAATTCATAACTTATTCGTTACTAACCCGATTGACGATCTGAAAGAAGATTTGGAATCACAACGATGCACGCTACACATGGACAACATCAAAGTCGCCGGATTCTGAGCGGCGGAACCGTCCTGGTGACATATATGCTCGACCAGGTCTTCATCTGCTCGGAAATGCAGAAACTCGGTACCGATATGAAGAGAATGAAGAGAGGAATCCAAAAACTCAAAAGGAATTGAAATCGGATTAGAAACGGAGAGTAGATTTGAGTTTGAAGTTTGAGAGAAATCAGAGCTTTTACGAGGAACGTGAAAGGAAATGAATTAATAAACAATTTTCCGCTATTTATAGTGAAGACGATAATTATCCTTTAGCGAAGTTGATAATTCTCCTTTAACCGATCCAAAGGCGGGTTGAATCCCCTTCTCCAAACTTCTCGAAATTAGAATAATAAGTCTTGAATATTGTAGGGATAATTATTCCACAATTGCCTCGGAAAACGTGTATTTCTAAGCCGTCTTTCTTAGCCATTAAGAAACGAAATAGCGATTCTTTTGGACATTTTGCCTTTCCATGTTATTTCATATCTAGGACATGTCCGATGTCCTGATCATTTATAACAACTGCATTTTTATTAATTGGAGCTCTCAAATGCTCAAAATAACACCAGAGGGTAAAAATAATTACCCGGAGGAAAAAGTGAAAATTTCCCCATAAATTCAAAATTACGCCAAGAACATAACAGTGGGACTCATACACATAACTTACGCAATCTTCGCGAGTTATATGTCAATTACTATCAATGATTATTTTAATTAACATTAATTAGAATTCGGAAATCCTAGCTATTACAGTAGGTTTGAGATGACTATGACTTCTAGGTAGGCGTCGGAGTATTAGGCTTAACTTTGCAATGAGCCTTGGACTACATGGTGAAGGTTGCGGTAATTGAAGGAGAGGACTCTCCGCCATCCATCTTTAGTTGAAGTTCCTTTTGAATGAGTTTTACATATTACTCCTCAAATGAGATCGTCGTCTCTCTAGCATAGACGTCATCAATGATAGATTGGAACGATGCATCTATTCCATTCAAAACATATTCCACTATGTCCTCTTGATCTTGTTGTTTTCCTAGCAAGGCAAGCAGATCTATGCAAGTTGTGATCTGTAGTATAAATTTTGTGACCGTCTGAGAGCCCTTCTTCATGTGACGTAGCTTGTCTTTGATTTGTTCAATATGCCTCTTGAAGGCTTGGCATATATGTTTGCAAGAATCGGCCGTGCATGCTGACTTGCATGGGCACGTGTGAAAAAAGTTGCAACTGAGGGAGACAAAGTTCCAATGAGTGCTCCAAACAGAAGCTTGTCTTGCCGGAGCCAAGTTGTGTATGCCGGATTTGGAACCGTAACATCCTGGTTCATAGAGTTTGAAATCGTTTTTGGTGGTGTTGGATGGAAACCATCAAGAAACTGAAACATCCCATATCCAACAAGAATTGATTGAATCGGGGTTTGCCATGTAATGTAATTGATAGAGGATAATTTTATGGCATTGTGAAGTTGAACCACTATAAGCGGTTTAGTAGGTTCAACGTCATTAGGGATGGTATGATTTGAGGAGGCCATGGAGGCAAAAGAAGATTGAGTTTTGTGGATCATGCTCTTGATACCATGTTAGGTTTTGTGAAAAGGTTATGATTTTAATATTAGGGATTCATCCCATTATATAGTACAAGACGGCTCATGCTTAAGGCCCAAACTAAAATATCTAGCCTAATATAAGAAGATAACAATCAATTATAAAAGGATAGATACATAAAATAATGCCCTAACAAAATAGAGTAAATTTAGATTAGCAATCTAATTATCTTTAACAATATGAACATGATTAGATATATCCAGACAATGTGCCAAAAGTGTAGGAAGAAAATGGCATGAAGGCTATCCATGCCGGGGGCTTTTCTCGGATGCATTTGTTTGATTGCAATGCAGATTTTCTCCCCACTAGGTTCACAAGTCAGCTTCTCGTTCATACCAGCGGTAACTTCATGTGCAAGCACATCCAATGTCTCTTTCATCCCCACATTAACTCATAAGAACACAAACATGGTCAAATAGAAGCTCACCACCTGGTTTTCTATATTACCATCCTCATAGTGAGTAATTTCATTATCATACAACAGCGATGAGATATGGTTTTTGCGTTGTCTTTGGGAAGTTGTATGATGGAAATAAGTCGTGTTCTTATCCCCATCATTAAGTTCATTGGCTCTCGCTCTTAAGTGCAAATCAGACTATTCTTCTTTGTACAAGATATCCAGTTGGTACGTAATCTCCATACCTCTTTGTAGCACACTTTGAGTCGGTGGGCATTTTTGACACGACGTCAATTCTTTCTCAAACCTCTTTATCTCTTCCTTTCTTGTCTTGTAATGTTTCGGCCCTAGGTCGTCTAGAACCCATCCCCATGCACTTGAAACAATCTCCTAAGGCTTCCATTTTCGGCAGCCTCACGGGTTCACACCCTTCTTTTCCTGTTGAAATGTGATCTTGTTGAAGTCACAAAAGTATAGCATTACCCCGGTACATATCCTTGAATGATTTCATGAGTCCCCAAGACTCTCTATTCCTTAAAGTTTTTGGCCAACCATATATGTCCACAACTGCCCATTTTTTTCTTGTCTCCATAAACATAGCCTCCAGCATCACGTGATAATTAGAGAATGATACCAATGAAGCATCTAAATCCCTCAAACACAAACCAAGTCCCCTTGACAACCCATTGATATCCACATTTATTCCGTTTACAAAGCCACATATTTCATGTTTTTTTTATCACCATTCTCTTTATTTTTTTCTCCATAACGAATACAATAGACGGGTGGTATCTCCAAGCCCACTCTTAGAGCACATTATTTTCCAGATAGTTTCCCAACCCTCGTCAGTTCCGTCCTAGGATTTTCATTTGTGTTCGCTAGTTGGGGTAGTATCTCCAACTGTCACTTTAACCATTGCCTTCGCCCATCTTCCTTTGATCTCCTTCTAATCTCTAGTCATTTCTGCATTTATCATATCACCCATTTCTCTTAACCACGTCCCATACTGGTTCAGACACTCCCAATCTTCTTCCTTCGTTATCTCAACACAGTTTTTTATGTAATGTCCAACTCGGCAACACCGATAATAGATGGTTGGGAGGCGTTTGAATTGAAATTGTATCCAACATTTAGTTCTACCAGTTTGTGATAGGCTAATTCATATTTTCAAATATAAATATTGTGATACTGGACTATTCCAGAAGGAGGAACAATCCGTAAGAAGATGGAATATTCGGAAGGTGGTGGAACATTCCGGAATATGGTGGATCCTTCTGGAATAAAGCGGAATACTCCAGATGGTGGTGGAACCTTCCGGAAGGAGGCGGAGTTACCGGAAGATGATGGAGACATCTAGAACTCGAGGGAACCATTTAGACTAGATTAGAAATCTAGGGAGAGTTCATTTGTAGATGAATAAGTAAGAATATCTGAAATAATCTAGGAGAATCGAGTTTCGGAACCTTCTAGTAGAGAAGGTGGCAATATCTATATATAGGGGAGACCACCTCTCATTTGTGTAACTCCATGAAGAAGAGAGTAATAAAGGCTTTTAAAAAGAGCTTGTAAGTGAGGTTGGTGTACAAGTATGAGTGCGTAACAAAATACCCGTTTATAAATACTTGATGTGAGTCAAGATCGCGGAGTTTTCCCCAATAGTTTGGACCATCAATCCTCTTTGGATGGGCTTGGTGATATCTATTTCTTCCTTCACCCTCTTTGTTTTGTGAAGGATATTATTGGGGCTTGATTCATTTTGAAGAAATGACCCAATTATGTTCCCACCTATTGTTGTTGTCTCTATGGCTCCCATACCAATAGGTATGTCATGTCCGATCACCCAAAAGGGTGATTTTCAAAGCTTTCCCAATGAAAATTCTTTTCAAAATCCACATCTTGGAGAACAAGCACGTTCTCATCAAAAGTGTTTGGGAGAACTACAAAGGATATCACCAGTGGTGGAGCCAGTAGCGGCCGCAGGATTTCTAAAGGGAGGGGCAAAAATAAATTATCGATAAAAATATTAATTAAAACAAAATAGCGATAAATACAAAGTCAAACGGAGGAGATTCTTTCTTTATTAGAAAATCCCGGTTGGTACCCATGTGGTATGGGGTATTCCGAAATTTGCCCAACAGTTTTTTCAAGTTCGGATTTTGCCTTCCAGTTTTGAAAATTTCCGGATTTTGCCCACTGCAGACAATTTTACTAACCTTGGTTAAATATCTTAGTTAAGGTTTAAAAAAATAAGGGGGGAAATTTTTTTCACGTGCCTTGACTACCTTCTTCTTCTTCGATTGAACTCTCTGAGCTTCCTCGCATGAAGATAGGTTCTCCTCTTTCATCGAAAACTTGAAGCTAGGTTTGGAGCTCGTTTGCGCCTTCAATCGAAGACTTGAAATCGTTATCCTCTTCCATCCATGAAAAGCTACACAAACTTACTGACAACCATGCACAACATGCGGAAACATTTTTCAAATACACAGGTATACTGATATTTACATGAAACTAAACTTTAACTATACAAAATAAAATTATCCAAACGATTTATACTAAAACAATTGAAGCTACGTATGTTATAGAAAAGAAAGAAAAAAAAAGTCCACGAAATTAGTTGACAATGGGTTTATATGTTTAAGAGACTAAAATCAAATTGACTGAATTAAACTTAAAAAAGATAAGCACTTGATTACAAAATGTGAGCATATATAAGATGTTAAAGACAAGTGACCTATTGTTAGTTTGGTGTAGGTCGACGATGCGATACATGATTGGGCATTTTAGCCACCGAAAGAAAAATTGAGAGGGATGACAAGTGGCCATCTATTGTCAGTTTGGTCTAGGCTTTGCTTTTTTCCTTGGAGGGTGGGGCTAAGCATGTCCACGGGTCACGGGTCATCCGTGACCCGGCGGGTTCCGACCCGGCGGGAACCCGGCGGGTTGACCCGTAACGGTCACAAGATTTTTAAAAAAAAATCCCAACGGCTATATAGCCGTTGGGTAGCCGTTGTAACGACTAGATTAATAAAAAAACAATATACTTTAATAAATCTAACCCAAAAACAATTCTATAAATACCCCAAACCCAATTCATTTCATCTCACACCAATTCTCATTCATTCATCTATTCACTCTCTCAATCTCTCCATAATTTTCAACTCTTACATTCAATTACTCTCCTAATCTCATATTCTCATTCTCTTATTTTTCATTTTACCACTCTTACTACTACATTCTATTATTCAAAAAAAAAATGTCTAGCCGAGGAAGACGTTCCGTTAGCGGTGCCGGTCCTTCATCCGGTGAAGGTTTTGCCCGAGGACGGCATTCCGTTAGCGGTCCTCCAACCGGTTCGGATTTAAGGCGAGACTTATTAAGTGGAGATCACGAGATCTTCGAGGAGGAGGATATCACGGAATCACCTACTTTCCCCAACACCCAAGGATCCGAGACCGAATTCACGGAGGAGCCAGAGGAGCCGCCATTGAACAACACTCAACTAACGGCGGCGGTCTTCCGATTTTGGTTTACAAAAGGTGCTCCCGATGCCAACGGAGTTTACTATGCCAAATGCAATTTTTGTGCGGTACAATACAAGCACAAAAAGGGAGAAGGCTACGGGAACTACAAGAGGCATATCCAGAACAAGCATCCCGAAAAAATGGGATTAGCACGAGGGCAAACACAACTTACCGGGTACGCATCTACTTCTAACCAACCTCCTTCTCTATTTACATATGATCATTCTTCTTCTATGGATGCATTTTCGGAAATGTTGGCCGTAGATTCTTTAGCATTTAGTTTTGCACAAAATGTTGATTTTAATAATTGGATGCAAAATCATGCTCAACCCGCATATAAACCGATTTCTCGCCAAACCGCTAAAAGTAAAATGATACATAAATATAAAATTCATAAAGAAGAATTGATTAAATATTTTATGGACAACGGTGATATTCAATTTGTAGTAATATTTGGACCGACGGTTTTCAAAAAAAATCATATATGGGTATTAATTGTCATTTTGTTGATAAATTTTGGATTTTAAACAAAAGAGTTTTAGCATTACGAGTTTTCAACGAACTAACACACCGCCCAAAACATTGCCCGTTTGATTGCAAATGCTTTGGAAGAATATAGATTAGTTTCACGAGTTTTTTCAATCGGTTTTGACAACGCCTCCGCTAACACAGCTTCCATTAGAGATTTAACCAACTATTGTAAGCCGACGATTGGAGGTAAATTTTTTCACATTAGGTGTGCCACTCATATTTTAAACTTGTGTGTTCAAGACGGTTTAGCATACGTTGGAAATTTAGTACAACCTATTCGAAATATTCTTAATGAACTTTGGTCTAAAAAAAGTGTACGTACTAAATGGTATGCATATTGTAAACAAAATGGTGTTTATCCTAAAAAATTTCCAAAAGATGTTTGTACAAGATGGAACTCTACTTACAAAATGATTTACGAATCATATGAATATCGAGAATTTTTTAGTTGTTTTGCCGCACAACATATTGACGGTAATTTTGTTTTCGGTGAATCTTGGATTTTAGCAAAAGATGTAATGGAGGTTTTTAAATATTTTTATGATGCTACTAACACTTTTAGTTATGTTTATAAACCAACTTCAAACATATTTTGTTATGTAGCAATTAATATTGCATTTGCAATTCAACAAGGTCTTTTAATTGAAAATATTTCACAAGCTATTTTTTCAATGCGAACTAAATGGTTAGATTATTATACAACCATTCCCGATGTTTTTCTTGTTGCATTTGTGTTAGATCCTAGACGTAAAATGGATGGTTTAAAACAATTTTTAGAAAGTTATTATGAATGTTTAGGTTTAGAACAACATCCCGATTGACATGTTTCTACCATAATTGTTAAACTTAGAAAATTATTTGATGAATTATTGGTTCATATCGTGTTTCCGATCGAGGTCAATCTTCTCAACCCCCTCCTCGTCCTTCATCTTCAAGTTCATCTAAATTTAAATCAATTGCTAAAGATTTGTTTGGCCCGAAAAGGGCAAAAACCACGTCGAGTTCCAACTCGGAACTCGACGAATATCTAACCATTTCTTTTGAGTTTGCCAATGATGAAAAAGAAGAGGATTTCAACATATTAGAATGGTGGAGCCGACCGGAGAGAATGATGTTCCCTACCCTCTCAAGGATCGCGGCACAAATTCTCGCCGTTCCCGCTTCAACGGTAGCGGTTGAGCAAACCTTTAGCCGGAGTGGAAAGGTGCTCGATCCGACGAGATCAAACATGTTGCCCGAGACGTTGGAGGCACAAGTCCTTCTAGCCGATTGGAGGAAAGCGGAAATGCGAACACAAAAAAACAACCTCTCGGCGGAGGAAGGCAACGAAGATGACGACGAGCGACAACAAACGCCATCGGATGTATCGGCGGGAGAGTCCGACTAAGGTAAGGGCCAATCAGGGATATAAACAAAGGTAAGAGAACTACGTGGGCTTTGATTCCTCCTCCTCGAGAGGATACGTAGGCAACCGGAACTCCGATTCAAGCCCAATTCTTCCCTTATTTTTTTTTTAAAGTTTAAGACTTAAACTTAAAAAAGAAAAAAATAAACTAATAAAAAGAGGACTTAAACTTTAAAAAATTGGACTTAAACTTTAAGTCCAATTTTTTTAAGTTTAAGTCCTCTTTTTATTAGTTTATTTTCTTTTTTTTTAAGTTTAAGTCCAATTTTTTGATAGTTTATTTTCTTCTTTTTTTTAAGTTTAAGTCCAATTTTTCTCTTCTATTTATTTTCTTATTTTTTTAAGTTTATTTCCTTTTTTTTTTAAGGTGAGGTGGCCGACCCGTCGACCCGCCGGGTCTGACCCGTGACCCGGCGGGTCGGCCATATATACGGGTCCGGGTCTGGGTCACCCTCCCCGGACCCCTGACCCGACGGGTCCGACCCGTGGACATGCTTAGGTGGGGCAACTATCCCACCATGCCCCACCCAAGGGCCGCCACTGGGCGGAGGCAGAAAATTTTCGTTGGAGGGGCACAATTTTTTTTATAAGATATGTTGCATATTAAGTTTGAAATTAAACCATAAAATCAATAAATTAAATAAATAAATAAAAGTTTACTTAAATTTTGTACTATAAATTAGTGCTTTTAATTTATTTATTTTACTTAGATGAAATTTAAAAATATTTTATATATTTAGTTATTTTTATAAATATATTGTCAAATAAATTAGATAGTGGTTGATGAATTATTGTATGGGAAATTTTGGTAACTAGGCCTTTTTGAAAAAGTATAGTAGTAACTAGGCTTTTTAATGTTTCAATTAAGTAAATATACCCCAACCTTTTGTATTTATTCTCAAACTTTACACACTCTTCTCTCAAGGGGTACATTTACTAAATATAAAACTAGAAAAAGCCTAGTAAATCAAATTGTATTTTATTTTATTATCTTATTTATTGTATTATAAATTATATTAATTTTATTGTATGAGGTAAGAGAAAATAAAATAATAACCATCACTTAATTTCTCCATCAAAATATATTATAATTTGCTTAAAATAAAAATAAAAAATAAAATCTATAAATTAAACAAATAAATAAAAGTTTTCTTAAATTTTGTACTATAAATTAGAGCTTTTAATTTATTTATTTTAGTTAGATGAAATTTAAAAATATTTATATATTTAGTTTGTTTTATAAATATATTGTCAAATAAATTAGATAGTGATTGATGAATTATTGTATTATAAATTATATTAATTTTATTGTATTAGTTAAGAGTTAATGAAATAATAAACATCACTTAATCTCTCCATCAAAATATATTGTAATTTGCTTAAAATAAAAATAAAATGAAATTTTTTTTACTCCCGGGACTTGAACCTTTAAGTCCAAGTACCTTATTCCCTCCCTCTACCAAATGAGCTAGTAGAACAATGTGTATCATATTCCTTTTTGAGGGTTTTTTTCCTACTTTTTTTCCTCTTCCTTAGGCTTCCTTAGGCAAAGCGAGGTCGCAAGCCGGGACACCGTACCCCCCGTTACCCCCCCTATATCCGCCCCTGGATCATATCACGGTAAAGAGGAAGTAGTCCTCCCAATCCATATGATAAACGTTATGTAAAGCCATCCATTTATCGGTTAATGCTATTTCTATATAACTAAGTTCCCTTGCAAATTTTAGACCCAATGAATTTTTTTTCCTTTTCTTATCATCAAAAAAAAGAGATTTGTTGAGAGTTGAATGTCTAGACAACTTCCTACCAAGTTTTGATGACAACATACACACAAATTATAGGATCAAGTTACTAAGTGTGCCGAATACAAGGGATAACCTAGACTCATGATGACATGAATTATGACCTCAATTAAGACATACATTTAGAAAGATTTTCCCTTTATTTTGCATGTATAGACATGAATACATGGCATTTATGCTCATATTTGCATACTTTGCTAGAATAGACGTCTACACAAATTCTTGTTGTATTTGTAGGCATGCCCTTTGGCGAATTTTGGAGCAAAATGGCACATATGAAGATTGAACCTCAATGTGGAACATGATGAAGCATAATAGGAAGCTAGGAACACGCAACTAAGGAAGCTCGGCCGCGACTCAGAACTTTTATACCGCGGGTGCAATCCAGTTTAGGCTGGCGCAGGCTGAGTTTCCCAAGATCGCATTTTCTCTTAAAGCTGGCCAAAGATTATGGTTTATCTTTACACTGGCCCAAGATTACGCATTATCTTTAAGGTGTCCATGCTTGCTAAAACCCTAGATTTATCTCTATATATTTCTCATAACTTGCAACATTGATGGCACGCCCCACAGAAGTTGGCTTTATACCCCCACGGAAATTGGTTTTCTACATCCCATTGACGGCTACAACATTTGAGAAGATTTCTTGGAGAGGAAGACTAGTTTTTAGATTTCATTGCGTTTAGACACAAGATTGGATCTTTGTTATTGGTTTCTTTTGTTTTTGGATATTGAAGACATATTGCTAAGTATTTCTTGATTTTCTTTTAGTTTTATTGGTTTATGGTTTTCTTGAATCTTTCTTTTACCTTTGTTGATTTGAATATGTGTGTTGTTGCCTAAACCCTTGCGATTCCAGGGTGATTGGTTGATGGTTGTGGTTTAGATGATAATAGATTATGTCTTTAAGTTAGATTGTACCGTGAAGAGTTGGTTTAACCTTGAAGTAGTCGAATCTCGGTCTGTTCTTGAGAATCTCGGCCGAGATTTCACCTTAAATAGCCCGATATTTCTTATGTTGATCCGTCCATGTTATATCTTTATTCTTAGGTTATAGATTGCCCAAATCCTAGCCTTGTTGAGCCTTTCAAGCTTACATCTAAGCTTGGGAAGAGACTGATAACACGATTTATAGCATAGTTTTAGGTGCACATTTAGGTAGAATTCTCGCTCAATCATGCATTATCTAGCACTAGTCCAATACGTTTTGCACTCAAAACATGTATTTTGTCGAGATAGACGTCTACACGGACTTTTGTGCGTTTTGTAGGTATTTCGGGAAGTTTCGAGCCAAAACGACACGTTTGAGGGTCGCTCATTTAGAGGACACGTTTCCAAACTCATTAGAACGCAAGGCAAGGGCTGAAAAAGACTCAAGGAACCTTGCCAACACAGGCCATGCACCAAACCACAGCCTAATGATCCAAGGCGAAGTTTCTGCACAGAATCACGGTTCTCTGAAGAACCACGGCCGTGGAAATGACCGTGGATTTTGCCAGATTCTCGTGACAGCTGTGCCACGACTCTCATGGCCAGCTCATGAAGAATTGGTTATAAAAGTGGTCCTTGATAGTTGTTAGAGGCAGCTGGGATTTGGGTAGTTTGAAAGCAGCTCACATATTCTCCATTTTTCTTTGACAAAATATATTCCAAGAAGAAGAAGGACTTTTTCTAGGAAGAAAAGTGCAAGAAGAAGAAGAAAGGAGCCATTGTCATTGAAGAGGAGAGGAGAAGACACACTTAGCTCTTGTATTTTCGGATTTATTTCTAGAAGTTTTTGAACTCTTGAACCTTCCTTTGGAAGGGTTGTAAGTCGTTCTAATTTCATCTTCAGATTTAGATTGTGTTTGAAGTTCATTTGTTCATCTTCTTTCTCTCATTTTCTTGCAATGGAGGTTATGAATCTATGCTTGTTTGTTTTGATTTCTAATATGAATGTTGTAGGCTAGATTGATGTGATTCTAGGGTAAAGAAAGGATGGTTATGGCTAGATCTATGATAGGACGAACTTAGATTTACCTTTGGATGATTTTTGTTTATGAACGTAGCTACTGTTAGGAATCACGGGTAGTTCTTGAAGAACCACGGTCGTGGTTTCTGTAGAACAAACCGTGGTTCTTCCTGGTTCGAAGGATCTTATCTTAGGTTCATAAAATTGTTGAAACCCTAAGTTTTTGCTGAGTTTAACCTACCCTAGGGTGTCCTAGTGTAGCGACTAAGTGTTAGGAGAGACTTACCCGGTAATCCTTGCCCTTAGAATCTAAAATAGCAAAACCTTAGGTAATGGTGAGCCTAATAAGCCGCCATTGGATTAAATGTGCTAGGATAGTTGATTAGGACTTCCCTTTCCGAGACTTACCCGGTGAGGATAGGTTAGATCCCTAATTAAACAATCCGGTTTGTGTTAAATTCCTCCCCTTAGGTTCTTAGAGACTTAACCGGTAATGAGACCTTAGGTGTGGATTAGTTGGATCATGAGACTTACCCGGTAATTGATCCCATTTTAGGAACACTTAATCCCAACATATCATAATCAATCCAAAGAATGAATAGATAACTTGAGTTTTATGCCATAACCGGAATTTCCAACCCCTAGAATCCGTCTTCCCTTTCTCTTAATCAACATCTTGTTCGATTTGTTTATTTGTGCCAATTTTCCGACTTAGTTTGATTGATTGTTTGCATGAGTTATGACCCTTGCTTGATGACCATAAAAACCAACAAAAACATTGAATTTTCCATTTTCTTTGTTCCTCATCTTGTCTTAGCCTAGATTTACACTATTTTTGATCATTGCTTGACTCGATTTCACCTTAGTCTTTGAGTTCGACCTCGGAATACTTACCTTTCTACATAACGATCCGTACACTGCGGGTTTCGCTAGGTAGTTTAGGATATAGTTCGAGTTTATAAATGTAAAGCTTTTTGTGCTATTTCCTAGCGTGACAAGTTTTTGGCGCCGTTGCCGGGGACTAGGTCTAGATTGAGTCATTTCGTGATTGTTGGTAGTGTAGATCTTTCTTGTTGCTTTTGATCTCTCTTTGGTGTGTGTCTTTGCTTTTCAGGACATCTATTTCTCTATAGGTGTATGCGAAGATCTCGTGGCAAGGATTTAGCTCCATTCGATCCCGAACCGGAGAAAACCCTTAGATCCAGATCCAAGAGCATTCGAAAAGAGAAAGAGATGGCCGGTAGGAATCTCCAAGCTGAGTTGGATGAAGCCTTAGAGCAAATTAGGCTAAGAGATGAGCTCTTGGAGGAAGAAAGGAGACTTGCCAATGAGAGGCGAGAGGCAACTAGGAGGGAGATTGAGGAGATTAGGCAAGCACTTGTGCAAAGGGAGCTTAACCGTCAACAACCTCCTCCACCTCCACCACAACCGCAGCCGGCGGTGAACGTTAGGGTTGTGCCCATTTCTATGGATGAGCCACAAACGTTGGGGCAACGTATGGATCCGGCACAAAGAGCACACCGCCCGGGTGTGAACTTAGGAGATCCCGCAGCCCATGATTACGAGCTCCGCCCTCAAGTTCTACAAATGATCCGGCACAATCAATTTGGAGGGATGGAAGGAGAGTCTCCTCATCAACACTTGATGAACTATGAGATTTTGATGGAGACTCTTAGACCGCCAAGATTGGAAAGCAACAACCATAAGCTAAGGGCTTTCTCCTTCTCTCTTAAGGACAAGGCCTTAGCTTGGTATCAATCTATTCCACAAGGGCGAGTTGGTACTTGGGAGGAGATGACAACCGAGTTTTTGACTAAGTTCTTCCCACCTTCCAAGACTACCGAATTAAGAGGGAAGATCAATGCCTTTGTGATGAGGGATAGAGAAAGTTTGTTCAAGTCTTGGGAGAGATTCAAAGACCTTCTCCTAGATTGCCCACACCATGGTATACCGAAGATTGAGCTATTGGAGATCTACTTCAAGGGGCTTGATGAAGATAGCCAATTCAAGCTTCAATCTCTTTCCGGTAGGACATTTATGGAGAAACATGTAGATGATGCTTGGGAGTTTGTGGAGAAGCAAGCTCTAGTGATTGAGAAGTACTCCCATAGGAAAAGTGAAGGGAGAAAGGCGGGAGCATATGAGGTGAGCGAAGTCACCATGAGCAATTTCAAGCTTGACGCCATCAACAATGAGTTGAAGTCCTTGAGAGAGTTGTGCACTACCACCTTGAAGAGCCAAGCAACTCCTCAAGCACCTCCACGAGCCAACTTGTCTTCCAAGGAGGAAGATGTGAATTATATGGGAAGGGGCAACTTCAACAATTACCAAGGCCCAAGAAATTTCAACAACAACCGGCAATTCAACAATTACCGGCCAAACCACAACCATCCCGGGTTTTCTTACTCTAATCCGGATGGAGCCTTGAACCCTCCCGCCTCCACAAGCACAACTCCACCACAAAGAGCTTCACAAGAACCTCCACCCGGTTTTACTCAACCTTCAAAGGATAGAACCAAAGTCATGTTTGAACAATTGCTAGGAAGATTGAGTGGACTTGAGAGCACCGTTACTTCAATTTCTAAGGCTCAAAAGGTCTTGGAAGCACAAGTCTTTCAAAAGGCGGGTGAGGCACATAGAGATCCGGGGAAGCTTCCCGGAAGAACCGAAGACAACCCAAGAGGCCAAGTTTTGGCTATCACAACAAGGAGTGGGTTGAGTATGAAGGATCCTTTGCCCAAGGACCAAGCTAAGGGGAGTCAAGTAGTGGTAGAAGAGGGAAGAAAGCAAGATGATGGAGGCAAGAGCAAGGATGTAGAGCCAACTTATGTAGCACCGCCTCCATACAAGCCACCACTACCGTTCCCACAATCAAGAGCAAGAGCTCGTTTGGACAATCACTTTGGTAAGTTCCTTGAACTAATGTCCAAGTTACATATTAACATCCCGTTCATGGATGCCATCTTAGGAATGCCGGCATACGGAAAATTCTTGAAAGAAATACTCTCCAACAAAAGGAAGTTGGAGGAGTATGGGGAGATTAGGATGACCAAGAGATCCTCGGAGTTAATCCAAACAATGAAGGAGGCAATGCCTCCCAAGCTAAGGGATCCGGGCTCTTTTTGTGTTCCGATTGGAGTAGGAGATGTGAAGTACGAAGCCCTTTGTGATCTTGGAGCAAGTGTAAGCATCATACCGCTTGCACTTAGTAACAAGGTCGGGCTAGGAGAGCCAAAACCGGTCAAGATGACCCTCTATATGGCGGACCGTTCTATCACTCATCCAGTTGGGATTCTTGAGGACATTCCGGTGCAATTGGGAGGATTCTATGTGCCTATTGACTTTGTAGTGTTGGACATTCCGGCGGACTATCCGGTTCCTATCATCTTGGGGAGACCTTTCCTAGCTACTTCCGGATGTCTAGTGGATTGCAAGAACGGGACTCTCTCCTTCAACATAGGAGAGGAGAACATCAAGTTCAAGCTGTCCACAATGATGAAAGGGCCAACCCTTGATGAAGATATCTTCAACATAGTCGAGCAAGAAGAATCTAGAGAAATGGTGAGCTCGATTTTGATCAAGGATCCCTTGGAGAAGGTTCTTACCTTGAGTAAGATGGAGGAAGACATTGAGGAGAATTGCAATGAAGAGATCAAAGCCTTGGAGGCATTGGAAGAGGAGCCAAGAGTTGGATTTGAGAGCCATGAAGAAATTGTGAACAGCTGCAAGTTCCACGGTCGAGATTTGGGTTCCACGGCCGTCAAACTCTCTGGACAACTCCGAGAAGCAAGCTTGGCAAGAACCACGGTCGTGGAAGTTGAGCCAACCGTGATTCCAACCGTGGTTTCCCCTGAATCAGCTCTTGATGATGATCAAGCTTCTAGGAGCCAAGGAGAGTCTTCATTTGCTTTGGATTCATCTCATCCAACCTTGTTTGGATCGTCTTCAACTGATAAAGGTCCTCCCTCACTTGAACTCAAACCCCTCCCCTCTCATTTAAAGTATGCATTCCTTGGTGATAATTCTACATATCCGGTGATTGTTAATGCATGCTTGAGTGATGATGAACTTGCTAAATTGCTGCATGAACTAAGATTGCATAGGAAAGCCATTGGTTATACTATTGATGATTTGGTTGGCATTAAGCCATCTTTGTGCATGCATAAGATAATGATGGAAGATAACCACAAACCCTCTATTGAACATCAAAGGAGATTGAATCCTATAATGAAAGAGGTGGTCAAGAAGGAAATCATTAAGTTGCTAGATGCGGGAATTATCTACCCTATCTCGGATAGTAAGTGGGTTAGCCCCGTTCATGTAGTACCTAAGAAGGGTGGAATGACGGTAGTAACTAATGAGAACAATGAACTAATACCAACTAGGACGGTCACGGGATGGAGAATGTGTATAGATTATAGGAAATTGAACATGGCCTCTAGGAAAGATCACTTTCCCCTCCCCTTCATTGACCAAATGCTAGAAAGATTAGCTCAACACTCTCACTTCAGCTATCTAGATGGGTATAGTGGATTCTTCCAAATCCCTATCCACCCCGATGACCAAGAGAAAACAACTTTTACATGTCCATGGGGTACATTTGCATATAGGAGAATGCCATTTGGGTTGTGTAATGCACCCGCCACCTTTCAAAGGTGTATGATGGCTATCTTTTCGGAATACATAGAAAATATCATGGAAGTGTTCATGGATGATTTCTCTGTTTACGGTTCTTCTTTTGATAATTGCTTAGCTAATTTGTCATTGGTGTTGCAAAGATGTGAGGAAACAAATCTTGTCTTAAATTGGGAAAAATGCCACTTCATGGTAAGTGAAGGGATTGTGTTAGGACACTTGGTGTCTAACCGTTGCATTGAGGTTGATAGGGCTAAGATTGAAACAATAGAGAAGTTGCCACCACCTACCTCGGTGAAGGGGGTAAGGAGTTTCTTAGGACATGCCGGTTTTTACCGGAGGTTTATTCAAGATTTCTCTAAAATTTCTAAGCCTCTCACTAACCTACTAATGAAAGATGTTGATTTTGTGTTTTCCAAAGATTGTCTTGAAGCGTTTTGTAGGTTGAAGAACGCCTTGATCTCCGCACCTATCATGCAACCTCCGGATTGGAGTCTACCATTTGAGATTATGTGCGATGCAAGTGATGTGGCCGTTGGGGCCGTTTTGGGGCAAAGGAAAGAAGGGCGCACTCATGCTATTTACTATGCTAGCAAGACGCTAGATGATGCCCAACTCAATT
Organism: Fagopyrum homotropicum; assembly: GCA_033239125.1. Lineage (NCBI taxonomy): Eukaryota > Viridiplantae > Streptophyta > Magnoliopsida > Caryophyllales > Polygonaceae > Fagopyrum > Fagopyrum homotropicum. The sequence continues at coordinate 56,288,940 of BSWB01000002.1, read as the reverse complement.
ATGCTACTACCGAGAAGGAGTTGTTAGCGGTAGTGTATGTATTTGAGAAGTTCCGCTCGTACCTTGTTGGAGCGAAGGTCATAGTTTACACGGATCATGCGGCGATCCGTTATCTACTTACAAAGAAGGATGCCAAGCCAAGGTTGATTCGGTGGATCCTTCTTCTTCAAGAGTTTGATTTGGAGATAAGAGATAAGAAGGGATCCGAGAACTCGGTGGCGGATCACCTTAGTAGACTCCCACCATTAGAGCTTGGGAAAGACAACATCCCGATAGATGACTCGTTCCGGGATGAACAATTGCAAATGGTGGAAGAATGCTTATTCCAAGTGGCTAGGGGAAGTGAGCCATGGTATGCCGACATTGTGAATTACTTGGTGTGTGAGGAAGTGCCTCCCGGATTATCATATTCACAAAGGAAGAAGTTCTTCAACGATGTAAGGCATTACTATTGGAGCGAGCCACTTCTATTCAAGAGAGGCCCGGATGGGGTGCTTAGAAGATGCATACCGGAAGATGAAATGGAGAGTGTGATCCGGCATTGTCACTCCCTACCATGTGGAGGCCATGCTAGCTCACACAAAACGTGTGCCAAGGTATTGCAATCCGGTTTTTATTGGCCTAACTTGTTTAGAGATGTGCAAGGTTTTGTAGCGGCATGTGATGCTTGCCAAAGAACGGGGAACATCTCAAGGAGGAATGAAATGCCCTTGAACAACATCCAAGAAGTTGAGATTTTTGATGTGTGGGGTGTAGACTTCATGGGACCATTCCCTTCTTCATGTGGCAATCTATTCATCCTATTGGCGGTGGACTATGTGTCAAGATGGGTAGAGGCAATCGCCTCTCCTACGAATGATGCCAAGGTGGTGGTGCGGTTCTTCAACCGAGTGATCTTCCCTAGGTTTGGAACACCAAGGGTGATCATTAGTGATGGAGGGAAGCACTTCACAAATAGGAATTTTGGAGCACTTTTGGCCAAGTATGGGGTGACTCATAAAGTGGCCACACCCTACCACCCCCAAACTAGTGGCCAAGTGGAGATCTCCAACCGAGAAATCAAGGCCATCCTCGAGAAGACGGTGTCTAGAACAAGGAAGGATTGGGCCATGAAGCTCAATGACGCACTATGGGCATATAGAACCGCCTTCAAGACACCTATTGGCACCACTCCCTACAAATTGGTCTATGGCAAGTCTTGCCATCTTCCGGTGGAAATGGAGCATAGAGCTTATTGGGCCATTAAGTGGCTAAATTTTGACCTCAAGGAGGCGGGAGAGAAGAGATTGCTTGATATCAATGCCCTTGAGGAACTCCGGTTGGAAGCTTATGAGAATGCCCGGATTTACAAGGAGAGAACCAAAAGGTGGCATGACAAGAGGATCATTCCAAAAGAGTTGAGTGAAGGAGATCTTGTCCTTCTCTTCAACTCGAGGCTAAGGCTTTTCCCCGGAAAGCTCAAATCAAGATGGACCGGGCCATATGTGGTAAAGAAGATCTTTCCCCATGGAGCTATTGAGATAGGAGGGGAGCATTGTGGAGATTTCAAAGTGAATGGGCATCGCTTGAAGAAGTACATTCCGGGAGCCCCAATAGACATGATCGCCCCGCTTCACCTTGCATAAACGCTCCCGAGCTTGGTCAAGCTAATGACCTTAAAGAAGCGCTTGGTGGGAGGCAACCCATCGGTAACATTTTTTCTTCATTTTAGCTTAGATTTTTCTGTTTTTGTGTGCTTTGTGTGTTTTGTCTATTTTATGTGTGCTAGAACATTAGTGGCATTGGAAACCTTTCTTGGAAATGATGATGATGAAACCCTCACTAATCATGGGTGGAGCGGACGCGGAACTTGGACGGCTAGCGGTGCCTAGCGCGGGTTTCAAAGCTTGAAGGATGCTTAGAGCTCCCTACCATGGTTGAAAGGATCATCCAACATCAATCCTCTTAGGAATTCCCAAATACCGAAGAAAACCATTTTACATTGTGAGAACCTTCTTTCACTCTCTTTACTTGAATACCACATTGGGGACAATGTGTTTCTAAGTATGGGGTGGGGTTTGCATGATCCTTTGCATGATGAGCATCTAGGATAGGTTAATATTTGCACATATCTTGCATTGTACATACTTAAATCGAAAATTCCATAAAAATCAGAAAATTTAAAAAAAATTTTTGTGCTTTCTAGGCTTGGATATGATCCTAATGATGAAACTTGTCTTGTGATTGGCTATGAATGGCCTTATGTGTTGAATTGATAAATGCATATGTGGACTTGAACTACTTCTCTTGAATTCCATGAATGACTTGAGATCATGATGATTGCCTAGAATGGATTGAGTATTGAAAATCGAAATTACATGATAGTTCTTGCATACCATCTAGGAATGAATAAGGCACTTCATCTTTCTCTACTTCTCATCTTGATCATGATTGCTTGAGCACCTCAATTGATATAAAATTTGACCTCCTTTTAAAACCCATCCGGGAATAGGAGCATGCTAGTGTGTTTGAATGTGTAAAAAACAAGTGCGGGGTGAAGATGTAATGAAAAGAATGTCGTGAATGGAATGCTGAAATTATTGTGGAAGTGTAGCCAAAATAGGTTTGGGGGCGTTGGTTTAAATGACAAGTAACTCGGTACACTTCACATAATCGGGTGTTGGTGCCTTGCCAAAGTCAAATGAGCCAATAGCCCTAACGAGCTTTGGTATGTGTGCCCGGTGTGGATGCACCTCGAAAAAGAGAAAAAGCCCGAGGATGGCTAATCACCGAGGTTTCGGCTATTGTACACCAATGCCATTGTCTCAAAAATGAGTTAAAGAAAAAGAAAAGAAAGTAAGATAGGGAAAAATATGCACTTGGGGGAAGTTGATCGAGGACAAGGAAGTGAAGTTAGTTCCATTCCCGGATTAGCATCACATACATAGAAAATTCCCCTCCCCAATTGAAATGTTTCTTAGCCTTTTATGTCACAAGCCCTTATGACCTACTTGCATGTTTGTAAGACTTGGTAATCTAGATTGGATAAGACTCTTGATCTTCTTGACATCTCCGTCCTCCCAACTCATGCATGTTTTTGAGTAAAGTACAATTGTCTTTCCATGACTTTATTGTTTGATACATAATTGCTTATTCAATTGCCATTGATCATGACTATGAAGGTGATCCAATAGTAGAAGCACAAAACCAAAAAGATTTTGCCATTTTTCTGCATATATAAATCATGTCATCTCTTAGTCTATAGTTGGGAATTTGCTCGGGGACGAGCAAACCTTAAGTATGGGGTATTTTGATAACACGATTTATAGCATAGTTTTAGGTGCACATTTAGGTAGAATTCTCGCTCAATCATGCATTATCTAGCACTAGTCCAATACGTTTTGCACTCAAAACATGTATTTTGTCGAGATAGACGTCTACACGGACTTTTGTGCGTTTTGTAGGTATTTCGGGAAGTTTCGAGCCAAAACGACACGTTTGAGGGTCGCTCATTTAGAGGACACGTTTCCAAACTCATTAGAACGCAAGGCAAGGGCTGAGAAAGACTCAAGGAACCTTGCCAACACAGGTCATGCACCAAACCACAGCCTAATGATCCAAGGCGAAGTTTCTGCACAGAATCACGGTTCTCTGAAGAACCACGGCCGTGGAAATGACCGTGGATTTTGCCAGATTCTCGTGACAGCTGTGCCACGACTCTCATGGCCAGCTCATGAAGAATTGGTTATAAAAGTGGTCCTTGATAGTTGTTAGAGGCAGCTGGGATTTGGGTAGTTTGAAAGCAGCTCACATATTCTCCATTTTTCTTTGACAAAATATATTCCAAGAAGAAGAAGGACTTTTTCTAGGAAGAAAAGTGCAAGAAGAAGAAGAAAGGAGCCATTGCCATTGAAGAGGAGAGGAGAAGACACACTTAGCTCTTGTATTTTCGGATTTATTTCTAGAAGTTTTTGAACTCTTGAACCTTCCTTTGGAAGGGTTGTAAGTCGTTCTAATTTCATCTTCAGATTTAGATTGTGTTTGAAGTTCATTTGTTCATCTTCTTTCTCTCATTTTCTTGCAATGGAGGTTATGAATCTATGCTTGTTTGTTTTGATTTCTAATATGAATATTGTAGGCTAGATTGATGTGATTCTAGGGTAAAGAAAGGATGGTTATGGCTAGATCTATGATAGGACGAACTTAGATTTACCTTTGGATGATTTTTGTTTATGAACGTAGCTACTGTTAGGAATCACGGGTAGTTCTTGAAGAACCACGGTCGTGGTTTCTGTAGAACAAACCGTGGTTCTTCCTGGTTCGAAGGATCTTATCTTAGGTTCATAAAATTGTTGAAACCCTAAGTTTTTGCTGAGTTTAACCTACCCTAGGGTGTCCTAGTGTAGCGACTAAGTGTTAGGAGAGACTTACCCGGTAATCCTTGCCCTTAGAATCTAAAATAGCAAAACCTTAGGTAATGGTGAGCCTAATAAGCCGCCATTGGATTAAATGTGCTAGGATAGTTGATTAGGACTTCCCTTTCCGAGACTTACCCGGTGAGGATAGGTTAGATCCCTAATTAAACAATCCGGTTTGTGTTAAATTCCTCCCCTTAGGTTCTTAGAGACTTAACCGGTAATGAGACCTTAGGTGTGGATTAGTTGGATCATGAGACTTACCCGGTAATTGATCCCATTTTAGGAACACTTAATCCCAACATATCATAATCAATCCAAAGAATGAATAGATAACTTGAGTTTTATGCCATAACCGGAATTTCCAACCCCTAGAATCCGTCTTCCCTTTCTCTTAATCAACATCTTGTTCGATTTGTTTATTTGTGCCAATTTTCCGACTTAGTTTGATTGATTGTTTGCATGAGTTATGACCCTTGCTTGATGACCATAAAAACCAACAAAAACATTGAATTTTCCATTTTCTTTGTTCCTCATCTTGTCTTAGCCTAGATTTACACTATTTTTGATCATTGCTTGACTCGATTTCACCTTAGTCTTTGAGTTCGACCTCGGAATACTTACCTTTCTACATAACGATCCGTACACTGCGGGTTTCGCTAGGTAGTTTAGGATATAGTTCGAGTTTATAAATGTAAAGCTTTTTGTGCTATTTCCTAGCGTGACAGAGACCTACCCGGTGATTCCTTTCTTAGTTGTCAAAGATGACGAGTTCTAGGTAATAAAGGTTTTAAAACCCTTTATTAGGTTTGAGTGTACTTTCTTCTTGCTTGAGTGTGCTTACTTGAGAATTACCCGGTAAAGGTTAGTTCTTGGCCCTTAGGTTGAGTTGTTGGTTTGAAATTATAGTTCCTTTTCTTAGATCCTTGAGACTTACCCGGCGATAGGATCTTTGGTTTGGGATAGTGGTTAGAAAGACCTCCCCCGTGATCTTTCCCACCTTAGAAACATCTTTCCTTAGCGATCCCAACCTTGTCCTAATCTTTAGAAGTCTTGAATCGAAAACCACAATTGGATACTTTGATCTCTAGATAGGGGTGTCAATGGATTGGGAATTCCCTGAAATTCGCGGGTATTACCCCTCATGGGGATGGGGATGGGGATTTTAAACGGGTGCGGAGACGGGGATGGGTAAAAAATTGATTCCCCGCTTAGGTATGGGGACGGGGATGAAGATAGGGGTATTTGCCCTGCTCCCCGATCCGAACCCGAACCGACGGGGAACTCGATGGGGGACCCCGACGGAAACTCGGTGGGGAATCCGACGGGGAACCCAAAAAAATTGTGTTTATTTTAGACTTTCATTGTAGTTTCAAGTTTAATTGAAATTTAATTCAGAAACTGTGTTTAATTTAAATTGCCGATGATTTTTTAATTTCAAACTATATGCACTTTTATACTTTTAAGAATTAAGAGTATCATACTCATTCCTACAATCCTACTTGCACAAAAATGTATTTAAAAAAATGTTTTAAGGTTATATTTTTGTATGATTATTATATGTGTAAATTATGCTAATGCTAAGTGAAGTAAGTGCTAACCTATTATGGTGGACATGTTAATGGTGTTTGTGGTAGTGATGGTTGAAAACAATTATGAATTGTTCTTTCTACTATTATTGGTTTTATTTGTAGGTTTTTAGGGGTATGTTATTTTTCATGAGATTAGACATTGAATTCCAATAGATTTTGATTTTGTAGTTATAAATAGTTCTTTTTCTACTGTCATTGGTTTTGTTTGTAGGTTTCTAAGGTCTATTCTTTTTCCATGAGATTAGATAGTGGAGATTGAAAACAATTAAAATGATCTGAATTTGATGAAGGGTGCAACACTGCAACAAAATAATCCTTCCTTATAGTAAATTGCGAAAGCAATTGTTAACAATTGTCAGGAATGCTTTGGCTATCAAGGCGTTGGGGTGCACGTTGCGTACCTACTACCTACAGGGATGAGCATATATATACATAACAACATCACCACTTCATTTAATGTAGTATCTGTTGCATTGAGAATTAGTATTGAATACATACCACAATGATTATCCATGTCAAGTCATCATTTAAATCCATAATAAGGATTTGATTTAGCCACACTTCTATGTTTAAAAAATATTCGAAAAAGCTAAATACACTTGAGGACAAAAATATGGGGACGAGAATTCCCCGATGGGGACGAATATCCGACATAGATGGAGAATTTTACGGGAAAAACTTCTAAAACTTTAAAATGGGAAAAATTAAATGGGGACGGGGATTCCCCGATGGGGACGAATATCCGACAGGGACGGGGATGTGGACAATTTTCAATACCCGAACGGGTATGGGGATAGGGACGGGGGCATTATACTAAACGGAGATGGGGATGAATATGGTACTCCCCGACCCATATCCGACCCATCGACACCCCTATCTCTAGAGTATGCATTGCCTCATTATCATATTATTCGATCTTTATTTTCTTTTTGTCTCTTTTCATTCTTTATTTTTAGTCTTTGTTTATTCTATTTTTGATCATTTGACATATTGATTTCACCTTATTCCTTGAGATCAGCTTAAAATATTTGCTTTTACTGCAATCGATCCGTACACTGCGGGTTCGCTTAGTTGTTTTGGCTTTTATTACAAGTATAAATTTAAGACTTTATTCATTCATTATTTACGCACGTTTGAAAGGGAACAAGCTTTTGTTCGTGCCATAAAAACAGCGAACAAGTTTTTGGCGCCGTTTCCGAGGACTAGGTCCACATCAGTATGTGTGCATGCTTATTGATAGAGTAGACCTTTTTGTGTTGCTTTTGATCTTGTTTTCTTTGAGTCTGTGATCTTTTAGGATCATGGACGTAAGGAGTCTTATGTAACGGCCCAATTTTTAGGCGCGTTTTCGATATTTATTTTTTCCCGATTTTTATCGATATTTTAATAAATTATAAATTTTTACGGGTATTCTCACGTTATAAATTAATTTTTATAAGTTTATATATTTTACATTAGTATATATTCCGTAATTTATTTTACAGAAAGTTCGGGAGTTTTTCGATTCGAAAATCCCGTTCCGAACTATTTTGATCAAGTTATTCTATTATAATTCTTTTTCCTTTTTCTATTATTTTATTTATTTATTATTCTTTCTCCTTCTCTCCTTTCTTCTTTCCTCCTTCCTTGCGTCTCTCTCTGCCATGTCTGCGCCAGTGATTGGCTTCTACTATTGGCAGCCCTGCACCCTAGCTGTTGTGACCCATCGTTACCCTCACCCTTCCCTTCTGTCACCTACTACCCTAACCCACCATGTCCCTCTTTCCTTTCCTTCCCTAGTAAGGAGAGCAGCCCCTCTCCCCATCTCCTTGTCCATTTCCCCCTCTGTATACTAAAGAGAAACAGACAGAAGGATAATTGATTCCGAATATTTATTCTTATCGATTACTGTTACATTGCTTTTGTTATATAGGATTGCATAGTGGGCCTTGGGCCTTTGGACTGTCTACACTACTATGCCCCCTCGAGCTAAGCTGACAGTGGGAGAGTTTAGCTCGTAAGGTTTCAAAACGAGTCGATGACAAGGGTTTTGTAAGTGCATCAGCCAGTTGATCCTTGGAGGAAATGAAGGAGACTCGAAGTGACTTAGCTGCAACTCTTTCACGAACAAAGTGATAGTCCAGATCGATGTGTTTGGTGCGATTGTGGAACACAAGATTAGAAGCCAAGTACATAGCTCCTAGATTATCACACCAGAGTGTGGGAGGTTGGGGAAGTACAATGCACAATTCAGCTAGTAAATTCTGCAACCATATTAGTTCACAGGTTGTCTGGCCAAGTGCTCGATACTCTGCTTCAGTTGAGGAGCGAGAGACGGTTGGTTGCTTCTTGGAGGACCAGAAGATCAAGGAGGAGCCAAAATAGATACAGTAAGCAGCCGTAGAGCGCCGATCAAGGTGGTCACCTACCCAATCAGCATCACATATCCAGATAGAGTTGGGGAAGATTTGGAAGATAGGAGGAGGGCAAGGGAGGAGGTGGAATTAAGATAGCGAAGGATACGCTTGACAGCTTGCCAATGAATCTCACGAGGTTGATGCATAAATTGGCAAACTTTATTGACAGAAAATGATATGTCTGGACGAGTAAAAGATAGATATTGTAGACTACCAACTACACTCTTGTAAAGAGATGTGTCGAGGAATAGAGGGGAATTGGAAGAGCTGAGATCTGAGTTGATTACCATGGGAGTGGAGACAGGTTTTGCATTGTGCATATTTGTAGAGCGAAGCAAGTTGAGGATATATTGCCTTTGGGAAAAAAAAGCCAAAGGGTGTTCTCTGGACTTCAAGACCAAGGAAGTAGTGTAGATTACCCAAGTCCTTGACAGGAAAGAATGATGAAAGAGAAGATATGAATTGGTGAGTGATTGTTGGTGAAGAGGCAATAACAAGAATATCATCAACATACACTAGGACGAAGATTATGTCAGAATGCATTCGATAGGTGAATAAGGACGAATCAGCACGAGAAGGAGAAAAACCAATGCTGAGTAGCGTGTCACTTAGCTTGGAAAACCAAGCTCGAGGTGCGTGGCGTAAACCATAAAGTGATTTATGTAACTTACAGTGATGATTGGGGAATTGTTGATTGATGAACCCAGACGGCTGTGTGATGTACACATCTTCAATCAAGTCTCCATGAAGAAAGGCATTTTGTATGTCCACCTGCTTCACAATCCAATTAGACATGGCAGCAGCAAGGGATAGAACAAGTCTAATGGTGGAGGGCTTGATGACAGGCCTAAAAGTTTCAGTGAAGTCCACACCATGGGTTTGATGAAAGCCCTTGGCAACCAAGCGCGCTTTGCGACGTTCAATGGTGCCATTTGCATTACGTTTTGTTTTATATACCCATTTGACACCCAGGGGATTGATGTTTGGTTGTGGTGGTACAAGGGTCCAAGTGTGAGTGGAAAGAAGTGCATTGAACTCTTGTGACATAGCTTGACGCCACTCAGGATAGGATGAGGCCTGGGTAAAGGAGGTTGGCTCTTCTGGGATGGTGGTGGTCAAGGTTAGAGAGGATGAGGGCCAAGGAATGGTCCCATCTATTCGTACAAAAGGTTTAAATATGTGGTTATGAGATTGTGTGGAGATTGTGCGAGGGGGAGGTTGGGGTTCTGCAGACGGCTGAGCAGCAGGAGAAGTGGTGGAGATAGATGTTGGGGTCAGATTGGATGCAACAAAAAGGAGTCGAAGGAATGGGCTCTGGTATAGGGTTTGGGTATGGTTGGGCTTGAAGTTGGGAATGTGGGATAATCAGTAGCATTTGTGGATGGCCGAAAAGATAATGGAGTAGTAATGGGAATTGAAGGTTAAATGGGCCAAAGAATATTGGGTTGTGGTTGGGAAGGTATAGGAGCTGGGGATGGTGGTTGTGAAAAGGGGAATTCGGCCTCATGGAAAATTACATCCCGAGAGATGTATATGCGGTGGGCTGCATGATCAAGGCATATATAACCACGATAGTGAGGGGCATAGCCAAGAACGACACAAGGTTTTGATCAAAAATTAAGTTTGTGGGAGTTGTAAGGCCGAAGGTTGGGAAAGCAAAGAGAACCAAAAACTCGTAAGAGTTTGAGATCCGGTGGTTTTTTGTGGAGAACTAGATATGGAGAGGATTGATTTAATGTGGGGGATAGGTAAGAGGTTTATAAGATAAACGGCCGTCTTAAAAGCATAGTCCCAAAAAACAAAAGGTGTCGAGGAATGAGCTAGGAGAGCCAAGCCGGTGTCAACAATGCGTCTATGACGAGTTTCAATGCTTCCGTTTTTTTGGTGGGAGTATGGACAAGTAATTCGATGGTTTATCCCCAATTTGGCAAAGAAAGGTTTTAATGGACTAAATTCCGTACCCCCATCGGTTTGGATAGATTTGACTTTGGATGCAAAGAAATTTTCGACAAAATGAATGAAAGCTTGGACATAAGAGGTTGTAGCACTTTTACTAGATAGTGGAAATATCCAAAGATAATTACTATAATCATCTAAGATAGATAAATAGAATTTGTGGCCTCTTGAAGAGGTGACATGGGCCGGGCCCCATAGATCCATGAAGAGGAGTCCAAAGGGTTGGGCCTCACGTGATGTAGAAGGATAGTGGGGTACGTTGTGGGCTTTTGCCCTGGAGCAGGCCTGGCAACGGAAGTCCGTATCTGGTAGGTTAGGGCAAGAAACGACTATGGAGCGAAGCATCTGCTTGGTGGTTCGAATGGAAGGATGCCCAAATCGAGAGTGCCAAAGAGAAAGATTAGAAATGGCGGTACTATGCGCCTTCATTGGAATTTGTTTTGCTGATAGAGGGAGGACATACATGCCATCTTCAATGGTTCCTCGAAGAAGAATGGCATGAGTTCATCGATCCTTCACAAGAAAACAGTCATGGTGAAATTCAAAGTAAACGAGGTTGTCAATGCAAAATTGTCGAACAGACAGAAGATTGCGATTAATGGAAGGAACATGAAGAATATTTTTCAGGAAAAAATTGGAAGAAGATGCAAGGGGAGAGGAAAAGAGATTGGAACCGTAATGCTGAATTGGTAAGGTGGAGCCATCTCCAATCGACACTGTGTCGGTGCCATTGTAGTGGGGAGCATCATATGGGAACTGATTCATGTCAGGCGTGAAATGGTTGGTAGCAGTTGTGTCTGGCGTCCAATTTGTTGTGGTATAGTGTGCTTGAAAGGAGGAGGGTGCAGGCGCTTGGTATGAATGGTTGAATATGTGCCAGCACTACAAGGCTGTATGTCCTGGTTTTGAACAGACTTGACAAGTTGGCCGGGTATCTTGATGTCCAGTGAAGTTGAACGTGCCTCCTCGTTCTGAAGTGTAGCCTCGACCACCTTGGTTGTTGTTTCCTCTTCCACGATTGCTGTTAGCATGAAATATTGTGATATTTTAGGCACGTTTTCTAATCGTATTTGATTCATATTGATAGTCTTTGATTGAGCTTTGTGCATATGTGAGCTAGTATTGCCTATATTGTCGATATGGATGTCTACACGAGTTCTATGTTGATTATAGGTGATTTGGAGCTATTTCCGAACGGAATCGAGCAAAGGAGAGTTGAGTTGATATGTCCATAGATCGAGGACACCTTTTGGAAGCAATTTGGAGTCTTAGATTGAGGAATGCACGAATGAAGGCAAGAACCACGTTCTCACCCTAAATTACGGCCGTGGATTTTGAGTCAGAATTCGATGTTCATTCCAGGAGATATTACGGCCGTGGAACTAACCGTAGTAGTTTCCACGCCCTAAATTACGGTCGTGAAAAGATTCCACGACCGTGATTTTGGCGAATCTTTTCGCCATGTTTCGAAGCCACGATCTTTTGAAGATTGGGCCGGGCCGACATTTTGCCCTGCATTATAAAATAGACGGATGAGGCAAGATTCCGTCACCTCGCTTACGACCTTTCAACCCTCGCTTAGCGGCAAAACGCAAAAACCCTCATCTTGGAGGTAATTTGGAGATCTCATTGAAGATCAAAGTTCGTATTGAAGAGTTGCTGTTTGTGATCTTCGTGTTTGTGGAAGATCGAAGTTCTTGGAGGATTTTGCAAGAAGATCTCTCTTCTTGTTTAGGTTTGATTCAGAATCGGATTGACATCCCGTTTCTCTTCTTTCCTAAAGATTGTGATTGCTTGGTCCGTTTTGAATCTTTGGATAAACACTTGTTCTTGATTGTGATTCTGAGATTCACTTGAAGATTATTGATAGTTCTTGAAAGTTTTCATCTTTTATCTCTTAATTCTTGAATCAATATCAATATGACAGTTATTGGCTAAAAACCCTTAACAATTCTAAGGTGAAGGGTTGATAGTTGTGGCTTAGATGATGATAGATCGATCGTAAACAGATTAGACCCTGAGAGTTAGAGAATTATCGCCGACAACCCTAAATCACGGGCTGTTCTTGAGTTCCACGACCGTGGAATCTCAAGATCCAACCGTAATTTCCCTAAGTCTACGAGCTTGCTTTTACCTTAATCTAAAGTTAAAGATTTGCTTTAGCTTAGCTTAGACTTGTCTTTTCTAGGTGGTAGTGAAGCCTCAACAACCTCTACCTCGATTGTGAGCCTCAACAACCTCAATCGGATAAGTTAGTCTTGATCTTTAGATTATAAGTTTGGGTATTTGATACTAATCCTTGCGTTTAGAATCTTTCTATATTGAGCCTCAACAAACTGTATAGGGAGTGTCTTTTAGGTGAATTACATAAGGTTTTTGGAACCTCAACCGTACGATTACCTTACATTAGTATACCCTTGCATATCTCGACTCTGTCTTTATATCATTAGTATATCTTGAATCAATTGCCACAGCTGGATACTTGGATCTTTAGGATTGTTGTTTTCCCGATAATTTGCAAACTCCCATATTCACTTGCTTGATAACCTGCGATCGAGTTCGTTCCACCCAAATCCCTGTGTTCGATACTCTGGAATTCTTGCTAATCTACGTCGATCCGTACACTACGGGTTCGCTTGCTTGATTCTAGTTTTATAAATTTAAAGCTTATTTGCACACACCTCTAGGGGCGAACAAGTTTTTGGCGCCGTTGCCGGGGATTTGGCTTCGTCCGAATCCGGTAGCCGGTTGTCAAGCTTGGGAGCTTGCTCTCGTTATTTGATTTTTCTTTGAGTGCATGCGCAGGTCTAGGAACACCGAAGATCTCTTACCCCTTGATCAAGAGCTAGAGAAAACCTTGAGGCAAAAGTGCAAGGAAAGGAAGATGGCTGAAGAAAACGAGCACAATCTTCAAACTAAGTTGGCAGAGAAAGAAGCTCAACTCCGATGGAATGAGACTCTCCTCCAGGATGAGATGGATCGTCATCAAACTCAAGTTAACGGTCTACAAGACATGATCGTCCAAATGAAGATAAAAATGAGCGATCTTGAAGATAAGGTGGGCAAGAAGTCCTCGAGAAGGAGAACAAGGTCTAGAAGAAGAAACCACTCATCCACCGATGATAGTGATTCTTCCATGCCTCCGCTAGAAGAGATTGATCCCACGATCAATATAAATCCTTTCAATCCACAAGGAGCTGCTAACCGCCGCATTCCACCTAGGAACGCAAGGGTCGAACGTGTGGATAATGAGCCGAGAACTCTTGGCCAGCGGATGGATCCGACACAACAACCACGCCGCTTAGGTGTGAATTTTGATGCTGAAGATGTACAAGGGTTTAGCTTTAACCCTCAAGTTATCACTCTTGTTCGCCAAAGTCAGTTTGGCGGTACAAGCGCTGAATCTCCACACCAACACTTGCAAAACTTTGAGTGTATGATGGAGACGATGAGACCGAAGAGCGCTACTACCAACAGCTATAAGCTCAAACCTTTCTTTTTCTCCTTGAAAGGGAAAGCGCTATCTTGGTACCAAGCTCTTCCTAGTGGGAAACTAGAAACATGGGAAGACCTCTCCGCAGAGTTTCTCACCAAATTCTTTCCGCCATCCAAAACGGCGGAACTTAGAGGTAAGATTAATGCTTTTTCTATGAGACCTAACGAAAGTTTGTTTCAATCTTGGGAAAGGTTTCAGGATTTGCTCTTGGATTGCCCTCATCATGGCATATCCAAGCTTGCCTTGCTGGAGATTTACTACAAAGGGCTGGATGCGGGAACGCAATTCAACCTCCAATCCCTCTCATGTGGAACGTTCATGGACATGAGAGAAGATGACGCTTGGGACTTCATTGAGAAGCAAGCAAGAGTCATAGAGAAGTATTCCCACCGGAAAGTGGAGGGAAATCGTGTGGAGCAAGGAGCAAAGCTCACACATGAAGCTCAAAATCAGATTTTCTCCCTCAACAATGAGATCAAAGAGTTGAAGGAGACTATCAAGACCAACTTCCCAAAGCAACAAGAGAAGGATGTTGGCTATTTGGGCAACAACAACGGCGGTGATAACACCAACCGCAACAACAATAACCGGAACAATAACCGGAATAACAATTGGAATGGAAACAACAACAACCGGAACAACAACAATTAGAACAACAATCGGGGTTCGAACAACAACAATTGGCGCTCCAATCAACAAAATTCCGGTAACTCCTATCCTTCCAATTCCAATTCACTAACTCCACCCTCTTCTTCCTCTACTCCTTTGAAAAGTCAGGGGCAATCATCAAATGGAGGAAACAATACGGGAAAGGAGAAGCCGGATCCCATGTTGGAAACAATCTTGGGAAAGCTTCAAGGGTTGGAGAACCGCATCATCAAGGTTGATGATCAAATTTCTAAGGTTGACAAAGCTCAAAAGGTTTTGGAAAACCAAATGTTCAACCATGCGGAGGAAGTTCCTAGAAATCAAGGGAAACTTCCAGGAAAAACGGAGGACAACCCTAAGGGAAGGGTAATGGCGATTACAACTAGGAGCGGAGTGACTACCACCGATCCGCAGCCTACGTTCGTTGAAATCCCCGTAGAGAAGGGCAAAGAAAAGGGGAAGGAGAAGGAAGACGTCTATGTTCCTCCTCCAGCTTTCAAACCTCCCCTACCATTCCCTCAATCTAGAGCGCGAGCGCGCCTAGATAAACAATTTGGTAAGTTTATAGAACTCATGAGCAAGCTGCATATTAATATACCTTTCATTGATGCCATTGTAGGTATGCCGGCTTATGGCAAGTTCTTGAAGGAGCTCCTCTCTAACAAGAGAAAGCTAGAAGATTTTGGTGAAGTCAAGATGAGTTCGGATTCTTCGGATCTCATCAAGACTATGAAGGAGAAAATGCCCCCAAAGCTGAAAGATCCGGGGTCATTTTGCATTCCCATTGGAGTGGGAGAGGTCACATATGACGCTTTATGTGACTTGGGAGCAAGTGTGAGCATCATACCACTTGCATTGTGCAGGAAGATCGGTTTAGGCGACCCTAAACCGGTGAAGATGACGTTATACATGGCAGATCGATCCATTACTCGCCCCGTCGGCATTGTAGAAGACGTCCCGGTCAAGCTAGGCAAGTTCTTTGTTCCCATTGATTTTGTCGTGCTTGACATTCCTGCGGATAGTCCGGTCCCGATCATACTCGGAAGGCCGTTTCTTGCAACTTCTGGCTGCATGGTCGATTGCAAGAATGGGAGGCTCGCTTTTGATATTGGGGAAGAGAAAGTAGAATTCGTTCTTTCCACTCTAGTGAAGGAGCCAATCTTTGATGAGGATATTTACAATGTCCAAGACGAAGAAGGTTTATCTAGGGAAGAGGTAAGTGCAATTCTCTTTAACGATCCTTTGCAAAAGGTTATTACTATGAGTCTAACCGATGTAGAAGAAGAGGAAGAGTGCAAAGAGGAAATTAAAGCCTTAGGAGCACAAGAAGAGATGTATGAAGTGGAGTTTGAGAAACTCCACGATGAGGCTGAAAATACTCGAATCCACGGTCATACTCTGTATTCCACGACCGTGGATTCCATGACCAAAATCAACCTCCATTCCAGAGGATATTACGGCCGTGGAACTCCAGAGGAGACCGTAATTTTGGCCGTGGAAGATGGTGATCGGCATACTTCTTCAACTTCTTCTAATTCTTCTCCAAACCATCCAACCTCCTTAGAAACTTCTAAGGAAACATCGGAAGCTCCTCAAGGATCATTGGAAGCTCCGAAAGCAATGGAACTCAAACCACTTCCTACTCATCTAAGGTACGCTTTTCTTGGATCTAATTCCACCTTCCCGGTTATCGTTAGTTCCGAATTAAGCATAGATGAACATGAACAGCTCATGATTGTCCTTAGGAAACATAGAAAAGCCATAGGCTATACTATTGAGGACTTAGTAGGAATTAAACCCTCCCTATGCATGCATAAGATACTAATGGAGGAGGACTTTAGAACTTCAAGACAACCTCAAAGGCGGTTGAATCCGACCATGAAGGAGGTTGTCAAGAAGGAAATTCTTAAACTTCTTGATGCAGGTATCATCTATCCTATCTCCGATAGCAAGTGGGTGAGCCCAGTTCAAGTAGTTCCGAAGAAGGGAGGAATGACAGTCATCACCAATAAGAACAACGAACTCATTCCTACCCGAACTGTAACTGGATGGCGAATGTGCATAGACTACCGCAAGCTCAACAATGCAACGCGGAAGGATCACTTTCCATTGCCATTCATCGATCAAATGCTTGAAAGGTTAGCACAACATTCATACTTTTGCTACCTTGACGGCTATAGTGGTTTCTTTCAGATCCCGATACATCCGGATGATCAAGAGAAGACCACATTCACGTGCCCTTGGGGTACGTTCGCTTATAGGAGAATGCCGTTCGGGCTTTGCAACGCCCCAGCCACCTTTCAACGGTGCATGATGGCCATCTTCTCCGAATATGTAGAGGAAATCATGGAAGTCTTCATGGACGACTTCTCCGTTTACGGTTCCTCTTTTAACGATTGTCTTTCTAACCTTTCTCTTGTTTTGCAAAGATGTGAAGACACTAACCTAGTTCTTAATTGGGAGAAGTGTCAATTCATGGTTAAGGAAGGAATCGTGTTAGGTCACTTAGTCTCTAGTTGAGGGATAGAGGTAGACAAAGCTAAAATAGAGACCATAGAGAAACTTCCTCCCCCAATTTCGGTGAAGGGAATAAGAAGTTTCCTAGGACATGCTGGATTTTATAGACGTTTCATTCAGGACTTTTCTAAGATATCAAAACCTCTCACTAATCTATTGATGAAGGATGCGGTTTTTGAGTTTTCACAGGAATGTCTAGATGCGTTCAACACCATTCGGCAAGCTCTAATTTCAGCACCCATTATCCAACCCCCGGATTGGACTCTCCCTTTCGAGATTATGTGTGATGCTAGTGACGTAGCCATTGGAGCTGTTCTTGGGCAACGAAAGGAAGGACGAACCCACGCCATATACTATGCTAGCAAGACGCTAGACGAAGCCCAGCTCAACTACGCCACTACGGAAAAAGAGTTTCTAGCCATTGTCTACGCTATTGACAAGTTTCGCTCTTATCTTGTAGGTGCAAAGGTGATTATCTACACGGATCATGCTGCGATCCGGTACCTCCTTGCAAAGAAAGACGCGAAGCCAAGGCTAATTAGATGGATTCTTCTCCTACAAGAATTCGATCTTGAGATCCGCGACAAGAAAGGCTCGGAAAATTCTGTTGCGGATCATTTGAGTCGTCTAACACATCTAGAGGACGACCATTTACCCATTGATGACTCCTTCCCGGACGAACACCTACATATCATAGAGGAGTGCATCAAGGTAATCTCCAAAGGTAACGAACCATGGTTTGCTGACTTCGTTAACTATTTGGTTTGCCAGGAGATACCACCCGGACTGTCATACGCACAAAGGAAGAAGTTCTTCAAGGACGTCCGAGAATACCATTGGAACGAGCCTCTCCTCTTCAAGAGAGGTCTGGATGGCATCATCCGGCGATGTGTGCCGGAAGATGAGATGCAAAGTGTCATCCGTCATTGTCATTCACTACCTTGTGGAGGACACGCTAGTTCGAACAAAACTAGCGCAAAGGTATTGCAATCTGGATTCTATTGGCCTACTTTATTTAAAGATGTGCAATCCTTTGTTTCTTGTTGCGATGCTTGTCAAAGAACAGGCAATATCTCTAGGAGGAACGAGATGCCCCTCAACAACATCCAAGAGGTGGAGATTTTCGACGTTTGGGGAGTCGATTTCATGGGACCATTCCCTTCTTCTTGTGGAAACCAATACATACTATTGGCGGTAGATTACGTCTCTAGATGGGTCGAAGCAATTGCCTCTCCCACAAATGATGCCATGGTGGTGGTCAAGTTCTTCAACAAGACCATCTTTCTGCGATTCGGGACGCCAAGGACGATCATTAGTGATGGAGGTTCTCACTTCATAGCCCGTCGCTTTGAAGCTCTTCTAACCAAGTATGGGGTTACTCACAAGATCGCCACCCCTTACCATCCACAAACGAGTGGACAAGTTGAGATCTCAAATAGGGAGATCAAGGGAATTCTAGAGAAGACGGTTTCAAGGACTAGGAAGGATTGGTCCTTGAAACTAGATGATGCATTATGGGCATACCGGACTGCATACAAGACTCCCATAGGAACCACACCATACAACCTTGTGTATGGGAAGTCTTGTCATTTGCCGGTAGAGCTAGAGCACAAAGCGTTTTGGGCTATCAAATGGCTGAATTTCAGCATGAAGGAAGCGGGAGAGAAGCGTCTCATAGACATCAACGAGTTGGATGAACTCCGTTTGAACGCCTATGAAAACGCTAAGATCTACAAGGAAAGAGCAAAGCGTTGGCATGATAAGCATATCATTCCAAAGGACTTCCAAGAAGGAGATCAAGTCCTCCTCTTCAATTCGAGACTTCGCCTCTTTCCAGGTAAGTTAAAATCTCGTTGGACTGGACCTTTTCTAATTAAGCGTATTTTCCCCCATGGTGCAGTTGAAGTATGGGGTGAAGCTAGTGGAAGTTTTAAGGTGAACGGCCAACGACTCAAGAAGTACTCGCCGGAACTCCAAGCTGAGGAGTTTGCACCTACCGCACTCGAATAAGTGCGAGATTGGTCTAGCTACGGACCTTAAACAAAGCGCTTCTTGGGAGGCAACCCAAGGTATTGCATTCTCGTTTTTGTTTTCGATTCATAGATTAGTTTAGAATAGACGTTTTCGCTTTGTTTTGCCTCGATTTCTTCCGGTATGTTCGTGTTTTTGGTTGTAGGAATGATGGAAAAGGAGAAAGGAGGGATAATGTCAAAGAAAAGCGACGAAATTTGGACTTTGAAGCTTCACAGAGGGTTCCACGGTCTAAATCACGGTCGTCATAGCTACAGTGGCCGTAATTCTCAAAAGCCTGTGAAAAATCACCAAAACCACGGGTCCGTACATTTCCACGGCCGTGGAATGCCCCGACAGACCGTGATTTTTGAAATTTTGCCTGCGAGTATAAAAGCCACACTTCATCACAAAAAACACCACAATCCTTCCCCAATTCCACGACCTAGATACCGAAAACACGAACCCTCTCCAAATTCTTCATTTTCTAATCGTTTTCAACGATTCTTCGTCCTAAACTGCAGCAAATCCAACCACGAACAAGATTCAAGCAACAAATCGAGTGGAAATCGATCAACAAACGCACATTTTGGATTTTTCAATCCGAAAAAGAGGTTAATTCTTTCTCTTCGATTCTCGCGGATTTGGTTCGTTTTTGCCATAGATTTTTAGAAAGAACTGACAAGGATTGGAAGGAATTAGATTAGGACTGCTTATTGTGGTGATATTTGGTGAATTTGCTGAGATTCACGAAATTCTGTAACGAATCACGGTCTCTGGAGGTTCCACGGCCGTGGTTTCTATAGAACAGACCGTGATTTTTGGAGAAAAATGGATTTCGTAAGGAGAGTTTCGGGAAGGATAAAGGAGAAGAAAGGGGACCAAAATAAGAAAAGAAAGGGCAACCCCTCCACATCTAGGGCACCACCACCCTCATCCCCCTCACCACCATCCTCACCTTCACCTCCATCTTCACCACCTCACCCTAGCATCCCAACCATACATGATGACCACCTAGCTGCATTTGAGAAGATAGAGAAGAGGGCAGTGATTGGCCCTAGGTATTTGTTGTTGGAGGATCTACATCCTCTCAACATAGTTGACGATCTTACATGGCTCTTGGATAGAGCCGGATTGACCGTCTTCACGAACATTCGTGAAGATGCCTATGAGGAGATCACCCGAGAGGTTGTGACGTCTTTCGAGCACAGCCATGTTGATAGGACTGTCTCCTTCCGTCTCATGAATCGAGACTACCAGTTGAGTATAGTTGAGTTTGGAGCCATTTTCGGGTTCCATGAGACCTACAATGGTCGATTCCCTAGCGGTATCTACCCTAAGGATTTCTGGGAGGAGGTAGCCATGATCTACGCCGACGAGGACCGTTGGCAACCCGCTGATACCAAGGCTAGATTGATGTACCATCTAGCCTTGAAGATAGCTCACCGTGTTCTTTCGGAGTGTCTCTTTCCTAGGACGGAGACGCCCCAAAAGATCAAGACGGATGAGCTATTCCTGCTATACTGTATGCTCTACGGTCGCCACGCAGATTGTGCTACTCTTTTGGCGGCTACAATGAGTAAATTGAAGAGCAAGAGGAAGGGGAACATTGGTTATGGAGGGATAGTGACCCACATAGCTAGGACATTCGGAGTGGATTTTTCTGGTTGCACCCGCATACCCGCCGTACCTCTAGGATTACATGCGTTCATGGTTAGGGGACTCATCTTCCCCACACATAGAGGTCCGCCTTATGCGGGCATGCCCTGGGAGAGTAGGACAGGCAGGGGTATTGAGTGGCTGCCGGAGTATTCCATTGTGGCGGGACGCCACAATTGGAAGGAGACGTTCGCTGCGATGCATGCGAACAGGCTAGGAGCTCCCCTTTACGTTCCACCGCCAGTTGTGGATGAGGAGGAGATGGGAGAGCAGTACGAGAGTGGTGGAGGAGCGGAGCAGGAGTTCGGCTCGTTTCCGGATCAGCCGGAAGCGGCCCCGGATGTACCTAGGCGCTCTCCACGCCCAGCTAGAGCTTCAGGCTCGTCATCTCGCCGCGCCAGCGTGAGTGAGAGGCCCACGTGGATGACTACACCTCCCACTTGGTACGATACACCCCCTCCTTGGTCCACGACGCAGCCAGCAGCACCACCACCACCACCAGCACCAGCACCAGCCGATGCCCCCGCATGGTATGGTCACCCCCCGGGATGGTACGAGCAGATGCCGGATTGGGCTACCGGACTTTCAGAGAGAGTCGGAGCACTAGAGATCCGGGCGGATGCTAGAGACGGACGCCTAGACGACCTTGACCACATGATGAGGGACGTCTACCGCCAGCAGTTTGGGCGGTTCTATGATCCGAGTTTCTCTCCATTCCCACCACCACCGCCGCCGCAGTGATCGATGCATGACAGTTTGTTTTAGACATTCCCGCCACCTCTTGTGAGTTTCTTTTTCTTTTGCTTTCTTTTGTTCTTTCTTGTGAACATTAGGGACAATGTTCGTCCTAAGTATGGGGTGGGATGTACTAAATGTTTGTAATAACTCTACTCTATATGTTGCTTCCATTACGAGACTATCATTGCATGTTCATTGTATGTTACACGTTTCATTCTTGCATTGCATGAAAAGTGACTTGAAAAACCCATAAAAATTGAAAAATTTTGAAAATTTTGTGCTTCTAATGAATTGAGATGATTTCCATGATAATCACTACTTGTGAATTGAGTTTGATAACAATTGCATGCTTAAAAGGATTGTGAATCAAAAAGGATTTGAATGAATGAATTTTACCTCTTTTGCAAGTTTTATAATGTGAAAATGTTGCCTAAATCATGTTGAGAGATTGAAGTTGAAATCACATTATAAGTTCCTATACTTCTTGTTGAAATGATTAAGGCAATTCGATACTTTCTTTCCTCTTTCTTTGATCATCTAGCTCCTCACTCATTGAAATATTAGCCTCCCTTACCCATCCGGGAACTTGGAAAGTGAATGAGAAAAAGGCATGTTTGATGTGGGAGGGCCATGAGAGCAATTATTTGCAATCAATTGAATAGAAAGAAAGTATAGGTTCGGGGAAGTCAATCATGACGATGAGTAACTCGGCACCATTCACATAGCCGGGTGTTTGTGTCTTGCCAAAGTCGGATTGAGCGATATTCCTAGCGGATTATGGTATGTGCACTAAGGGTTTGAGGCATCTCTTGCAAATTTTGAGAAACGCCAATCTCCTAGGCTTCGGTTTTTGTGCACCTCTATCCATAACTCCAAAAGTAAAGTCGAAAAAGAAGAGAGCAAAGCTCTAAGTGAAGTGTTGCGGAAACCGCAAAAGAAGAAGAAGGTAGTTGTCCACTTTCCCGGATTTATGCACCACTCTCCCTTAAAGTTTTCCCTTCCCTTCCATACTCTAGACCTTTTCTTTGAAAGTCCTTAAGATCAAAAGAATGTTATATGGCTTGGTGATCTAAATTGAAGTTCTTATGATTGATTTTGATAATATTTGAAGGTTATAATGCTTGTTTGGAAGTTAAATTGATTCATGAGTTTTCTTTGCCTTTTACTCTCTAATCAAGTGTGTGAAAGTTTGAAAAACGATTGAAGCAAGGTTTGAGAATGATCTATTCTTTAGAAGTCACTTTCATCCAAAAGAAGGTACACATATTTCATCCTAACTCTTGTTTAAAACTTTTTGAAAGACCTTGCTTAGGGACAAGCAAGTGCTAAGTATGGGGTTATTTGTTAGCATGAAATATTGTGATATTTTAGGCACGTTTTCTAATCGTATTTGATTCATATTGATAGTCTTTGATTGAGCTTTGTGCATATGTGAGCTAGTATTGCCTATATTGTCGATATGGATGTCTACACGAGTTCTATGTTGATTATAGGTGATTTGGAGCTATTTCCGAACGGAATCGAGCAAAGGAGAGTTGAGTTGATATGTCCATAGATCGAGGACACCTTTTGGAAGCAATTTGGAGTCTTAGATTGAGGAATGCACGAATGAAGGCAAGAACCACGTTCTCACCCTAAATTACGGCCGTGGATTTTGAGTCAGAATTCGATGTTCATTCCAGGAGATATTACGGCCGTGGAACTAACCGTAGTAGTTTCCACGCCCTAAATTACGGTCGTGAAAAGATTCCACGACCGTGATTTTGGCGAATCTTTTCGCCATGTTTCGAAGCCACGATCTTTTGAAGATTGGGCCGGGCCGACATTTTGCCCTGCATTATAAAATAGACGGATGAGGCAAGATTCCGTCACCTCGCTTACGACCTTTCAACCCTCGCTTAGCGGCAAAACGCAAAAACCCTCATCTTGGAGGTAATTTGGAGATCTCATTGAAGATCAAAGTTCGTATTGAAGAGTTGCTGTTTGTGATCTTTGTGTTTGTGGAAGATCGAAGTTCTTGGAGGATTTTGCAAGAAGATCTCTCTTCTTGTTTAGGTTTGATTCAGAATCAGATTGACATCCCGTTTCTCTTCTTTCCTAAAGATTGTGATTGCTTGGTCCGTTTTGAATCTTTGGATAAACACTTGTTCTTGATTGTGATTCTGAGATTCACTTGAAGATTATTGATAGTTCTTGAAAGTTTTCATCTTTTATCTCTTAATTCTTGAATCAATATCAATATGACAGTTATTGGCTAAAAACCCTTAACAATTCTAAGGTGAAGGGTTGATAGTTGTGGCTTAGATGATGATAGATCGATCGTAAACAGATTAGACCCTGAGAGTTAGAGAATTATCGCCGACAACCCTAAATCACGGGCTGTTCTTGAGTTCCACGACCGTGGAATCTCAAGATCCAACCGTAATTTCCCTAAGTCTACGAGCTTGCTTTTACCTTAATCTAAAGTTAAAGATTTGCTTTAGCTTAGCTTAGACTTGTCTTTTCTAGGTGGTAGTGAAGCCTCAACAACCTCTACCTCGATTGTGAGCCTCAACAACCTCAATCGGATAAGTTAGTCTTGATCTTTAGATTATAAGTTTGGGTATTTGATACTAATCCTTGCCTTTAGAATCTTTCTATATTGAGCCTCAACAACCTGTATAGGGAGTGTCTTTTAGGTGAATTACATAAGGTTTTTGGAACCTCAACCGTACGATTACCTTACATTAGTATACCCTTGCATATCTCGACTCTGTCTTTATATCATTAGTATATCTTGAATCAATTGCCACAGCTGGATACTTGGATCTTTAGGATTGTTGTTTTCCCGATAATTTGCAAACTCCCATATTCACTTGCTTGATAACCTGCGATCGAGTTCGTTCCACCCAAATCCCTGTGTTCGATACTCTGGAATTCTTGCTAATCTACGTCGATCCGTACACTGCGGGTTCGCTTGCTTGATTCTAGTTTTATAAATTTAAAGCTTATTTGCACACACCTCTAGGGGCGAACAATTGCCCCTGTTGGAGCGTCCTCTGTTTCGAGATGAGGACTGGTTTCGTTGATCAGTGGTAGAGTTGGTAGTGGTGGAATTGGCAAACACATTGGGAAGCTGTGTGGAGGATTGGGTGGAAGAAGTATGAAGTAACCGAGCTTCATGGTTGAGTAGATGGGAAAGTAGCATATGAGGAGAAGGGAGAAAGGGATGGGTACTGAGTGAGGTAATAATGGGATCATATTCTGGTGGAAGACCAGCAAACAAGGAGGCAGCAAACTCGGAATCAGACACAAGTTGGCCGGCTGCCTGTAGCAAAGAAACCAGGGATTTAGCTTTGTTGTAATATGTGGTGATGGAGTCAGTGCCTTGTTTGAGAGACACCAGTTGGAGGCGAGTTTGAAGGATGTGAGCGTTAGATTTGGCAGTGTATAGATCATGAAAGTGACGCCAAATAGAAGAAGAGGTTGAGCAGTCAATCACTTGAGTAAGAATCTCCTCAGTGAGAGAAGAAGTAAGAATAGCCTGGACCAGATGGTCCTTAGCGAGCCAGTCAAGCTGAGCCTGGCTCGGAGTGGAAGATGAAGTGGATGAGGCAGACTGGTTCTCAGTCACACCTGGGTAAGGGATGGAGCCATCAACGTGACCAAACAGATTGTAAGCTCGTAGCACAGGTGTGACTTGAGCTTTCCATAGGAGGTAATTTGTGGAGGTAAGTTTGATATTGATAAAGCTGGAAAAACCAGGAAGAGGGGTGGAGATGGGGTGTTATGTTGCAGGCAGGGTGGAAAGAGATGGTGTTGGAGTAGGAGGTGGTGGAGGATCATGAAGGGAAGGATCCATATTGTCGTCCGACATTTGGTGAATATTATTGCTAGTGGACGTATGTCCTTAGGCAACCTCTAATACCATAAAGAGAAACAGACAGAAGGATAATTGATTTTGAATATTTCTTCTTATCGATTACTGTTACATTGCTTCTGTTATATAGGATTACATAGTGGGTCTTGGGTCTTTGGGCTGTCCACACTACTATATACTCCAAATTCGTCTCACCTTACAACCGCTAGGAACGATGCTAGGACTGCCAACGTCCTCACCTGGTCGCCGAATAAAGGAGTTGTTGCCGCCGCCGGAGAAGGAGCCCAGAAGGCCTCTGAGAAGCGCCCCAATCGGAGCCTTTGCAAGCCCACTACCGTCTCGCCGCCTTTGTCCCGCATTCGAGCAACTGCTGGCCGGAATTATGCCTCGCCGGCCCCCTCTTGCACCACCAGTCCGACAGAGGACCCATCACCTTTACTTTCCTCCATCTTGTTCCAATTGTGTCGCTGTCGAGCCCTAGAGTCGGAGAAAAACCGCTGCCCTCTTTCTCTATGGTCTCCTCTATCGAGCCTTGGAACCGGAAATCCCACCACCGGAATGCCCCCTGCAGTAGCAACCATCGTTGAAGAGGTCAAGAGAGCCTCCAGCGCTTGCAAAACCCTGCCGAAGGCCGCCTACGCTGCCGCCCTGATTTCTTTCCCCCTCCTTCTCCGTTCTCTTCTGTCACAAGGAGGCAACCACTGCCGCCAGTGATTGGGCCGCCTTTGTGCCACCGACATCGTCGCTCCTCCCTCTGCCTGCACCGTTGGCCCTACAACTCTTTCTCCAGCCCTGTTCTTGTGCCCAGCGAGGAAGAAGACCCTTTTAGGGTAATTTAAAACGGGGCCCCTGGTTTTTGTATATTTACACATTTCTACCCATCTTTTGTATTTACATTAATTGTCCAGATTTGTGTTTCATGCAATATATACCCCTGCAGATTTATTTATGGAATATAGCCCAAGGATTTAAAAGCAGAATTATGACCATGTTCATATAAGTATATTTTGGCTAATAATAGATGAGCGGTTTTGTTGTGTCCTTGGCTTTGAAAACGAGTTTCACCATGGGTTATGATGTTGTATAGGTTGCTCGGAAAATATAATTACGGGTTTTAAACTTGGGTTTTACATCGAGTTATAGTCTTGTGTTTACTTACTCTATGTGTTACGCCCTTATTGGATTAAGTTCAGTTTATGGCTCAAGGTTTAAATTGCGGTTTGATGACCAAGTTTTAAATTTTCATATTGTGCCAGAAAGCTTTATCACGGATTTAACGTTGGCTTTTGGAAAGCGAGTTTTCATAAACCTATATATTTTATCTATTTCGTTCAAATTTAGCGTGATAGCTAAATTTGTTTAGTTTTGGTGATAGGTTCGGATGACCCCGTATGGCCAAACGATTCGATTCGACATCCGTCGATCGACTTCCGTCTTTTGATGTCATGTGAGTTACCTTCTTCCTCGATCTAGTTGTGTTAGTATTAGTATCATGCTAGGTTGGATCTAGCATAACATAGTGGGAATGCCAAGTAGTGGCCTTGAACCATATATAGTTGTTGGATGGTTATGAGCATAGTTGTGACGTTTTCGGTACGATCATAGGATGATCTTTGAGATTAGGAGATGGATCTAGCGTGCTAGGGTTGTGACCTCGTATAGGTTTTCGGAGACTAGAAGTTTGAGGGCTTCTAGCTTGTTGGATAGTTGTTGATAGTGTGCCTTCTTTGGCCAAGCGTTGAGCATCTTCTTGCAGGAAACTGAGTACGGGATTTATCAGGTTTGGCTTTGGGGACGAGGTAAGCCTCCAGACATACTTAACTCGCATTCCTTGTATTAGCATTGACGTGTGTTTGCCGGTGTGTGTTTATTGTTCATTGTTTATAACAACTAAACCGGAAATAGGATTACCGACCTTTATATAATTTTGGCCCAAGTGTATGATAACGGGCAGTGACAAATTGTCTGGCTCCCGCGAGAGCTAGGAGGTTCTCAGCGACTATCCCGTGTTGGTTGACGGCCGGATGCATCAGTACATTCCATGCCGGTAAGTAGGGACTGAGGCGAGTTTTAGTGACTCTTGTGTCACAACCTAAGTTAAATTAGAACGGGATATGACTTAATAATAATAAGATAATAAACCGGACTTGTGTGCTTTGAAATGTATTGGGTGTTTATGATGATTGACTTGTGTTTGTGCCTTTCACCTTGATTCTAATGCCTCGAATATTAGCTAACGGTTTTATACCGGTTGTTGTTGATTTCCTTGCAGGTTAGGAATGCAGCCGAGAGATCCGGAAGAGTGGGCAGTCGGGGTTCCCTACATTTTAGGAGGGGTTTAGTTTAGTCGTGTTTTGTCCTTCGGTTGTGGTGTTTTGTATGTCGTGTGTATGGCGTTTATTTTTGGATTGTATCTCGGCTGAGGTCTTTTGTTATATTCTTTCGGGTTTCATATCATGTGCATTAAAAAATGAATTTCGGTTTTGCCTTTATTTGTGCCATGTTGGAAAGGTCCGGTGAAATTGTTGTCAGGCTAAGGGTCGGAACCCATTGTGAGGTCCTAACCCGTAGCGCCCCGAGCCCCGCGGGTTCGGGGTGTTACATCTTAGAGCTGAATTTGATGAAGCTTTGAGGCAACTTAAGCTCACGGACGAAGCCTTGGAAGAAGAGAAATGGAGAGCGAGACAGATAGCTAGAATGGAGGAGTGTGAATATTTGCAGCACATATATGCGTTCTACGAGTTTAGTGACGAAAACAAAAGAGATGAAGCTATTGAGGATGAGCTTGAATATTAGGATGAGCTTTATACCCCACACAAGGTTTATGAGCATGTTTACGAGCTTTCGATGCCTCAAATGCAACCTTCTGAACAACCTCCCGAGGATCAATTTAAATCAACGATAAAGTGATCGATGAAGATATTGGATGACTTTGTGCGCAAATGAACCCCTGATGACGTGATTTATGACACTAGTTTAGGTACTCTTTTAGGTAGTTTTTACATTCATTCATGCATGGTTTTGCACATGTTCGGGAGGTTTTATACTTTATCGAGTTATTTCGTCGGAACAGACGTCTACACGAGCATTTGTCGGTTTAGTAGGTATTTTGGAGAGCTTTCATGCATTATTGATAATATCCGAGGATCAAACCTCGTGACGGCCCGGATTCAAGGTCCCAATGGAGTAAGCATGGAGAAAAGAAGAAGAAATTGACCTTAGTTGGTTCGAGTCATGCACCAGCTTGTGTTTAGCCATGATTTTAGCCATGCAGCATTGACCTTGGTCCAGCCCCCACCCATCTCAGCCGAGATGCTTTCTGGACCATCCGAGATCGCCGTCAGGATCACCACGACACTTGGCACAATCTTCCTACCCATGACCTTTGGCTCCCATGATGGACGGGCGGTGTCTTGTTGCAGCTTACACACTTTTGCAGAGGACCTTCCATTCTCCTAACATTCCTTAGTTTTGAAATCCCAAGTGTGGAGAAGAGAAGAAAAGGGACTCCATTGAAGAGAAGAGGACATCATTTTCATAGTCTTAGAGTGAGTTTTTGAGAGACTTGTAGTGAGAAAAGTTGTAGAGATTGTTGACCTCTTTTGAAGCTACTCTTGGATGGTTGTATGCTTGTTCTAAACTTATTATTCAGCTTGTTCTTGTTTTTTATTGATTCCTTACTCTTCATCTAACTATGGCATGCACTTGTGATGATATGATGATGATTGTTCTTAAGATGATTGTTGTTGGCTAAGTAGCATGTGATTCTAGGGAGAAGGATGAAAGGTTATGGCTAGGATAATGATAGATTGGACTTAGATGTACCTTAGGATAGTTGCATGCTCGAAATCCCAAGCTCGGGTTGCAATCTCGGTCTGTTCTTCGTCCATTTCGGCCGAGATACCCATGATACACCCGAGGTGAGTGAGTTGTAGTTCCTATAGTGTTATATCTTCATGTTAGGGAGTTTGAGAGTTGAAATCCTAGTGTTTGTTGAGCCTAATCTAGCAATAGGGTGACCTTTGTTAGTAACCTAGGTGAGGGATGAGACTTACCCGGTAATCCCCGCTCTAGAGTATAGAAGATGACAAAGGTAGTAGTGAGCCTCAACAGTCGCTATTGGATTGAGTGTGCTAGGATTGTTGCTTAGGACTTACTTTTCCGAGACATACCCGGTAAGGAGAGGTTTGACCCCTAAGTAGTGATCCAGTTTGTGTAGAATTTCCAACCTTAGGTTCCTAGAGACTTATCCAGTAATAGGACCTTAGGTGCGGGACTAGTGGACCATGAGACCTACTCGGTGATTGATCCCATTAGAGAATTCTTTCCCAACATACCGCATCTTGTTCCTAGGTTGATTAGAAGCTTGAGTCCATGCCATAACCGGAAATCCGAATCTCTAGAATCCGCTTTCTATGCATTGATATTATATCTTGTGTTTGCCTTGTTGTTTGGTTGACATTGTTGCTTTATTGTGATCTTTGTTTGATCACCACAAAAACCCATCAAAAACATATGATTTTCATTTCTTTGTTTCCATCTCTTTCCTTATCTTAGATCTTTACTATTCTTGATCATTGCATGATTTAAACTGACCTTGGTCTTTGTCTTCGACCTTGAAATGCTTTTCTTTCTACTTGCGATCCATACATTGCGGGTTAGCTAGGAGTCTAGGATATCTTATCGAGTTATAAATTCTAAGACTTTGTGTGCATGATTTGGGCGAATAAGTTCTTGGCACTCTTGCCTCGGATTTGCTAGCATCACTTCCTAGAATCAAACTAACAACCCCCGTTAAAAACACTCAACCGGAGAAGAAGTGCGACAAAGAACTCAAAGTTTTGAGCATTCCTCTTGTCGATCCCGAAGCTCCTCTTCAAGTTCTCGAAGAAGAAGAAGAAGAAGAAGTAGAACACCTTAGCCAAACTACAACACCATTGGCCAAGATTGAGGTAAAACAGAAGGAGATGGGAGAGATTCCAAGTGCAGATTGTCATCTTGGCATGATTCTCATCCCAAGACTTGAAAGACTTCCCTAGGTACTTGCTCTTACTCCCTTTGAAGTTCTCAGTCATTCCAAGGATGCACCCAAGAGTTGGAGGTCTCTTCCAAAGGAACATCCTAAAGTCAAGATGAAACCTCTCCCAGTTCTACTAAAAGTTAACAATGCTAGGATGGATTTGAGAACCTTCGATAGGTTCACCCTCCTAAATCTTGTCACACCTCAAGCTATCATGATTGATGTTGTAACACCCCAAATCCGCAGGACTCGGGGCGCTATGGGCTAGGATCTCACAATAGATCCTGACCCTATCTTGACAACAAGTTCACTAGATCTTACAACAAGGAACAAATAAATATAAAACCAAATTCATAAAACTGTATAACCATATATTAAAATAAATACAAAATTACAATAGAGTACAAAACGGAAACAACATAAACATTTGTATACATAACATTCTCAAAACCCATACACATCCTAATGTATGGAAGACCTCGGCTGAACACCCCACCGAATTACTCTACAGTCTTCTTATCCTACAAAGCATCGACAACACGGTATAAAACCGTTAGCTAATCGTTTATGAATAAGAATAATAGTAATAGCACACACACACATAATCACATCATAGCATGAAATGCTCACATTATAACCGTTTATTATCTTCATTGTGTTATACCATTACTAATTCATTCGGTATGATACGAGGAGCAAAACTACCTCGCCTCTATCCCCTTTCACCACACAGGTTTGGAATATGTGTCAATCATCACCACCTGGTGGAATGATTATAGAGGACCCTATATGCCCCATTTTAAGCTATGGAAAGTTGTCATTGCCCGTTATAATACACTTGGGCCAATTAATAATTTAATATACATATATGGTCGTCCTAGTCCGGTTTAGGCTATCAATGCAACATGATGAAGTGATTTATGACACTAGATTAAGCACTCTTTTACGTAGTTTTTACATTCATTCATTCATAGTTTTGCCTATGTTCGTGACGTTTTATGCTTTATCGAGTTATTTCGTCGGAATAGACGTCTACACGAGCATTTGTCAGTTTTGTAGGTATTTTGGAAAGCTTTCATGTATTATTGATCATATCCGAGGATCAAGTCTCGCGACGGCCCGAATTCAAGGTCCCAACAAAGAAAGCATGGAGAAAAGAAGAAGAAATTGACCTTAGTTGGTGTGAGTCATGCACCGGCTTTGTGTTTAGCCATGATCCTAGCCATGCAGCCACCCATCTCGGTCCAAGGCAAATCCATCTCGTCCGAGATTCATTCTGGACCATCCGAGATTGTTCACTGGTCCACCACGACACTTGGCACACTCCTCTTCCATCCCACGATTTTCTCTCTCATGATGGAAAAGAAGTGTTATATGCAGGTTGCTCACATTTTGAAGAGATCCCCATTTCCATTCTCACATTGTACTAATTTTGAATCTTTTTGGGCAAGCCATAGAGTGGGGAAGAGAAGGAAGAAGACTCCATTGAAGAGAAGAAGAAAAACACACATTTTCATAGTCTTAGAGTGAGTTTTTGAGAATCTTGTAGTGAGAAAAGTTGAAGAGATTGTTGACTTCGTTTTAAAGGTACTCTTGGATAGTTGTAAGCTTGTTCTAAACTTATCATTCAGCATGTTCTTGTTTTATATTGCTTCCTTACATTTCATCTAGCTATGACATGCATTTGTAATGATATGATGCTGCATTGTTCTAAAGATGATTGTTGTTTGCTCATCATATCCGGATTTCGATCCTTCAAATTCATCCATCTTCATCTTATTCATACCGTTTGAGCCAAGTGGAATCGTACCGCCGGTCCTTCGTGTTCGAGGCAATCTCAATCATATCATTTGGTATCAGAGCCTACGGTACGAACTCCGCACAACTCTCTACGGTATTTCTCATCTTCTACCAAAATTATAAAAGAAAATTTCGTTACATATTTCTATCTTTCCTGCAATATCACGCCATGGAATACATTATCCCTCCATTTCCTTGAGTCTACATTCAACCCCTTGCATAAACACAATTACACGTAACCCACTCAACCTTTCCCATTTCCCTTTTAAATTACAAACCTTAACCAGCACCAAAAGCCACCTGATCACCTTCTCGCTTAATTAGCCACTCTAATCAATCTACCCATTTCCCATTCCCACAAAAGAGCTGCTATTATAAAGAGAAAAAAATAATAAGTGTGCAACAATAATAATAAAAAAAAGGTTTGTTTGTATTGGTTGTAATTGCGAGTTTTGCATACTCGAGTTAATTTTGTAATCGAGTGTGTTGTAAATTGTTGTACCGATCCGGAATGTCGAGACATTTAGAGAAAAGAACGATTACGGAAGGATACGTTCGATGGGCTATTCGAGAGTATGATGATGGTTATCTTCGTTTGAGTGAAATGGAAGACGACCTTTACGAGGTCGTCTATGAAGAACTACGAAGACAACGAAAGAGAAGAGAAGTCCGTCGTCGTGAAAAGGAAGTTCGTAAATAAGAGGAAGAATACCGACATCAGAAACGTCGTCGCGAGAAGGAGGCTCGGAAAAAGAAGAGGAAGCTTGTAAACAAGAGGAAGAATACCGACACCAGAAACGTCGTCGAGAAAAGGAGGCTAGAAAACAAGAAGAAGAATATCGACGGCGTAGAGCGGTCGAAAAATGGATGAGAGAGGCGGCTTATTTTCCAACAAGCTGAGTTGAGAAAGCAACAAGAAAAACAAAATACATATCACCGCCTATACCACCACCGAAGGCTACTTCACTAGCCCAGCCTCCTCGTCCACCGGATCATGTGCCTCCACCACCATCTACTCCTCCACCGGATCTCGTGCCTCCACCACCGCCTACTTCTCCATTGAATCCCGCTCTTCCACCACCGGATCCCACACCTTCACCTATTGCTACACTCTCCCTCGCCCATTGATGATTCGGATTCGAGGATGAATCCTTTTTAAGAGAGGAAGGATGATGTGATCCCCGAAAGCCCCAACATGAAGCGGAAAATGCTCACTCCGAGCGTGGTCAAGTTAAGTCATATTCCGCTCGATCCGGCTAAGCTGTCAAATTTACACTCTCTGGAAAATGCTTATATCTGGAGCCACGTTTGGATTTAGAAGAACCATAAGTACTACTTTCGAAGGTATTTTCAAGATCTACAACTTTCTAGTTTTTAAGAAGTCAAGATTCCAAGAGAAAGAGGGTGAAAATGACCCGACAGTGAAGCAGCGTTTATACTTGAGTGGGTTTTTTACCAAGATCATGCATGGAGCCATGCAAAGGAATATGCAAAAGAAATACACGTCCAAACAAGATCATTTTCAGCCCTCAAAGTCAAAAGAATACTCTTCTCATTCCCACCATCAAAGAAGCCCAAGTTACCATGAATCAAGTCCCGTTCAACTCTTCTTATTTCCCATTTTAATTTATCGTTTTTGCTTTTATTTTATTGTATTTAGGTTAAGTTTTTCAGCCTATAAATAAAACTTTTCCATCTCATATGTAAGACAAGTTAAGTTGAAGCTGAATGAAAGAGAGAGTTTCTCTAAAAAAATTTTGTTGGTTTATCTCAAAATCATCCCGAAATCTAAGTGAGAGGCTTAGTTTTCACAACCTTTAGTGAGGTGCTAAAGGAGTTGTCCTAGTAAGACGCGAAGACAATGAAGATTCGTCAAACCCGGAGTGCGATTCCGAGGATGAGGCTTTCGATTTGAGGGATTCCCGAAGTGAGATTCGGAGGAAGTTTGCTCATCATATCCAGATTTTGATAAAATCCATACATCTTCATCTCGTTCATACCGTTTGAGTCAAGTGGAATCGTACCACCGGTCCTTTGTGTTTGAGGCGATCTCGATCACATCAATGGTCAACCCCACCAACATGACTGGAGATCTCACGATGTAGGTTGAAATGGAAAACCAACTTGAGAAGAATTTAGGTGTGCTGGGAGACCTATGTCATTTCCTAGTTCCTCGATGATGTCATTTGCCTGATAAGGTATTAAGGTTAAGCTGTAAGCTTTAAACATTCTATATCCTTGAAATAAAGGTGGGGTATGACATATACTCTTTATGGTAAATCACCTTGTGAGTGTGACATGGGATCGGGTCCAGGAGAATATTTGGAAGGTTGATTTTCTCCAAGTTCACTCATGGTTTAACCAAGGTTGTTCAAAGCCAAAATGAACACAAAAAAGAGAGCACCATTTTGTGGAGAAGGTGAAATTGTGTGATAGTTATTGTATAGGTTTACATCAAAGTTTGAATGGTTCAAGACAACATGCTCACCATCTTGTCGAGTAAATCCGATGGCTATTCACTACGGGAGGTTCAAGGCTAAAAAACGCTATTGACCAAATTATAGTGATTTTTTTACTGTACTCTCAAAAGTCCATTCCATTTTTTATCAAAAATAAAACATGTTTGAGATTCATTTCTATTCATGTGGGATTGTTGGTTCATTTATAAGGAACTTGCGCTAGAAGGATTTTCTGGGTAATTTTCCGGCGGGCTCCAGCCAAAAGCAACACCGAAAAATGGGAGTTTTAGCTCCGTGGTACTGAGTACTACAATTCGGTATAGTCATATGTATAAAATGACGTTCAAATGAATGAGAAACTAATGCCCAAAGTTGAGTGTATTAATTGCACCTTGGGAGATTTAATTATGGAGAAACTTCTCTCACATCGACAATGTAAAGATTGGTTTGACACCATATATATGGGAATAAGCATATTATGGTTAACTAAGTCTATATAGAGACACTCTAGTGTTTACTAGAGCGTGTTGAGGTTCTTCGTTTGAGTGAAATGGAAGTTGCTGTTTGAGGGCTCATGGGCTCGTGTTGAGGGTCTTATGGACCTGATGCTATGTTGGCCACCTATCATTTCGTTTTTGGGCTAGCCCAAATCCTCCCTTGCCTATTTTCACCAAAAGTCAATCGTAAGTTCAAGAACACATAGTTTGACAATCGCATGCCCAATCGACTGGTCCAACCCGCGATTCAACTGATCCAATCCGTAGTATTTGATATTATCTCCAAATGATTTAGTTTTATTTTTCGTGTGGGAATGGGTGGATGAGAGTGATTCTCTCAGTCCAACAACCTCCTCCAAACTCCTATAAAAGGAGAGTTGATATCTCATTTTAAAATACATCAACACCTCAAGTGGCGATCCCTTTACTGCTCCATTCTCTCTCCTCCCCGTTCAAAATTCCGAGTATGAGATTACTCCACTTAACGTTCTCGTATGATTCTAAATCTGGTTACACAGTCTCGTAGGCTACTAGAGCATCTTACTCTACACATAGCATGCTTAATTTGAGTTTCTTAAGCAAGCATTTGGACTTGATCATGTTGTGGGATTGTGAGAACGAGCCCCGACTAAATCGCATGAACAACTAATATCCGGTTCATAAATTGGTAAAAGAAAAGGAGAAACTTACAACACAAGTTCGTACACTTTTACTACAAACTTACAAGTACACACTGAAATTACACAACTAATATCCAGTGCAGATCAGTACACATCGTATCGGATATCGCTTTTTTTTTTTTTGTCTAATAGAGATTGTCGAGGGATGGTTTCTTGGAGCGTTCCTCATAAACTAGAAAGTAACCATACTTATGTGCACCACCAAAAGAATCAATAGAGGATTGTTCATCTGGAGGAGGGCAAACATGGGCTTGTTTCAGGTGGTTAAGATGAATCTTGTTGTGAATACCTGTTTTCGTTCTTCTCCCCAATCGCTCTTCTAATTGATCCGCCATCACAGAGGCTTCAAGCCCAACTTGTGACAACTTAGTGCAACCGTACGACATTTCTCTCTTTCTCTACTCACTCTATATTGTTTTGATGTAATTATAATGGTAAAAAAGATCCATATCACCCATATATATATAGCATGTACTCCAACAAGTTCATACTAGTTGCTTTTCTTCGATTCCATGAGGATAAAGATCATGGATAAAATTCTTCGTAATCTAATCTTTAAAGTTGAAATGCACAATGCACTTCATCACCCCACCCCACAAATATAGATGGAGTCAACCATTATTCATCGATTGCATTGGGAGCCAAATATCAAAGAATCAACATTATTGGAGAATCAATATTTGCACAAGGGACCACATGTGCATAAAAAGATAAGATTAGATGCCTTCATCATAAAATTCTTACTATTTCAAGTTCTACCTCAAATTTATCAAAATTCAACAAACTCAAAAAAGTAGTAGACAATTGGCACCCGTTTGAAACAAAATTAAACCAATTTGAAAATATCTAGAGCCTAATGATATAGTATAGATTGGCCCGAAACGTCCCACAAGCTTAAAGTAATTCGACTTTAAATAATCCGATAACCTAAAGTAACTAGATTGAAATGCCTTTTTCAAGTAATCCGAACCGGAATGTGTTCCATGAACAAACTGACATTATTTTTTTCGCCCCAATGGTAAACGTATATTTTTTATCCAAAAACAACACAATCATACAATTGTCGGTTTGAAAGCGAAAAATCTTATCTTCAATAGAAAATGAAAAATGAAAAAAAATTTGGTAGGATAAAGAATAAAAAAAATATTGAGAATTTGACCCCAACTTATCAACTTTTGTATAATAACCCTATACAAGTTTTGTTTCCTCTTTATACCACTTTTTACTCTCTTCTAAGCCAACAAAATTAAGCATGATCTATTGAACTTTCTTTGAATTTATTTATCAAATCTATTCAATAGTTTTTATTAAGGTTTGTTTTCTAAATTCGACCTACTGTATGTATATATTTTTTGTCTTTTCTGAATTGGATTTAATAAATACTAATAAAGAGCTTTAATTGCTCTATCTTGTGATTTTTATTGATGAAATCTACAATATTGAACCGATGTTGTTAGATCTTAGTATTTATTGATTAGTTTTGATTGGATATTTGTTGTTGGTGTGTTTAAATTGATTGAATTGAATTGTTTTCTCTTTGATATTGATTACTTGTTATTCTCCATTATTGACAATATTTTCTATTATCAATAACATCTTACATATTAAACAATTATACTTTTTATGTTGTCAACGGCTTTTTAAATAACAAAACATTTTTTTTTTTTGTCAACAACACCAAGTATATGTTTTCTACTGTCAACAACACATTAAAACCTAGTAAGTCTAATAGATAAACGAGGCTCTCGTAGTAAACCTACACTATTTCTATTCTCAAAAAAAACACAGTTTCTCAATGTATGCAAGCAAAGGAATCAAACACTTCCTAATAGATTAGATCAAGATTGGTTAAGGTAACTCAAGTGAAGGAAAAAAATTTGTTGAATTCAATTGAAGAATCCACATGGTATATCACAACTTAATCCATTAACGGGTTCATCCAAACTTATATATTAAGAGCTTAGCTAGACACGATGAAAATAGCGAGACAAAGAGTAGAAATGCAAGTGAAATTCGTTAACCTTTAAATTAACAAACTAAAACTCGGAAATTATACAAACTAAATGACATACGTGAGGTAAAAGTTTACAATCCAAGATGATGTCAAAAACAAAAATCAAAATCAACAAGAAAAGCTTGATGAAAAGAAGAAGAGGAAGTCTCCTCCAAAATCCCCTTCTCACTTCTCGCTTAATTAGCCACTCTAATCAATCTACCCATTTCCCATTCCCACAAAAGAGCTGCTATTATAAAGAGAAAAAAATAATAAGTGTGCAACAATAATAATAAAAAAAAGGTTTGTTTGTATTGGT
Organism: Fagopyrum homotropicum; assembly: GCA_033239125.1. Taxonomy (NCBI): domain Eukaryota; kingdom Viridiplantae; phylum Streptophyta; class Magnoliopsida; order Caryophyllales; family Polygonaceae; genus Fagopyrum; species Fagopyrum homotropicum. The sequence continues at coordinate 56,250,907 of BSWB01000002.1, read as the reverse complement.
TGTAATTGCGAGTTTTGCATACTCGAGTTAATTTTGTAATCGAGCGTGTTGTAAATTGTTGTACCGATCCGGAATGTCGAGACATTTAGAGAAAAGAACGATTACGGAAGGATACGTTCGATGGGCTATTCGAGAGTATGATGATGGTTATCTTCGTTTGAGTGAAATGGAAGACGACCTTTACGAGGTCGTCTATGAAGAACTACGAAGACAACGAAAGAGAAGAGAAGTCCGTCGTCGTGAAAAGGAAGTTCGTAAATAAGAGGAAGAATACCGACATCAGAAACGTCGTCGCGAGAAGGAGGCTCGGAAAAAGAAGAGGAAGCTTGTAAACAAGAGGAAGAATACCGACACCAGAAACGTCGTCGAGAAAAGGAGGCTAGAAAACAAGAAGAAGAATATCGACGGCGTAGAGCGGTCGAAAAATGGATGAGAGAGGCGGCTTATTTTCCAACAAGCTGAGTTGAGAAAGCAACAAGAAAAACAAAATACATATCACCGCCTATACCACCACCGAAGGCTACTTCACTAGCCCAGCCTCCTCGTCCACCGGATCATGTGCCTCCACCACCATCTACTCCTCCACCGGATCTCGTGCCTCCACCACCGCCTACTTCTCCATTGAATCCCGCTCTTCCACCACCGGATCCCACACCTTCACCTATTGCTACACTCTCCCTCGCCCATTGATGATTCGGATTCGAGGATGAATCCTTTTTAAGAGAGGAAGGATGATGTGATCCCCGAAAGCCCCAACATGAAGCGGAAAATGCTCACTCCGAGCGTGGTCAAGTTAAGTCATATTCCGCTCGATCCGGCTAAGCTGTCAAATTTACACTCTCTGGAAAATGCTTATATCTGGAGCCACGTTTGGATTTAGAAGAACCATAAGTACTACTTTCGAAGGTATTTTCAAGATCTACAACTTTCTAGTTTTTAAGAAGTCAAGATTCCAAGAGAAAGAGGGTGAAAATGACCCGACAGTGAAGCAGCGTTTATACTTGAGTGGGTTTTTTACCAAGATCATGCATGGAGCCATGCAAAGGAATATGCAAAAGAAATGCACGTCCAAACAAGATCATTTTCAGCCCTCAAAGTCAAAAGAATACTCTTCTCATTCCCACCATCAAAGAAGCCCAAGTTACCATGAATCAAGTCCCGTTCAACTCTTCTTATTTCCCATTTTAATTTATCGTTTTTGCTTTTATTTTATTGTATTTAGGTTAAGTTTTTCAGCCTATAAATAAAACTTTTCCATCTCATATGTAAGACAAGTTAAGTTGAAGCTGAATGAAAGAGAGAGTTTCTCTAAAAAAATTTTGTTGGTTTATCTCAAAATCATCCCGAAATCTAAGTGAGAGGCTTAGTTTTCACAACCTTTAGTGAGGTGCTAAAGGAGTTGTCCTAGTAAGACGCGAAGACAATGAAGATTCGTCAAACCCGGAGTGCGATTCCGAGGATGAGGCTTTCGATTTGAGGGATTCCCGAAGTGAGATTCGGAGGAAGTTTGCTCATCATATCCAGATTTTGATAAAATCCATACATCTTCATCTCGTTCATACCGTTTGAGTCAAGTGGAATCGTACCACCGGTCCTTTGTGTTTGAGGCGATCTCGATCACATCAATGGTCAACCCCACCAACATGACTGGAGATCTCACGATGTAGGTTGAAATGGAAAACCAACTTGAGAAGAATTTAGGTGTGCTGGGAGACCTATGTCATTTCCTAGTTCCTCGATGATGTCATTTGCCTGATAAGGTATTAAGGTTAAGCTGTAAGCTTTAAACATTCTATATCCTTGAAATAAAGGTGGGGTATGACATATACTCTTTATGGTAAATCACCTTGTGAGTGTGACATGGGATCGGGTCCAGGAGAATATTTGGAAGGTTGATTTTCTCCAAGTTCACTCATGGTTTAACCAAGGTTGTTCAAAGCCAAAATGAACACAAAAAAGAGAGCACCATTTTGTGGAGAAGGTGAAATTGTGTGATAGTTATTGTATAGGTTTACATCAAAGTTTGAATGGTTCAAGACAACATGCTCACCATCTTGTCGAGTAAATCCGATGGCTATTCACTACGGGAGGTTCAAGGCTAAAAAACGCTATTGACCAAATTATAGTGATTTTTTTACTGTACTCTCAAAAGTCCATTCCATTTTTTATCAAAAATAAAACATGTTTGAGATTCATTTCTATTCATGTGGGATTGTTGGTTCATTTATAAGGAACTTGCGCTAGAAGGATTTTCTGGGTAATTTTCCGGCGGGCTCCAGCCAAAAGCAACACCGAAAAATGGGAGTTTTAGCTCCGTGGTACTGAGTACTACAATTCGGTATAGTCATATGTATAAAATGACGTTCAAATGAATGAGAAACTAATGCCCAAAGTTGAGTGTATTAATTGCACCTTGGGAGATTTAATTATGGAGAAACTTCTCTCACATCGACAATGTAAAGATTGGTTTGACACCATATATATGGGAATAAGCATATTATGGTTAACTAAGTCTATATAGAGACACTCTAGTGTTTACTAGAGCGTGTTGAGGTTCTTCGTTTGAGTGAAATGGAAGTTGCTGTTTGAGGGCTCATGGGCTCGTGTTGAGGGTCTTATGGACCTGATGCTATGTTGGCCACCTATCATTTCGTTTTTGGGCTAGCCCAAATCCTCCCTTGCCTATTTTCACCAAAAGTCAATCGTAAGTTCAAGAACACATAGTTTGACAATCGCATGCCCAATCGACTGGTCCAACCCGCGATTCAACTGATCCAATCCGTAGTATTTGATATTATCTCCAAATGATTTAGTTTTATTTTTCGTGTGGGAATGGGTGGATGAGAGTGATTCTCTCAGTCCAACAACCTCCTCCAAACTCCTATAAAAGGAGAGTTGATATCTCATTTTAAAATACATCAACACCTCAAGTGGCGATCCCTTTACTGCTCCATTCTCTCTCCTCCCCGTTCAAAATTCCGAGTATGAGATTACTCCACTTAACGTTCTCGTATGATTCTAAATCTGGTTACACAGTCTCGTAGGCTACTAGAGCATCTTACTCTACACATAGCATGCTTAATTTGAGTTTCTTAAGCAAGCATTTGGACTTGATCATGTTGTGGGATTGTGAGAACGAGCCCCGACTAAATCGCATGAACAACTAATATCCGGTTCATAAATTGGTAAAAGAAAAGGAGAAACTTACAACACAAGTTCGTACACTTTTACTACAAACTTACAAGTACACACTGAAATTACACAACTAATATCCAGTGCAGATCAGTACACATCGTATCGGATATCGCTTTTTTTTTTTTTGTCTAATAGAGATTGTCGAGGGATGGTTTCTTGGAGCGTTCCTCATAAACTAGAAAGTAACCATACTTATGTGCACCACCAAAAGAATCAATAGAGGATTGTTCATCTGGAGGAGGGCAAACATGGGCTTGTTTCAGGTGGTTAAGATGAATCTTGTTGTGAATACCTGTTTTCGTTCTTCTCCCCAATCGCTCTTCTAATTGATCCGCCATCACAGAGGCTTCAAGCCCAACTTGTGACAACTTAGTGCAACCGTACGACATTTCTCTCTTTCTCTACTCACTCTATATTGTTTTGATGTAATTATAATGGTAAAAAAGATCCATATCACCCATATATATATAGCATGTACTCCAACAAGTTCATACTAGTTGCTTTTCTTCGATTCCATGAGGATAAAGATCATGGATAAAATTCTTCGTAATCTAATCTTTAAAGTTGAAATGCACAATGCACTTCATCACCCCACCCCACAAATATAGATGGAGTCAACCATTATTCATCGATTGCATTGGGAGCCAAATATCAAAGAATCAACATTATTGGAGAATCAATATTTGCACAAGGGACCACATGTGCATAAAAAGATAAGATTAGATGCCTTCATCATAAAATTCTTACTATTTCAAGTTCTACCTCAAATTTATCAAAATTCAACAAACTCAAAAAAGTAGTAGACAATTGGCACCCGTTTGAAACAAAATTAAACCAATTTGAAAATATCTAGAGCCTAATGATATAGTATAGATTGGCCCGAAACGTCCCACAAGCTTAAAGTAATTCGACTTTAAATAATCCGATAACCTAAAGTAACTAGATTGAAATGCCTTTTTCAAGTAATCCGAACCGGAATGTGTTCCATGAACAAACTGACATTATTTTTTTCGCCCCAATGGTAAACGTATATTTTTTATCCAAAAACAACACAATCATACAATTGTCGGTTTGAAAGCGAAAAATCTTATCTTCAATAGAAAATGAAAAATGAAAAAAAATTTGGTAGGATAAAGAATAAAAAAAATATTGAGAATTTGACCCCAACTTATCAACTTTTGTATAATAACCCTATACAAGTTTTGTTTCCTCTTTATACCACTTTTTACTCTCTTCTAAGCCAACAAAATTAAGCATGATCTATTGAACTTTCTTTGAATTTATTTATCAAATCTATTCAATAGTTTTTATTAAGGTTTGTTTTCTAAATTCGACCTACTGTATGTATATATTTTTTGTCTTTTCTGAATTGGATTTAATAAATACTAATAAAGAGCTTTAATTGCTCTATCTTGTGATTTTTATTGATGAAATCTACAATATTGAACCGATGTTGTTAGATCTTAGTATTTATTGATTAGTTTTGATTGGATATTTGTTGTTGGTGTGTTTAAATTGATTGAATTGAATTGTTTTCTCTTTGATATTGATTACTTGTTATTCTCCATTATTGACAATATTTTCTATTATCAATAACATCTTACATATTAAACAATTATACTTTTTATGTTGTCAACGGCTTTTTAAATAACAAAACATTTTTTTTTTTTGTCAACAACACCAAGTATATGTTTTCTACTGTCAACAACACATTAAAACCTAGTAAGTCTAATAGATAAACGAGGCTCTCGTAGTAAACCTACACTATTTCTATTCTCAAAAAAAACACAGTTTCTCAATGTATGCAAGCAAAGGAATCAAACACTTCCTAATAGATTAGATCAAGATTGGTTAAGGTAACTCAAGTGAAGGAAAAAAATTTGTTGAATTCAATTGAAGAATCCACATGGTATATCACAACTTAATCCATTAACGGGTTCATCCAAACTTATATATTAAGAGCTTAGCTAGACACGATGAAAATAGCGAGACAAAGAGTAGAAATGCAAGTGAAATTCGTTAACCTTTAAATTAACAAACTAAAACTCGGAAATTATACAAACTAAATGACATACGTGAGGTAAAAGTTTACAATCCAAGATGATGTCAAAAACAAAAATCAAAATCAACAAGAAAAGCTTGATGAAAAGAAGAAGAGGAAGTCTCCTCCAAAATCCCCTTCTCACTTCTCGCTTAATTAGCCACTCTAATCAATCTACCCATTTCCCATTCCCACAAAAGAGCTGCTATTATAAAGAGAAAAAAATAATAAGTGTGCAACAATAATAATAAAAAAAAGGTTTGTTTGTATTGGTTGTAATTGCGAGTTTTGCATACTCGAGTTAATTTTGTAATCGAGCGTGTTGTAAATTGTTGTACCGATCCGGAATGTCGAGACATTTAGAGAAAAGAACGATTACGGAAGGATACGTTCGATGGGCTATTCGAGAGTATGATGATGGTTATCTTCGTTTGAGTGAAATGGAAGACGACCTTTACGAGGTCGTCTATGAAGAACTACGAAGACAACGAAAGAGAAGAGAAGTCCGTCGTCGTGAAAAGGAAGTTCGTAAATAAGAGGAAGAATACCGACATCAGAAACGTCGTCGCGAGAAGGAGGCTCGGAAAAAGAAGAGGAAGCTTGTAAACAAGAGGAAGAATACCGACACCAGAAACGTCGTCGAGAAAAGGAGGCTAGAAAACAAGAAGAAGAATATCGACGGCGTAGAGCGGTCGAAAAATGGATGAGAGAGGCGGCTTATTTTCCAACAAGCTGAGTTGAGAAAGCAACAAGAAAAACAAAATACATATCACCGCCTATACCACCACCGAAGGCTACTTCACTAGCCCAGCCTCCTCGTCCACCGGATCATGTGCCTCCACCACCATCTACTCCTCCACCGGATCTCGTGCCTCCACCACCGCCTACTTCTCCATTGAATCCCGCTCTTCCACCACCGGATCCCACACCTTCACCTATTGCTACACTCTCCCTCGCCCATTGATGATTCGGATTCGAGGATGAATCCTTTTTAAGAGAGGAAGGATGATGTGATCCCCGAAAGCCCCAACATGAAGCGGAAAATGCTCACTCCGAGCGTGGTCAAGTTAAGTCATATTCCGCTCGATCCGGCTAAGCTGTCAAATTTACACTCTCTGGAAAATGCTTATATCTGGAGCCACGTTTGGATTTAGAAGAACCATAAGTACTACTTTCGAAGGTATTTTCAAGATCTACAACTTTCTAGTTTTTAAGAAGTCAAGATTCCAAGAGAAAGAGGGTGAAAATGACCCGACAGTGAAGCAGCGTTTATACTTGAGTGGGTTTTTTACCAAGATCATGCATGGAGCCATGCAAAGGAATATGCAAAAGAAATGCACGTCCAAACAAGATCATTTTCAGCCCTCAAAGTCAAAAGAATACTCTTCTCATTCCCACCATCAAAGAAGCCCAAGTTACCATGAATCAAGTCCCGTTCAACTCTTCTTATTTCCCATTTTAATTTATCGTTTTTGCTTTTATTTTATTGTATTTAGGTTAAGTTTTTCAGCCTATAAATAAAACTTTTCCATCTCATATGTAAGACAAGTTAAGTTGAAGCTGAATGAAAGAGAGAGTTTCTCTAAAAAAATTTTGTTGGTTTATCTCAAAATCATCCCGAAATCTAAGTGAGAGGCTTAGTTTTCACAACCTTTAGTGAGGTGCTAAAGGAGTTGTCCTAGTAAGACGCGAAGACAATGAAGATTCGTCAAACCCGGAGTGCGATTCCGAGGATGAGGCTTTCGATTTGAGGGATTCCCGAAGTGAGATTCGGAGGAAGTTTGCTCATCATATCCAGATTTTGATAAAATCCATACATCTTCATCTCGTTCATACCGTTTGAGTCAAGTGGAATCGTACCACCGGTCCTTTGTGTTTGAGGCGATCTCGATCACATCAATGGTCAACCCCACCAACATGACTGGAGATCTCACGATGTAGGTTGAAATGGAAAACCAACTTGAGAAGAATTTAGGTGTGCTGGGAGACCTATGTCATTTCCTAGTTCCTCGATGATGTCATTTGCCTGATAAGGTATTAAGGTTAAGCTGTAAGCTTTAAACATTCTATATCCTTGAAATAAAGGTGGGGTATGACATATACTCTTTATGGTAAATCACCTTGTGAGTGTGACATGGGATCGGGTCCAGGAGAATATTTGGAAGGTTGATTTTCTCCAAGTTCACTCATGGTTTAACCAAGGTTGTTCAAAGCCAAAATGAACACAAAAAAGAGAGCACCATTTTGTGGAGAAGGTGAAATTGTGTGATAGTTATTGTATAGGTTTACATCAAAGTTTGAATGGTTCAAGACAACATGCTCACCATCTTGTCGAGTAAATCCGATGGCTATTCACTACGGGAGGTTCAAGGCTAAAAAACGCTATTGACCAAATTATAGTGATTTTTTTACTGTACTCTCAAAAGTCCATTCCATTTTTTATCAAAAATAAAACATGTTTGAGATTCATTTCTATTCATGTGGGATTGTTGGTTCATTTATAAGGAACTTGCGCTAGAAGGATTTTCTGGGTAATTTTCCGGCGGGCTCCAGCCAAAAGCAACACCGAAAAATGGGAGTTTTAGCTCCGTGGTACTGAGTACTACAATTCGGTATAGTCATATGTATAAAATGACGTTCAAATGAATGAGAAACTAATGCCCAAAGTTGAGTGTATTAATTGCACCTTGGGAGATTTAATTATGGAGAAACTTCTCTCACATCGACAATGTAAAGATTGGTTTGACACCATATATATGGGAATAAGCATATTATGGTTAACTAAGTCTATATAGAGACACTCTAGTGTTTACTAGAGCGTGTTGAGGTTCTTCGTTTGAGTGAAATGGAAGTTGCTGTTTGAGGGCTCATGGGCTCGTGTTGAGGGTCTTATGGACCTGATGCTATGTTGGCCACCTATCATTTCGTTTTTGGGCTAGCCCAAATCCTCCCTTGCCTATTTTCACCAAAAGTCAATCGTAAGTTCAAGAACACATAGTTTGACAATCGCATGCCCAATCGACTGGTCCAACCCGCGATTCAACTGATCCAATCCGTAGTATTTGATATTATCTCCAAATGATTTAGTTTTATTTTTCGTGTGGGAATGGGTGGATGAGAGTGATTCTCTCAGTCCAACAACCTCCTCCAAACTCCTATAAAAGGAGAGTTGATATCTCATTTTAAAATACATCAACACCTCAAGTGGCGATCCCTTTACTGCTCCATTCTCTCTCCTCCCCGTTCAAAATTCCGAGTATGAGATTACTCCACTTAACGTTCTCGTATGATTCTAAATCTGGTTACACAGTCTCGTAGGCTACTAGAGCATCTTACTCTACACATAGCATGCTTAATTTGAGTTTCTTAAGCAAGCATTTGGACTTGATCATGTTGTGGGATTGTGAGAACGAGCCCCGACTAAATCGCATGAACAACTAATATCCGGTTCATAAATTGGTAAAAGAAAAGGAGAAACTTACAACACAAGTTCGTACACTTTTACTACAAACTTACAAGTACACACTGAAATTACACAACTAATATCCAGTGCAGATCAGTACACATCGTATCGGATATCGCTTTTTTTTTTTTTGTCTAATAGAGATTGTCGAGGGATGGTTTCTTGGAGCGTTCCTCATAAACTAGAAAGTAACCATACTTATGTGCACCACCAAAAGAATCAATAGAGGATTGTTCATCTGGAGGAGGGCAAACATGGGCTTGTTTCAGGTGGTTAAGATGAATCTTGTTGTGAATACCTGTTTTCGTTCTTCTCCCCAATCGCTCTTCTAATTGATCCGCCATCACAGAGGCTTCAAGCCCAACTTGTGACAACTTAGTGCAACCGTACGACATTTCTCTCTTTCTCTACTCACTCTATATTGTTTTGATGTAATTATAATGGTAAAAAAGATCCATATCACCCATATATATATAGCATGTACTCCAACAAGTTCATACTAGTTGCTTTTCTTCGATTCCATGAGGATAAAGATCATGGATAAAATTCTTCGTAATCTAATCTTTAAAGTTGAAATGCACAATGCACTTCATCACCCCACCCCACAAATATAGATGGAGTCAACCATTATTCATCGATTGCATTGGGAGCCAAATATCAAAGAATCAACATTATTGGAGAATCAATATTTGCACAAGGGACCACATGTGCATAAAAAGATAAGATTAGATGCCTTCATCATAAAATTCTTACTATTTCAAGTTCTACCTCAAATTTATCAAAATTCAACAAACTCAAAAAAGTAGTAGACAATTGGCACCCGTTTGAAACAAAATTAAACCAATTTGAAAATATCTAGAGCCTAATGATATAGTATAGATTGGCCCGAAACGTCCCACAAGCTTAAAGTAATTCGACTTTAAATAATCCGATAACCTAAAGTAACTAGATTGAAATGCCTTTTTCAAGTAATCCGAACCGGAATGTGTTCCATGAACAAACTGACATTATTTTTTTCGCCCCAATGGTAAACGTATATTTTTTATCCAAAAACAACACAATCATACAATTGTCGGTTTGAAAGCGAAAAATCTTATCTTCAATAGAAAATGAAAAATGAAAAAAAATTTGGTAGGATAAAGAATAAAAAAAATATTGAGAATTTGACCCCAACTTATCAACTTTTGTATAATAACCCTATACAAGTTTTGTTTCCTCTTTATACCACTTTTTACTCTCTTCTAAGCCAACAAAATTAAGCATGATCTATTGAACTTTCTTTGAATTTATTTATCAAATCTATTCAATAGTTTTTATTAAGGTTTGTTTTCTAAATTCGACCTACTGTATGTATATATTTTTTGTCTTTTCTGAATTGGATTTAATAAATACTAATAAAGAGCTTTAATTGCTCTATCTTGTGATTTTTATTGATGAAATCTACAATATTGAACCGATGTTGTTAGATCTTAGTATTTATTGATTAGTTTTGATTGGATATTTGTTGTTGGTGTGTTTAAATTGATTGAATTGAATTGTTTTCTCTTTGATATTGATTACTTGTTATTCTCCATTATTGACAATATTTTCTATTATCAATAGCATCTTACATATTAAACAATTATACTTTTTATGTTGTCAACGGCTTTTTAAATAACAAAACATTTTTTTTTTTTGTCAACAACACCAAGTATATGTTTTCTACTGTCAACAACACATTAAAACCTAGTAAGTCTAATAGATAAACGAGGCTCTCGTAGTAAACCTACACTATTTCTATTCTCAAAAAAAACACAGTTTCTCAATGTATGCAAGCAAAGGAATCAAACACTTCCTAATAGATTAGATCAAGATTGGTTAAGGTAACTCAAGTGAAGGAAAAAAATTTGTTGAATTCAATTGAAGAATCCACATGGTATATCACAACTTAATCCATTAACGGGTTCATCCAAACTTATATATTAAGAGCTTAGCTAGACACGATGAAAATAGCGAGACAAAGAGTAGAAATGCAAGTGAAATTCGTTAACCTTTAAATTAACAAACTAAAACTCGGAAATTATACAAACTAAATGACATACGTGAGGTAAAAGTTTACAATCCAAGATGATGTCAAAAACAAAAATCAAAATCAACAAGAAAAGCTTGATGAAAAGAAGAAGAGGAAGTCTCCTCCAAAATCCCCTTCTCACTTCTCTCGTAGGGTCTTCTTCCTGAACACAATTCAACCCCCCTAATTGTATGGAAAAATCCTATTAATGTAACGCACTAATTAGCCTAAATTCGGAATTAAAAGTTCAAATTAAAAATAGAAATTTTAACTTTTAATTCCAAATAGTTGATCAAATTGCATGGTTTAAGGCATTATCACACGGACGTTTTGCATCAACACGGGTTAAGGCATAAAACCAAATCATTGTATTGAAATAAGCCATAGACCGTGTTGAACATTCAGGTGCAAGTTGTTTGAGCACTTCAGCCAACAACTCTTGATCCTTTGACAACTTCTTCTTACTTTTTCACCAAGGCTCCACTCCGGCTCTTTAATCCTCAACCGATATGAAAGTTTTCCATGGTGTACTCAACCTTAGGGAAGGTTAAAGCGTCATATATTGGCATCCAATGTAAATATGCACCAAAATGCACTATTTTGGCCTCGAACATCTAAAATACAAAGTAAACCGAAGTAGACATCATAAATGCAATCTGAATGTTTTTTTACACTAAATGAACGCAAATATAAACTATATGAGTTTGAATATGAATGAATCTACCATCTAACATGATGTATGAATAGATGACATCAAAACACCCCATACTTGAATCTTGTTTGTCCTCTAGTAAGTTCCATGGAACATGAAAAATTATGTGCAAAACATATGTCATGCCTCAACTAGAAAGATATCTGCATAAAATACAACCACTTTTTTATGCCATGTCATCTTAACATCAATCACAATCAAAGGATAAAAATTGAATCAAGATTCTCCAAATTTCTCAAAAGTTCATGTGTTTACTCACTCTCATAAATGTGTGTAGGTGTATGATATATGGCTAAAGATCAATAAACATGTAAAGTTCTTATCATAAGTTTGTCAAAGTGTTCTCAAACTCGATCACATGTTATTGAAAACAAAATGCAAAGACATAAATCAAGATGTTTACATTCAAGGTGTAATGGGACATACAAAAATCGGTAAGGATTTCATTTGGTTAATGTGGTGTTTATATACTTGGGGTGTCAAATCCAAAACACCAAATATATCATCTCAATTCACACAACACTCACCAAACTAAAAAACCCACACATATGCATCTCTATTATTACATTCCCATATCAAAATATATGTAGTACTCCTATCTTTATTTAGTTCTTAGCGATTCTAAAGAAAAGTTAATACTTATTTATTTTACTTTTGTCTCATTTCTGTACATACAGCAATGTAAAGAATATTTATATTTTTTAGCACGCTTTAGCCATTTTCTTTAAAGGTACAAGATTGTAATATTTTTTAGCACAACACTCTCTTTCCCTTAAGGCATAAAACCGCCCAATACTCTCAAACTACTCATGGTACCCCATACTTATCTTTTTAACTCAGCTCAACACCGGATAGGGTTAAATGAGGCTATATAAGATAGCTTGTAGGTATTTTAAGGAGTTTATAAAAGAAGGGAAAATAAAGGTAAGAATTGGCTCATAGAGAAAGGATAATGCTTAAAGGTAGGAATTGTCACATAAGTTAAACAAAGTAATTCAATCACATTCATGTCACGCAAGATGAAATCAATAAATAACACAACTTTGAAAGAGATTCAATCACAAATTCAAAAAGATACTAAACATGTTGAAGATCACATGAGAAAGAGAAAGGACATATAAATTTATCGAATGTCCCATAGAATAGACACACTCATAAGGTAGTTTGGTTGAATCAGCTATCAAGAGTTTCATGTCAAAAAGAATGTGCATAATCAATAACAAAAAAACAATCTATAAAGCTTCGTAAGCAAGAAAAATGTTATAGATTCACATGCAACAATTTCTGAAGGTCAAATGTCACAATACTCAATCTATACTAAAATACACCAAAAGGACTCATGAAAAGGGAAAAGGGGAAAAAAAAAAAAAAAAGTAAACGTGTAACAAGAACAAGTAAACATGAATGCTAATGAATGATATGAACATGATGTAATTACCAAAAAATCAAACTTAAACTCCACATTGTCCTCAATGTGACATAAAGTAAAAGTAAAGGATGAAAGTACTCACATTGCAAATGAATGCATGCAATAAAATAGTGGTGATGGAAGATCAAGCATCGTCATCAAAAGGGTAAAACCCGTCAAAAGAGTGAGGTGGATCCTCTTCATACTCATTGTCACCGCCTTATGTCTCTAACTGCTCAAACCGACAAAGAAGATTGAATGAAGGCCATGTAGCTTGTCATGGCGTGTGGCCAAGTATATCCGTATGAAAATTGTTGAAACAAGAGACATGATACTATAGTAGACCATAACAATATGGTAGAGGTTGTTCCGAGCTCGACATAACATGAAAGGGTGGATGCCCCTCATGAAACTATCCGGCTAGGAAGTTGGTGCCCATGCCCTCTATGGGTACCTCTCTTGACATCCTCAAATCTCCAACGTCTTTATCATGCTACCAACGGTGGTGATGGGGAGATGATACATGAAAGTATTAACCCAATTCTCTCGATTCTGAATCGAGAGAGAAAGGTAGTATGTAATGCGGTGCTCTTGAAGATCCGTATATGAATTATATGGACAAGATGATTTGAACAAGGGTGGTTTATAGTGCGGTAGAACAGTGGGTCCTTAAACCGAGACGGGCAAGCACAAAGAAAACGAGAATGTCGTACATCATAGTCCCTCTCTCCTTCCCGGGCCGCCGTTGGAAGTAGAGGGCCTTAAAGAATGACATATTTGGCTTCTTCCCCTCGAGAAGTATCCATATGATAAAAAGTTGATCACTTTTGACAGCTCCGTCAAGTCTTGGGGTGGGAATATGCATCCGCCAAGAAACGTTACAGGAGATGGAGCGTCGGATACACTATGGAGAAAGCCTTTGACCCCGAAGAGTGCCACTCTTCTTGGGGGCCTACTATGGAACAACAAAAGGAAATAAGTTTGTATTTTCATGATTGTCCCGACATGGGTTGCCGGAAGCAAAATCAAATAGAATGCACAATGCATCGATGGACATGGAATATTGGGTCCCCATCAGTTGGAAGGAGACTCAACCGACCTCTTGGTACTCATGAGCGCTTGTGGTGTAGATGGAAAGGAATTCCATTTTCAGATCCTAGTATGAAAGGGGTTACATGGAGAAGACACGGTGATGCCCTCTCAGCGAGCCAATCAATATCAGCCCGAATTTACAGTGTCTTAACTTTCAATCAACTAGGGATCAAGAATGTATAGTCAATAAAAGTCCAAGTTATTAGATTGGAATATATCCTGAAAACTTATGTCTTTTCTTGCGTACAATAACTAGAATCCTAGATCTTAAAAATCTAATATTTTAGAGTTAGATTAACTTGAGGAGGTATTCCCTTTTTCTCTTTAGGGTTAATAGTGTTTTTAGATTGAAAGCATTGACACATTTATTACGGCAGACAGCAAGACCCATATCAACAATTAAATAAAATGTTAGATTATATTGTCAATTTGTATATTTCATGTATCAATGACAACTAGCACAAATGCTGAAATATCTATTACAAGTCTTCAATATAGAAGTATAGTGCGTAATTTGGTTCATAGCTGGTACCTCAAATGAGTTGGTCAGGTGGCTTCGGTCGTTATCGGATTGGTGTAGTTGGGTTAATTTCTAAAACTTGAATCATCGTGTCATCTCAGGTCGGTGTACTTCAGATTATCAAGTTATTTTCGATCATATTATTCTTGTACCATCAAGTTCGTACATTTTTAAATTCAAGTCATATTAGTTCAAATTCAAGTTATGGTCATCCTCGAACTTGAGATATCCATTGCAACAATAGATGAATGGTTCAAGTAAATCCTCAAACCAGATCTCTCGCATCTGCGAACGTTGGGCAAATTTATCGACCCTATTACTCGATCCCTTGCAATCTCGAACTTGAATCCTCCATCGCAGCCTCGAACCAGAGAATGTAGTGTTTGAGTTATTCAATCTTAATTTGAAAATGCAGTGTTTGATAAATTGGAGTTCTCTATTCGGCCGCTGTTCGTATGAAGCATTTGGGGAAGAAGGGTTAGGTTGTTAGGGTGATGGTAGGAGAATTGGGCTGGGCTTTAAATTCATTGAATTTGATAATGGGATGGGCTGGATAATATTAGAAATAAATGAAATAAAATTTATCAGACTTAACTTGATAATTGGGAGAAGATGGGCTAGGGTAATATAAGGAAAATTTATTAAATTTAGTCTTTTATATGGTGAGTTTAATAGGGTTAATTTTTTTCATTTTTATTTTCTTAGGTTTATATTTATTGAATTTATGTTACTACAATAATTATTACTATTTATAGGTAATAAACTACAAAATAAAACTTTTATTAAAAAATTATTTCATAACTACTAAATTGTATAGAACTTATAAATATAAATTAATAAATAATGTTATATTATTAAGAAAGGTGACCCCAAATTTAAAATTTTGTTGCTATATAATTCTTATAATATTGTGCAATTTTATTTTATTTTGTCAAGTTCATGTAAAATTAATGTTAAAACAGCATGACCTTTTTCGTAATTTTACGTTTACGTTAGCTTCGATAGGCTCGTAGTTCTCAAACGCTCAACAAACTTATCTTAAAAAAATCAGCTAGTTCGGTTAGCTACTTATTTTAGCTTCTCAATCAGCTTCATCTTCATCTTCAGCTACAATAAGCTTCAGCTCCAACTACAATAAACTCGTGGTTCCCAAACGGAACCTAGATCGGATTGATTTGAAATATTCATAGTTTAGTATTGTCGAATATGGGTGGGATTAGAGGAAGTAGAGATGGTTAAACTTGGTTTACCACTTACATTAGATTAGGAAGCGATTATAATGGAATGGTTGAGAGTACCCGAAAGCCTAAACAAAAGTAGTAAGCAGGGCGATGAGTGTATATGACCTTTCTCTATCACTCCTAATCTTCCTTCTGAACACACACAGACCTGCACCCAAACTCAGTTTTGTTGACTAGACATAGGGGATTATCAGCAAAGTGGGACCCGCAATCACGTGTTCCAACCCCCTCCCTTTAATCTCTTCAACGTTCACATATCCTCCTCGTACGTACTCTTCTCTTCATTACTTCATTTCAATAAATTTAGAGTAAATTACAAACACTACCTCTTTTATATACCAATAAAAAAAATGTTAGGTCTTAGTCAAAATATAACCCTTATAAATTCAGGCGAGGATAGTCTTAAATCAGCGCAACGAAATGTTTTCCGATAACATTTGGCAGCTGAGGTACATTGACAGTTGAGCTACGAAAAGTTTTTTTAATAAAATTTGTGAATACGTGCGAGAGGGCAAGAAGTTGTTGCATTGAACACGCCAAGCTTTGTTTAGGCGGAGCCGGACCTGCTTGTGTTTGTTGGACGATGTCAATTTAAATTAGTTGTTTTGAAAGAATCATTGTTTAGATTAACAAAATCGATGTTGTACGGAAATAAGTGTCATGTTAGAATGACACAAGCGCATCATGAAAATAAAAGTGTGGATGGAGTTGATAAGCTCAAAAGGTACCGTTAGTCAAAATGCTCTAATAACATAACAAATTTAGAGGTCCATAAAAAATACCGTGATAATGTAAAATCAATATTAACCAAAAATATCTTAATAATTAACATTGATGGTGTTCTTTCTGAATACATTGCATCATGTCTATACAATTTGACAATCGCCTAGCCAGTCTATGTGAGATTAACTAAAATAAATAAAAGTTATAAGTAGACAAATCTAGCAAGAGTGGTCCATACATCTGTAGATTTTTATTTATTTTTTTACTGAAATCCCATTGTAATCTTATATCTATTAAAACATAAGCTTTTTGGCACATCGAGATTAAGGGGGACAATTTGACGTTGATCAACTCAATTAACAGGACTTGGAAACTCCCATGGGAGACGGACATGATCATCTCAGATATTTCCGCCTTAATCGCGGGCTTCCCCAGTCCAGTATTTACCCACATCTTTAGGGAAATCAACACGGTTGCAAACAAGCTAGCAATGCACGGACACTCCGCGCTAGCGGATGACGAAGGTCTTCCAGAAGATGTGGTTCTACTCATCCGTAAGGATGCTGTAGGTCGATCGGTTTCTATAAACTGATCCACCTATTCTGCTTACCTTGTATAAAAAAAAAATAAGCTTTTTGGCACGTGTGAACAATACGTTTCTCGAAAGCCCAAAAAATTATTTTAAAAAGTGATTTCTAAATGTTAATATAAATTGAAAAGTGATTTTAAATTTTTTTAAAAAAATATTTAAAAAATATTTTACAAAATTGTTCTTAAACTTTTACAATTTTTTCCCATCGATTTTACCAACAATTATATCTTACTAATATTACCCTTAAAACTCAACCCGCACAAAGTGCGGGTAATATACTAGTAGTCGATTATCTTATTTACTGAGGTCCCATATTATATATACATAATTATTATAATGATACAGGAAGCTTTTGTTGTTTTGCATCCACTAAATGAATTAACAAACTTAACCCTCACATCTTTCCATAGTCAATCTCGTTTGGAGCAAAGCAACCAACTCATCTAGACAAATGGACACATTCCAAGTTCCAAAGAAAGCATTCTCCTTTAAACAAACATATCTCATCATTATAAATTAAGGCATTAACCCTAAATACTGCCTATAATTAAAACCCCCAAGAAAGCATTTTCTTGGGGCTGCTTAAGCTTAAGCTTACAATTCTTATAATTACGTACACTTAAAGCTAAATCGCCCATACGAAAGCAGAGCATGACAGCAAGAAGACAAAAACAAGAGACCAATTTAACTATAAATAATGGGGCCCCCTAAAAGCATTTTCATGTGTGTTCATCATATCTGGCCAAAGGAGTGAGCCAGGTAAGCGAGTGAACCCACAAGGGGAGCATTGATGTATGTGGCTGGCTCCGACTGCTCATAATCGGATCTTAGATCCGGGAACCTATCATGCTGGTCCGGCCCACCCACAACCGCACCCACCAGGAGATTAGGATTGGGTGACTGCGACCTCATGTAACTAAAACCTTCGTTACACTGGATCTTCTGCGGGTGCACCCTAACTGACGGTATGGATGCGCCTCTGTGATGGATCCTTTCGGGGAACCTTGGCCCATAGCCCACCATAAACGACATCTTTAACGGGTTTGACCCGAGTAAGTAATCCACCTAATACATAAACAAAACAAAGTTAATTTTTGGAAGAGTATTAATAATGGTTAATTAGTTTGTAATCTTAGTTACCTGTTTCTTGGCAATGGCTCTGAGGGTCCTAGGGGAGACATTCATCCCTCCACAAGTGACAGTCATGTGGGCAGATTTAAGGTACTTAGCATAGGTTAGAAGCAGGAATGATGTGGATGTCACATATTGCATATTGCTGTCACTCATCTTGAACAACAATCCACCTGTTTAAATTTTACACATTAAAACCCAGACAATTAATTAAATTACAGGATTAGAGAAGGATTAATTAAGGAACCTGGTGTGTACTGGCTTGGAGAGGAATGGCCAGGAATGAGAGAGCAGATGTAGTTGTCAGCTTGGTTCTTGAAATCATGAAGACCTTGAATCCTCTGAACAAGGAAAGACTGCAAAACAAGAAAAAAATAAATCAGTTTTATGAAATCTCAACATAAACTCAAAGGAAAAAGAGTAATTACCTTAGAGAGGAGGATTCTAGCACCAACATGCTTGTTATCCCAACCAAAAGTGTAATCAGCTTCATCAGAGCCAAGTACATTTCCATTTCTCTGAATGTAGTTGAGGTACATTGGCTTTCTAGTGGCCCTGTGCAACCAGGCAGCTCCCCATAGCAGCTCATCCTTTTAATCAAAGGCCAAGTAATAAGTATTTGGCAAAAGAGATAAAAGAGGATGTATAGTCTAGTCTTGTTTACCTCAAATCCAGAGTATGAGCAGTAGAAGGGGCAAACAATTGATTTAAGCCCACCTTGACTGTAAGAACCTCTGTGCTTATCGGCGAAGTCAAACACCCTGATAGCCCTGTTGAGAAGAAGCCTGGAGTAGGTTCTATCACACTTTCTGAAGACCAAAGAAGCAGCAGCGAGTGCAGCAGCGGTTTCAGCGGCGACTTCAGTGCCAGGGTTATTTTGGTCAATTTTGTAGACATTTCTAGGGGTGTCCATATCCTCAGGCCTCTCCCAACAAGCATGGTCGGTGTTAGCCTCACCGACCTGGACATAAATGGTGTTTGGATGGGCGGTTGCTTTGAGAAGATAATCAGTTGCCCAACGAATAGCCTCCCTCGAGTTCTGAAGCTCACCCTTCATTAACCCACCGAATTCAAGAACGCTCCATGACAGCATTGTTGTTGTGAATGCCATGGGGAATCCGAACTTGACATTGTCGCCGGCGTCGTAGTACCCTCCCACCAGATCAACCTGCATTTTTCACAAACAGTAAATAAACATATACTTGAGGAGGAAGAAGAAGAAACAGAGTGAGTGGTTACATGGAGAGCGGCGCCATCAGAGAGGCCAGAATCTCTCCTCCAAGTGATCCTCTGGTTAGAAGGAAGCCTCCCTGACCTCTGACCTTCATAGTAGAGGATTGATTTCGTGAGGGCATCTTTGTAATTATGGGTAGCGAAGCGAGGGCTTTTGTGAGATGAATGGTAGCGATGTGGGAAGGCATTGCAGAGAGAGGCTGCTGTAATGATGATGAGAGCAGCCAGCAAGGTCGAAACAGGGGAAGCCATTGCTTTACTCTTTCAGGGTATGGAGAGTCTCTCCGCCTAAAACAGAGGGAGAGTGTGAGTATTGGTAGTATTTATTTATAATGGTATGCAAGTAAAGGTGTAGGCTTTTGCGAGTAACGTCCTGCTTTGGTGCTTGTGTTGTGTATTATTATTTATTAAGGCCACCTCTTCGACCGGTATCCCTTTTCTTGGTTATAACTGTTACTATACACCTATTGGTTTGCCAGATTAATTTATAGCCGTTACGTTACCCTTTACTGTGGACTGTTATGAGTTCTGGACTGGTTAATTCTAAATTACAATGTGAGTAGGGTTGTTTGGATGTGGATCCAGATCTAGACAACTTGGATTTTCGGTCCGGTTCAGCTCAGGCTTGGTTCGATCTAAAATACCAAAAAATGAACACCCTAAATCCGATGGTGGTTTAATAAACAATATTATTTAAAAATGAATTAGAGTCCGTATGTAGTGGTGTTGGACAAAATAATTGGCCAGCAAATTAGAATGATTAAGGGTTATATATGAAATGAAATTGTAGTTTGAGTTGTAAGACAACCTATTTTCCACTCTCAAAGGAACTTGTAAGCTTTACAGGTACTAGTGTGCAACAGTAACATGCGTACTCTTAATCCTCTTACTATGATTGCCCATACTTGAAGAATATATACATGTTCATTAAACAAATTTTCCTTTTTTTTTATATATATTTTCGTTAGGCTCATAAATAAATTGAGAGACTAAGTTACAGAACTAAAGGGGGCGCAATTTTCTTGTTCTTGTTCAACATTGTAGCAGAAATACTCGCAAGAAACCTACAAAGACTAAGCTACAAAACTAAAGGTCGTGTTGAGTTTCCTACCACAAAGAATGAGACCATCATTTCTTTCTTGGTCTTTACGGATGACATCATTATTTTTGCAAAAGCAACATAAAACGTATGGGAGCAAATCCTGAACATTGTTGATAAAGGATGTGTTGAGTACTATCATAATGAATGAGATCATCATCTCTTTCTTGATCTTTGCGGATGACATCATTATTTTTTCAAAAGCAACATAGAATGTATGCCTACAAACCGTGAACGTTGTTGATAAATATTGCCATGTTTTAGGGCAAAAAGTCAAATTTCACGTAACTAAGAACCCTTCAAATAGCGTAACAAATCTTATACAAAATATATCGGGCATACATTGTACGGTTTCCCTAGAGAAATACCTTGGATGTCACATGCTACGCTAAAAAGTGTGCACGCAATAAGCCTTAAATTTATACTCGTTATAATTATCCTAACTTCTAGCGCACCCGCAGTGTACGGGACGTTTGTAGTATGGATAGTATTCCGAGGTCGAACACAAAGACTAAGGTGAAATTGATTCGGTTTTGTGATTAAGTTTAGTGAAGGTCTAAGGTTAGAAAAGAGGGAAACAAAGGAATGAAAATCTCAATTGTTTTTGGTCGGTTTTTGGTGATCAATCAAAGATCACAATTCATGCAAAGTAAACAATCAAACTAGACTAAAAATTAGCACAAATGAACAAACCAAACAAGATAATGATTAAGTAAAGAAAAGACGGATTCTAGGGGTCGGAAGTTCCGGTTATGGCATAGAACTCAAGTTATCTATTCATTCTTTGGATTAACTATGATATGTTGGGATTAAGTATATCTAATTTGGGATCAATTACCGGGTAGGTCTCATGGTCCAACTAGTCCACACCTAAGGTCTTATTACCGGGTAAGTCTCTAAGAACCTAAGGATAGGAATTCTACACAAACCGGATTGTAAATTAGGAGTCTAACCTATCCTTACCGGGTAAGTCTTGGAAAGGGAAGTCCTAAGCAACTATCCTAGCGCATCTAATCCAATGGCGGCTTATTAGGCTCACCACTACCTAAGGTTTGCTATTTTAGATTCTAAGGGCAAGGATTACCGGGTAAGTCTCTCCTAACACTTAGTCACTACGCTAGGTCACCCTAGGGTAGGTTAAACTCAACAAACACTTAGGGTTTCAACATTTTATGGGTCTAAGGCAAGATCCTTCGAACCAGGGAGAATCACGGTTTGTTATTCCTAAACCACGGCCGTGGTTCTTCAAGAACTACCCGTGATTTCTAACAGCAACTACGTTCATAAGCAAAAGTCATCCAAAGGTAAATCTAAGTCCGTCCTACCATAGTTCTAGCCATAACCATCCTTTCCTTACCCTAGAACCACATCAATTTAGCCTACAACATTCATAATGGAAATCGAAACAAACAAACATAAAATCAAAACATCCATTGCAAGATAATGAAAGAAGAGAGATGAACAAGGGAACTTAATTCAAAGCTAAGCTGAAGATTAGAATAGAACCACTTACAACCCTTCCAAAAGAAGGTTCAAAGGTTCATACAATCTCTAGAAAACGAAATCCGAAATACAAGAAAGCTATGGTGTGTGTTCTTCTCCTCCTCTTCAATGGAGCTCTTCTTCTTCTCTTTGGCACTTTCCTTCCTAGAAAAACTTCTTGTTTTTGAGAATATATTTGTTAGAGAGAAATGGATAATGGATGAGCTGCTCCCAAACTACCCCAGCTGCCTCAAACAACCCATGAAGGACCACTTTTATAACCAATCTTGCATGAGCTGGCCATGAGAGTCGTGGCACAGCTGTCACGAGAATCTGGCAAAATCCACGGTCATTTCCACGGCCGTGGTTCGTCAGAGAACCGTGATTCTATGCAGAAACTTCGCCTTGGATCATTAAGCTGTGATTTGGTGCATGGCTTGTGTTGGCAAGGTTCCATGAGTCCTCCTCAGCCCTTGGCTTGTGTCCTAATGAGTCCGAGGGTGTGTCATCTAAATGAACGATCCTCAAACGCATCGTTTAAGCTCCTAAACTTCCCGTAATACCTACAAAACGCGCACAAGTCCGTGTAGACGTCTATCTCGACAAAATATGTGAATTGGTTGCAAAACGTCTTGAACTAATGCTAGATCATGCATGAATGAGCGAGAATTCTATCTAAATGTACACCTAAAACTATGTTATAAATCGTGTTATCAAAATACCCCATACTTAAGGTTTGCTCGTCCCCGAGCAAATTCCCAACTATAGACTAGAAGATGACATGATTTATGTATGCAGAAAAATGGCAAAATCTTTTTGGGTTTTGTGCTTCTACTATTGGATCACCTTCATAGTCATGATCAATGGCAATTGGATAAGCAATTATGTATCAAACAATAAGGGCATGGAAAGACAATTATACTTAACTCAAAAGCATGCATGAGATGTGAGGATGAAGAGGTCAAGAAGATCAAGAGTCTATCCAATCTAGATTACTAAGTCTTACAAACATGCAAGTAGGTCATAAGGGCTTGTGACATAAAAGGCCAAGAAACGTTGCAATTGGGCGGGGGATTCTCTAGGTTATGTGATGCTAATCCGGGAATGGAACTAACTCCACATCCTTGTCCTCGATCAACTTCCCCCAAGTGTATATTTTTCCCTATCTTGCTTTCTTTTCTTTTTCTTTAACTCATTTTTGAGACAATGGCATTGGTGTACAATAGCCGAAACCTCGGTGATTAGCCATCCTCGGGCTTTTTCTCTTTTTCGAGGTGCATCCACACAGGGCACACATACCAAAGCTCGTTAGGGCTATTGGTTAATTTGACTTTGGCAAGGCACCAACACCCGATTATGTGAAGTGTACCGAGTTACTTGTCATTTAAACCAACACCCCCAAACCTATATTTTGGCTACACTTCCACAATAATTTCAGCATTTCATTCACGACATTCTTTTCATTACATCTTCACCCCGCACTTGCTTTTCACACATTTCAACACACTAGCATGCTCCTATTCCCGGATGGGTTTAAAGGAGGTCGATTTTATATCAATTGAGGTGCTCAAGCAATCATGATCAAGATGAGAAGTAGAAAAAGATGAAATGCCTCATTCATTCCTAGATGGTATGCAAGAACTATCATGTAATTTCGACTTTCAATACTCAATCCATTCTAGGCAATCATCATGATCACAAGTCATTCATAGAATTTAAGAGAAGTAGTTCAAGTCCACATATGCATTTATCAATTCAACACATAAGGCCATCCATAGCCAATCACAAGACAAGTTTCATCATTAGGATCATATCCAAGCCTAGAAAGCACAAAAATTTTTAAATTTTCTGATTTTTATGGGATTTTCGTTTTAAGTATGTACAATGCAAGATATGTAAAGATTTTAAACTATTCTAGATGCTCATCATGCAAAGGATCATGCAAACCCCACCCCATACTTAGAAACACATTGTCCCTAATGTGTAAATGAAGTAGAGAGAGTGAAAGAAGGTTCTCACAATGTAAAATTGTTTGCTATGGTATTTGGGAATTCTCAAGTGAATTGATGTTGGATGATCCTTTCAACCATGGTAGAGAGCTCTAAGCATCCTTCAAAGCTTCGGAACCCGCGCTAGGCACCGCTAGCCGTCCAAGTTCCCCGTCCGCTCCACCCATAATTGGTGAGGGGCTCATCATCATCAGTTTCATTGCCAAGAAAGGCTTCCAATGCCACTAATGCTCTAGCACACACACTAAGTAGACAAAACACACACAAAGCACACAAAAACAGAAAAATCTAAGCAAAAATAAAAAAATGAAAAGGAAAAAAAATGTTACCAATGGGTTGCCTCCCACCAAGCGCTTCTTTAAGGTCATTAGCTTGACCAAACTCGGGAGCGTCTATTCGAGGTGAAGCGGGGCAATCATGTCTACCGGGGCTCCCGGAATATACTTCTTCAAGCGATGCCCATTCACTTTGAAATTTCCACAATGCTCCCCTCCTATTTCAATAGCTCCGTGGGGAAAGATCTTCTTCACCACATATGGCCCGGTCCATCTTGATTTGAGCTTTCCGGGAAAGAGCCTTAGCCTTGAGTTGAAGAGAAGGACAAGATCTCCTTCACTCAACTCCTTTGGAATGATCCTCTTGTCATTCCACCTTTTGGTCCTCTCCTTGTAGATCCGGGCATTCTCATAAGCTTCCAACCGGAGCTCCTCAAGGGCATTGATATCAAGCAACCTCTTTTCTCCCGCTTCCTTGAGGTCAAAATTTAGCCACTTAATGGCCCAATAAGCTCTATGCTCCATTTCCACCGGGAGATGGCAAGACTTGCCATAGACCAACTTGTAGGGAGTGGTCCCAATTGGTGTTTTGAAGGCGGTTCTATATGCCCATAGTGCGTCATTGAGCTTCATAGCCCAATCCTTCCTTGTCCTAGACACCGTCTTCTCGAGGATGGCTTTGATCTCTCGGTTGGAGATCTCCACTTGACCACTAGTTTGGGGATGGTAGGGTGTTGCCACCTTATGAGTCACCCCATACTTGGCCAAAAGTGCTCCAAAATTCCTATTTGTGAAGTGCTTCCCTCCATCACTAATGATTACCCTTGGTGTTCCAAACCTAGGGAAGATCACCCGGTTGAAGAATCGCACTACCACCTTGGCATCATTCGTAGGAGAGGCGATTGCCTCTACCCATCTTGACACATAGTCCACCGCCAATAGGATGTAGAGATTTCCACATGAAGAAGGGAATGGTCCCATGAAGTCTACACCCCACACATCAAAAATCTCAACTTCTTGGATGTTATTCAAAGGCATTTCATTCCTCCTTGAGATGTTGCCCGTCCTTTGGCAAGCATCACATGCCGCTACAAAACCTTGCACATCTCTAAACAAGTTAGGCCAATAAAAACCGGATTGCAATACCTTTGCACACGTCTTGTGTGAGCTAGCATGGCCTCCGCATGGTAAGGAGTGGCAATGCCGGATCACACTCTCCACTTCATCCTCCGGTATGCATCTTCTAAGCACCCCATCCGGGCCTCTCTTGAATAGAAGTGGCTCACTCCAATAGTAATGCCGTACATCGTTAAAGAACTTCTTCCTTTGTGCATATGTAAATCAGGGAGGCACTTCCTCACACACTAAGTAGTTCACGATGTCGGCGTACCATGGCTCACTTCCTCTAGACACTTGGAACAAGCATTCCTCCACCATTTGCAATTGTTCATCCCGGAATGAATCATCTATCGGGATGTTGTCTTTCCCAAGCTCCAATGGTGGGAGTCTACTAAGGTGATCCGCCACGGAGTTCTCGGATCCCTTCTTATCTCGTATCTCCAAATCAAACTCTTGAAGAAGAAGGATCCACCGAATCAACCTTGGTTTGGCATCCTTCTTTGTAAGTAGATAACGGATCGCCGCATGATCCGTATAAACTATGACCTTCGCTCCAACAAGGTATGAGCGGAACTTCTCAAATGCATACACCACCGCCAACAACTCCTTCTCGGTGGTAGCATAATTGAGTTGGGCGTCATCTAGCGTCTTGCTAGCATAGTAAATAGCATGAGTGCGCCCTTCTTTCCTTTGCCCTAAAACGGCCCCAACGGCCACATCACTTGCATCGCACATGATCTCAAATGGTAGACTCCAATCCGGAGGTTGCATGATAGGTGCGGAGATCAAGGCGTTCTTCAACCTACAAAAAGCTTCAAGACAATCCTTGGAAAAGAAAAAATCAATATCTTTCATTAGTAGGTTAGTGAGAGGCTTAGAAATTTTAGAGAAGTCTTGAATAAACCTCCGGTAAAAACCGGCATGCCCTAAGAAACTCATTACCCCCTTCACCGAGGTAGGTGGTGGCAACTTCTCTATCGTTTCAATCTTAGCCCTATCAACCTCAATGCCACGGTTAGACACCAAGTGTCCTAACACAATCCCTTCACTTACCATGAAGTGGCATTTTTCCCAATTTAAGACAAGATTTGTCTCCTCACATCTTTGCAACACTAATGACAAGTTAGCCAAGCAATCATCGAAAGAAGAACCATAAACAGAGAAATCATCCATGAACACTTCCATGATATTTTCTATGTATTCCGAAAAGATAGCCATCATACACCTTTGGAAGGTGGCGGGTGCATTACACAACCCAAATGGCATTCTCCTATATGCAAAGGTACCCCATGGACATGTAAAAGTCGTTTTCTCTTGGTCATCGGGGTGGATAGGGATTTAGAAGAATCCACTATACCCATCTAAATAGCAAAAATGAGAGTGTTGAGCTAACCTTTCTAGCATTTGGTCAATGAAGGGGAGGGAGAAGTGATCTTTCCTAGAGGCCATGTTCAATTTCCTATAATCAATGCACATCCTCCATCCCGTAACCGTCCTAGTCGGTATTAGTTCATTGTTCTCATTAGTTACTACCGTCATCCCACCCTTCTTAGGCACTACATGAACGGGGCTAACCCACTTACTATCCGAGATAGGGTAGATAATTCCCGCATCTAGCAACTTAATGATTTCCTTTTTGACCACCTCTTTCATTATAGGATTCAATCTCCTTTGATGTTCAATAGAGAGTTTGTGGTTATCTTCCATCATTATCTTATGCATGCACAAAGATGGCTTAATGCCGACCAAATCATCAATAGTATAACCAATGGCTTTCCTATGTAATCTTAGTTCATGCAGCAATTTAGCAAGTTCATCATCACTCAAGCATGCATTAACAATCACAGGATATGTAGAATTATCACCAAGAAATGCATACTTTAAATGAGAGGGAAGGGGTTTAAGTTCAAGTGAGGGAGGACCTCTATCGGTTGAAGATGATCCAAATAAGGTTGGATGAGATGAATCCAAAGCAAGGGAAGACTCCCCATGGCTCCTAGAAGCTTGATCATCATCAAGAGCTGATTCGGGGAAAACCACGGTTGGAAACACGGGTTGCTCATCTTCCACGGCAGTGGTTCTTGCCAAGCTTGCTTCTCGGAGTTGTCCAGAAATTTTGACGGCCGTGGAACATAAATCTCGACCGTGGAACTTGCAGCTGTTCACCACCTCTTCGTGGCTCTCAAATCCAACCCTTGGCTCCTCATCCAAGGCTTCCAAGGCCTTGATCTCTTCATTGCAGGCCTCTTCAACACCTTCCTCCATCATACTTAAGGTGAGAATCTTTTCCAAGGGATTCTTGATCAAGATCGAGCTCACAATTTCTCTAGATTCTTCTTGCTCGACTATGTTGAAGACATCTTCATCAAGGGTTGGCCCTTTCATCATTGTGGACAGCTTGAACTTGATGTTCTCTTCCCCGATGTTGAAGGAGAGAGTCCCGTTCTTGCAATCCACTAAGCATCCGGAAGTGGCTAGGAAAGGTCTTCCTAAGATGATAGGGACCGGATAATCCGCCGGAATGTCCAACACTACAAAATCAATAGGCACGTAGAATCCTCCTAGCTGCACCAGAATGTCCTCTAGAATCCCAACCGGATGAGTGATAGAACGGTCCGCCATATAGAGGGTCATCTTGACCGGCTTTGGCTCTCCTAGCCCGACCTTGTTGCTAAGTGCAAGCGGTATGATGCTTACACTCGCCCCAAGATCACAAAGGGCCTCGTACTTCACATCTCCCACTCCTATTGGGACGCAAAAAGAGCCCGGATCCCTTAACTTGGGAGGCATTTCTTCCTTCATGGTTTGGATCAATTCCGAGGATCTCTTGGTGATGACATGAATTATGACCTATTTTTAGGCATGTATTTATATAGATTTTCCCTTTATTTTGCATGCATAACATACATTCATGGCATTTATGGTTATATTCACATACTTTGCAAGAATAGAGGTCTACACAGAGTTTTATTGCATTTGTAGGTAATTTGGCGTATTATGGAGCAAAAATGGCACATTTAAGGATTAAGCCTTGAAGCGGGACAAAAAGGAGCATAAAAGGAATTTAGGACGCGCCAAAGTATCTTCTGATACCGTCTGACGCGCCAAAGTATTTTCTGATACCTTCGGAGGCGGCCCAAAGTATTTTCTGATACCTTCGGACGCGGCCCAAAGTATTTTTTGATACCTTCGGACGCGGCCCAAAGTATTCTCTGATACCGTCTGACGCGCCAAAGTATTTTCTGATACCTTATGACGCGGCCCAGAGTATCCTCTGATACCAGCGCACTCGACTTCTTTTCAGCCCATATTTCTAGGGTTTTACCTTTAAACCCTAGATTTATCCCTACATATATTCGATAGCCTTCAACATTGAAGGACGGACGGTAATAGCCCCAGGATTTGGATCCCCAAAGAGAGGGAGACTTGAAGATTTTATTGCGTACAGGGAAGATTCGGAGAAGGAGGCATTTTGGAGATTGTGTACTTCGAGATTATCTTAGGGTTTATCTTTGGAGACGGATTGACACCCCGTTCTTCATTATTCCTTAAGATTATTGTGAGGATTTCTATTCCTTTTTTCTGCATTCATTCAATACAAACATTTGTTATTGGATTTGAGATTGGTTATTTGATAGTCATTGAGTTTTTGAGGTTTTCATCCATTTTCTCTTTAAACTTGATTATTGAATTGATGATGATGGTTATTGGCTAAAACCCTTTAGCAATTCTAAGGTGAAGGGTTAATAATTGTGGCTTAGATAATGATAGATCGATCGTAATTTGATTGGACCCTGAGAGTGCGAGAAATATCGTCGACACCCTAAATCACGGCCTGTTCTTAGGTTTCCACGGCCGTGATTCTTAAGATCTAGCCGTGATTTACCCCAATTTACGAATTTTGCTTTTACTTTTATCCAAGGTTAAAGATTAGCTTTAATCTAGTCTAGGTTTGCCCTTTTCTAGGTAGTAGTGAAGCCTCAACAACCTCTACTTCGATTTCGAGTGTCGCAACCTTAATCGGTTTAGTTAGTTTTGATCCTTGGGTTACAAGTTTGGGTATTTGAGATCAATTCTTGTCCTTAGATCGTTTCTATATTGCAGCCTCAACAACCTTTATAGAGAGAGTCTTTGGGTTAGACATATAGGGTTTTGAAACTTCGCCGTACATTACCTTACCTTAGTATACCTTTGCAAACCTCAACTCTGTCCTTATATCTATAGTATATCTTGAATCGATTGCCACAATTTGACATCCGGATCTTTAGGGTTGCTGTTTTCCCCAATATTTGCAAAAGCTTCTATTTTCATTGCTCGATAATTTGTGAACTGAATTTGATCCCCCAAATCCCTGAGTTCGATACTCTGGAATACTTGCTTAACTACGCCGATCCGTACACTGCGGGTTCGCTTGCTTTTATTCTAGTTTTATAAATTTAAAACTTGATTGCACGCACTTTTTGGGCGAACAATTAATAAACCAATTCTAAGATCAAGAACACCACAACATGCATTTAAATAGATCTTAATTGATATATCCAAAACTGAAAGTAAATCATGTTGTGTGGGGGACAACCTAGCTTGATTATCACGTGCATAAGACATTCTTTTTTCATACATTAACGATTGTCACCTCCGTTGATTGTCATGTACACACGACTTTCTCTTATCACACATTGAACGAAGTATTCTCAGCATAAGTGACCCGCCTCTTGCACTTTTCAATCAACACCTTGAAAACATATAAGAAAAGGAAGATTATGAACTCGGCTCTCGCATTTTGCAGGGAACAATCCAAAGACTACCATAACTCTCATAGATAAATATTCAACATTCATAGAATCATATCAACATCATAGGTCAATGTAGTAGGACTCTCCAAACTTTAAAAAAAGATTGAACTTAGCTAGACATATTTGTAATATCCGAAATTTTATTTCCGTCTATTTCCGAGCCGAACCGAATTTTGGCCCGATGATCCGGGTACATCATATCTAGTGTTATCTACCTTCACAAATCTTATCATTTTATGTAAGTCTAAACTCTCATAAAATGATGAAACACCACCAAACCCTAATTCTTACATTTTCTAGTTCATGTCTTTTGACGAGACCATGACAAAGCAAAGACGAGATCGTGACGAGACCAAGACGAAGCCATGACAACATTTTACAAGCCATGGCATGACCTTGACAAGACCATGCTACTTTCACCCCACTTCCTTCTCTTGTTTCAGCCCATCTCCTTCCTTCCTAGTGTTGAAGCCCTTAGAGCATTTGCATCCCAGATACTGTGAGTTTCTTCCCCTATTTAGATTTGTAAAATTAAAAATAAATGTCAAAATGGGTGAGGGAATAGAGGTAATGAGTGGAGAGAAGTCTCTTGAAGAAGAAATGAAATCTGACAGGATCTTGCCCAACTCATGTAAATCAAGAGTAAAATCAGATTTGTTTTTGTTACTTTTGTCTAAATGTAGAAAATAGATAGGTGTTTTGTTAAAGTTTTATAAAACAAAAATAATTAAAGAAACCCTAGTGAATTTTGGGATGGAGGAGATGAGTTCTTTAACTAATATTATAGATAAAGAGTAATAGAAAAAATCAGATAAGAAACTCATTTCTAGTTCTGGGATGAAGATGCTCTTATATCCTTGCTTCACGCCAACCCAGGAAGCACGCCAGCCCAGCTCCAGGGCAATCTTGCCTGCCCACGCCAGCCAGCTCCAAGGCCATCTTTCCAGCCCACGCTAGGCCCATTTTTCCTCCTAGAACCAAGCTAGCGTCACCTCCTCCCTCTTGCAGTGACGGTTACAAGTGCATTCAAGAAAAAGATCGCCCTTCCTTCTTTAGACCCTTAACAAGCGTTGTCAACGTCCCTTCCAGGAGCTACATCCTCCTACGGTTACGCTAAGGCTTGCACGCCCTCATTGTTTGCAAGTACGTCACACAGAGCGCTCATTTTTGCTCGCCTAGGACAAGATGAAACACCAGATCGGTTGTCAAAGCCTTCCTCCACTGTCTGCACGTTCAGCACACCAAGACGGGAAATCCAGATCCCACTCCTCCCCATTTCCCTCCTGTCCGCACACATGTAACTGCTGCACGTACAACCCCTCCCTCCAGTAGTCGTAGTTGTCGACTCCTTCCTCTACTAGCAGCCACCACATCTCTTCTCATCCACGTTTAACCCCCACGCCAAACTTTCTACGCAGTAGGAACCCTTGTCTTCGCCAACGTCCATTGAAGACGTAGAGTAATGAGCGATCAAATCTTGGGCGCCTTCCCTCCCGACCAGATGGTTGCCAACACGGTTTCTTCTATCAATATTTGGAGGACAAGGGCATGTAACAAGCAAGACTGCATCTCCTCCCCGTCATCTATAACTCCAGCAAGACAAATCTACTAGTGGTGGTACTACCGACAAGCCTGTGTGTGTAAGGACACTCCTCAACGCCCCTCACTCGAACACACCAGGTAGGGACCCTTCTGTACCTATCCTATGTCTTCGATCTAGTAATTGAAATGGCTCCTTCCTTGCTGTAGTAGGTTGAGAGGCTCCAGACTTTACATCAGACAGATCTCGCCCTCACCAGTAGCCAGAAGCCCGCCCTTCCTTAGCCATCGACCATAGCATAGACGTCCCTCCTGCACCCATCGAAACCTTGGTGAGTAACCCTAAATTCTTGGTTGTAATCTATGAAGGGGGAAGAGTATGTTTTAATCCGATTTTGTTGTTTAGGTCGAGCACAGGACTCGAACTGTAGACCTCAGTGTTGAGCAATAATCCAGAAAGACGTTGGAAGAAAGACTCGAACTCCTGAACACCTTACCTTTATATTTTTAGCCTCAGGAAAGCATTGTTGATCAAGCATGTTTGAGCCTACATTTCAATACCTTAGAAACATTATCCACCGTTCAGTTTTTAGTATGATATAGAAGGACATGCAAGTATGATATATTAAAAGTTTAGGCCAATCTAACAGTCGGATCTGGATCCACGAGAGCTCAAAGTAGGCTAGTGGTGTAGTTTGGTATTCTGCAGATATTTGGCTAAGTATGGGAGATTTTGTGTTGAGTAGCCAACTTGAGATTTTTGTGTAGGATTAGTTATTGACCATTTCTGAGTTTTGTTTCTTTTGGTGAATAGAGGGCATTGCATAGAAATGTTAAATATTTTAATTGGGATTTTTAGTGGTTTATATGAGCATTTTAAGTTAGGTCAAAGTGAGAATGTTAGCGAATTTTTGCATGGAAGTTAAGAAGTGGAAAATTTTCCAACTTAGCTGGATCTTTCTTGTGAGTGTTAGATTGTGGTTTTGGACTTCATAGGAAGTTTTTGAAATATTCTAGGAGTATTTTTAGGGTTTTGAGACCCGGGGGTGAAATAGTCTTTTTACCCTTATGAGGGTTGGTAATTTCCTTATGATCAATTGAATATCTTAGAAGTTGGAGACTTCTAAGAAAGTGAGATACATTATTGATCCACTTGCCTTGTATAATAGGCGGTGGAGTTTCTGCGGTTACAACAGACCGAGTCGAGATATCGAGATTTGAGATTTGATTCAGGTAAGTCCTTGCGACTTACTTAGCTGGTTTTCTAGATGTTAGTTGAATGATGATAGTGGTGTGAGTTGATTGTTTAATAATTATAACATGCCTAGGACGACTTTTATTATTTTATGGCCTAAGTGTATGTATAACGGGCCGTGACATCACTACCCAGCTTTGGCAGGAGACTGGGAGGTTCTCTATACCTAGACCATACAGGTACAAGGTGAGATGCATCGGATCCATTCCTGATGGTTACACGGGAGCGGAGGCGAGGTTTGAGAATCCCTCGTGTCACAAAATAAGTATCATTAGTAAGAGTGAATGACCTAAGTAAAGATAATAAATGGATTTTTTGAAAGCATGGTGTGTTTTTAGTTTTTCTATTGTGTGTGTGTGTGCTATTTTCATGTATCTAACGTTTAGATACCTAGCTAACGGTTGTTTTGTTGTGTTGTTTAGATTTACCACAGGTTAAAGCAACCGTTGAGTGATCCGAAAGTAGTTGTCAGCTTGGTCTCCGTACTCCCTAGAGTGGGGTTTGGGTTTTTGCATTTATATTTCCATTATCGTATGAGGACAGATAGACTTTTATATTCTTAAGTATTGTTGGTTGTTAGACGTTGTATTGCATTTATATCTTTTAAAACATCGCTTTATGAATTTCAGTTTCTTTATTTGTGTGTTGTTGCAAGATCCTAGTAAAATTGTTGTCAAACTGAGGTCGGGACCCATTGTGAGGTCCTAACCAGTAACTTTCCGAGTTCTGAGAATTCGGGGTGTTACAATATTAAATCAAACTCAAAAGCTTTATTAATCGAAAGAATTAAAACCGGTCGATCGGCCTAGGGCTTGTCCGTCGATCGGTTGACGCTATAATAAACTTCCCTTCATTTTTGAGCTCTTGTGCTTCGTAAGCAAACTTCCCTTCTTTTAATCACATGTTATGAGCGTATACTTTTCTTTTGTTTTTCTTCTTTGGTGAACAAAGCTACAAGGAACACATATATACTTTTTTTTTTATGTTTACACCTTTCGTACTTTCATCGTTTGAACCACATACTAGAATTTAGTTTTCTTTCCTCGGATGCACGGTCTTACCTACCAATCCGTGGATAGGTTAAATGAGCTTGGACAATTTTGCGGGGCTAACAAAGAAAGAAAAATAAGGCAATAAGTGGTTGAAGAGATGAAAAAATAATTAAAAGGTGGAAGGGAATAATGGATTTAACAAAGAATGTCTCAATCCCTTTCATATATAAGAGCATGAACAAGCATGCAATTCGAAACACAAAAGAGTCAATCGTAACTTCTGAAAAAAATCAAAGCATAGTGGAGATCACTCATGAAAAATAAAAACACAAACAAAATGTGTTATAGGCAAATAATCTCTACAAGGTTATGTCATGAAACAAAATCACAAATCATAACCATAAAAATCAATGGCACGGATAAGCTGTGATGAGCAAAATCTCAAGCGTCATCAACCAAAATTTGATTAATAGAGAAATTTCATACTTTTTCGGGGGATAAGATTACATCAAAACAAACCATGCATGTTGACATAATAGGGTTAGTCGATCGACCGACTTTCCCTTTTACAGATAGGAGAGATGAATGCAAAAACTAAACTTGAATGCGAAGAATTTGTATGCGCGGGTCGATTGACCAGTGGGGTCGATCAGTCGACTGAGGATAAATCAAAGGGATATAATTTTGAAAATAGACGAGAAAATTTTGAAAGAGATAGGAGACAATTGATTAAAAAAACATGGATGGAAATCACAGCGTATGCACCCAATACTTAAATTTTGCATTGTCCTCAATGTAATAATAAGATAAAAGGAAAGATGATACTCACAAGATGGAGTGGAGTTGCCTCCCTATGAGCTCTTGTTTTAGGTATTTTAGTTGGACCTAATTTGTTACTTGCCCTTTGGGATTGAGCTTTGGTTGGACTTGATCGGTTTAGTCTTCGAGGAGTGTTGTCTCGATCTTCTTTGGTGTTAAATCCTCAAATTATCGTTTTATCCTTTTGTCTAATTACCTTGAATTCTTCTCCACGATCATTTTTATAGTGATTGCACCGTGGAAATAAATTTGCCCGACATGATAAGGTCCGTTCCATATAAATTTGAGTGTTCTTAGGAAAATATACAGTCAAGAGTTATAAAATAATGTCTCATCGCCAACCTTGATTTCTTTTGGATTTAGCTTCTTGTCGTGCCATCTTTTGGCTCGGTCTTTGTAGAAAAAAGCATTTTTGTAAACCAAGAGTCTAAGCTTTTCAAGTTGTTTTATATCCAAAAGTCTCTTTTATCTTGCAGATTTTAAGTCCCAATTAAGTTTCTTAATTATCCAAAAAGTATGGTGCTCCATATCCATTGGGTGGTGGTATGACTAACCATAGGCCAATCGTGAAGGTGTAGTTCTAAAGAAGTTTTAAAGGGGGTACGGTATTCCTAGTGTGCAACATCTAATTTCGCCGCTCAATCCTTATGGGAACGAGAAACGGTCTTCTCAAGGATGCTCTTTATTTGTATGTTCGAAACTTCAACTTGTCCATTGATCGGAGGATGGTAAGGCGTGTCGATACAGTGACTAACACCATGCTTTCTTAGTAGGGTTTTGAAGCTTCGTTCGACAAAGAGGGATACTTTGTCACTTAGAAAATTTTGGGGACACCAAATCTAGCACATATGTTGATTTAGAAATAATGCTAGAATCATTAGACTTGGTGACAATAACTTCAATACGTTAGAGACATAATCAATGACGATTGGAAAAAGTCCCACGAAATCAATACCCCATACACCAAAGAGTTCAATTTTCAAAAATGAACCTTTTAAGGCAAAAAGTTAGGTAGAAGAAGCCAAGGATATAATATGACAACAATTAGAACATATGGCCGCAAGGATCAAGGTCTCCGAACAACTTACGAAGGACATCCTCGAAAGGATGAGAATACTGGAGAATGCCAAATTAGTTGTTAAAGCTACCATCAAATCAGTGTTGCCACAAACATTGGGTGATGCATAAAATTACTATGCATCCCAATTCCACCATTTGCAATGCAATAAATGACAATGTTATACACTAAGGTAGAAGGAGTCCAAGAACGAATAACTCTATATTACCGGTCCGATTACCACAACGATCAGTCCGAACACCACATCAATCAACCCAATCATAGCCCACAAAGATCTGTCACCTACTCCTTATCACGATGGTGTCAACAAGTTTGATGTTCATTGTCCTTCTCCTCTCCCTACTCATTATATGATTGCGACTAACAATGCAAATTTAAAACAATCATCTATCATAGTCGATACTAATGGTCCAAAAAGTACCCTCTCATTCAACATAAATTAACTAAAATAAGTGATTATAGTGAGGCAACCATAATCCACTTTTGTGAGATTTCTCTTACTTTCATCTTATTGGATACATTTTGGACAATGCATGATTTAAGTATGAGGTTTTTACATGTTGGATTCCGCATACATGCTTATATTTTTGTCCCCTCTCCCTCTCATCTTTTTTTTTCAAATTTGGCCCCCTAATTTAGCCTTTACCAACCCAACTTCTCATACCGATTGGATCAATCGAGCACAATATATAACTTCTTGGATCTGTGTTTATTTTAGCTGTGTTTAGTTGTGGGGTTTGTGGGTTTTTTTAGTTTAGGGTTATAAATGGTTAGAAATTTGTGGTGTTTAGATAAGGTTTGTGGTTTTCTGCAAGTTTCTGTGGGATGGTTTTTGAGCTCCATAACCACGATTTTGAGAACCTTATTTTTCAAGGTTTTTGGAGATTGAAGATGGTTTCTCAAATCAGTATACCAAGGATGCCCTCCATCCCTCTCCTCTCCTCATTCTTCTCTCAATACACAATACAGAAGCAATGGAAGAGAAGCAAATCTACACATAATGGAGAAGATGAACCTAAAGATGATGAAGCAGGCGCTTCGATGAGCCGTCGTTCAATCCAGAGTCGCCTCTCCAGGTAACCCTCTGGCTAGCCGGAAGCTTCCCGGAACGCTGACCCTAAAATCGACGAAGAACATAATCGAACCCTAAAATCGACGAAGAAGAGAATCGAACCCTAAAATCGACGAAGAAGAGAATCGAAGAACAGAGAGCAAAATTGATTTGAACAGGGAGCAAAACGAATCAGTCCTATTTTGCGTAGATTTGCAAGTGAAGCTTTTGGATAATCAAGTGTCAATACTGCAAAACGAATCAGTCCTATTCTGCGTAGATTTGCCGATACTACAGATCTGAAAGGTTATTTTGGTCTTTAATCTATAAACCACAAATCGAAACTAGTTTCGAACAATTTAACTAAACACGTATCCAATAGTTTTTCTATAAACAACAAATCTCGAAAACAATCGTATATAACCACAACCGTAACCACATCCGCAATCACAACCGCAACCACCAAAAACCGCAACCATTTAACTAAACAGAGCCTATGTGTTTTTTTTCATATCCCTCTTCTATCAATAATAACCCAACTTTTTCACCACATCAGCCTAAATGAAAACCTTTTGTCAAAAGAGAAAATTATCTAAACAGTACCCCATCTTTTGGGCTGACTAAACTTTAGTACCCCATCCTTTTAACTATCAAAACGGTACCTCATCTATTGAGCCGACCAAAGTTTAATACCTATGTTACTGTTCATCCGTTAAATTCAAAGAACGGCGTTAACTTTCAGGGGAAAAAATGTCCACTCCAAAATAAACCCTAATTTATGTCTCCTTTCTCCTTTCTCCCCTTTCTCTCTCAAATCTCTGTGTTCTTCCACCATGGAATTCACATCCAAAACATCTCACTCATTTCGAATCCAAAAGATGGGGTGTTGCTGGTGTTAATTCACATCCAGATTATAGATGCTTATGTAATAGTAGAATCAATCATGGGAATACTAAGGCAGGCGAGTTCAAGGATGGTTCTCAATGGTTGCTGGTGTTTTTTGTTGTTCGAGTCAATAGACTATGTCACATCTCCATAAGCTCTCTTTCAATAGATCAATTATGCTGATGTTTTTTCGTTGTTCGATGCTTTGATCAATCACTCCTAACCGGCGGAGACATCAAGCTTGACAGCAACCGCTCGAACCGGCGAATCGTTCGTTGTCTTGTTGATTTCATCGCAGACAGTAGTGAGGCGCTCGACTCGGCGAGCAGCGGCAATGAGCTTGAAATCGACTTTAGCGAGGTCAAGGCAAAGCTCAAGGCCGATTCCAAAGGAAGCTCCAGTGACCATTATGACCTTCCCGTCCAGACTTTGTCATGGCTCCGCCATCTCTAGTTGCTGAGGACCCCAAACTACACAAGGCAGAATGAAGCAGTTCAACATCATGGAAAAAAAGATGCAAAGAAGAAACAATATGTAAGAGATCAAAGGAATTAACGGAAAGATTACACAGATCTGTGAAGGTGAGAGATGAGGGAGATTATTTTTTTAGAAATTTGGGGCTTAGGGTTTATGTGAAATTGGACAATTTTACCCCTGAGATTTAACAAAGTTCTTTGAATTTAACGGGTGAACAGTAACATAGGTATTAAACTTTGGTTGGGCTCAGTAGATGAGGTACCGTTCTGATAGTTAAAAGGATGAGGTACTAAAGTTTAGTCAGCCCAAAAGATGGGGTACTGTTTAGATAATTTTCTCTTGTCAAAATGCATATTATGTTTTTTGGATATTATTTTATTCCTTGGAAATTTTGATATTATTTTGTAGCTCTAAATTGGTTGACGATGCTTGAGATCTCGCTCTTCAACCTTGTTTATGCTGTTGAGTTTTATTTACAATGATAAACGAATATTTTTCATGACATGACCTTGTGAGGTTCTTTTGGACTTATGGATATACAATGTTATTTGTCTTACTTTTTTCTTCTTTTGAGTTTGATTTTGATTTTCTAGAACTTACTATACTCTTTCTCGAGAACGCATAGCTGATCTCTCTTTTACTAATATGAGCATGATTGATACATGTCGTTGGTAAGCTATTATTCTCTTTCTACCTTCGATTATTATTTTAATCTTGATTACCCCTTTTTGGATTGATTAATCTTTCTTTGCAGCTCCGTAACATTATTCCTAGGCAGGTGTAAGCCTCATTTGACCCATCTAGAAATTAAGAGGTAAATTCATGCAATGGAAGAAGAAAACAAGATTCAAGAATGAGATTGTGCATATGATAATGAAAAATGGTATTAAGTTTTATGATTATAAAATAGTTCCTTGTAGTGTCGTGCATGAAAGAAAACAAAAGTACACGTTACATATATTCATGCACCGCTTGGACCTAAATTGAGAAAAAGAGATTAGTTTGCAAGGTACAACCTTCTAAAATGTGAAGTGTAGCATGCTATTACGAGTTCAAGTGTGAATATACGAGGCTATTGTATAGAAGAAGTCGGCCAACAAACAAATTAGACGATTGACATGGACCTATCGGCTTGACATGGTGCATCGATCGACCTGACCAAGAGATGAAAAACATCATAGTCCCTGGATTTCTTGCACCATTGAGCCAAACATATTCATCTCCTTTTATTCCTTAACCCTATGCATGTTGTAACCCTATAAAAGACTCTTCATTCATATTGTAATGACATGATATCAAGCAATGGAGATAAGAACGCTAAAATAAGCTTATGGTTATGAGTCATAATATTTTTATTTAAATTGAGCATCATTATATACTCCTTAAAAACATGAGAGAGAGTTATAAACATTCCCTTGAGAGGCCATGTAATGTATGAGCTTTGACTTGTTTATATTACTATGATAAGTGTGATGATAAATTTAGTCTTAAGAGCTTGTGCTTATCAACTAAAACATATATATGAGTCCTCAACATTGAGGTATCTTCGAATTTTACTTGAGGACAAGTAAGATTCAAGTATGGGGTATTTGATAAAATCCATGTCAGTGTATTTTTTTTCACCCTTAACTTTGTCGATTATTTGAGAAATAGTGTAGATTTGCATGATATTGTGGTAGATTTTCTTATTGTTTGTGTATTAGGGATCTACTCAAGCATTCATGATATTATCGGTAGTCTAGTTCTTTTATCAGCTAAAATGAATATATTATCTAGTGAATGTCTACAACACACTAAGTTTCTTCCTACGATCAAGGAAGTTGAGGTCAAGATTGAATTGATTGAGATCCGAGAGTGGAGAAATGAAGATCGGTCAAAGCAACAACATTGATCGGCCCAAATTTCACCACTGGTCCGCCAAACTGGTTCACTTGTCCGAGAGTTTGACCTTAACTTCCATGATGTTGCGTTTTTCTACTAGTCGAGCCATTTCGTTGTAGTTGTCGGACCAACTTCTCCTACTTGTCAAGTAATCAAGTAACAACCCATTTAAATTGAGAAATAAAATATATGAGATGGAATCTAAGAAAAAGTATCACCAAGATAATAAATTAGCAAATAACAATGTATATGAACATCATTCAACATCAATTTTTGGTCACCGTCAAAAGTAATTTTACCACCTCCCAGTGCACAAAGACCGTGATAATAAATTAACATATAAACAATGATGGTTACACTGAATGAAAAATAACGACTGAAATTGATGTTAAATGACGTTCATGATGTTCATATTAAACCGTAAGTGCACGACCATTGTTAATGTATTACATGATTCAGTCATCAAGGTCGAATTCCAAAAAAATGAGTATCATTCACTTCAATCAATCAAAACAGTTTAGGACGTCAAAACAACGTAACAAGGATGATCTAAGATGAATAAAATTTCAGGGGAAACATGGCAAATAAGTATCAAGGCAATAAGTAATGAGGTAAGGTGCAAATAATACATTCAATCATGAAAAAATCATTGTTTGATTGAGATTTTAAACGATGAAAGCGTATTATTGAAGAACGATTTTGAGATTATTAATGAAGAACGATCACCAATCATGGATTCTACAATAATCAACATTATTATTGAAGAAGCTTTTAAGATTTCAAACGATGAATGCGTTAAAGCATGATTCTCTGGAGGTTAGGGCTCAATAAACAAGATTTCCAACAAATTCTCAATAAATAAAAAATCATTGATAAGGGAACTCCTATACACAATAGATTAATGAAACCATCTTCAATCCAAACATTACACAGTAAATCAATGTAATATGCTTACATAGTCAATCTTTGATGAGAGAAACAATGAAAAATGGAACAGAAGATCCCTAAATCAATGAGTAAAAGTAGAGTTGTCAAAACTTGAACTAATCCGTAAAACCGACTCAATAAATTCGAACTTGAATTGATCTGGATCTCAAAATTTGAAAAAAAATAAATATTCGGAACCGACTCGCTTGAAATCGATTTCACCCAAAATAATAAATAAACCGAACCAAATTTTATAAGGTAACTCGTATACGCAATAACAACATGACTAAAAAGATATTTTTAATTTGCTTGAAAATTACGTTAATTTGATACACTTATGCTAGTCAATAAAAAATCTTCTACAATTAAATAGAATGAAATATATGAAAACAATACTAATTAAGATGAACATTATATTCATGAACCTTACATTCATTTGGAAGAAAAAAAGAAGAAGAAGGAAACTCGTACAACAAAATAGCTAAAAAAGTACATTTAATTTTCGATAGTTGCTAATGTAAACTATATTAAGAAAGAATTGGGTCAAATGTACTCTTTTTTATTTTCTTTTGATTTGTTTACCCCTTTAATTTTTATCATTTTTATTAACGGTAGGTAAAAGTAATTAACCCCTCTAGTTAAAAAAAAAAAAAAAAGAAACAAGCATTCATGTTACGTAAAATTAATTCCTGACTTTGATTTTTATTTATTATTTTTTCTTGTTTATTTTTTGGTATGAATTTCTGGTATGAAGTTCATACCGGAAATTTTCATACCAAAAATTCATACCAAAAATTTTCATACCAGAAATTTTGATACTAGAAATTCATACCAGAATTTTTCATACCACACATTTTCATGCCAGAAGTTCATACCAAAAATTTTTATATTAGAAATACATACCGAAAATTTTCACTTTGTTACTGAAACCAGACAAGCGTATCAACAAAATCACTACAAAAAGATTAAAAGCTAAAAAAAAAGAACAAATCAGTTATAGCTTTAACCCTCACTCTGGTTCACTAATGTATGGCTATTTGTGCTTCACTGATGAATCACAAGTATTGAGATAGATCTAGGATGAATTACATCAAGTCGGGAAAAACAAATGCACATACTAGATAAATGTGGATGAATTGCATCAATTCTGCGTAGTCGTCTTTTTTCAAGTCTCTTGAGTCTTCAATCTGAATTGCTGATTTTGGTATGACATTCTGGTATGACATTCATATCATAAATTCTTATAACATAAATTTTCATTAATGAATTTTCATACCACATATCAAAAATTTTCATACCAAAAAATTCATACCAGAAATTTTCAAACCAAAAATTCATACCAAAAATTTTCATACTAGAAATTTTCATAACAGAAATTTTCATACTAGAAATTTTTCATACCAAAAATTTTATACTAGAAAATTTCTAATATAATTTTTTTGGTATGAATTTATACCTGAAAATTCATATAGAAATTTTACAAACCAGAAATTCATACTAGAAATTTTCATACCAAAAATTTTATTATAGAAAATTTCTGATATAAATTTTCTGGTATGAATTTATATTTGAAAATTCATACCATAAAATCAATTTACTCTCTCGAACTTGATTGAAGCCCTTGGCTTCATGCATCTGAATCTGAGTGGAGGTCGAGAACCACCAAAATCAGCGTTGAGAATTGGAAAATGCTCCCGATTCTTTCAAACATCTTTAGATATGAGTAGTTTTCTTTCAACTTCTCTTGGGTCTTCAATATGAACTGCTAATTATTGGTGTCATAGATTAGGTTTTGATGGGTTGGGGGTTCTTGTTTAGCTCTCTTGTACTTGTAGGTTTTGCCCCCAAATCCTTCATCTCAACGTCTGAAGTCGATCATACACGCCATTGGAAGAGAAGCTTGTAGGTTATGTTGCTACTAGATACAATCATTGTGAAGAAAGAGAAGAGCGAAGAGTGAAGGAGGGAGTGGAGCTTTAGGTTTTGAGTTTGAACAGGAAAAAAAGTACATTTACTTAATCGTAAAATGCTATGGGCCTACTTAGTAGAACAAATATTGTAACAACCCTACTTAGCAAATTTGGCCTAATACTAATGACTAGTATGGTAGTTTATAGAAAATATGCAATAAAAATCATATAACAACTAACAATATGATTTAAAAAGTATATTTTACATTCATTTATTGAGTGTTATCTAAGAAAAATTGATCGTGCAATAAGTTAAATACAACATTATAAACCAGGGGCGGCCGTATTGGGGGGGGGGAGGGGGGCGGAGGCTCAATCGACCACCCCTTTGAGAATTTTTTTTTTTATTTTTTTGTTTGTAAAACAGTAAAAGAAACCTCGCGCAGCAGCCAACGTTATTCTTTCATCTTCA
Organism: Fagopyrum homotropicum; assembly: GCA_033239125.1. Classification (NCBI taxonomy): domain Eukaryota; kingdom Viridiplantae; phylum Streptophyta; class Magnoliopsida; order Caryophyllales; family Polygonaceae; genus Fagopyrum; species Fagopyrum homotropicum. Next base: position 56,207,443 of record BSWB01000002.1, on the reverse strand, counting down.
AAGTCGTTGCTCTCCAGGTTTCCTTCTAGGCTTCTCCACTCTCCGACCCGGCGCTCACCAGTGGCCAACCGCCACTCCACCGCCTCCGGCGACGCCTGCTGGCCCTTGCGGCCGCCCCCCTGCTCTACGCCTCCGGTGACCACGGAACTGCTGGCCCTACTCGACGCCTGCTGCCGCCCCTGCACTGCTCCTCTGCTGATTTGCGGCCATTCACTCAACAACCTCGACCCGCCTCCGGTGACCACGGAACTGCCGGATTTACCTATAAGTGTCTCACTCCTTGGCTTTTCCAGCTTTCTATTGAATCTATTCCCTAACCCTAATAATAGTACGTTAGTTAGATTTTTCAATTTAGGGGTTTTTGGAATTTTGATTATTTGGCTTTATAATTGTTAGTAAGTTACCAATAGTAACAATGCCTTGTTAAAATTTGATCTTGATATTGGTTATTTAGCTTTGTAATTGTTAGTAACAATGGCTTGTTCAAATTTGATCTTGATTTGATAATTGGTTATTTGTTTAGGAAATGGACAAATTTGTTATTCGAACAAAGAAGCGACCCTTGTTGACTATTGGATCGTCTTCCATTCCCCCAAAACCTCAAAATTTGAATGGTGTTGCTAGTGACAATGTTGTTAATGCTAGAGATGATGATATTAGTGAGGGTCTTGCTAGAATTGTAGTTGATGATGATAATGTTGAGGATGATAATGTTGATGGTGGAGGTGGTTTTAACCTCTTGGAACCCGTAGTGTACGAATCGATTGTAATAAAAGCAAGAATTTCAGGGTCGAACACAAGGACTATGGTGAAACAAAGATCGGTAATTCGGGTTGTCAATAACAAACACGCAACAAAGCAAAGATATAAAAGATGATGTAATAACCACGTAAAGAGAATGCGGATTCTAGAGTTTAAAGCATCCAGTTGTGGTTCCGACTCAAGATCTCAAAAGATAGCGTGGATAAAGTTGAGGTTTACAAAGGGAAGGTGTTTCCAAGGTGGGAATAGATCACCGGGTAAGTCTCACTACTCACTATCCCAAGCCAAAGATCCTCTCACCGGGTAAGTCTCAAGGTACTAAGGAAATGAACTATAATCTCAAACCAACACACCACCCAAGGGAATAGAATCAACCTTTACCGGGTAAGTCTCAGGCTAACTCTCAAAGATGGGATGAAGACACACTCACTCATGATCTTGGGTATACTAACAAAGGAATCACCGGGTAAGTCTCATCCTAAGCATGCGTTGAACCAGGAAAGGTATAACAAGGATAGGATTTGGCAAACGAAAACCTCAACTCAGATAAGGATCAGAAAAGGTCTCGCTTCGCTCAGTTTATGTATCATCTCGGTCAAGATGTTCCACGACTGACCGAGGTGTTCGTCGGTTAAGGTAAAGGCTCGAGCTTCCAGGGTCCTCTGGGATAAAGGCTCATTCTTTCATCGTCTTTCCCACAACCTTCAACCAATCACCCTAGAATCGCATAAAGAACTTAGCCAACAATCATCATGATAACAATAATCAAATATATGAGAAAGGAATCAATATTCAAACAAGAAAACCTTAACACAAGGGTCTAATTAACTGAATCAAACAAACAAATAATCAGCGTTCCTCAATCACAAATAAGAAAAGACAACAACTCAAACCAAACTAAGAAAATCTTACAAACTTCCTTTAAAGCCAACTTCAACTAGATTCCTTCCTTCCTTGATCTTCAACCATTTCTTCGAACTTCCTTCAAAACTCTTCAGAAAATTGGTGATTTGAAGATGGCTGAATTCCAGAAAATCAGCCCATATATATAGGATAATTATTTTCCAAAGATAAAATATCTTAAAAAGATAATTTCCTTCCTTAAAATATCTTGCAATCTTCCTTGCTTCCAAAATATATCAGCCAAAAGATATTCTTCCTTCCAAAAATCCATCAAATATATGTAATATTCACTTTCTAAAAATATAAGATCTCAACAAAAAATAAAGATCTTATGTCCCGTCATCACTTCGCCTCGGTCCAGACGCTCCTGAAGATCACCTCGGTCGAGGTGGTACTGTAGCTGACCGAGGTGAGTCTCAGCTAAGAATGAATCCCTCTAATCTGGTCCAAAATCAATCTTCTAAATCATTTTCATGCTTCTTGAGATCTTCTTATAACTCCTCAATGCCCCAGAATGTAGCTTCAATGACTCCTTAGCTTCCTTAGCTCCATTTTGGTCCAAAACGTGCCATTTTTCCTACAATTGCAACGAAACTAGGTGTAGACCTCGATTCCCGTAAAGGTAGACAAAACAACATAATAATCAAAGAATATACATCCACACATGCAGATTTATGAAGATAAAACGTCTACACAAATCCCAAAATATAAACTATAATACATGCTATCAAAATACCCCATACTTGTCCCTTACTTGTCCCCAAGCAAGATCCAAATCTTAGATACAAGATAGAATGGATTATAAGTCATCAAAAAGATCAATGAAAAACATTTCAAAACCTTTGGTGGTGTGCTCCATTCATAGATCACCCTTAGAGAATGCTTCATGGCAAATAAAATCAAGACATGATCAAAACATTTTATAAATATAAGAAAGCCGTTCATCTTTGCATAAAATCATAGAATGCATAATAAATCATATTTATCAAAATTCAATCATGTATAATCCAGTTTAAACCACCAAGTCAATCAACAAGCTCGAGGTCTCAAGGGCTTTCCAAAAGAGGTCAAGAAACGTGTCTGGGTGGGATGTATATAGGGTAATGTGGTGCTAGAATCCGGAATAGGATCTTACTTCACTTTCTTTGAATCACAACATCTTCCACCAATAAGCTTTGTTTCTTTTTACTTTACTTTTTGGGATGCATGGACAGAGTTGCACAATAACCGAAGCCTAGGAGATCAGCAATCATCAATTTCTCGAGATGCCTCAAACCCTTGATGCACATACCATGACCCGTTAGGACTGCTTATCAATCCGATTTTGGAAAGACACAAACACCCGGCTATGTGAATGGTGCCGAGTTACTCATCATCAAGATCAACGTCCCCAAACCTAATTTGTTTCTTTCTAACACTTTCAGCCAAGGTCTCAACTTCACTTTCACTTGCTTTTCGTCACTTGCATCAAGATTCCTGGATAGGTAAAGGGAGGCAAATATTTATATGAGGGGCTAAAGCATGATCAAGAAGAAGAAGAGAAGAGAATGAAGTGCCTTAGTCATCCCAGGAAGAATGTGATAGAACTCATCATGTGGTGTCAACCTTCAAATCCAACATAATTTTGATAAAAACAAAGTATTAAACATGCTAGAATTTCAAACAAAGCATTTTGTAACTTAAACATATCATAAAACTTTTCGAGCATATAAAGATTTCAAAACCAATTTGCAAACAGAATCACCATCGAGGTCATATCCAGAAAAGAAGCACAAAACGTTTTGAAAACCTTTCAGTTTAGAACCATCTCGGTCGAGGTGTTCTGACGTAATCCGAGGTGTTCATCCTCGATCGGCCAAGAACGTCTCGGTCGAGCCAATTTTTTTTTCAAACCAGTTTTTGACGTTTTTCTCAAACAGAAACCCGTATGTATGCATGTAATGACAGATAAGCACATAGAGCATAAATAAACGATAATATCTAGCAAGAGTCATACAAGAGTATCAAGCAAGTCAAATAATACACCAATACCCCATACTTGGGACACATTGTCCCAATGGGTCAAATATAAGTAATAAGAACAAGGTACTCGCCGGACATAGCTGAACTGCATAAAGAAATAAGAAATAGCTCCCAGATAAGACCATCTCGGTTGGTGAAGAACATCTCGATCGAGGCGTTCTAACAACATCTGAGATTTATCTCAGTCAAGCTCCGTTTACTCAATTTTTCGAACGTCAGTCCTTCCATGTAGCTTCTGAGTTGTAATTACTTCTTAGAGAACATATGATTCCTGTCTAGGAGGACACACAAAACACAAAGCAAACTATCTAAACTAAACTAGAAAAGGGAAAAGAAAGCAATACCTTGGGTTGCCTTCCAAGAAACGCTTGGTTTAAGGTCCCTAGCTGGACCTATCTCCATGGAATTACTCAATGTACCTTGAATATCTTGGAGTGCTCATCACATCCGCAATAAAACTCTTTCAAAAAGATTCCGGTTCTTAATTTCACCGGCAAATGGTAAGATCTTCCACGTACAAGTTTGTACGGTTTGATTCTCACCGGAATCCTTCTAGCTTTCTTGCTCTTTAATGGGACATAATCTAGTCTTGTGTCCCATCCTTTCCTAGATCTAGAAATCAGCTTCTCATAAATCCTCTTTGCTTCCCATCTACAACTTGGGGATGATGTATGGTCTTTGTCATATGAATGACCCCATACTTGAACAAAAGACACTTCATCGCCTTAACGGTGAAGTGCTTGCTAGCTTTGTTCCTCGTAGTCCAAGGAGCATCTTGTTTCAGCAAATATAAGGGAGGTTTCATCTTGACCTTAGGAGGTTCCTTCGGAAATGACCTCTAACTCTTCGGTTCATTCTTGAAAAAATTAGAAATTTTAATAGGAATTTCAAAGGGAGTAAGAGAAAGTACCTTGTAAAGCATTTCAAAACTTGGGACGGGATTTGAGTTAGGATGACAATCCACATAAAACTTCTCCTAACTTGGCTGATCTTTCTTCAACCTTGGCCATAGTTTCAATGATTTGGCCAAGGTTCTCTACATCTTTCTCTTCTTCCAACTCAGTAGATTCTTCTTCAATCTCGACCCTGGTTTCAGAAGTTGGATTGAGGTCTTCCACTTCTTCCTTTTCTTTAATGAGGACTTCAAGAGGAGATTCAGATTCAAGCGGAGGGATGCTTGAAACTTGTTATACTTCCTTATACACCTCTTTCGGCTTAGCATAGGGTAGGGAGCTTTCTTTGAGCTTCTCCACCTTCTTTATCAACTTCTCCCATTTTGATTCAAGCGAATCTTCAAGAGGTTGCTCATAAATTTTTAGGGACATTCAACTCATCCCATATCGCAAGCTCATCCTCAAATAGCCTCTTCTCTTTCCCTTTCATCATTAAATTCGATAAACACGAATAAGCGCAACAAATATTCATAATGGTCCACCCTAGCAAGTTGTCTTGCTCTCCAAACTGGATCAAATGTAGGTTCATAGCGACTCACAACCATTGGAAATCCTGAAAACTACAAAACTCATAGGAAAAGATCAAATGCAAAAGCAAAAGCTTCCAAGTTAGACAACCAATTATCGAACTCGGTCTTGACCAAGTCCCCGACAACGGCGCCAAAAACTTGTTCGCTCCAAGAGGTGTGTGCAAGCTTTAATATTAATACCAAGAATAATTGCAAATAGTGAACCCGCAGTGTACGGATCGATTGTAATAAAATCAAGAATTCCAGGGTCGAACACAAGGACTATGGTGAAACAAAGATCGGTAATTCATGTTGTCAATAACAAACATGCAACAAAGCAAAGATAACAAAGATGATGTAATAACCAGGTAAAGAGAATGCGGATTCTAGAGATTAAAGCATCCAGTTGTTGTTCTGACTCAAGATATCAAAAGATAACATGGACAAAGCTGAGGTTTGCGAAGGGAAGGAGTTTCTAAGGTGGGAATAGATCACCGGGTAAGTCTCACTTCTCACTATCCCAATCCAAAGATCCTCTCACGGGGTAAGTCTCAAGGTACTAAGGAAAGGAACTATAATCTCAAACCAACACACCACACAAAGGAATAAAATCAACCTTTACCGGGTAAGTCTCATGATAACTCTCAAAGATGGGATGAAGGCACACTCAAACCCCAATAAAGGATAAACATTTATTACCTACACTCATGATCTTGGAAATACAAACAAAGGAATCACCGGGTAAGTCTCATCCTAGGCTTGCGTTAAACCAAGAAAGGTATAACAAGGATAGGATTTGGCAAACGGAAACCTCAACTCAGATAAGGATCAGAAAAGGTCTCGCTTCGCTCAGTTTATGTACCATTTCGGTCGAGATGTTCCACGACTGACCGAGGTGTTCGTCAGTTAAGGTAAAGGCTCGAGCTTTTAGGGTCCTCTGGGATAAAGGCTCATTCTTTCATCGTCTTTCCCACAACCTTCAACCAATCACCCTAGAATCGCATGAAGAACTTAGCCAACAATCATCATGATAACAATAACAAATATATGAGAAATGAATCAATATTCAAACAAGAAAACCTTAACACAAGGGTCTAATTAACTGAATCAAACAAACAAACAATCAGCGTTCCTCAATCACAAATCAGAAAAGACAACAACTCAAACCAAACTAAGAAAATCTTACAAACTTCCTTTAAAGTCAACTTCAACTAGATTCCTTCCTTCCTTGATCTTCAACCTTCAAACTTTCTTCAAACTTCCTTCAAAACTCTTCAGAAAATTGGTGATCCGAAGATGGCTGAATTCCAGAAAATCAGCACATATATAGAGGATAATTATCTTTCAAAGATAAAATATCTTAAAAAGATAATTTCCTTCCTTAAAATATCTTGCAATCTTCCTTGCTTCCAAAATATATCAGCCAAAAGATATTCTTCCTTCCAAAAATCCATCAAATATATGTAATATTCACTTTCCAAAAATAGAAGATCTCAGCAAAAAATAAAGATCTTATGTCCCGTCATCACTTCGCCTCGGTCCAGACGCTCCTGAAGATCACCTCGGTCGAGGTGGTACTGTAGCTGACCGAGGTGAGTCTCAACTAAGAATGAATCTCTCTAATCTGGTCCAAAATCAATCTTCTAAATCATTTTCATGATTCTTGAGATCTTCTTATAACTCCTCAATGCTCCAGAATGTAGCTCCAATGATTTCTTAGCTTCCTTAGCTCTATTTTGGTCCAAAACGTGCCATTTTCCCTACAATTGCAACGAAACTAGGTGTAGACCTCGATTCCCGTAAAGGTAGACAAAACAACATAATAATCAAAGAATATACATCCATACATGGAGATCTATGAAGATAAAACGTCTAAACAAATCCCAAAATATAGACTATAATACATGTTATCAAGGTGGTTTCACTAGCATTGATAGGGGAGAAAAAAAAACTCGAATGGAAAACATGAGTAGTGAAGTTATTAGTGATCTGGGATTGCACAAAGCTTTGGAAGAGTATGATCCTTCACTTAGAGATGATGTAAGGAGAGAGTATGTGGTTAGAGGTCCTTGTCAACCCCTCTCACGTGAATTTTCGCGGAAGAACTTTGGAAAGACGTCGAGGTGTTTTTTGCCAAAGTGGTTTGAGGATTTCGAGTGGTTAGAATATAGTATTTCTAAAGATACGACATTTTGTTTTTGGTGTTTTCTCTTTAGAGGGGAGACAAAACACAAATACTTGAATGATGCATTTGTGAAAATAGGATTTTCTAATTGGAAGAAGGCTTATGAGAAGTTTAGAGAACATGTGGGATTAGTCGGAAGTCCTCCCCATGAAGCTCGAATCTTATTCGCCAATTTCAAAGATCAAAGACAAAGTCTAACAAGATGTGTATTTGGTGCAAATGCAACTCAAGGTGCTCAATATTGTATTTGTTTGACATTTTCAGTACACGTTGTTAGATTTCTTCTTCTACAGTGTTTGCCATTTCGGGGTCATAAAGAGTCGATGGACTCCGACAACATTGAAAATTTTAAGGAGATGCATAATTGGTCTAGTAAACAGATTTTTGAAGTTGAAAATGTGGTGATGAGAATGCACCTAAGAATGATCAACTCACTAGTCATCGCATTCAAGATGATCTCAAAATTGCGTGTGTGACAATGACAAGGAAAGCCATAATCAGTGATCTTGGAGACAAAGTGTTTTCGTTATGTATTGATGAGGCTCGTGATAGTTTGATCAAGGAACAAATGGCTATTGTTATCAGATATTTAAACAACATGGGCGCAATCATAGAGAGGTTTCTTGGAGTCGTTCATGTTGGTGACACAAAAGCTCGTTCTTTGAAAAAAGGGATTGATGTCTTTTTTTGTTGAGCATGGATTATGTATCTCTAAACTAAGAGGTCAAGGATATGATGGAGCTTCTAATATGCGAGGTAAATTTAATGGATTAAAGGCTCTAATATTAGATGAAAATCCCTCTGCAAGGTATATTCATTGTTTTGCTCATCAAATTCAGTTGGTTGTTGTTGCCGTTTCAAATGATATTCAACCAATACAAGAGTTCTTTGGGTACTTATCAAAAATCACACACATGGTTGGAGCTTCTTGTAAGAGAAAAGATGAGTTCCGACAAGCTCAACATGACAAGATGGTAGAGATGTTGGAAACGAGAGAAATCTCAACTGGGAGAGGAAAGCATCAAGAACTTTCTTTGGCTCGGCCGGGAGTTACACGTTGGGTTTCACACTACATGACCATTGCTCGTGTTCTAAATTTGTGGTCTTCAACTATCAAAGTGCTTGAGAATATTCATGTAGATGGAGGTCCAGATTCCAATCTGGTAATGGCTCAAGGCCTTGTTGAGAAGATGGAGAGTTACCTGTTTGTTTTTATTGCCCACTTGATGAAACGAATTTTGGGCATAACAAACTATTTGTCACAAGTTTTGCAGAAAAAAGATCAAGATATTTTAGAAGCCGTTAATCTGGTATGAACCTGTAGGAGACAATTTCAAGATTTGAGGAATGATGGGTGGAATGAACTTTTAGAATCTGTCAACGTTTTTTGTGAAAAGAATAATGTTGTCGTTCTGAAAATGGATGAAAATGTCCCAGGTCGATTTAGTGCAAGACGTGTTGGAAGTTTTATCACAAATTTTCACCACTTTCGAGTTGAAATATTTTGTCAGGTAATTTATCATTTCCTTATAAATTATTAACTATTTTATTTAATGAATATTGCTATTTTATTTTACATTATGTTCATTTGTAGGTTATTGACCAAATTCATCGAGAAATGGAAAGTCACTTCGGTGAGTCAAATTTTGAAATACTCGCTTGTATGGGATGTTTTCATCCAAAGGATTCCTTCTCCAATTTCAATAAGTCTCAGCTTGTTCGACTTGCCCAACATTATCCACAAGACTTTTCTGGTTATGATTTGAGTGTGCTTGAAGATGAATTGACAGCATGGATTTATGACATAAAGGAAGATAACAAAAGTTCTTTGTTGAAAAATATAAGAGAGGTGACATGCAAGATGGTTGAGAGAGGTATTCACACTGTTTTTCCTTTAGTATATTGCCTTTTGGAGTTGGTTTTGGTATTGCCAGTTACGACTGCTACTGTTGAAAGAGCATTCTCTGCAATGAAAATTGTGAAGTCTCAATTGCGTAACAAGATGTCAGATGAAAATCTCACTGATTATTTAGTGTGCTACATTGAGAAAGAGAGTTTCAAAAGCGTTAATGATGAAGATATTCTTCAATATTATTCGAATTTGTCAAACCGCAAGATGGGTTTACCTCCTTTGGTGTCCACTTGAGTTATCTTGTAGGATTGAATACTAATTTGAAATTGTTAACTTTTAACGTTGTTTTATTGTAATATTGAGTAATGTTGCAGCAGTAAAACTTTTATTACTAGTAAAAAAAATTATAATATTATCTTCGTTAATACTTTTTCGACCCCTTAAAAAATCTGGTGGCCGCCACTGTTATAAACTCTTATAAAAATAGTTTTTGATTTTCTAAAAGTTAATTCTTGTTACCCAATTCATAATTCCTCTCATTATTATGTAAATTCATTGTCTCTAGGGTAAATGATGTGATTTGAAAGAATGATGGAGTGTAACATTGCACATGTAGGTTAAAGCAAAGAATGGGTTAAGGCGTAGGGGTGATGGAGATGCAAGTAGTCAAATATACGATTGAGGTTCCCAAGATTTATACAAACATTACCCCATATCTATTCAACACCACTTGTCCATTCCCCCGTAAGCGTCTGCCTCTGACACTTGTTCATCTTGAGTGGCTATTGTAAATCCAAACATAACACATATTGTAAATGATTGACCATGTGCGGACCTGTCTTTTCCCTTCCCTTCTTCACATGCACTCTTATGCAGTGGAAAGGAGAAAAGAGATGCACATGCTATGCGGTGTTGCTTTTTTCACACCGCATTATTAAATTCCCATGTGACAACCCCCACCTCTACTTCTCGTGGGCCGAGCCCTTTGACCCCCTCGACTTTCGGAACTGCCTTTCATGTTTGGGCCTTACGGACACACACATCATATCATCATGCCATGCACCCATATAACAACTTCATCCAACTTAAGTAGGTGACCAAGATCCGACTTCCGGAGCTCCGGAGCTCTAACATTGGCGTCTTTCTTTTCCGGTGACCAAGGCAATTGGTTCGGCGTGAATCTAGATCGACCTTAAGCTTCAATTACTATGTATGTTATGTACGAGTGATTCAAATGATAGAATATAGTTGACGGAAGTTATGAGATGGATGCGGAAGCGAATGGTTGATCCCATCAAGAATGATCGAACAATCCGTGAAGTGGAGTGAATAGTTGATTCTTGAAGAATCTTCGAATGTAAAGTATTGGATCGAACATTGAAAGAAGAACTTTTGAGAGGGAGGAGGTGATGTTCAAAATCAAGGAGGGGATTACCTTCAACTAAACTTGATTTAATTTAAACATGTCTTACAAATGAACAAAAGCATCTTTTATATAAGGAGGATGAAGACAAATCATAAGACTTTAATGCAGAATTAAAAGCAAATATTTAGACATTGAAGAAGGAATTCGATGGCATATTCAAAAATTTATCTCAAACATTCTATGTCTTTTTAAACATAGATATTCACAAGAATATCCCCTTTTGTTATTAACAATATAAATAATAAAACTAGAAAAGATGACGGATTTAAATATACGAAAAATGTCTTTTATCGGTAGTTTCATTGATTTGCCGGCATGCCTCATATATCCGTCGAAAATCCCATGATGGAACGAAGACAAGGTGTGTCGGGATATGCGGACATATGGATGATAATGGTAGTCAAGGGTGTATCAACTGTGACGGAAATAAAAAGAGAGAAAACCTAGGATTCAGGTAGGTAAGATATTAATTGTGTTAGTTTTCCCTCATCTCTCACATCCCCTGAAACCCTAGCCGCAAAAAATCGACAGCGATTCAAGATGGCCCTCAACATCCCAGAATCCCAAATACAAATTACTGGAGCAAAGTCTTGATGCAGAGGAAGACATCCAACAAAGAAAGATGAAGTTACAAAAGCTTCTCATCTGTGCTTATTTCTGTAAGGGAAAATCAATGAAAAAAACCTGAAATTTCTAGCCTCAAGATACCACAACCAGCCGTCCCTAAACAACCTAGAAAACCTGAAAACCACAGTACCCATACTCGTCTAGATCTACCTTTCCTCTTCCGATTTGGTCATTTGAGACAATAAATTAGACCACTCTTCGACTATTGGGGATCGGTGGGTTGCGAGTTACCAAAACACAGGATTAAGATCATCAAAATGAAGCGGCTCGTTGATGAGAAGAGGAAAAAGAGGAACAGATGGAAAACTCGGGAGGTGGGCTGTGGCCAACAACGGCGATGCCTTAAGGACGTCGAAAGAATATGGAGGGTGCGCCCTTCTACGAGCTTTTCGATCATCTTCTTTCCTGGATCCGCTCCTCGAAACATCCAGGCAAGGCTTTGGGTGCAGGATGGTATAAGGCCGTATGTCCCACTGCACCCCTTCTCTTGAACAAGTTTCGGCCATGGAACACGAGAACATCTAGATTTTCTGACCTAGAATAACATATTCGATTTTAATCTACACTGATCTGAGAAGCATTTCCTTGATGCTTTCAATTTTGACTATAGTCCTACTAGACAATGAAGGTGCAAATAATAGCCTGAATTGCTTTGAATCTCTTGGTATGTTTAATAATCGTAACAGAAGCCAGAACAAACCACATATTGTCCAATATGATTGTGTGGTTTTTTTCTCTCACAAATTTCCTTGGAGGAAGAAACTGAGGTCTACTATCGATAAAAAAGGTAACAACTCTAACCCCTCTCGGAACTCTTTCCGAATCACAATTGCTTGTCTTTTCCAGGGAATTTCTGAACCAGTAGAGGATATTAAAGATCCTTTCATGTTGATGTTGTTTTGTGGAATGTCTAGAAAATGTAACAAACATAATCACATTAAAGCACATAACATTATTAATAAACTGATACATAATTGTATTCACTGTAGTGATAAGTCTGGTATGTTCCTTCATCATCGATTAACTTCGATCAAATCTACAAAAACCTCATTTATTCTTCTAGAGCAAACATCATCCTACTTTGCTTAGATATGATTGAGAACATGAATAGTTTGAACACTGATGTTCTCAGATTTTTATGCATATGGTGTCTTTTGCCTTCCCTCTCGAATTATTGCAGGAAGAAAAACACAAGGAAAATGGCGGTTTTTGTACACAAAAAAGAAACTAAGACCATCATGTTAGGTCAACAACTGCGAGAAAATTATGTTCAAATTGAGACTAAAAATCTCCTCAGTAAAAGATCCTTCTTAGAAAATTGTATGCATGTGGCAAACTGCCTGTATTGTGGTGCCTGCTTTTCGAGTTTATGTGTTGCATGCTCAGTTAACTACTGTATCAACAATGGTGAAGGATGGACTACCAAAGGGAGATCGCGTGTGATGCAACCACAAACCAAGAACATCAAGCATCAAGAAATGTGGAATAGAACTATGCTTGATTTCCGAAGTAGTTACTTCTTTAAAACATCTGTTTTTGTGAACAAAATTCTCTATATTGTCGGGTTTTAGTTATTTGTGCAGATGGTAACTGTTTTTAGCTACCGGCCTAAGGTTGCGTCGGAGTGTGGTGTGATAGTTATGCACGAAGGGAACACCGAGACTAATGCGGAAATAAGACTAACAAAGAATAAGAACAACTCCTTTTGCAGGAGGTTAACAAAGAACTAAGTACAACATCCAGAAGTTCATTCTAGAATCATGAGAGATGAAAGGATTACAATACAATTTTTAGATGTGAAAAACAAGGTATTAGAAAATGTCAGTGTGTATGGTATAGATGCTGATGATTATAAAAGTTGTTTTGAGACTATTTTTTACCAATTTTGCCAACATCATAAAGAACTACTAATAATGTTGGTGTTGGTAGAGCAATTTCACAATCAAATTGTGTTTAAATCAAACAGTGTCAAGAGATTACAGATGGTGAATGAGAAGGTACTAAAATTTGGTATCCGGATAACTATACTCACAAACTCATAATTTCTGCACATTCGGAATGCTTCTTATATTCCAATGGCCTCAATGCGAATCTCATCAATAACAAAATGTATGGTCCGTCTCAATCAGTAAGGTCCAACTTGGAAAAAACACTTACGATCCTATTTACCTTTTAAACAAAAGAGTTGTTGTACTAAGAACTTTAGGATGAGTTTCATTTTCCTCATTAAAGTGAAAGGGAGTATCAAAATAACGAAGAATATTGAGAATAGGTTTGGAACAAAGGGAATTAAACACCCGTTGAAAGTTGTAAGGTTTAAATGAAGATCGCATTTTGGAATTGTAGGGGTATGAAGAAAAAAAACTTTTGGACTAACATCAATATCACATGCAAAAATGAACACATTCAAATGATTATGTTGGCTGAAATAAAAGCTAAGTATGAACTAGATAAAAGTGTATGGAAAAGTGCAGATTTTGATAGAATGTTTTTCATTCCGGCTTTCGGGTACTCAGGGGGTCTATGCCTTTTATGGAAAGACTACCAACTCAAGGGCGAAAATATCGAAATTATTAAATCTTCCGACAGATACCTTATGGCTAAACATACAAATACTTCCACCAATTTTGAATCCATGATTTTCTTCATCTATGCTCCCCCTAATGAGCAAATGAAAAGCGAGTTTTGGACACAACTTAAGGGTGACATGAATACCACTAGCATCCCAATGATATTTATACAGGATTACAACGAGTTATTGGAACCAACTGACAAAAAAACAGGGGCGTCTCTCGCTAATAACAAGTTCGTTAAATTAGAACAACTATCTCATCACTACAACTTACGAGATTTTCCCACTAAAGGAAATACTTTCACGTGGAAAAAGAAGAAAGATGGTGATGATAATACCTATGAAAATTAGATAGGGTAATGACTTTTTTAGATATCATTCATGAACATTCTGGGTTCCACACAAGAAACCATGCTTTTACGAATTCAGACCATTGTATGATCTCCATCTTTGTGCAAAACACACACTCAGAAATCAAGAACAAACCATTTAGGTTTGAAACAATGTGGATGAAAAGACAAGATTGTGAGAATCTTATTCAACAAGTCTGGAGAACACAATTTACAGGTACGCACATGTTCAATCTAGCAAGGAAGACACAACTACTCAAACAAAAACTAAGACAGTGGAAGCGAGATAATTTCGGCAATATTCATAAGCAACTGCAAAACGTCGATGATGAACTAGAAGCCCTCCAAAAATAAAGATTTTCCCTATTTGACCAATATAATAATGACAAAATTAAGAGACTAACCAGGAAGAGGGAGTGCCTAGTGGACTATCAACATAAGTATTGGATGCAAAGAGCTAAAATGAGAAACCTACAACTAGGAGATAAGAATACAAAATTCCATCATAGGAAAGCTACAAGCAGAAGAAATAAAAAAGTCATTACAACGATTACTAAAAACGATGGTTTGGTGATGTCTAAAGAGAATGATATTAATGATGAATTCATAAAAGACTATAATACCCGTTTTACAACATCAAAAATTGGCATACATAAACTTCAAAATCATCTAGAAGTTATTCAACCAGAAATATCTGCAATCGATAACGCAAATCTTTCATCACCGTTCTCTACTAAGGAATCAAGGATGCCCTCTCTGATATTGGTAGTGACAAATCCCCAAGTCCTGATGGGATGCCAGCGGGTTTTTATCAGAATTTTTGGCACATCGTTGAGCCAGCAGTCACTAGGGTTGTAAAAAGTTCTTATAGAACCGGAAAAATATTAAGACAAATCAATCATACCTTTATCGTCTTACTCCCAAAAACGGAGAACCCAACAACAACTTCCCACCACAAACCTATAAGCTTAGTATCAATTGTGTGCAAAATTATTGCAAAAATATTGGCAAAAAGACTAAGCGCAGTCCTCCCTAGATTGATTCATCATTTTCAAAGTGTTTTCATTAAAAATAGAGCAATTCACGACAACGTGTTGATCGCTCACAAAATTTTTCAAGGTTTCAAGTCAAAAAAAGGTAAAGACGGGTTTATGGCTATAAAGTTGGATTTGGAGACAAATTTCGGGATTGGATCCAAGAGTGTATCACTACAGTCTCCTACTCCATTTTAATCAATGATTCTCCCACCGATATTTTCATGCCGCAGAGGGGACTTCGCCAAGGTGACCCCCTTTCTCCCCTCCTATTCAATCTTTGTGCAGAGGTTCTAGCCCGAAACATACAAAAGTTATCAAACGAAAATCCTAAATTGGTCAGATTCCCTATCACAAAAAACGGGACAAGAATACATTTCTTAGCTCTTACTAATGATATTATTATTTCCACTAAGACAACTGAACAAGCAAGTAATAAGATTATATCGGCTCTAAAGGATTATTGTGATATCTCAGGACAAATCATTAACTATTACAAATCTGCATTTCAAACAACTGCAAACATTGATCAAAGTAATAAAAGACGAATCCAATGCCACCTTGGTATTAACGCTACAACAAATCTTGAACAATACCTAGGATGCCCGATCATCAATGGGCGCGTCAACAAAGATATTTTTAATTCCGTAATCATTAAAACAAGGCAACAACTTACCTGGTGGAAAGCGTCATCCCTATCGCAAGAAGGAAGAATAACATTAATAAAAGCGAATTTTAACGCCAAACCAAGCTACTTAATGCAGGCATTTATGTTACCAACAAGTTTTCACCTTGAACTAGACCAACTAAATAGAAATTTCTTTTGGGATAAGGGACCCAATTTCCACCCACTAATCAGTTGGGACAAAATTTGTAAACCAAGGTCCCTCGGAGGAACCGGAATTAGGAAAGCATAAGATATGAATAAAGCATTACAAATGAAGCTTCTTTGGAAAATCATGGCAGAACCGGAAAACATTTGGGTCAAAATTGTGGAAGAAAAATACCTTAAAGGATCTTGCCTATGGAATTACCAATGTCGGTCTTGTACATCATGGCAATGGAAGAAATTGATGAAATTAAAAGAAGAATTTGACAAAGGACTTAGATGGCGAGTAGGAGACGGAAACACGATCAAAATCTAGAAAGACAGATGGCTAATCGACAAACCGCTCCTTGAGTTGGTGACCAATAAGGATTTGGTAGACCAAATGGAACTGACTTCCTCGTATATCACAAATAAAAAATAGAACCATCATCTATTAAATCGACAACTCACAATACTACCTACTAACACTGTCAATAAAATAAAAAAATACAACCTTCCCAATAATAATATTAGGGATAGACTATATTGGGCGGGGAATGATGAGGGTTGATATTCTACTAAATCGGCCATGGAACTGATTCAAAAACGTAAGGTTGGGGTAACCATGGACAAAACCTAGATGTGGAAAATGGACGTTATGCCAAAACTTTAAATTTCCTATGGAAAATAGCTATGGACGGTCTCTCTACTAAGCAAAATCTCGATAGACAAAGAGTTTCTGCCATGATGAATTGTGAATTCTATAATCACCATACTAAAAGTTCCAAACATCTTTTCTTACAATGTGCATTTATGGCCACTACAATTGACGAACAAAAGACTACAACCATACTACTGAACAATGATCTTGATAATCAGGGCATAACAGAGGCCCTAAACGATCTCAAAGGAAAATTAACACTGGTTGATTTAAGACTCCTTATTGTGGTTTGGTGGAACATGTGGATGGCCAAGAATCAAATAATCTTTAACAAAAAAGTGTTCCCGCAGAAAATTAGAGCATTAGCACTAAGTCAGATATCTGTATGGGAACAAGTGAACAAGAAACCAATAAAAAATAATATAACAACTAGAAATCAAAGAAGGAAAACGAAAAACATAATGGAAACGACCAGAGATGGGAAACCTAAAACTTAACTTTGATGCCTCACAAAACTCAATGAACCAATTTTCTTTTGATATATCATCAAAGATCAGTGTGCCGTTTATATTGCTATAGGAAGCGGTAGTTGTGACGCTGATTCTGTATTGGAAGCAGAAGCCTTAGCTTGCGGGAGGGCCTAAAAAAGGCCAAGAAGCTAGGAATTGCATCCATCGTGATCGCAAGAGATAACCTGATGCTCATTAACTCGATTAATCGAATATGGAAGCGCCCATGGGAACATGATATGATCATCACTGATATCTCCAATATGATATCGGGATTCTCTTATTCCATATCACAACATGTCTACAGGGAAATCAACACAGCCGCGGACAAGATCGCCATGCATGGATACAATCTCAAGATGGATGCCAATGCCATTCCGAAAGATGTTCAAGACCTCATCCGAAAGGATGTCTTACGCCAATCGGTGTCTAGAACCTGATCCGTCTGATTTTTTTACCCATGTATCAAAAATAAATAAATAAATAATTGTATTATACTTTCTTTTGGGAAGAAGATGATCAATAATTTTCGGGATAGTATTTCATAACAGGTACATTTAAAATAGTTTTCTAATTTTGCAAATACGTAAATTAACATTGTTTCATCATACCTCAATAACTTTTAATTAAATCGTCTATAAATTATCGATAACTTAACCAGTTCGATTAAATTTAAAATTGAATCGATAAAGAAAAATCTCGGAAAATCCAAAAACCCATATGTTATAAAATAGAATCAATGTTAAAAAAAGTTCTTATAGAGAAAGAAACCATTTTATATAGAGAATGAGATTTTAGCAATTAAGTTAATCTAGGGTCCATACGTAATTTGTTATAATGCTGTTTAAACTGAATATATATATATATATATATATATATATATATATATATATATATATATATATATATATATATATATATATATATAGGGTGTGGTTCCCATGAGAACACTCCTAACGTGAGAACATGAGAACAATCGTACACCGTTGGATGTGAGTATTAAGGGTTGAGATTTAGAGTAGATATCAAAAATAATAATAACTACGAATAATAATAATTAGGAATCCAACAATAACTACGAATAATCCACTCAACCAACAATAACTACGAATAATATATTAAACGATATGACACATTCGTAACAAAACTGATAGTAATTACGAATTTGTTCTCATGTTCTCACGTTAAGGGGTGTTCTCATAAGATCTATACTCTATATATATATATATATATATATATATATATATATATATATATATAGGGTGTGGTTCCCATGAGAACACCCCTAACGTGAGAACATGAGAACAATCGTACACCGTTGGATGGTGAGTATTAAGGGTTGAGATTTAGAGTAGATATCATAATTAATAATAACTACGAATAAAAATAATTAGGAATCCAACAATAACTACGAATAATCCACTTAACCAACAATAACTACGAATAATACATTAATCGATATGACACATTCGTAACAAAACTAATAATAATTACGAATCTGTTCTCATGTTCTCACGTTAGGGGTGTTCTCATAGGATCTATACTCTGTATATATATATATTACTAACAACGGCCAATACATAATTATGAAATAGTACAAATATATATAAATTAATACTAAAAAATATTTAAACTAGTACAACAATATAGGTAGCTGTTCAAGTACAACCCCTTTCCGGTAAGGCCGTAAGGCAGGCTATGAAAATGACACGTGTCAGAATTTTTTTTTTTTAAAAACGAATGAAAATGATGGTGCAAAAGTTATAAACGGATATTACAAAACTTATAAAAGGATAATTCATGAATTATAATATAGTTCATAATGGTAAGACGGTAAGCCGTCAAGGTAGCCTAGGAAGGTGACACATGTCCAAATTTTTTCCCCCTTATTCCTTCCAACAACGAATTAAAATGATGATACAAAACTTATAAAGGGATAGTGCATAACTTATAAAATGATAGTTCATGAATTATAATAGAATAGTTCACAACATATAAACGATTAATTTATACATAATTTGATATAATATATTAAAAATGAAGTATTGAAAGTAGTAGTTTATGAACTTTATAAGAGTAGTTCATTGGAGATATACTATTTGTTCATGAATAGATTATCGTGAAGTACTACTTCATGAATTACATGAGAAAACTCAATGTAGTATATAAAAGAGTAGTTCATTAATAGTATATCGTGATAATTCATATTTTAAGGGAATAATTTATAAATTATACTTGAATAGTTAATAGTTATGAAAAAACTAATTCATGAATAATATAAAGTAATAGTTCATGAATTATACGAGAATAGTTCAAAATTTATAAGAGAATAGTGCATAACTTATAACGTCGTAATTCATTATAATTAAAATTATCTAGAATATATTTTCCAAAAAAAAAAAAATTTCTGGACACGTATCAACCTCTTAAACGGCCGCACAACCTTACCACAATTAACAACCTTACTTGAACAGCACCCCAACAATATATTAATGTAAAAATTATTTAAACTAATAGTATGAAAATTTATAATCAAAATTGAAATCAATGACATAAAAACCAAATTCAATGGAGCATTAACATATACTATACGGGTGTTATCA
The DNA here is from genome assembly GCA_033239125.1 of Fagopyrum homotropicum. Classification (NCBI taxonomy): domain Eukaryota; kingdom Viridiplantae; phylum Streptophyta; class Magnoliopsida; order Caryophyllales; family Polygonaceae; genus Fagopyrum; species Fagopyrum homotropicum. The sequence goes on along the minus strand of BSWB01000002.1, from coordinate 56,187,667 downwards.
TTGTGGGCCACAAAGGAATGGCCCAATACAACAGTGATGGCCCCTTCGATTTATTTGGCCATTCCACATTTCATTTAATGAGTAAGGTTGAGATAGAGCGGAATGTCGTAAGAAGGAATCCATTCAGCACCCTCAATAAAATTACCCACCGTGAACTGACTTGCTTCCTCCGAACTATTTATAACCCGGTAACCCGGCCAGGTAACCCGACCACTCGTGTTCGAACCCGGTCCACGGTTCTTGTACTCTCCGTAGTAAAGAGTCTGAAGCCCAAAATCTCCCGCCCACTCCAGCCACCCGGCCGGCTCAACAAGATCGCCGATATACGAGAGCAGGTAAACAGTGCGGGAGTACGCGCGCCACGGGCGACCGAGATAGGACTTGAACGAAGACTGAACCGGAATAAGGTCGGACGCAGCGGCAACCTTGCAGTTGAGGATGGAGATCCCGGTGTTCTGGTTGGGGTCCTCGCGCCCCTGGGCGGTGAAGATGTTGGCTTGGTTAGGGTTTGGCTTGCGGGCGTAGAGGCTGCAGTTCTGGAAGACGACGGCTGCGTTTCCGAAGATAAAGTCGACGGTGCCGTAGATTTGGCAGTCGCGGTAGAATTGGCGGAGGGAGTGGGTGTAGAGGGTGTCTTGGTAGGCTACGAAGCTGCATTGGTAGAATGCGGATAGGTCGGAGCTGCTCCGGAATGCGACGGCTTGATGCTTGCTTGGCCCTGCTGAGTTCTCGAAGCTTATACCCTTTGCCACGAATCCTTCTCCTGATACGGCTGCAACCCAATCATCAAATATATATTCAGTAACTTAAGTAAATGGTACAGTAATTACTAAGGATTGGTTAGTAGAGATATATGGGGCGTTGTCTACTATTAATAATCTAATATACGTGGACCGAAGCTGAATGAACAGTCACTGAGTCACCCCACCGCTGTACTTAAAGGTAGCTCAAACTATGCCTTAATTTGGGAGGGGGTAGGAAAAACAAAAGAGAGTACCTTCCAACGTCAACATTCAACATATCAACTTTGTCTATCTTTATTTTTCTGGGTCCCACGTCATTCCTTTTTCCAGTTTACTTTATGTTTATGTCAATATAGTATTTATAGTAATTACTTTTCATAAAATCTCCTTCAAATAAATCTTAAGTAAGAAATATGTCTATTAATTATTTTATAAATAAGCAAATAGTAAATATTTGATAAACAAAGTAAGAAATTGGTAATTTTAAATAAGGTGTTTAACTACATACATCAAATACATATGAGAGTTAACTTTTACAAAACAAACTGTAATTGTTAAAGAAGTACTTTGAAAAAAAATAATTTAAATATATTTTGTTATTTATAATTGGTATTTTGAGTTATTTGATCGATTCATTTTACTATGTTTTTATCCAACGCATATAAAAAAAAAATTGGTCATCGTTTAAAGGTAAACCATCCTAAAATATCATTTCCAATGGTAACTTTAAATTCGTCGATATTGATCCATGATGAAAAAATCATGACTTATCTTTCTGAGTTAATTTGTAAATAAATTATAATTATATAATTATTAATAGATTATTTGAATATTTGACTCTAACTAAAAGAATGGTGAATTTCATTGAGTGATACGTAAACAAAATTCGGTTACACTGTTTCGTTTTGATATTTATTTTAGTAGATACATTTACGATGATCCATTATATATATTACTGATCTTATATATATCTATTAAAGCAGAGCACTTTTTGCCACGTGTCAGCGCCGGAATTTTCGAAGTCAAAAAAATATTTTAAAAAGTTATTAATTATGTTTATTAATTAAATTATTACTAAGTCATAATAAATACATTTAAAAATTGTTAAAATATTCAACAATATCTTTTTAGTAATATAAATTAAAAATTTTTAAAATTGATTATTTTTTTCAGCCCAAATCTTTTTTTAATCCACTAAAATCTCTTCAATAATATAAATTAAAAAAATAAAAAATGAAATTTTGTTAAAAAAATTGGTAAAATATCCAAAAATATCTATTCAAGAATATGAATTAAAAAAAATAAACTGAAAATTTTTAAATATTTTTTGTTAAAATACTCTACCAAATTATTTAAATAAATTTTGTTAAAATATGAGATTTTTAATTTTGTACTTGATTTTTTTTAATTGAAATATCTACAAATTTGTTCTAATAATCAGATTTTTAAGTGTTTAAATAAGTAAATTTTTAATAATTTTATTTTATCTTATCTATCTATCTTATATTATAAGAGTAGCATCTAAATTCACGTGTCTCACCATGAGAACTCTAATGCCACATATCATTTTAGCAATTAATAACATCTCAAAATTTTTTTAATTAAGTTTCTTAAATCTCAAAACTTATCTTAAATCTTCAAATTTAGTAATTTCAATAAGATTGTTAAAATTCAAAAACAATTACTAAAAATTTGACTCATATTTTTCCTCAACCCACAAACTTTTAAAATCTTTTCATTATGTAATTTAAATGTATATTTTTTAATTTCTGATATAAATTGATAATTTAAAAAAATATACCTTTTGTCAATTTTATTCAGAGAGTGTATTATAAGTTTTTTACGTTGATTTTATCACATTATGTGTATTAAAATTTTTTTTGTTAAATTTATAGTGCATAAATTATATTAAACTCTAATAAAATAATTTTATATTTATATATCTATAATAGATATTAAATAATATCCCGTGCAGGACACGGGGAATACACTAGTTTACTGTTTATTTCAGGGACCCCGAAAGAAATATTATTCTTATAAAAGAATGATTCGACAAGTTGGTGTGCAGGAAAAGCATATTGTATCATTTTATATTTATTAAACCAAAAATGTTGAATCAGATAATTTCTTTATAAAAACTCTCTTTTGTTACAGTCTTGATTTCAATTTTCAACCGTGAATCTAACATTAATTCTTTTTGGTTTTATATAATTAGAGAAACGACATGGAAATGTTCTTAGTTAAAATTCAATAGGACGTTGTTTCACATGCGTATGTTTATTATTTGTTGTTGTGTTTAATTTAATCACATCATTTCCTGCAAACGTTTATTCCAACTTGACAACAGAGCATGTGTCAAAATGTCGTTTCTTAGCCCGTGATTTCCGAAATTAGTATTGATACAACTTACAAGTGTGGATTCTTTATTCTATAACCTGCAATTAAACATCTCACCCTCATTCCAAAATGTCAGACTCTATACTACATGTCAAAGTTGTAGGCCTATTGGACTTTGTAACGTAACCTAAAAGCTTATCACGAAGTGGTTCATCTCTCGTTTCCAACCGATTATGGAAAGGATGGACAATCATTTTCAGAATAGCTTTATTTCGGATGGAAGGATTGAAGACAATGTTTTATTTGTCCAAGACCCGTCTATGCTATGTTTAAGAAGATTGTCGGCAAGAAATAGATGACCTTTAAAATTGACCTCAAAAAAGTCTGACAGGTTAAGTTGGAACTTCATTGAGGAGACTTGTAACAATGTGTAATTTCTACTTGTGTTCAAGCCATAAGGTTAGTTTCACTAAATCTCACTTGTTCGTTTCTACCAATGTTACTAGCGTTCTCAAGTAGAGTATCCAACGTGAGGATGGTCTACCTATTTCTAGTAATTTTGGGACCTATTTAGGCGTCTCTATTTTACAATCATTCATTAAAAACGCTACTTTTGATTTTCTTATTGATAAAGCTAACAAAAAACTTGCACCCTTGGAGGGGAAAATTGCTTAATTTTGCAGGTAGATTAACACTTGTGAAGTCGGTTCTTAAGACCTTGCCGTCTTATATCATGAGGGTTGTAAAACTCTCATCCCTGATTTGCATGAAACTGGACAAAGTTTGTAACAAATTCTTATGGATGAACACACCGACAAAACGCCATATGCATCTTATTGCATGGAATGAGGTTTTCTTACCTAATGAGAAGGGAATTCTATGGGCTAGAGACAACATATTGAAGGATGACACTTCCTAGTCGATCTTGAACGGGCTCACTACTAAGTTCTAGACTGAGGTGTGGTGCACATATCAACCTTTAATCGACCAGGTCTCTTGCATACGAGACATAATTAACTAGACAAGTAAAGTTCATGATTATTGGATTGACAATCATGGCTAAGATTGGCAACTATTGAGCCCTATATTTCCAATGGAGAAGCTCATTGTTTTAGCCTCTCACATCGTTTATTTTGACTTCGAGATTTTGGACTAGATATCTTGGAAATACACTTCCAATGGTTAGTATACTATATTTTCTACAAATAACTATTTATATACTAAGCGGGTCCTACAGGATACTATGCATGCACTACGTGATTGCCCTGCCATGGCCTCGCTTTAGGGATGCATTATTTCGGTGAGTTTTATTGGCGATTCCTTCACCTTTGAAGAAAGCGATGGTCTACTCTCGAACCTCGCTAACACAACGGTACACGGAGATGACTTATCTTGGGATTTATAGTTTTTTTTTTTATCTCTTTGTGGTGGTGTGGTGAAAGTGGAGAAACGGAATTATTTTCGGTTCAACTGTTGCTCTAACTTGTAGAGACCTATTCATTGCGACCAAGGTGCGTACTCTCTCTACAACAATTGTTACTCATTATAGTAAGACTAAGCCCGCCAGATCCCTCAACTATATTGCATGGAAAGCTCCTCCCACCTGTTGGTACAAACTTAACACTAATTGTGCGGTGTTACATACAACTAATTTTTGCCTTTGTGATATCTATTGTGGGTAGTCTTATCCGCGACCACCTTGATACCTAGGTCAAGAGATTCAGGTTCAACATCGGATCTTGCGCGCTACCTATGGCGGAACTTTGGGGTCTTTGCGTGGGTCTCCATTTGGCTTGGAATTCAGGCTTTCGATATATTCATATAGAGATTGATTTATTGATTTTGAGCTTGTGGTGTTGTTAGTTAACCGTAATGCCTCCCGTTCTCACCCTCTCTTTAGTCTGATTGTAATGTGTTTAGGCTTCGTTAGTAGATATTATGTTTTTGATGATCCACCTACGGGTCTTTCTACTATTTTAAACAATGATTTTCGTGGTGTGACAAGTCAACGGTATGCCCCTTGTTAGCTTTTTATTAATGTTACAATAAGCACGAGTCTGAGAACGGAGCCACCCGTCATTCATATCAATTTTGTACAATTTATAATAATAATAATAAAAATAATAATAATAATAATAATAATAATAACTTAATTAATATTTTTAATTCTAAAAGTTTACTGATATTGTTTAAATTTTAAAAATATACATCAATTAGTTATAATAGAAGATATTTTTATTTTTATAGTTGTAATTAATAAAATATTTCAAAAATATTTCATATAAATTAATAAATGACCTATCACGTAAATTAATTTATCTTTATTATATATATATATATATATATATATATATATATATATATATATATAGATCCTGACTCATATTTAAACAACTCTTATCACGTGAATGTGTAAACACCGAATATATGTGACTATACCGCCGAATATATAGAGTCAGGTCCGGTGAATATTTCTCCATTAATAATACGATTTTTTCCCCCTTTATATCGCCTAATCTCAACCATCTATTTAACTATTTAACGATCTAACGGATACAATTTGTTCTCATTTTATATGGTAAAAGCTGTTTACGTGATAGCCGACCTCTATATATATTAAAAACCATTCAACTTTAAATTGATGCGCACATTCTCTAAAGAGTTATTTGTTTTAACTAATACTCTTATTCATAAATATTTATTTTATGTGTATTATATCCAGCTAGCACAATATGGACCGTTTGGTTTATTATCATTTTTTACGATTATCATTTTATACATATAATGAAAAAAAATATACATATTATTATTACTAAACCAATGTACGTGTTTTAGAATTGCTTATAATATTCTATAAAATAAAATCGAAATTAAAATTTACTTGAAGTTTAGTATGTGTTTATCAATTCAATTTACATAAATAAGTTCCTATCATTTATGAATGATCTTATATGACTTATGTAATAATTTTCTACGATTGGAAAATTTTAAATTACAACTATATACATGTACAGCCTTAAATATTTAGATCAAAACTAATTTAAAATTTCAAGAGGTTGAAAATGGGTCGTTTTTTAATACATGCAGATTCAAATAACATCACAATTAATTTTGAAAAATATTAAAATGATGAAATTGTGGTCGAATAGAAAACGGATTTCATTTGAACAAGTTTACCAGCGAATAATTAGGTATTAATTCGGTGTATTAAATGCCGTATAATATGTATTAGGCAGTCGTACGGGACCAGCAAAATGTACAGGTATGGGGGTAGGTTAGAACTTAGAAGCTTACCGACAGTGGCAGACCTGAATGTGGTCCAGCCGTCGACGACGTTCCGGCTGGCCTTGATCACCGTTTTCTCTATTCCATCTCCGATGAACATCAAGTTGGTCTTCTTCTTGACGACCTCCACGTTCTCAAGGTAGACCCCTGCCTTTATGTAAATGACGAACCTGGTGGTGGTCTTGTTGGGTGCCGCCTCCACCGCCTCTTGTACGGTGCTGAAATTTCCCGTCCCGTCCTTGGCAACCACCACGTCGTACTTGCTGTCCTTCACTGTTGCATGGAGTAACTTCCTGTCCTTCTTCCTCAACCACCTGCATTCATCTATCCTATAATTAGGATTTACACGACGCGCTTCATCTTGACCTGCGTACTGTCAATTGTGGCAGACAACGCACTATTCTGCTTTTCATAAATTTTCAAAATATATATGATGTGATTGGACGAAATAGTTTGTATCTGTTACTCGTAACACAAGAAAGTGCACAATTCACTTCACGACACTGTGTATCATTTTTATTATACCAAAAGTTTAAATAATATAATAATTTGTACCTTGGGAAGCCGTCCCGGGCAAGGCGATAAACCAGCTTGTCCTCCGGTGGCGATGGCGTCCGATAAGCAGCTTTATTGAGCATAGCAAGTGCATTGCTGACGTGGTGAGAGATCCTCATGAGCTGAGGCTTTAGGATCTTGTCACGCAGCGTTTTGTTCCCTCCAAATTCGACTCCTTCAAGACACGTGTACTGGTTAGTCATGGCGGCGCTCAGGAGGGTACGGATATCCTCGTACTTGCGGCTCACGTCGGCGTTGTTGGAGCCGATGTCGACGAGGGCAGCTTCCAGCTCGTCGGCGGAGTCATCCAGTAGCTCGATGCAGTCTTCTATGGCGCGGCGCTGGATCTGGGTGAGGACCGAGTAGCCACGTGGGGTCCGTCCTCGACGCTGCTCGATTTGGGAGCAGTTGGACTCCGATTGCTCCACCTCCTTGACGGTGACACCGATGGTCGCCGAGATGGCTTCGGAGATTGACTTCTTATGGAGGTCCGGGATGTTGCTGAGGGTGGAGACGCAGAGAGACGGGTAGAGGGTGCCTTCGCAGTGGGACTCCGCGGCGGCTAGATTGTGGAGGTGGCCGGCGTGGTAGATGTTTACGGTTGGGGTACTGAAAGCGTGGAAGAGGAAGAGGGGTATGAGGAGGAGAGTGAGGAGGATATTTGGAGAATAATGATTGGCCATTGTTGGGGAATGGAGTGACTTGAGATGGCTTCAGTGTATGTATGTATAAATAGGGACAATTTTACCCGTGTCTCATTAAATTTCAAATTACCTATCAACGGCTGGATATGGTGGTGTAATTAATTATATGACCGGTCCAGATACCTTCTCTCTTATTTTTAATATTAGAGTAATATTGCCAGATTTTCCATCTTGTTAGTCTTTCGTGGTATATGTTAACCTTTCTTTGTCATTCAACAAAAATATTCTTAGTTATTATTAGTTTTATTTAACACATTTAAATTTTGAAGTGACATCATGCATTGAAGAAAGAAAAAATTATGCAATTATAAGGTTGTGTGGTAAATAACATCAACGTATAAAGATTCTGGTGGTGTAAGGGCATACAGTGAAGTTATACAAAGTCAAATTAAGAAATACAAATATGCATCACTTGGATATATCAAAAAGAAAAGAAGAAATTGAAGTTTTACGAAGTACAAAAGTGTTGAAATGAAGAAATGTGAAGTGTATTTAGTAAGAGTGATTGAATCCGGCTTGCATGAAGATTAACCACCGAAAAACTTGAGATGTCCTGATTGATAGCATGCATTATAGTCTATATTTTGGGATATGTTTGGACGTTTTATCTTCATAAATCTGTATGCATGGCTGTATATTCTTGATGATTATGTCGTTTTGTTTACCTTTGCAAGAAATCAAGGTCTACACCTAGTTTTGTTGTAATTGTAGGAAAAATGGTATGTTTTGGAGCAATATGGAGTCAAGAGATTTAAGGAGTCATTGAAGCTACATTTTGGAGCATTGAGGAGCTACAAGGAAAGTATAGGAACCATGGAAGTTGGATAGAAATTTGATATTGGACCAGTTTTGAGAGATTTGCACGTAACTGAAGTTCATCTCGGTTGACCCCAAGATCACCTCGACCGAGATGCTTTGTTGGGCCTGGATCGAGACGCACGACCCATGACCCATGAGATCTTTTATTTTTGGCAAATGATTTTCCTATAAATTTTGAGATATTTTCTGGATGGAGGTATGCCTCGTTAGCTGATTATTTTGGGAGATTGAAGATATTCCAAGGAAGAAGGAAGTTGAAGGAAGATAACTTTGAAGTGAAAGTTGAAGGCTTTTTGAAGGAAGTTGTAAGGTTTTCTTAGGAAACTTTGATAATTTTCTTTTGGTTTGTTATTTGAGGAAAACATTTTGCTGATTGTTTGGATTGATTGTTTGTTTGATGAGTGCTTATTGAAAGCTTTGTGTTAGTGGTTTCTTGTTTGATTTTTGCTTCTTTTTATATATATTTGCTTGTTATTATCATGATGATTATTGGCTAAACTCTCTTGCGATTCTAGGGTGATTGACTGAAGGTTGTGAGAAAGACGATGAAGGAGTGAGCCTTTACCTTAGTGGACCCTGAAAGCTCGAGCCGAAACCAAGCTGAACCTCACCTCGGTCGGTTCATAGAACACCTCGACCGAGATCGATATGAACTGAGCGAGGCTTGAACCAGATCCGATCCAAACCTGAGTTTAGGTTTTAGTTTGCCAAATCCTATCCTTGTTGCACCTTTCCTGGTCCATACGCAAGCCTAGGATGAGACTTACCCGGTGATTCCTTTGCTTGTATACTAATGATGATGAGTGTTAGGTAATAAAGGTTTATCTTTTATTAGGGTTTGAGTGTGCCTTCATCCTACCTTTGTAAATTAGCCAGAGACTTATCCGGTAAAGGTTAATTCTATCCCCTTAAGTGGTGTGTTGGTTTGAGATTATAGTTCCTTTTCTTAGTTCCTTGAGACTTACCCGGTGAGAGGATCTTTGGTTTGGGATAGTGAATAGTGAGACATACCCGGTGATCTATTCCCACCTTATAAATACCTTCCCTTGCAAACCTCAGCTTTGTCCACGTTATCCTTAGAAATCTTGAGTCGGAACCACAACTGGATGCTTTGACCTCTAGAATCTGCATTCCCTTATCTAATTGATACATCATCTTTGTTATCTTTGCTTTATTGCTTGCTTTTGGTTGACAACCTGATTATTATCGTGCTTGATTTCACCTTAGTCCCTGTGTTCGACCCTGGAGTATTTTCCGTTATTACAATTGATCCGTACACTGCGAGTTCGCATATTGTTTCAGGATTTTATTTTAGGTTATAAACTTAAAGCTATTTCGTTCACTATTACACACATGTCTGGGAGCGAACAAGTTTTTGGCGCCGTTGCCGGGGACTTGGTCAAGACCATGTCCGGTATTTGGTTATCTTTTAGGGCTGTTGCCCTTGTTGCTATTGATTGCTTTACTTGAGTGATTTCGTATGATCTTTATTTAGGTTTATGCGAAGAACTCGTGCTGGGAAAGAAATCGTTCCCTACGATCTTGAACTAGAAAAGACATACAAGAGAAGATTGAAAGAAGCTAAGATGGTTGAACAAGATAATCGAGATCTTGAAGCTGAATTGAAGGACGCATTAGAACAACTTCGTCTAAGTAATGAAGCTTTACAAAGAGAAAGAGAGGAAGCTCGTGCAAGAATGGAAGAGATCCGAGCCAACATGGCCGAACTGCAAGCTCACATTCTACCTCGACCGAACCCAGTTATCGGACCGAGGCAGAATCCTGACCTACCTGCACCGGTCGAGATACCTCCACCACCACCTCGGTTGCCAGCTAGGGTTGACCGAGGTAACTTATTCGCTGGAGAACCACAAACCTTAGGTCAAAGGATGGACCCGAATCAACAGGTGCAGTGTCCTGGAGTTAATCTAGGAGATCCATCTGAGCATGACAACGAGCTTTGACCTCAAGTCCTCACAATGATTCGACAATGTCAATTTGGAGGCATGAAAAGAGAATCTCCACATCAACACTGGCAAAACTATGAGATTCTTATTAAGACTTTAAGACCATCAAGAGCAGAGAATAACAACTACAAGCTAAGAACTTTCTACTTTTCTTTGAAAGACAAGGCGCTTTCTTGGTATCAATCTCTTCCAGCTGGAGGAGTTAACACATGGAAGACATGACTACGGAGTTTCTCACTAAATTCTTTCCCCATCAAAAACTGTGGAGTTAAGGGGTAAGATTAATGCTTTTGTCATGAAGGATAGAGAAAGTTTGTTCAAGTCATGGGAAAGGTTCAAGGACCTTTTGTTGGATTGCCCTCACAATAGGATTCCAAAGATTGAGTTGCTAGAGATCTACTTCAAGGGTTTGGATGAGGAAACTCAATTCAAACTCCAATCACTTTCTGGCTGGCACTTTTATGGATACACCGGTTGATGAAGCTTGAGAATTTGTTGAGAAGCAAGCTTTACACATGGAGAAGTACTCTCATCGAAGGGTTGAAGATGGAGCGAAATGAGTTGGATTTCCGGATCTGAATCTTACTAGTTCAAGCGTTGCTCAACTTACTACGCTCAACAATGAAGTCAAAGCTTTGAAGGAGCTTTTATTAGCTCAAACTAAGGTAGCATCCAAGGAGCAAGATGTTAGATACTTGGGGAGAGTGATAACATATATTATAGTCTATATTTCGGGGTTGGTTTGGACGTTTTATCTTCATAAATCTGCATGCATGGATGTATATTCTTGATCATTATGTTGTTTTGTTTACCTTTGCAAGAATCGAGGTCTACACGTAGTTTTGTTGTAATTGTAGGGAAAATAACACGTTTTGGAGCGATATGGAGTTAAGGGATCTAAGGAGTCATTGAAGCTACATTATGGAACATGGAGGAGCTACAAGAAATGCTTAGGAACCATGGAAGTTGGACAGAATTTTGATTTTCGACTAGATTGGACAAAATTGCACGTAGCTGAGGATCACCTCGGATGGCTACAGTACCACCTCGACCGAGGTGACTTCGCTGGGCTGGATCGAGACGGACGACCCATGACCCATAAGATCTTTTATTCATGGCATAAGATCTTTTATTTTTAGAAAGTGATTTTCCTATATATTGGGATGTATTTTCTGGATGAAAGCATGCCTAGTTTGCTGATTAGTTTGGAAGATTGAAGATACTCCAAGGAAGGAAGGAAGTTGGCTTTGAAGATAAAGTTGAAGGCTTTGAAGGAAGTTGTAAGATTTTCTTAGATTGTTTGATTGTTGTCATTTGGTTTGTGATTGAGGAACACAGTTTGCTGATTATTCGAGTTGTTTGATTAAGTGATTATTGAGACCTTTGTGTTAAGGTTTTCTTGTTTGGATATTGCATCTTTTCTTATATATTTGATTATTGTCATCATGATCATTATTGGCTAAATTCTTGTGCGATTCTAGGGTGATTGGTTGAAGGTTGTGGGAAAGACGATGAAAGAATGAGCCTTTACCCCAGTGGACCTTGAAAGCTCAAGCCAAACCTTAACCGAACCTCACCTCAGTCCGTTCGTAGAACATCTAGACCGAGATCGGACATGAACTGAGCGAGGTGATTCCCTTTCCGATCCATATCTGAGTTTATATTTTAGTTTGCCAAATCCTATCCTTGTTGCACCTTTCCTGGTCCATAAGCAAGCCTAGGATGAGACTTACCCGGTGATCTATTCCCACCTTAAAAATTCCTTCCCTTGCAAACCTCAGCTTTGTCCACTGAGATCTTGAGTCGGAACCACCACTGGATGCTTTGACCTCTAGAATCTGCATTCCTTTATCTGATTATTACATCATCTTTTTTACCTTTGCTTTATTGCTTGTTTTTGATTGACAACCTGAATTGCCGTGCTTTGTTTCACCATAGTCCCTGTGTTCGACCCTGGAGTATTTGCTGTTACTATAATTGATCCGTACACTATGGGTTCGCATACTGTTTCAGGCTTATATTTTAGGTTATAAATTTAAAGCTATATCGTTCACCCTACACACACGTCTGAGAGCGAACAAGTTTTTGGCGCCGTTGCCGGGGACTTGGTCAAGACCAAGTTTGGCTTTGGTTGTCTTTTAGGAATGCTTCCCTTGTTGCTATTGATTACTTTACTTGAGTGATTTCGCAGGATCTTTCTTTAGGTTTATGTGAAGAACTCGTGCTGGGATAGAAATCGTTCCATACGATCTTGAATCAGAAAAAACATACAAAGGAGATTGAAAGAAGCTAAGATGGCTAACCAAGATAATCGAGATCTTGAAGCCGAATTGAAGGATGCATTAGAACAACTTTGGCTGAGTAAAGAAGAATTATAGAGAGAGAAAGAAGAGACTCGTGCAAGAACAAAAGAGATTCAAGCTGATATGGCCGCACCACGAGCTCAGATCTTACCTGGACCGAACCCAGTTGTTGGACCGAGGCAGGATCCTGCCCTAGTTGCCCCGGCCGAGATACATCTACCACCTCGGTTGCCGGCTATAATTTAGCTAGGTAACCTTTTCGCCGGAGCACCGCAAATCCTAGGTCCAAGGATGGACCCGAATCAACAAGTGCGGCGTCCAAGAGTTAATCTAGGAGATCCAGCTGATCATGATTATGAGCTTCGACCTCAAGTCCTTACATTGATTTGACAATGTCAATTTGGAGGCATGGAAAGAGAATCTCCACATCAACACATTCAAAACTATGAGATTCTTATGGAGACGTGTTCGCTCAAAAGTGTGTGCGTCAAAGTCTTAAATTTATAAAACTGAAATCAAAGCAAGCGAACCCGCAGTGTACGAATCGGCGTAGTAAAGCAAGAATTTCAGAGTATCGAACTCAGGGATTTGGGGATCAAATTCAGTTCACAAATTATCGAGCAAGTAAAGTATAGAAGCTTTGCAAATATTGGGAAAACAACAAGATCCAAGTATCCAATTGTGGCAATCGATTCAAGATATTCTATAGATATAAAGACAGAGTCGAGATTGCAAAGGTATAAATAATGTAAGGTTGAGTACGGTGAAGTTCTAAAACCCTATATATCTCACCCAAGGACACTCTCTATAAAGATTGTTGAGGCTGCAGTATAGATAGGATCTAAGGACAAGAATTACTCTCAAATACCCATGCCCAAACCCAAGGAATCAAAGATAAACTAAAACGGTTAAGGTTGTGACATTCGAAACCGAAATAGAGGATGTTGAGTCTCACTACTACCTAGAAAAGGAAAGCCAAGGCTAGGTTAAAGAAAATCTTTAACTTTGGATTAAAGCAAAAGCAAAAGTCGTAAAACAGAGAAAATCACAGCTAGATCTTGAAGAACCACGGCCGTGGTTTTCAAGAACAAACCGTGGAAAGGCTGTCGACGAAGTTTCTCACACTCTTAGGGTCCAATCTATTTACGATCGATCTATCATCATCTAAGCCACAACTATCAACCCTTCACCTCAGAATCGCTTAAGGGTTTTAGCCAACAATCATAGTCATCAAATCAACAATCAAATTAAGAAGAGAATAAAAAGAATGGAACTTAGAAAACTCAATAATGTCAAATATCTCAATCCTCAAAATATCAAAATAACAAATCCGTTCTTGTGTTCAAAGAATGTAGAATCAAAGGAATAGAAAAACTTCACAAAATCTCTAAGGACAAATGAAGAACGGGATGTCAATCCGCCTTCAAGATGAAAACCCTAAGATCTTCCAACTCCAAATACGCAATCTCAAAATGCGTCCTTCTCAGAATCCTCCCTGTACGCAATAAGATCTTCCTAAGCAATGCCCCTCGAAAAGCGCTGGATGCAAGCCGTTCTCAACTTCTCCCTAACGTCGGGGATCTAAGTCCGCCCTTGAATGTTGAAGGCTATCCGATATTTGTAGGGATAAAATCTAGGGTTTAAAGACAAAACCCTAAATATTTGGGCTGAAAAGAAGTCGAGCCCGCTGGTATCAGAAAGTACTCTAGGCCGCGTCAGACGGTATCAAAAGATACTTTGGCGCGTCAGAAGGTATCAGAATATACTTTGGCACGTCATACCTTCCTTTTATGCTCCTTTTTGTCCCTTTTCAAGGCTTGATCCTAAAATATGCCATTTCGCTCCATAATTCGCCAAATTACCTACAAATGCAATAAAACTCTATGTAGACCTCTATTCTCGCAAAGTAAGTGAATATAACCATAAATGCCAAAAATGTATGTCTATGCATGCAAAATAAAGGGAAAATCTATATAAATACATGCCTAAATATAGGTCATAATTCATGTCATCAAGACGTTGAGACCATCAGGAGTGGAGAACAACAACTACAAGCTAAGGCCTTTCTACTTCTCTTTGAAAGACAAGGTGCTAGCTTGGTATCAATCTCTTCCAGCTGGAAGAGTTAACACATGAGAATAAATGACTACAGAGTTTCTTACTAAGTTCTTTCCCCCATAAAAAACCGCTGAATTGAGGGGTAATATCAATGCTTTTATTATGAAGGATAAAGAAAGTTTGTTCAAGTTATGGGAGAGGTTCAAGGACCTTTTATTGGATTGCCCTCACCATGGGATTCCAAAGATTGAGTTACTAGAGATTTACTTCAAGGGGTTGGATGAGGAAACTCAATTCAAACTCCAATCACTTTCTGCTGGAGCTTTTATGGATACACCGGTTGATGAAGCTTGGGAGTTTATTGAAAAGCAAGCTTTACACATGAAGAAGTACTCCCATCGAAGAGTTGAAGATGGAGCAGAGCGAGTCAGCTTTCCGGATATAAGTCTTACAAATTTATTTGCTACTCAACTCAGTACACTCAACAATGAAGTCAAGGATTTGAAGGAGCTTTTATTAGCTCAAACTAAGACAATAAAGGAGCAAGATGTTGGATACTTGGGGAGAGGAAACTATCAAGGGCCGAGGAATAACAATTACAACAACTACAGGAAGTTCAACAACAATTGGAGATCAAATCAATAAAATCCCGGTAACCCTTATTCTCATGCTAAAAATGCTCTAGACCCCCCCTTCTTATTCTTCTTCTTCTTCTTCTTCTTCTTCTTCTTCTTCTTCTTCTTCTTCTTCGAGGAGGCAGGAGCCGTCATCAAGCTCATCCCAAAAGCCTAAGGAGAAAACGGACGCTGTGTTGGAAGCTATTATGACAAAGCTCAATGCTATGGAGAATTCTATGAACTCATTTTCGAAGGCACAAAAAGCCTTAGAACATCAAGTTTTCAACAAGGCTAATGAAGCACCAATAGATCCTCGTAAACTTCCAGGAAGGACAGAGAACAACCCAAAGGGGAAAGTCATGACAATCACCACACGTAGTGGATTGAAGACAACAGATCCAATACCTCGGTCAGACCACGATCAGACAAGGAACACCTCGGTCAAGGTGCCAACCGAGATGGAACCCCAAAAAGCGAATAAGAAAGTTGATGTTTTTGTTACACCACCTGCTTACAAGCCTCTACTCCCGTTCCCTCAGTCTAGGGCGTGAGCATATCTAGACAAGCACTTTGGTAAGTTTCTTGACCTTATGAATAAGATACATATTAACATCCCTTTCATTGATGCTATCCTAGGAATGCCCACTTATGGGAAGTTGCTTAAAGAGATCTTATCAAGGAAGAGAAAGCTGGAAGAATTTGGAGAAGTGCGGATGACCTCTAGATCTTCAAGCTCATTCAAATCATGAAAGAGTACATGCTGCCTAAATTGAGAGATCCCGGTTCATTTTGCATTCTCATCCAAGTTGGGGATGTAACTTATTATGCACTTTGTGATCTAGGAGCTAGTGTGAGCATCATTCCTCTAGCACTTTGTGAAATGATGGGCCTTGGAGATCCCAAGCCGGTGAAGATGACGTTATATATGGCGGATCGTTCTATTACCCATCCTGTTGGAATCTTGGAGGACGTTCCCGTCAAGCTAGGTAATTTCTATATACCTATAGACTTTGTTGTGTTGGAAATTCCCACAGATTATTCTATCCCTATCATTCTTGGGAGACCATTTCTTGCAATATCGGGTTGCAACGTTAATTGTAAGAACGCCAAGTTGTCATTTAACATTGGTGGCGATCATGTGGAGTTTGCACTTTTGGCTACAATGAAAGGAGAGCCTTTTGGAAGATGATATCTTCAACACCTATGATGAAGAAGATTCTCGAGAATTGGTGAGCTCTATCCTAATTAAAGATCCTCTTGAGAAGGTTTTGAGTTTTAGTATGATGGAGGAAGGTATAGATGTTTTGTGTGATGCAAATGTACGAAGCTTGGAAGTATTGGAAGCAGATCTAGGAGCTGGATTCGACAAACTTATTCAGGAGACGAAAAACACATTAGGTTTCAGTCCCAGTTCCAGTACCTCAACCGAAATGGTTTTTGGAGCAAGCGAGGTGACCTTCTCTGGAGAACACCTCGGTCCATCATCTCGTTCCATGACCGAGACAACTTCCAGAGCAAGCGAGAAGGAGGCAACTAAAGACGTCTCGGTCCAGAACTTCGGTCTAAGTCCTCTTCACTGGAAAGAGAAGGTACATATCCACCACTGAAAGCACCTCCTGTCTTAGAACTTAAACCACTCTCGACTCACTTGAGATACGCTTTCCTTGGTCCGGTTCTACTTATTCCGTCATTGTTAGTGCTTCTCTTTCTGAAGATTTAAGTTGTCTAAGTTGATGTATGTGTTAAGAAAACATAGAAAGGCTTTGGGTTATACTATTGATGATCTTGTTGGTATTAAGCCTTCTCTTTTTATGCATAAGATACTGATGGAAGATGATCACAAGACTTCACGAGAACCTCAAAGACGGTTAAATCCAATCATGAAAGAGGTTGTGAAGAAGGAGATTCTTATGTTGCTTGATGCAGGTATCATATTTCCCATATCAGATAGCAAATGGGTGAGTCCGGTACATATAGTTCCCAAGAAGGGTGGGATGACCGTTGTGACCAACAAGAACAACGAGTTGATTCCCACAAGAACCTTTACAGGCTGGAGAATGTGCATTGACTATAGGAAGATGAATTTGGCCACAAGAAAGGACCATTTCCCTCTTCTATTCATTGATCAAATGCTTGAACAGTTAGCACAACACTCCAATTTCTACTATTTAGATGGTTATAGTGGTTTCTTTTAGATTCCTATCCATCCGGATGATTAAGAGAAGACCTATTTTACTTGTCCATGAGGGACATTTTCTTATCGGAGGATGCCATTCGGATTGTGTAATGCACCCGCCATTTTCAGCGTTGTATGATGGCTATCTTCTCCGAGTATATTGAGGAGATCATGGAGGTATTCATGGATGGTTTTTTTGTATATGGTTCCTCTTTTGATAACTGTTTGGCTAACCTTTCTCTAGTGTTACAACGTTGTGAAGACACTAATCTCTTTTGGAATTGGGAGAAGTGTCATTTCATGTTTACCGAAGGAATTGTTCTAGGACACCTCGTTTCCAACCGAGGTATAGAGGTCGATCAAGCTAAGATCGAGACAATTGAGAAACTACCTCTCCCTCGTTCTGTTAAGGATGTGCGGAGTTTTCTCGGGCACACAGGTTTCTACAGGAGGTTCATCAAGGGTTTCTCAAAAATCTCCAAACTGCTCACTAATCTTTTGAATAAGGATGCTGTTTTTGAGTTTTTGCAGGAATGCCTTGATGCTTTTTACAAGATAAAGGAAGCATTGATCACCGCTCCCATCATTCAACCTCCTGATTGGACCTTGCCCTTTGAAATCATGTGTGATGCTAGTGATGTTGCCGTAGGAGCGGTACTTGAACAAAAGAAGGATGGCCGGACCAACGCCATTTATTATGCTAGCAAGACGCTAGATGAAGCTCAACTGAACTACACCATCACCGAGAAGGAGCTATTGGCAGTTGTTTTATGCGTTTGAGAAATTTCGCTCTTACTTAGTGGGAGCGAAGGTTATTGTTTACACTGACCATGCAACCATTCGATACTTGCTGGATAAGAAAGACGCAGAGTCGCGCCTTATTCGTTGGATTCTCTTGCTTCAAGAGTTTGACCTAGAGATTTGCGATAAGAAGGGATCCGAGAATTCAGTGGCGGATCACCTCAGCCGGCTACCACCTGTCTCGCTCGAGAAGGACGACCTACCCAATGATGATTCATTTCTTGATGAGCTTTTGCATTTTTTGGAGCATTAGAAGGAACCTTTTTCCTTCCCCCATGGTGCAGTTGAAGTATGGGGTGAGGCCACCACCTATCTTGTTTGAGGATGACATACGGTCCAGCTAGCGACCTTAAACCAAGCACTTCTTGGGAGGTAACCCAAGGTATTGCTTTCTTTTCCCTTTTTCTAGTTTAGTTTAGATAGTTTGCTTTGTGTTTTGTGTGTCCTCCTAGACAGGAATCAGATGATCTCTAAAAAGAAATTACAACTTAGGAGCTATATGGAAGGACTGACGTTCGAGAAATTAAGAAGATGGAGTTTTGACTGAGACACATCTCGGTTGCCGTCACAGCGCCTCGACCGAGAAGTTCTCCATCAACCAAGGTGCCTTGGTTTGACAACTACCTCGCTCTGACACCTCGGTCAGTTCAGAACCACCTCGACCGAGGTGAAATCAAATTCTACGAGGGGTATAAAAGGGGCACGACTTTCTCTCTCCTGACACCCTACTCCCTCTCTCGCTTGACCTCGACCGCGGCGACTCCTTTGCTCAAATTCTCAAATCAAGCCCGTTTTTAACGATTTTTGGCTTCAAATCCTCAGGAGAAGTACGAGAACCAGTTCCCAAGCATCAAACAGCGCACAAATCGACTGCATTCGGTGCATTTGGGGTATTTTATCCAAAACCCTAACTTGGTTCTTTTTCTTTGATTCCGCTTAGATCTGGTTTTGGTTGCCACTGTTTGTTGTTGAAAAGAGTATAAGTACCCCTTAGGAAGCAATTTGTAGTGATCTTTTGCGGAAAAGCTTACAGTTTCAGACCTCAAATTGAACAGCAAGTTCGCCTCGGTTGCCCCTTCTGCGTCTCGGCCGAGGTGTTCTTGAGCCGAACGAGGTGAATTTCAAATATGAGTAATCTGAGGAGATCTGATCGCTAGTTGACACTGAGGGATAGGCCTAGCAATTCCCATCACTCCTCTCCCTCCCCTCCTCCACAACCTACAGTTCCGGTGATCCACGAGAGGTTTCAGCGGGACTTTGGTGGATTTGTGGGCGTCCCATTGTTGTCCCACGATATGTTGATGTTGATGACTTCGAGTGCCTTCACGTGGTAGAGGCCTTGAAGAAGATGATTTCTATGGTTGACGTTGAGGATTTTATGGCTATCCGGGCGCCAGCTTATCCGGAGCCGACGTTCAAGTTTTTTAGCTCATTTGTCTACATGCCGGAGAGTAGAGGAATCAAGTACCGGCTGCTGGACAAGAAGTACATTGTCCCCTTGGAGCAGTTTTTGGAGATTTTTGGATTTCCCACTCCTACAACGACGTATTTTACTTCTCGAGTGCAGGCTCGTAGTTTTTGGGAGGGGATTGCTTATGTGACTGACCACTGTGACAGATGGCAACCCGGGGATTATCGGGAGCGCATCATTTTCCACCTTGCTTTTCGTATTGCTCACAGGATTTTCAGTGAGATGCTTCTGGCACGTACTGAGATGCCCCAAAAGTTCTGACAGGGTGAGCTTTTCAGTCTATTTTGTATGATTACAGGAGGAGTACCGGACTTTGTTGCCATACTGGCAGAGGACCTTCATAGGATAAAGGGAAAGGCGAAGGGAGACATTTGATGTGGTGGGTTGGTGACCCACATTGCTACTTATATAGAGTTTGACCTTTCAAGATGTACATTGGTGGCGGCACCGATGAAGATATTTCTTTGCAGATTAGATTTGAAATCTCTATATGCTCGAAAGGTTTTATGATATGTTTAAGTTGCTAAATGCTTTGTTTGAAATTCTAGCATGTTTAATATTTTGTTTTTATCAAGATTATGTTGGATTTGAAGGTTGACACCTTATTATGTATTCTCTCAAATTCTTCTTGGGATGATTAAGACACTTCATTCTCTTCTTCTTCTTCTTCTTGATCATGCTTTAGCCCCTCATATACATATTTGCCTCCCTTTACCTATCCGGGAATTTGGATGCATTGGATGAAAAGCGTGTGAAGTGAAGTTCAGATTATGGCTGAAAGTGTTAGGAAAAAAAGGTTTGTGGACGTTGATCTTGATGATGAGTAACTCGGCACCATTCACATAGCCGGGTGTTTGTGTCTTGACAAAGTCGGATTGATCGATAGTCCTAACAGGTTATAGTATGTGCATCAAGGGTTTGAGGCATCTCGAGAAATTGATGATTGCTGATTTCCTAGGCTTCGGTTATTGTGCACCTCTGTCCATGTTCTCAAAAATAAAGTACAAAAGTGAAAAAAGCAAAGCTTATTGGTGGAAGATGTTGAGATTCAAAGAAGTCAAGTAAAGATCCTATTCTCAGATTCTAGCACCACATTATCCTATATACATCCCACCCTAGCACGTTTCTGACCTCTGTTGAAAGCCCTTGAGACCTTGAGTATGTTGATTGACTTGGTGGTTTAAACTGGATTATAGATGATTGATTTCGATAAATATGATTTATTATGCATTCTATGATTTTATGCAAAGATGGTCACCTTTCTTATATTTATAAAATGTTTTGACCATGTCTTGATTTTATTTTATTTGCTATGAAGCAATCTCTTAGGGTGATCTATGAATGGAGCACACCACAAAAAAGGTTTTGTAAAATGTTTTTCATTGATCTTTTTGATGAATTATAATCCATTCTATCTTGTATCTAAGATTTGAATCTTTCTTGGGGACAAGCAAGAGGCAAGTACGCGGTATTTTGATAGCATGTATTATAGTCTATATTTCGGGGTTGGTTTGAACGTTTGATCTTCATAAATCTGCATGCATGGATGTATATTCTTGATCATTATGTTGTTTTGTTTACCTTTGCAAGAATTGAGGTCTACACCTAGTTTTGTTGTAATTATAGGAAAAATAACACGTTTTGGAGCGATATGGAGCTAAGGGATCTAAGGAGTCATTGGAGCTACATTATGGAACATGGAGGAGCTACAAGAAAGGCTTAAGAACCATGGAAGTTGGACAGAAGTTTGATTTTGGACAAGATTGAAGAGATTTGCACATAGTTGAGAATCACCTCAGATGGCTACGGTACCACCTCGACCGAGGTGACTTCGTTGGGCTGGATCGAGACGGACTACCCATGGCCCATAAGATCTTTTATTTTTGGCAAGTGATTTTCCTATATATTGGGATGGACTTTCTAGATGTAAGCATGTCTAGTTGGCTTATTAGTTTGGAAGATTAAAGATACTACAAGGAAGGAAGGAAATTGGCTTTGAAGATAAAACTGAAGGCTTTGAAGGAAGTTGTAACGTTTTCTTAGATTGTTTGATCGTTGTCTTTTGGTTTGTGATTGAGGAACACAGTTTGCTGATTGTTCGATTTGTTTGATTGAGTGATTATTGAGACCTTTGTGTTAAGGTTTTCTTGTTTGGATATTGCATCTTTTCTTATATATTTGATTATTATCATCATGATGATTATTGGCTATATTTTTGTGCGATTCTAGGGTGATTGGCTGAAAGTTGTGGGAAAGATGATGAAAGAATGAGCCTTTACCCCAGTGGACCTTGAAAGCTCAAGCCAAACCTTAACCGAACCTCACCTCGGTCCGTTCATAGAACATCTCGGCCGAGATTAGACATGAATTGAGTGAGGCGATTCTTTTCTGATCCATATATGAGTTTAGGTTTTAGTTTGCCAAATCCTATCTTTGTTGCACCTTTCCTGGTCCATACGCAAGCCTAGGATGAGACTTACCCGGTGATCTATTCCTACCTTAGAAATACCTTCCCTTGCAAACCTCAGCTTTGTCCACACTATCCATTGAGATCTTGAGTCGGAACCACAACTGGATGCTTTGACCTCTAGAACCTATATTCCTTTATCTGATTGATACATCATCTTGGTATCTTTGCTTAGTCGTTTTGTTTTGATTGACAACCTGATTTACCGTGCTTTGTTTCACCATAGTCCTTGTGTTCGACCCTGGAGTATTTGCCGTTATTACAATTGATCCATACACTACGGGTTCGCGTATTATTTCAGGCTTATATTTTAGGTTATAAATTTAAAGCTATATCATTCACCACACACACACATCTGAGAGCGAACAAAGAGGAAACTATCAAGGGCCAAGGAATAACAAATACAGCAACAACAACAACAACAACAACAACAACAGAAATTTCAACAACAATTGGGGATCAAATCAACAAAGTTCCGGTAACCCTTTCTCTCATGCTGAAAGTGCTCTAACTCCAACTTCTTCTTCTTCTTCTTCTTATTCTTCTTCTTCTTCTTCTTCTTCATTGAAGAGTCAAGAGTCGTCATCAAGCTCATCCCAACAGCCTAAGGAGAAGACGGATGCTGTTTTGGAAGGAATCATGACCAAGCTCAACGCTATGGAAAATTCTATGAGCACATTTTTGATGGCCCAAAAAGCGTTAGAACATCAAGTTTTCAACAAGGCCAATGAAGCACCAAGAGATCCGGGTAAACTCCCAGGAAGGACAGAGAACAACCCAAAGGGGCAGGTCATGGCAATCACCACACGAAGTGGATTGAAAACAACTAATCCAGTAGCTCGGTCGGACCACGATCATACGAAGAACATCTCGGTCGAGGTGCCAACCGAGATGGAGCCCTAGAAAGCAAAAGAAAAGTCATATGTTTATGTTCCACCACCTGCTTACAAGCCTCCACTCCCGTTCCCTCAGTCTAGGGCACGGGCACATCTAGACAAAAACTTCGGTAAGTTTCTTGACCTTATGAATAAGCTACATATTAACATCTCTTTCATTGATGCAATCTTAGGTATGCCCGCCTATGGGAAGTTTCTGAAAGAGATATCGTCAAGAAAAAGAAACCTGGAAGACTTTGGAGAAGTATGGATGACCTCTAGATCTTCGGAGCTCATTCAAATCATGAAAGAGAACATGCCACCAAAGTTAAGAGATCCCGGTTCGTTTTGCGTTCCCATCGAAGTTTGGGATGTTACTTACGATGCAGTTTGTGATCTAGGAGCTAGTGTGAGTGATAGCATGTATTATAGTCAATATTTTGGGACTTGTTTAGGCATTTTATCTTCAATAATCTGCATGTTTGAATTTATATTATGTGACTATATTGTCGTTTTATCTACCTTTGCGGGAATCGAGGTCTACACCAAGTTTCTTTGTATTCGTAGGTAAAATGGCACATTTTGGATCGAAATGGAGCTAAGGAGCAAATGAGTCATTGTAGCTACATTTAGGAGCTTAAAAGAGAACTCAAGAAGCAAGAAATTAACAAAGAAGATTTACTTTGGACCATATTTGAGAGATTTCACCTTCAGCTGAGATTCACCTCGGTTAGCTACAGTGCCACCTCGACCGAGGTGATCTAGAGGAGCACCCCGACCGTGGGGAATATCCTGACGCGGCAAGATATATTTTATTTGGCTGAGATCTTTTATTTTTGGAAGGAGAGATCTTATATTTTTGGGTTGGATTTCTGGAAGGAAGATCATATATTTAGGAGATCTATTTTAGAGATATAGATATATTTTATTAGAAAATTATCTTTTTAAGATATTATTATCTTTGGAAGATAATTCTCCTATAAAAAGGGTTGGATTTTCCACAAATTCATCAACCCGCTACCATCGACTACTTGGAGATTGAAGAAGCGGCAGTTAGGAAGGATTTTTGGAAGTTTGAAGGAAAGAAGTTCATAGCTTTGTGATAGCTTTTAAGGGGATTTGTAAGACTTTCTTAGATTCCCTTTTGTTTGTTTGTCTTGTTGGATTTGTGATCCAAGGAACACTGATTTGTTTGATATTTGATTCAATTATTGAAGCCTTGTTCTTAAGGTTTTTGTGTTCAAATATTCATTCCCTTCCCATATATTTGATTATTGCTTTCATGATGATGAGTGGCTAATTTCCTTGTGCGATTCTAGGGTGATTGGCTGAAAGTTGTGGGGAAGACAATGATAGAATAATCTTAAATTCCAGTAGGACCCTGAAAGCTCGAGTTTTTATCCTTAACCCTAGAACATCTTGCTCAGTCGATGAACATCTCGGCCGGGGTGGAACTTGGCTGACCGAGGTGACCTTTTCTGATCTGTAATTGAGAGTTAAGTGTTAGAGTTTGCCAAATCCTATTCTTATTACACCTTTCCTGGTTCAATACAAGCATAGGATGAGACTTATCCGGTGATCTATTCCACCTTAGAAATACCTTCCCTTTGCAAAATCTCAGCTTTGTCCGCTTATCTTGAGATCTTGAGTTGGAACCACAACTAGATGTTTTAATCCCTAGAATTTGCATATCTACTTTAATTGACCTTATTATCATCTCTTTGATTGCTTTAGTGGTTATTAGTTGCATTGACAACCTATACTTTCTTTGTTTCACCTAAGTCCCTGAGATCGACACCCCGGAATTCTTGCTTTTACTATAATTGATCTGTACACTGCGGGTTCGCATCCTTGTTTAAGCATATTTCCTCGGTTATAAATTTAAATCTTGCACACACTGTTTAGAGCGAACAAGTTTTTGGTGCCGTTGCCGGGGACTTGGTCTAGATCGAGCCGGTTACGGTTGTCTTTTGGGGCAATTGCCCTTGTTGCTACTAACCACTCTACTTGAGTGACTTTCGCAGGTTTTTTTTCTTAGGTTTATGCGAAGAACCCGTGCTGGGAAGGAAATCGTTCCTTACGATCCCGAACCAGAAAAGACATACAAACGACGCTTGAAAGAAGCAAAAATGGCCAATCGAGACGATCGCGATCTTGAAGCCGAGTTAAAGGAGGCGATGGAACAGCTACGCCTCAATAGGGAAGAACTGCAGCACGAAAGAGAGGAAAATCGCACCAGAGCTGCAAAGATTGAAGTAGATATGGCGGAGTTACGAGCTCAGATTCTGCATCGACCAGACCCTCGACCGAGGCACGACACCGCTCCAGTTGCCCTGGCCGAGATACTTCCACCTCGGATGCCTGTCCGAGATGTTCTTTTTGCAGGTATTCCACAAACCCTAGGGCAGAGGATGGACCCGAACCAGCAAGTGAGACGTCCAGGAATCAACCTAGGTGATCCAGCGGAGCATGATTATGAACTTCGACCGCAAGTTCTATCCATGATCCGCCAATGTCAGTTTGGAGGTTTAAAGAGGGAGTCTCCGCATCAACATTTACAAAACTATGAGATTTTGATAGAGACCTTGAGACCTTCAAGGCTAGAAAATAATAATTACAAGCTAAGACCTTTTTACTTTTCTTTGAAAGACAGGGCGCTTACTTGGTATCAGTCTCTTCCTCCCGGAAAGATCAACACTTGGGAGGAGATGACGACGGAGTTCTTAAAAAAATTCTTTCCCCCCTCCAAAACCGCTGAAATGAGAGGGAAGATCAATGCATTTATCATGAAGGACAAGGAGAGTTTGTCCAAGTCATGGGAGAGATTTAAAGATGTTCTTCTGGATTGCCCACACCATGTGATTCCAAAGATAGAGTTGATAGAGATATACTTCAAGGGATTGGATGGAGCTACCCAATTTAACCTTCAACTACTATCCGCCAGTACATTTATGGACATGCCGATTGATGAAGCTTGGGAGTTCATTGAGAAACAAGCTTTGCACATGGAGAAGTACTCGGACCATGGAGCTGAAAATGGAGTTAAGAGAGTTAAATTTTTAGGAAGCTTCATCAAATGATAATCAACTCATTTCCCTCAAGAATGATGTGAAGCAATTGAAGGATCTTTTGGTTGCTCATACCAAAAAGGAGGAGGGAGGATATCAAGGCTCAAGGAACAACAACAATGGTTCCCGGAACAACAACTACAACAACAATAGAAGCTCCAACAGCAACAATTGGAGATCCAACAATCAAAATTCGGGTAACCCTTACTCTAACTCCAACTCGAATAATTCTTCTAATCCTTTCTCTTCTTCTTCTTCTACTCCATTGAAGAGCCAAGAGCCTAGATCAAGCTCATCCCAGCCAACGAAGAAAGATGCAGTGCTGGAAGCCATCTTGATCAAGCTCAATGCTATGGAGACGTCCATGACTTCATTTTCGAAGGCACAAAAAGCCTTGGAGCAACAATTCTTTAATAAGGCGAATGAAGCGCCAAGAGATCCAGGGAAGCTCCCAACAAGGACGGAGAGCAACCCTAAAGGACAGATCATGACAATAACGACGAGAAGTGGATTGAAAACTGCAGATCCAGTGCCTCGGTCGATGCCAATGCAGAAGAAGAACACCTCTGTCCAGGTAAAGACGAAGAACACTTCGGTCGAGGTACCATCCGAGGTGGAGTCTCAGAAAGCGTCGGACAAAACTGAAGTTTATGTCCCACCTCCTGCATATAAACCACCACTTTCATTCCCCCAGTCAAGGGCCAGAGCACATCTAGACAAGCACTTTGGTGAGTTCCTTGACTTGATGAATAAATTACATATTAACATCCCTTTCCTTGATGCTATTCTAGGGATGCCCGCCTATGGGAAGTTCTTAAAGGAGATTCTATCAAGGAAGAGGAAGCTGGAAGATTTTGGTGAAGTAAGGATGACATCTAAATCCTCGGAGCTCATTCAAATCATGAAGGAGAAGATGCCACCCAAGTTGAGAGATCCCGGCTCATTTTGCATTCCCATTCAAGTTGGGGATGTTACTTGTGAAGCATTGTATGATCTAGGAGCTAGCGTGAGCATCATCCCGCTGGAGCTATGTGTGAAGATCGGACTTGGAGAGCCCAAGCCGGTGAAGATAAGGTTATACGTGGCGGACTGCTCCATTACCCATCCCGTGGGTATTTTGGAAGATGTTCCGGTTAAGTTAGGTAACTTCTATTTACCTATAGACTTTGTTGTGCTTGATATTCCCGCAGATTATCCCGTCCCTATCATTCTTGGGAGACCATTTCTAGCAACTTCAGGTTGCAATGTGGATTGTAAAAACGCCAAGTTGCAATTTAACATTGGCGAAGATCAAGTGGAGTTTGCATTGCTTGCTGCAATGGAAGGAGAGCCGCTGGAGGATTATATCTTCAACATCTATGATGAAGAAGAATCAAGAGAATTGGTGAGCTCTATCCTTATTAATGATCCACTTGAAAGAGTTATTAGTTTTAGCTTAATGGAGGAAGGTATAGATGCTTCTTGTGATGCAGATATACGGAGCTTAAAGGCACTGGAAGAAGATCCAGGAGCTAAGATTGAAAAGCTAATCCAGGAGAAGAGAATCTCCAGTTTCGGTCCCAGTTGCAGTACCTCGATTGAGGCACCTTCTGGACTAAGCGAGGTGTTCTTAACTGAAGAACATCTCGGTCACCCACTCAGGACCTCGACCGAGGTCGCAAGCGAGATGCCTTCCACTGAGAATAACAAACTTCTTACTCCCTTTTCTGAAACTCATTCACAGTTGGTGGAACACTTTCTCCCCCAAGCTTCTGATAATAAAGAACCTTGGTATGCTGATATTGTTAATTATCTTGTTTGCCAGGAAATACCACCCGGATTGACGTACGCTCAAAGGAAGAAATTCTTTAAAGATGTACGCCACTACTATCGGGATGAACCTCTGTTGTTTAAGAGAGGTCCGGACGGGATGCTTCGAAGATGCATTCCGGAAGATGATGTTATTAGTGTCATACGGCATTGCCACTCACTCCCTTGTGGAGGACATGCTAGCGCTCACAAAACATGTACTAAGGTATTATGTTCCGGTTTCTTTTGGCCTACATTATTTGAGGATGTACAAACGTTTATTGTTTCTTGTGATGCATGCCAAAGAACAGGGAACTTATCTAGGAGAAACGAGATGCCACTCAATAACATCCAAGAGGTTGAGATTTTTGATGTATGGGGAATTGATTTCATGGGACCTTTCCCATCATCCGGAGGAAACCTCTACATCCTCCTAGCTAACGATTACGTCTCTAGATAGGTGGAAGCCATTGCCTCTCCCACTAATGACGCCATGGTTGTTGTGAAGTTCTTCAATTGTACTATCTTTCTACATTTTGGGACTCCACACATTATCATTAGGGATGAAGGGACACATTTCATCAACCGGAAGTTTAAAGAACTTATATCGAAGTATGGGGTAACCCACAAGGTAGCAACCCCTTATCACCCTCAAACTAGTGGACATGTCGAGATCTCAAATAGAGAAATCAAAGCAATCTTGGAGAAGACCGTCTCTAGGACGAGGAAGGATTGGTCCATGAAGTTAGACGACGCTCTTTGGGCTTATAGGACTGCATTCAAGACTCTCATTGGTACCACCCCTTATAATTTGGTATATGGGAAGTCTTGCCATTTGCCCGTTGAGCTAGAACACAAGGCGTATTGGGCAATGAAATGGTTGAACTTCGACATCAAGGAAGCCGGTGAGAAGCGGCTATTGGACATCAATGAGCTGGAAGAGCTGCGTTTGAACGCTTATGAGAATGCCAAGATCTACAAGGAAAGGACAAAGAAATGGCATGACAAGCGTATCATCCCTAAGGAGTTCAAAGAAGGAGATTTAGTTCTACTCTTCAACTCCCGCCTTCGCCTCTTTCCAGGTAAGTTGAAATCTAGATGGACGGGACCTTATGTTGTGAAACATGTTTTCCCTTATGGTGCAGTTGAGATTTTGGGAGAAACAAGTGGAAGCTTCAAAGTCAATGGTCATAGACTTAAGAAATACCAACCAGAAGTCTAGATTGAGGAGATTGCACCACTATATCTTGTTTAGGGAAGCCGTACGGTCCAACTAGCGACCTTAAATCAAGCGCTTCTTGGGAGGCAACCCAAGATATTGCTTTCTTTTCCCTTTTCTAGTCTAGCTTTAGATAGTTTGCTTTTGCTTTGCTTTGCTTTGCTTTTGGTGTCCTAGACAGAAACCAGGTACTTTCTAAGGAAGGATTACAACCCAGGAGCAACACTGGAAGGACAGAAGTTCCAAAAATTGAGAAGACGGAGTTTGACTGGGACACATGTCGTTGCAGTCACAACACCTCGACCGAGATGATTCTTGAGCAACCGAGGCGACTAGGGCTGACAACGATCCACCTCGGTCTAGACACCTCGGTCTAGTCGGAACCACCTCGACCGAGGTGACAGCAGAATCGGCGAGGGGTATAAAAAGGGGAACATTTTCTCTCTCTTTCACTCCCAACTCTCCCTCGACCGCGGCGCATCCCAACCTTGTTTTCTTCATTTCTCGATCGTTTTTTACGATTCTTGCTCCGATCTCGCAAGGAAAGGCTAGAGGATCCGTTTGCAAGCGAAAATCTGCAACAAAAATGCCTCAAATCGACTGAATCTGGGGTAAATATTCAAAAACCCTAACTTTCCTCTTCTCACTGGTTTCAGTCCAATTTGGCTTTGGTTGCCATTGATTTTTGTTGACAAAGGCTTAAGTACCCCTTAGGAACAATCTGTAGTGGTATTGGGGGAAAAGAAATGGAATTCAGAGAGTTGAAATCAAACAAAGATCTACCTCGGTCCAGTCGACCTGCGCCTCGGCCGATCTGAGGGATAGATCCTCACCTTCTTCTTCTTCTTCACGACCTTCTATACCGGTGATCCATGAGCGTCACCAGGCTGACTATGACCACATCTTTACGCGCCATGTGATTGCGCCGCGGTTTTTAGATATTGCTGCTTTTGATTGCCTTTATGTTGCCGACGATCTAAGGCGGATGGTCTCAATGGTGGGGCTGGAGCAGTTCCTAGAGATTAGAGCTCCAGCCTACCTCGAGCCCACTTTGGAGTTTGTGAGCTCTGTGACTCACCTGCCTGAGGAAAGATCCATCAAGTACCGGTTGCTGAACCGGAACTACTTAGTTCCTATGGACCAGTGGAGAGACATCTTTGGCTTCCCGACCCCCACAGTTCCCGATTTCCCTTCTCGAGCCGTGGCTCGACAATTTTGGGGTCAGATTGCTCATGTTGTTGAGCATTCTGATAGGTGGAGACCTAAAGACTCCAGGGAGAGGATTATTTTCCACCTCGCTTTCAGATTAGCCCACCGGATTTTCAGCGAGACACTTCTGACGCGTACTGAGACGCCCTAGTAGATTAGACAGGGGGAGCTTCTGAGCCTATTCTGTATGGTGACCAGGGGAGTGCCTGATTTTGGTGCGATGCTAGCTGAGGATCTCCACCGGATCAAGGCTAACAGGAAGGGAGATATTTGCTGTGGCGGCTTAGTGACCCATATAGCGACTGTGATGGAGTTGGATCTGAGCGCTTGTACACTGGTGGCGGCTACCAAGCCGCTAGGTCTGCAGGAGATGATCACCAGGAGGATTCTAGTTCCTCGTGGACTCACTACACCATATGTGGCGATGCCTTGGGAGCAGACTGCCCCTCAGGGTATTAGGTGGTCAGCACAGTTCTCAGTTTACGACCCTCAGTACTGGTCCACTGCATGGACACCTTACATTGAGGATGCTAGAGATGCAACGGCTCAAGCGCAGGAGGAGGATGAGGATGACGATGGTGGTGATGCCATGGAGACAGGGACATATACAGCCGGTCCCAACGTGCCAGTCGTCGATCTAGACGACGAGAAGACAGAGGAGGAGGCAGCAACACCACCACCACCATCCCAACGTAGATCCCGCCACTACAGATTCAGAGATCCAGTAGCGCGCCAGAGGATTGATGACCTCACCGACCAGATGATCGACTCCTACGCAGCCGTGATAGTTGATATCCATGAGCATTTTGATGACCAGCGCCGAGAGATGGAGGTTCGGACACATCAGATGTTGGAGAGCCAGCACTACCAGCGCCGGATGATGGATATTCAGTTCCAACACATGATGGGATATCCTTTTGACCCATCCCAGCATCCGTACGTGCCATATCCACCACCACCACCACCAACAGATCAGGACTAGAGCTTGCAGGGATTTCTTTTATTTATTTATTATGCAACTCAGCTTATGTCCGGTGAGTACTCTATTTCTAGACGTATTTTGACCCATTGGGACAATGTGTCCCAAGTATGGAGTATTGATGTACTTTATTTGACCTTATGTGTATGACTCTTGGATATTTATGATCTTATTATGCTTCACTTGGATTTATATGCTTATCTGAGATTACATACATGCATACAGGCTATTTGATTGAGAAAAACGTCAGGAACTGGTTAAAGAAAATTTTTTTTTATGACCTCGACCGGGGTGATTCTTGCCAGATGAGGTCAATTACCTTGGTTGACTTAGAACACCTCGACCGAGGTGGTTTAACTGAAACAGTTTTCGAAACGATTTTGTGCTTCTTATCTGGATATGACCTTAGTGAAGATTTTGTTTGTAGACTGGTTTTGAAATCTTTATATGTTTGAAAGGTTTTATGATATGTTTAAGTTGCAAAATGCTTTGTTTGAAATTTTGGCATGTTTAATACTTTGTTTTTTTTCCAAACTATGTTGAATTTGAATGTTGACACCACATGATGAGTTCTATCACTTTCTTCCTAGGATGATTAAGGCAATTCACTATCTTCTCTTCTTCTTCTTGATCATGCTTAGCCCCTCATATACATAATTGCCTCCCTTTACCTATCCGGGAATTTGGAAGCAAGTAAAAAGCAAGTGAACGAAAAGTTGAGATGTTGGTTGGAAGTTAGAAAGAAACAAATATGTGTGGGGAAGTCAATCATGATGATGAGTAACTCGGCACCATTCACATAGCCGGGTGTTTGTGTCTTGCCAAAGTCGGAGTGAGCGATATTCCTAACGGGTCATGGTATGTGCATCAAGGATTTGAGGCATCTCGAGGAATTGATGATTGCTGATCTCCTAGGCTTCGGTTATTGTGCACCTCTGTCCATGCATCCCAAAAAGTAAAAAGTAAAATAAACAAAGCTTATTGGTGGAAGATGTTGAAGTTCAAAACAAGTGAAGTAAAGATCCTTTTCCCGGATTGTAGCACCACATTCCCTATATACATCCCACCCTCACACGTTTCTTGACCTTCTTTTGAAAATCCCTTGAGACCTCGAGCTTGTTGATTGACTTGGTGGTTTAAATTGAATTATACATGATTAATTTCGATAACTATGATTTATTATGCATTCTATGATTTTATGCAAAGATGAACAACTTTCTTATATTTATAAAATGTTTTGATCATATTTTGATTTTAAACACCATGAAGCATTCTCTTAGAGTGATCTATGAGTGGAGCACACCATTAAAAATGTTTTAAAATACTTTTCATTGATCTTTATGACTTATAATCCATTCTATCTTGTGCTTAAGATTTGGAATTTGCTTGGGGACAAGCAAGGGACAAGTATGGGGTATTTTGATAACATGTATTATAGTCTATATTTTGGGACTTGTTTAGGTGTTTTATCTTCAATAATCTGCATGTTTGAATGTATATTATGTGACTATATTGTCGTTTTATCTACCTTTGCGGGAATCGAGGTCTACACCAAGTTTCGTTGTAATCGAAGGTAAAATGGCACACTTTGGATCGAAATGGAGCTAAGGAGTAAAGGAGTCATTGGAACTACATTTAGGAGCTTAAAAGAGAACTCAGGAAGCAAGAAATTAACAAAGAAGATTTACTTTGGACCAGATTTGAGAGATTTCACCTTCAGCTGAGATTCACCTCGGTCAGCTACAATGCCACCTCGACCGAGGTGATCTAGAGGAGCGCCCCGACCGAGGCGAATATCCTGACCCGGCGAGATATATTTTATTTCGCTGAGATCTTTTATTTTTGGAAGGAGAGATCTTATATTTTGGGCTGGATTTTTGGAAGGAAGATCATATATTTAGGAGATCTATTTTAGAGATATGGATATATTTTATTAAGAAATTATCTTTTTAAGATATTATTATCTTTGGAAGATAATTCTCCTATAAAAAGGGTTGGATTTTCCACAAATTCAGCAACCCGCTACCATGGATTACTTGGAGATTGAAGAAGCTGCAGTTAGGAAGGATTTTTGGAAGTTTGAAGGAAAGAAGTTCATAGCTTTGTGATAGCTTTTAAGGGGATTTGTAAGACTTTCTTAGATTCCCTTTTGTTTGTTTGTCTTGTTGGATTTGTGATCCAAGGAACGCTGATTTGTTTGATATTTGATTCAGTTATTGAAGCCTTGTTCTTAAGGTTTTTGTGTTCAAATATTCATTCCCTTCCCATATATTTGATTATTGCTTTCATGATGATGAGTGACTAATTTCCTTGTGCGATTCTAGGGTGATTGGCTAAAAGTTGTGGGAAATACAATGATAGAATAATCTTAAATTCCAGTAGGACCCTGAAAGCTTGAGTCTTTATCCTTAATCCTAGAACATCTCGCTCAGTCGATGAACATCTCGGCCGGGGTGGAACTTGACTGACCGAGGTGACCTTTTCTGATCCGTAACTGAGAGTTAAGTGTTAGAGTTTGCCAAATCCTATTCTTATTACACCTTTCCTTGTTCAATGCAAGCCTAGGATGAGACTTACCCGGTGATCTATTCCACCTTAGAAACACCTTCCCTTTGCAAAATCTCAACTTTGTCTGCTTATCTTCAGATCTTGAGTTAGAACCACAACTAGATGCTTTAATCCCTAGAATTTGCATATCAACTTTAATTGACCTTATTATCATCTCTTTGATTGCTTTAATTGCTTTTGTGGTTATTAGTTGCATTGACATCCTATACTTGCTTTGTTTCACCTAAGTCCCCGAGATCGACACCCCGGAATTCTTGCTGTTACTATAATTGATCCGTACACTGCGGGTTCGCATCCTTGTTTAAGCATATTTCCTCGGTTATAAATTTAAAGCTTGCACACACCGTTTGGAGCGAACAGTGAGCATCATTCCTCTAGCGCTTTGTGAGAAGATCGGTCTTGGATATCCCAAGCCCGTGAAGATAACTTTATACACGGCGGATCGTTCCATTACTCTTCCCGTTGGAATCTTAGAAGACGTTTCCGTCACGCTAGGTAATTTCTACATACTTATAGATTTTTTTGTGTTGGACATTTTTGTAGATTGTCCTACTCCCATCATTTTTGGAAGACCGTTTCTTGCAACATCGAGTTTGCTACGTTGATTGTAAGAACGCCAAGTTGTCATTCAATATTGGAGAAGATCATGTGGAGTTTTCACTCTTAGCCATGATGAAAGGAGAACCCTTAGAGGATGACATCTTCAACATCTATCATGAAGAAGATTCACGAGAATTGGTGAGTTACATCTTAATTAAAGACCGTCTTGGGAAAGTTTTGAGTTTTAGTATTATGGAAGAAGGTGTAGATGTTTTATGTGATGCAGATGTACGAAGCTTGGAAGCATTGGAAGCGGATGCAAGAGCTGGATTTGAAAAACTCATCCAGGAGACGAAAAGCGCATTAGGTTTCGGTCACCCTCCCAGTACCTCGACCGAAACGACTCTTGGAGCGAGCGAGGTGACCTTTTCTGGAAATTACCTCGGTCCATCACCTCGGTCCACGACCGAGACAGTTTTCAAAGCAAGCGAGATGGGGTTAACTAAAGTTCACCTCGGTTCATCACCTCAGGCTAACCCTAGATGCCTTGACCGAGTCTCTCCTAAGGCAAACGACAATTCTTCTTCTTCAAAGGATGTTCTCTTCTTTGATGATGCAGTTGTTTCTTCCATCTCTTATGAAGTTTATAAATCCTCTTCGATAGAGGAAGGAGGTATGGATCCACCACTTAAAGCACCTCCTATCTTAGAGCTTAAACCTCTTCCAAACCATTTAAGGTACGCTTTCCTTGGTCCGGATTCCACTTATCCTGTCATTGTTAATGCTACCCTTTGTGAAGATGAGTTTTCTAAGTTGATGCATGAGTTGAGAAAACATAGAAAGGCCTTGGGTTATACTATTGATGATCTTGTTGGTATTAAGCCTTCTCTTTGTATGCATAAGATACTAATGGAAGATGATCACAAGACTTCACGGGAACCTCAAAGACGGTTAAATCCGATCATGAAAGAGGTTGTGAAGAAAGAGATTCTTAAGTTGCTTGATGTAGGTATCATATTTCCTATATCGGATAGCAAATGGGTGAGTCTGGTGCATGTAGTTCTCGAGAAGGGTGGGATGATCGTTGTAACCAACAAGAACAACGAGTTGATTCCCACAAGGACCGTTATGGGCTGGAGGATGTGCATTGACTATAGGAAATTGAATTTGGCAACGAGAAAGGACCATTTTCCTATTCCGTTCATTGATCAAATGCTTGAACGGTTAGTACAACACTCCTATTTTTACTATTTAGATGGTTATAGTGGCTTCTTTCAGATTCCTATCCATCCGGATGATCAAGAGAAGACCACTTTCACTTATCCATGGGGGACATTCGCTTATCGGAGGATGCCATTCGGATTGTGTAACACACCCGCCATTTTCAGCGTTGTATGATGGCTATCTTCTCCGAGTATATTGAGGAGATCATGGAGGTATTCATGGATGATTTTTCGGTATATGGTTCCTCTTTTGATAACCGTTTGGCTAACCTTTCTCTAGTGTTACAACGTTGTGAAGACACTAATCTCGTTTTGAATTGGGAGAAGTGTCACATCATGGTTAGCGAAGGAATTGTTCTAGGATACCTCGTTTCCAACCGAGGCATAGAGGTCGATCGAGCTAAGATTAAGACTATTGAAAAACTTCCTCCACCTTGTTCCGTTAAAGGTGTGTGGAGTTTTCTAGAGCATGCAGGTTTCTACAGGAGGTTCATCAAGGATTTCTCTAAAATCTCAAACCGCTTACTTATAATTTTGAATAAGGATGCTGTTTTGAGTTTTCCCAGGAATGTCTTGATGCTTTTTACAGGATAAAGGAAACATTGATCACCGCTCCCATCATTCAACTTCCTGATTGGACCTTGCCCTTTGAGATCATGTGTGATGCTAGTGATGTGGCTGTAGGAGTGGTACTTGGACAAAAGAAGGATGGCCGGACCAACGCCATTTATTATGCTAGCAAGACACTAGATGAAGCTCAACTGAATTACGCCACCACCGAGAAGGAGCTCTTGGCAGTTGTTTATGCATTTGAGAAGGTTCTTACTTAGTGGGAGAGAAAGTTATTGTTTATAGTGACCATGCGGCTATTCGATACCTTCTAGCTAAGAAAGATGCAATACCGCGCCTTATTCGTTGGATTCTCTTACTTCAAGAGTTTGACTTAGGGATTTGCGATAAGAAGGGGTCCGAGAATTCTGTAGCGGATCACCTCAGTCGGTACCACCTATCTAGCTCGAGAGGGACGATCTACTCATTGATGATTCATTCCCTGATGAGCATTTGCATTTGGTGGAGCATTGGATGGGACCTTATGTCTTTCCCCATGGTGTAGTTGAAGTATGGGGTGAAGCTAGCGGAAGCTTTAAGGTCAATGGTCATAGGTTGAAGAAGTATCACCCGAAAGTTCCAGCTGAGGAGATTGCACCTTTGCATCTTGCTTAAAAGTGACGTACGGTCCAGCTAGCGACCTTAACCCAAGCGCTTCTTGGGAGGTAACCCAAGGTATTGCTTTCTTTTCCCTTTTCTAGTTT
Organism: Fagopyrum homotropicum; assembly: GCA_033239125.1. Classification (NCBI taxonomy): domain Eukaryota; kingdom Viridiplantae; phylum Streptophyta; class Magnoliopsida; order Caryophyllales; family Polygonaceae; genus Fagopyrum; species Fagopyrum homotropicum. Next base: position 56,150,582 of record BSWB01000002.1, on the reverse strand, counting down.
AGTTTAGATAGTTTGCTTTGTGTTTTGTGTGTCCTCCTAGACAGGAATCAAATGATCTCTAAGAAGAAATTACAACTCAGGAGCTACATGGAAGGACTGACGTCCGAGAAATTGAGAAGACGGAGTTTTGACTTAGACACATCTCGGTTGCTGTCACAACGCCTCGACCAAGAAGTTCTCCATCAACCAAGGTGCCTTGGTTTGACAACTATCTCGCTCTGACACCTCGGTCAGTTCAGAACCACCTAGACATGTATTAGGTGTTAATCAAGAAGAAATACAACTCAGGAAATACATGGAAGGATTGATGTTTGAGAATTTGAGAAAATGGAGTAAGAATGAGATACATATCGGATGCTGTCAGAGCACCTCGACCAAGACGGATTTCGCCAACCGAGGTGCCGTTATTTGAAAATCACCTCGCTCTATCACCTCGGTCCGCCCAAAAACACCTCGGTCGAGATGAAATCAAATTCTGCGAGGGGTATAAAAGGAGAACGAATTTCTCTCTCCTCACAACCCTAACTCCCTCTCAAACGTACCTCGACCGCGGCCCCCTTTTACTCCAAATTCTCAAATCTCGACCGTTTGCTACAATTTTTAGCTCCAAATCAACAAGAGAAGCAAGAGAAAGGGATTTTAAGCATCAAACTGTACATAAAATCATCACTCGATGCACATTTTGGGTATTTCGTTTGAAACTTTACTTCGTTCGTATTTGCTTGATTTTGTGCGGATTAGGGTTGATCTTTCGTTACTTGCTGTTGAGAAGTGTTTAAGTACCCCATAGGAAGCAAGTGGTAGTGGAAATTGGGGGGAAATCTTACGATTTTTGAGCCTCGATCGAAATAATGTTTCGCCTCGGTCGGATCGTTTGCATCTCGGCCGAGATACGGTCCAACGAAACCGAGGTGACTTTCATATATGGAGAATTTGAGGAGATCCGATCGCCAGTTAGCCCTTAGGGACCGCCCTATTTGCTCCCGACAATCTTCCCCTTCCCTCTCCTCCACAACCCCCGATCCCGGTGATCCACGAGAGGTTTCAGAAGGATTTTGACAGTATTTGTGGCCGGCCGATCATTGCCCCACAATATGTAGATATTCCCGATTTTGAATGTTTGCATGTAGTGGATGACCTGCAGAAGATGGTCTCCATGGTTGGCTTGGATACTTTCATGGCCATTCAAGCGTCGGCTTATTTGGAGCCGATGCTCGAATTTTTGAGTTTTGTGACATACATGCCGGAGAATAGAGGGATCAAGTACCGGCTGCTGAGCAAGAACTACATCGTCCCTCTTGAGCAGTTTGGGGAGATTTTTGGCTTCCACACTCCTACAGCTATAAATTTCGCTTCTCGTGCGCAGGCCCGTAGTTTCTGGGAGAGCATAGCCCACATTACCTCCAACCATGACAGATGGCAGCCCGGGGATTCTCGGGAGCGCATTATCTACCACCTTGTCTTCCGCATCACTCATCGGATCTTCAATGAGATGCTTCTGGCACGCACTCAGACGCCCCAGAAGGTTCGTCATTGTGAGCTTTTCAGTATGTTCTGTATGGTGACAGGAGGGATTCCGGACTTTGCTGCTATGCTTGTAGAGGAGTTGCACAGGGTGAAGGGGAAGGCCAAGGGAGATATCTGTTGTGGCGGCCTAGTGACTCATATTGCTACTGAGATGGGGTTGGACCTTTTGGGATGTACTTTAGTTGCGGCGGCGAATCCGCTAGGTTTACAGGAGTTTATCACGTGCTGCACTCTCGTTCCCCGCGTTTTTGGCACTCCCTATGTGGCCATGCCATGGGAAACAAAGTTTTCGAGGGGTATTTCTTGGTCTTCACAGTTATCCGTCTACGACCATGGGAACTGGTCACCTGTCTAGTTCCCGATCATGCATGAGGATGCTGCTACAGAGACAACGAGTGGATATACGGATGGTGAGGGCATTGGAGGAGCTGCAGCCATGGATACCAGTACTAATACTGACGGACCTAGTATTCCCACTGTTGACCTCGATGAGGAGGCTACGGAGGATGAGAGAGAGGCACCAACATCTCCAGATGACATTCCCCAGCCACCCTAACAAAGAGCTCGCCATCGTTGTGATCCTAAGGCGCACTGCAGGATTGATGATCTGACGCGGCATATGACGGATTCCTATCAGGCCTTGCAGCTCGACATTACTCAACACTTCACTGATCAGACTCGTTCTATTTAGGCTTGGACGAGGCGCATGGAGGAGAGCCAACACTATCAGCGCCAGATGATGATGCTGCAGTTCCAACAACAGATGGGCTATCCTTTCGATCTGTCCCAGTACCCCTAGATTCCACCTCCACCGCCAGTAGAGAATTGAGCATATTATGGAGCTTCTCCTTATTTCTTTATGTTGTTCTTCTTTCATTCGGTGAGTATTTTGCTTCTGACTCTTATTTGACCCATTGGGACACTATGTCTCAAGTATGGTGTACTTGATGTACTTTGGATCTGTAATATGTACTATGTGTTGTTTGGATGACTATGCCTTTGATCTTATATGCTTGATTGTGCTTATATGTTATTTACATGCATTGCATACATGTTTTTGTTTGAGAAAAACGTCGAAAACTGATTTGAAATTTTTTTTTTTGACTTGACCGAGACTTTTTGGCCGAATGAGGTCGTCACAACTAAGATTCATCTCGGTTGAAAACCTGGGGCGCCGTCAAATCATCTCGACCAAAATGGTTTTAAATTTGATGAAATTTTCGAAACGTTTTGTGCTTCTATTCCAGATTTGACCTCAATGATGATATTTGCTTGCAGATTAGGTTTGAAATCTTTATATGTTCAAAAGTTTTATGATAGATTTAAGTTTCTAAATGTTTTATTTGAAATTTTAGCATGTTTAATATTTTGTTTTTATCAAAATCATGTTGGATTTGAAGGTTGACACCACTTTATGAGTTTTCTCACATTCTTCATGGGATGATTAAGGCACTTTATTTCTGTTCTTCTTCTTCTTGATCATGCTTTAGTCCCTCATATACATACTTGCCTCCCTTTACCTATCCGGAAATTTGGATGCAGTTGATCAAAAGCGTGCGAAGTAAAGTTGAGATTGTGGTTGAAAGTGTTAGAAAAATAGGTTTGGGGACGTTAATCTTGATTATGAGTAACTCGGCACCATTCACATAGCCGGGTGTTTGTGTCTTGCCAAAGTCGGATTGATCGATAGCCCTAACGGGTCATGGTATGTGCATCAAGGCTTTGAGACATCATGAGAAATTGAGAATTGCTGATCTCCTAGGCTTCGGTTATTGTGCAACTCTGTCCATGTTCTAAAAAATAAAGTAAAAAAGTGAAAATAAGCAAAGCTTATTGGTGGAAGATGTTTGTGACTCAAAGAAATGAAGTAAAGTTCCTATTCCCGGATTGCAGCACCACATTACCCTATATATATCCCACCCTAACACGTTTTTTTGACCTCTTTTGAAAGCCCTTGAGTATGTTGATTGACTTCGTGGTTTAAACTGGATTATACATGATTGATTTCAATAAATATGATTTATTATGCATTCTATGGTTTTATGCAAAAATGTTGAACTTTCTTATATTTATAAAATATTTTGACCATGTGTTAATTCTTATTTGTTATGAAGCATTCTCTGAGGGTGATCTATGAATGGAGCACACCACCAAAAGGTTTTGTAAAATGTTTTTCATTGATCTTTTTGATGACTTATAATCCGTTCTATCTTGTATCTAAGATTTGAATCTTGCTTGGGGACAAGCAAGGGACAAGTATGGGGTATTTTGATAGCATGTATTATAGTCTATATTTTGGGATTGGTTTGGATATTTTATCTTCATAAATCTGGATGCATGGTTGTATATTCTTGATGATTATGTCATTTTGTTTACCTTAGCAAGAATCGAGGTCTACACCTAGTTTTGTGGTAATTGTAGGGAAAATGGTATGTTTTGGAGCAGTATGGAGTCAAGAGATTTAAGGAGTCATTGAAGCTACATTTTGGAGCATTGAGGAACTACAAGGAAAGCATATGAACCTTGGAAGTTGGATAGAAATTTGATATTGCACCAGTTTTGAGATATTTGCACATAACTGAAGTTCATCTCGGTTGACCCCAAGATCACCTCGACCGAGATGCTTTGTTGGGTCTGGATCGAGACGCACGACCCATGGCCCATGAGATCTTTTATTTTTGGCAAGTGATTTTCATATAAATTTGGAGATATTTTTCGGATGGAGGTATGTCTAGTTTGCTGATTATTTTGGGAGATTGAAGATATTCCAAGGAAGAAGGAAGTTGAAGGAAGATAGCTTTGAAGTGAAAGTTGAAGGCTTTTTGAAGGAAGTTGTAAATTTTCTTAGGGAACTTTGATTATTGTCTTTTGATTTGTTATTTGAGCAACACAGTTTGCTGATTGTTTGGATTAATTGTTTGTTTGATTGAGTGATTATTGAGACCTTTGTGTTAAGGTTTTTTTGTTTGATTATTGCTTCTTTTCATTTATATTTGCTTGTTATTATCATGATGATTATTGGCTAAACTCTCTTGCGATTCTAGGGTGATTGGATGAAGGTTGTGGGAAAGACGATGAAAGAGTGAGCCTTTACCTTAGTGGACCCTGAAAGCTCGAGCCGAAACCAAACCTAAACTCACCTTGGTCGGTTCATAGAACACCTCGACCGAGATCGATATGAACTGAGCGAGACGTGAACCAGATCCGATCCAAACTTGAGTTTAGGTTTTAGTTTGCCATATCCTATCTATGTTTCACCTTTCCTGGTCTATACGCAAGCCTAGGATGAGACTTACCCGGTGATTCCTTTGCTTGTATATCTATGATAATGAGTGTTAGGTAATAAAGTTTTATCCTCTATTAGGGTTTGAGTGTGCCTTCATCCTGCATTTGTGAGTTAGCCTGAGACTTACCTGGTAAAGGTTAGTTCTATCCCCTTAGGTGGTGTGTTGGTTTGAGATTATAGTTCCTTTCCTTAGTTCCTTGAGACTTACCTTGTGAGAGGATCTTTGATTTGGGATAGTCAATAGTGAGACTTAGCCGGTGATCTATTCCCACCTTAGAAATACCTTCCCTTGTAAACCTCAGCTTTGTCCATGTTATCCTTAGAAATTTTGAGTCGGAACTACAACTAGATGCTTTGACCTCTAGAATCCGCATTCCCTTATCTGATTGATACATCATCTTTGTTATCTTTGCTTTATTGCTTGCTTTTGGTTGACAACCTCATTATTACCCTGTTTGATTTCACCATAGTCCCTGTGTTTGACCCTAGAGTATTTTCCGTTATTACAGTTGATCCGTACACTGCGGATTCATATATTGTTTCATGCTTTTATTTTAGGTTATAAATTTAAAGCTATTTCGTTCACTATTACACACACGTCTGAGAGCGAACACTGGTTTCTAGATCTCTTTGCAACACATAGCCAAATAAAACTCTTCACCATGGATCATTACTTTACAAAGTTACAACCTATAAACACCCTCTTGATTCATAAGTGTATTTGCACGAACAACTACGCGGTGGAGATGGAGCACGTCTTGGTAAGCTTATGGTTAATGATCTTTGCATATCAGTTGAGGTTGAACATTTTCTTTCTCATCCCCTAAACATAAGTGAGAGAGTTATATACATTCTCCCGAGTGACCATGAAACTTATGAGCTTTGAGTTTTATCTTATACAATAATTTGTGTTATGATGATGAGGCTTCGAGTGCTTGATCTTGTAACATCTAATACAACTATTTGAATCCGGTCGAGAGATATCAACGGATCATACTTGAGGACAAGTAATGTTCAAGTATGGGATATTTGATATACTCGTTTTACAATATTTTCCATCATCATTCTATTCAATTCTTTTTTCTCGTTTGAGAATTATAGCATATTGTATTGGCCTATTTCCTTCATATTAGTATTTTGGAGATCTATTGTTTAGTTTATTTATTGTAGGCAATCTAGCATTTGTGAAGTACAAATGATGCATCTATAGTAGAATGTCATGATACATGTAATGCCCGGAATTATAGTTCCGGTAGGAGAGAGGTGTTGATATTGTGCCTTGCTTTGACCAGGCGTTGAGGATCTTCTTGCGGGAAGTTGAGAGTGGATGTTATCGGGTTTTGAGACAAGTAAGTCCCAGGACTTACTTAGCTAGCTTCCTTGTAATAGTATCGATGTGTGATGGTTGTGTGTTTGTTTAGTTATGTTTATAACAACGAAACCAGAACTAGGGCGACCCTTATATTTTATAATTTGGCCCAAGTGTATAATAACGGGTGGTGACATCACTGCCTAACTCTTGCAAGATCTAGGAGGTTCTCTACGACTAGTCCAGGTAGGTAGACGGTTGGATGCATCAATACCATTCCTTGCTGGTAAGTAGGGACAAAGGAGAGTTTCGGGGATTCTCGTGTCACAAACCTAAGTTGAATTAGTCATGCATGGAATGACGTAAATGAAAAGATAATAACCGGTTTACGTGATATCATGTTGTGTATTTCATTATTCTGTGTGCATGTGCCTTTACCATCTTTCTAATGCGTAGAATGTTAGCTAACGGTTTTATACCGCCTTTGTAGATGGCTGCAGGTTAGGGACGTTGCCGACTGACTCAAAGGAGTGAGCAGCCGGGGTTCCGTACATTATAGGATGAGGATGAGGGTTTTATTTTACGTTCCGTGGTCGTTTATACCTTAGTCGTTGTTAGTACATTGTTTTGAGGATTCGACTAAGTTTCCACCTTGTATCATATTCTGGTTCATGTCACATTGCATTCAAACTATTTGGTTTTGCCTTTTCATTTGTGCCTTGTTGGAAAGATCCGGTGAAATTGTTGTCAGGCTAAGGGTCGGGACCCATTGTGAGGTCTCCTCCCGTAGCATCCCGATTTCTGCGGATTCGAGGTGTTACAATATGGTATCAAAGACCTAGGTTGACAACAATGACACTCGCAATCTTCTGAAGGCCAAATAGACAACCAAACAGAACCCGCAAGGTTTTTCAGCTCTCAAAATGAATTTCGTTTTCAAATCACGAGCATAGTCGGGTTGGAAATAGAATGTACGGGACCACCACTCCTTATGCGGACCTCGGTGACTTAGTGTTTGGACTATAGTTGTATGTTGGACTCTAAGTTGTCTGTGGACTTGTAATGTTTATAGTAGTAGCATGGCCTTTATATCATTATATATATATATATATAGGGTGTGGATCCTATGAGAACACCCCCTAACGTGAGAACATGAGAACAATCGTACACCGTTGGATGTGAGTATTAAGGGTTGAGATTTAGAGTACATATCAAAAATAATAATAACTACGAATAATAATAATTAGGAATCCAACAATAACTACGAATAATCCACTCAACCAACAATAACTACGAATAATACATTAAACGATATGACACATTCATAACAAAACTAATAATAATTACGAATCTGTTCTCATGTTCTCACGTTAGGGGGTGTTCTCATAGGATCTATACTCTATATATATATAGGGTGTGGTTCCCATGAGAACACCCCCTAACGTGAGAACATGAGAACAATCGTACACCGTTGGATGTGAGTATTAAGGGTTGAGATTTAGAGTAGATATCAAAAATAATAATAACTACGAATAATAATAATTAGGAATGCAACAATAACTATGAATAATCCACTCAACCAACAATAACTACGAATAATACATTAAACGATATGGCACATTCGTAACAAAACTAATAATAATTACGAATCTGTTCTCATGTTCTCACGTTAGGGAGTGTTCTCATAGGATCTATACTCTATATATATATATATATAGAGAGAGAGAGAGAGAGTTGTAGACTTCGTAGTTAGATGATAAGAAGCTATCATCGCCCCTTGGACAAACGCCGTATGGCTTAGGATAGTGTACATACGAAGATGAGTATGATCAAGATATCGAGTTGGGCGTCACGTTTTAGCCAGCACCCGGTGGTTTTACGGACTCCTTTAGAGGATGTCGAAGCAGAAGACTAGAGATGACGTAACTGAAGGATAAGCATATAGAAGAGAACCCCAAGTCAACTTAAGCAACATGAAGACATACAAGTAAGGGAGCAACAAGAAGATATGGGAGTTGCTCCAAGGAAACAACGATTTAACGATAGTGAAACCCACTGGAGATTTTAAACTTAAGGATTCTTCAAGAGAACGTTTGGACAATTAGAGACGCGAATCGAGGAGGAAACGAGTACATTCTAGCAAGAGTAAAAGTTATATTTCATCAAGACATATAATTTTCCTAGGTGCTCTAAGCATGTGAGTCGAGATGAGAGGTGCGGACGAACTAATACGAAGATACGTAAGTAAGCTTACAAAAGAATTAGAAGGTGAAGTGTCGGTTTTTAAGAGATCCTAAGCGGGTGACTTCGTCAGACATATTAAAGATTACAAGAAGCATCAAACGGTAGAATTTTGTGTAACAGAATTTCTTTAGTGGAGTCAACCGGTTTCCATTATGGTGGTAAGACTAAGCAGCGCCAAGAAGAAGAAAGTGAATGTAGATGATGGTTTTAAGAAGTTGAACGACGCAATAAGGAGCTTTTATCGAAAGACGTAAGATACCAACCAAGAGAAATGCGAGCGGTTACTAAGTAACGATAGAGATGTGGAAAAGACACACTTACGAGATATCATGAAGAACGGTTAAGCCCGATGTGGATTGTATGACACGATAATATATGCCGTAAGAATATAGTTATTTCATAAGAGAACGACGTGTGGAGTGTAGAGTGTGCTAGCGGAGTTTACAAAAAATACCCCAAGAGGGTAGCCTTCATGAGAATGGTAACATGAAGTATAGAAGAATGGTAAGTCGTTAACCTGAGAGAAGCCGGCTACAAACTTATCGGTTATGACTGAGAATGCATAGGTGCGGGTTGCTTGTTAAGGAACTATAGATGGGAGGTATAATCTCAAGTAGAGATTATAAAGGAACGGTAACAAGGGCTTGGAGTATGTCCGAAGGTTCGATGTAAGTAGTAAGGAAGTATGTCAACTGAAGAGCGAATGTCTTAATCAAGTAACGTTTATTTGGTTCAAAGCAAGTAACTGTAACAGACCTCGCAGGGAAGGATTTTAACGACCCTTTTGTGACCTTCTAAGGGCATGAAATCGGCATATGGGGAAATGACACGGTTTAGAACTTTTAAGGTTTGATCATGGTAAAGGGAACTAGTGGATCAAGAGGAAGATGAGGCTTCCATTGTGTTATACATAGACGGGAGTATATAAAGATGACGCATGGTATGTTCGTTCTAAGGAAACGTAGGATGTGTTTCCACGAGCAAAAGCTAAGTCAGAATTCATGACTAACACGGAGGAGCCATGGTAGTGATGGCATGAAACGGGGAATCGGGAGTATTATAACGTTGGAAGCTTTGAGCTTATGATGAAAGTACTTGGGAAGTAATGAGTTGGATATTTCGGTGGTTTTGGTTCGGAAATTCGCCTAGCGTTCTCCATGGGACCTGCGGGTATGGTTTTGAGGAAAAGTACGGGTCAAAGAAGTTGTACTTTGAATATCGAGAGATGCGTAAAGCGACCAACAAGTAGAGACATCTTCGCTCCATAGAGGACGACTCGCTAGACCAGTTGCATGTGGTTATGATGTTCTTTGTAATCAGCTCGAAGTCGGGATGTCACCAGATTAGGGTGAGAAAGGAAAGGACCTACATAAGATAGTATTTGTAACATCCGGAATTTTATTCTGGATACCTAGAGGTTTATCGACCTTCCCACGTCAGCGGCTTAGTTTTCCCGCAGGCACGTGTGCTGAGTACCTGGATTTATCCCCAAAATCCCACGCCGACCTTTCGGTTTCCTTTTTGCTTTCCGGCCCCTCGAGTTTTGGAGTGAGGGGACATGTAGGCAACTAACCTTTGGGTCTCCCCACCCCTTTTGTGCAACCCACTCTTCTCTCTCTCCTCACTTCTCATTTCACGCTTCCTCTCTCTTTCACTCTTTCCTCTTGTGTTCTTCCTCACTTCTCTTGGAGCCTTGCTTGTTTGTGAGCTGCAGTGGAGCAGAATCTGAGTTGGTTTGGTAAGTTTATTCCTCTTCCCCTCTTCTCCTTCCTTGTTGATTACCCCTTCTTTCCTTCCCCTTCATCCATTGCCATGGATGAAGCTCTTGAGGAAGCTTTTTCTTAGGTCGTTTGCATGTCCATCTTCTTAGCTCGTTTAGGTCGTGGAGAGGAGCCTAAGACCAGTGGATAGTGTTCGGAGAAGGCCCAACTAGAGAAGGAAGCACTAGCAGCAAAGACACAATCGAAGAAACAAAGAAGACGAAGCTTCTCCTGCTCGACCGCGGGGGCGGACCACCAGGGGCGCAGGGGCAGATCTTAACCACCGAAGGGGCGGACCTTAGCCACCGCAGGGGCGGCTCCCAAGCACAGGGGTGGCTTCAGGCTTCCGCAGGGGCGGTGACAGGGCCACGCATGGGGGCGCCAATTGATAGCATGCATTATAGTCTTTTTTTTAGATTTGTTTAGACGTTTTATCTTCATAAATCTGCATGCATAGATGTATAATCTCTATAATAATTTTGTTTTGTTTACATTCGCAAGAATCAAGGTCTACACCTAGTAGTGATGTAATTGTAGGGAAAATGCCACGTTTTGGAGCGATATGGAGCTAAAAGATTTAAGAAGTCATTGGAGCTACATTTTGGAACATTGAGGAGCTACAAGGAAAGCATAGGAACCATGGAAGTTTGATAGAAATTTGATATTGGACCAGTTTTGAAAGTTTTGCACGCAACTGACGTTCATCTCGGTTGACCGCAAGATCACTTGGACCGAGATGCTTCGTTGGGCCTGAAACGAGACGCACAGCCCATGGCCCATAAGATCTTTTATCTTTGACAAGTGATTCTCCTATAAATTGGAAGATATTTTCTGGATGGATGGACGGCTGGTGAACTGATTATTTTTGGATAATTGAAGATATTCCAAGGAAGGAAGGAAGTTGAAGGAAGATAGCTTTGAAGTGAAAATTGAAGGCTTTTGAAGGAAGTTGTAAGGTTTTCTTAGGAACCTTGATTGTTGTCTTTTTGTTTGTTATTGAGGAACACATTTGATGATTGTTTGAATTGTTTGTTTGTTTGATTGAGTGATTATTTAGAGCTTTGTGTTAAGGTTTTCTTGTTTACTTATTGATTCTTCCCTCATATATTTGATTGTTATTATCATGATGATTATTGGCTAAATTCTTGTGTGATTCTAGGATGATTGGCTGAAAGTTGTGGGAAAGACGATGAAAGAATGAGCCTTTACCTTAGTGGACCCTGAAAGCTCGAGCCAAACCTTAGCTGAACCTCACCTTGGTTGGTTAATAGAACACCTCGACCGAGGTCGATATGAACTGAGCGAGGCGTGAACCAGATCCGATCCAAACCTGAGCTTAGGTTATAGTTTGCCAAATCCTATACTTGTTGTACCTTTCCTGGTCCATACGCAATCCTAGGATGAGACTAACCCGGTGATTCCTTTGCTTGTATACCTATGATGATGAGTATTAGGTAATAAAGGTTTATCCTTTATTAGGGTTTGAGTGTGCCTTCATCATACCCGTGTGAGTTAGCCTGAGACTAACCCGGTAAAGGTTAGTTCTATCCCCTTAGGTGGTGTGTTGGTTTGAGATTATAGTTCCTTTCCTTAGTTCCTTGAGACTTCCCTGGTGAGAGGATCTTTGGTCTGGGATAGTGATTAGTGAGACTTACCCAGTGATCTATTCCCACCTTAGAAATACCTTCCCTTGTAAACCTCAGCTTTGTCCAGACTATCCTTTGAGATCTTGACTCGGAACCACAACTGGATGCTTTGATCTCTAAAATCTGCATTCCCTTATCTGGTTGATACAACATCTTTATTATCTTTGCTTAGTTGTTTGCTTTTGATTGACAACCTGATTTACCGTGCTTTGTTTCACCATAGTCCTTAAGTTCGACCCTGGAGTATTTGCCGTTATCACAATTGATCCGTACACTGCGGGTTCGCGTATTGTTTTAGGCTTATATTTTAGGTTATAAATTTAAAGCTATGTCGTTCACGATTACACACACGTCTGAGAGCGAACGAGTTTTTGGCGCCGTTTCAGGGGACTTGGTCAAGACCAAATCCGGTATTTGGTTGTCTTTTAGGGTGTTGCCCTTGTTGCTATTGATTGCTTTACTTGAGTGATTTCACAAGATCTTTATTTAGGTTTATGCGAAGACCTCGTGTTGGGAAAGAAATCGTTCCTTATGATCCCGAACCAGAAAAGACATATAAGAGAAGATTGAAAGAAGCTAAGATAGCTGAACAAGATAATCGAGATATTAAAGCTGAATTGAAGGACGCATTAGAACAACTTCAGTTGAGTAATGAAGCCTTACAACAAGAAAGAGAGGAAGCTCGTGCAAGAACGGAAGAGATCCGAGCCAACAGGGCCGAACTGCAACCTCATATTCTACCTCGACCGAACCCAGTTGTTGGAACGAGGCAGAATCCTGACCTACCTGCACCGGCCGAGATACCACCACCACCTCGGTTTCCGGCTATGATTGACCGAGGTAACTTGTTCCCTGGAGCACCGCAAACCCTAGGTCAAAGGATGGACCCGAATTAACAAGTGCGGCATCCCGGAGTTAATCTAGGAGATCCAACTAAGCATGACTACGAGCTTCGACCCCAAGTCCTCACAATGATTCGACAATGTCAATTTGGAGGCATGGAAAGAGAATTTCCACATCAACACTTGCAAAATTATGAGATTCTTATGGAGTTTTTGAGACCATCAAGAGTGGAGAACAACAACTACAGGCTAAGACCTTTCTACTTCTCTTTGAAAGACAAGGTGCTTGCTTGGTATCAATCTCTTCCAGCTGGAAGAGTTAACACATGGGAAGAGATGACTACAGAGTTTCTCCCTAAGTTCTTTCCCCAATCAAAAACTGCGAAGTTAGGGGTAAGATTAATGCTTTTGTCATGAAGGATAGAGAAAGTTTGTTCAAGTCATGGGAAAGGTTAAAGGACCTTTTGTTGGATTTCCCTCACCATGGGATTCCAAAGATTGAGTTGCTAGAGATCTACTTCAAGGGTTTGGATGAGGAAGCTCAATTCAAACTCCATCACTTTCTGCTAGAACTTTTATGGATACACCGGTTGATGAAGATTTGGAGTTTTTTGAGAAGCAAGCTTTACACATGGAGAAGTATTCTCATCGAAGGGTTGAAGATGGAGCGAAACGAGTTGGATTTCCGGATTTGAATCTTACTAATCCAAGTGTTGCTCAACTCACTACGCTCAACAATGAAGTCAAGGCTTTGAAGGAGCTTTTATTAGCTCAAACTAAAGTAACATCCAAGGAGCAAGATGTTGGATACTTGGGAAGAGGAAACTATCAAGGGCCGAGGAACAAAAATTACTACAACAACAACAACAACAACAACAGAAATTTCAACAACAATTGGAGATCAAATCAACAAAATCCCGGTAACCCTCATTCTCATGCTGAAAGTGCTCTAAATCCACCATCTTTTTCTATCCTATTAAAGAGTCAAGAGCCATCATCAAGCTAATCCCAGCAACCTTAGGAGAAGACGGATGCTATGCTGGAAGCAATCATGACAAAGCTCAACGCTATGGAGAATTCTATGAACACATTTTCAAAGGAACAAAAAGCCTTAGAATATCAAGTTTTCAACAAGGCTAATGAAGCACCAAGAGATCCGGGTAAACTCCCAGGAAGGACGGAGAACAACCCAAAGGGCAAGGTCATGGCAATCACCACACGAAGTGGATTGAAGACAACTGATCCAGTAACTCGGTCGGACCATGACCAGACGAAGAACACCTCGGTCGAGGTTCCAACCGAGATGGAGCCCTAGAAAGAGAAAGACAAGTCTGATGTTTATGTTCCACCACCTGCTTACAAACCTCCACTCTCGTTCCCTCAGTCTACGGCATGGCCGCATCTAGACAAACACTTTGGTAAGTTTCTTGATCTTATGAATAAGTTACATATTAACATCCCTTTCATTGATGCAATCTTAGATATGCCCGCCTATGAGAAGTTTCCGAAAGAGATATTGTCAAGGAAGAGAAAGGTGGAAGACTTTGGATAAGTACGGATGACCTCTAGATCTTCGGAGCTCAGTCAAATCATGAAAGAGAACATGCCACCAAAATTGATAGCATGAATTATAGTCTATATTTTGGGACCTGTTTAGACGTTTTATCTTCAATAATCTGCATGTTTGAATGTATATTATGTGATTATATTGTCGTTTCATCTACCTTTGCGGGAATCAAGGTCTACACCAAGTTTCGTTGTAATCGTAGGTAAAATGACACGTTTTACATCAAAATGGAGCTAAAGGAGCTAAGGAGTCATTGGAGCTACATTCAGGAGTTTAAGGAAGAATCCAGGAAGCATGGAATTGAATTAGAGATTTACTTTGGACCAGATTTGAGAGATTTCACATTCAGTTTAGAGCCACCTCGGTTGACCACAGAGTCACCTCGACCGAGGTGATCTAAGGGAGTGTCTCGACCGAGGCGAACACCCTGGACGTGGCGAGATATATTTTATTTGGCTGAGATCTTTTATTTTTGGAAGGAGAGATCTTATATTTTTGGGCTGGATTTCTGGAAGGAAGATCATATATTTTAGATATTTATTTTAGGAGATATGGATATATTTTATAGGAAATTATCTTTTTAAGATATTTTATCTTTGGAAGATAATTCTCTTATATAAAGGGTTGGATTTTTCACAAGTTCAACCATGCTTATACATGCTTAGAGGGCTGATAACATCCAACAATTAAGGGATTTTCTCCAAAGTTTTGAAGGAAGGGAGATTGAAGATCAATCTAGGAAGGATTGATAGTTTGAGATAGCTTTTGTGAAGGGTTTTGTAAGACTTTCTTAGATTCCCTTCTTGTTGATTTGTCTTGTTGAATTTGTGATCCAAGGAACGCTTATTTGTTTGATATTTGATACAGTTATCAAAGCCTTGTTCTTAAGGTTTTTGTGTTCAAATGTTCATTCTCTTCCCATATATTTGATTATTGCTTTCATGATGATGAGTGGCTAATTTCCTTGTGCGATTCTAGGGTGATTGGCTGAAGGTTGTGGAAAAAACAATGATACAATAATCTTAATTCCAGTAGGACCCTGAAAGCTCGAGTCTTTATCCTTAACCCTAGAACATCTCGCTCAGTCGATGAACATCTCGGCCAGGGTGGAACTTGACTGACCGAGGTGACTTTTCTGATTCGAAACTGAGAGTTAAGTGTTAGAGTTTGCCAAATCCTATTCTTATTACACATTTTCTGGTTCAATGCAAGCCTAAGATGAGACTTACCCGGTAATTCCTTTGTTTGTTTACCCATGATCATAAGTGTAGGTAATAAAGGTTTATCCTTTATTGGGGTTTGAGTGTGCCTTCATCCCATCTTTGTGAGTTAGCCTGAGACTTACCCGGTAAAGGTTGATTCTATTCCCTTAGTTGGTTTGTTGGTTTGAGATTGTAGTTCCTTTCCTTAGTACCTTGAGACTTACCCGGCGATAGGTTATTTGGCTTGGGATTGTGAGTAATGAGACTTACCCGGTGATCTATTCCTCTTTAGTAACACCTTCCATTTGCAAAATCTCAACTTTGTCCGCTTATCTTGAGATCTTGAGTTGGAACCACAACTAGATGCTTTAATCCCTAGAATTGCATATTTCCTTTAATTGACTACATTATCATCTTTGATTGTTTTAATCGCTTTTGTGGTTAGTTGCAAAATTGACAACCTATACTTGCTTTGTTTCACTTAAGTCCCTGAGATCGACACCCCGAAATTCTTGCTTTTACTACGATTGACCCGTACACTGCGGGTTCGCATCCTTGTTTTAAGAATACATCTTGGGTTATAAATTTAAAGCTTGCACACACCATTTGGAGCGAATAAGTTTTTGGCGTCGTTGCCGGGGACTTGGTCTAGACCGAGCCGGTTGCGGTAGTCTTTCGGGGCACTTGCCCCTGTTGCTACTAATCACTCTACTTGAGTGACTTTCGCAGGTTCTTTCTTGTAGGTTTATGCGAAGAACCCGCGCTGGGAAGGAAATCGTTCCTTACGATCCCGGGCCAGAAAAGACATACAAAAGACGCTTGAAAGAAGCTAAGATGGCCAATCAAGAGAATCGCGATCTTGAGGCCGAATTGAAGGAGGCATTGGAACAACTACGCCCTCAGTAAAGAAGAACTACGACTGGAAAAGGAAGAAACTCGCGCAAGGACGGAAACGATCGAAGCAAATATGGCGACTTTACGGGACCAATATCTACCTCGACCAGAACCAGACCCTCGACCGAGGCAGGACCCAGCTCCAGCTGCCCTGGCCGAGATACCCCCACCTCGGATGCCAGTCCAAGATACTCTTTTTGCAGGTATTCCACAGACCCTAGGGCAGAGGATGGACCCTAACCAGCAACTGAGGCGTCCAGGAATCAACCTAGGTGATCCAGCGGAGTATGACTATGAGCTTCGACCGCAAGTTCTTTCCATGATTCGCCAATGCCAGTTTGGAGGGCTAGAGAGGGAATCTCCGCATCAACATCTACAAAACTATGAGATATTGATGGGACCTTGAGACCTTCAAGGCTGGAAAACAACAATTACAAGCTAAGGCCTTTCTATTTCTCTTTGAAAGATAGGGCACTTACTTGGTATCAATCTCTCCCTCCCGGAAAAATCAACACTTGGGAGGAGATGACGACGGAGTTCTTGACTAAATTCTTTCCCCCCTCCAAGACCGCTGAAATGAGAGGGAAAATCAATGCATTCATCATGAAGGACAAGGAGAGTTTGTCCAAGTCATGGGAGAGATTTAAAGACATCCTTTTGGATTGCCCACATCATGGGATTCCAAAGATAGAGTTGTTGGAGATATACTTCAAGGGACTGGACGGAAACACCCAGTTTAACCTTCAACTACTATCCGCCGGCACGTTCATGGACATGCCGATTGATGAAGCTTGGGAGTTCATAGAGAAACAAGCTTTGCACATGGAGAAATACTCCCATCAAGGAGCTGAAGGTGGAGTTAAAAGAATCAACTTCCAAGAAGCTCCATCAAACAATGATCAACTCACCCCTTTAAAGAATGATGTGAAGCAATTGAAAGACCTTTTGGTTGCTCAAACTAAGAAAGAAGAGGAAGGATATCAAAACTCAAGGAACAACAACGGTTACCGGAACAACAACAACGGTTCCCGGAACAACAACTACAATAACAATAGAGGATCCAACAGCAATAATTGGAGGCCAAACAATCAAAATTCGGGTAACTCTTACTCTAACTCCAATTCGAACAACTCTTCTAACCCTTTCCTCCCTTCTTCTTCTTCTTCTACTCCATTGAAGAGCCAGGAGCCTGGATCAAGCTCATCCCAGCCAGAAAAGAAAGATGCAGTGATGGAGGCTATCTTGATCAAGCTCAATGCTATGGAGACGTCCATGACTTCATTTTCGAAGGCACAAAAAGCCTTAGAACAACAATTCTTTAATAAGGCGAATGAAGCGCCAAGAGATCCACGGAAGCTTCCAGCAAGGACAGAAAGCAACCCTAAAGGACAGATCATGGCAATAATGACGAGAAGTGGACTGAAAACTGCAGATCCAGTGCCTCGGTCGATGCCAGTACAGACGAAGAAGACCTCGGTCCAGGTACAGTCGAAGAACACTTCGGCCGAGGTGCCAACCGAGGTTGAGCCTCAGAGAGCGTCGGACAAAACTGAAGTTTATGTCCCACCCCCTGCATATAAACCACCACTTCTATTCCCCCAATCAAGGGCCAGAGCACATCTAGACATGCATTTTGGTAAGTTCCTTAACTTGATGAATAAACTACATATTAACATCCCTTTCCTTGATGCTATTCTAGGGATGGCCGCCTCTGGGAAGTTCTTGAAAGAAATTCTATCAAGGAAGAGGAAGTTGGAAGACTTTGGTGAAGTAAGGATGACATCTAAATCCTCGCAGCTCATTCAAATCATGAAGGAGAAGATGCCACCCAAGTTGAGAGAACCCGGCTCATTTTACATTCCCATTCAAGTTGGGGATGTCACTTGTGAGGCGTTGTGTGATATGGGAGCCAGCGTGAGCATCATCCCGCTAGAGCTATGTGTGAGGATCGGATTTAGAGAGCCCAAGCCGGTGAAGATACGGTTGTACATGGCGGACCGCTCCATTACCCATCCCGTGGGCAGTTTGGAAGACGTTCCGGTTAAGTTAGATAACTTCTATTTACCTATAGACTTTGTTGTGCTTGACATTCCCGCAGATTATCCCGTTCCTATCATTCTCGGGAGACAATTTCTAGCAACTTCGGGTTGCAATGTGGATTGTAAGAACGCCAAGTTGCAATTCAACATTGGCGGTGATCAAGTTGAGTTTGCATTGCTTGCGGCAATGAAAGGAAAGCCGTTGGGAGATGATATTTTGAACATCTATGATGAAGAAGAATCAAGAGAATTGGTGAGCTCTATCCTTATTAATGATCCACTTGAGAGAGTTATTAGTTTTAGCTTAATGGAGGAAGGTATATATGTTTCTTGTGATGTAGATATACGGAGCTTGAAGGCACTGGAGGAAGATCCAAGAGCTAAGATTGAAAAATTAATCCAGGGGAAGAAGATCTCCAGTTTTGGTCCCAATTGTAGTACCTCGACCGAGGCACTTTTTGGACCAAGAGAGGTGTTCTTGACTGAAGAACATCTCGGTCGCCCTCTCTGGACCTCGACCGAGGTCGAAAGTGAGATGATGTCAACTGAGATTTCTGAAAATCCAGTTCTTCGATCTAAGTCTACTCCACTAGAAGGAAGAACCAAAGATCTACCTCAGAAAGCACCCCCAATTGTGGAGCTTAAACAACTCCCGAGTCACTTGAGGTATGTTTTTCTTGGACCGGATTCTACTTATCCCGTCATCATTAGTGCTTCCCTTTCCGAATCTGAATTATCTAAACTAATGTATGTCCCGAGGAAGCATCGAAAGGCTTTGGGTTATACTATTGATGATCTTATTGGCATTAAGCATTCTTTTTGCATGCATAGAATACTAATGGAGGATGGTCATAAGACTTCACGGGAACCTCAAAGACGGTTAAATCCGATCATGAAAGAGGTCGTGAAGAAAGAAATTCTTAAGTTGTTGGATGCAGGTATCATATTTCCTATCTCGGACAGCAAGTGGGTGAGCCCAGTGCACGTAGTTCCGAAGAAAGGAGGGATGACCGTTGTGACAAATAAGAACAACGAGTTAATCCCAACTAGGACGGTCACGGGCTGGAGGGTGTGCATCGATTATAGGAAGCTGAACGTGGCCACTCGGAAGGACCATTTTCCACTTCCCTTCATCGATCAAATGTTCGAACGGTTGACCCAACATTCACATTTTTGCTATTTAGATGGCTATAGTGGCTTCTTTTAGATTCCTATCCATCCGGATGATCAAGAGAAGACCACTTTCACTTGCCCATGGGGGACATTCGCTTATAGGAGGATGCCATGTGGATTATGTAATGCACCCGCTACTTTCCAGCGATGCATGATGGCTATCTTCTCCGAGTATATAGAGGAGATCATGGAGGTATTTATGGATGATTTTTCAGTATATGGTTCTTCTTTTGATAATTGCCTATCTAACCTTTCTCTAGTGCTACAAAGATGTGAAGACACTAATCTCGTCTTGACTTGGAGAAGTGTCACTTTATGGTTAATGAAGGCATCGTGCTAGGACACCTCGTTTCCAGTCGAGGTATTGAAGTCGATCGAGCTAAGATCGAGACTATTGAGAAACTTCCTCCCCCTTGTTCTGTTAAGGGTGTGCGGAGTTTTCTCGGGCATGCAGGTTTCTACAGGAGGTTCATCAAGGATTTCTCGAAGATCTCTAAACCACTAATTAAACTCTTGAATAAAGATGTTGAGTTTTGACAGGAGTGTCTCGATGCATTCTACAGGATTGAGGAGGCGTTGATCTCCGCTCCCATTATCTAACCTCCGGACTGGACCTTGCCTTTTGAGATCATGTGCGATGCGAGTGATGTGGCGGTAGGAGCGGTGCTTGGACAAAGGAAGGATGGCCGGACCACCGCCATTTACTATGCTAGCAAGACGCTAGACGAAGTCCAGCGTAACTACGCCACCACCGAAAAGGAGCTATTGGCGGTTGTATATGCTTTTGAGAAATTTTGTTCTTACTTAGTAGGGGAGAAAGTTATTGTTTACACTGACCATGCAGCTATTCGTTACTTGCTTGCTAAGAAGGATGCCAAGCCACGTCTTATTTGATGGATTCTCTTGGTTCAAGAGTTTGACCTAGAGATCTGCAATAAGAAGGGATCCGAAAATTCTGTTGCGGATCACCTCAGCCGGCTACCTCCCTCTTCATGCGAGAAGGACGAACCACCGATAGACGATTCGTTCCCCGATGAGCACTTGCACTTGCTGGAACGTTTGATAGACTTCCTTATCTCACCCCATGATGAAAGTGAAGTATGGGGTGAGGATACTTTCCAGCGTGTTTAGAGGCACCGTACGGTCCAGCTAGCGACCTTAAATCAAGCGCTTCTTGGGAGGCAACCCAAGGTATTGCTTTCTTTTCTCTTTTCTAGCCTAACTTTAGATAGTTTGCTTTGCTTTGCTTTGTTTTTGGCGTCCTAGACGGATAACAAGTAATCTCTAAGGAAGGAATACAACTGTTCGCCACTTAGCGTGCGTGCAAATAAGCTTTAAATTTATAAAACTAGAATCAAGCAAGCGAACCCGCAGTGTACGGATCGATATAGTTAAGCAAGAATTCCAGAGTATCGAACACAGGGATTTGGGGGGTTAAATCCAATTATAGGTTATCAAGCGAGTAAATGTAAGATCTTTTCGAATTATTGGGAAAACAACAATCCTAAGATCTAGATATCCAACTGTGGCAATCGATTCAAGATATACTAAAGATATAAGGACAGAATTAAGATATGCAAAGGTATGCTAATGTAAGGTAATCGTACGGTGAAGTTCCAAAAACCTTATATGACTCACCTATAAGACACTCTCTATAAAGGTTGTTGAGGCTTCAATATAGAAAGGTTCTAAAGGTAAGAATTAACGTCAAATACCCAAACTTGTAACCCAAGGATCAAGACTAACTAAACCGATTAAGGTTGTGACATTCACAATCGAGGTAGAGGTTGTTGAGGCTTCACTACCACCTAGAAAAGGGCAAGCCAAGACTAAGTTAAAGCAAATCTTTAACTTTGGATTAAAGTAAAAGCAGGTTCGTAAACTAACACAAAATTACGGGTAGTTCTTGAGTTCCACGGCCGTGGAAGCTCAAGAACATACCGTGGATTAGGGTTGTCAGCGATTCTCTCTAACTCTCAGGGTCCAATCTGTTTACGATCGATCTATCATCATCTAAGCCACAACTATCAACCCTTCACCTTAGAATTGTTAAGGGTTTTTAGCCAACAATAGTCATATTGATATCAAATTCAAGGTTTAAAAGAATGAAAGATGAAAACTTCCGAAAACTTTCAATAACTTTAAAGTCAATCTCAAATCCACAAATCAAGAACAATATCGTCAATAGATTCGGAACAACACAAACAATCACAATCTTAGATAAGAAGGAAGAACGGGATGTCAATCCGTCTTCTAAATCAAACCTAAGTAAGAAGCGAAATCTTCTTACGAACAATCTTGCGAATCTTCAATCTTCCGTCAATCCGGAAATCTCAATGGTAGAACGCAAATCTTCAATCACAATCTCTGCAAGATGTGAAATTAGGGCAATTCCAAGGTGTAAGCGGAAATGCGTCTAAACGTAAGCGAAGGTGACGGAATCTCTCTTCGTCCGTCCTTTTATAGTGTAAGATAAAATATCGGCCCGGCCCAATTGCGTAGGAGATCGTGGCTTAAAGTGTGGCGAAAAAGATCGCCAAGATCACGGTCGTGGAAGGGTTCCACGGCCGTAATTTAGAGCGTGGAAATCATCACGGTTTGACACAACTCCTCCACGGCCGTAGAAGTTGCTGGAATGAACCACGCTTCCCTTGCCATGGTTCCACGGCCGTGGACTTGAACGTGGAATGTAATACGGCCGTATTTTAGAGCGTGGTTTAGGGCTAGAACGTGATTCTTCCTTAGTCTCGTGCATTCTTCAAGTTGGCACTTCCTTAGCTCCTAGGAATGTCCTCAATTCATGGACATGCTCAATCAAATCCATCCTTGCTCAATTCCGTTCGGAAATAGCTCTTAATTGCCTACAATCAACATAAAGCTTGTGTAGATCTCTATATCGACATTATAGACAAACTAGCTCACAAATGCATCAATGCTTAATCAATGACTATCAATATGGATGAAATACACTTAGAAAACGTGCCTAAAATATCACAATATTTCATGCTAACAAATAACCCCATACTTGCCACTTGCTTGTCCCTAAGCAAGGTCTTTCAAAAGCTTTAAAACACAAGTTAGGATGAAATATGTGTACCTTCTCAAAGCAAAACTTCTTTTGGGTGAATGTGCCTTCTAATCAATAGATCATTCTCAAATCTTGCTTCAATCGTTTATAAGACTTTCATACACTTAATCAAAGAGTAAAGAGTAAAGAAAGCTCATGAATCAATTAAACTTCCATACAAACATCATAACCTTCAAACATTATCAAAATCAATCATAAGAAACTTCAATTTAGATCACCAAGTCATATAACATTCTTTTGATCTTAAGGACTTTCAAAGGAAAAGGTCTAGAACGTGGAAAGGGAAGGAAAACTTTAAGGAATGTGGTGCATGAATCCGGGAAAGTGGATAACTACTCTTTTCTTCTTCTCTTGCGGTTTCCGCAGCACTTTCAACTTAGAGCTTTGCTCTCTTCTTTTCATTTTTCGACTTTACTTTTGGAGTTATGGATAGAGGTGCACAAAAACCGAAGCCTAGGAGATTGGCGTTTCTCAATTTTTATGAGATGCCTCAAACCCTTAGCGCACATACCATAATCCGCTAGGAATATCGCTCAATCCGACTTTGGCAAGACACAAACACCCGGCTATGTGAATGGTGCCGAGTTACTCATCATCATGATTGACTTCCTCAAACCTACAATTTCTTTCTATTCCTTTGAATGCAAAGTATTGCTTTCATGGCCCTCCCACATCATACATGCCTTTTTCATTCAACTCCTCCAAATTCCCGGATAGGTAAAGGAGGACATAATTTCAATGAGGGGCTAAATGATCAAAGAAAGAAGAAAGAAAAATCGAATTGCCTTAATCATCTCAAAAGGAAGTATAAGAACCTATAGTGTGATTTCAACCTTATTTTCCCAACATGATTTAAGTAACATTCATCACATTATGAAATTTGCAAAAGAGGTATAATCAACTCATTCAATTTCTTTTCAATTCACTATTTGTTTAAGCATGCAATTGTCATCAAACTCAATTCACAAGTAACAATTATCATAGAAATCATCTCTATCCTTAGAAGCACAAAATTTTTAAAATTTTTCAATTTTTATGGGTTTTTCAAACTCTTTTTCATGCAATGCAATAATGAAACGTGCAACAATATAATGAACATGCAAGATAGTCTCAATAGAAGCAATCAAAGTGAGTAAGAGTTATTACAAACTTTTAGTCACACCCCACCCCATACTTGGAACAAACATTGTCCCTAATGTTCAAATAAAAGAAAAAGAAGAAAAGAAAGAAAGAAAAAGAAAGAAAAAGAAACTCACAAAATGGCGGTGGAGCGGCTAAACTGTCGGTCATCATCATCATCACTGTGGTGGAGGCGGGAATGGAGAGAAGCTAGGGTCATAGTACCGCCCGAACTGTTGGCGGTAGACATCCCTCATCATATGGTCGAGGTCATCCATGCGTCTATCTCTCGCGTCAGCTCGGATCTCCAATGCTCCCACT
Organism: Fagopyrum homotropicum; assembly: GCA_033239125.1. NCBI lineage: Eukaryota > Viridiplantae > Streptophyta > Magnoliopsida > Caryophyllales > Polygonaceae > Fagopyrum > Fagopyrum homotropicum. The sequence goes on along the minus strand of BSWB01000002.1, from coordinate 56,126,565 downwards.
CTATCAGAAAGGCTAGTAGCCCACTCTGGCATCTACTCATACCAACCCGGAGCCTGGCTGTACCACCCCGGTGCATCTGACGGTGCTGGTGCTGGTGGCGGTGGCTGCTGTGCAGACCATGGTGGTGGAGCTCCATACCACGCATGAGGGGTGTCCATCCAAGTGGTTCTCTCGCTCACACTGGCGCGGCGAGAAGATGAACCTGAAGCTCTGGCGGGACGTGGAGAACGTCTAGGCACATCAGAAGCTATGTCCGGCTGATACGGAAACGTGCCGAAATCCTGCTCGGCTCCTCCTCCTCCCTCGTAGGGATCTCTCATCTCCTCCTCAACTACTGGTGATGGTGGGACATATGGAGGGGCTGCAATCCTGTTCGCATGCATAGCAGCGAACGTCTCTTTCCAACTATGGCGTCGAGCCATAATGGAATACTCCGGGAGCCACTCAATGCCCCTCCCCGTCCTGATCTCCCATGGCATAGCTGCATAAGGTGGACCTCTATGGGTAGGGAAGATGATACCTCTAGTCATGAAGGCCTGAAGTCCTAGGGGTACGGTAGGAATACGTGTACATGCAGAAAAATCTACCCCTAACATCCTAGCAAGGTGGGTGACTATCCCACCATATCCAATGTTGCCAACCCTCTTGTTCTTAAGCTTGCTCATGGTAGCAGCTAAGAGGGTGGCGCAGTCAGCAGGGCGTCCATAAAGCATGGAGTAGAGAAGGAAGAGCTCATCCGTCTTGATCTTCTCAGGTGTCTCCGTCCTAGGGAAGAGACACTCAGAAAGAACCCGGTGAGCAATCTTCAAGGCTAAGTGATACATCAACTTAGCCTTGGTATCAACTAGTTGCCAGCGGTCCTCGCTGGTGTAAATCATGGCAACCTCCTCCCAGAAGTCCTTGGCGTAAACGCCACTGGGGAAACGACCATTGAAGGTCTCTTGGAACCCAAAGAAGGTCCCGAACTCCCGGATGGAGAAATCATAGTTCCTTTCCATCAGACGGAAAGAAACTGTCCTATCAACGTGGCTGTGCTCAAAAGACGTCACAACCTCTCTCGTGATCTCCTCGTAAGCGTCTTCTCGGATAGCCGAGAAGACAACTAATCCGGCTCTATCCAAGAGCCAAGTAAGGTCATCTATGATGTGAAGAGGAGCTAAATCCTCCAACAATAGGTACCTAGGTCCTATAACAGCCCTCTTGTGGATCCTCTCTAATGCATCGAGATGATCCTCGTGAATGGTGGGTACCTTAGGGCTAGGAGGTGAAGGTGATGAAGGTGATGATGGAGGTGAAGGGGAGGAAGGTGGTGGTGCTCTAGAGGATGAAGAGGAAGAGGGGTTACCCTTCCTCTTTTTGTTCTTATCCTTCTCGTTGTTCTTGTCCTTAATCCTCCCAGAAACTCTCCTCACAAAATCCATTACTGTTGAAAACCACGGTCTGTTCTTGGTGTTCCACGGCCGTGGAATTGACAGAGACCGTGGTTCATCTCGATTTTTCTCAAAACTCAGCAAATAACAGCCAATCTCAACAATCAAGCAGTCCTAGACTAATTCCTTCCAATTTCAATCAGTTCTCCTATAAATGCTAGCAAAAACGAACCCGAATTGACAAAGATAGAGAAGAGCGGAAAAAACCTAGATTTCGGATTTTAAAATCCGAATTCTACGTTCCTTGGTGATTTGCCGCTCGATTTGTTGCTTGGATCTCGTTGGTGATCGGATTTGCTTCAGTTTGGGTCGAAGAATCATTGAAAACGATTAACGAACGGAGAATTGAGGTGAAGGGCGTGATTCCGGCGAAAGAGGGCGTGGAAATTGGGTTTTGTGGTGTGTTTTTGTGAAGAACGTGGTTTATATAGTGGCCGGCAAAATTTTTGAAAACCACGGTCTATCGGGGTGTTCCACGGTCGTGGAATTGTACGGAACCGTGGTTTTGGTGATTTTTCAAAGGCTTTTGGAAATTACGGTCACTGTAGCTGTCACGACCGTGGTTTAGGCCATGGAACTCTCTGTAATGCTCTAAAGTCCAAGTTTCGTCACTTTTCTTCAAAATTACTCTTCCCCTTTCCTTTTCCACTGTTCCTACATCCAAAAACACCAACATACCGGAAGGAATCGAAGGCAAAATAAAACAAAAACGTCTAAACTAAGCTAAACTATGAATCGAAAACAAAAACATAAATGCAATACCTTGGGTTGCCTCCTAAGAAGCACTTTGTTTAAGGTCCGTAGCTAGACCAAACTCGCACTTATTCGAGTGCGGTGGGCGTGAACTCTTCAGCTTGGAGTTCCGGCGTATACTTCTTGAGTCGTTGACCGTTCACCTTAAAGCTTCCGCCCGCTTCACCCCATACTTCAACTGCACCATGGGGGAAAATACGTTTGTTTAGAAAAGGTCCGGTCCAACGAGATTTAAGCTTACCTGGAAAGAGACGAAGCCTTGAATTGAAGAGGAGAACTTGATCTCCTTCTTTGAAGTCCTTTGGAATGATATGCTTATTATGCCAACGCTTTGCTCTCTCCTTATAAATCTTGGAGTTTTCATAGGCGTTCAAGCGGAGTTATTCAAGCTCATTAAGGTTCAAGAGACGCTTCTCTCCCGCTTCCTTCATGCTGAAATTCAACCATTTCATAGCCCAAAACGCCTTGTGCTCCAACTCTACCGGTAAGTGACAAGACTTCCCATACACAAGGTTGTATGGTGTGGTTCCTATGAGAGTCTTATACGCAGTCCGGTACGCCCACAATGCATCATCAAGCTTCAAGGACCAATCCTTCCTAGTCCTTGAAACTGTCTTCTCTAGGATTCCTTTGATCTCCCGATTTGAGATCTCAACTTGTCCACTAGTTTGTGGATGATAAGGGGTGGCGATCTTGTGAGTAACCCCATACTTAGCTAGAAGAGCTTCAAAGCGCCGGGCAATGAAGTGAGAACCTCCATCACTAATAATAGTCCTTGGTGTCCCAAATCGTGGGAAGATGGTCTTGTTAAAGAACTTAACCACCACCATGGCATCATTGGTGGGAGAGGCAATTGCTTCCACCCATCTAGAAACGTAATCCACCGCCAAGAGTATGTATTGGTTTCCACAAGATGATGGGAACGGTCCCATAAAGTCAACTCCCCAAACATCGAAAATCTCCACCTCTTGGATATCATTGAGAGGCATCTCATTCCTCCTAGAGATATTTCCTGTTCTTTGACAAGCATCGCAGCAGGAAACAAAGGATTGCACATCTCTAAATAAAGTAGGCCAAAAGAATCCAGATTGCAATACCTTAGCGCTAGTCTTGTTCGAACTAGCGTGTCCTCCACAAGGTAGTGAATGACAATGGCGGATGACACTTTGCATCTCATCTTCCGGCACACATCGCCTAATGATGCCATCCGGACCTCTCTTAAAGAGGAGAGGTTCATTCCAAAAGTATTCCCGGACATCCTTAAAGAACTTCTTTCTTTGTGCGTAGGATAATCCAGACGGTATCTCCTGACAAACCAAATAGTTAACAAAATCAGCAAACCATGGTTCGTTACCTTTGGAGATTACTTCGATGCACTCCTCAATGATATGTAGGTGTTCATCCGGGAAGGAGTCATCTATAGGTAAGTGGTCGTCCTCTAGATGTGTTAGGCGACTCAAGTGATCCGCAAACAGAATTTTCTGAACCCTTCTTGTCGCGGATCTCTAGATCGAATTCTTGTAGGAGAAGAATCCATCTAATTAGCCTTGGCTTTGCATCCTTCTTTGCAAGGAGATATCGGATCGCAGCATGATCCGTATACACAATCACCTTTGCACCTACAAGATAAGAGCGAAACTTGTCAATAGCATAAACAATGACTAAAAATTCCTTTTCCGTAGTGGCGTAGTTGAGCTGCGCTTCATCTAGCGTCTTGCTAGCATAGTATATGGCATGGGTTCTCCCTTCCTTTCTTTGTCCAAGAAGAGCTCCTATGGCTACGTCACTAGCATCGCAATAACCTCAAAGGGAAGAGTCCAATCCGGAGGTTGGATAATAGGTGCTGAAATTAGAGCTTCCCGAATCATGTTAAACTCATCCAAGCATTCCTGCGAAAACTCAAAAACTGCATCCTTCATCAATAGATTAGTTAGCGGTTTTGATATTTTAGAGAAGTCTTTTTTGAAGCGTCTATAGAATCCGGCATGTCCTAGAAAACTTCTTATCCCTTTCACCGAAGTTGGGGGAGGAAGCTTTTCTATGGTCTCTATCTTAGCTTTATCTACCTCTATCCCTCTATTAGAGATTAGGTGTCCTAATACAATTCCTTCATTTACCATAAATTGACACTTCTCCCAATTAAGAACTAGGTTAGTGTCTTCACACCTTTGTAAAACAAGAGCAAGGTTAGAAAGGCAATTGTCAAAAGAGGAACCGTATACGGAGAAGTCATCCATGAAGACCTCCATGATTTCCTCAATGTATTCGGAGAAGATGGCCATCATGCACCTTTGAAAGGTGGCTGGGGCGTTGCAAAGCCCGAACGGCATCCTCCTATAAGCAAACGTACCCCATGGGCACGTGAACGTGGTCTTCTCTTGATCATCCGGGTGTATCTGAATTTGAAAGAAACCACTATAACCGTCAAGATAGCAAAAGTGAGAATGTTGTGCTAACCTTTCAAGCATTTGATCAATGAATGGCAATGGGAAGTGATCCTTCCTCATTGCATTGTTGAGCTTGCGGTAGTCTATGCACATCCGCCATCCCGTCACGGTTCGGGTAGGAATGAGTTCGTTATTCTTGTTGGTGATGACCGTCATTCCTCCCTTCTTCGGAACTACTTGAACCGGACTCACCCACTTACTATCAGAGATAGGATAGATGATACCTGCATCAAGAAGTTTAAGAATTTCCTTCTTGACAACCTCCTTCATGGTCGGATTCAACTGCCTTTGAGGTTGTCTTGAAGTCCTAAAGTCCTCTTCCATTAATATTTTATGCATGCATAGGGAAGGTTTGATTCCTACTAAGTCTTCTATAGTATAACATAAAGCTTTCCTATGTTTCCTAAGGACAACCATAAGCTTACTATGTTCATCTATGGTTAGATCGGAACTAACAATAACCGGATAAGTAGAGTTAGGTCCTAGAAAAGCGTACCTTAGATGTGTTGGAAGTTGTTTCAATTCCATTGCTTTCGGAGCTTACAATGGTTCTTGAGAAGCATCCGATGCCTCCTTAGAAGTGTCTAAGGGTGTAGAAGGTGTGGGAGAAGAATCAAAAGAAGTTGAAGAAGTGGCACGATCACCCTCTTCCACGACCTGAATCACGGTTTCCATGCATCCTCCACGGCCGTGGTTTAGGGTGTGGAAAGGAAATACGGTTGCTCTGTTTCCTCCACGACCGTGTAACCCTCTGGAGTGAGCCACGCTTTGGTTGGTGAAATCCACGGCCGTGGAATATAGTGTATGGCCGTGGATCCTCACGTTTTCTGCTTCGTCGTGGAGTTTCTCAAACTCCTCTTCACATACTTCCTCTTGTGCTTCTAAGGCTTCAATTGCCTCATTGCACTCCTCTTGTTCCCCTACATTCGTTAGACTCATAGTAATAACCTTTTGCAAAGGATCTTTGAAGAGAATAGCACTTACCTCCTCTCTAGACAACCCTTCTTCATCTTGGATATTGAATATATCCTCATCAAAGATTGGCTCCTTCACTAGAGTGGAAAGAACGAACTCTACCTTCTCTTCTCCTATGTCAAAGGCGAGTCTAGCATTCTTGCAATCGACTATGCAGCCGGAAGTTGCAAGAAACGGTCTTCCGAGTATGATCGGGACCGGACTATCTACAGGAATGTCAAGCACAACAAAATCAATGGGAACAAAGAATTTACCTAGCTTGACTGGGACGTCTTCTACAATACCGACGGGACGAGTGATGGATCGATCTATCATGTACAACGTCATCTTCACCGGTTTAGGGTCGCCTAAACCGATCTTCCTACATAATGCAAGTGGTATGATGCTCACACTTGCTCCCAAGTCACATAACGCATCATACGTGACATCTCCCACTCCTATGGGAATGAAAAATGACCCCGGATCCTTTAGCTTTGGGGGCATTTTCTCCTTCATGGTCTTGATGAGATCCGAAGAATCCGAACTCATCTTAACCTCTCCAAAATCCTCCAACTTTCTCTTGTTAGAGAGGATTTCCTTTAAGAACTTGCCATAAGCCGGCATACCTACAATAGCATCAATGAAAGGTATGTTAATATGCAGCTTGCTCATGAGTTCTATAAACTTACCAAATTGTTTATCTAGACGCGCTCTCACTCTAGATTGAGGGAATGGTAGGGGAGGTTTGTAAGCTGGAGGAGGAACGTAGACATATTCCTTCTCCTTCCCCTTCTCTTTGTCTTTCTCTACGGAGACTTCAACAAACTTAGACTGCGGATCGGTGGTAGTCACTCCGCTCCTAGTTGTGATTGCCATCACCCTTCCCTTTGGGTTGTCCTCCGTTTTTCCTGGAAGTTTCCCTTGATTCCTAGGAACTTCCTCCGCTTGGCTGAACATTTGGTTTTCTGTTCGCTCAAAAGGGTGTGCGTCAAAGTCTTAATATTTATATCTAGAACTCAAAAGCAAAGCGAACCCGCAGTGTACGGATCGGCTGTAGAAAGGTAAGAATTCCAGAGTCGAACTCAGGGATTTAGTGAGAAAATTTCCAATTTCAATTATCTAGCGAAAGTATAAAAGCTTTTGTGATATGATAAAGAGAGAAATGATTCCAAGGATTCAAGTATCCGATTTAGGCTTTCGATTCAAGACACTTCTATAGGTATAGGACAGAATTTATATTGCCAAGATTAAATGTTCAAAGGTAGGATTCGTACGATGAAGTTCCGAAACCTATATGACTAATCTATAGGTTCTCTCTATAAGGGTTGTTGAGGCTGCAATATAGAAAGATCTAGAGACAAGAATTATATTCAAACTAACTATCTAAAACTCCAGGATATGACTCTCCAAAGTAAGAGTAGAAAGCACACTTAGAATCTTAATAAAGGATGTTGAGTCTCTTTATTACCCAGATCTTGCGATCTTAATCTATTAAATGTAGAAACAGGTTTGAAGTATATTCGTACATTCAATTAGAGTGTAGGAAGGTTGATCAAGATTGGGGTTTAGGCAAGGATTAGTTTTGATTAAAGATTAATTCAATTAAAGTTCGTCAGAAGGATAAATCGCCCTGTTCATAAGAAAAATCGGCCGATTTTCCTCAAGAACAGCCCGATTTTCCTGTTTGTCGCAAAACTAAAATCTAAATTCTCAAGGTCCTAACGTTTGAATGAGTTCAGTCTATCATCACCTAGGCCTTAATCATCAACTATTCTCCCCAGAATCACAAGGTTTTTAGCCAACCATTTTCAAAATCGAATCAATATAATTATTGAAGAAGATATCGCAAAGAAACCAAATCTTGAACGAAAAAATTCTATAACTCTCAAATCTGTAAAACAATCATCAAATCTGTTCAATGTATCTCTTAACAACTCAATTTCGTGTTCACAAACCACAAACAAGACAATGGAATAAAGAAATCTCACAATCAAAGATCAAGAATGACTTTCCGGCAAAAGCTCTTCAATCTCTCTCCAAGATTCCTTGATTTCTCCCAAACGTGTAAAGATTATCTTCTGCGACCCCCTCGTCTTCGTTCGTAGGGTTCTCCTCTATAGTTTCTTGCAGATGGGCCGTTTGGCAAAACTCCCCTCTAGCCCAAATTAATTGGGCTTTATGTCGTCTTTTCATTTGGCCGAATCGTGAAGAAAATCGACCCAGTCGATTTTGGTGAAAAACGTTCGATTTCCAGGTATGAAAATCGTCCGATTTTTATATATATTGGCACGATTTTCTTCAACAGAAAGTGCTCTTCCTTTGGTTCGTCTTCTATGCTTCTCCTTTGCAATTCCTTAGCCCTTAGTGACCCTTCTAAGACTCCTTTAGCTTCCTTAACATCTTTAGATGCTTTTGCTTGTTTTTTTTCTTCCAATTCAACCCTATTTACCTGCGATTCATCAAAATCTCGTGTAGACCTCTATTTCCGACAATTGATTGAATAGAACATAAAAGGTATGCAAAATCCCTCTAAATGCAAGGTAAATAGAGATAATGTGCTGCAATATGCATGAATATGATGATACATAATTCATGTCATCAAAATACCCCATACTTGCCTCTTGCTTGTCCCTAAGCAAGACTCAAATTCAGAATATAAGATGTCATGGATTATGCATGTATGAAACTCAAAAACTTTTCTTTTGGTAGTGCTCCTTTTCATTGGATCGCTCATTAAAGTGATATTTCAAGGCAAAAAAGGGGCAAAGCATGTATCAATGATGACTATAAGATGAACAAACTCCCTTTTCTTTCTTGAAAGCATAAATAAAGAACATGATAAAGGTGTAGAGGCAATCAAATTCAAACAAATCTAAGCCATTAAGTCTTAAACACATGCATAAAAGTCTCAAGGTCTTCAAATCAAAGGAAAGGTTCAAGAAACGTATTAAGGGAAGTGGTTCTTTTTGGCTATTGTGGTGCTAATCCGGGAAAGAGGAACACATAACACCTTCAAGAATTTTCTTCACCGCACATGCTTCGCATGTAGAAAGCTTTGCTTTCATTATACTTTACTTTTTGAGAGTATGGACAGCGGTGCACAAAAACCGAAGCCTAGGAGATCGGCGTTTCTCAATTTCGAGATGCCTCAAACCCTTGATGCACATACCATATCCCGTTAGGACTTGTCGTTCAATCGGACTTTGGTAAGACACAAACACCCGGCTATGTGAATGGTGCCGAGTTACTCATCCTCATGTTCAACGTCCCCAAACTTATGAAATTTTTGCACTTTTTCAATACATTTTTCTTGGCCCTCCCACATCAAACATGCCTTTTTTTCAATCACCTATCCTAATTCCCGGATGGTAAAAGGAGGGTTACATATTTGTTGAGGAGCTAGCATGATCAAGATATGAGAAAAGAAAAGAAGTGAATTGCCTTAGTCATCCTTAAATGATGTAAAAGAACTTGCAATATAGCTTCGACTATTATTTCATTTTCTCATCAAAACAACTAAATCATATAACTTATTTATGTATTCAAGTAACAAAAGCAATTTCATTCATGCTATAATTAAGATCTCAACACAACTAAGCATCTTTTTACCTATCCATATACACAAATTTTATCATAGAGGTCATTTCCATATAAGAAGCACTTAAAATTCTTGAAAATTCATAGGTTTTGAAAAAGTTCATGCAAATGCGAGTGTCATAATAGGAAGCAAGCCGTGCAAGAGTTATTACAAGCCAAATTGTCAAGAGTAGTGGAAAGTATATAGAGTGCTAGAATGAAACATAAGGTATTGTAAGTACCCCCACCCCATACTTGACATCCACATTGTCCCCAATGTGAAAATCAAGCATAAGAAGGAGAAAAATACTTACAATGTAAAAGAAGTGGAAGCTCAATCCTCTGTCGGTGGTGGAGGTGGTGGATATGGATACATCGGTGCGGAGGGATCGTAGAAGTGGCCGAACTGGTGGTAGTACATGTCCCTCATCTGGCCATCATAGGATGAATGCCTAGCGTCCGTCTCCTCCCTGTAGTTCCTGAACTGTGTGTTCAGGGTGTCATAATCGGTGCGGAGGACACGGTAGTCGGTGCTGAGGCTCTGAAAGCTAGTGACTAGCTCCCTGAAGTGGCGTGGAGCTCGGCGTCCTCGTCTAGGGCCTGGAGCATGTGCATAAGAATGTCGAGGTGGCTGCATGTCATCCTCCGTCTCCTCATCCTGCCTGCTAGTCCTGCTCGGTCCTGCTCCATGAGTGTCAGTGTCCATGGCATCCGTAGCATGCCCGCTATGGGTATCGCTCTCAAACTCGAGCATGGTCTCCTGTCCTCCATCCTCCTCCTCCTCCTCTGAGTCACCTGCGTCATCATCATAATAAGTAGGAGGTGAGAACTCCTCAAGCATCGCCTCAAAGGTCTCCTTCCAGTTCCTCTTATTCCGAATGGTGTATTCGGATTTCCATATGATCTCGGATGGCTTCTTCTTCGGATCCCTGTGCCATGGCATCGGCACATGAAGAGTTCCTCTCCCTCGAGGAATCAAAACCTGTCCTATCACCAACCTCTGCGAGCCTAAAGGAAGGGCACTCTCAGCTAGAGTGCATCCTGAAAAGTCATAACCTAGAGTCCTAGCCACATGAGTGACCAAGCCTCCTGCACAGATGTCACCCTTGGCTTTGTTGGCTATCTTTCCTAGATAGTCAGCAAGCATGGTGGAGATGTCGGGAGTGGTGGTGGATGTCATGCAGTAGAGGATAAAAAGCTCATCAGCCTTGAGCTTCTACGGAGTCTCAGTCCGGGCAAACAAACTCTCACTGAGTATCCTATGCACTACCTTGAAGGAAAGGTTGTACATACTTCTCTCCTTGGAGTTTCCGGGTCTCCACTTATCCCCTCCGTACTCTCCTACGGAAATAGCCTCCCAAAAATCACTAGCATTGAGGCCTCTGGCAAATGTGCCTGCATCTGAATAAGAAAAGCCAAACAAGTCGCCAAAAGCATCAATGGATAAAGTGTGGTCTTGGCTCATAAGGCGGAAAGTGACCATCCTTTCCCTAGGATCGTGCTCAAACGTACTAAGGAATTCTAGGGTGATCTCCCTATAAGCATCTTCCCTGATCGTGGCAAACTGTCTCAACCCTGCCCTATCAAGTATCATATCAACATCCTCTCGAACATACAACGAATCTAAGTCATCAAGCACTATGTAGCGAGGAGGGGTGAATGGGCGATCTATAATGCGTGCATAGCGTTTCTTATGCTTGGATAGGGGAGGGGGAAGCTTAGGGATGTTGGTAGGTGGTGGTGGAGGTGGGGCAGGGGCTTTGGAAGAAGATCCCTTCTTCTTCCCCGTGTTTCTAGTTATCCTCTTGACAAGATCCATTCTAAGTCCTAAAAATCGACCTGTTCTTCACTTAAATCGGCCGATTTTTCTGGGCTGGGTCGATTTTTATCTCGATTTCCACGATTCTCACAATTCTGTAAAGTTCTGTTCAATCTATCACCACACACAGTTCTCTACAATGAATTCTAAGAAAATTCCTCTATCAATTCCAACAACAATGCACTTCCTAGGCAACTTCAATTTCAAGTGAGAAACTTAGGTTTTGGAAAGAAAAACCTGAATTCCTTATGGAGCTGTCGATTGCCGTGTGTGTTGTTGTTAGATCCTTGTTCCTTGTTGAAAATGCTTCAGTTTGGAGCCAAGAATCTCTCGAAATGGTTAAGGAACGAGGATTTGAGGGTGTGGCGATTTTTCGGCGTTCTTGAGAGAGGGGAATCGAGAGTTGAAGATGTGGGAATGAAGAAGATCGTGTGTGAAGTCCTTATATAGGGTCGACGATTTCTGAAGACTTTCGGCCGATTTTTCTGGTCGATTTATTTGTCGGGGCGATTTTTCTTTCTGACTGAAAAAATCGGACGATTTATTTTGGCAGGTCGATCTCCAGGTCGATTTTTGTTTCTGTTGAGAAAAATCGACTTGCTTTGTTACTGAATCGGACGATCTTCTTATGGTAGGTCGATTTCCTTCCTTGTTTTTCTTGAATCTCGAAGATATAACTTAATTGTGCTCCATTCTCCGTGAATCTCTCACATTTGGACCTAGTTTCCTGCGATTAATGACACGACAACCCAAGAGTGCATCGAAGAACATATAAAAACGAAAAACGAAGAAACAAAGCAATTAATCTATTCTAACTAAGTGAGGGAAAGAAGGGAAAACTATACTATCATTGGGTTGCCTCCCAAGAAGCGCTTTATTTATCGTCTTTAGCTGGACGGTGTATGATGTTGTGTTCAATGGAGGAGGATAGGAGCTATCTCCTCGACTGGAGCTTCCGGTGTGTATTTCTTTAACCGTTGGCCATTAACCTTAAAATTTCCGCTTTGTTCACCCCATACTTCAACTGCACCATGAGGGAAAATTCTTTTAATCACAAAAGGTCCTGTCCAACGGGATTTGAGCTTACCTGGAAATAGACGCAGCCTTGAGTTGAATAGGAGGACTTGGTCTCCCTCCTTCAAGTCTTTTGGGATGATGTGTTTGTCATGCCAGCGCTTTGTCCGTTCCTTGTAAATCTTTGCGTTCTCATACGCATTTAGTCGGAGCTCATCTAGCTCATTGATATCTAGGAGTCGCTTCTCTCCGGCTTCTTTCATGTCGAAGTTGAGCCACTTGATAGCCCAATAAGCCTTATGCTCTAGCTCTACAGGAAGATGACATGATTTACCATAAATGAGATTATAGGGAGTCGTACCTATTGGTGTCTTGAAGGCTGTCCTGTATGCCCATAGTGCATCGTCAAGCTTCATTGACCAATCTTTCCTCGTTTTAGAGACGGTCTTCTCTAAAATCCCTTTAATCTCTCTATTGGATATCTCGACTTGTCCACTGGTTTGCGGATGATAAGGTGTAGCTATCTTATGGGTCACCCCATACTTAGCTAATAGAGTCTCGAATCGACGGGCTGTGAAATGCGTTCCTCCGTCACTAATGATGGTTCGGGGAGTTCCGAACCTTGGAATGATCGTTTTGTTGAGGAACTTCACCACTACCATTGCATCATTAGTAGGGGAAGCGATTGCCTCCACCCATCTTGAGACATAGTCTACGGCAAGAAGTATATACTGGTTGCCGCATGAAGATGGGAAAGGTCCCATAAAGTCGATGCCCCATACATCAAAGACCTCTACTTCTTGTATGTTGTTGAGAGGCATCTCATTCCTCCTGGATATATTACCTGTCCTTTGACAAGCATCACAAGAAACAACAAACTTTTGCACATCTTTGAAAAGTGTAGGCCAATAAAAGCCGGAGCGAAGTACCTTAGCACAAGTCTTGTGGGAACTAGCATGTCCGCCACATGGTAGAGAATGGCAGTGTCGGATGACACTATCTATCTCATCTTCCGGAATACATCTCCTGTAGATGCCATCTGGACCTCTTTTGAATAGAAGAGGTTCGTTCCAATAAAAATGCCGGACGTCTCTCAAGAACTTCTTCTTTTGAGCATATGAAAGTCCGGGTGGAATTTCCTGACAAACAAGGTAATTTACAATATCAGCAAACCATGGATCATTACCTTGTGATATGTGTTGAAGACACTCTTCAATCTCGTGCAGCTGCTCGTCAGGGAAAGAGTCGTCTATCGGAAGTTCATCCGACTCGCCGATGAGTTGCGGAAGGCGACTAAGGTGATCGGCGACTGAGTTCTCCGATCCTTTCTTATCACGGATCTCTAAATCAAACTCTTGTAAGAGTAAGATCCATCGTAGGAGCCTTGGCTTCGCATCCTTCTTCGTGAATAAGTATCGGATTGCGGAGTGGTCCGTATAGACTATCACTTTCGCACCTACAAGATAGGAACGAAATTTCTTAAATGCATATACTACGGCTAAAAGTTCCTTTTCCGTAGTTGCGTACTTGTATTGAGCCTCATCTAGCGTTTTGCTAGCGTAGTAGATGGCATGAGTGCGACCATCTTTCTTCTGTCCAAGAACGGCTCCTATAGCGACATCGCTTGCGTCACACATGACCTCGAAAGGAAGAGTCCAATCGGGTGGTTGAATGATTGGTGCCGAAATCAAAGCTTCTTTGATCCTGCAAAAAGCATCTAAGCAATCTTTCGAAAATTCGAAAGTCGCATCTTTCATCAAAAGATTAGTCAAAGGTTTTGAAATCTTAGAAAAATCCTTTATGAATCTCCTATAGAAGCCTGCATGTCCTAAGAAGCTTCTAATTCCTTTTACCGATGAAGGGGGAGGTAACTTCTCAATGGTTTCTATCTTTGATCGATCTACCTCTATTCCCCTTTGTGACACTAAGTGACCTAACACAATTCCTTCGGTGACCATGAAATGACACTTTTCCCAGTTTAAGACTAAGTTGGTGTCCTCACATCTCTTAAGAACTAGTGAAAGGTTATAGAGACAGTTATCAAAGGAAGAACCATATACCGAAAAGTCGTCCATGAAGACTTCCATGATATTCTCTACATATTCGGAGAAGATTGCCATCATACACCTTTGGAAAGTGGCTGGAGCGTTGCATAATCCGAATGGCATTCTTCTATAAGCGAACGTACCCCATGGGCACGTAAAGGTTGTCTTCTCTTGATCATCCGGATGAATTGGTATCTGAAAGAAACCGCTATATCCATCTAAATAACAAAAGTAGGCATGTTGGGCTAACCTTTCCAACATTTGATCGATGAAAGGAAGGGGGAAGTGGTCCTTCCTTGTGGCTACGTTCAGTTTGCGGTAGTCGATGCACATTCGCCACCCTGTAACTGTCCGTGTAGGGATGAGTTCGTTGTTCTTGTTGGCAACAATGGTAATGCCTCCTTTCTTGGGTACTACTTGTACCGGACTCACCCATTTGCTATCAGAAATAGGGAAGATGATACCTGCATCAAGTAGCTTAAGGATTTCTTTCTTCACGACCTCTTTCATTGCCGGGTTTAACCGTCTTTGAGGTTGGCGTGAAGGTTTGTAATCCTCTTCCATTAATATTTTGTGCATACATAGAGAAGGCTTTATTCCTACTAAATCATCAATGGTGTAACCTAGTGCTCTCCTATGTTGCTTCAAAACATGCATGAGTTTCTCTAATTCATCATCATTCAAATTTGCATTGACTATAACTAGATATGTGGAATTAGTGCCAAGAAATGCGTACCTTAAATGCGTGGGAAGTTGCTTCAATTCTAATGATGGAGGTACCTTGGTTGGTGATGAATTGTGGCTTTCGGATGTTGTGGGAGAGGTCTCCATAGGTGTGGGTACTTCATCATTAGATTCGGAAGCGGCTGCGGTGAAGTCCGGAGAATCCATAGAATTACTCATTGAATCGACCCCCCCTGTAATAAATCGGTCGATCTTCTGCACGATTTTTCTTTCTGTTGGAAAAAATCGTGCTACCTCTTCATGAATCGGGCGATTTATTGTCGTCAGGTCGATTTTAGTTTCTGTCGGAAAAAATCGTATTGAATCTTCAGAAATCGGACGATTTATTTCTGGCAGGTCGATTTTCTTCACAGTTTCCGGAGTCCACTCTAGTTCTTCAATTTTTGCTTCTAGTTCTTCCTCCACATCATTTAATGCTTTCACATCCTCATTGCAGTCATGTTCCACCCCTTCCTCCATGATGCTCATGCTAAGAACCTTTTGAAGAGGGTCTTTCATCAAGATCGAACTTACTATCTCTCTAGACTCTTCTTCTTCAACAATTTCAAAAACGTCATCTTTCAAGGCTGGCTCCTTGATTAAGGAAGATAGTATGAATTCTATCTTTTCTTCACCGATATGGAAGGATAGCTGGCCGTTCTTGCAATCTACCATGCATCCAGATATGGCGAGGAATGGTCTCCCGAGGATGATGGGAACCGGGTAATCTGCAGGTATCTCAAGAACGACAAAATCGATAGGTATGTAAAACTTACCTAGCTTTACCGGAATGTCTTCTAATATTCCCACCGGCTTAGTGGTAGAACGATCGGCCATGTAGAGTGTGATCTTCACCGGTCTAGGCTCTCCTAGACCAACTGCCTTGCATAGAGCGAGAGGTATGATACTCACACTCGCTCCAAGGTCACAAAGAGCATCATAGGTAGCTTCTCCCAAAGTGATGGGTATGCAAAAGGATCCTGGATCGCGGAGCTTGGGTGGCATATTCTCCGTCATAGTCTTGATGAGTTCGGATGACTCCATACTCATCTTGACTTCTCCTATATCTTCCAACTTCCTCTTGTTGGAGAGGATCTCCTTGAGGAATTTCCCGTAAGCCGGCATACCTAAAATCGCATCCATAAAAGGTATGTTAATATGGAGCTTACTCATAAGTTCAACGAACTTACCGAAATGTTTATCTAGGCGTGCACGCGCTCTAGATTGAGGAAAAGGTAGAGGTGGTTTGTAAGCGGGAGGAGGAACATAGACTTCTTCCTTCTCTTTTGCCTCTCCTTCTTTTGTGGAGGTATCAACTACTTTAGGTTGAGGGTCGACGGTCGTCTTTCCGCTCCTAGTAGTTATTGCCATAACCCTTCCCTTTGGGTTATCTTCTGTCTTTCCGGGAAGCTTCCCTTGATCTCTTGGAATTTCTCCGGCCTTGTTGAATACTTGGTTTTCTAAAGCTTTGTGAGCTTTGTCAACCGAAGTTATGTAACTCTCCAATCCTTGTAGCTTGCCTAGGATCGTCTCTAGCATGGGATCCGGTTTGTTTGATCCGCTTGATTGTTCCTGGCTTGTAGAAGGAGTAGAAGAAGATGGAGGTGTTAGAGCCTTTTCAGCATAAGAGTAAGGATTACCTGAACCTTGCTGATTTGATCTCCAATTGTTGTTATTTGAGTTCCTATTGTTGTTGTTGTTGTTCCAATTGGAGTTTCGGTTGTTATTGTTGTTGTTGCTCCAATTGGAATTCCGGTTATCATTCCTTTGATTGTTGTCTCGCCCCATGTAGTTGGATTCTTGCTCTTTAGTCTTTTGAAGACTCGTTTTGAGCACTTCCCTCAATTCTTTGATGTCATCTTTGAGGGAGAATATTTGTGTTTGAGCCGCTTGATTCAACTTGGCTCCCGTATCGCCTTGATTCCGGCTATTTGATTCCACCTTCCGGTGGGAATACTTCTCAATCACTTGGGCTTGCTTCTCAATGAAGTCCCAAGCATCGTCCTCTCTCATATCCATGAATGTGCCGCAAGATAGAGATTGGAGGTTGAATTGTGTCTCCACATCCAACCCTTTGTAGTAGATCTCCAATAATTCCAGCTTGGAAATGCCATGGTGTGGGCAATCCAACAAGAGATCTTGAAACCTTTCCCAAGATTGAAACAAGCTTTCGTTAGGTTTCATAGAAAAAGCATTTATTTTACCTCTCAATTCCGCCGTTTTGGATGGCGGAAAGAACTTGGTGAGGAACTCCGAAGACAATTCCTCCCATGTAGCTAACTTCGCAGCCGGAAGTGTTTGGTACCAAGCTAGAGCTTTGTCCTTCAAAGAGAAGAAGAACGGCTTGATCTTGTAGTTGCTTGTAGTAGCCTTCTTCGGCTTCATAGTCTCCATGAGAATCCCAAAATTCTGCAAGTGTTGATGCGGAGATTCAGTACTTGCTCTGCCATATTGACTTTGGCGAACCATAGTGATGACTTGTGGTGAGAAGCTAAACTCTTGGATGTCTTCAGCTCCGAAATCCACACCTAGACGGCGCGGTTGCTGAATTGGATCCATCCGTTGCCCCAAAGTTCGGGGTCTATCTTCGTTATTGACAGCTCTAACATTCCTAGTCGTAATGCATGGGGCAACCTTAGGTGTTGGAGTGTTTCAGTTAGGACGAAGTGATGGATCAATCTCTTCAAGTTCCGGCATATCCGGATCAATCTCGTCATCGTCGGATGAGTCATTTCGAATGGACTTAGTCGGTGTCTTGACTTTCTTCTTCTTCTTGGAGTCGTTCAACTCCAACTTCATGTCCAACATCATAGCTCTTAGTTCATCAATCTGAAATTGATGACTTATTTCAGCTTCCTTTCGAGCCTTCTCACTCAGCTGGAGTTGGCGTTGAGCTTCGTTCAGTTCAGCCTTGTAGTTTCTCTCATCGTTTTCAGCCATTTTCTTCTCCTTCAACTTTCTCCTCAAAGTTCTTTCTAATTCGGGATCGAAAGGAATTAGATCTTTAGTGGATCTAGTCTTTCGCATATACCTAAAGAACCTGCGAAGATCACTCAAGTAGACAAATCAAATCACAAGAGCAAGAGCTCTCAAGCTAGACAACCGAAAACCGGACTTGATCTAGACCAAATCCCCGGCAACGGCGCCAAAAACTTGTTCGCTCAAAAGGGTGTGCGTCAAAGTCTTAATATTTATATCTAGAACTCAAAAGCAAAGCGAACCCGCAGTGTACGGATCGGCTGTAGAAAGGTAAGAATTCCAGAGTCGAACTCAGGGATTTAGTGAGAAAATTTCCAATTTCAATTATCTAGCGAAAGTATAAAAGCTTTTGTGATATGATAAAGAGAGAAATGATTCCAAGGATTCAAGTATCCGATTTAGGCTTTCGATTCAAGACACTTCTATAGGTATAGGACAGAATTTATATTGCCAAGATTAAATGTTCAAAGGTAGGATTCGTACGATGAAGTTCCGAAACCTATATGACTAATCTATAGGTTCTCTCTATAAGGGTTGTTGAGGCTGCAATATAGAAAGATCTAGAGACAAGAATTATATTCAAACTAACTATCTAAAACTCCAGGATATGACTCTCCAAAGTAAGAGTAGAAAGCACACTTAGAATCTTAATAAAGGATGTTGAGTCTCTTTATTACCCAGATCTTGCGATCTTAATCTATTAAATGTAGAAACAGGTTTGAAGTATATTCGTACATTCAATTAGAGTGTAGGAAGGTTGATCAAGATTGGGGTTTAGGCAAGGATTAGTTTTGATTAAAGATTAATTCAATTAAAGTTCGTCAGAAGGATAAATCGCCCTGTTCATAAGAAAAATCGGCCGATTTTCCTCAAGAACAGCCCGATTTTCCTGTTTGTCGCAAAACTAAAATCTAAATTCTCAGGGTCCTAACGTTTGAATGAGTTCAGTCTATCATCACCTAGGCCTTAATCATCAACTATTCTCCCCAGAATCACAAGGTTTTTAGCCAACCATTTTCAAAATCGAATCAATATAATTATTGAAGAAGATATCGCAAAGAAACCAAATCTTGAACGAAAAAATTCTATAACTCTCAAATCTGTAAAACAATCGTCAAATCTGTTCAATGTATCTCTTAACAACTCAATTTCGTGTTCACAAACCACAAACAAGACAATGGAATAAAGAAATCTCACAATCAAAGATCAAGAATGACTTTCCGGCAAAAGCTCTTCAATCTCTCTCCAAGATTCCTTGATTTCTCCCAAACGTGTAAAGATTATCTTCTGCGACCCCCTCGTCTTCGTTCGTAGGGTTCTCCTCTATAGTTTCTTGCAGATGGGCCGTTTGGCAAAACTCCCCTCTAGCCCAAATTAATTGGGCTTTATGTCGTCTTTTCATTTGGCCGAATCGTGAAGAAAATCGACCCAGTCGATTTTGGTGAAAAACGTTCGATTTCCAGGTATGAAAATCGTCCGATTTTTATATATATTGGCACGATTTTCTTCAACAGAAAGTGCTCTTCCTTTGGTTCGTCTTCTATGCTACTCCTTTGCAATTCCTTAGCCCTTAGTGACCCTTCTAAGACTCCTTTAGCTTCCTTAACATCTTTAGATGCTTTTGCTTCTTTTTTTTCTTCCAATTCAACCCTATTTACCTGCGATTCATCAAAATCTCGTGTAGACCTCTATTTCCGACAATTGATTGAATAGAACATAAAAGGTATGCAAAATCCCTCTAAATGCAAGGTAAATAGAGATAATGTGCTGCAATATGCATGAATATGATGATACATAATTCATGTCATCATTTTCTAAAACCTTTTGGGCTTTATCAACCTTTGAAATTTGATCATCAACCTTAATGATGCGGTTTCCGAAACCTTGAAGCTTTCCCAAAATCGTTTCCAACATGGGATCGGGCTTCTCATTCCCCGAAGTGTTTCCTCCATTAGATGTTTGCCCCTGGCTTTTCAAAGGAGTAGAGGAAGAGGAAGGTGGAGTTAGTGAATTCGAATTTGAAGGATAAGAGTTACCGGAGTTTTGTTGATTGGAGCGCCAATTGTTGTTGTTTGAACCCCTATTGTTGTTCCAATTATTGTTCCGGTTGTTGTTGTTGCCATTCCAATTATTCCGGTTGTTGTTCCGGTTATTGTTGTTGTTGCGATTGGTATTCTCACCACCGTTGTTGTTGTTGCCCAAGTAGCCAACATCTTTTCCTTGTTGCTTTGGAAAGTTGGTCTTGATAGCCTCCTTCAACTCTTTGATCTCATTGTTGAGGGAGAAAATTTGATTTTGAGCTTCATGTGTGAGCTTTGCTCCTTGCTCCACACGATTTCCCTCTACCATCCGGTGAGAATACTTCTCTATGACCCTTTCTTGCTTCTCAATGAAGTCCCAAGCGTCATCTTCCCTCATATCCATGAATGTACCACATGAGAGGGATTGGAGCTTGAATTGTGTCTCCACATCCAGCCCCTTATAGTATATCTCTAACAATGCAAGCTTGGATATGCCATGATGAGGACAATCCAAGAGCAAATCCTGAAACCTTTCCCAAGATTGAAACAAACTTTCGTTAGATCTCATGGAAAATGCATTAATCTTACCTCTAAGTTCCGCCGTTTTGGATGGCGGAAAGAACTTAGTGAGGAACTCCGCGGAAAGGTCTTCCCACGTGTCTAGCTTCCCACTAGGAAGAGCTTGGTACCAAGACAATGCTTTCCCCTTCAAGGAGAAGAAGAAAGGCTTGAGCTTATAGTTGTTGGTAGTCGCGTTCTTCGGCCTCATTGTCTCCATCATACACTCAAAGTTTTGCAAGTGTTGGTGTGGAGATTCAGCGCTTGTCCCGCCAAATTGGTTTTGGCGAACAAGAGTAATAACTTGAGGGTTGATGCTAAACCCTTGTACATCATCAGCATCAAAGTTCACACCTAGACGGCGTGGTTGCTGCGTTGGATCCATCCTTTGGCCAAAAGTTCTTGGCTCTTCATCCACACGTTCGATCCTAGCATTCCTAGGTGGAACACGGCGATTAGCAGCTGCCCGTGGATGGAATGGATTTACATTGATCGTTGGATCAATTTCCTCTAGCGGTGGCATGGAGGAGTCGCTATCCTCATTGGATGAGTTAGCTCTAACCGATCTTCCCGGCCTCCTCCTTTTCTTTTTCTCCTTAAGGTTGTTTATTTCCAACCTCATTTGGAACATCATGTCAGTTAGATCGTCAACCTTCATTTGGTGACGATTCGTTTCTTCTCTACATGTCTTCTCACTCCATTGGAGTTGAGCTTCCTTTTCCGCAAGCTCCGATTGGAGATCACGTTCGATTTCTTCAGCCATTTTCTTTTCCTTACGCTTTTGCCTTAAAGTCCTCTCAAGCTCTTGATCAAGAGGTAAGAGGTCCTCGGTGTTCCTAGACCTGCGCATGCACTCAAAGAGATATCAAATAACAAGGGAGAAGCTCCCAAGCTTGACAACCGATAAACCGAATTCGGCCTAGACCAAACCCCGGCAACGGCGCCAAAAACTTGTTCGCCACTTAGCGTGCGTGCAAATAAGCTTTAAATTTATAAAACTAGAATCAAGCAAGCGAACCCGCAGTGTACGGATCGATATAGTTAAGCAAGAATTCCAGAGTATCGAACACAGGGATTTGGGGGGTTAAATCCAATTATAGGTTATCAAGCGAGTAAATGTAAGAGCTTTTCGAATTATTGGGAAAACAACAATCCTAAGATCCAGATATCCAGCTGTGGCAATCGATTCAAGATATACTAAAGATATAAGGACAAAATTAAGATATGCAAAGGTATGCTAATGTAAGGTAATCGTACGGTGAAGTTCAAAAAACCTTATATGACTCACCTACAAGACACTCTCTATAAAGGTTGTTGAGGCTTCAATATAGAAAGGTTCTAAAGGTAAGAATTAACGTCAAATACCCAAACTTGTAACCCAAGGATCAAGACTAACTAAACCGATTAAGGTTGTGACACTCACAATCGAGGTAGAGGTTGTTGAGGCTTCACTACCACCTAGAAAAGGGCAAGCCAAGACTAAGTTAAAGCAAATCTTTAACTTTGGATTAAAGTAAAAGCAGGTTCGTAAACTAACACAAAATTACGGGTAGTTCTTCAGTTCCACGGCCGTGGAAGCTCAAGAACAGACCGTGGATTAGGGTTGTCGGCGATTCTCTCTAACTCTCAGGGTCCAATCTGTTTACGATCGATCTATCATCATCTAAGCCACAACTATCAACCCTTCACCTCAGAATTGTTAAGGGTTTTTAGCCAACAATAGTCATATTGATATCAAATTCAAGGTTTAAAAGAATGAAAGATGAAAACTTCCGAAAACTTTCAATAACTTTAAAGTCAATCTCAAATCCACAAATCAAGAACAATATCGTCAATAGATTCGGAGCAACACAAAAAATCACAATCTTAGATAAGAAGGAAGAACGGGATGTCAATCCGTCTTCTAAATCAAACCTAAGTAAGAAGCGAAATCTTCTTACGAACAATCTTCCGAATCTTCAATCTTCCGTCAATCCGGAAATCTCAATGGTAGAACGCAAATCTTCAATCATAATCTCCGCAAGATGTGAAATTAGGGCAATTACAAGGTGTAAGCGGAAATGCGTCTAAGCGTAAGCGAAGGTGACGGAATCTCTCTTCGTCCGTCCTTTTATAGTGTAAGATAAAATATCGGCCCAGCCCAATTGCGTAGGAGATCGTGGCTTAAAGTGTGGCGAAAAAGATCGCCAAGATCACGGTCGTGGAAGGGTTCCACGGCCGTAATTTAGAGCGTGGAAATCATCACGGTTTGACACAACTCCTCCACGGCCGTAGAAGTTGCTGGAATGAACCACACTTCCCTTGCCATGGTTCCACGGCCGTGGACTTGAACGTGGAATGTAATACGGCCGTATTTTAGAGCGTGGTTTAGGGCTAGAACGTGATTCGTCCTTAGTCTCGTGCATTCTTCAAGTTGGCACTTCCTTAGCTCCTAGGAATGTCCTCAATTCATGGACATGCTCAATCAAATCCATCCTTGCTCAATTCCGTTCGGAAATAGCTCTTAATTGCCTACAATCAACATAAAGCTTGTGTAGATCTCTATATCGACATTATAGACAAACTAGCTCACAAATGCATCAATGCTTAATCAATGACTATCAATATGGATGAAATACACTTAGAAAACGTGCCTAAAATATCACAATATTTCATGCTAACAACAACCCAGGAGTAACACTAAAAGGACAAAAGTTCGAGAAATCGAGAAGACGGAGTTTGACTGAGACACATCTCGGTTGCTGTCACAGCACCTCGACCGAGATGATTCTTGAGCAACCAAGGCGACTAGGGTTTATGACAATCCACCTCGGTCCGTATCACCTCGGTCCAGTAGGGACCACCTCGACCGAGGTGACAGCAGTTTCAGAAAAGGGTATAAAAGGGGGATCGATTTCTCTCTCTTCCCTCTCTCACCTTCTCGACCCAGGCGTACAGAATCACCTCGCTCCCCGATTCTCGATCATTTTCGACGATTCTTGCTCCCAATCTGCAAGGAAAGAGTAGATGATTAGTCTGCAAAGGACATTCAGCAACAAAAACGCTCCAAATCAGCTGAATCTGGGGTAACAAAACCGAAAACCCTAACTTCTCATCTTTTACTGATTTTGGAAGAAATTGGCTTTGGTTGCCAATCATTCTTGTTGAGAAAGGCTTAAGTACCCCATAGGAACAATTGGTAGTGATATTGGGGAAAATAACTGGATTTCTGAGAGTTGGAATAAAACTGCGCATCACCTCGGTCCAATTGACCTGCATCTCGACTGAGGTGTTCTTGAGGGTTGTCAGGGCAACCGAGGTGTTCTGACAGAGAGAGAAAATGAGTTCTAATAGACAGCTTGTTCTGAGGGATGGATCCTCACCTTCTTCTTCTTCCCGACGTTCCATACCGGTGATCCATGAGCGTCACCGGGTAGATTATGACCGCATTGCTGCGCGCCCAGTGATTGGGTTGCGGTTCCTAGATGTTGCTACCTTTGATTGCCTCTATGTGGATGATGACTTGAGGCGGATGATTTCTATGGTAGGGCTAGACCAATTTATGGAGATTAGAGCTCCAGCCTACCTCGAGCCCACATTGGAGTTTGTAAGCTCCGTGACCTACTTGCCTACAGAGCAGGCCATCAAGTACCGGTTGCTGAACCAGAACTACTTAGTCCCGATGGATCAGTGGAGAGAGATCTTCGGCTTCCCGACCCCCACAGTTTCCGATTTTCCTTCTCGAGTCGTGGCTCGCGAGTTCTGGGGACAGATAGCTCACGTAGTTGAGCATGCTGACAGGTGGAGACTTGGAGATTCCAGGGAGCGGATCATCTTCCACCTTGCCTTCAGATTCGCTCACCGTATTTTTAGCGAGACACTTCTGGCGCGTACTGAGACGCCCTAGAAGATTAGATAGGGTGAGCTTTTGAGTCTATATTGTATGGTTACCGGAGGAGTTCCCGACTTCGGAGTGATGTTGGCTGAGGATCTTCAGAGGATCAAGGCGAAGGGGAAGGGAGATATCTGTTGTGGTGGCTTAGTGACTCATCTTGCTACAGTGATGGACCTTGATCTGAGCGCATGTACTATGGTGGCGGCTGCCAAGCCGCTTGGTCTGCAGGAGATCATCACGAGGAGGATTCTGGTTCCTCGTGGACTTACTACGCCATACATGGCGATGCCTTGGGAGCAGACTGCCCCTCAGGGTATTAGATGGTCATCTCAGTTCTCAATGTTTGACCCTCAGTACTGGTCTACTGCGTGGATTGCTCTTATTGAGGACGCTAGAGACGCAACAGCAGCAGCCCAGGAGCATGATGAGGAGGAGGCTGATGAGGAGGATGATGGCGGTGCCGCTATGGAGACAGGGACAAATACAACTGGTCCTAGTATACCAGTCGTCGATCTAGACAACGAGGAGACAGAGGATGAGCCAGCTGCAGCACCAGCACGTCCTGCCAGGCGTAGAGTTCGCAGGCAGAGGGATCCCGTAGCTCACCGCCGGATTGACGATCTGACATATCAGATGATTGACTCCTACGCAGCTTTGACCGTCGATCTAGGCGGACGTTTGGATGACCTTCGCTGAGAGATGGATAGCCGGACTCATCAGATGCTGGAGAGTCAGCACTACCAGCACCGGATGATGGAGATCCAGTTCTAGCATATGATGGGATATCCATTCGACCCGTCCCAGCATCCGTACATACCATATCCACCACCACCGCCAGCAAATCAGGACTAGAGCTCGCAGGGATTTCTTTTCTTTATTTATTATGCAGCTCAGCTTATGTCCGGTGAGTTCTTCCTGTTTCGTTAGACTTATCTTGACCCATTGGGACAATGTGTCCCAAGTATGGGGTATTTATGTGTATTATTCGACATTATGTATGCTTGTATGACTTGATTCGGATATTTATGATTTTCTTATGCTCTATGTGTTTATCTGAGACTACATTCCTGCATACAGGTTATTTGATTGAGAAAACGTCAAAAACTAGTTAAGAAAAATTTTTTTTATGACCTCGACCGATGTGATTTTGACCAATCGAGGTGCAGTACCTCGGTTGACTTAGAACATCTCGACCGAGGCGGTTTGACTGAGACAGTTTTCGAAACGATTTTTGTGCTTCTTATCTGGATATGATCTCAGTGAAGATTTTGTTTGAAAACTCGTTTTGAAATCTTCATATGCTCGAAAGGTTTTATGATATGTTTAAGTTGCTAAATGCTTTGTTTGAAATTTGTGGCATGTTTAATACTTTTTTTTTATCCAAATTATGTTGAATTTGAAGGTTGACACCACATGATGAGTTCTCTCACTTTCTTCCTAGAAAGACCAAGGCAATTCATTCTCTTCTCTTCTTCTTCTTGATCATGTTTAGCCCCTCATATACATATTTGCCTCCCTTTACCTATCCGGGAATTTGGAAGCAAGCAAATGAAAAGCAAGTGAAAGTGAAGTTGAGATGTTGGCTGGAAGTTAGAAAGAAACAAATAGGTTTGGGGAAGTCAATCATGATGATGAGTAACTCGGCACCATTCACATAGCCGGGTGTTTGTGTCTTGCCAAAGTCGGATTGAGCGATATTCCTAACGGGCCATGGTATGTGCATCAAGGGTTTGAGGTATCTCGAGAAATTGATGATTGCTGATCTCCTAGGCTTCGGTTATTGTACACCTCTGTCCATGCATCCCAAAAAGTAAAAAAGTAAAAATAAGCAAAGCTTATTGGTGGAAGATGTTGAAGTTCAAAGGAAGTGAAGTAAAGATCCTTTTCCCTGATTCTAGCACCACATTCCCTATATACATCTCACCCTCACACGTTTCTTGACCTTTCATTTGGAAATCTTTTGAGACCTCGAGCTTGTTGATTGACTTGGTGGTTTAAACTGGATTATACATGATTAGTTTCGATAATTATGATTTATTATGCATTCTATGATTTTATGCAAAGATGAACAACTTTCTTATATTTATAAAATGTTTTGAGCATATTTTGATTTTAAATTCCATGAAGCATTCTCTTAGAGCGATCCATGATTGGAGCACACCACTAAAAATGTTTTGAAATACTTTTCATTGATCTTTATGACTTATAATCCATTCTATCTTGTACTTAAGATTTTGAACTTGCTTGGGGACAAGCAAGGGATAAGTATGGGGTATTTTGATAGCATGAATTATAGTCTATATTTTGGGACCTGTTGAGACGTTTTATCTTCAATAATCTACATGTTTGAATGTATATTATGTGATTATATTGTCGTTTCATCTACCTTTACGGGAATCGAGGTCTACACCAAGTTTCGTTGTAATCGTAGGTAAAATGGCACGTTTTACATCAAAATGGAGCTAAAGGAGCTAAGGAGTCATTGGAGCTACATTCAGGAGTTTAAGGAAGAATACAGGAAGCATGGAATTGAATTAGAGATTTACTTTGGACCAAATTTGAGAGATTTTACATTCAGTTTAGAGCCACCTCGGTTGACCACAGAGTCACCTCGACCGAGGTGATCTAAGGGAGTGTCTCGACCGTGGCGAACACCTTGGATGCGGCGAGATATATTTTATTTGGCTGAGATCTTTTATTTTTGGAAGGAGAGATCTTATATTTTTGGGTTGGATTTCTAGAAGGAAGATCATATATTTTAGATATTTATTTTAGGATATATGGATATATTTTATAGGAAATTATCTTTTTAAGATATTTTATCTTTGGAAGATAATTCTCTTATATAAAGGGTTGGATTTTTCACAAGTTCTACCATGCTTATACATGCATAGAGGGCTGATAGCATCTAGCAATTAAGGGATTTTCTCCAAAGTTTTGAAGGAAGGGAGATTGAAGATCAATCTAGGAAGGATTGATAGTTTGAGTTAGCTTTTGTGAAGGGTTTTGTAAAACTGTCTTAGATTCCCTTCTTGTTGATTTGTCTTGTTGGATTTGTGATCCAAGGAACGCTTATTTGTTTGATATTTGATTCAGTTATCAAAGCCTTGTTCTTAAGGTTTTTGTGTTCAAATATTCATTCTCTTCCTATATATTTGATTATTGCTTTCACGATGATGAGTGGTTAATTTCCTTGTGCGATTCTAGGGTGATTGGCTGAAGGTTGTGGGAAAAAACAATGATAGAATAATCTTAATTCCAGTAGGACCCTGAAAGCTCGAGTCTTTATCCTTAACCCTAGAACATCTCGCTCAGTCGATGAACATCTTGGCCGGGGTGGAACTTGACTGACCGAGGTGACTTTTCTCATTCGAAACTGAGTTAAGTGTTAGAGTTTGCCAAATCCTATTCTTATTACACATTTCCTGGTTCAATGCAGGCCTAGGATGAGACTTACCCGGTAATTCCTTTGTTTGTTTACCCATGATCATAAGTGTAGGTAATAAAGGTTTATCCTTTATTGGGGTTTGAGTGTGCCTTCATCCTATCTTTGTGAGTTAGCTTGAGACTTACCCGGTAAAGGTTGATTCTATTCCCTTAGTTTGTTTGCTGGTTTGAGATTATAGTTGCTTTCCTTAGTACCTTGAGACTTACCCGGTGATAGGTTATTTGGCTTGGGATTGTGAGTAGTGTGACTTACCCGGTGATCTATTCCACTTTAGTAACACCTTCCCTTTGCAAAATCTCAGCTTTGTCCGCTTATCTTGAGATCTTGAGTTGGAACCACAACTAGATGCTTTAATCCCTAGAATTGCATATTTCCTTTAATTGACTACATTATCATCTTTGATTGTTTTAATCGCTTTTGTGTTTAGTTGCAATATTGACAACCTATACTTGCTTTGTTTCACTTAAGTCCCTGAGATCGACACCCCGGAATTCTTGCTTTTACTACGATTGACCCGTACACTGCGGGTTCGCATCCTTGTTTTAAGCATACATCTTGGGTTATAAATTTAAAGCTTGCACACACCATTTGGAGCGAACAAAAGTTAAGAGATCCCGGTTCGTTTTGCAT
Source organism: Fagopyrum homotropicum (assembly GCA_033239125.1). Classification (NCBI taxonomy): domain Eukaryota; kingdom Viridiplantae; phylum Streptophyta; class Magnoliopsida; order Caryophyllales; family Polygonaceae; genus Fagopyrum; species Fagopyrum homotropicum. Next base: position 56,098,294 of record BSWB01000002.1, on the reverse strand, counting down.
TCCCATCGAAGTTGGGGATGTGACTTATGAAGGACTTTTTGATCTAGGAGCTAGTGTGAGCATTATTCCTCTAGCAGTTTGTCAGAAGATCGGTCTTGGAGATCCCAAGCCCGTCAAGATGACTTTATACATGGCGGATCGCTCTATTACGCGTCCCGTTGGAAACTTAGAAGACGTTCTTGTCAAGTTAGGTAATTTCTATATACCTATAGATTTTGTTGTATTGGACATTCATGCAAATTATCCTATTCCCATCATTCTTGGAAGACCATTTCTTGCAACATCGGGCTGCAACGTTGATTGCAAGAATGCCAAGTTGCCATTCAATATTGCTGAAGATCATGTGGAGTTTGCGCTCTTAGCCGCGATGAAAGGAGAACTCTTAGAGGATGACATCTTCAACATCTGTGATGAGGAAGAGTCTCGAGAATTAGTGAGCTCTATCTTAATTAAAGATCCTCTTGAGAAAGTTTTGAATTTTAGTATGATGGAGGAAGGTGTAGATGTTTTATATGATGTAGATGTAAGAAGCTTGGAAGCATTGGAAGCGGATCCAAGAGCCGGATTCGACAAACTCATTCAGGAGACGAAAGGCAAATTAGGTTTCGGTCACCCTCCAGTACCTCGACCGAAATGGTTTCTGGAGAGAGCGAGGTGCCCTTCTCTGAAGATCACCTCGGTCCATCACCTCGGTCCACAGCCGAGACGTTTCCTAAAGCAAGCGAGAAGGTGACAACTGAAGATCACCTCGATTCACCACGTCGGCCCAACCCTAGATGCCTCGAGAAGGACGATCTGTCCATCGATGATTCATTTCCCAGCGAGCAGTCGCATTTGGTGGAGCATTGGCTTTGCCAAATTTCCGATAGTAAAGAGCCTTGGTATGCTGATATCGTTAATTATCTTGTTTGTTAGGAAATACCTCAAGGATTGACCTACGCTCAAAGAAAGAAAATTTTCAAAGACGTATACCACTACTATTAGAAAGAACCCTTACTCTTCAAGAGAGGGCCGGATGGGGTGCTTCGATAGTGCATTCCGGAGGATGAGACTACTAGTGTCATATGGCATTCCCATTCACTTTCTTGTGGAGGACATGCTAGTGCTCATAAAACATGCGCTAAGGTACTACGTTCCGGTTTCTTTTGGCCTTCGTTATTTAAGGACGCGCAAGCGTTTGCTATTTCTTGTATGCCAAAGAACAAGAAATATATCTAGACGAAACGAGATGCCGCTTAACAATATTCAGGGTATCGAGATCTTTGATGTGTGGGGAGTTGATTTTATGGGACCTTGCGTAGGGAACCTCTACATTCTCCTAGCTGTTGACTACGTCTCTAGGTGGGTGGATGTCATTGCTTCTCCCACTAATGACGCCATGGTGGTTGTGAAGTTCTTTAATATAACTATCTTTCCACGTTTTGGGACACCGCGAATCATCATTAGCGATGGAGGGACACATTTCACCGCCCGGAAGTTCGAGACACTTATATCGAAGTATGGGGTGACCTACAAGGTAGCAACCCCTTATCATCCTCAAACTAGTGGGCAAGTGGAGGTCGATCTCCAATAGAAAAATCAAAGAAATTTTGGAGAAGACCGTTTCAAGGACAAGGAAGGATTGGTCCATGAAGTTGGAAAATGCTCTTTGGGCGTATAGGACCGCATTCAAGACTCCCATAGGTACCACCCCTTACAATTTGGAATATCAGAACTCTTGTCATCTCCCCATTGAGCTAGAACAAAAGGAATATTGGGCGATCAAATGGCTCGATTTCGACATCAAGGAAGATGGAGAGAGAAGCTTTTGGATATCAATGAGTTGGAAGAATTGCGCTTAAATTCCTATTAGAATGCCAAAATCTCGAAATAAAGAACGAAGAAATGAAATGACAAGCATATCATCCCTAAGGAGCTTAAATAAGGGGATCTTGTTCTACTCTTCAACTCCCGCCTCCGCCTCGTTCCAGGTAAGTTAAAATCTAGATGAACGGGACCTTACGTTGTGAAAAATGTCTTTTCCCATGGTGCAGTTGAAGTATGCTGTGAAACTAGCGGAAGCTTTAAGGTCAACGGTCATAGGTTGGAGAAGTATCAATCGGAAGAGATTGCATCTTTGCATCTTGCTTGAAGAGTGACGTAAGGTCCAGCTAGCGACCTTAAACCAAGCGCTACTTGGGAGGCAACCCAAGGTATTGCTTTCTTTTCCCTTTTCGAGTTTAGTTTAGATAGTTTGCTTTGTGTTTTGTGTGTCCTCTTAGACAAGAATTAGGTGTTCTCCATGAAGAATTACAACTCAGGGAATACAAGGAAGGACTGAGATTCAAGAATTTGAGAAAACGGAGCTCGGCTGACATCTCATATGTTGACAGAGTGTCTTGACCGAGATGTTCTTCGCCAAATGAGATGGTCTTATTTGGAAATCACCACACTCTGACATCTCGGTCCGCCTAGAAACACCTCAGCCGAGATGAAATCAAATTCTACGAGGGTATAAAAGGAGAACGGCTTTCTCTCTCCTCACAACCCTACTCCCTCCTTGCTCTCACCTCGACCACGGCCCCTTTTACTCCCAAAATATTCAAATCTCGACCGTTTGCTCTGATTTTTGGCTCCAAATCATCAAGGAAAGCAAGAGAAAGGGATTTCAAGCACCAAACAACACTCACATCCACCACAATCTCTGCATTTTGGGTATATTGTTTGAAACCCTAACTTGGTCGTTTTGCTTGATTTTGCAAAGATTAGTGCTTGTTTGTTGTTGAGAAGAGTTTAAGTACCCCATAGGAAGCAAGTGGTAGTGGAAATTGGGGGAAAAGCTTATATTTTTGAGCCTCGATCAAAGCAACACTTTGCCTCGGTTGGTTCTTCTATGTCTCGGATGAGATACCCTTAGATCCAACCGAGTTGACTTTCAGTTATGGAGAACTTGAGGAGATCCGATTGCCAATTAGCCCTTAGGGATCGACCTAGTAGTTCCCGACAGTCCTCTCCTTGCCCTCCACCACAACCTCCTATCCCGGTGATCAATGAGCGAATTCAAAAGGATTTTGACCGAATTTGTGGCCGACCTATCATTTCCCCTAGGTACGTAGACATTCCCAAGTTTGAGTGTTTACATGTTGTGGATGGCCTGCAGAAGATGGTCTCCATGGTTGGTTTGGACACCTTCATGGTTATTAGAACGCCGGCTTATTTGGAGCCGACGTTCGAGTTTTTGAGTTATGTGACTTACATGCCGGAGAACAGAGGGATCAAGTACCGGCTGATGAACAAGAACTACATCGTCCCCCTTGAGCAAAGGGGGAGATTTTTTATTTCCACGCCCCTACAGCTACAGATTTTGCTTCTCGAGCACATGCTCGCAACTTTTGGGAGGGCATAGCCCACATGACCTCCCACCGTGACAGATGGCAGCCCGGGGAATCTCGGGAGCGTATTATCTACCATATTGCATTCCGCATTGCTCACCGGATCTTTAGTGAGATGCTTCTGGCGCGTACTGAGACGCCCCAGAAGGTCCGTCAAGGTGAGCTGTTTAGCATGTTCTTTATGGTGACAGGTAGGATCCTGGATTTTGCTGCTATGCTTGCAGAGTAGCTACATAAAGTGAAGGGGAAGGCCAAGGGCGATATATGATGTGGTTACCTTGTGACTCATATTGCTACTAAGATGGGGTTGGATCTTTCTGGATGCACTTTGGTTGTGGCGGAGAAGCCGCTGGGTTTGTAGGAATTCATCACGCGCCGCATTCTCGTTCACCGCAGTCTTGGCACTCCCTATATGGTCATGCCGTGGGAAACGAAGTTTCCGAGGGGTATAGCTTGGTCTTCATAGTTCTCGGTCTATGACCGTGAGAACTGGTCAGCTGTCTAGTTCCCGATCATGCACGAGGATGCTGCTACAGAGGCAACATGAGGATATGTGGATGGTGATGGTATTGGCGTAGTTGCAGCCATGGATACCGTCACTGATACTGGAGGTCCTAGTATTCCCACCGTTGACCTCGATGACGAGGCTACGGAGGACGAGAGAGAGGCACCACCACCTGCAGCTGACATTCCCCAGCCTTCCCAGCAGAGAGCTTGCCGGCGTCGTGATCTTGAGGCACACCGCATGATTGATGACCTAACGCGGCAGATGACGGATTCTTATCAAGCCCTACGGATCGACATTACCTAGCGCTTCGCTGCTCGTACCCGATCTATTGAGGGTTGGACCCAGCGCATGGAGGAAAACCAACACTATCAGCGCTAGATGATGATGTTGTAGTTCGAGCAGACGATGGGCTATCCTTTTGATCCGTCTCAATATCCCTATATTCCACCACTACCACCGCCAGCAGAGGAGGATTGAGCATATTTTGGAGCTTGTTCTTATTCTTTATGTTGTTCTGCTTTTATTCAATAATTACTTTGCTTCTAACTCTTATTTGACCCATTGGGACAATGTGTCCTAAGTATGGGGTATTTGTATTTGACTTGTTCCAAATGTGTAATAACTCTTACTTGACTATGCTTATTATCTTATTTGGCTTACATGTTCGTATATGTTATTTACATGCATTGCATACAGGTTTTTGTTTGAGAAAAAACGTCGAAAACCAATTTGAAATTTTTTTTTGTCTCGACCGAGACGTTTTGGCCAAACAAGGTCATGATAACTGAGATTCATCTCAGTTGAACACCTCGGGTTCTGTCAAATCACCTTGACCAAAATGGGTTTAAAACTGAAGAAATTTTTGAAACGTTTTGTGCTTCTATTCCAGATATGACCTCGATGATGATTCTTGCTTGCATATTAGCTTTAAAATCTGTATATGCTCGAAAGGTTTTATGATATATTTAAGTTGCTAAATGTTTTGTTTGAAATTCTAGCTTGTTTAATTTTTTGTTTTATCAAAATCATGTTGAATTTTAAGGTTGACTCCACTTTATGAGTTCTCTCACATTCTTCATGGGATGATTAAGGCATTTCATTTCTCCTCTTCTTCTTCTTGATCATGCTTTAGCCCCTCATATACATATTTGCCTCCCTTTACCTATCCAGGAATTTGGATGCAGTTAATGAAAAGCGTGTGAAGTAAAGTTGAGATTGTTGTTGAAAGTGTAAGAAAAAAAAAGGTTTAGGGACTTTGATCTTGATGATGAGTAACTCATCACCATTCACGTCGCCGGGTGTTTGTGTCTTGCCAAAGTTAGATTGATCGATAGTCCTAACGGGTCATGGTATGTGCATCAAGGGTTTGAGGCATCTCGAGAAATTGAGAATTGCTGATTGATGACATGAAATATGTCATAGTTTAGATGTGCATATAAGTAGTTTTTCACTTTCTTTTGAGTACATGGACATGCATTTGTAGCATTTATCGATTATATGCACCTATTAGCTTAGAATCGAGATCTACACAAGCTTTGTTGTGATTTAAGGTGATTTGCAGTTGAAATGGAGTGGAAAGGAGCCATTCTTTGAATGTTGGTCAATAAGGGTTACATTGGGAAGCATTGGAACCTCATTGGAAGAAGTATGAAGTGAAGCCAAGGTGAAAAACATCGAAAAGGAATAACCACGGTCAGAATAGAAGTTCCACGGCCGGGGTTTTCATAATTAATTGAATTTCACACGTGGAAACGAAGGTCGAGAGTCACCACGGGAGGAACCACGGCCGTGGTTATGTGACGTCACCCTTGGTTTGCTTCGGAAAAGCCCGTTACGTTAATTGCCACGTCAGCATGAAAGAAAGGAGCCTTTTAACCTAATTTTATTTTATAAAAGGAGGTTGACGGCTGCATTTCGGATAGCACGTTGGAGACGGAGATCTCGCTTTGGACGAAGATCACGCTTTAGGGCGGAAGGACGACACTCTTGGATTCCATTTTCCGTACATCGGAAAGGATTGCTTCACCATTGGAGGAGATTGAAGAAGTTCTTGATTCTACTTTAGAGATTTGTGAGATTGTTCTAGTCCTTGATTCTTGTCTTTGAGAACACATTCTGGGATTATATTGTTTGATTGATTGAGTTATTGATTCTTTGAAGATTGGTTTTATTCATCTTTGTGTTCTTGGTTGCATATCCTTCTAGATTTCTATTCTTAATCTTGATTTGATTATGATGATGATTGTTGGCTAAACCCCCCTGCGATTCTAGGGTGAAGGGTTGATGATTATGGTATAGATGATGACAGATTGAGCCTTAACAGATCGGACCCTAAGAGTTGTGAGACGAAACCCTCGAATGAGGATTTCCACGGGTTGTTCTCAAGGAACCACGGCCGTGGTTTCCCAAGATCTGGCCGTTGTTTCCTTTATCTTGCACGTTTCGCTTTTGTCTTTATCCAAAGTTCAAGATTGCATAAATCCTACCTTTCTTAACCTTTTATGACCTTTTCTTTGCTGATTGTGAGTGTTTACAAGCTCTAGGTAATAGAGAGTTCAAACCCCTCTATTAGGTGAAGAAGAGTGTCATGCACTCTATCCTTTATCTTTCTTTTCCTTGGGTTTTGGTTGGTATGAGAGCTTAATCCTATCCTTTTGACCTCTTCTTGACGAGACTCAACATCCGTTAAGTAGAATCCTTTGGTTGGGGTAAAAGGGAAGTCAGATCTTAAACCGGACGACATTCCTATCGAAGATATACATATCTTGTTACCCAGCTCTGTCCATACACTTCCTTAGACATCTTGTGTATTCCTGAGTTGTTATTCCTGAGCTTTGAGTTACCTTCGTGTGAGGTAAGTCCCTTGGACTTACTTAGCTTCATTTCTCGTATTAGTTGGATTGTATTGGCTTGTTTGTGTTGTTTATTTATGTTATAACGGATAACCGGACTAGGTTTCACCCTTTATAACCTTAATTGGCCCAAGTGCATAATAACCGGGCGGTGACCACTTGTCTAGTTCTTTAGGAGACTAGAATGTGCTCTTGCAACCCAGGCCCGTAGGTAACGGATAGTACTGGTCTATTCCTATTGGTAGACGGAAGCGGAGACGAGTTTCGGGAGATTCTCGTGTGACAAAAGAAGTTGAATTAGTAATGGATAACCTTAATGAAAGATAATAACCGGTTGAGTGCAAACATGCTATATGTTTATCTTACCTTATGTGTGTTTGTGCCTTTACACTCTTGCTTATACCTAGAATGTTAGCTAACGGTTTATACCGTCGTTGTAGATGTTCCGCAGGTTCAGGATGCTGCTGAGTGATCCGGACGGTGTGGTCAGCTGGGGTTCCCCTACATTATAGGACGGGATCGGGTTTTTGTTTCGTTTGTTGTTTCCCTTTTGTTTTGAACCCGGCTGTGGAGTTTTGTATTTTCTTTTGGTTTAACCCTTTGGTTTTATATTGAGTTTTGTTTTCATTCGTTTGTGCCTTATTGTAAGATCCGTTTGCTGTTGCTACTCTGAGGGTCGGGGCCCATTGTGCGGTCCTAGCCCGTAGCGCTTCGAGTTCCCATAACTTGGGTTGTTACAATATGGTATCAGAGGTCTAGGTTGACAACATTGGCACTCAAAATCTTCTACAAGTCGGATGGATAAATAAATAGAACCCGTAAGGGGTCTAACGTTTTCAAAAGGGGGTTTTGTTTTAAACCGTTGGTCTGGGATAGATGTACGGGCGACCACCACTACCTCCGCGGATCTCAGCAGTGTAGTTTCTTATATGTGGCCTTTATATGTGCTTTTCTTGGATTTGTGCTTTAGTTGTAGCGTGGCCTTATATCTATATATATAGTCTTATATATTTATCCTTATAGTAGATGACGCGTACTAGAGGTACATCTACTATAGGGAGAGGAAGGGGTCGACCACCTCTTCCACCTGTCGTTCGTAGACGAGAACGTGCAGAAGGACCTCCACTAGCTAGAGGTCGGGGCCAAGCCCCAATTGCTAATCCGCCTATCGCTGAGGCGTTCGTTGAAGAGGTTGTTGAGAGAGGTGTTCCCGAAGTAGGGAACAGGATATGGAGAAGTCCAGAGCACCGAGAGCACGAACGATCGAGTCCGATCAAATGACCATCGAAGTATCTACATATCGCGATTACATGTAGAGAGTTGAAGAAGCTATCAAGACTGGAGGACCTGCACCAACACCGCCAATACCTGTAAGAGTAGTTGAGAACGTCACAGCTCAAGAGGGAGCAAGTTCGGAAGTTGAGCTTTGGTTAGACCACATGGATTCAGCGTTGGAGTCAATAAGAAGTATGCTCAGGAAGCGACCAGATTTCAAAAGAGATCTTCAAGCAGAAGGCCTTACGAAGAGACAAAAGACCGGATCAGCCAGTGTTGGATCTGGAACAGCTGGGTTTGGGCATAGTCAGACGCCTGGACGTTCTGGTTTTCAACAGAGTTTTGACAGAGCACGGCGGTGTCATAACTGCGGAGTAGTTGGACACATCCGAGCTGATTGCAAGAAGCCAACAGTGACTTGCTTTTCTTGCGGCAAGCCCGGACATAGAGCTGCATTTTTCCGTCAGGGCAAGGCACTATCTCAGCAGGGTTCTTCACCTGCTAGTGTTGTTGGAGGAGGACAGAGATCGCAGTACCAACAACAGCAGCAACAACGTGTTTCTGGTTCTACCGCTCCTCAAGGTTCCACTCTGGGACAGGGGAGAGGTAGAGGACGTGTTGGTGGATCCGCAAACACTAGAGATGCGCCAGCTAGAGTATATGAGTTGAGGAGTGTTGTAGAGCCGACAGCGCCAGCAGCTACATGTACCATTCATATTAATGGTTTTCCCATCAAAGTTCTTTTCGATACTGGTGCTACGCATTCTTGTATATATGTTGCTTGTGTAGATAAATTGGCCTTAGTTACTGCAGAAGGTAGACCGTTCTTTATAGGATTATCCGATGGGGGTAAAATTCGAGGTACTCGAGAGGTTCGCGATTGCCTAATTAGATTGGGAGGTCGCGATTGGTCATCTAACTTCTTCGTTATGTACTTAGTACATGAAGAAGTTGTTCTTGGCATGGATTGGATGGATCGACATCGAGCAGTACTGGACATCGGCAGGAGGACAGTGACGGTAACTACAAATGCAGGCCATGTTAACATCTTCCGAGGATGGGATCTTGGGAAGACTGGTACGGTCATCAGTGCAGTTCGAGCTGCAAGACTTATCAGTCAAGGTTGCGAGGCTTTTTGGTGCTATGCCATGAAGGATAGTACGAGTCCGGCTTTGGAAGAGATTCAAGTAGCTTGCGAGTTTGCTGACGTCTTTGGAGAGCCATCAGGTTTACCTCCACGAAGGAGTGTAGACTTCGGCATCGAGCTAGAGCCCGGTACGAGACCGATCTCTAAAGCTCCCTATCGTATGGTTCCTATCGAGATGCTTGATTTGAACAAGCACCTCGAGGAGTTAGCATAGAAGTATTCATCCGCCCTAGTGTATCTCCTTGGGACGCACCAATTCTCTTCGTCAGGAAGAAAGACGGGTCAATGAGGTTATGTATCGACTACCGGGAGCTGAACAAGGTGACGATCAAGAACAAGTACACATTGCCCCGTATCGACGATCTTTTGGATCAGCTGCATGGAGCTTCAGTGTTTTCGAGGATGGATATGAGATCAGGATATCACCAGCTGAGGGTGAGAGAGCAGGACGTAGCCAAGACACCATTTTGACTAGATATGGACACTACGAGTTTGTAGTGATGCCATTCGGGCTCACGAATGCATCCGCACACTTCATGGAATTGATGAACAACATCTTCATCGATTTTCTAGACCAATTTGTAGCTGTCTTCATCGACGACATTCTGGTTTACTCCCGAGTAGAGAGGAGCATGCAGGACACTTGAGGATCGTTATTCAGGTCTTACAGGATTGAGAACTCTACGCCAAGCTCTCTAAGTGCGAGTTTTGGATGTCCGAGGTAGCATTCCTTGGTCATATTGTTTCAGCGGAAGGGATCAAGGTAGATCCGGAGAAGATCGAGTCAATAGCTTCTTGGCCGCCACCTAAGAACGTTAAGGAGGTTCGCAGCTTCTTAGGATTGGCAGGCTACTATAGGCGTTTTGTTGAGGGCTTTTCAGTTATCGCCCAACCGCTCACTTCCATGCTGCGGAAGTCTACGAGGTTCGTATGGTCTGAGTCGTGCCTACAGAGCTTCGAGGAGCTGAAGAAGAGGTTGACCTCTGCTCCTATCCTAGCTCAGCCAGAGGGCATTGAGGATTTTGTGGTTTACAGGGACGCATCCAAGCTGGGCTTGAGATATGTTTTGATGCAGAGGGGAAAGGTGATCAATTATGCGTCTCGACAGTTGAAGACGTACTAGGAGAATTACCCTACCCATGATCTGGAATTAGCTGCTGTTGTTCATGCTTTGAATATTTGGAGACATTATCTGTACGGAGCCACGTGTCATATTTTCACAAACCATAAGAGTCTGAAGTACATATTCACTCAACGGGAGTTGAATAACCGCCAATGCAGATGGTTGGAGTTGATCAAGGACTTTGATCTTGAGATCGTATACCACCTGGGAAAGGCTAATGGAGTAGCAGATGCCCTCAATAGGAAGACTTCCCGAGAGATGGCGATCGCTAGGCTAACAGCTCAGCCACAGTTACAACGAGATTTGGCATGGCTAGAGATGAATATCTACTTCCCAGATTCCGACAGCCAGTTGTCCACCTTGGAGATAGTACCTGATCTATTGGCCGAAATCCGACAAAAGAAGGAGAGTTGCCCAGCTTTGACACAGATCCAAGACCGGATGTCTCGAGGAGAGGCACAACAGTTTGTAGTTGGTGCTGACGGAGTCTTGAGTCGTGAGGAACGTGTTTGTGTGCCTTCAGATCTAGAGTTGAGACAAAGGATCCTTCAGGAGGCTCACTCTTCACCTTACTCAGTACACCCTGGTGCGAGTAAGATGTATCAGGATATCAGACGCTCTTTCTGGTGGGGAGGTCTAAAGCCAGATGTCACGAGATATGTAGCTCAATGTGCGACCTGTCAGCAGGTCAAGATCGAGCATCACAGACTAGGAGGTGAGCTACACCCACTTCCCGTTCCTCAGTGGAAGTGGGAGGATATATCTATGGATTTCGTTACCGGTTTGAGACCGAGTCGAGGCTTTGATGCTATCTGGGTGATAGTAGATCAATGGACGAAGACCGCACATTTCATTCCGATCAAGGAAACGTGGCCGGTGAGTCGATTGACAGAGGAGTTCACGAGACATATAGTGAGACTACATGGGGTACCTAGGGCCATTGTCTCTGACAGAGACGGACGGTTCACTTCGAGGTTCTGGCAACAAGTTCATGCCGCCCTAGGTACGAGTCTACAGTTCACGACAGCTTATCATCCTTAGACCGACAGTCAGTCCGAGCGGACCATCCAGTCTTTGGAGGACATATTGAGAGCCTGCGTACTAGACTGGGGACAGGCGTGGCCAGATCACCTACCCTTAGTGGAGTTTTTGTACAACAATAGTTATTATGCATCGATCAGGATGGCTCCTTATGAGGCTTTATACGGACAGAGATGTCATACACTGTTATGATGGGATGATCCTAGTAGTGCTAGCGGAGTAGTATCTGAACAAATACAGGATGACATGGCTCGTGTAGCAGTAATCCGCGAGTGGATGTTAGCAGTGCAGAGTCGACAGAAGTCTTATGCAGATAAGAGGCGCAAACTTTTGGAGTTCAGAGCTGGAGCTCAGGTTTGGTTGGGAGTATCCCCGACACGAGGCGTCAGATGTTTCGGTTCCAAAGGGAAGCTGAGCCCCAGATATGTTGGATCGTTCGAGATCCTTGAGCGAGTGGGAGAGGCAGCATACAAACTTGCTTTTGCCACCGAGACTCGAGGGTGTTCACCCCGTCTTCCATGTTTCTTAGTTACGGGAGTACATACCGGACCCGAGACACACCGTCAGTCACGAGGATCTAGTGATCGAGCCAGACCACACATTTGTTGAGCACCCGGTGGCTGTCTTAGAGCGTAGTACGAGACGCTTGCGTTCAAAGGACATCCCGATGTTGAAGATTTAGTGGTCGATGCGAGGAGCTGATGAGGCGACTTGGGAGACAGATGATAGTGTCCAGAGGAACTATCCGGAGTTGTACGTTGAGCTTGTTGCGCTGTTAGCTTAGTCTGTTGTTTGGTTTTTCCTTTGTTGCGTTGTGAACGCTTTGATGTGACGTTTTGTGTTACGTGCCCCGAGTGGGAATGTATGAGTTCAGTTTTGTTTCTATGTGTTGTTTTGACCGTTTGACTTTTGCAAGTTTTGGGACGAAACTTCTTTTTAGGGGGATCTGATGTAAGATCCTAGGTTTTTGCCTTCACCGCCCCCACGGTGAAGGGGAGCCGCATGCGCGGCTCAACCTCACTACCGCGGTCGCGGCACGGCCCAGCCGCAGGTGCGGCTAGGCCCAGCCCGTCTACGGGCTGTTTTATCTTCGTCTTCTCCTATTTTATTCCATCCTTGGGCTTTAGGCCCGTCTTCCTTCTATTCTCCTAACCCTAGACGTCCCTTCCTTCTACCCTTCCAACCCTTCCCTATATATTCCCTCCTTTCCTCCTTTTTCCCGTTTCTTGCTATCATTTTCAAACCCTAGAGAGCTGCAGCCGTCCCTTGCCTCCTGTGACCCTGTTGAACGTGTAAGTTCTTCATCCATTGTTCCTCCTTACGTTCTTGTACTGCAGCATGCTTCCTTCCTTTCGTTTTCTTCTTCTTCTCTCCTTTTCTTCTTCTCCAAGAATCAAGTTGAACCTTGATTCTTGTTGGCTTCCCGTTGTTGATGTATCGTTGTTCTCAGGCTCTTTGAAGTTGAGTCTTGACGTGTTGGAGCCAAAGGTTCGAGCTTTGGTTGCCCTTGCTGCGAGTTTTGACGAAGAAGAAAGCCGACAGAACTTTTTGTCACGCCGCCGCCCCTGCGCCTCAGTCCAGCCGCCCCTGCGGTTTCCTCTGCAATAACTCCCGTTCTTGTGAGTTACTTCCTTCCTTGGTTTCCTCGATCCTTTCCTTACATCTTTTGGATGTTGTTGATCTCTTGTGAGTGCTGTAAGAATAGGGTTGAGCCCTTAGCATGCGTAGATCTCTTCGAGATCTTTGAGACTAGAAATCATAGAGTTCTAGCAATAGTTTCGTTCCTGATCCGTGTTGCTTGTTCGTACAGGCTTTCCTTGCTCCTTTCCTGAGGGAAACTTAGCTCTCTTGAGTATTCTTGAGTTGTTATTCTTGAGTTTTGAGTTACCTTCGTGTGAGGTAAGTCCCTTGGACTTACTTAGCTTCATTCCGCATATTAGTTGGATTGTATTGGCTTGTTTGTGTTGTTTATTCATGTTATAACGGATAACCAGACTAGGTTTCACCCTTTATAACCTTAACTGGCCCAAGTGCATTATAATCGGGCGGTGACCACTTGTTTAGTTCTTCAGGAGACTAGAATGTGCTCTTGCAACCCAGGCCCATAGGTAACGGATAGTACTGATCTATTCCTACTGGTAGACGGAAGCGGAGGCGAGTTTCGGGAGATTCTCGTGTGACAAAAGAAGTTGAATTATTAATGGATAACCTTAATGAAAGATAATAACCGGTTGAGTGAAAGCATGCTATATGTTTATCTTACCTTATGTGTGTTTGTGCCTTTACACTCTTGCTTATACCTAGAATGTTAGTTAACGGTTTATACCGTCGTTGTAGATGTTCCGCAGGTTCAGGATGCTGCTGAGTGATCCGGACGGTGTGGTCAGCCGGGGTTCCCGTACATTATAGGACGAGATCGGGTTTTTGTTTTGTTTGTTGTTTCCCTTTTGTTTTGAACCCGGCTGTGGAGTTTTGTGTTTTCTTTTGGTTTTATATTGAGTTTTGTTTTCATTCGTCTGTGCCTTGTTGTCAGATCCGTTTGTTGTTGCTACTCTGAGGGTCGGGACCCATTGTGCGGTGCTAGCCCGTAGCGCTTTGAGTTCCCAGAACTTGGGGTGTTACAATCGAGATCGGTATATGCCAAATTACAACATAGTTGAATGGGTTTGCATACTTGCTACTCTTCTTGAACAGTACCAATACAAGTGTCTCATTACACGAGATCGTGTACAATGATGCTCGTTAGACTATATCAAAACAAAACTACTCATATGACAATAAACATCCTGCTCCAGTACATTAGTAGGTTTTCTAATGCATAAAAACATGGTCAAGAAGTGGTATAATACTCCATGAACGAAAGCCTCTACATTTACTAACATGTTTAATAGAAATAAGTAATCACCTTCGAAAACAAAGATAATCAAAATGGTGGTAATGGTAATATAAATAAGTTTAAAAACACTTTTATTTTATTTTTTTACAGTGAGGCTATCGATCACAATACTTACCACAACAACTGAAACAATTACCTTATGCTCAATACGGAAGGAGTAATTATTTTTGTAAAAAAATGGTAGGATAACTTATACCATGTTAGAAGCGTGTGTCGTATTGTGATACAAAATGAACGAAATTGTTACTAACTTAAATATGTTGATCCAAAACTAACATGTTACCCTATGTTTTATATTTTCAACGCAAATGCTGTTGAAAGAGCACAGGGAATATGCATTTTAAAATACAAGAAACAAATATTGAGTTTTGGCAATTTGGTGTAGAATGATGGTGTTGGTCGAACGAGCATTTGAATCCACGGTTTTTAAACTTCTTGAATTATTAATAGTAGACATATAATCAACATTTAAAGTTCATTGAGACGATATACCTCAACATAATGAGTAAATGAAGTTTCAAAAGATAACAACAGCAAACAAGTCTTGAATTTTCGAATGATCAAGCACTACTTTTATTTATAATTTAAACGATAAATGTAACAAATTCCATACCTTTTCTCGGTATATAACAATAGATGTAAGATCAAATAACTTCAATAAAGGGCCCTAATAATTTATTTAGGTTATGAAAAAGTGTTCACCCAAAAAGGCATGAACACGGTTCATAAGAGGGCCGTACGATCCATAGACATTTACTTTGCTGGAGGAATAGCAATCAGATCAGTGCAGCCGCATTTTGGACACTTGGGATATTTTCGAGATACCATACAATAGACATAGCAAAGTCGGCATCCCGTAACAACAAAAATATCTTCCATCTCCTTAGGTTCAACCGATTCTGCACCACTCGAGTTTTCGTTGTGTTGGGGTTGAAAATCACCTTGTTGCGTTCGTGGAGCATCCTCTTTTGTCTTAACACTGTCGGTGCGGTTCATGGTTGAAAAAGGTGAGCTTGAAAGTTGTTTGTATATGATTGTGATGATGTAGTTGATTTAATTTATAGTCCAAGCTCATGCTCAATATAAAGTTATGCTATTTTTAGTCACCTCATAATGTCCACCAACTACAACTTCTTTGCTTTTTAAAATATTGTTGAGTTTGTTTAGTAAATAGGATAAATAATAATTTATTATTGACGATAAATTTAAGACACATTTTGAACAATTAAATGTCATAATGACTACAACGTTAAATATAACATAAGAAAATTTTTTAAAGATAACTATAAGGTAAAATATGTGCCTAACCTACACATATAAAGAACATAATTGGCAAGAAATTTAATACTTAGAAGAAACAAGAACTTGTTGTGGCATTAAGATAAACCTATGTTTTAAAATTATTAAATTATATTGGTAGAGTTACCGTTTTGTATTTTGATGTCATTAGTTGTATTTGGTAAATGGTGATACACATCACACCTTAAATCATTATGTTTAGAATTGCCACGAAATAAATTATATACAAGACAAAATTATAATTCAGAAAAACAAATTGGTGAACTATTTACCATCAATGAATGATTTTTATTTCAATTTATTTCATACTCCCTGAAGAAAGATAATTTAAATTTTGAATTTCAACTTTATTACTTTCAATCAATTTTTTCTACGAGTAGGCATAAGAAAGAAAACATTCATACACAATAAAAGGAAATGTTACATAATTACCTCTTCATCGTCTTCTTCATTATTTTCGCCGACACATTAATTTTCTATAACATCAATCAAAGAGGTGATACTTTGTTACCTCTTCGTGTTCTTCTTTATCTTTTGTCTCGCCGACACATTCATTTTGTTGGCACATTACATTATTTTTTGACGATCTCATACATAAAATTTTATATATTTGTTCCTAGTAGATTATCTTGTCGGTTGACCAAATCAAAGGATAGCACTGATAGCATGAGCAAGTGAAAAATTGGTGAATGAAATAAATGATAGTTTCGTTTTCTTTTTTCAAGAAGAACGTCTCCATCAAATTTTGATAGTGTAATGAAGCCTAGTATTTTATAATAACTAGCTTATATATATTGATATAGTTGTTCTCGGCGTTAACATAGGGCAATATAGTTGCCCTCTTTGAAGTAATCGTGCATGTCACCATATTAGATGATAAATATAGATGGAAACGTAATGATGAATCATTGTTCAAGTTTGTAACACCCCAAATTTTTCAACTTGGGGAGCTACTGGTTAGGACCGCACAATGGGTCCCGACCTTAGTTTGACAACAACTTAACAAGATCTTACAACAAGGCACGGCTAAGGAAAAATGGAAATCATGAATTAAGTCTTTACAATGTATGAATGTGACCAGACAACCAACAACCGGAAAACATAAGATAACAAAGTACGAAAAGAAAGAAAAGAACCAAGGTCTAACTGGAAATTCCACAAATAAAGAAACTGCATCACATCCTAAAAGTACGCACCCCGGCTGACCACTACCATCCGGATCACTCGGCATCTGCTCTAACCTGTGGTAAGTCTACACAACATAACAACCGTTAGCTAACTATCCAAATATAAGTAGAATAATAACAGCACAAACACACTCAGAAATAATATAAACAATCATCATGCGGCACACAACCGTTTATTATCTATTATTTAGGTGATTCAACTTATTCAGTTTTACAGTTGTGGCACGAGAACTATTAACAGTTCTCGCCTCCGTTCCTTATCCAACTGGGTGTAGGTCTAGCTTACCTCCACCGGTAGCATCACTATAAACCGAGTATGGACTAGTCCCTGAAGAAACCCCCAGCACCCTCAAGCTAACTGAGCAGAATGCCACCGCCCGTTACTCTTAAGCCAAGTATAGGTCGGTAAATATCTATCACAACCTATATCTCTAAACATTTAATCACACACCACTATCATCATTCATGCTCATATTCAGAAGTCAGCTAAGTAAGCCCAAAGGACTTACCTGTTGTAAATCTCGACTCTTTGTAAATCAAACTCGCTCTGTAACTGTAGCAACTCAGTTGCCTGCCAAAGGAGATAAGTGCATTAGCACACTCCAACGTAATTAGAAGTCTAAGACTTCTAAGATAGAAGATCGTAATATGACATAACTAATTACAGTACTAATTTATGGTAAAATGACCATTTTACCCTTAGTCCCGGAACTTCCAAATTTTCCGAAATTCATGTCTAAACTCCTATTCGAGACCCTAAAGTCATATTCTAACTCCTAAAGTTTAGTTTGGTTACAAACTGGCACTTTTCCTATTTTCCTATTTTCCGAAAGATCGTAAAGGTCCAACTTCGGTTTCAAATATAAAATTCGTAAAAGCTTACAAAAATTCCGAAATAATTCTCTAGATCGTCTATGATGTTCCATCTACCCTTAGGAGCAAGAATTTCTCAAAACTGTTCATCCATTATTTTTATAAAAATTCTCAAAGTTGGCTACTCCACTTACAATTTCTATACTTAGCCAAAATTCTAATGTTTACAAAAACTGCTTAACTACCCTACTTTGGAAGCTTATAACTTCTAATCCGACCGTTCATTTCTTCTCAAATTTTAATATAGTAAACTACATATATCTACCTATCACCTATTAAAATTTCAACGGTGGATCATCATTCAAACTCTCTAACATTGGTTTCCAAGATTGCCCGTTTCTAACTTCAAAACTGAAGCAAACGAAAATATATATCCAACAGTCCATTGTTTCTCCCTTTCGATTCCCTCTGTCAGCATCACCCACTAATTAATTTGTCTACAGGTCATGCGTTCGAAACCTACTGCACTCACAAGCTCAGAGTCTCACAAAGTCTCAACCACAACCTCAGATCAAGTCCTATGAAACAAAACTCTACCTTCTATATACACGTTGCATTTAAAACAGAAACAAGAGCAAGGGAAAGGGGTCTAATACCGGACTGAGATTAGACTTGGCTCGGTCTACTGCTGTTCCAAAACGACTCTAGTTCGTCTCCTCTACACAAAAGGGCAGTCGTCCGGCATAGAGAAGGATGGTGTGAGAGATGTATGTCAAGCTAGAAGGAAGAGGCGTAAGAAATGGAAAAGGCCTACCTTGCTGCGCTTTATAGTGTTTCTCCGGGTTGAAGTCGTTCCAGTTGCTGCGACGAGAAGAGCTCCCTTCGTTTGGCTACTCTGGACCTTGTATGCAGAAGGTTGGCGTCCTGTTGTTCAGTGCTATCCTCGCCTGTTGATAGAGTCTCGGAAGGGAGGAAGACGATGCTGAAAGTCTATCAACGAATGAAGGGAGGAAGGTGTGTGCTTGTGTGAATCTGGACAGGTTACAAGCGGCTGAAATGGAAGGAGATCGCGCAATCAACGAATGAAGGGAGGAAGGTATGTGCTGGCGTGAATCTAGACAGATTACAAGCGGCTGAAATGGAAGGAGATCACGCAAATCTCGGCTGTTACAATCCTTGTAACGTTCAGCAATTGAACTTGTATTACAGGTGGGCTGGCGTGCTCCTGGGCTGCGCGATGGGCTGAAGAGTTGTGCCTGCTGCTGGGCTGTTAGAAGCTGGCGCTCTAGGCTGCTGGAACTACTGGGCTGGCACTGTGGCAAGCTGCTGGGCTGCGTGAAACTGGCGCGCTGGACTGGCAAGCTGCTGGGCTGCGTGGAACTGGCGCGCTGGACTAGCAAGCTGCAGCTGGGCTGGGCGCTGGCTGAAGAGGTAAGGTAGCAGCACCCGTTGCTGGCTGGGCTGGCGTAAGGGAGCAGGAGCCTGGTGCTAGCTGCAGTCCGGAAACGAGATCCCGACTAATGAATGCACGGAATAGACGGATACGGATTATGTTATAGTTTAGGATTGGTTATAAGAATCCTATCATTTTATGTGAAGGTAAGCTACATAAAATGATAAACTTTATAAAGATCCTATCGTTTTATGTGAAGGAAAGTTACAAGATTCTATCATTTTATGTGAAGGGAAGCTACATAAAATGATAAATTTTATAATAATGTGTCTAACTAAGTAGACGGATATGGACCAACTGATCGAAAATGGGTTTGTTACAGAAATAAACGGAATAAAAATTACGGATATTACATCAGTACCCCCTTAAAATAAGTTTCGTCCCGAAACTTAGAATAAGGTATCTACTCAAACAATTTCCCCTCAAGAGTTATATTCTAGTCTCACTCCAATTTGTCTCCCTTTTTCCTAGCATGTAATCTACTCACGCCATTAAGCACATAAACATCAACAATCACTTAAACATATAATCACAGAAATCATATAAAGTATCGTCTCAGTACTAACCCGTCGGTACTGAGGTAGCGGCTAACTCCGCAAAGAACTCAGGGTAGTTACGTCTAATACTCTCCTCTGTCTCCCAGGTAGCCTCATCAGCTCCTCGTCTAGACCACTGGATCCTCTGTATCGGTATCTCCTTAGAACACAGGCACCTAGTACTGCGCTCTAGGAGAGCTACTGGGTACTCCACAAAAGTGTGGTCTGGCTCGACTATCAGGTCCTCATGACTGATGACGTGTCTAGGATCCGGTATGTACTCTCTCAGCTAAGATACATGAAAAACTGGATGCACTCCCTCCAATCTCGGTGGCAATGCTAATCGGTATGCAACCTCTCCGACTCTCTCTAAGATCTCAAACGGACCGACATATCGGGGACTCAGCTTCCCCTTAATGCCGAAATGCCGGACCCCTCTCGTCGGTGACACTCTCAACCACACCTGTGTGCCCACTCTAAACTCCAAAGGTCGACGTCGTTTATCGGCGTAGGATTTCTGACGACTCTGAGCTGCTAACATCCGCTCCTGGACTAAGGCAATCCGGGCAATGTCATCCTGTATCTGATCTGGTACTACCCATCAGCCTTGCTAGGCTCATCCCAGCACAACGGTGTACGACATCTTCGCCCGTACAAAGCCTCATAAGGTGCCATCCCAATAGACGCGTGCCAGCTGTTATTATAGGAAAACTCTACCAATGGAAGATGATCTGGCCATACTTGTCCCCAATCTAGTACACATGCCCGCAACATGTCCTCTAAGGTCTGAATGGTCCTCTCAGACTAACCGTCTGTCTGTGGGTGATAGGCAGTGGTAAAGTGGAGACTCGTCCCCAGAGCAGTATGTACCTGCTGCCAAAATCTCGAGGTAAAACGTCCATCCCTGTCGGAGACGATAGTCCTCGGCACTCCAAGGAGTCTCACAATGTGTCTGGTGAACTCCTCAGCTAGACGACTTACCGGCCACGTTTCCTTAATCGGAATGAAATGTGCGGTCTTCGTCAGACGGTCTACCACTACCCAAATGGCATCAAAACCTCTGCTGAGTCTCAACCCTGTAACAAAATCCATAGATATATCCTCCCACTTCCAATGTGGTACTGGAAGTGGGTGGAGCTCTCCTCCGGACCTACGATGCTCAATCTTGACCTGCTGACAAGTCGCACACTGGGCTATATATCGGGCCACATCGGGCTTCAAACCACCCCACCAGAAAGAACGTCTCACGTCCTTATACATCTTACTCGCTCCCGGATGTACGGAGTAAGGGGTTGCATGAGCCTCACCTAGTATCCTCTGTCTCAACTCACTATTTGATGGCACACAGATACGGTCCTGCCGTCTCATCACTCCATCAACACCAATAGTGAACTGAGGTGCCTCATCTCGTGACATCCGGTCTCGGATCCGGGTCAAAGTCGGGCTGGTCTCCTGCTTCTGTCGGATCTCACCCAACAGGTTTGGAAGTAACTCTAAGGTGGCTAACTGATGAGCTGTACCGGGGAACTGGATCTCTACCTCCAACCAAACTAAGTCTCTCTATAACTGTGGCTGTATTATCAACCGGGCTATAGCCTTCTCCCGAGGCGTCTTCCGACTCAGAGCGTCAGCAACTACATTCGCCTTCCCGGGGTGGTAGAGAATCTCAAGGTCGAAATCCTTGATCAACTCTAGCCACCGCCTCTGGCGGTTATTCAACTCCCGCTGAGTGAATATGTACTTCAGAATCTTATGGTCTGTGAAGATCTGACAGGTCGCTCCATAGAGATAATGACGCCAGATCTTAAGAGAATGTACTACCCGCAGCTAACTCCAGGTCATGGGTGGGGTAGTTCTCCTCATACGTCTTTAGCTGTCGAGACGCATATGCTATGACATTACCCCTCTGCATCAAGACACACCCCAAGCCCAGCTTGGATGCGTCACTGTACACTACAAAGTCCTCTGTACCCTCAGGCTGTGCTAAAATCGGAGCAGACATCAATCTCCTCTTCAGCTCCTCAAAACTCTGCTGACACGGCTCAGACCAGACGAACCGAGTAGTCTTCCTCAGGAGACAAGTAAGTGGTCGGGCAATCAGGGAAAACCCTTCCACAAACCGGCGGTAATAACCTGCCAATCCAAGGAAGCTGCGAACCTCCTTAACATTCTTCGGAGGTTGCCAAGAAGACACTGACTCAATCTTTGCCGAGTCGACCTTAATCCCCTTAGCAGTCACTACATGGCCTAGAAAAGCCACCTCTGACATCCAGAACTCGCACTTTGATAGCTTAGCATATGGCTGACTATCCTGTAGAATCTGTAATACTGTCCTCAAGTGTCCGGCATGCTCCTCTCGACTTCTAGAGTAAACTAGAATGTCGTCAATGAAGACCACTACAAACTAGTCTAAGAAGTCGATGAAAATCCCATTCATCAACTCCATAAATACTGCTGGCGCATTAGTGAGCCCGAATGGCATCACTACAAACTCATAGTGGCCATACCTAGTCCGGAATGCCGTCTTAGGTATGTCGTGGTCTCTCACTCTCAGCTGGTGATAACCCGATCTCAAGTCTATCCTCGAGAACACTGACGCTCCATGCAGCTGGTCTAGTAGATCATCTATGCGAAGAAGTGGGTACTTATTCTTGATGGTGACCTTGTTCAACTCTCGGTAGTCAATACACAGCCTCATCGATCCATCCTTCTTCCTCACAAATAATACTGGTGCGCCCCAGGGAGAAACACTAGGGCGTGTGAAGCCCTTCTCTGCTAACTCCTCTAACTGCTTCTTCAGCTCAAGCAGCTCTATCAGGGCCATGCGGTACGGGGCCTTCGAGATCGGTCTCGTGCCCGGCTCTAACTCAATGCTAAAATTAACACTCCTCTGTGGGGGTAGTCTTGGTAAGTCGTCACTGAATACCTCTGCAAACTCGCATGCAACTGGTATCTCCTCTATTGTCAGGGTCTTGCACTCCTTCATGGCATAACACCAGAAGGCCTCGCAACCCTGTGCTATCAATCTGGCTGCCCTCATAGCGCTGATAACTGTGCCGGACTTTCCGAGGTCCCAACCTCGGAATATCACTCTATGACCCTCCTCAGTGGCGACAGTCACAGTTCTCCTACCAATATCTAAGACTGCTCCATGTCTAGTCATCCAATCTATCCTCAATATCACGTCATCATGTGCTAAGGGCATGACTAGAAAATTTACTAACCAAATCCGGCCTCCCAGATGAATAGGGCAGTCATAAATCTCTCGGGATCCTCTAACCTTACCCCCATCTGGTAACCCAACCACAAAAGGTACACCCTCTACTGTAGTTAAGGACAACCTATCTATGCATGCATCTGATGTAAAGGAGTGCGTAGCACCCGTATCAAATAAAACTCGCACAGGTAAGTCATGGATCTAAATAATACATGTGGTCGCAGGTGCTGTAGGCTGCTTGGTGCTCCTCAGCTCGAACACTCTCGATGGTCCTCCTCTGATGTCAGTGGTTCTACCACGTCCCCTGCCACGACCTGATCCTTGTGCCGTACTGTATGAAGCAGGATGTCCTGGAGCCCGGTACTGTTGTTGCTGCTGACTCGGTGCTCGGTACTGAGGAGGCCTCTGTACACTCTTCTCAGCACCTGCAAGAGAAGATCCCTGCTGGGAAGGGGCCCTACCCTGACGGCAGAAGGTAGCTCTGTGTCCCGGCTTCCCACAAGTGAAGCAAGTGGTAGGTGGTCTTTGGCAATCTGTCTTAATGTGATCGCGGCTGCCACAGTTAAAGCACTGTCGATCCCTACTGGAAGTCTGAACTGTAGGGTGGTAACTGGACCTCCCCTGAGTCTGTCCTCGACCATAACCTGCTACTGTTGCACTGCTACCAGCATGTCCTGTCCTCTGCCGCTTATCCGGCCCACTAGACTGAACTGCTTTCCTCGAAGCTGGCCTATCTCTCTCATAAGCAGAGGCCCTATCCTGATAGTCAGACAAGGTCTCACAGCGGAACCCTGCCAGATATGATCGAGTACTCTCTCTCAATCTCCTGGAGAAAAGGTAAACATGCTGCTCTTCCGGAGGTGCAGCTGTTCCAAGTAGGGTCAACTCCTTTTGAAACTTCTTTATGGCTGCAACAATCGGGATATCCTCAAATCCCGCCTCAATGAAATCCTGGAATCTCTCCCTCCTCAGCGAGACAGGACAGTACCTGTCCTTAACAATGTTCCTCATCTGCTCCCAACTGGTGACTCGGCTACGAATGGTACGCCACCATGAATGAGCATCATCTGTGAAACAGGTCTGCACCAAATCCACTTGTCGATCCTCGAGGCAACGTATTGCCTCTAAAGCAGTCTCTATCTTCCCTATCTAGTGCTCTACCTCTAGCCCTATTTCTCCACTGAATGAGGGAACCTTTTGAGAGTTGAAAGCCTTCAACCACTCATCCGGTCTCGGTGCTCTAGACCCAGCAGACGCTCTATCAACATTATCTCTCCTCTCAGGTACAGCCGGCACCTGAGACACTCCCTGTGTCACCTGAGCCGAACTAGCCGGTACCACTGGTGGTACCTGGGTAAGCCTCTCAACTCTGGCAGCCTCCTCCATACGCTCGACGTATGCTCGGTACTCCCTATACTCAGATGCTCTAATAGAAACACGTCCTGACTCAGTCGAACGTGCTCCCTGCGCTCCAGACCTAGCGGCGGTCTCATGCCTGACCTCGGGGCCTACACTCTCAGCTACCTCTTCCACAGCAGCCTCTGGTATGCTTGCTGCAGGTGGATGCTCTCGAGGAACTCGTCCTCGACCTCTCCTTAGTGGAGGTCTACCCCCACGACCACGCCCTCTAACAGCAGGGGTGCTATCAGCTCGATCACGTCGGACTGGGGGAAGGGGGGACGACCCCTACCTCGGCCAGTCGCTGGTGTAGCCCTAGTATGTGCCATCTGCACGAATAGTAGCAACTACAGTTATAATCTAACTAATCTATCGTAAGCAGTAAAAGTCTATAATAATAATTCTAAGAATACCGAGATCCGCGGAAGTAGTGGTGGTCATCCGTACATTCTATCCCAACCCGACTATGCATGCATTTTAAAACCAAAATCTTCTTTGGAAAACTCACACTCCTTTCGGGTTCTGTTTATTTACTTATATGACCTTTTTAGAAAATTTCAAGTGCCATTGTTGCCAACCTAGAGCTCTGATACCATGTTGTAACACCCCAAAATTTTCAACTTGGGGAGCTACTGGTTAGGACCGCACAGTGGGTCCCGACCTTAGTTTGACAACAACTTAACAAGATCTTACAACAAGGCACAAATAAGGAAAAATGGAAATCATGAATTAAGTCTTTACAATGTATGAATGTGACCAGACAACCAACAGCCGGAAAACATAAGATTACAAAGTACGAAAAGAAAGAAAAGAACCAAGGTCTAACTGGAAATCCCACAAATAAAGAAACTGCATCACATCCTAAAAGTACGACACCCCGGCTGACCACTACCATCCGGATCACTCGGCATCTGCTCTAACCTGTGGTAAGTCTACACAACATAACAACCGTTAGCTAACTATCCAAATATAAGTAGAACAATAACAACACAAACACACTCAAAAATAATATAAACAATCATCATGCGGCACACAACCGTTTATTATCTATTATTTAGGTGATTCAACTTATTCAGTTTTACAGTTGTGGCACGAGAACTATTAACAGTTCTCGCCTCCGTTCCTTATCCAACTGGGTGTAGGTCTAGCTTACCTCCACCAGTAGCATCACTATAAACCGAGTATGGACTAGTCCCTGAAGAAACCCGCAGCACCCTCAAGCTAACTGAGCAGAATGCCACCGCCCGTTACTCTTAGGCCAAGTATAGGTCGGTAAATATCTATCACAACCTATATTTCTAAACATTTAATCACACACCACTATCATCATTCATGCTCATATTAAGAACTCAGCTAAGTAAGCCCAAAGGACTTACCTGTTGTAAATCTCGACTCTCTGTAAATCAAACTCGCTTTGTAACTGTAGCAACTCAGTTGCCTGCCAAAGAAGATAAGTGCATTAGCACACTCCAACGTAATTAGAAGTCTAAGACTTCTAAGATAGAAGATTGTAATATGACATAACTAATTACAGTACTAATTTATGGTAAAATGACCATTTTCCCTTAGTCCCGGAACTTCCAAATTTTCCGAAATTCATGTCTAAACTCCTATTCGAGACCCTAAAGTCATATTCTAACTCCTAAAGTTTAGTTTGGTTACAAACTGGCACTTTTCCTATTTTCCTATTTTCCGAAAGATCGTAAAGGTCAAACTTCGGTTTCAAATATAAATTTCGTAAAAGCTTATAAAAATTCCGAAATAATTCTCTAGATCATCTATGATGTTCCATCTACCCTTAGGAGCAAGAATTTCTCAAAACTGTTCATCCATTATTTTTATAAAAATTCTCAAAGTTGGCTACTCCACTTACAATTTCTATACTTAGCCAAAATTCTAATGTTTATAAAAACTGCTTAACTACCCTACTTTGGAAGCTTATAACTTCTAATCCTACCGTTCATTTCTTCTCAAATTTTAATATAGTAAACTACATATATCTACCTATCACCTATTAAAATTTCAACGGTGGATCATCATTCAAACTCTCTAACATTGGTTTCCAAGATTGCCTGTTTCTAACTTCAAAACTGAAGCAAACAAAAATATATATCCAGCAGTCCATTGTTTCTCCCTTTTGATTCCCTCTGTCAGCAGCACCCACTAATTAATTTGTCTACAGGTCATGCGTTCGAAACCTACTGCACTCACAAGCTCGGAGTCTCACAAAGTCTCAACCACAACCTCAGATCAAGTCCTATGAAACAAAACTCTACCTTCTATATACACGTTGCATTTAAAACAGATACAGGAGCAAGGGAAAGGGGTCTAATACCAGACTGAGATTAGACTTGGCTCGGTCTACTGCTGTTCCAAAACGACTCTAGTTCGTCTCCTCTGCACAAAAGGGCAGTCGTCCGGCATAGAGAAGGATGGTGTGAGAGATGTATGTCAAGCTAGAAGGAAGAGGCGTAAGGAATGGAAAAGGCCTACCTTGCTGCGCTTTACAGTGTTTCTCCGGGTTGAAGTCGTTCCAGTTGCTGTGACGAGAAGAGCTCCCTTCGTTTGGCTACTCTGGACCTTGTATGCAGAAGGTTGGCGTCCTGTTGTTCAGTGCTATCCTCGCCTGTTGATAGAGTCTCGGAAGGGAGGAAGACGATGCTGAAAGTTTATCAACGAATGAAGGGAGGAAGGTGTGTGCTTGTGTGAATCTGGACAGATTACAAACGGCTGAAATGGAAGGAGATCACGCAATCAACGAATGAAGGGAGGAAGGTATGTGCTGGCGTGAATCTGGACAGATTACAAGCGGCTGAAATGGAAGGAGATCACGCAAATCTCGGCTGTTACAATCCTTGTAACGTTCAGCAATTGAACGTGTATTACAGGTGGGCTGGCGTGCTCCTGGGTTGCGCGATGGGCTGAAGAGTTGTGCCTGCTGCTGGGCTGTTAGAAGTTGGCGCTCTGGGTTGCTGGAACTACTGGGCTGGCGCTGTGGCAAGCTGCTGGGCTACGTGAAACTGGCGCGCTGGACTGGCAAGCTGCTGGGCTGCGTGGAACTGGCGCGCTGGACTGGCAAGCTGCAGCTGGGTTGGGCGCTGGCTGAAGAGGTAAGGTAGCAGCACTCGTTGCTAGATGGGCTGGCGTAAGGGAGCAGCAGCCCGGTGCTAGCTGCAGTCCGGAAACGAGATCCCGACTAATGAATGCACGGAATAGACGGATACGGATTATGTTATAGTTTAGGATTGGTTATAAGAATCCTATCATTTTATGTGAAGGTAAGCTACATAAAATGATAAACTTTATAAAGATCCTATCATTTTATGTGAAGGAAAGTTAAAAGATTCTATCATTTTATGTGAAGGGAAGCTACATAAAATGATAAATTTTATAATAATGTGTCTAACTAAGTAGACGGATATGGACCAACTGATCGAAAATGGGTTTGTTACAGAAATAAACGGAATAAAAATTCCGGATATTACAAAGTTTATGTACATAATTCTTCTACTTTATTATAATTTGTTTGTACATATGTTTTTCATAGTTGAAATCGATTTATATCCGTTTATAACGGTAAATTTTTGGTTACAAATCTCTTATTTACAAACTACCGAACGAAGCATAGATGGTTTGATAATAAAAAAGTTACTTTATTACAAAACTATCGTAGGGATCGAGATAGGTATATGTCAAATTAAAACATAGTTGAATGGGTTTTCATACTTGCTAATTTTCTTGAACACTATTGTTCGCCACTTAGCGTGCGTGCAAATAAGCTTTAAATTTATAAAACTAGAATCAAGCAAGCGAACTTGCAGTGTACGGATCGACGTAGTTAAGCAAGAATTCCAGAGTATCGAACACAGGGATTTGGGGGGAACAAATTCAGTTGCAAGTTATCAAGCAAGTAATTATAAGAAGCTTTTCGAATATTGGGAAAACAACAATCCTAAAGATCCAAGTATCCAGCTGTGGCTATCGATTCAAGATATACTAATGATATAAGGATAGAGTCAAGATATGCAAAGGTATGCTAAATTAAGGTAATCGTACGGTGAAGTTCCAAAAACCTTATATGACTCACCTACAAGACACTCTCTATAAAGGTTGTTGAGGCTTCAGTATAGAAAGGTTCTAAAGATGAGAATCAATGTCAAATACCCAAACTTGTAATCCAAGGATCAAGACTAACTAAATCGATTAAGGTTGTGACACTCACAATCGAGGTAGAGGTTGTTGAGGCTTCACTACCACCTTGAAAAGGCAAGCCAAGACTAAGTTAAAGCAAATCTTTAAATTTGGATTAAAGTAAAAGCAAGTTCGTAAACTTAAGGGAAATCACGGTTAGTTCTTGAGGTTCCACGACCGTGGACTCAAGAACAGGCCGTAATTTAGGGTTCGTCGGCGATTCTCTCTAACTCTCAGGGTCCAATCCGTTTACGATCGATCTATCATCATCTAAGCCACAACTATCAACCCTTCACCTTAGAATTGTTAAGGGTTTTTAGCCAACAATAGTCATATTGATATCACATTCAAGAATTAAAAGATTGAAAGATGAAAACTTCCGAAAACCTTCAATAAACTTCAAATCAATCTCAAAGTTACAATCAAGAACAAATATCGTCACTAGATTCGGAATAGAACAAACAAACACAATCTTAAATAAGAAGGAAGAACGGGATGTCAATCCGTCTCCTAAATCAAACCTAAATAAGAAGAGGAATCTTCTTACGAACAATCTTCCGAATCTTCGATCTTCCGTCAATCTGGAAATCGCCAATAGCAATGCGCAAAACTCTCCTAAACACAATCTTCGCCCAATGCGAGATTAGGGCAAATCCAAGCGTAAGTGTAGGCAAAAGTGCGTCTAAGCAGAGGTGACGGAATCTCTCTTCGTCCGTCCTTTTATAGTGTATGATGAAGTAGCGGCCCGGCCCAATCTTTTAAAAGATCGTGGCTTAAAGTGTGGCGAAAAAGATCGCCAAGATCACGGTCGTGGAAGGTTCCACGGCCGTAATTTAGAGCGTGGAATTCAACACGGTTTGAACCATCTTCTCCACGGCCGTAGAAGTTGCTGGAATGAACCACACTTCTTTAGCCATGGTTCCACGGCCGTGGAACTGAACGTGGAAAGTGGTACGGCCGTATTTTAGAGCGTGGTTTAGGGCAAGAACGTGATTCTTCCCTAGACTCGTGCATTCCTCAAGTTGGCATTCCCTTAGCTCCTAGAAATGCCCTCAATCCATGGACATTGCTCAACAATTCCATTCTTGCTCGATTCCGTTCGGAAATAGCTCTCAATCACCTATAATCAACATAAAGCTTGTGTAGATCTCTATATTGACATTAGACAAACTAGCTCACAATTGCATCTATGCTCAATCAATGTCTATCGATATGAATCAAATACACTTAGAAAACGTGCCTAAAATATCACAATATTTCATGCTAACAAATAACCCCATACTTGCAACTTGCTTGTCCCTAAGCAAGGTCTTTCAAAAGCTTTAAAACAAGAGTTAGGATGAAATATGTGTACCTTCTCAAAACAATACTTCTTTTGGATGAATGTGCCTTCTAAACAATAGATCATTCTCAAATCTTGCTTCAATCGTTTATAGGACTTTCATACACTTAATCAAAGAGTAAAGAGTAAAGAAAGCTCATGAATCAATCAAACTTCCATACAAACATCATAACCCTTAAACATTATCAAAATCAATCATAAGAAACTTCAATTTAGATCACCAAGTCATATAACATTCTTTTGATCTTAAGGACTTTCAAAGAAAAAGGTCTAGAATGTGGAAAGGGAAGGAAACTTTAAGGAATGTGGTGTATGAATCCGGGAAAGTGGACAACTACTCCTTTCTTCCTCTCTTGCGGTTTCCGCAACAATTTAACTTAGAGCTTCGCTCTCTTCTTTTCTTTTTTTCGACTTTACTTTTGGAGTTATGGATAGAGGTGCACAAAAACCGAAGCCTAGGAGATTGGCGTTTCTCAATTTTAATGAGATGCCTCAAACCCTTAGCGCACATACCATAATCCGCTAGGAATATCGCTCAATCCGACTTTGGCAAGACACAAACACCCGGCTATGTGAATGGTGCCGAGTTACTCATCGTCATGATTGACTTCCCCAAACCTACAATTTCTTTCTATTCTTTTGATTGCAAATAATTGCTCTCATGGCCCTTCCACATCAAACATGCCTTTTTCATTCATTTCTCCAAATTCCCGGATAGGTAAAGGAGGTCAATATTTCAATGAGGAGTTAAATGGTCAAAGAAAGAAGAAAGAAAAATCGAATTGCCTTAATCATCTCAACAAGAAGCATAAGAACTTATAGTGTGATTTCAACTTCAATTCCTCATCATGATTTAAGTAACATTCATCACATTATGAAACTTGCAAAAGAGGCATAATCAACTCATTCAATTTCTTTTCAATTCACTATTCGTTTAAGCATGCAATTGTCATCAAACTCAATTCACAAGTAGCGATTATCATAGAAATTATCTCAATTCCTTAGAAGCACAAAATTATTCAAAATTTTTCAATTTTTATGGGTTTTTCAAACTTCTTTTTCATGCAATGCAATAATGAAACGTGCAACAATATAATGAACATGCAATGATAGTCTCGATAGAAGCAAACATAGTGAGTAAGAGTTATTACAACTTTTAGTCACACCCCACCCCATACTTGGGACGAACATTGTCCCTAATGTTCAAATAAAAGAAAGAAAAGAAAGAAAAGAAAAAGAAACTCACAAAATGGCGGTGGAGCGGCTAAAGCTATCGGTCATGCAAATCATCGTCACTGCGGCGCTGGTGGAGGCGGGAATGGAGAGAAGCTAGGATCATAAAACCGCCTAAACTGTTGGCGGTAGACATCTCTCATCATGTGATCGAGGTTGTCCAAGCGTCCATCTCTAGCATCGGCTCGGATCTCCAATGCTCCTACTCTCTCCGAAAGACCAGTAGCCCAATCCGGCATCTGCTCATACCATCCCGGAGCATGACTGTACCACTTTGGAGCGTCGGACGGTGCTGGTGCTGGTGCTGGTGCAGATGGTGTCTGTGTATCCCATGGAGGTGGAGCTCCATACCATGCAGGAGGTGTCTTTGCCCAAGTGGGTCTCTCACTCACGCTGGCGCGGCGAGAAGACGAGCCTGAAGCTCTGGCGGGACGTGGAGAACGTCTAGGCACATCGGGGGCCGCATCCGGCTGATCCGGAAACGTGCCAAACTCCTGCTCGGCTCCTACTCCACCCTCATGCTGATCCCTCATCTCTTCCTCCTCGACTACGGGCGGTGGTGGGACATATGGGGGAGCTGCAATCCTGTTCGTGTGCATAGCAGCGAACGTCTCCTTCCAATTATGGCGTCCAGCCATAATGGAGTACTCCTGTAGCCACTCAATACCCCTACCCGTCCTGCTCTCCCAAGGCATGGCCGCATAAGGCGGACCTCTATGTGTGGGGAAGATGAGACCTCTAGTCATGAAGGCATGAAGTCCTAAGGGTACGGCTGGTATGCGGGTACATGCAGAAAAATCAACTCCCAACGCTCTAGCAAGATGGGTAACTATCCCACCATATCCAATGTTGCCCTTCCTCTTGTTCTTAAGCTTGGTCATAGTAGCAGCTAAGAGGGTGGCACAGTCAGCTCGGCGTCCATACAGCATAGAATACAGCAGAAATAGCTCATCCGTCTTGATCTTTTGGGGCGTCTCCGTCCTAGGTAAGAGACACTCCGAAAGAACACGGTGAGCAATTCCTCCCAAAAGTCTTTGGCGTAAACGCCACTAGGAAAGCGACCATTGAAGGTCTCATGGAACCCAAAGAAGGTTCCGAACTCACGGATGGAAAAATCATAGTTTCTTTCCATAAGACGGAAATAAACGGTCCTATCCACATGGTTGTGCTCGAAAGACGTCACAACCTCCCTCGTAATCTCCTCGTAGGCATCTTCTCGGATAGCCGAGAAGACAACTAGTCCGGCTCTATCCAAGAGCCAAGTAAGGTCATCTATAATGTTAAGAGGAGCTAGATCCTCTAACAATAGGTACCTAGGTCCAATCACAGCCCTCTCATGGATCCTCTCGAATGCATCAAGGTGATCCTCATGAATGGTCGGTACTCTAGGGCTAGGAGGTGAGGGTGATGAAGGTGATGATGGAGGTGAAGGGGAAGAGGGTGGTGGTGCTCTAGAGGATGAAGAAGAAGAGGGATTACCCTTCCTCTTCTTGTTTTGGTCATTCTTATTCTCCTTGATTCTCCCAGAAACTCTCCTTACAAGGTCCATCACTGTTCAAAATTACGGCCTGTTCTTGATGATTCCACGGCCGTGGAACTACCAGGGACCGTGATTCGTCTCAGTTTTACTCAAAACTCAACAATCAGCACTCAAATTCAGCAATCAGGCAGCCCTAGTCTAATTCCTTCCAGTTTCAAGCAGTTCTCCTATAATTTCTAGCAAAAACGAACCAAATTGACAAAGATCAAGAAGAGTGGAAAAACCTAGGTTTCAGATTTTAAAATCCGAATTGTGCGTTCCTTGGTGATTTGCCGCTCGATTCGTTGCTTGGATCTTGTTGGTAGTCAAATTTGCTTCAATTTGGAAAGAAGAATCGTCGAAAACGGTTAACGAACGGAGATTTGGAAGGAAGGGCGTGGAATCGGCGTTTTTGGGTCGTGGAAGTGGTTTGGTGAAGTGATTTTTGTGAAGAACGTGGTTTATATAGTGACAGGCAAAATTTTGAAAATCACGGTCTGGCGGGGGGTTCCACGGCCGTGGAAATGTACGGAACCGTGGTTTTGGTGATTTTTCAAAGGCTTTTGGAAATTACGGTCACTGTAGCTGTCACGACCGTGGTTTAGGCCGTGGAACGCTCTGTAAAGCTCCAAAGTCCAAGTTTCGTCACTTTTCTTCAACATTATCCTCCCCTTTTCCTTTTCCATCGTTCCTACATCCAAAAACACGAACATACCGGAAGAAATCGAGGCAAAATAGAGCGAAAAACGTCTAAACTAAGCTAAACTATGAATCGAAAACAAAAACAAAAATGCAATACCTTGGGTTGCCTCCCAAGAAGCGCTTTGTTTAAGGTCCGTAGCTAGACCATATTCGCACTTATTCGAGTGCGGTAGGCGCGAACTCTTCAGCTTGGAGTTCCGGCGTATACTTCTTGAGTCGTTGGCCGTTCACCTTAAAACTTCCGCCCGCTTCACCCCATACTTCAACTGCACCATGGGGGAAAATACGCTTAATTAGAAAAGGTCCGGTCCAACGAGATTTAAGCTTACCTGGAAAGAGAAGAAGCCTTGAATTGAAGAGGAGAACTTGATCTCCTTCTTTGAAGTCCTTTGGAATGATGTGCTTATCATGCCAACGCTTTGCTCTCTCCTTATAGATCTTGGCGTTTTCGTAGGCATTCAAGCGGAGTTCTTCCAGCTCATTAAGGTCTAAGAGACGCTTCTCTCCCGCTTCCTTAATGCCAAAATTCAACCACTTAATAGCCCAAAACGCCTTATGCTCTAACTCTACCGGTAAGTGACAAGACTTCCCATACACAAGGTTGTATGGTGTGGTTCCTATGGGAGTCTTGTATGCAGTCCGGTATGCCCACAATGCGTCATCAAGCTTCAAGGACCAATCCTTCCTAGTCCTTGAAACCGTCTTCTCTAAGATTCCTTTGATCTCCCGATTTGAGATCTCAACTTGTCCACTTGTTTGTGGATGATAAGGGGTAGCGATCTTGTGAGTAACCCCATACTTAGCTAGAAGAGCTTCAAAGCGCCGGACAATGAAGTGAGAACCTCCATCACTAATGACAGTCCTTGGCGTCCCAAATCGTGGAAAAATGGTCTTGTTAAAGAACTTAACTACCACCATGGCATCATTGGTGGGAGAGGCAATTGCTTCCACCCATCTAGAAACGTAATCTACCGCCAATAGTATGTATTGGTTTCCACAAGAGGATGGGAACGGTCCCATAAAATCTACTCCCCAAACATCGAAAATCTCCACCTCTTGGATGTTGTTGAGGGGCATCTCATTCCTCCTGGAGATATTACCTGTTCTTTGACAAGCATCGCAGCAAGAAACAAAGGATTGCACATCTCTAAATAAAGTAGGCCAAAAGAATCCAGATTGCAATACCTTTGCGCTAGTCTTGTTCGAACTAGCGTGTCCTCCACAAGGTAGTGAATGACAATGGCGGATGACACTTTGCATTTCATCTTCCGGCACACATCGCCGAATGATGCCATCCGGACCTCTCTTAAAGAGGAGAGGCTCGTTCCAAAAGTATTCTCGGACATCCTTAAAGAACTTCTTTCTTTGTGCGTAGGATAATCCGGGTGGTATCTCCTGACTAACCAAATAGTTAACAAAATCAGCAAACCATGGTTCGTTACCTTTGGAGATCACATCGATGCACTCCTCAATAATGTGTAGGTGTTCGTCCGGGAAGGAGTCATCGATGGGTAAATGGTCGTCCTCTAGGTGTGTTAGGCGACTCAAATGATCCGCAACAGAATTTTCTGAACCTTTCTTGTCGCGGATCTCTAGATCGAATTCTTGTAGGAGGAGAATCCATCTAATTAGCCTTGGCTTCGCATCTTTCTTCGCAAGGAGGTACCGGATCGCAACATGATCCGTGTAGACAATCACCTTTGCACCTACAAGATAACAGCGAAACTTGTCAATAGCATAGACAATGGCTAAAAACTCTTTTTCGGTAGTGGCGTAATTGAGCTGCGCTTCATCTAGCGTCTTGCTAGCATAGTATATGGCATGGGTTTGCCCTTCCTTTCGTTGTCCAAGAACAGCTCCTATAGCTACGTCACTAGCATCGCACATAACCTCAAAAGGTAGAGTCCAGTCCGGAGGTTGGATAATAGGTGCTGAAATTAGAGCTTGCCGAATGGTGTTAAACGCATCCAAACATTCCTGCGAAAACTCAAAAACTGCATCCTTCATCAATAGATTAGTGAGCGGTTTTGATATTTTAGAGAAGTCTTTAATGAAACGTCTATAAAATCCAGCATGTCCTAGGAAACTTCTTATCCCTTTCACCGAAGTTGGGGGAGGAAGTTTCTCTATAGTCTCTATTTTCGCTTTATCCACCTCTATCCCTCTACTAGAGATTAGGTGTCCTAAAACAATTCCTTCCTTTACCATAAATTGACACTTCTCCCAATTAAGGACTAGGTTAGTGTCCTCACAACTTTGTAAAACAAGAGAAAGGTTAGAAAGGCAATCGTTAAAAGAGGAACCGTATACGGAGAAATCGTCCATGAAGACCTCCATGATTTCTTCTATGTATTCGGAAAAGATGGCCATCATGCACCTTTGAAAGGTGGCTGGGGCGTTGTAAAGCCCGAACGGCATTCTCCTATAAGCAAACGTACCCCATGGTCACGTGAATGTGGTCTTCTCTTGATCATCCGGGTGTATCGGAATCTGAAAGAAACCACTATAACCGTCAAGGTAGCAAAAATGTGAATGTTGTGCTAACCTTTCAAGCATTTGATCAATGAATGGCAATGGGAAGTGATCCTTCCTCGTTGCATTGTTAAGCTTGCGGTAGTCAATGCACATTGGTCATCCCGTTACAGTTCGGGTAGGAATGAGTTCGTTATTCTTGTTGGTGATGACCGTCATTCCTCCCTTCTTTGGAACTACTTGAACCGGACTCACCCACTTACTATCGGAGATAGGATAGATGATACCTGCATCAAGAAGTTTAAGAATTTCCTTCTTGACAACCTCCTTCATGGTCGGATTTAACCGCCTTTGAGGTTGTCTTGAAGTTCTAAAGTCTTCCTCCATTAATATCTTATGCATGCATAGGGAGGGTTTAATTCCTACTAAGTCCTCAATAGTGTAGCCTAAAGCTTTCCTATGTTTCCTAAGGACAATCACAAGCTGATTATGTTCATCTATGGTTAGATCGGAACTAACAATAACTGGATAAGTAGAGTTAGGTCCAAGAAAAGCGTACCTTAGATGTGTAGGAAGTTGTTTCAATTCCATTGCTTTCGGAGCTTCCAATGATCCTTGAGGAGCATCCGATGTCTCCTTAGAAGTTTCTAAGGGTGTTGAAGGTGTAGAAGAAGAATCGAAGGAAGTTGGAGAAGTGGCACGATCATCCCCTTCCACGGCCAGAATCACGGTTTCCCTATGTCCTCCACGGCCGTGGTTTAGGGCGTGGAAAGTGGTTACGGTTGCTCTGCCTCCTCCACGACCGTGTAACCCCCTGGAGTGAGCCACGCTTTGGGTTGTGAGATCCACGGCCGTGGAATATAGTGTATGGCCGTGGATTCTCACGTTTTCTGCCTCGTCGTGGAGCTTCTCGAATTCCACTTCACCCATCTCTTCTTGTGCTTCTAAGGCTTCAATTGCCTCGTTGCACTCCTCTTCTTCCCCTACATTCGTTAGACTCATAGTGATAACCTTTTGCAAAGGATCTTTGAAGAGAATAGCACTTACCTCCTCTCTAGACAACCCTTCTTCATCTTGGATATTGAATATATCCTCATCAAAAATTGGCTGCTTCAGTAGAGTGGAAAGAACAAACTCTACCTTCTCTTCTCCTATGTCAAAGGCGAGTCTAGCATTCTTGCAATCGACTATGCAGCCGGAAGTTGCAAGAAACGGTCTTCCGAGTATGATCGCGACCGGACTATCTGCAGGAATGTCAAGTACGACGAAGTCAATGGGAACAAAGAGTTTACCTAGCTTGACTGGGACGTCTTCTACAATACCGACGGGGCGAGTGATGGATCGATCCGCCATGTATAACGTCATCTTCACCGGTTTAGGGTCGCCTAAACCGATCTTCCTACACAATGCAAGTGGTATGATGCTCACACTTGCTCCCAAGTCACATAGCGCATCATATGTGACATCTCCCACTCCTATGGGAATGCAAAACGACCCCGGATCCTTTAGCTTGGGGGCATTTTCGCCTTCATGGTCTTGATGAGATCCGAAGAATCCGAACTCATCTTAACTTCACCGAAATCTTCTAGCTTCCTCTTGTTGGAGAGGAGCTCCTTCAAGAACTTGCCATAAGCCGGCATACCTACAATAGCATCAATAAAGGGTATATTAATATGCAGCTTGCTCATGAGTTCTATAAACTTACCAAACTGTTTATCTAGGCGCGCTCTCGCTCTAGATTGAGGGAATGGTAGGGGAGGTTTGTAAGCTGGAGGAAGAACGTAGACATCTTCCTTCTTCTTTCCCTTCTCTTTTTCTTTCTCGACGGGGACTTCAACAAACTTAGGCTGCGGATCGGTGGTAGTCACTCCGCTCCTAGTTGTGATTGCCATCACCCTTCTCTTAGGGTTGTCCTCCGTCTTTCCTGGAAGTTTCCCTTGATTCCTAGGAACTTCCTCCGCATGGCTGAATATTTGGTTTTCCAAAACTTTTTGGGCTTTATCAACCTTAGAAATTTGATCATCAACCTTAATGATACGGTTCTCCAAACCTTGAAGCTTTCCCAAAATCGTTTCCAACATGGGATCGGGCTTCTCCTTCCCCGAAGTGTTTCCTCCATTAGATGTTTGGACCTGGCTTTTCAAAGGAGTAGAGGAAGAGGAAGGTGGAGTTAGTGAATTTGAATTGGAAGGATAAGAGTTACCGGAATTTTGTTGATTGGAGCGCCAATTGTTGTTGTTTGAAAACCTATTGTTGTTCCAATTGTTGTTGTTCTGGTTATTGTTATTGCCATTCCAATTGTTCCGGTTGTTCCGGTTGTTGTTGTTGTTGTTGTTGCGGTTTGTGTTCTCACTGCCATTGTTGTTGTTGCCCAAATAGCCAACATAATTGCCTTGTTGCTTTGAAAAGTTGGTCTTGATTGCCTCCTTCAACTCTTTGATCTCATTGTTGAGGGAGAAAATCTGATTTTGAGCCTCATGTGTGAGCTTTGCTCCTTGCTCCACACGATTTCCCTCTACGTTTCGGTGGGAATACTTCTCTATGACTCTTGCTTGCTTCTCAATGAAGTCCCAAGCGTCATCTTCTCTCATGTCCATGAATGTTCCACATGAGAGGGATTGGAGGTTGAATTGTGTCCCCGCATCCAGCCCCATATAGTAGATCTCCAGCAATGCAAGCTTGGATATGCCATGATGAGGGCAATCCAATAACAAGTCCTGAAACCTTTCCCATGATTGAAACAAACTTTCGTTAGACTTCATGGAAAATGCATTGATCTTACCTCTAAGTTCCGCCGTTTTGGATGACGGAAAGAATTTGGTGAGGAACTCCGCGGAGAGGTCTTCCCACTTGTCTAGTTTCCCACTAGGAAGAGCTTGGTACCAAGACAACGCTTTCCCCTTCAAGGAGAAGAAGAAAGGCTTGAGCTTATAGTTGTTGGTAGTAGCGTTCTTCGGCCTCATTGTCTCCATCATACACTCAAAGTTTTGCAAGTGTTGGTGTGGAGATTCAGCGCTTGTTCCGCCAAATTGGTTTTGGCGAACAAGAGTAATAACTTGAGGGTTGAAGCTAAACCCTTGCACATCATCAGCATTAAAGTTCACGCCCAAAAGGCGCGGTTGTTGTGTTGGATCCATCCTTTGGCCAAGAGTTCTTGGCTCATCATCTACACGTTCGATCCTTGCATTCCTAGGTGGAACACGACGATTAACAGCTCCCCGTGGATGAAAAGGATTCACATTGATCGTGGGATCAATTTCCTCTAGCGGTGGCATGGAAGAATCACTATCATCAGCGGATGAATGACTTCTTCTTCTTGATCTTGATGCCCTTCTTGAGGATTTCTGGCTCCCCTTATTCTTAAGGTTGCTTATTTCTATCCTCATCTGGAACATCATATCTTTTAGATCGTTAACTTCAGATTGATGACGATCCATTTCATCCCGGCGAATATTCTCATTCCATTGGAGTTGAGCTTCTTTCTCCGCTAACTCCGCTTGAAGATCACGTTCGTGTTCTTCAGCCATCTTCTTTTCCTTGCGCTTTTGCCTTAAAGTTCTCTCAAGCTCTTGATCAAGAGGTAAGAGGTCCTCGGTGTTCCTAAACCTGCGCATGCACTCAAAGAGATATCAAATAACAAGGGAGAAGCTCCCAAGCTTGACA
This sequence comes from Fagopyrum homotropicum, assembly GCA_033239125.1. Lineage (NCBI taxonomy): Eukaryota > Viridiplantae > Streptophyta > Magnoliopsida > Caryophyllales > Polygonaceae > Fagopyrum > Fagopyrum homotropicum. Next base: position 56,059,056 of record BSWB01000002.1, on the reverse strand, counting down.
ACCGAAAACCGAATTCGGCCTAGACCAAATCCCCGGCAACGGCGCCAAAAACTTGTTCGCCACTTAGCGTGCGTGCACATAAGCTTTAAATTTATTAAACTAGAATCAAGAAAGTGAACCCGCAGTGTACGGATCGACGTAGTTAAGCAAGAATTCCAGAGTATCGAACACAGGGATTTGGGGGGAACAAATTTAGTTGCAAGTTATCAAGCAATTAATTATAAGAAGCTTTTCGAATATTGGGAAAACAACAATCCTAAAGATCCAAGTATCCAGCTGTGGCTATCGATTCAAGATATACTAATGATATAAGGACAGAGTCAAGATATGCAAAGGTATGCTAATGTAAGGTAATCGTACGGTGAAGTTCCAAAAACCTTATATGACTCACCTACAAGACACTCTCTATAAAGGTTGTTGAGGCTTCAGTATAGAAAGGTTCTAAAGATGAGAATCAATGTCAAATACCCAAACTTGTAATCCAAGGATCAAGACTAAATAAATCGATTAAGGTTGTGACACTCACAATCGAGGTAGAGGTTGTTGAGGCTTCACTACCACCTAGAAAAGGCAAGCCAAGAGTAAGTTAAAGCAAATCTTTAACTTTGGATTAAAGTAAAAGCAAGTTCGTAAACTTAAGGGAAATCACAGTTAGTTCTTGAGGTTCCACGACCGTGGACTCAAGAACAGGCCGTAATTTAGGGTTCGTCGGCGATTCTCTCTAACTCTCAGGGTCCAATCCGTTTACGATCGATCTATCATCATCTAAGCCACAACTATCAACCCTTCACCTTAGAATTGTTAAGGTTTTTTAGCCAACAATAGTCATATTGATATCAAATTCAAGAATTAAAAGATTGAAAGATGAAAATTTCCGAAAACCTTCAATAAACTTCAAATCAATCTCAAAGTCACAATCAAGAACAAATAGCGTCACTAAATTCGGAATAGAACAAACAAACACAATCTTAAATAAGAAGGAAGAACGGGATGTCAATCCGTCTCCTAAATCAAACCTAAATAAGAAGAGGAATCTTCTTACGAACAATCTTCCGAATCTTCGATCTTCCGTCAATCCAGAAATCGCCAATAGCAATGCGCAAAACTCTCCTAAACACAATCTTCGCCCAATGTGAGATTAGGGCAAATCCAAGCGTAAGTGTAGGAAAAAGTGCGTCTAAGCAGAGGTGACGGAATCTCTCTTCGTCCGTCCTTTTATAGTGTATGATGAAGTAGCGGCCCGGCCCAATCTTTTAAAAGATCGTGGCTTAATGTGTGGCGAAAAAGATCGCCAAGATCACGGTCGTGGAAGGTTCCACGGCCGTAATTTAGAGCGTGGAATTCAACACGGTTTGAACCATCTTCTCCACGGCCGTAGAAGTTGCGGGAATGAACCACGCTTCTCTAGCCATGGTTCCACGGCCGTGGAACTGAACGTGGAAAGTGGTACGGCCGTATTTTAGAGCGTGGTTTAGGGCAAGAACGTGATTCTTCCCTACACTCGTGCATTCCTCAAGTTGGCATTCCCTTAGCTCCTAGAAATGCCCTCAATCCATGGACATTGCTCAACAATTCCATCCTTGCTCAATTCCGTTCGGAAATAGCTCTCAATCACCTATAATCAACATAAAGCTTGTGTAGATCTCTATATTGACATTATAGACAAACTAGCTCACAATTGCATCTATTCTCAATCAATGACTATCGATATGAATCAAATACACTTAGAAAACGTTCCTAAAATATCATAATATTTCATGCTAACAACTACCAATACTAGTGTCTCATTACACGAGATAGTGTATAATGATGCTCGTTAGACTGTATCAAAACAAAATTACTCATATGATAATAAACATCCTGCTCCACCACATTAGTAGGTTTTCTGATGCATAAAAAAATGGTCAAGAAGTGGTATATTACTCCATGCACGAAAGCCTCTACTATTACTAACATGTTTAATAGAAATAAGTAATCACGTTCGAAAACAAAGATAATCAAAATGGTGGTAATGGTAATATAAATAAGTTTACAAAAACTTTTATTTTACTCTTCTACTGTGAGGCTATCGATCACAATACTTACCACAACAACTCAAATAATTACCTCATGCTCAATACGGAAGGAGTAATTATTTTTGTAAAAAAATGATAGGATAACTTATACCATGTTAGAAGCGTGTGTCATATTGTGATACAAAATGAACGAAATTGTTACTAACTTAAATTTGTTGATACAAAACTAACATGTTACCCTATGTTTTATATTTTCAACACAAATTCTGTTGAAAGAGGACAGGGAATATGCATTTTAAAATACAAGAAACAAATATTGAGTTTTGGCAATTTGGTGTAGAATGATGGTGTTGGTCGAACGAGGATTTGAATCCACGGTATTTAAACTTCTTGAATTATTAATAGTAGATATATAATCAACATTTAAAGTTCGTTGAGACGATATACCTCAACATAATGAGTAAATGTAGCTTCAAATGATTACAACAACAAACAAGTTTTGAATTTTCGAATGATCAAGCACTACTTTTATTTATAATTTAAACGATAAATGTAACAAATTCCATACCTTTTCCCGTATATAACGATAGATGTAAGATCAAATAACTTCAATAAAGGGCCCTAATAATTTATTTAGGTTATGAAAAAGTGTTCACCCAAAAAGGCATGAACACGGTTCATAAGAGGGCCGTACAGTCCATAGACATTTACTTTACTGGAGGAATAGCAATCAGATCAGTGCAGCCGTACTTTGGACACTTCGGATATTTTCGAGATACCATACAATAGATATAGCAAAGTCGGCATCCCATAACAACAAAAATATATTCCATCTCCTTAGGTTCAACCGATTCTGCACCACTCGAGTTTTCGTTGTGTTGGGGTTGAAAATCACCTTGTTGCGTTCGTGGAGCGTCCTCTTTTGTCTTAACACTGTCGGTGCGGTTCATGGTTGAAAAAGGTGAGCTTGAAAGTTGTTTGTATATGATTGTGATGAAGTAGTTGATGATGTTGATTTAATTTATAGTCCAAGCTCATGCTCAATATAAAGTTATGCTATTTTTAGTCACCTCATAATGTCCACCAACTACAACTTCTTTGCTTTTTAAAATATTGTTGAGTTTGTTTAGTAAATAGGATAAATAATAATGTATTATTGACAATAAATTTACGACACATTTTGAACAAGGAAATGTCATAATGACGACAACGTTAAATATAACATAAGAAAATTTTTTAAAGATAACTATAAGGTAAAATATGTGCCTAACCTACACATATAAAGAACATAATTGGCAAGAAATTTAATACTTAGAAGAAACAAGAACTTGTTGTGGCATTAAGATAAACCTATGTTTTAAAATTATTAAATTATATTGGTAGAGTTACCGTTTTGTATTTTGATGTCATTAGTTGTATTTGGTAAATGGTGATACACATCACACCTTAAATCATTGTGTTTAGAATTGCCACGAAATAAATTATACACAAGACAAAACTATAATTCAAAAAAACAAATCGGTGAACTATTTAACATCAATGAATGATTTTTATTTCAATTTATTTCATACTCCCTGAAGAAAGATAATTTAAATTTTGAATTTCAACTTTATTACTTTCAATCAATTTTTGCTACGAGTAGGCATAAGAAAGAAAACATTCATACACAATAAAAGGAAATGTTACATAATTACCCTCTTCATCGTCTTCTTCATTATTTTTGCCGACACATTAATTTTCCATAACATCAATCTAAGAGATGATACTTTGTTACCTCTTCGTGTTCTTCTTTATCTTTTGTCTCGCCGACACATTCATTTTGTTGCCACATTACATTATTTTTTGACGATATCATACATAAAATTTTATATATTTGTTCCTAGTAGATTATCTTGTCGGTTGACCGAATCAAAGGATAGCACTGATAGCATGAGAAAGTGAAAAATTGGTGAATGAAATAAATGATAGTTTCGTTTTCTTTTTTCAAGAAGAACGTCTCCATCAAATTTTGATAGTGTAATGAAGCCTAGTATTTTATAATAACTAGCTTATATATATTTATATAGTTGTTCTCGGCGTTAACATAGGGCAATATAGTTGCCCTCTTTGAAGTAATCGTGCATGTCACCATATTAGATGATAAATATAGATGGAAACGTAATGATGAATCATTGTTCAAGTTTATGTACATAATTCTTCTACTTTATTATAATTTGTTTGTACATATGTTTTTCATAGTTGTAATCGATTTATATCCGTTTATAAAGGTAAATTTATGGTTACAAATCTCTTATTTACAAACTACCGAACGAAGCATAGATGGTTTGATAATAAAAAAGTTACTTTATTACAAAACTATCGTAGGGATCGAGATAGGTATATGCCAAATTAAAACATAGTTGAATGGGTTTTCATACTTGCTAATTTTCTTGAACACTACCAATACTAGTGTCTCATTACACGAGATAGTGTATAATGATGCTCGTTAGACTGTATCAAAACAAAATTACTCATATGATAATAAACATCCTGCTCCACCACATTAGTAGGTTTTCTGATGCATAAAAAAATGGTCAAGAAGTGGTATATTACTCCATGCACGAAAGCCTCTACAATTACTAACATGTTTAATAGAAATAAGTAATCACGTTCGAAAACAAAGATAATCAAAATGGTGGTAATGGTAATATAAATAAGTTTACAAAAACTTTTATTTTACTCTTCTACTGTGAGGCTATCGATCACAATACTTACCACAACAACTCAAATAATTAACTCATGCTCAATACGGAAGGAGTAATTATTTTTGTAAAAAAATGATAGGATAACTTATACCATGTTAGAAGCGTGTGTCATATTGTGATACAAAATGAACCAAATTGTTACTAACTTAAATCTATTGATATAAAACTAACATGTTACCCTATGTTTTATATTTTCAACGCAAATTCTGTTGAAAGAGGACAGGGAATATGCATTTTAAAATACAAGAAACAAATATTGAGTTTTGGCAATTTGGTGTAGAATGATGGTGTTGGTCGAACGAGGATTTGAATCCACGGTTTTTAAACTTCTTGAATTATTAATAGTAGATATATAATCAACATTTAAAGTTCGTTGAGATGATATACCTCAACATAATGAGTAAATGTAGCTTCAAATGATTACATCAGCAAACAAGTCTTGAATTTTCGAATGATCAAGCACTACTTTTATTTATAATTTAAACGATAAATGTAACAAATTCCATACCTTTTCGCGGTATATAACGATAGATGTAAGATCAAATAACTTCAATAAAGGGCCCTAATAATTTATTTAGGTTATGAAAAAGTGTTCACCCAAAAAGGCATGAACACGGTTCATAAGAGGGCCGTACAGTCCATAGACATTTACTTTACTGGAGGAATAGCAATCAGATCAGTGCAGCCGCACTTTGGACACTTCGGATATTTTCGAGATACCATACAATAGATATAGCAAAGTCGGCATCCCATAACAACAAAAATATCTTCCATCTCCTTAGGTTCAACCGATTCTGCACCACTCGAGTTTTCGTTGTGTTGGGGTTGAAAATCACCTTGTTGCGTTCGTGGAGCATCCTCTTTTGTTTTAACACTGTCGGTGCGGTTCATGGTTGAAAAAGGTGAGCTTGAAAGTTGTTTGTATATGATTGTGATGATGTTGATTTAATTTATAGTCCAAGCTCATGCTCAATATAAAGTTGTGCTATTTTTAGTCACCTCATAATGTCCACCAACTACAACTTCTTTGCTTTTTAAAATATTGTTGAGTTTGTTTAGTAAATAGGATAAATAATAATGTATTATTGACATTAAATTTAAGACACATTTTGAACAAGGAAATGTCATAATGACTACAACGTTAAATATAACATAAGAAAATTTTTTAAAGATAACTATAAGGTAAAATATGTGCCTAACCTATACATATAAAGAACATAATTGGCAAGAAATTTAATACTTAGAAGAAACAAGAACTTGTTGTGGCATTAAGATAAACCTATGTATTAAAATTATTAAATTATATTGGTAGAGTTACCGTTTTGTATTTTGATGTCATTAGTTGTATTTGGTAAATGGTGATACACATCACACCTTAAATCATTATGTTTAGAATTGCCACGAAATAAATTATATACAAGACAAAATTAAAATTCAGAAAAACAAATCGGTGAACTATTTACCATCAATGAATGATTTTTATTTCAATTTATTTCATACTCCCTGAAGAAAGATAATTTAAATTTTGAATTTCAACTTTATTACTTTCAATCAATTTTTGCTACGAGTAGGCATAAGAAAGAAAACATTCATACACAATAAAAGGAAATGTTACATAATTACATCTTCATCGTCTTCTTCATTATTTTTGCCGACACATTAATTTTCTATAACATCAATCTAAGAGGTAATACTTTGTTACCTCTTCGTGTTCTTCTTTATCTTTTGTCTCGCCGACACATTCATTTTGTTGGCACATTACATTATTTTTTTGACGATCTCATACATAAAATTTTATATATTTGTTCCTAGTAGATTATCTTGTCGGTTGACCGAATCAAAGGATAGCACTGATAGCAAGAGAAAGTGAAATATTGGTGAATGAAATAAATGATAGTTTCGTTTTCTTTTTTCAAGAAGAACGTCTCCATCAAATTTTGATAGTGTAATGAAGCCTAGTATTTTATAATAACTAGCTTATATATATTGATATAGTTGTTCTCGGCGTTAACATAGGGCAATATAGTTGCCCTCTTTGAAGTAATCGTGCATGTCACCATATTAGATGATAAATATAGATGGAAATGTAATGATGAATCATTGTTCAAGTTTATGTACATAATTCTTCTACTTTATTATAATTTTTTTGTACATATGTTTTTCATAGTTGTAATCGATTTATATCCGTTTATAAAGGTAAATTTATGGTTACAAATCTCTTAATTACAAACTACCGAACGAAGCATAGATGGTTTGATAATAAAAAAGTTACTTTATTACAAACTATCGTAGGAATCGAGATAGGTATATGCCAAATTAAAACATAGTTGAATGGGTTTTCATACTTGCTAATTTTCTTGAACAATACCAATACTAGTGTCTCATTACACGAGATAGTGTATAATGATGCTCGTTAGACTGTATCAAAACAAAATTACTCATATGATAATAAACATCCTGCTCCACCACATTAGTAGGTTTTCTGATGCATAAAAAAATGGTCAAGAAGTGGTATATTACTCCATGCACGAAAGCCTCTACAATTACTAACATGTTTAATAGAAATAAGTAATCACGTTCAAAAACAAAGATAATCAAAATGGTGGTAATGGTAATATAAATAAGTTTAAAACAACTTTTATTTTATTCTTCTACTGTGAGGCTATCGATCACAATACTTACCACAACAACTGAAACAATTACCTTATGCTCAATACGGAAGGAGTAATTATTTTTGTAAAAAAAAAGATAGGATAACTTATACCATGTTAGAAGCGTGTGTCATATTGTGATACAAAATGAACGAAATTGTTACTAACTTAAATCTGTTGATACAAAACTAACATGTTACCCTATATTTTATATTTTCAATGCAAATGCTGTTGAAAGAGGACATGGAATATGCATTTTAAAATACAAGAAACAAATATTGAGTTTTGGCAATTTGGTGTAGAATGATGGTGTTGGTCGAACGAGGATTTGAATCCACGGTTTTTAAACTTCTTGAATTATTAATAGTAGATATATAATCAACATTTAAAGTTCGTTGAGACGATATACCTCAACATAATGAGTAAATGTAGCTTCAAATGATTACAACAGCAAACAAGTCTTGAATTTTCGAATGATCAAGCACTACTTTTATTTATAATTTAAACGATAAATGTAACAAATTCCATACCTTTTCGCGGTATATAACGATAGATGTAAGATCAAATAACTTCAATAAAGGGCCCTAATAATTTATTTAGGTTATGAAAAAGTGTTCACCCAAAAAGGCATGAACACGGTTCATAAGAGGGCCGTACAGTCCATAGACATTTACCTTATTGGAGGAATAGCAATCAGATCAGTGCAGCCGCACTTTGGACACTTAGGATATTTTCGAGATACCATACAATAGATATAGCAAAGTCGGCATCCCATAACAACAAAAATATCTTCCATCTCCTTAGGTTCAACCGATTCTGCACCACTCGAGTTTTCGTTGTGTTGGGGTTGAAAATCACCTAGTTGCGTTCGTGGAGTATTCTCTTTTGTCTTAACACTGTCGGTGCGTTTCATGGTTGAAAAAGGTGAGCTTGAAAGTTGTTTGTATATGATTGTGATGATGTTGATTTAATTTATAGTCCAAGCTCATGCTCAATATAAAGTTGTGCTATTTTTAGTCACCTCATAATGTCCACCAACTACAACTTCTTTGCTTTTTAAAATATTGTTGAGTTTGTTTAGTAAATAGGATAAATAATAATGTATTATTGACAATAAATTTAAGGCACATTTTGAACAAGGAAATGTCATAATGACTACAACGTTAAATATAACATAAGAAATTTTTTTAAAGATAACTATAAGGTAAAATATGTGCCTAACCTACACATATAAAGAACATAATTGGCAAGAAATTTAATACTTAGAAGAAACAAGAACTTGTTGTGGCATTAGTTGTAACACCCCAAGTTCTCGGAACTCGGGAAACTACTGGTTAGGACCTCACAATGGGTCCCGACCTTGGATTAACAACAACTTTACTAGGATCTTACAACAAGGCACAAATGTATTTAAAACCAAATCAAAACAATTTCAAAACATAATATTTTTAATGTATGAATGTACACATGGGACAGCCTTATAAAACATATATATAGATACATAACATGCATGTCGTATGGAAGACTTCCCCCGTCCCCATCTAATGAATACGTAGACCCGGCTGACCATCCGTTCCGGATCTCTCTGCAACTGTCTATCTCTACAAATCTACAACACGGATAAACCGTTAGCTAACAATCCAAATATAAGCGGAATAAAGATAGCACAAACACAAACAAGGTAACATAAACACCCATCATGCTGGCACACAAATCGGTTATTATCTGATAGCTTAGGTGATTCACTTTATTTCGTTTTAAAGTTGTGGCACGAGAATCTTAAGGATTCTCGCCTCCGTTCCTTATCCAACTGGGTGTAGGTCTAGCTTACCTCCGCCGGTAACATCACTACAAACCGAGTGTGGACTAGTCCCTAAAGAAACCCCCAGCGCCCTCAGGCTAACTGAGCAGAATGCCACCGCCCGTTACTCTTAGGCCAAAGTATAGGTCAGTAGATAGTAATTACTAAAATATAATTATAAACATCTCATTCACACACCACTACCATTATCCACACTCATATCTAGAAGTCAGCTAAGTAAGCCCAAAGGACTTACCTGAATCAAATCTCAAATCTCGTTATCTCGACTCGGTCCGTAACCGTAGAAACTCAACCGCCTGTTATACAAGGCAAGTGGATTAATAAAGTAGCTTACTTTCTTAGAAGTCTCCAACTTCTAAGATATTCAATGGATTATAAGGAGATTACCGAAATACCCTCATAAGGGTATAAAGACTATTTTACCCCTAGGTCTCAAAACCACATAAATATTCTTAGAAAATTTCTAAAACTTTCTATGAAGTCCAAAAACACCATTTAACATTCACAATAAAGATCCAGTTAAGTTGGAAAATTTTCCAACTTCTTAACTTCCATAAAACTCACTAAGGGTCTCACTTTGACCTCACTTAAAACACTCGTACCAGAATCTAAAAATCCCAAAAAAATATTTACTCTCTCTATGCAATGCATTCTACTCACTGGAAGAAACAGAACTCAGAAAGCATCAATAGTTAATCCTACACAAAACCCTCAACTTGACTCCTCAACATAAGTTCTCCCATACTTAGCCAAAAATATGTATTTTACCAAACTACACAACTAGCCTACTTTGGAACTTCATAGATCTAGATCCGACCGTTGGATCGACCTAAACTTTTAATACGTCATACTATGAATATCCCTCTATATTATACTAAAAATTGAACGGTGGATTATGTTTCTAAGGTATAGAAATCGAGGCTCAAAGTCAGCAGTTTCACACCATGAATTTTGCAAGAATTAGATTTACACTAAGTCTCTACTTGATTTTTTTTTTCCTAGACAACCTTCTTTCCTCACTAAGACATGTCTATTGGTCCAAGGATTCTAAATTTACCAGCAACAACACACTCAGTCTAACCTATTCTCACACCAAGAATCAACCTTACATATCGATGATACAAGGGACGAGGTAAGAGCTTGCTTACCTAGGATGTAGAACAAGGTGTAGCCATGTAGTCCGACGCCCCACCTCGTTCTTCTTCTCCCAACGAGTAAGTTGTCCCGTAACTCGTCCTCAACCACTGTTATCACGGGAGTACAAGGAAGGGGTAACTCGTGGCTCCACTCACAAGGACAAGATAGACTAGAGAGGAAGGGACGAGATTGAGCTACATTGATTAAGGGTCCTTAGTTGCAACTTAAGTGTGGGTCTTGAGACGATAGTTAGCTCACTCGATCTGCTAGTCCTCGTTGCACTGGGTAGAGGACGCTAAGGGGTATGCTGTAGTCGACACAGTAGGGGGTGAGACGGTGTCCCCATTGATGTTTGTCCAGAGAAACGACTCTTGTGTAGCTGTGTGACCGGTTAGGAAGGGATTTAATCAAGGGAGGGGAGGGAGTAAGAGAAGAAGAGCGACTAAGGTTTACCTTTGATGAAGGCAACACGTATAGAAACGAGGGTTTTCAGAGACAATCGGTAAGGCGTGCAGCGACCAGGGGAGGGAAGAGTACCGGAATGAGAGGGATCAACTCTCTCGTTGTCGACTATACACAAAAGGTGAGCGAGACTGCAGAAGGAGAGATTGGGAGGCGTTTTGACTCTAGACGCGAAGAGGAAGGAAGGCGAGAGGTTCTTCTGCAGAAGGAAAGGTAGGGACGAGAGGTGCGTTGAAGCTAGACGGGAGATGGAAACATGGGCACTGCTGAATTTGCTCTCCCTTCTGCGTGAATTCAGGAGCGGTTACAGAAGATCCTCCTTCCTAATACAGCCGATGTTACGTGAGAAATGGAGGGACATATCCGGCTGCATCAAGCTTCTTCATGGGCTTCACGTAGCTGGGCTACCACGACCAAGGATATGGGCTGAAGCAAGGCTGGTTGGCTTGGGAGAGTTATAGGTAGTTGGGCCAGCAAGCAAGGGAATGGGCTGAAACAAAAGCAATAAAAATGGGCTGAAGAACATAGGCCAAGAAGGAATGGCTGATGTTGTCAAGGCTTGTCACAGCCTTGTCAAAACGTGTCACGGCATTGTCAAGCTCATGCATGGCCTTGTCATGGTCTCGTCTTGGTCTTGTCACAAGAACGTCATGACTTTGTCAAGGACATGTCATGATATAAATTAGGGTTTAAAGGATTAGGGTTTGAAATAAAAATTCTATCATTTTGAGATAGTGTATACGACTAGGTAGACAGAGAAAGATCAACGGATCGAAATCCGGTTCGCTATGGAATTAAACGGAATACAAATTTCAGATATTACATTAGTTGTATTTGGTAAATGGTGATACACATCACACCTTAAATCATTATGTTTAGAATTGCCACGAAATAAATTATATACAAGACAAAATTATAATTCAGAAAAACAAATCGGTGAACTATTTACCATCAATGAATGATTTTTATTTCAATTTATTTCATACTCCCTGAAGAAAGATAATTTAAATTTTGAATTTCAACTTTATTACTTTTGTAATATCCGAAATTTTTCATTTCCATTTACTTCCGTAGCAAACCGGAGTTTAATCCGTGGATTTCCTCTATCTACCTAGTAGTTCACTATCTCAAAATTTCATCATTTTATGTAACCTCACTTCACATAAAATGATAGAATTTTATATCAAACCCTAAGCTATCAAACCCTAGTTTTATCATGACATGTCCTTGACAAAGTCATGACACCCCTTTTTACGAGACCAAGACGAGACCATGACGTGTTATGACGAGACCATGACAAGATAATGACAAAGCCATGCATGGGCTTCACAAAGCCATGACATGTTTTGGACAAAGCCTTGACAAAACTCAGCCCATTTTTTCCCTATTGTTTCAGCCTACTTCATGTACTCACCTTGTCCAGCCTTTGGGCCTTGTCCCTTGCTGACGGATGGTACCAGCCTAGTAGAAGACTTACCTCATGTCCAGCCCTGAACTAACCTTCCCAGGCTAGCCCAGTAGCAAGGATTCAGCTCCCCAAGGCTGGCGGCAAGCCCATGAAGAAGCAGTCCAGTAGTGCGGCCCTTCCTCCTCTCCAGTGGGTACGTGCTGAGCTGGAGACCGTTTAACGCCCTGATTTGTCGCTGCTGAAGGATTTGTTTCCTTTCTTTCCGTCACGTCCAGGTGCACGTATAGACGCTTCGAAGACCGCCATCACCGCTTCGGCACCAAGGCAGCAGCCTCTCTCTTTCTCCCTCGCTTGCACCCTCGTCCCTGGAGCACAGAAGATCGTCTTGGTCGGCCGTCCACTTTTAACCTGTGAAGCCCTATCCTCTCCCTCCACCTTCCGTCACCAACCTGCCTTCTTAGGTGAGCGTCGACGTGCAGCCTCCTTCAACTCTCGGACACCTTCCTTCTGTCAACAAACGCATCAGTAGATAGTCACCTCTTCCTTCATTCGTTGACAGCAGATCTGCAGAAGTTGCCTTTCGTCGCCTCCTACATACTCGACTGAAGCCGCCTCCCTAGCCGACCTCCTCCATAGCCCACGACTACCAAGAGTGAAGGGGTATTCCATCATTCTCCTTCATCAGCAATGACACAACCTCGCTTCCTGGACTTGGCGTACGAACCAGTAGTCTACGATCTACAAGGTGAGCGTATCCTCCTCTCAGTTTCCCTTCCTGATTCGCTACTTCCTTCGTCTGACCCAAGGTTACCTAGTACAGGCACAAAGCCTTCGATCTTGCACACCACCGACTGCAATCATCAAGGTAACCACTGCTTCCTTCCTGTGGTGACAAGCAGCAGCGTCCTAAACAGATTGGTGAGCCTCCATCTCCCTCTTTTCCCCATCGGCTTCCTATCTTCATCTTCTTATTATATCGACCTTAAGGACTCACGCTGCTCCCTCTCTCTGTGCCGAACAAACCTCTATCTCGACCACTTTATGATCGCAGGGTGACAAGATAGAGTTTTCCTACTCCCGCAACAAGAAAACCGAGCCAAGTATTGATCCCAGTCCGGTAAGAAATCAACTCTCCCTCACTCCTGTGTATGACATAGATGAAGTTTGGATTTGTGTGTATAGTGGACTCCTTAGGAATCGAACCTGGGATGTGTGGTTTAGGGTTTTTAGATTTTGGGGTTCAGTGAGATTCGAACTAGGGACCTCTAGACAGGTCAAATGATGTTTTATGCTGACAGGGAGAATTGAAGTTGAGACCTTTTGCATGCTGTATTTCCACCATTGACCTACTGACTTTAGGAGCTAGTTTTGACACCTTAAATCGAACATCCACCGTTGAATTTTTGATATGTCGTAGGCAGATATACATAGTTTATGGTGTTAAAATTTGAGAACGAGTTAACGGTCGGATTAGAACCTATGAGGTCTCAAAGTAGGGTTGTTGGGTTGTTTTTACAATAGAGGAAAATTTGGCTAAGTATAGAAATCTTAGCTTTACTCCAACTTTAGAGTTTTATATAAGAGTTATGGTTGAGTATTCTTGAGAGATCATTGCTCCTATGTTTAGTATGCATATCGTAGATGACGTAGAGTTTATTTCGGAATTTTTATAATTTTTATCTGAGCCTCGTATCTTAAGTAAAAGTCGGAACTTAGCGACTTTTTAGGAAAATCAAGAATGGTGTGTAACTTTTATAAATCTTTAGCGAAATTTTTCGTGAGGGGCTAGATGGTGGAATCAGGTTCCAAAGGAGAGTTGGAAACTAGGTTAATTATAGAAACCCTGGAGTTTCGGGACCAGGGGTAAAATGGTCATGTTAGCTTAAGAGGGCTTTTTAGTCTTTTTCTCTTGATGAGATTGTGCATCATAGAAGTTATAAACTTCTAAGAATATGAGACGTAGGTTGATCCACTTGCCTTGTATAACAGGCGGTTGGGTTTCTACGGTTACAAACCGAGTCGAGATAACGAGATTTGAGATTTGATTCAGGTAAGTCCTTTGGGCTTACTTAGCTGACTTCTAAATATGAGTATGAATAATGGTAGTGGTGTGTGAATGAGATGTTTATAGTTATATTTTAGTAATAAATATATACCGACCTATACCTTGGCCTAAGAGTAACGGGCGGTGGCATTCTGCTCAGTTAGCTTGAGGGCGCTGGGGGTTTCTTTAGGGACTAGTCCACACTCGGTTTGTAGTGATGCTACCGGCGGAGGTAAGCTAGACCTACACCCAGTTGGATAAGGAACGGAGGCGAGAACTCTTAAGATTTCTCGTGCCACAACTATAAAATGGAATAAGGTGACTCACTTAATGAACAGATAATAACCAGTTTGTGTGCCAGCATGATGATTGTTTTATGTTATCTTGAGTGTGTTTGTGCTATCCTTATTCTGCTTATATTTGGATTGCTAGCTAACGGTTTATCCGTGTTGTAGATTTGTAGAGATAGACAGTTGCAGAGTGATCCGGAACGGATGGTCAGCCGGGTCCACGTACTCATTAGATGGGGACGGGGGAGTCTCCCTTACTTCATGCATGTTATGTATATGTTTATGTTTTGTAAGGCTGTCACATGTGTACATTCATACAATAAAACTATTATGTTTCGAAATTGTTTTAAGTACATTTGTGCCTTGTTGTAAGATCCAAGTAATGTTGTTGTTAAACCAAGGTCGGGACCCATTGTGAGGTCCTAACCAGTAGCTCCCCGAGTTCCGAGAATTTGGGGTGTTACAACATGGTATCAGAGCTCTAGGTTGGCAACAATGGCACTTGAAATCTTCTAAAAGACCGGATGTCTAAAATAATTGGAACCCGAAAGGGGTCTAAGATTTTCAAAACGGATTTTAGATTTACACACGTGCATAGTCGGGTTGTTGGGTTAGTAGTACGTTGGACCACCATCGTTCTCCGTGGATTTCTGCAACTTGGAATGATAGGTGTTAGTATATAGAGTTATATCGATATGTTTGAATGTATGATTATACATATGTATATGTGTAGCATGTTAGTATCCTAAAGGACATTTTAGATCCTTTAGTTGTGATATCATGAAGCGGTTATCGCCTCATGATAAATCCGTAGCAGACTTGAAGAATTTTCAACACGAGGCAATAGATTCAGACCTAGGATTGAGTATTATACTCTGCGATGCAAGAGTTTCAAGAAATCATGACGCAAGTATCAAATACGGTAGAAGCCTGAAATTAAGACAACGGAATTCTATAAATGTGGCATTACGACAAAACACTCGATAAAGGGAAGAATGTGGGAAGGTGATTTTTAGTGGACTAAAAAGTCCACAATAACTTCTCATTCACATAAAGATCTAAGTTACCAACATCAATGGTCATAACAGAGAACCACAAACGGACGATAAACAAAGTAAGAAGAATTGAAGACACGCTTACAGATTATCGTGGAAGACTTAATAAACCCTTTGAAGACAGGTGAATGTTAGGACTAGACTCAGAAGAGTATAGTGATTCCATGAGAGAACAAGAGAAGTGCAGACTTGGAAGGAGTTGGAGGGATATTAACAAAGAAACTGGAGGAGATAGATTTTCACCAAGGGTATCAAACTTCAAAAGAAATAGAAGAACAATAAGTCTGCGATCTTATAGAAGGACAACTACAGAGTAGTGATAACTGAGACATAACACGTACGGGTCAACTAGTAGTAATTGGTTGACGGATAAGGAGGATAATTATGAAAGAATTTTATAAACATCTAGGAGACCCTTCAATAGATCAACGACGAAAAATGCGGAACTAAACCGATACAAGCGCTAGTACCCTTAATGGCAACATGGAGTGAGTTCGAGCCAGTAACTTTAAGTAAGAACTTAAGCAGAAAGACAAGATGGCCAAGAATGACCCCCTGATGCATTTGAGACCAAGGGGATTGTGTGAATGATTTACTATCTACTGGCTAAGAAAAGGGTACACCTCACAGCTAGAACATATGGATTGTAAAAGAAGAACTAGAGGAATAAGAAGCATATGATTTAGATAAGGTTCTATGCCAATGAAGACATAGTGTGGTAGCATTCCATACGAGATAAACTGCAAGTGGAGGGAAGTTAAGGTCATGAGAGTCGCGTAAACGTGCTTACAAGCTATAGTAGAAGATCTAGAAAGGACCATTGATATCAAATGGATGACACAGTTGGACTCGAGAAATGGAGTTAGCTCACGGGGAACTGGAAGTTTGTAATGTAGAATGAGCTAAAGGAGTATAAATTGATGAACTCTAGTAAGTAGTGCTCGCCAGGAAATTCAACGGCAAAGGAGGTATGAGAAAAGTAAGTCCCGGAAATGGAGATAAGTCAACTATTGACTGACCGACATCAACTGAGGACGTGCAAGAGTTGTTTGGGATTGACGAGCTATGTACAGTTAAAAAGAGATATCTGTGATTGAGGATTATTGAATTAACTATACCGATGCGTTGGAGGAGTTCCTCAAGTAGACAACGAAAATCTACTTAGACAACTAAAGGTATAGAGAGAATCGTGTTAGAGGTTACTTCTCGGTTAGTTAAGATCAAACTTCAGTCGAGTCAGGAAGTTTGGATCCGTGTTAGAAGAATTCCAAAAGTAAACGGAAGAGGTCATCTTCCAACCGTTATCTTAGTTCCTTAAGGCAAGTAAGGAAGGTACTTGGTATTTCATCCGGATAGGACTTATGGTGTAATTGAGAGGGAGAGCTTTGGGTCCATCAATTTGGACTCACGGAAAATGTCCTTACGATTAGCGGGTGACAACATAATTATCAAAGTAGCGCAGCGAAAGCGTGATGAGTCCTAACTCGAGAGTACAACAAATGACGTGTCGAGTTTAAGACGATGATAATTGGTGAAATGCGTGTCGTTTAGAAGGAACGTGAAATAGGCTACGTGGAGTGACAAGAAATTTTGTAGAGGAACTGTATCACCAACTAGATAGACGAGAAAGTATGTGCACGCAGAAATATAGAAAGAAAGTGGTACCCCATTATAGATCCAAGTGAAGCATGCCAACCTAGTCACATGTTGGAAGACCAGTAAATTTGGAATTTAATACCTAGCATGGTACTTTAGAACGAGTTTCTTGATGAAATGAGAAAGGAAGTAACGAAGTAATAAAGGTGTTGTGTAGGGCCTGCACTAACAAGCTCAAGGTGAGTAACTATCAAGTTGCATCGAAAGACAGATAAGAAAAGGAAGCTACGGGAGTGTACTTACAGACCAGTACTCGTACATATAGAAAACATAATCTCAAGAATGGAGTATAAGAAGAATTTTATCTCGGAACGGAGTCGAGTTGCGTTTTGAGTCAGAGGGATATTATAGGACACAATACAATGTTAACAACTATTAAGTAGTGTGAGCAAATGACGGTGATGTGAGATCACCTTGTATCTAATACCGTCATTCCAGACATATTGTATGTCACTCAAGACCTTGAAAAAAAAACGTGAGAAGCCTAAGGTTGAGCTAACAATATATTAGATATCCATAAATATTATAATAATGCCAAGTGAATACAGATGATGACCACTAGATTGTGTCTCCACTACTAGACCGGAAAAGGGTAAAGGGATGACTCCTTACCTGAGGAATAAGATGACCGAGTCATATAAAAAGACAAGTGAGTCGTGATACAAAGAGCTTTAGGTACTTGGTGAAGTGCTGGCGGAGGTCCAAGACCTTTGGCCTGAGTGTGTAGTCAAGTAAACATAACGAAGGGAAGAAAGTTGACTAGGTTATTTTCTGTACGGCCATCAAAGGACCTGGAGGTGAGTTGCAAAATGTGACCACTTGAGGCTGTAAAGTGGTTTATAAGTGATTGATGGACTAGTAAACCTCACCCTATTGGAGAGTGTAACCCTAGTTTTCTACGGATTCAGTTAGAGATATACTTACCAGAAAAAAGTTAGGACATCGGCTTAGAGAATCGGGCAATGAAGCCGGATGATACCGATGAGATATCTAGTTACCACACTAGAGCGTGGTAGTAGGCACTTGTGAAGTCTGTACATGAAAAGATTTCAGAGTTAGTGGTTTTATAAAAGCCGACGAGGCCACCTTGGATACTATGGGTAGTATGAGACATAACCTTTCAGAGACCTTTGTGGAGATTGTTGTAATCTAGGGAACGACGAGTTAGGGCTTAACCCTATATCTGTGTTATGTTGTCTGACTGCTTGTTTATTTCATGCTTGAGTGCTTAGTCAGGATGTGTGTTAGTGATGACCTTGATATGCGGGATACTTATATGTGGGAACGATAATTCTTGTGCGATAACAAGTTGATACATTAGATTCGTACCTTGAGAGTTGACCTTCTGACTGGCGTACTCTAAGTTTCGGGGCGAAACTTATTCTAAGGGGGGATTGATGTAATACCCGGAAATATTTCTTTTGGCTATTTCGGAAACAAATTAGAACTCGACCGTTGTGACCTCTTCCCGACGCTTTAGTTCTTTTGTATGACCTCTAATGTTACGAGTCTTCTTTTAAGTTTCGGGACAAAACTTATTTTAAGGGCGCACTGATGTAATATCCGAAATTTTTCATTTCCATTTACTTCCGTAGCAAACCGGAGTTTAATCCATGGATTTCCTCTATCTACCTAGTAGTTCACTATCTCAAAATTTCATCATTTTATGTAACCTCAATTCACATAAAATGATAGAATTTTATATCAAACCCTAAGCTATCAAACCCTAGTTTTATCATGATATGTCCTTGACAAAGTCATGACATCCCTTTTTACGAGACCAAGACGAGACCATGACGAGTTATGACGAGACCATGACAAGATAATGACAAAGCCATGCATGGGCTTGACAAAGCCATGACATGTTTTGGACAAAGCCTTGACAAAACTCAACCCATTTTTTCCCTATTGTTTCAGCCTACTTCGTGTACTCACCTTGTCCAGCCTTTGGGCCTTGTCCCTTGCTGACGGATGGTACCAGCCCAGTAGAAGACTTACCTCATGTCCAGCCCAGAACTAACCTTCCTAGGCTAGCCCAGTAGCAAGGATTCAGCTCCCTAAGGCTGGCGGCAAGCCCATGAAGAAGCAGTCCAGTAGTGCGGCCCTTCCTCCTCTCCAGTGGGTACGTGCTGAGCTGGAGACCGTTTAACGCCCTGATTTGTCGCTGCTGAAGGATTTGTTTCCTTTCTTTCCGTCACGTCCAGGTGCACGTACAGACGCTTCGAAGACCGCCATCACCGCTTCGGCACCAAGGCAGCAGCCTCTCTCTTTCTCCCTCGCTTGCACCCTCGTCCCTGGAGCACAAAACATCGTCTTGGTCGGCCGTCCACTTTTAACCTGTGAAGCCCTATCCTCTCCCTCCACCTTTCGTCACCAACCTGTCTTCTTAGGTGAGCGTCGACGTGCAGCCTCCTTCAACTCTCGGACACCTTCCTTCTGTCAACAAACGCATCAGCAGATAGTCACCTCTTCCTTCATTCGTTGACAGCAGATCTGCAGAAGTTGCCTTTCGTCGCCTCCTACATACTCGACTGAAGCCGCCTCCCTAGCCGACCTCCTCCATAGCCCACGACTACCAAGAGTACAGGGGTATTCCATCATTCTCCTTCATCAGCAATGACACAACCTCACTTCCTGGACTTGGCGTACGAACCAGCAGTCTGCGATCTACAAGGTGAGCGTATCCTCCTCTCAGTCTCCCTTCCTGATTCGCTACTTCCTTCGTCTGACCCAAGGTTACCTAGTACAAGCACAAAGCCTTCGATCTTGCACACCACCGACTGCAATCATCAAGGTAACCACTGCTTCCTTCCTGTGGTGACAAGCAGCAGCGTCCTAAGCAGATTGGTGAGCCTCCATCTCCCTCTTTTCCTCATCGGCTTCCTATCTTCATCTTCTTATTATATCGACCTTAAGGACTCACGCTGCTCCCTCTCTCTGTGCCGGACAAACCTCTATCTCGGCCACTTTATGATGGCAGGGTGACAAGATAGAGTTTTCCTACTCCTGCAACAAGAAAACCGAGCCAAGTATTGATCCCAGTCCGGTAAGAAATCAACTCTCCCTCACTCTTGTGTATGACATAGATGAAGTTTGGATTTGTGTGTATAGTGGACTCCTTAGGAATCGAACCTGGGATGTGTGGTTTAGGGTTTTTAGATTCTGGGGTTCAGTGAGATTCGAACTAGGGACCTCTAGACAGGTCAAATGATGTTTTATGCTGACAGGGAGAATTGAAGTTGAGACCTTTTGCATGCTTTATTTCCAGCATTGACCTACTGACTTTAGGAGCTAGTTTTGACACCTTAAATCGAACATCCACCGTTGAATTTTTGATATTGTTCGCTCCAAACGGTGTGTGCAAGCTTTAAATTTATAACCCTAGACTTAAGCTTAAAACAAGGATGCGAACCCGCAGTGTACGGGTCAATCGTAGTAAAAGCAAGAAAATTCCAGGGGTCGATCACAGGGACTCGGTGAAACAAAGTCAATACGGTGTGCTTATATCAATACTAACCACAAGAGCGATTAACACAATCAAAGATGAATAAGAAGTCAATAAAGCAAACATGCAATTCTAGGGATTAAAGCATCTAGTTGTGGTTCCAACTCAAGATCTATAGATAAGCGGACAAAGCTGAGATTTTTGCGTGGGGAAGGTGTTACTAAGTGGAGTAGATCACCGGGTAAGTCTCACTACTCGCTAATCCAAAACCGTAACTCCTATTACCGGGTAAGTCTCAAGGAATCAAGATAAAGAACTATAACCTCAAACTAACACACCATCTAAGGGAATAGAATTAACCTTTACCGGGGAAGTCTCAGGCTAACTCACAAAGATGGGATGGAAGCACACTCAAACCCCAATAAAGGATGAACCTTTATTACCTACACTTATGATCGTTGGTACACAAACTAAGGAATTACCGGGTAAGTCTCATCCTAAGCTTGCTTTGAACCAGGAAAGGTGTAATAAGAATAGGATTTGGCAAACTCTAACACTTAACTCTCAGTTATGGATCAGATAAGTCACCTCGGTCAGCCAGTTTCCACCCCGGCCGAGATGTTCATCGACTGAACGAGATGCTTAGGGTTAAGGTTAAAGACTCAAACTTTCAGGATCCTACTGGAATCTAAGATTATTCTATCATTGTTTTCCCCACAACCTTCAGCCAATCACCCTAGAATCACACAAGGAAATTAGCCACTCATCATCATGAAAGTATTAATCAAATATATGGGAAGAAGGTGAATATTTGAACAAAGAAGAATTTAATGAAAAGACTTCAATAACTGAATCAAATATCACAACAAAGCGTTCCTTGGATAGCAATCCAACAAGCAAGACAACAAGGAAGGGAATCTAAGATAATCTTACAAAATCCCTTCGAAAGCTATAAAAGCTATAATCTTCAACCTTCCTTCAACCTTCAACAAGGTTCTTCGAATCTCCCCCAAATTGGAGTGCGGCTACTGCAGGAAGTATGCGAGATGTCCAGCTCTAAGCGGATGTCGGAATTATGGGAAATCCAACCCTTTTTATAGGAAAATAACCCTCCAAAGATAATAAATCTTAGAAAGATATTTTCCCATAAATATAGGTAAAATATATGATTCTGCATATCTCTTTCCTTCCAGGAGCCAAGCCCAAAAATATAAGATCTCTTTCCAATTTTAAAAGATCTCAGCCAAGAATAAAATATTCTCGCCGCGTCCTAGGTATTCGCCTCGGTCGAGTCGGCGTCTCTGGATCACCTCGGTCGAGGTGAATCTCTGGTCAACCGAGGTGAGTCAGAACTGAATGCGAAATCTCTCAAAACTGGTCCAAAGTAAATCTTTAATCCATGGCTATGCTTCCTGGATGTAGCTCTAAATGACTCATGACTCCTTTCGCTCCTTTTTGATGCAAAACGTACCAAATTACCTGCAATTACAACAAAATTAGGTGTAGACCTCGATTCTCGCAAAGGTAGATGAAATGGTGGTGAAATCACATAATGCACATACAAACATGCAGATTATGAAAGATAAAACGTCCAAACAAACCCCAAAATATAGACTATAATTCATGCTATCAAAATACCCCATACTTAGCTCTTGCTTGTCCCCAAGCAAGTTCCTCATATAGAAGACAAGGTAGAATGGATTATAGGTCAAGAAAATCAATGAAAAAGTCTTCCAAAAACATTTTATGGTGTGCTACTACCATAGATCACTCTAAGAGAGTGCTTCCTGGAATTTAAAAACTCAACATGATCAAAACATTTTATAAATATAGGAAAGTTGTTCATCTTTGCATAAAATCATAGAATGCATAATAAATCATAATTATCTAAATTAATCATGTATAATCCGATTTAAACCGCTAAGTCAATCAACAAGCTCAAGGTCTCAAGGGCTTCCCAAAAGAAAGGTCAAGAAACGTGTAGGGTAGGGATGTATGTAAGGTAACGTGGTGCTAGAATCCGGGAAAAGAATGAACTTCACTTTCACTTTGACTTGCAACATCTTCCACCAATAAGCTTCGCTTATCTCACACTTTTTCTTTTTACTTTACTTTTTGGGATGCATGGACAGAGGTACACAATAACCGAAGCCTGGGAGATTAGCAATCATCAATTTCTTGAGATGCATCAAACCCTTGATGCACATACCATGACCCGTTAGGAATATCGCTCAATCCTATTTTGGCAAGACACAAACACCCGGCTATGTGAATGGTGCCGAGTTACTCATCTTCATGATTGACTTCCCCAAACCTATTATTGCTTTCTAACACTTTCACTTCCAGCCACTTCTCAACTTTAACTCCACTTGCTTTCACCACTTCGCTTGCTTCCAAATTCCCGGATAGGTAAAGGGAGGCAAAATGTATATGAGGGGCTAAGCATGATCAAGAAGAAGAAGAAGAGAATGAATTGTCTTGGTCTTTCCAAGAAGAAAGTGAGAGAACTTAACCTGCGGTGTCAACCTTCAAATTCAACATAATTTGGATAAAAACAAAGTATTAAACATGCCAATAATTTTAAACAAAGCATTTAGCAACTTAAACATATTATAAAACCTTTCAAACACATAAAGAATTTAAAACCAGTCAGTAAACAAAATCTTCACTGAGATCATATCCAGATAAGTAACACAAAAAAAAAAAATCGTTTTTCGAAAACTCTCAGTAACCTACCTCGGTCGAGATGTTCTTGGTTCAACCGAGGTGAAATGCCTCGTTTGGCCAGAATCTCCCCGGTCGAGGTCAAAAAATTTTTTAAAAACCAATTTTTTTCTTTCGGTTTCGACGTTTTTCTCAATCAAATCATCTGTATGTATGCATGCAATCTCAGATAAACATATAGAAGCAAAATAAAGCATAAATATCATAGAAGGTCAAGTCATACATCCACGAGTCAAATAATACATAAATACCCCATACTTGGGACACACTGTCCCAATGGGTCGAAATAAGTCTAAGGATAGGATACTCACCGAACATAGCTAAACTGCATGAAGAAGTAAGAAACAGCTCCCAGATAAGACCATCTCGGTTGGCGAAGCACATCTCGGTCGAGGTGTTCTAAAAGTACACGAGATGTATCTCAGTAAAGCTCGTTTCCTCAACTTCTCAAAATTTTGTTCTTCCAGTGTAGCTCCTGAACTGTGATCCTTCCTTTTGGAATACCTGGTTGTTGTCTAGAGGAAAACAAAAACAAAGCAACTATCTAAACTAAACTAGAAAAGGGAGAAGAAAGCAATACCTTGGGTTGCCTCCCAAGAAGCGCTTGGTTTAAGGTCGCTAGCTGGACCATACGGAATGGGATTACTCAATGCACTTCGAATGTCGTGGAGTGCTCATCACATCCGTAAAAATCTTCCAAGAAGGTTCCGGTTCCTAACTTCACCGGAAAATGGTAAGATCTCCCACGTACAAGCTTGTACAGTTTGATTCTCACCGGAATTTGTCTAGACTTCCTGCACTTCAATGGGACATTCCTCGTGTCCCATCCTTTCCTTGATCTAGAAAACAGTTTCTCGAGAATTATAGCAGCTTCCCCATCTATAGCTTGGGGATGGTACAGGGTCCTGAGCATGCGAGGGACCCCATACTTGAACAAGAGACTCTTCATCGCCTTAGCGGTGTAGTGCTTGCCAACTCCACTCCTCATGATCCGAGGAGCTTCCTCTTCCAACAATTTCAAGGAAGACTTCATCTTGATCTTGGGAGGTTCTTTCGGAAGAGACCTCCAACTCTTCGGTGCTTCCCTGAAGAAATTTAGAACTTTAGTAGGAAATTCAAACGAAGTAAGAGAAATTACCTTGTAAAGTTCTCCAAAGTTTGAGACAAGTTTCATGTTGGGTTGATAGTCCACACATGAAATCTCTCCCAACTCAGCTGATCTTTCTTCCACCTTGACCACAGTCTCAGTAATTTGGCCGAGGTTCTCCGTATCTTGCAGTTCTACAGATTTTTCCTCCACCTCGGCCGATCTCTCTTTCACCTCGGCCGAGGTCTCAACAGTTAGATCGAAATCTTCCAAATCTTCTTCTCCCTCAAAAGCTTCAGGAGAAACTTCTGGTTTGATTGGAGGGGTGCTTGGAACTTGCAGCACTTCCTTATGCTCCTCTTCCGGCTTAGCATAGGATAGGGTGCTTTCCTTGAGCTCCTCCACCTTCTTCATCAACCTCTCCCATCTTGATTCAAGAGAATCTTCAAGGGGTTGCTCACAAATCTTTTTAGGGACATTCAGTTCATCCCACATTGCAAGTTCATGCTTAATGGCCTCTTCTCTTTCCCATTCATTGTTGAACCAATAGAAGGAGTACTTCTTCTCCAAGTATTCATAATGGTCCGCCCTAGCACTTTGCCTTGCTATCCAGGCTGGATCAAATGTAGTCATCGGAAATCCTGAAAACTACAAAACTCATAGAAAGAGTAGTTAGTAGCAACAGGGGCAAATGCCCCGAAAGCAAAACCGTAACCGGCTCGGTCTAGACCAAGTCCCCGGCAACGGCGCCAAAAACTTGTTCTTTGGCGAAACTCTATTCCGTTGCCGGAACAAGAACTTCGTATGTACCTAAGAACACAAACCTGCAAGAACACTCAAAAGAGATATCAAATAACAAGAGCAAAGCTCCCAAGCTTGACAACCGATAACCGAATTCGGCCTAAACCAAATCCCCGGCAACGGCGCCAAAAACTTGTTCGCTCCAAACGGTGTGTGCAAGCTTTAAATTTATAACCCTAGACTTAAGCTTAAAACAAGGATGCGAACCCGCAGTGTACGGGTCAATCGTAGTAAAAGCAAGAAAATTCCAGGGGCCGATCACAAGGACTCGGTGAAACAAAGTCAATACGGTGTGCTTATATCAATACTAACCACAAGAGCGATTAACACAATCAAAGATGAATAAGAAGTCAATAAAGCAAACATGCAATTCTAGGGATTAAAGCATCTAGTTGTGGTTCCAACTCAAGATCTATAGATAAGCGGACAAAGCTGAGATTTTTGCGTGGGGAAGGTGTTACTAAGTGGAGTAGATCACCGGGTAAGTCTCACTACTCGCTAATCCAAAACCGTAACTCCTATTACCGGGTAAGTCTCAAGGAATCAAGATAAAGAACTATAACCTCAAACTAACACACCATCTAAGGGAATAGAATTAACCTTTACCGGGGAAGTCTCAGGCTAACTCACAAAGATGGGATGGAAGCACACTCAAACCCCAATAAAGGATAAACCTTTATTACCTACACTTATGATCGTTGGTACACAAACTAAGGAATTACCGGGTAAGTCTCATCCTAAGCTTGCTTTGAACCAGGAAAGGTGTAATAAGAATAGGATTTGGCAAACTCTAACACTTAACTCTCAGTTATGGATCAGATAAGTCACCTCGGTCAGCCAGTTTCCACCCCGGCCGAGATGTTCATCGACTGAACGAGATGCTTAGGGTTAAGGTTAAAGACTCAAACTTTCAGGATCCTACTGGAATCTAAGATTATTCTATCATTGTTTTCCCCACAACCTTCAGCCAATCACCCTAGAATCACACAAGGAAATTAGCCACTCATCATCATGAAAGTATTAATCAAATATATGGGAAGAAGGTGAATATTTGAACAAAGAAGAATTTAATGAAAAGACTTCAATAATTGAATCAAATATCACAACAAAGCGTTCCTTGGATAGCAATCCAACAAGCAAGACAACAAGGAAGGGAATCTAAGATAATCTTACAAAATCCCTTCGAAAGCTATAAAAGCTACAATCTTCAACCTTCCTTCAACCTTCAACAAGGTTCTTCGAATCTCCCCCAAATTGGAGTGCGGCTACTGCAGGAAGTATGCGAGATGTCCAGCTCTAAGCGGATGTCGGAATTATGGGAAATCCGACCCTTTTTATAGGAAAATAACCCTCCAAAGATAATAAATCTTAGAAAGATATTTTCCCATAAATATAGGTAAAATATATGATTCTGCATATCTCTTTCCTTCCAGGAGCCAAGCCCAAAAATATAAGATCTCTTTCCAATTTTAAAAGATCTCATCCAAGAATAAAATATTCTCGCCGCGTCCTAGGTATTCGCCTCGGTCGAGTCGGTGTCTCTGGATCACCTCGGTCGAGGTGAATCTCTGGTCAACCGAGGTGAGTCAGAACTGAATGCGAAATCTCTCAAAACTGGTCCAAAGTAAATCTTTAATCCATGGCTATGCTTCCTGGATGTAGCTCTAAATGACTCATGACTCCTTTCGCTCCTTTTTGATGCAAAACGTACCAAATTACCTGCAATTACAACAAAACTAGGTGTAGACCTCGATTCTCGCAAAGGTAGATGAAATGGTGGTGAAATCACATAATGCACATACAAACATGCAGATTATGAAAGATAAAACGTCGAAACAAACCCCAAAATATAGACTATAATTCATGCTATCAGATATGTTGTAGGCAGATATACATAGTTTATGGTGTTAAAATTTGAGAACGAGTTAACGGTCGGATTAGAATCTATGAGGTCTCAAAGTAGGGTTGTTGGGTTGTTTTTACAATAGAGGAAAATTTGGCTAAGTATAGAAATCTTAGCTTTACTCCAACTTTAGAGTTTTATATAAGAGTTATGGTTGAGTATTCTTGAGAGATCATTACCCCTATGTTTAGTATGCATATCGTAGATGACGTAGAGTTTATTTCGGAATTTTTATAATTTTTATCTGAGCCTCGTATCTTAAGTAAAAGTCGGAACTTAGCGACTTTTTAGGAAAATCAAGAATGGTGTGTAACTTTTATAAATCTTTAGCGAAATTTTTCGTGAGGGGCTAGATGGTGGAAATAGGTTCCAAAGGAGAGTTGGAAACTAGGTTAATTATAGAAACCCTGGAGTTTCGGGACCAGGGGTAAAATGGTCATGTTGCCTTAAGAGGGCTTTTTAGTCTTTTTCTCTTGATGAGATTGTGCATCATAGAAGTTATAAACTTCTAAGAATATGAGACGTATGTTGATCCACTTGCCTTGTATAACAGGCGGTTGGGTTTCTACGGTTACAAACCGAGTCGAGATAACGAGATTTGAGATTTGATTCAGGTAAGTCCTTTGGGCTTACTTAGCTGACTTCTAAATATGAGTATGAATAATGGTAGTGGTGTGAGAATGAGATGTTTATAGTTATATTTTAGTAATAAATATATACCGACCTATACCTTGGCCTAAGAGTAACGGGCGGTGGATTTCTGCTCAGTTAGCTTGAGGGCGTTGGGGGTTTCTTTAGGGACTAGTCCACACTCGGTTTGTAGTGATGCTACCGGCGGAGGTAAGCTAGACCTACACCCAGTTGGATAAGGAACGGAGGCGAGAACTCTTAAGATTTCTCGTGCCACAACTGTAAAATGGAATAAGATGACTCACTTAATGAACAGATAATAACCGGTTTGTGTGCCAGCATGATGATTGTTTTATGTTATCTTGAGTGTGTTTGTGCTATCCTTATTCTGCTTATATTTGGATTGCTAGCTAACGGTTTATCCGTGTTGTAGATTTGTAGAGATAGACAGTTGCAGAGTGATCCGGAACGGATGGTCAGCCAGGTCCACGTACTCATTAGATGGGGACGGGGGAGTCTCCCTTACTTCATGCATGTTATGTATAATATGTTTATGTTTTGTAAGGCTGTCACATGTGTACATTCATACAATAAAACTATTATGTTTCGAAATTATTTTAAGTACATTTGTGCCTTGTTGTAAGATCCAAGTAATGTTTTTGTTAAACCAAGGTCGGGACCCATTGTGAGGTCCTAACCAGTAGCTCCCCGAGTTCCGAGAATTTGGGGTGTTACAACTTTCAATCAATTTTTGCTACGAGTAGGCATAAGAAAGAAAACATTCATACACAATAAAAGGAAATGTTACATAATTACCTCTTCATCGTCTTCTTCATTATTTTTGTAACGCCCCAAAATTTTGACGCGTTTTCGATATTTATTTCTCCGACCTCTATCGATATTTTATTACATTAAATATCATATTAAAAGTATTTTAAGGCATAAAATATATTTTCCAAGTATATTCATATTTTTGGATACGTTCACGTATATCCGTATTATTATTATTTTCGTAAAACGTCGGAAAAGTTTTCCGAGTCGAAAATCCGGTTTCGGTTTATTCCTTTGGAGTGTATTCCCCCTTTTGTTTTACTTTCTTTTATTTTAATTTACTTTTTTCTTTTTTATTTTCCAACCCTTGGTCTTCTCCCACTCAGCACATTTACGTGTGATGTTGCCCAACAATCTGCATACCTATCTCTAGCTTGACTCCTTGTTGTCTTGCATCTACCTCTACCCATCTATCCGAGTTCCCTCTCCCACACTCAGCTCATCCCCTTCCCTTCCTTTGCTCCTACACCACTTCTATGCCCTCTGGATTGAAACCTATTCACCGATCATCCTTCTCCTCTGCTCCTTCGTCCACACCAAGAGCAAGCAACAACTCAACGCCGTTCTTCTCATCTGCTTCCATGCTCACACTCCCCTCTACCTCAGCCTTACCTTCCCACATTTCTGTTAAGTTCAGTGAGATCTTGACCAATTTTGATAGACGTTCTGGAAGGGAAATTGAGGAGGAATCGGTAACGGTTATGCCCAGTTCTCGACTGCCACACTCCCCACACTATTGTGCCACCAGGAGACCGGAAAGTTCCTTGCTGCCGCCATCGAATTCGCTAGGGAGGCCCACCTGTCGTCGACACCAGATGCAGCCGGCAAAGCCATCGCCCGCCGTCTTCCTCCCTTCCCTTTTGTTGCAGTCACCGCCTCCCTTGTGCGGCCGCTGCTCCCTCCTTTTCCTCGTTTGCCCTGCCACCGGGAGTCCTTGCCGGTGCCTTTGTCACCGCCAGTGCAGCCATCCGTCCTCTATACTACCTTTTCCTTTGCAGCGAGCCTTGGCCACACCAGCAAGCGCCGCCTCTTTGTTCCCTCTCGTCTCTG
Organism: Fagopyrum homotropicum; assembly: GCA_033239125.1. Taxonomy (NCBI): domain Eukaryota; kingdom Viridiplantae; phylum Streptophyta; class Magnoliopsida; order Caryophyllales; family Polygonaceae; genus Fagopyrum; species Fagopyrum homotropicum. The sequence continues at coordinate 56,029,301 of BSWB01000002.1, read as the reverse complement.
TTCTCCACCGCTGACCACGCTGGGCCGCTAGACGACGCCGGAGTCCCTCGCTTTCAACATCGCCGTGTCTGCCCTGTTGAAGCCACCAGAGGTCTTCTTCGCAGCCGCCGCTGGTTCTTCTCTTTCCAGCTGAAGAAGAAGGCTCTTGGGCTTACTTTTTAAAACCCTTGTTGTTATTACATTCGACCCCCCTCTTTTTAGTTTTAATTACAAAATGGGCCCATTATCTTTTATTTGCAGATTTGGCCCTAATTTCTGAAAGCTGCAGATTTACCCCTGTTGGTATAATTACAAATATAGCCCAAGGATTTTTTTTACGGTTTATCGCCGCATTTACAACATGGTATATTTTGCCCGGAAAATGGTTGTTGGTTTTGTTTACCCTTGGTTTATCCCCGCATTTACAAGATGGTATATTATGCCTTAAAATACTTTTAATATAATATTTAATGTAATAAAATATCGATAGAGGTCGGAGAAATAAATATCGAAAACGCGCCAAAATTTTGGGGCGTTACATTTTTCGCCGACACATTAATTTTCTATAACATCAATCTAAGAGGTGATACTTTGTTACCTCTTCGTGTTCTTCTTTATCTTTTGTCTCGCCGACACAGTCATTTTGTTGGCACATTACATTATTTTTTGACGATCTCATACATAAAATTTTATATATTTGTTCCTAATAGATTATCTTGTCGGTTGACCGATTCAAAGGATAGCACTGATAGCACGAGAAAGTGAAAAATTGGTGAATGAAATAAATGATAGTTTCGTTTTCTTTTTTCAAGAAGAACGTCTCCATCAAATTTTGATAGTGTAATGAAGCCTAGTATTTTATAATAACTAGCTTATATATATTGATATAGTTGTTCTCGGCGTTAACATAGGGCAATATAGTTACCCTCTTTGAAGTAATCGTGCATGTCACCATATTAGATGATAAATATAGATGGAAACATAATGATGAATCATTGTTCAAGTTTATGTACATAATTCTTCTACTTTATTATAATTTTTTTGTACATATGTTTTTCATAGTTGTAATCGATTTATATCCGTTTATAAAGGTAAATTTATGGTTACAAATCTCTTATTTACAAACTACCGAACGAAGCATAGATGGTTTGATAATAAAAAAGTTACTTTATTACAAAACTATCGTAGGGATCGAGATAGGTATATGCCAAATTAAAACATAGTTGAATGGGTTTTCATACTTGCTAATTTTCTTGAACACTACCAATACTAGTGTCTCATTACACGAGATAGTGTATAATGATGCTCGTTAGACTGTATCAAAACAAAAATGAACGAAATTGTGATACAAAATGCTGTTGAAAGAGGACATGGTGCATTTTAAAATACTTACCACAACAACTGAAACAATTACCTTATGCTCAATACGGAAGGAGTAATTATTTTTGTAAAAAAAAGATAGGATAACTTATACCATGTTAGAAGCGTGTGTCATATTGTGATACAAAATGAACGAAATTGTTACTAACTTAAATCTATTGATACAAAACTAACATGTTAGCCTATATTTTATATTTTCAACGCAAATGCTGTTGAAAGAGGACATGGTGCATTTTAAATACAAGAAACAAATATTGAGTTTTGGCAATTTGGTGTAGAATGATGGTGTTGGTCGAACGAGGATTTGAATCCACGGTTTTTAAAATTCTTGAATTATTAATAGTAGACATATAATCAACATTTAAAGTTCGTTGAGACGATATACCTCAACATAATGAGTAAATGTAGCTTCAAATGATTACAACAGCAAACAAGTCTTGAATTTTCGAATGATCAAGCACTACTTTTATTTATAATTTAAACGATAAATGTAACAAATTCCATACCTTTTCCCGGTATATAACGATAGATGTAAGATCAAATAACTTCAATAAAGGACCCTAATAATTTATTTAGGTTATGAAAAAGTGTTGACCCAAAAAGGCATGAACACGGTTCATAAGAGGGCCGTACAGTCCATAGACATTTACTTTACTGGAGGAATAGCAATCAGATCAGTGCAGCCGCACTTTGGACACTTAGGATATTTTCGAGATACCATACAATAGATATAGCAAAGTCGGCATCCCATAACAACAAAAATATCTTCCATCTCCTTAGGTTCAACGGATTCTGCACCACTCGAGTTTTCGTTGTGTTGGGGTTGAAAATCACCTTGTTGCGTTCATGGATCATCCTCTTTTGTCTTAACACTGTCGGTGCGGTTCATGGTTGAAAAATGTGAGCTTAAAAGTTGTTTGTATATGATTGTGATGATGTAGTTGATGATGTTGATTTAATTTATAGTCCAAGCTCATGCTCAATATAAAGTTATGCTATTTTTAGTCACCTCATAATGTCCACCAACTACAACTTCTTTGCTTTTTAAAATATTATTGAGTTTGTTTAGTAAATAGGATAAATAATAATGTATTATTGACAATAAATTTAAGACACATTTTAAACAAGGAAATGTCATAATGACTACAACGTTAAATATAATATAAGAAAATTTTTTAAAGATAACTATAAGGTAAAATATGTGCCTAACCTACACATATAAAGAACATAATTGGCAAGAAATTTAATACTTAGAAGAAACAAGAACTTGTTGTGGCATTAAGATTAAACCTATGTTTTAAAATTATTAAATTATATTGGTAGAGTTACCGTTTTGTATTTTGATGTCATTAGTTGTATTTGGTAAATGGTGATACACATCACACCTTAAATCATTATGTTTAGAATTGCCACGAAATAAATTACATACAAGACAAAAATTATAATTCAGAAAAACAAATCGGTGAACTATTTACCATCAATGAATGATTTTTATTTCAGTTTATTTCATACTCCCTGAAGAAAGATAATTTAAATTTTGAATTTCAACTTTATTACTTTCAATTAATTTTTGCTACGAGTAGGCATAAGAAATAAAAAATTCATACACAATAAAAGGAAATGTTACATAATTACCTCTTCATCGTCTTCTTCATTATTTTCGCTGACACATTAATTTTCTATAACATGAATCTAAGAGGTGATACTTTGTTACCTCTTCGTATTCTTCTTTTATCTTTTGTCTCGCCGACACATTCATTTTGTTGGCACATTACATTATTTTTTGACGATCTCATACATAAAATTTTATATATTTGTTCCTAGTAGATTATCTTGTCGGTTGACCGAATCAAAGGATTGCACTGATAACATGAGAAAGTGAAATATTGGTGAATGAAATAAATGATAGTTTCGTTTTCTTTTGTCAAGAAGAACGTCTCCATCAAATTTTGATAGTGTAATGAAGCCTAGTATTTTATAATAACTAGCTTATATATATTGATATAGTTGTTCTCGGCGTTAACATAGGGCAATGTAGTTGCCCTCTTTGAAGTAATCGTGCATGTCACCATATTAGATGATAAATATAGATGGAAACGTAATGATGAATTATTGTTGAAGTTTATGTACATAATTCTTCTACTTTATTATAATTTGTTTGTACATATGTTTTTCATAGTTGTAATCGATTTATATCCGTTTATAAAGGTAAATTTATGGTTACAAATCTCTTATTTACAAACTACCGAACGAAGCATAGATGGTTTGATAATAAAAAAGTTACTTTATTACAAAACTATCGTAGGGATCGAGATAGGTATATGCCAAATTAAAACATAGTTGAATAGGTTTTCATACTTGCTACTCTTCTTGAACACTACCAATACCATTGTCTCATTACACGAGATAGTGTATAATGATGCTCGTTAGACTGTATCAAAACCAAATTACTCATATGATAATAAACATCCTGCTCCACCACATTAGTAGGTTTTCTAATGCATAAAAAAATGGTCAAAAAGTTGTATAATACTCCATGCACGAAAGCCTCTACAATTACTAACATGTTTAATAGAAATAAGTAATCACATTCGAAAACAAAGATAATCAAAATGGTGGTAATGGTAATATAAATAAGTTTAAAAAAATTTTTATTTTACTCTTCTACTGTGAGGCTATCGATCACAATACTTACCACAACAACTCAAATAATTACCTCATGTTCAATACGGAATGAGTAATTATTTTTGTAAAAAAATGATAGGATAACTTATACCATGTTAGAAGCGTGTGTCATATTGTGATACAAAATGAACGAAATTGTTACTAACTTAACTGTTCATACAAAACTAACATGTTAGCCTATGTTTTATATTTTCAACGCAAATTCTGTTCAAAGAGGACAGGGAATATGCATTTTAAAATACAAGAAACAAATATTGAGTTTTGGCAATTTGGTGTAGAATGATGGTGTTGGTCGAACGAGGATTTGAATCCACGGTTTTTAAACTTCTTGAATTATTAATAGTAGATATATAATCAACATTTGAAGTTCGTTGAGACGATATACCTCAACATAATGAGTAAATGGAGCTTCAAATGATTACAACAACAAACAAGTCTTGAATTTTCGAATGATCAAGCACTACTTTTATTTATAATTTAAACGATAAATGTAACAAATTCCATACCTTTTCCCGGTATATAACGATAGATGTAAGATCAAATAACTTCAATAAAAGTCCCTAATAATACATTTAGGTTATGAAAAAGTGTTCACCCAAAAAGGCATGAACACGGTTCATAAGAGGGCCGTACAGTCCATAGACATTTACTTTACTGGAGGAATAGCAATCAGATCAGTGCAGCCGCACTTTGGACACTTAGGGTATTTTCGAGATACCATACAATAAATATAGCAAAGTCGGCATCCCATAACAACAAAAATATCTTCCATCTTCTTAGGTTCAACGGATTCTGCACCACTCGAGTTTTCGTTGTGTTGGGGTTGAAAATCACCTTGTTGCGTTCGTGGAGCATCCTCTTTTGTCTTAACACTGTCGGTGCGGTTCATGGTTGAAAAATGTGAGCTTGAAAGTTGTTTGTATATGATTGTGATGATGTAGTTGATGATGTTGATTTAATTTATAGTCCAAGCTCATGCTCAATATAAAGTTATGCTATTTTTAGTCACCTCATAATGTCCACCAACTACAACTTCTTTGCTTTTTAAAATATTGTTGAGTTTGTTTAGTAAATAGGATAAATAATAATGTATTATTGACAATAAATTTAAGACACATTTTGAACAAGGAAATGTCATAATGACTACAACGTTAAATATAACATAAGAAATTTTTTTAAAGATAACTATAAGGTAAAGTTTGTGCCTAACCTACACATATAAAGAACATAATTGGCAAGAAATTTAATACTTAGAAGAAACAAGAACTTGTTGTGGCATTAAGATTAAACCTATGTTTTAAAATTATTAAAATATATTGGTAGAGTTACCGTTTTGTATTTTGATGTCATTAGTTGTATTTGGTAAATGGTGATACACATCACACCTTAAATCATTATGTTTAGAATTGCCACGAAATAAATTATATACAAGACAAAAATTATAATTCAGAAAAACAAATCGGTGAACTATTTACCATCAATGAATGATTTTTATTTCAATTTATTTCATACTCCCTGAAGAAAGATAATTTAAATTTTGAATTTCAACTTTATTATTTTCAATCAATTTTTGCTACGAGTAGGCATAAGAAAGAAAACATTCATACACAATAAAAGGAAATGTTACATAATTACCTCTTCATCGTCTTCTTCATTATTTTCGCTAACACATTAATTTTCTATAACATCAATCTAAGTGGTGATACTTTGTTACCTCTTCGTGTTCTTCTTTATCTTTTGTCTCGCCGACACATTCATTTTGTTGGCACATCACATTATTTTTTGACGATCTCATACATAAAATTTTATATATTTGTTCCTAGTAGATTATCTTGTCGGTTGACCGAATCAAAGGATTGCACTGATAGCATGAGAAAGTGAAAAATTGGTGAATGAAATAAATGATAGTTTCGTTTTCTTTTTTCAAGAAGAACATCTCCATCAAATTTTGATAGTGTAATGAAGCCTAGTATTTTATAATAACTAGCTTATATATATTGATATAGTTGTTCTCGGCGTTAACATAGGGCAATGTAGTTGCCCTCTTTGAAGTAATCGTGCATGTCACCATATTAGATGATAAATATAGATGGAAACGTAATGATGAATCATTGTTGAAGTTTATGTACATAATTCTTCTACTTTATTATAATTTGTTTGTACATATGTTTTTCATAGTTGTAATCGATTTATACCCGTTTATAAAGGTAAATTTATGGTTACAAATCTCTTATTTACAAATTACCGAACGAAGCATAGATGGTTTGATAATAAAAAAGTTACTTTATTACAAAACTATCGTAGGGATCGAGATAGGTATATGCCAAATTAAAACATAGTTGAATAGGTTTTCATACTTGCTACTCTTCTTGAACACTACCAATACCATTGTCTCATTACACGAGATAGTGTATAATGATGCTCGTTAGACTGTATCAAAACCAAATTACTCATATGATAATAAACATCCTGCTCCACCACATTAGTAGGTTTTCTAATGCATAAAAAATGGTTAAAAAGTGGTATAATACTCCATGCACGAAAGCCTCTACAATTACTAACATGTTTAATAGAAATAAGTAATCACATTCGAAAACAAAGATAATCAAAATGGTGGTAATGGTAATATAAATAAGTTTAACAAAACTTTTATTTTATTCTTCTACTGTGAGGCTATCGATCACAATACTTACCACAACAACTCAAATAATTACCTTATGCTCAATACGGAAGGAGTAATTATTTTTGAAAAAAAATGATAGGATAACTTATACCATGTTAGAAGCGTGTGTCATATTGTGATACAAAATGAACGAAATTGTTACTAACTTAAATCTGTTGATACAAAACTAACATGTTACCCTATGTTTTATATTTTCAACGCAAATTCTGTTGAAAGAGGACAGGGAATATGCATTTTAAAATACAAGAAACAAATATTGAGTTTTGGCAATTTGGTGTAGAATGATGGTGTTGGTCGAACGAGGATTTGAATCCACGGTTTTTAAACTTCTTGAATTATTAATAGTAGATATATAATCAACATTTAAAGTTCGTTGAGACGATATACCTCAACATAATGAGTAAATGGAGCTTCAAATGATTACAACAGCAAACAAGTCTTGAATTTTCGAATGATAAAGCACTACTTTTATTTATAATTTAAACGATAAATGTAACAAATTCCATACCTTTTCCCGGTATATAACGATAGATGTAAGATCAAATAAATTCAATAAAGGACCCTAATAATTTATTTAGGTTGTGAAAAAGTGTTCACCCAAAAAGGCATGAACACGGTTCATAAGAGGGCTGTACGGTCCATAGATATTTACTTTGCTGGAGGAACAGCAATCAGATCAGTGCAGCCGCACTTTGGACACTTGGGATATTTTCGAGATACGATACAATAGATATAGCAAAGTCGGCATCCCATAACAACAAAAATATCTTCCATCTCCTTAGGTTCAATGGATTATGCATTACTCGGGTTTTCGTTGTGTTGGGGTTGAAGATCACCTTGTTGCGTTCGTGGAGCATCCTCTTTTGTGTTAACACTGTCGGTGCGGTTCATTGTTGAAAAAGGTGAGCTTGAAAGTTGTTTGTATATGATTGTGATGATGTATGTAATATCCGGAATTTTTATTCCGTCTATTTCTGTTATAAACCCGATCTCGATCAGTTGATTCATATCCGTCTACTTAGTTAGACATATTATTATAGAATTTATCATTTTATGTAGATTTCCTTCACATAAAATGATAGAATCTTTTAAATAGTTTATCATTTTATGTAGCTTACTTCCGCATAAAATGATAGAATTCTTATAACCGATCCTAAACTATAACAAACTCCGCATCCATCTAGTCCGTTTATTCATGTGTCGGGATCTTGTCCAGCCCAGAAACTCGCCAGTTTAAGGAGCATGTCCGCAGCCCAGTTTCAGCCACTGTTTGCCTTGTCCAGCCTAGCCCGTGATCTACTCCAGCTTGCCCTCAGCGTTACAGCAACTCCAGCCCGCTGCCTTGACTGCTTCAGCCCAATGCGTAGCCCAGAACCTGCGCTAGCCCAGCTGCTGGAGGAGATAACGAAGCAGCTTGCTTCGGCCCAAATCACAGGAAGGAGCAGCAGAAGCCGACTGTTACGCTCTTTTAATTCCCTTCTTAATTGCTCTCTCTCTCTCCTACTTCTTTAACGCCTCAATTATCATCTCCTCCAGCGGTTACATTACATCCTGCAGCCCAGAAATTACGCACAGTATTGCACACAATTTCCTTCACCAATCGGCACTCTCTTCCGACTCCCTATCATCAAACGAAGAGGCAGCAGCGAACAACCGGACACCAGTAATTCGCGCACGATATCCCTGAGTAGCCAGACGAGGAGAATTCGTCACTCACCAGCAACACACGTGAGCCTGGTCCAGACGCCTTACAAACCTATTGCGATCCTACTCTGTCCAACCGGTAAGGATCTAACGATCTTCCTATCTCCATCTTCGTTGTACAACTTCAGAATCTCACGTTTCTCTCCTTCTGTACCGGACAACTCCCATCTCGGCCACCCCATGACAACAGTGAGACTGGAAAGAGTCGTTCAACTACTGCAGTTGTAGAGCCAAACCGAATCCTGACCTTCTCCTCCTGATCTGTCACGCCGAGGAAGCCGGAGAGCCAGCTGGGACTGTCTGAAGGCGCCTCAGTCCAGTAACTGTTGAAGAGGTGAGCCATCTCTCTTCTGCAGTCCAATTCTTGCCCTCTAGATGTTATATTTGTATAGATGATATATGTTTTCGGTTTTGTTATGAATGGAGATCAAGCCAAGGAAATGGAGGGATAGTAAGTGAGTTTTGTTGAAGTCTCATGTAGTTCCAATTGATGATAACTGGATGATAATGAGAGTAGATTAGATTGCCTTAGAAATAGAAATGAAAAACTCATTGTAGAACTCAGCTTTGTAAGTGAGTAATGGTCATTGTTGAGGATCAATGTTTGAGAGTTAGGTTAAAGATCCACCGTTGAGATTTTAATAGATGATAGATAGATGTACGTAGTTTACTCTATTAAAATTTGGGAAGAAATGAACGGTCGGATTAGAAGTTATAAGCTTCCGTAGTTAGGTAGTTGAGCAGTTTTTGGTAAACTTAGGATTTTGGCTAAGTATAGAAATTGTGAGTGGGGTAGCCAACTTTGTGAATTTTTATAAGAATAATGGCTGAACAGTTTTGAGGAATTCTTGCTCCTAAGAGTAGATGGAACATCCTAGATGATCTAGAGAATTAATTCGGAATTATTATAAGCTGTTACGAATTTTATATTTGGAACCGAAGTTAGACCTTTACGACCTTTTGGAAAATAGGGAAATAAGAAAAGTGACAGTTGGGAACAAAACTAAACTTTAGGAGTTGGAATATGATTTTAGAATCTCAAATAGGAGTTTAAACATGAATTTTGGAAATTTCGGGAATTTCGAGACCAAGGGTAAAATGGTCATTTTACCCTAAATTAGTACTGTAACTAGTTATGTCTTACTACGTTATTCCATCTTAGAAGTCTTAGACTTCTAACTACGTGGGAGTGTGATAATGCACTTATCTCCTTTGATAGGCAACTGAGTTGCTAAAGTTTACAGAGCGAGTTGGTTTACAAAGAGTCGAGCTTTATACCAGGTAAGTCCTTTGGGCTTACTTAACACACTTCTAAATATGAGCATGAATGATGATAGTGGTGTGTGATTGAGATGTTAGAATTATAGGTTGTGATAAATATTTACCGACCTATACTTGGCCTAAGAGTAACGGGCGGTGGCATTCTACTCAGTTAGCTTGCGAGGGCTGGGGGTTTCTTTAGGAACTAGTCCATACTCGGTTTGTAGTGATGCTACCGGCGGAGGTCAGCTAGACCTACACCCAGTTGGATAAGGAACGGAGGCGAGAGCTGTTAATAGCTCCCGTGCCACAACTATAAATTGAATAAGGTAAATCACTTAAATAATAGATAATAAACGGTTGAGTGCCAGCATGATGTTTGTTTATTTTTGTTTCTGCTTGTGTTTGTGCTGTTGTCATTCTACTTATATTTGGATAGTTAGCTAACGGTTGATATGTTGTGTAGATTTGCCACAGGTTAGAGCAGATGCCGAGTGATCCGGACGGTAGTGGTCAGCCGGGGTGTCGTACTTTAGGACGTTTTACAGTTTCTCTATTTGTGGGTTTTTCAGTTGGACTTTGGTTCTTGTCGTTCTTTCCGTAATTTGTTATATTACGTTTTCCGGCTGTTAGTTGTTCTGGTAACATTCATACATGGTTAAGAATTTTTATGATTTCTGGTTTTCCTTATCTGTGCCTTGTTGTAAGATCATGTTAAGTTGTTGTCAAACTAAGATCGGGACCCACTGTGCGGTCCTCACCAGTAACTCCCCAAGTTGTAAAATTTGGGGTGTTACAATGTAGTTGATGATGTTGATTTAATTTATAGTCCAAGATCATGCTCAATATCAAGTTATGCTATATTTAGTCACCTCATAATGTCAACCAACTACAACTTCTTTGCTTTTTAAAATATTGTTGAGTTTGTTTGGTAAATGGGATAAATAATAATGTATTATTGACAATAAATTTAAGACACATTTTGAACAAGGAAATGTTATAATGACTACAACGTTTAATGTAATATAAGTAAAATTTTTTTTAACGATAACTATAAAGTAAAGTATGTGCCTAATCTACACATATAAAGAACATAATTGGCAAGAAATTTAATAATTAGAAGAAGCAAGAACTTGTTGTGGCATTAAGATTAAACCTATGCTTTAAAAATATGAAATTATATTGGTAGAGTTACCTTTTGTATTTTGATGTCATTAGTTGCATTTGGTAAATGGGTGACACGAATCACACCTTAAATCATTACGTTGAGAATTGCCACGAAATAAATCATATACAAGACATGAAATATAATTCAGAAAATCAAATCGATGAACTTTTTACCATCAATGAATGATTTTTATTTCAATTTATTTTATACTCCATGAAGAAAGATAATTTAAATTTTGAATTTCAACTTTGTTATTTTCAATCAATTTTGGCAACGAGTAGGCAAAAGAAAGAAAACATTCATACACAATAAAAGGAAGTTTTACATAATTACCTCTTCATCGTCTTCTTCATGATTTTTGCCGACACATTAATTTTCTATAACATCAATTTAAGTGGTGATACTTTGTTACCTCTTCGTCTTCTTCTTTATCTTTTGTCTCGCCGACACATTCCCTTTGTTGACACATCGCATTATTGTTTGAAGATCTCATACATAAATTTTTAGATATTTATTCCTTGTAGACTATCTTGTTAGTTGACCGAATCAAAGGATAGCACTAATAGCATGAGAAAGTGAAAAAATTGGTGAATGGATAAAACGATAATTTCGTTTTCTTTTTCAAAGAAGAAAGTCTCCATCAAGTTTTGATAGTGTACTGAAGCCTAATATTTAATAATAACTAGCTTATATATCTTGATATAGTTGTTCTCGGCGTTAACAAAGGGCAATGTAGTTGCACTCTTTGAAGTAATCGTGCATGTCACCATATTAGATGATAAATATAAAAGGAAACATAATGATGAATCATTGTTGAAGTTTATGTACATAGTTCTTCTACTTTATTATAATTTGTTTGTACATATGTTTTTCATAGTTGTAAACAATTTATATCCGTTTATAAAGGCAAATTTATGGTTACAAATCTCTTATTTACAAACTACCGAACGAAGCATAGATGATTTGATATAAAAAAGTTACTTTATTACAAAACTATCGTAGGGATCGAGATAGGTATATGTCACATTACAACATAGTTGAATGGGTTTGCATACTTGCTACTCTTCTTGAACACTACCAATACTAGTGTCTCATTACACGAGATAGTGTACAATGATGCTCGTTAGGCTATATCAAAACAAAACTACTCAGATGACAATAAAATTGTAACACCCCGAATCCGCGAGACTCGGGATGCTACGGGCGGATACCTCACAATGGGTCCCAACCTTAGCCTGACAACAATTTCACCGGATCTTACAACAAGACACAATAAGGGCAAAACCGAAATACATATTTATGCAAATGATGTGTTTCCCGAAAGTATACAATGAAAGACTCTAGCCGAGATATAACTCCAAAGACCAAATGTCAACACACAACAACATACAATATACCATATACATGACCCTCAACCAAACCCATCCTAAAATGTACGGAACCCCGGCTGCCCACTCTATCGGATCTCTCGGCCGCATTCCTAACCTGCAAGGCAACTACAACATCGGTATAAAACCATTAGCTAATATTAAAGGCATTAGAATCAAGGTGAAAGCCACAAACACAAGTAAATCATTATAAACACACATCATACTCCAAAGCACACAAATCCGGTTTATTATCTTTTTATTATTTAGTCATATCCCGTTATAATTGAACTTCTTTTGTGACACGAGAATCTCCCGAAACTCGCCTCGGTTCCCACTTATCGGCAAGGAATGATACTAATGCATCCGACCGTCTACCTACCCGGGCTATTCGCCGAGAACCTCGTAGCTCTCACAAGAGTTAGACAGTGATGTCACCGCCCGTTGTCAAACACTTGGGCCAATATAATATAAAGGTCGGTGGTCTTATTACCGGTTTAGTTGTTATAACGTAAACAATAAACACACAACACCAAACACGCATCAATGCTAAAACAAAGAATACGAGTTAAGTAAGTTCGGAGACTTACTTGGTCCCAAAGATAAAACCGATAACCACCGCTCTAAACTTTCCGTAGGAAGGCACTCAACGCCTGGTCAAAACAAGGTACACAATCAACATCTCCCACCCATGCTAGAAGTCCATACACTTCTAGTACCAATGATCTCACAAGATCATAAACTATAAATACATACTAGGATAAGCCAAACCTATACTCCAAAATCCCACAAGATCATACAACCCCAACCTCGAGCCTCAAAACGCTCACAACATCAACCATTTAACTTAAAGCCCTATAACAACCTCACAAGATAACCAAGCACCTCAAGCCTTAGCACATTCAAACCTCAAAACTCACCTAAAGATCATGGCCACTACTTGGCATTCGCTGTAAGTTATGCTAGATCCAATCCTAGCATGATACTACCACTAATATAATATATATATATATATATATATATATATATATATATATATATAAATCTAAGGTAAACTCATTTTTCAAAAGCCAACGTTTAAAACTCGTAATTAACCCTTCTGGGGCTAAATATGAAATTCTAGGAACTAGGTCATAAAACCACAATTAAAACTTTGAGTCATAATCCGAACGTAATCCAACAAGGGCATAATATAAAGTATATATAGATATAAGAATGCCCACGTAATTAAAAACCAAGGTTAAAAACTGCTAACACATTTTCCGGGGCACATAATACCATTTCAGAAATATGGGTCATCATCCGTAATTAAAACTGATGACATGATTTATGACACTAGTTTAGGCATTCATTTAGATAGTTTTTCCCCTTATTCGTGCATGGTATGGCATTAGTTTGTGGCATTTATACTTAATCGAGTCTTATTTCTATAAAAGACATCTACACGGGTTTTTGTCGGTTTTGTAGGTATTTCGGGGACCTTTTGGACTTAATCGATACATTCGAGGATCATTCCTCGTGGTGGCACGCATCCGGACTCCCTAAGGAGCAGGCTAGAAGCAAAGAAGAACACAAAAGACCTTGTTGGTGCATGCCTTGCACCAACTCATGACTTGGTGATCCAAGGAGGGCTAAACTGGCAAAACACGGCCTACCTTGCCAAACCACGCCCGTGGTTTTCGCCCGTGGTTTCTGTCAGGACAGCTTTGACACTTGTCACGCGATTTCTTTGTCCGACCCTTGCTTTTGGGTGGTTTTGCATGCTGTAAACAGAAGAATCTGCACATTACCTTCTCCAATACTCTCTTGTGGATTGTAGCTCTCCTCCTAGCACCCTTGTGGGGGTTCTTGGGAGAGATTAGTGTAGTTTGAAGGTCTAGAGTATGTTTGAGGGGGTTTTGAGTGTTTTTCCTTGGAAGCTTGTAAGTTTGGATCTTTGAGTTGCCATTGGAACCTTTTGTAAGATTGTTAGAGCATCTATCTAGCTAAGTAATTTCTTGTTCTTTGATCTTCTCTTCATTTTCTAGCTATGACTTGCAAGCATGCTTATTTTACGAAGTTTGATCTAGATATGTATGTTGTTGGCTTAATAGTTGTGATTCTAGGGTGATAGAATGATGTTTATGGCTTTAATGATGACTGTATGGACTTGCATGTTAGCTTAGGATAAATTGTGTTCGAAAACCTATCTCAAACATAGAATCACGGCCTGTTCTTCATTTTATCATGGCCGTGGTTTCCATGATCCACCCGCGGTTTTGTTCTATTGTACCTATTGATAGCATGTATATTAGTCTATATATTGGGATTCGTTTAGACGTTTTATCTTAAAAAATCTGCATGTATGGATGTATATTATGCGATTATATTATTGTTTTGTCTACCTTTGCGGGAATCGAGGTCTACACCTAGTTTCGTTGTAATTGTAGGTAAAATGGCACGTTTTGCATCAAAATGGAGATAAGGAAACTAAGGAGTCATTGGAGCTACATTCTGGAGCATTGAGAAGATCTGATGAAGCATGAAAATGATTTAGAGGATTGATTTTGGACCAGATTCGAGATGATTCACATTCAGTTGAGATTCACCTCGGTCAGCTACAGTGTCACCTCGGCCGAGGTGATCTTGAGGAGCATCCCGACCGAGGCAAACACCCTGCCTGTAATAGCTAGGATTTCAAATTCTAATTAATGTTGATTAACTTAATCGTTGATAGTAATTAACATATAACTCGCGAAGACTTCGCAAGTGATGAGTAAGAGTCCCACCGTTATGTTCCTGGCGTAATTTTGGACGTTTGGAGAAATTTTTACTTTTTCCCCTAGGTAATTATTTTTACCCTCTAGTGTTATTTGGAACATTTGGGAGCTCCAATTAATAAAAATTCAGTTGAGAGAAATGATCAGGACATCGGACATGTCCTAGATATGAAATAACATAAAAAGACAAAATGGATAAAAGAGTCGCTAACCCGATTCTTAACGGTTAAGAAATGTGGCTTAAGAATGCCCATTTTACAAGATAGTTATGGATTAATTATCCCGATAATATTCTGAATTTTATATTCCAGTTCCATAAATTTTAGAGACCGGAAAATATAACCGTGTTTCAATTAATTAATTTAGAGAAACTTTATATATAATATAATATTATATTATATTTATACATATGTGAAAGCGGCTGTGCGATTCTTCAGCATTTGTGATTGCAATGTGAAGAAGTTATAATATATATATATATAAAAATAAGGCGGCTAGTTTAACATACATCAAATAATGATATATTAAATTATATATATAATTACATATCTATCTTCTTCATTTGCAAACTTCAAGCGAAGCTACTGAGCGAACCGAACGAAATATACGATCCATCTTCAATCCTTCGCTAACCTTTCACTTGTTACCCATTTTCAAATCCGTTTGTACCAACGAGTCCCTTACCTTGTTCTCTTCAACGTGGTACAAACTTATTTCCCGTTTGCTAGCTTTTTGGTTAAGCTTCCGTCTATCGCTATCGGAACGCCGACGGACCACCGCAAGTCATCAAATGTAAGGTTTCATACCGCGCTCTTACTCCCCGTATCGCTAGGAGTCTGGATCTTCTTCCGGTTCGTATATCGGGTTAGTAACGAATAAGTTATGAATTTATTCGTTTTCCGTATTGCGGGTTAGTATAAATTGACCTTGAGTTGGTTAAAATGGATAATTGGAATTTCCATTTATGCTCGTTACATTATTCTGGTAATTATGGGATTTTATTTGGTGATGATATCCTGAGTTGGATTTATGCCCTGATGTGGCTTTTAGGTTTAGCATGTTATTCGAGGTTATAGGATTTATATGATCTCTATGGATCCCTTTGGGTCTAGGTGTGACCCTTTGTTTGATAAGAGATGTGACATCTCTTTATGCCTTGTTTATAGGCCGTGTTGTCCCTCCAGTGTAGAGGTGATCGTGGTTGAGTTTGTACGAGGTTGAGGTAAGTCCGTAGGACTTACTTAGCTACCATCCTTATATTGGGTGTTTGCATGAGTGGTGTGTGCTTATATGTTTGCTATGATAGCATGAGATGTCGTTTATACCGACCTATGTTTTATTGATTGCCCCATTGCGTGGCTGTGATAACCTTTCCCTTTCATCCCGCCGTGGAGTCTGGGAGGTTCTCTGATGTCAGGCCAGACCGGCGCAATCCACTCCCATAGGGTACACGGATTGTGTGACCGATACTAGTACGGCTGGCTAGCAGGCTCAGAGGCGAGGATGTATCGGTCCTCGTGTCACCTAGTTTCATATATATTATATCTATACGATTTGAGTGAATGACCATTATATTGAGATGAATAAATGGGTAAATGAGTGAAAGCATGCTGATATGTTTATCTTTCCCTATGTGTGATTGTGCTTATGCATTACCTCATATATGTATGGTTAGCTAACGGTTTCATACCGTGTTGTAGATGTTTACAGGTTAGGCACTGCTGAGTGATCTGGCAGGGTGACAGGCCGAGGACTCTCGTACATTAGGTGGTTGGTTTGGGGTTGTTGTGTTTCCCCTCCTACGTGAGGATGATCTTTTGTACCTCCTATGTGAGGATGTCGTTTTATATACTCGGCTATGTTGTTGTTTACTTTGGGTAGTACAGTTTATACTGTTTTATGTATTTGTTTTATATCTGTCAGTGCCATGTTGTAAGGTCCAGTGAACTTGTTGTCAGGCTAGGGTCAGGATCCATTGTGAGATCCTAGCCCAATGTGACATCCCGAGTCCCGCGGATTCGGGGTGTTACAGAGTTGGTATCAGAGCCCAGGTTGACAACAATGGCACTTGCTACCTGCAATGAGGTTTGATAGGTAAAATAAACAGAGCCCACATGGGATCTGACGTTTTCAAAGGTTTTGGTTTTAAGTGTGGTTTTGGGATAGAATGTACGAGAAGTCGTCACCTCTGCCATGGATCTCTGCAGCGTAGATATGTATATATATCTGTGTGTACTATGGATTATGTGGATTTATTATATACATATCGATACCTATGGCATATATATAGCCTTATAAGATTAGGTGCGTATATCCTACAGATGACTCAGACTAGAGTAGTATCTGTAGTGGGATGAGTTAGGGGTACACCCCCCTCTTCCTCTAGTGGTGATAAGTTAGGGACCAGTTTCGCTGTTGCTTCGCCTATGACAGAGAACGAGTTTGAAGAGGCCGATCGTATCTCCATGAGTAGATCCGAGTTTCAAGAATATATGTAACAAGTATATGAAGCGGTGATAGCGGGTAGATCGACACCAGATTTACCAACAATTGTGAGATCAACTGAAGCTTTTGGATCCGGAAAGAAGCAATGGACTCAATCAGTTATTGGAGAAGCAAAGATGATGAATGGGGAACCAAGTCCGATATCAGGACAATCTAGAGTTCCTTTGGCCATGAAGATGACTAGCAAGGAACTACAGTGTTTTAATTGCGTGGAAGTTGGGACACTGGCGAGCTGTGTGCCCAAAGGCGCCCATCATATGCTTTACGTGTGGTAAAGCAGGGCATAGAGCGAAGTTTTATCGACAGGGCAAGGCATTGCCTTTACAAGTTCCCTTCAAGAGGGAGATCATTCCAGGTGGACGACGAAGGTCGAGTTACCCTTCAGTTGCATAGGTTGCAAGGATGGGATGATTATGTTTCAGTTGTGGCTATCCAGATCATTTGCGTTCTGTGTGCCCTTTGGCACTGATAGCTTGTTACACTTGTGGGGAGTTAGGCCTTCTGGCCCTTTTCTATCAGCACGGTGGTGTTTCTTCCCAGCAAGACCTTCCTCTTTCCGATGCAGAAAGAGTGGAAGTGGAGGCTATTGTAATGACCTCAGTGATACCTGAGGAGCATGGATCTGACATTGAGTGATGATATGTAGTGGAGCTATAAGTGTTAGTTGTTATAGGTACCATTCTCGTTAATGGTTTACCTGGTGGAGTTTTGCTTGTTGTGAGTGCTATGCACTTCATGTCTTTCGATGCATGCGTTAATGGTTGACTTTTTGTATATAGTAGAAGGTGGATTTTCCTTTACAAGATTACCTTTTTGGGTCTGAGATACCCGTGAGATGCGTGTTTGTTCCCTTATTTCAAGGACTCGTGTATGGTTGCAGACTTCTTTGTCATGTCGTAGGTGCATGAGGAAGTCATTATGTGTATGGTTTGGATGAATAGATATCATGTGGTGTTAGCTTTTAATAGTAAGACTATTATAGTCTTTACTGAGTTGAGTTAAATGGAGGTCTTCTGAGGTTAAGACCTTTGAAGAGACGGGTTTTTCATCAGGACTGTACGAGCAGCGAGTTGATAGCATAGGGATGTGACGCCTTCTAGTGTTATACCATGAAGGAGCGAGATAGTCCAACAATGGAAGATATTCCATTTGTTTATGAGTTTATAGACGTATTAGTGAACCGTCTAGTTGCCACCTCAGCGGAGTGTGGACATTGTTATCGAGTTGAAGTATGATACAAGATTGAATGGGAAAGCCACACTATATGGTGCTTGTTGAGATATTGTACTGATAACTTGAAAAGTTTACTGAAATGGGTTTACTCTAGTGGGTTCCATGTTCCGTATTGACGACCTGACGAGTTAACTTCAAGAAGCAATTGTGTTTTCAGGATTCCTTTGTGCTCAAGATATACCTAGTCATGGATGAGAGAGCAGCATGTGTATGAGATAACATCCCATACCCGTTATGGACACTACGAGTTTGTAGTGATGTCATTTGGGTTGACGAATGTTTTAGTAGTTTTTATGGAGTTGATGAAAAGTATCTTCATCGACTTCCTTGATTATTTGGGGTGGACTTCATTGATGACATGTCGGTATACTCTCATAGCAGAGAATAGTAGACCGATCGTCTGAGGACCGTTCTGCAGATTTCGAGAGATAGAGGGTTGTATGCTACGCTCTCTAAGTGTAAGTTGAGATGCCAGTGGTAGCCTTTTTAGGCCATGTTGTCTCCGCCAGTGGGATCATGGTTGACCTGGCGAGAATTAAGTATGTTGTAACATGGGAGATACTAATGAACATTAAGGAATACGTAGTTTTCTCGGCTCAGCCGATTGCTACCAATGCTTTGACGAAGGATTTTATATGATTATGTATTCATTTGCGAATCTTTTGAGAAGACCACCATAACTACGCGATGAAAGCAGTGTGTCTATGTTCTGAAGAGTTGAGGAGGCATTTGACCTCTGCTTCCATTTTGTTGTAGTTAGAAGATTTTTGGGATCCCGTGATTTACGGTGATACATCCCAGCTAAGTTTGAGATGTGTATTACTACAAAGGAGTAGGGTTATTGATATGTGTGTTTACAGCTGAGAACGTATGATGGGAACTACTCGACTCATGATTTAGAGTTAGTAGTGGTAGTTCAAGCCTTTAAATTTTGAAGACCGTACCGGTTTGATCTTCATGTTAGATTTCTATAGATTATAGAAATCTGAAGTATATTTTATGCAACAGGGGTTGAATAACCGCTAGTGTTAAGAGCTTAAGTTGATCAAGACTTTGACCTGGAGATTCCATATCATTCAGAGAAGTTGAGCGTGGTCGCCGACAACTGGAACGGAAAGATGATCCAAGAGAAGATGATTGTCAGACTGACAGCCTCAGCTTCAGAGAAATCTAGCTTGGCTAGAGTTGGACAATCAGTTCCTTGATGAGGATACCCTATTATATTATACCTCAGAGGTTCTACCTGGTATGTTGGATGAGGTCCAACAGAAGCAGGGGACCTGCCCGGCCTTGACAAGGTTTAGAGAAAGGATGTCTCGTACTGAGGCACCATAGTTCTCCATAGGAGTAGATGGACTGATGAAGAGTCATGACCACTTTTGTGTACCTGCTGATGCAGATGGAGACAGAGAACATTACGGTATACCCACTGTACGCCTTATTCAGTACATTCAGGTACGAGTAACATGGACCACGAGATGAGACGATTATATTGTATGAAGCCGATATAGCCAGATTTGTGATACAGTGTGTGACCTGTTAGCAGGTCTAGATAGAGTATTTCCGATCTAGAGATAAGCCCCAATCACTACCAGTGCAGTAGTAGAATTTGGGAGGACATCTCTATGGACTTTTTATGGGATTGTGACCCAGTAGAAGATTTATGTTATCTGGATTGTTGGTAACAAATTAATGAAACTGACACGTTTCATTTCTATCAAAAGGACGTGGCTAGTGAATGAATTGGTTGAGTACACTAGACATATAGTGAGACTCCATGGTATACCGAGAACGATCATTTCTGATCGAGATGGATGTTTTTACTTTGAGATTTTGGGGCAGCAGATTCAGACTGCTTTGGGGACGAGTTTGTACCTTATGACTACACTTCACCCCCTGATAGATGGTCAGTTAGAGAGGATCATCTAGATCTTAAAGATCTATTATAAGTTGTGAGTTGAATGGGAAACGTGGATGGTTGTATTACCTTCCATTAATGAGTTTATTATATAACAATGAAGGACGTGCATCTTTCTGGGATGGCCCTATGAGGCAATATATATAGACATAGAAGTCGTATATCCTTATGCTAGAAGTGATCTAGTAGTAGTAGTGGAATAACACCTGACCAGATTCAGGATTTTATAGTTCAAGGAACGTTGATTGAAGGAAGAATGTTGGTTGTACAGAGTCACCAGATATTATATATAGACAAGAGGCGTTAACCTCTAAAGTTCAAGCGAGAGTTCATGTCCGGCTGTAAGTATCTCAATTGCGAGACGTTAGACGTGTTAATATGGAAAGGGAACTGAGTTTCCAATATGATGGTTTATTTGAGATCGACCAGTACGGAGAAGGTAGCATGATATTTAGCTTTGCCTCTCAGATTAGAGGATATCCACCCAGTGTTTCATATGTCTCAACTAAGGAAGTATATACCAGACTTGAGACACCTTGTGAGTTACGATAATTTGATGGTTGAGTCCAACCACACTTTTGTTGGGTATTCGATTACATTCTTGGAATGAGATATGAAACGCTTGCATTCGAAAGACATTCCCATATTGAGGATATGATGGTCGAGATGAAGACCTGAAGAGGCTATGTGAGAGATTGAGGATAGTGTCCTGAGGAACTATCCAATGTTGGGACATACCCATTTGTGGGAGCACGAGTAGATCTTAGTGCTATCTTGATGAATGTTGTGCTTATGTGCTTATATGCCTTGATGTGTTATTCCATGCTAGTTGTGATGTGATTTATGATCTTAGTAGATCTTGATGTGCTAGTGTGATGTATGCTATAGCTGGAGATGATTACTTCCTCCACGCTACCCGAGTATGATCATATTTATAGTTGGAGATGGTTCTTTCCTCCATGCTATTTGGGTGGGATTAGGATTCAGCTGGAGATGGTTCTTTCCTCCATGCTACCTTGATGGACATAGTTTAGTGGAGATGTGATTCCTCCATGCGATATATATGTTTATGGGTTGGCTAGAGACGTATTTCCTCTATGCATGTGATATGTTTTGGCTAGAGATGTGCTTCCTCTATGCCTTGTGATGTGGTCTAGCGAGAGACGTGATTCCTCTACGCCTTTGGGTAGCGTTATGACCCTGTTTCCTGGAGTGATGATTCCTCCATGTTTATACTTGAGGTTATAGATTGTTATAGGTTGTGATCTTTTGAACGGAGATGTGATACCTCCGATAGAAAGAGTGAGAGTTATACCTCGGCGTATGGGTCCGAGAGGATTTGGGAATTGTTCAAGTTTCGGGACGAAACTTTTTTTTATGGGGTGTGTGATGTAATAGCTAGGATTTCGAATTCTAATTAATGTTGATTAACTTAATCGTTGATAGTAATTAACATATAACTCGCGAAGACTTCGCAAGTGATGAGTAAGAGTCCCACCGTTATGTTCCTGGCGTAATTTTGGACGTTTGGAGAAATTTTTACTTTTTCCCCTGGGTAATTATTTTTACCCTCTAGTGTTATTTGGAGCATTTGGGAGCTCCAATTAATAAAAATTCAGTTGAGAGAAATGATCAGGACATTGGACATGTCCTAGATATGAAATAACATAAAAAGACAAAATGGACAAAAGAGTCGCTAACCCGATTCTTAACGGTTAAGAAATGTGGCTTAAGAATGCCCATTTTACAAGATAGTTATGGATTAATTATCCCGATAATATTCTGAATTTTATATTCCAGTTCCATAAATTTTAGAGACCGGAAAATATAACCGTGTTTCAATTAATTAATTTAGAGAAACTTTATATATAATATAATATTATATTATATTTATACATATGTGAAAGTGGCTGTGCGATTCTTCAGCATTTGTGATTGCAATGTGAAGAAGTTATAATATATATATATATAAAAATAAGGCGGCTAGTTTTACATACATCAAATAAAGATATATTAAATTATATATATAATTACATATCTATCTTCTTCATTTGCAAACTTCAAGCGAAGCTACTGAGCGAACCGAACGAAATATACGATCCATCTTCAATCCTTCGCTAACCTTTCACTTGTTACCCATTTTCAAATCCGTTTGTACCAACGAGTCCCTTACCTTGTTCTCTTCAACGTGGTACAAACTTATTTCCCGTTTGCTAGCTTTTTGGTTAAGCTTCCGTCTATCGCTATCGGAACGCCGACGGACCACCGCAAGTCATCAAATGTAAGATTTCATACCACGCTCTTACTCCCCGTATCGCTAGGAGTCTGGATCTTCTTCCGGTTCGTATATCGGGTTAGTAACGAATAAGTTATGAATTTATTCGTTTTCCGTATTGCGGGTTAGTATAAATTGACCTTGAGTTGGTTAAAATGGATAATTGGAATTTCCATTTATGCTCGTTACATTATTCTGGTAATTATGGGATTTTATTTGGTGATGATATCCTGAGTTGGATTTATGCCCTGATGTGGCTTTTAGGTTTAGCATGTTATTCGAGGTTATAGGATTTATATGATCTCTATGGATCCCTTTGGGTCTAGGTGTGACCCTTTGTTTGATAAGAGATGTGACATCTCTTTATGCCTTGTTTATAGGCCGTGTTGTCCCTCCAGTGTAGAGGTGATCGTGGTTGAGTTTGTACGAGGTTGAGGTAAGTCCGTAGGACTTACTTAGCTACCATCCTTATATTGGGTGTTTGCATGAGTGGTGTGTGCTTATATGTTTGCTATGATAGCATGAGATGTCGTTTATACCGACCTATGTTTTATTGATTGCCCCATTGCGTGGCTGTGATAACCTTTCCCTTTCATCCCGCCGTGGAGTCTGGGAGGTTCTCTGATGTCAGGCCAGACCGGTTTACAGGAAGGGCGCAATCCACTCCCATAGGGTACACGGATTGTGTGACCGATACTAGTACGGCTGGCTAGCAGGCTCAGAGGCGAGGATGTATCGGTCCTCGTGTCACCTAGTTTCATATATATTATATCTATACGATTTGAGTGAATGACCATTATATTGAGATGAATAAATGGGTAAATGAGTGAAAGCATGCTGATATGTTTATCTTTCCCTATGTGTGATTGTGCTTATGCATTACCTCATATATGTATGGTTAGCTAACGGTTTCATACCGTGTTGTAGATGTTTACAGGTTAGGCACTGCTGAGTGATCTGGCAGGGTGACAGGCCGAGGACTCTCGTACATTAGGTGGTTGGTTTGGGGTTGTTGTGTTTCCCCTCCTACGTGAGGATGATCTTTTGTACCTCCTATGTGAGGATGTCGTTTTATATACTCGGCTATGTTGTTGTTTACTTTGGGTCGTACAGTTTATACTGTTTTATGTATTTGTTTTATATCTGTCAGTGCCATGTTGTAAGGTCCAGTGAACTTGTTGTCAGGCTAGGGTCAGGATCCATTGTGAGATCCTAGCCCAATGTGACATCCCGAGTCCCGCGGATTCGGGGTGTTACACTGCCGCCGGCGAGATCTTTATTTTTGGCTGAGATCTTCTATTTTTGGAAGGAGGATATCATATATTTTTGGCTGGATTTCTGAAAGAAAGATATTATATTTGGTTGATTTATTTTGAGAGATATGGATATATTTTCTAGGAAATTATCTTTTTAAAATATTATTATCTTTGGAAGATAATTCTCCTATATAAAGGGAAGATTTTCTACAATTCAGCCATCCAACAATTGGCGGATCAACCATTCTCTGAAGTTTGAAGGAAGAGTTGAAGGAAGTTGAAGGTTGAAATTAAAGGAAGGAAGGAATCATAGTTGAAGTTGGCTTTTGAAGGAGTTTGTAAGATCTTCTTAGATTGCTTTTGGTTTGTTGTCTTTTCTGATTGTGGCTTGAGGAACGCTGATTTGTTACTTTTTTGATTCAATTATTGAGACCTTTGTGTTAAGGTTTTCTTATTTGAATATTGATTGCTTTATTATAAATTTGATTATTGTTATCATGATGATTATTGGCTAAGTTTCTTATGCAATTCTAGGGTGATTGGCTGAAAGTTATGGGAAAGACGATGATAGAATGATCTTAATCCCAGCAGGACCCTGAAAGCTCGAGTCTTTACCTTAACCCTAGAACACCTCGGTCAGTCATTGAACATCTCGGCCGGGATGGAATATAACTGAACGAGGTGAACCTTTTCTGAACCTTATCTGAGTTAAGAGTTTAAGTTTGCCAAATCCTATTCTTATTATACCTTTCCTGGTTCAACGCAAGCCTAGGATGAGACTTATCCAGTGATTCCTTTGTTTGTTTACCCAAGATCATGAGTGTAGGTAATAAAGGTTTATCCATTATTGGGGTTTGAGTGTGCTTTCATCCCATCTTTGTGAGTTAGCTTGAGACTTACCCGGTAAAGGTTGCTTCTATTCCCTTGGGTGGTTGTTGGTTTGAGATTATAGTTCCTTTCCTTAGTACCTTGAGACTTACCCGGTGATAGGAGCTTTGGTTTGGGATAGTGAGTAGTGAGACTTACCCGTTGATCTATTTCCACCATAGAAACACCTTCCCTTAGCAAACCTCATCTTTGTCCGTGTTATCCTTTGAGATCTTGAGTTGGAACCACAACTAGATGCTTTAATCCCTAGAATCCGTATTCCCTTTATCTGACTTTTATATCATCTTTGATTGCTTTAATTCGTGGCTAATAGTTATTTGACAACTTGATTACTGATCCTTGTTTCACCATAGTCCCTGTGATCGACCCCCGGAATTCTTGCTTTTATTACAATTGATCCATACACTACGGGTTCGCATATTGTTCAAGCATACTTCTTGGGTTATAAATATTAAATCTTGCACACACCTTTTGGAGCGAACAAGTTTTTGGCGCCGTTGCCGGGGACTTGGTGTTGACCGAGCCGGTTTCGGTTGTCTTTCGGGGCTATTGCCCTTGTTGCTATTAACTACTTTACTCGAGTGTTTTCGCATGATCTTTTCTTAGGTTTATGCGAAGAACTCATGCTGAAAAGGAAATAGTTCCCTACGATCCCGAACTAGAAAAGACCTACAAGAGAAGATTGAAAGAAGCTAAGATGGCCAATCAAGACGATCGCGATCTTGAAGCCGAATTGAAGAAGGCATTGGAACAACTTCGCCTAAGTAAGGAAGAACTGCAGCGAGAGAAGGATGAGACTCGCGCCAGATTAGAAGGAATTGAAGCAAATATGGCCGCTCTAAAGGCCAAGTTTCTGCCTCGACCGATCCCAGATCCTCGACCAAGGCAAGACCCAGTTCATGTTGCCCCGGCCGAGATACACTTACCAACTCGGATGCCAATCCGAGACGTTCTTTTTGCTGGAATTCCACAAACCCTAGGACAGAGGATGAACCCTAATCAGCAAGTCAGGCGTCCAGGAGTCAACCTAGGTAATCCAGCCGAGCATGATTATGAACTTCGACCACAAGTTCTAACTATGATCCAACAATGTCAATTTGGAGGTTTGGAGAGAGAGTCTCCGCATCAGCATTTGCAAAACTATGAGATTCTGATGGAGACCTTTAGACCTTCAAGGTTGGAGAATAATAACTACAAGTTGAGGCCTTTCTATTTTTCTTTGAAGGACAAGGCGCTTGCTTGATATCAAGCTCTTCCGGTTGGAAAAATCAACACTTGGGAAGAGATGACGACGGAGTTTCTAACTAAGTTCTTTCCTCCCTCTAAGACCGCTGAATTGAGGGGAAAGATCAACACTTTTATTATGAAGGACAAGGAGAGTTTGTCATAGTCATGGGAAAGATTCAAGAATCTTATATTGCATTGCCCACATCATGGGATTCCAAAGATCGAGTTGCTGGAAATTTATTTCAAAGGTTTAGATGGAGCTACTCAATTCATCCTCCAATTACTTTCCGCCTGCACATTCATGGATATGCAAATAAATGAAGATTGAGATTTCATTGAAAAGCAAGCTTTACACATGGAGAAGTACTCCCATCAAGGGACTGAAAATGGAGCAAGGAGAGTTAGCTTCCAAGACACATCATCAAATGGAGTTCAACTTACCTCGCTCAGCAATGAGGTAAAAGCATTGAAGGAGCTTTTAGTAGCTCAAATGAAGAAGTAGCAAAATGGAGGATATGAAGGAAGGAACAACTATCAAGAGCCGCGGAACAACAATTACAACAACAATAGAAACTCCAATAACAACAATTGGAGATCTAATCAACAAAATTCCGGTAACCCTTATTCTCATGCTAATAATGCTTTCAACACCCCCTCTTTTTCTTCTACTCCATTGAGAAGCCAAGAGCGTGGATCGAGTTCGTCCCAACCAGAAAAGAAGGATGATGTACTGGAGGCAATTTTGATTAAGCTTAACGCTATGCAGACATCGATGAATTCATTTTCAAAGGCACAAAAAGCCTTAGAGCAACAATTCTTCAACAAGGAAAATGAAGCGCCAAGAGATCCAGGGAAGCTCCCAGCAAGGACAGAGAGCAACCCTAAGGGACAAATTATGGCAATAACAATACATAGTGGATTGAAAACTGCAGATCTAGTACCTCGGTCGAACCACAACCCGATGAACATTCGGTCGAGGTGCCAACCGAGGCGGAGCCCTAGAAAGCGAAAGATAAATCTGAAGTTTATGTTCCACCCCCAGCTTATAAACCACCACTTCCATTCCCTCAGTCAAGGGCGAGAGCACATCTAGACAAGCATTTTGGTAAGTTTCTAGATCTAATGAATAAACAACACATTAACATTCCTTTCCTTGATGCCATTCTAGGGATGCCCGCCTATGGGAAGTTTCTAAAAGAGATTCTATCAAGGAAGAGGAAGCTGGAGGATTTTGGGGAAGTAAGGATGACATCTAAGTCTTCGGAACTCATTCAAATCAATAAGGAGAAGATGCCACCTAAATTAAGGGATCCCGGTTCATTTTGCATTCCCATTCAAGTTGAGGATGTAACTTATGATGCATTGTGTGATCTCGGAGCCAACGTGAGTATCATCCCGTTGGAGCTATGTGAGAGAGTCGGACTTGGAGAGCCCAAGCCGGTGAAGAAGACGTTATACATGGCGGATCGCTCCATTACCCGTCCCGTGGGCATTTTGGAAGACGTTCCCGTCAAGTTAGGTAATTTCTACTTACCTATAGACTTTGTTGTACTTGACATTCCCGCAGATTATCCCGTTCCTATCATTCTCGGGAGACCATTTCTAGCAACTTCGGGTTGCAATGTGGATTATAAGAACGCCAAGTTGAAATTCAACATTGGTGGAGACCATGTGGAGTTTGCATTGCTTGTTGCAATGAAGGGAGAGCCGCTGGAAGATGACATCTTCAACATCTATGATCAAGAAGAATCAAGGGAATTGGTGAGCTCTATCCTTATTAACGATCCTCTTGAAAGAGTTCTGAGTTTTAGTTTAATGGAGGAAGGTATAGATCTCTCTTGTGAGTCAGATATACGGAGCTTAAAAGCATTGGAAGTAGATCCACGAGCTAATATTGAGAATTAATCCAAGAGAAGCAAAGCAATTTAGATTTCGGTCCCAGTACCTCGAGTGAGGCACTTCCTAGACCGAGCGAGGTCTTCTTATCTGAAGAACATTTCGGTCACCCACCTCGGACACTGACCGAGACAGCAGGGGAGATGTTGTCGACTAAGGACAACAAACTTTCTGACTCGTTTTCTGAGAGTCACTTACAGTTGGTGGAGCACTGGCTCCGCCAAGTATCTGATGGTAAAGAACCTTGGTATGTTGATATTGTCAATTACCTTGTTTGTTAGGAAATACCACCCGGATTGACGTATGCTCAAATGAAGAAATTCTTCAAGGATGTATGCCATTACTACTGGAATGAACCTCTACTGTTCAAGAGAGGTCCGGATGGTATGCTTCGACGATGCATTCCGGAGGACGAAGTTGCTAGTGTCATACGACATTTCCACTCGCTTCGTTGTGGAGGACATGCTAGCGCTCACAAGACGTGGGCTAAGGTATTACGTTCTGGTTTCTTTTGGCCTTTATTATTTAAGTATGTGCAAACATTTGTTGTTTCTTGTGATGCATGCAAAGAACATGGAATTTGTCAAGAAGGAACGAGATGCCACTCAACAACATTCAGGAAGTTTAGATTTTTGATGTATGGGGGGTTGATTTCATGGGACCTTTTCCATCATCCGCAGGGAACCTCTACATTCTATTAGCTGTTGATTACGTCTCTAGGGGTGGAAGCCATTGCCTCTCCCACTAATGACGCCATGGTGGTTGTGAAGTTCTTCAACCGGACTATCTTTCCACGTTTTGGGACACCACGCATCATCATCAGCGATGGAGGGACACATTTCATCAACCGGAAGTTCAAGGCACTTCTATCGAAGTATGGGGTAACCCACAAGGTAGCAACCCCTTATCACCCTCAAACTAGTGGGCAGGTCGAGATCTCGGCTGGAGTTTGTTGTTGCATTCTTTCGGGTTTCTTATCATTTGCATTAAAAATGAATTTCGGTTTTGCCTTTATTTGTGCCATGTTGGAAAGGTCTGGTGACATTGTTGTCAAGCTAAGGGTCGGGACCCATTGTGAGGTCTCGCCCGTAGCATTCCGATATCTTGCGGATTCGGGGTATTACACAACTCTCGCAGAGTGAATATATATCCATGTCATACTCTTATTGTCCGTACCAGACTAGCATGTCTCCTTGTAACAAAATGCCGATGTTACGCTAGAGATGTGTAGCACAAAAGTCTTACAATTTACAACTCGATATATTCTCCTAACTCCTAGCGAACCCACAGTGTATGGGTCGTTTTGTAGCAAGGATAGTATTCCGAGGTCGAACACAAAGACTAAGGTGAAATCAAATCAAACAAGTGATCATGGATAGTGCAAATCTAGTCTAAGAAAAGAGAAAGAAATAAAGAAATGAAAATCATGATACTTTTGGTTGGGTTTTTGTGGTGATCAAGCAAAGATCACAAATCATGCACGATTATAAATCAAACAAACAACTCAAACTAGCAACACAAACAAGCAAACAACACAAGAACAAGATATGTGATCAAGTAAGAAAAACGGATTCTAGGGATTGAGACTTCTGGTTATGACATTGTGCTCAAGCTTCTAATAAACCTTGGACAAGTTGCGGTATGTTGGGAAAGTGTGTTTCTCTAATGGGATCAATCACCGGGTAGGTCTCATGGTCCAATAATCCCGCACCTAAGGTCCTATTACCGGATAAGTCTCTAGGAACCTAAGGTTGGGAATTTTACACAAACCAGATTGCTATCTAGGGGCAAACCTCTCCTTACCGGGTAAGTCTCGAGAAGGCAAGTCCTAAGCAACAATGCTAGCACACTCAGTCCAATAGCGGCTTGTGAGGCTCACTACTAGCTAGAGTTCATCATCTTTGGTGTCTAAGGTCGGGAATTACCAGGTAAGTCTCTTCCCTCACTTAGCTGGCTAGCATTAGATCACCCTAAGCTAAATTATGCTTAACAAGCACTAGGATTTCAACAATCTAACATCCTAACATTGAGATTCATCAATACAAGCCCAACAAGACAAACCACGGGCTGATCATAGTAACCATGGCCGTGGTTTAGGATGAACAAACCGTGGTTTTAGTCGGGGGTTAGGTGTCGAGCATGTAAGTTATCCAAAGGTACATTCAAGTCTATTCTATCATAGTCCAAGCCATAACCATCATTCCATCACCTTAGAACCACAACTATTTAGCCAATAACATGCATTTCGAGGATTAAGTTCATCATGCAAGCATTCATGGTTTCCATAGCAAGAAAGTGAAATAAGAGTAAATAGAAGCAAGTAATCTTAGCTGAATATGATATTAAACAAGACTTACAATCCTTCAAACACAGCTCCAAAACGTTCCTTACAATGCTTCCAAAAGCTCCTCAACAAAATTCACTAAAAATCCTTCAAAGTCTAACTCTAGATCTAAATTTAGATGTGTTGTTCTTTTTCCAAAATGAGAGTGTTCTTCTTTTTTTTTTCAAAGTCTTCCTCCCCACAATGGATGATGAGAGACTCCCAAAAGCCAGCCTGCAGGCTTAACAAAGTCCACACTCAACCAATAAAAGCAAAGGTCGGGAAAAGAAATCGAGTGACAAGTGTCAAAGCTGTCCAGAAGAAACCACGGGAAAAACCACGTGCGTGGAAATGGCCTCTGGGCCGTGGTTTCCATCACAAAGCTCTCCTTGGATCACCTAGTCACGAATTGGTGCAAGGCATGCACCATTAAGGTCTTTTGTGTTCTCCTTTGCTCCTATCTTGCTCCTCAAAGGGTCCGGGAGTGTGCCATCACGAAAAATGATCCTCAAATGTATCGATTAAGTCCTAAAGCTCCCCAAAATACCTACAAAACCGAAAAAAGCTCGTGTAGACGTCTATTTCGATAATGTGGATGAATTAAGCGTAAACGTCACAAACTAATGCCAAACCATGCATGAATAACGGGAAAAACTATCTAAATGAATGCCTAAACTAACGTCATAAATCATGTCATCAGCCGACATCATCTAAGTGCGTATATTAAAACGTCTAACTCTCGACCCTTTATCGGTCATTCTTCTTATATGTCAGCCATTGTCTACATACGCACAAACCTCTCATGTTACTTCATACACATCCCAAGCCCCACTTGGTTGTATCCATAGTGTCATACAGTCCCAATGACTCAATGTTTGAATCAAAGAAAACGGAATGGAGGTCACTCACCTCTTCCGCTTATAATAAAGTTCCATGGACACGTCTCGGCCCCCACGATCTAATCGACTTCCTCAAAAAGGGAGAAAGTGTCAAAACCATCCCGCAACTCGGAGGTTATAGCCAATCAACTTATAAGCTACATATCTCCTCCACATACCTCGGAGGTATTACCAAAACTATCACCTCGTTCTCAGTGGATCAACTTGATATTCTCAAAATCGTTATGTTTCTTGGGAAATCACTTCGGACATCCTAACCCGCTTAGATAACTCTGCTTATCCTCTTATCCTACATAGCTGTATCATTGTTGTCCCATACCAAACTTGTTCCTCTCAACACCGTGAGTACAATGAGACATCGTCAAACATAAGAATATAAACAATCATTTGTACATCTCATGCATCAATAACTGTCATTACCATCCCTAGGTTAGGGTCCATCTCATACAACAATGCTTACCCGTCTGCAACACTAGCAAAAGCTATGGTCTGTTCGCTCTCAAACTTGTGTGAATAGTGAACGAAATAGCTTTAAATTTATAACCTAAAATAAAAGCCTGAACAAAATGCGAACCCGCAGTGTACGGATCAATCGTAGTATGGAAAATACTCCAAGGTCGAACACAAGGACTATGGTGAAATCAAGCACTGTAAATATCAGGTTGTCAATTAGAAACAAAGAAATAAAACAAAGACAATGTATAAATCAGATAAAGGAATGCAAGTTCTAGAGGTCAAAGCATCCACTTGTGGTTTCGACTCAAGATCTCTTCGGATAACATGGACAAAGCTGAGGTTTGCAAGGGAAGGTATTTCTAAGGTGGGAATAGATTACCGGGTAAGTCTCAGTACAAACCACCTAAGGGGATAGAACTAACCTTTACCGGGTAAGTCTCAGGCTAACTCACAAAGATAGTATGAAGGCACACTGAAACCCTAATAAAGGATAAACCTTTATTACCTAACACTCATCATCATGGGTATACAAGCAAAGGAATCACCGGGTAAGTTTCATCCTAGGCTTGCGTATGAACCAGGAGAGGTGCAACAAGTTTTGGATTTGGAAAACTATAACCTAAATTCAAGATTATTCGAATCAGGTCAAACGTCTCGCTCAGCTCATATCGATCTTGGTCGAGATGTTCTATGAACTTACCGAGGTGAGGTGTAGTTAGGTTTTGGCTCGAGCTTTCAGTGTCCAATAAGGTAAAAGTTCACTCTTTCATCGTCTTTACCACAACCTTCAACCAATCACCCTAAAATCGCAAGGGAGTTTAGCCAACAATCATCATGATAATAAAAAACAAATTTATAATAAAAGAAGCAATAAGAAAACAAGAAAACCAAAACAAAAAGGTCTCAATAATCAATTAATCAAACAATCCAAACAAGCAGCAAACTGTGTTCCTCAATAAATCGAATCAAAAGACAACAATCAAGGTTCCCTAAGAAAACCTTACAATTTCCCTCCAAATCCTTCAACTTTCACTCCAAATCTATCTTCCTTCAAACTTCCTACTTCCTTGGAACATCTTCAATCCCACAAATAATCAGCTAACCAAGCATGCTTTCATCCAGAAAATATCTTCAATCTTATAGGAAAATCACATGCCAAAAATAAAAGATCTCATTGGCTATGGGCCGGCCGTCTCGATCCAGGCCCAATAAGCCATCTCGGTCGAGATGATCACGTAGTCAACCGAGAAGAACGAGCTGTTATGTGCAAATCTCCTTAACTGGTCTAATATCAAATTTCTATCCAACTTCCATGGTTCCTATGCCTTTCTTATAGCTCCTCGAGGCTCCAAAATGCAGCTCCAACGACTCCTTAAATCCTTTGGCTTCATATCACTCTATAACGTGACATTTTCCCAACAATTACAACAAAACTACGTATAGATCTCGATTCCTGCAAAGGTAAACAAAACGACATAATCATCGAGAATATACAGCCATGCATGCAGATTTATGATGATAAAACGTCCAAAGCAATCTCAAAATATAGACTATAATGCATGCTATCAAAAAACACCATACTTGTCCCTTGCTTGTCCCCAACCAAGATTCAAAATCTTTTATACAAGATAGAATGGATAATAAGTCATCAAAAAGATTAATGAAAAACATTTCACAAAACTTTCGTAGTGTACTTCCACTCGTAGATCACCCTAAGAGAATGCTTCATAGCAAATAAAATCAACAAATAGTCAAAACATAATATGAATATAAGAAAGTTGATCATCTTTTGCACAAAATCATAGAATGCATAATAAATCATATTTATCGAAATCAATCATGTATAATCCAATTTAAACCACAAAGTCAATCAACATACTCAAGGTCTCAAGTGCTTTCAAAAAGCAGGTCAAGAAATGTGTTAGGATGAGATGTATAGAGGGTAATGTGGTGCTGAAATCCGGGAATAGGATCTTTACTTCACTTCTTTGAATTCCAAACATCTTCCACCAATAAGCTTTGATTATTCATACTTTCACTTTTTTCACTTTATTTTTGAGAACATGGACAGAGGTGCACAATAACCGAAGCCTAGGAAATCAACACTTCAATTTCTCGAAATGCCTCAAACACTTGATGCACATACCATGACTCGTTAGGACTATCGATCAATCCGACTTTGGCAAGACACAAACACCCGGCTATGTGAATGGTGCCGAGTTACTCATCATCAAGATCAACGTCCCCAAACCTATTTTTCTAACACTTTCAACCACAATCTCAACTTCACTTCACACACTTTTCATCAAATGCATCCAAATTCCCGGATAGGTAAAGGTAGGAATACATACATACATATATATATATATATATATATATATATATATATATATATATATATATAAGGGGCTAAAGCATGATAAAGAAGAAGAAGAGAAGCAAAGTTCCTTAATCATCCCATGAAGAATGTGAGAGAACTTATAAAGTGGTGTCAACCTTAAAATTCAACATGATTTTGATAAAACAAAATACTAAACATGCTAGAATTTCAAACAAAACATTTAACAACTTAAGCATATCATAAAACCTTTCAAATACATAAAGATTTGAAAGCTAATCTGCAAACAAATATCATCATCGAGGTCATATCTAGAATAAAGGCACAAAACGTTTCGAAAATTTCTTCAATTTAGAATCCATTTCGGTCGCGGTGATTTGACAGTACCCGAGATGTTCAACCGAGATGAATCTCAGTTGTCACAATCTCGTTTGGCCAAATTGTCTCGGTCGAGGTCAAAACTTGTATGTAGTGCATGTAAATATACATTGAAGCACACGTAAGCAAATAAGATCAAAGTAATCCGAGCAACAGTTATTACAAATTACTGATCCAAATCAAGTCAAATACCCCCATACTTGAGATACATTGTCCCAATGGGTCAAATATAAGTCAGAACAAGGTACTTACAGAATGAAAATTTAGAACAACAAAAGAAATAAGAGCATGATCCGAAATAAGCTCAATCATCGGCCGCTGGAGGAGGTGGAATGTAGGATACCGAGTCACATCAAAGGGATATCCCATCTGCTGCTTGAACTGCAGCATCGCCATCTGATGCTGGTGGTGCTGGTTATCCTCGATGTGTTCCGTCCAACTGTGAATAGATCGAGTCTGAGCAGCAAAACGCTGGGTCATGTCGGTCTGCAGTGCCTGAAAAGAGTCCGCCATCTGTTGCGACAAATCATCAATCCTCCTATGCGCCTCAGGATCTCGTCGGCGGCGAGCTCTCTACTGGGATGGCTAGAGAATCTCTACTGGAGCAACTGGTCTCTCCCTCTCATCCTCGGTAGCCTCATCATCAAGGTTGATAGTGGGAATACTAGGGTTGGCGGTATCTGTACCGGTATCCATAGCTGCAGCGCTACCAACGCCATCACCATCATCATCAGATCTCTCCTCCGCCTCCGCCTCTACAACAGGTGCATGCATGATAGGAAACCAAACTGTCGACCAGTAGTCAGGGTCCAAGATGGAGAACTGAGGCGACCATGGAATGCCTCTAGGAAACTTTGTTTCCTAAGGCATGGTCACCTAAGGGGGGCCAAGACCTCGAGGAACGAGCACTTTGCGCGTGATAAACTCCTGCAATCCAAGCGACTTCACCGCCGCAGCTAAGGTACACGCCGACAAATCCAAACCCATCTCGGTGACGATATTACTCACTAAACCACCGAAGCATATATCACCCTTCGCCTTCCCCTTCACCTTGTGAAGCTCCTCAGCCAGCATGGTAGCAAAGTCTGGAATGCCACCTTGTAACACCCCAAATTCTGAGAACTCGGGGAGCTACTGGTTAGGACCTCACAATGGGTCCCGACCTTAGTTTGATAACAATTTAACTTGGATCTTACAACAAGGCACAAAAGTATTTAAAACATTCGAAAACTTTAAACAATATATACATGAAGAATTTGTATCAGCCTTACAAAGCAAAGGTACTAAAATGACACATAAGAAGAACAGAAGACATCCCGTCCCCAACTAAATATGTACGTGGACCCGGCTGACCATTCCCTCCGGATCTCTCTACAACTGTCTTAACCTGCAAGACATCTACAAGCGGTATAAAACCGTTAGCTAACATTCTATGCATAAGTATAAAGGTAAAAGCACAAACACACAACATACACAATCAACATGCAACACTCAATCCTTTTATTATCTTTAATTAGGTGATAGGTTATTACTAATGATACTTATTTTGTGACACGAGGGATTCCCAAACCTCGCCCCTGTCCCCGTTTACCAACGCGGAATGGTACTAATGAATTTGACCGTCTACCGGACTGGGCTGGTCGCAGGGAACCTCCTAGACTCTCGCAAGAGCTAGGCAGATGATGTCACGACCCGTTATCATACACTTGGGTCAATTACGTAAATAATAAAGTCGGCCTAATCTGGTTTCGTTGTTTATCATAACTAACAAACACCACTCATACACATTACACTCATACAAGAAGCCAGCTAAGTAAGTCCGTGGACTTACCGAATTAAATCTCGTCTCTCTTAGCAACACTCAATCAGTAGCTGCAGGAACTCAGTTGCCTGTCAAAGGAGGCACGTGGGTCAACACTTTTCCTTGGATACTTAGAAGTCTAAAACTCCTAAGATGTACGATTCTATGTGCAGAAGTTATTACAGTGTTTATTTAAGGTAAATTGACTATTTTACCCTTGGTCCCGAGACTTCCAAAAACCCGTAATATGTACTTAAATTCTTACTTGAGGCTAACTAATCATATTCTACTCCCTAGGATGATTTTAGGTAACAACTAGAAAAACTACCCATTTTCTATTTCCCGAAAAGTCACTAAAGTCCAACTACAGCTTCAAATATAAAATTCGAATAATCTTATAAAAATTCCGAAATAATTCTTTAGGTCCTCTATGATATCCCATCTACTCATAGGAGAAAGAATTTCTTAAAACTGTTAAAGCATCACTTCTACAAAAATTTCTAAAGTTGGTTACAACACCTAACGAACAACACACTTTCTTAACTTTGAAAAATCATAACTCCTAAACTACTCGCTGGATTTATGCCAAATTTTAATATTTTCTAATATAAAATCTTATCTATAATATATCCAAAATTCAGCTGCAAAGGAGATCAAAATCCTATTTAAAACTATCTCACAAAACCGTATTTCAGCACAACCGAAAAACTGCTTACGACTCAATCTTTGAAAAATCATAAATCCCAAACCACTCGCTGGATTCCTCTCAAATTTTAATATGTTCTACATTAATATGTAAACTATATCATATCCAAAATTCAAGCCCAACAGAGATCAAGAGCTTATTCAAAACCATCTCACAAAACAGCATCACTTGCTGTTTTCCCCAACACTCAGCACATATATAAAAACGTCAACTTTGAAACACAATAACTCTCAAACCGTAACTCCGATTCTTCCCAAATTTTAGTATGATCTACTATATACTACTGACTACAACATATCCAAAATTCAGCAGAAACGGAGGAGTATAACTTACTCAAATCGTGACTCGAAGTTGACTGCTTTTTCACTTCCGAAAACTCAGAAAACGTGTGCCTCCTTACTGTTCAGCTACGAATGATCTGTATAGGTTTAGAAGGCATTACAGGCACTCGTTAGGCATGGAATACGTGGACAGAACTGAAAGAGAAAGAGAGGTACAAGCCTTACTCGATTCCACGACTCAAATGCACTAGGCTGCGTTCCTGGAGAGATCAACTAGGGTTAAGGAGGGAGTATGAGGCTGCTGCGTTAAAGATGGCTGCTGGAGAGGGCTGCTGCGCTGAAGAGGGCTGTTTAAAACCGAGAATCAAGACAGAAGGAGGGGAGGAGTGTTTTACGTAAATTTGGAAGCAAGGAGAACGTTGCAGCCTTCTCTTCTGGCGTGAAATCCTTGGGCTGTTACAGCTCTTTTAATGCTTCATTTAATCGGCAGTTACAAGCAGATGGAGAGATAGGCAGCTGAAGGTTTTTTGGACGTGAATCCCTTGGGCTGCTCCTGGCTGGGCTGAAGCAAGAGCTGGGCTGGAAACAGTGGCTAGAAACTGGGCTGAAACTAAGTAGAAATAGTGGACTGAAAGTTTGTCAAAACTCGTCAAAACTCGTCATGGCTTTGTCAGGCCCATGCATGACCTCGTCACAGAGTTGTCGGGCTTCGTCATGACCTCGTCTCAGCTTAGTCAGGATCTCGTCATAGCTTGTCATTATCTCGTCTAAAGTCATCGATAGGAATGAATTATAATAATTAGGGTTTGATATAAATCTATCAATTATGTGAATTAAATTCCACATAAAATAATAAATAATTATAGGAATTAGAGCTTGATATAATTTTATCATTTTATGTGAATTAAATTCTACATAAAATAATAAAATTTGTGAAGAAAGAAATACTAGATAGAATGGGAAACCGTCAACGGCTCGAAGTCCGATTTGATTCGAAATTAAACGGAATAAAAATTTCGGATATTACATCAGTACCCCCTTAAAATAAGTTTCGTCCCGAAACTTAGGACAATGTACTTAATTAAATGACTTCCATAAATAAACTGGTATGTCCTAGTTTCACTAAAATTTACTTTCCTTTTCTAAACTTCTCTAACTTTATCATAGCGTAACGAGAAAAAAAAATGGTCGTTACACACCTACCGCCATACAAAACGTAGCAAATAACTCACCTTGATGGACCTTCTGGGGCATCTCAGTACGCGGTAGAAGCATCAAACTGAAGATCCGATGAATGATGCGGAAGGCGACGTGGTAGATGATGCGCTCTCTAGAGTCCCCGGGCTTCCATCTGTCTCCATGGGAAGTAATGTGGGCAATGTTCTCCCAGAAATTCCGAGCTTGGTGGCGGGAAGAAAAATCTGTAGCGGTCGGAGGATAGAACCCAAAGATCTCTCCAAACTGGTCCATGGGGAGAGCATAATTCTTGTTAAGTAGGCGGAACTTGATTCCCTTCTTTTCCGGCACATAAGTGACGGAACTCAGAAATTCGAACATCCCCTCTAGATAAGTCAACACACGAATGACCATAAATGTTTCCAGTCCAACCATGGAGTACATCTTCTGCAAATCATCAACCACAAGAAGACAATCAAAGTCGTTAATGTCCACATACCGCGGATCAATGATCATGCGGCCAAAATGTGATCAAACTCCGTTTGGAACCTCTCGTGGATCACCGGGATTTGTTGTTGTGTAGGAGGTGAAGGAGAAGACTGTCGAGATGAAGAAGGATCTCTAAGAGCCAACTGACAATCGGAACGTCTCAAATTCTCCATAACAGAGGGTCACCTCGGTTGGATCTTACTGTATCTCGGCCAAGACGCAGACAATTGGACCGAGGCGAACGACTATTTCGATCGAAGCTCCAACACTGTAAGTATTTCCCCCAAATCTCACTACCGAATGCTTCCTAAGGGGTACTTATGTAGTTTCCAACAACAAGCAGCAGCAAACAACCACAAATCTGAGAAAAATATTACCGAAACCGGATGAGAAGGGTTTCGAACAAAATACCCGAAATTTGCAGCGTGTGATGGATTTGAGCGCGGTTTGATGGTTGAAATCCGTTTCTCTTGCTTCTCCCGATGAATTAGAACCAAATCTCGAGTATTTGAGAGCAAGGGGCCGATTCGGTCGAGGTGAGAGAGAGGGGGGTTAGGGTTTGAGGAGAGAGAAGTTCTTCCTCTTTTTATACCCATCACAAAATTTGATTTCATCTCGGCTGAGGTGATGGCATGACCGAGGTGCCGGAACGAGGTGATTCTCAGTTAACATCATCTAGGTTGAGCAAACTCCGTCTCGGTCGAGATGATTTGACAACATTCGAGATGTTTCTCAGTTGAACTCCGTTTTTTCAAATTCTGGAACATAAATCTACCCATGTGTTTCCTGTGTTGTTTTTCTTCTTCTTGGGTAACACCTAATTCTTGTCTAACAGGACACAAAAACACGAAGCAAACTATCTAAACTAGTCTAGAAAAGGGAAAAGAAAGCAATACCTTGGGTTGCCTTCCAAGAAGCTCTTGGTTTAAGGTCACTAGCTGGACCGTACGTCACTCTCAAGCAAGATGCAAAGATGCT
The DNA here is from genome assembly GCA_033239125.1 of Fagopyrum homotropicum. NCBI lineage: Eukaryota > Viridiplantae > Streptophyta > Magnoliopsida > Caryophyllales > Polygonaceae > Fagopyrum > Fagopyrum homotropicum. Next base: position 55,989,293 of record BSWB01000002.1, on the reverse strand, counting down.
ATCTCCTCAGCTGGAATTTCCGGTTGATACTTCCTCAACCTATGACCGTTGACCTTAAAGCTTCCGCTAGTTTCACCCCATACTTCAACTGCACCATGGGGAAAAACATTTTTCAAATGTAAAGTCCTGTCCATCTGGACTTGAACTTACTGGAAAGAGGCGGGAGTTGAAGAGTAGAACAAGATCCATTTCTTTGAACTCCTTAAGGATGATGTGCTTGTCAAGTCATTTCTTAGTTCTTTCTTTGTAGATCTTGGCATTCTCATAAGCGTTCAAGGGCAACTCCTCTAATTCATTGCTATCCAAAAGCCTCTTCTCTTCAACTTCCTTGAGATCGAAATTGAGCCATTTGATCGCCCAATACGCCTTATACTCCAACTCAACGGGAAGATAACAAGACTTCCCATATACCAAATTGTAAGGGGTGGTACCTATAGGAGTCTTGAATGCGGTCCTATATACCCAAAGAACATCACCGAACTTCATGGACCAATCTTTCAACTTTCACTCCAAAGCTATCTTCCTTCAAACTTCCTTCTTCCTTGGAATATCTTCAATCCCAAAAATAATCAGCTAACCAAGCATAGTTCCATCCAGAAAATATCTTCAATCTTAGAGGAAAATCACATGCCAAAAATAAAAAGATCTCATTGGCTATGGGCCGGCCATCTCGATCCAAGCCCATTAAGCCATCTCGGTCGAGATGATCATTTAGTCAACCGAGGTGAACGAGCTGTTACGTGCAAATCTCCATATCTGGTCCAATATCGAATTTCTATCCAAAACCATGGTTCCTATTCCTTTCTTGTAGCTCCTCGATGCTCCAAAATGCAGCCCCAATGACTCCTTAAATGCTTTGGCTTCATATCGCTCCATAACGTGCCATTTTCCCTACAATTACAACAAAATTAGGTGTAGACCTCGATTCTTGCAAAGGTAAACAAACCGACATAATCATCGAGAATACACAACCATAAATGCAAATTTATGATGATAAAACGTCCAAACCAATCCCAAAATATAGACTACAATGCATGCTATCAAAAAACCCCATACTTGTCCCTTGCTTGTCCTGAAGCAAGACTCAAATCTTAGATACAAGATAGAATGGATTATAACTCATCAAAAAGATTAATGAAAAACATTTTACAAAACTTTGGTGGTGTACTTCCACTCGAGATGATCATCTTTTGCATAAAATCATAGAATGCATAATAAATTATATTTATCAAAATCAATCATGTATAATCCAGTTTAAACCAAAAAGTCAATCAACATACTCAAGGTCTCAAGATATTTCAAAAAAGAGGTCAAGAAATGTGTTAGGGTGGGATGTATAGAGGGTAATGTGGTGCTGAAATCTGGGAATAGTATCTTTAATTCACTTCTTTGAATTCCAAACATCTTCCACCAATAAGCTTTGCTTATTCATACTTTCACTTTTTTCACTTTCTTTTTGAGAACATTGACAGAGATGCGCAATAACCGAAGCCTAGGAAATCAACAATTCTCAATTTCTCGAGATGCCTCAAACCCTTGATGCGCATACCATGACTCGTTAGGAATATCGATCAATCCGACTTTGGCAAGACACAAAGACCCGGCTATGTGAATGGTGTCAAGTTACTCATCATCAAGATCAACGTCTCCAAACCTATTTTTTCTAACACTTTCAACCACAATCTGAACTTTACTTCACACGCTTTTCATCAACTGCATCCAAATTCCCGGATAGGTAAAATAGAGGCAAATATATATATATATATATATATATATATATATATATATATATATATATATATATAAGGGGCTAAAGCATGATCAAGAAGAAGAAGAGAAGCGAAGTGCCTTTATCATCCCATGAAGAATGTGAGAGAACTTAGAAAGTGGTGTCAACCTTCAAATTCAACATGATTTTGATAAAACAAAATACTAAACATGCTAGAATTTCAAACAAAACATTTAGCAACTTAAACATATCATAAAACCTTTTAAACACATAAAGATTTTAAAGCGATGATTTTAGAAATGAAATTGGAGAGAAGTGGTGCCAAGAGTAAGAAAGCTAAATCATCTAGATCCGAATCATCCGATGATGATGACATGCCGGAGTTGGAGGAGATACCACCGGTAAATCCTCGAGCTTATGTTGATCCTCGCTCTTATGCTAGAGAGGCGAGAGCTGCTGATGTCGTGGCTGAACCACGAACCCTTGGGCAATGAATGGACCCAATTCAGCAACCACGCCGTCTAGGTGTGAATCTTGGAGAGTAAGATGATCATGACTTTGGGATGCGTCCACAAGTCATGATCTGCCAAAATCAGTTTGGTAGAACAGAAGCTGAATCTCTGCATCAACACTTGCAAAATTTTGAGATTCTCATGGAAACTTTGAAACCTTAAAGGGTTACCAACAACAACTACAAGTTGAGACCGTTCTTCTTCTCTTTGAAGGACAAATCCTTAGCTTGGTATCAAGCCCTTCCAGCTGGAATACTTAATACATCGGAGGACTTGAATTTGGAATTCCTCACCAAGTTCTTTCCGCCATCCAAAACGGCGGAATTGAAAGTAAGATAAATGATTTTTCTATGAAACCAAACGAATGTTTGTTTAAATCTTGGGAAAGGTTTCAAGATCTTCTATTATTTTGCCCACACCATGGCATTTCAAAGCTAGAATTGTTGGAGATCTACTACAAGGGATTGGATGTGGAGACACAAATAAAACTTCAATCTCTTTCTTGTGGTAAATTCATGGATATGAGAGAAGATGATGCTTGGGACTTCATTGAGAAGCAAGCCCAAGTAATTGAGAAGTATTCCCATAGGAAAGTTGATGGTGGGAATCGGAATTCAGGAGATCAAGGAGCTTACTCAAGCTGCACAAACTCAAATTTTTTCCCTCAATAATGAGATCAAGGAGCTGAAGGAAGTCATAAAATCTAGCCTTCAAAGGACGAAGGAGCAAGATGCTGGCCACCTAGGAAGGGAAAACAATCAAGGCAATAGGAACAACAACCGGAACAATATTTGGAACAACAACAACAACAGGAACTATAACAATAATTGGAGATTGACTAAAGGTATTTCTATGGTTGTCTATATCCAATCAAAAGTAAATCCCGACTTAGCACTAAAGAAAGTATAGTGGTTAAGTAATGGTCGAACCCAAGAGAGTTAAGGTGTTTTAGATGCAATTATCGATTATAGAAACAAGTAACAAAGGGGGGGGTTGGTTGAATTGATGCACACAAAAACTTATGAAAACGATTAATGCGACAAGTAAGACAAATGATGGGTGAATCTACACTAAGTTGATTCTAAGCATGCAATTGCTACTTTGGTGAGTTCCTTTTACAAGTTTTCAAGTAATCTCCCATCTCGATCATATATATGTGTTGAGCCGACCGGCATCAACACAACTTAACAGGTTAGTGTTCCGTAAACCTACAAGAACAAATAACAAGTTAGCTTTCAAACAAAGACTAAGGGATACAAAGAGAAGATTAAAACCGTTAAACATATCATTATATTTGTGTTCCTTTTCTTTAAGTAATTACAACACGTTATTACTTAAAGTTGCTACTAGATTAAAGACCCGAACCCGGAACCTATTAATCCTAGTTATTTGCATGCACTTTAGAACCTAAGGTGATCAATCTCAAGCAATAGTAAACATGCAATTAGACAATGGAGATCAAGGAAACACAAAGCATTACTGAATGAAAACTTATATTAAAAAGAACTTACAACCAAAGTAACAACGCAGCTTCAAACCAACCCAATGTAGCAAGGGAGTTAGCAACTCATTACAAAGGTAGCAAGATAATCTAAGTGGATAATTGTTAGCATGAAATATTGTGATATTTTAGGCACGTTTTCTAAGTGTATTTGATCCATATTGATAGTCATCGATTGAGCATTGATACTTTTGTGAGCTAGTTTATCTATAATGTCGATATAGAGATCTACACAAGCTTTATGTTGATTATAGGTAATTGAGAGCTATTTCCGAACGGAATTGAGCAAGGATGGAGTTGATTGAGCTTGTCCATGGATTGAGGACATTCCTAGGAGCTAAGGGAGTTCCAACTTGAAGGATGCACGAAGCTAAGGAAGAATCACGTTCTTGCCCTAAACCACGCTCTAAAATACGGCCGTACTGATTTCCACGTTCAAGTCCACGGCCGTGGAACCATGACGAGAGAAGCCTGATTCATTCCAGTGACTTCTACGGCCGTGGAGAAGTTGGTTCAAACCGTGTTGATTTCCACGCTCTAAATTACGGCCGTGGAACCCTTCCACGACCGTGATCTTGGCGATCTTTTTCGCCATACTTTAAGCCACGATCTCTTACGCAATTGGGCCGGGCCAATACTTTATCTTACACTATAAAGGGACGGACGAAGAGAGATTTCGTCACCTCGCTTTACACCTTCGCTTACGCATAGACGTATCTTACGCTTGCGTTTGGAATTGCCCTAATTTCGCAATTGGCGGAGATTGTGTTTGAGAGATTTATGGCGCATTGCTATTGTGATTTCCGGATTGACGGAAGATCGAAGATTCGGAAGATTGTTCGCAAGGAGAATTCACTTCTTGCTTAGGTTTGATTTAGAAGACGGATTGACATCCCGTTCTTTCTTCTTACCTAAGATTTGTGTTCGTTTGTGTTATTCCCAATCTAGTGACAATTATTGTTCTTGATTGTGATTTTGAGATTGATTTGAAGGTTATTGAAGGTTTTCGGAAGTTTTCATCTTTCAATCTCTTAACCCTTGAATTTGATATCAATATGACTGTTATTGGCTAAAAACCCTTAACAATTCTAAGGTAAAGGGTTGATAGTTGTGGCTTAGATGATGATAGATAGATCGTAAACAGATTGGACTCTGAGAGTTAGAGAGAATCGACGACAACCCTAATCCACGGTCTGTTCTTGAGCTTCCACGGCCGTGGAACTCAAGAACTAGCCGTAATTTTGTGTTAAGTTACGAACTTGCTTTTACTTTAATCCAAAGTTAAAGATTTGCTTTAACTTAGTCTTGGCTTGCCTTTTCTAGGTGGTAGTGAAGCCTCAACAACCTCTACCTCGATTGTGAGTGTAACAACCTTAATCGGTTTAGTTAGTCTTGATCCTTGGATTACAAGTTTGGGTATTTGACATTAATTCTTACCTTTAGAACCTTTCTATATTGAAGCCTCAACAACCTTTATAGAAAGTGTCTTGTAGGTGAGTCATATAAGGTTTTTGGAACTTCACCGTACGATTACCTTAGATTAGCATACCTTTGCATACCTCAACTCTGTCCTTATACCTTTAGTATATCCTGAATCGATTGCCACTGCTGGATTCCCGGATCTTTAGGATTGTTGTTTTCCCAATAATTCGAAAAGTTCTTACAATTACTTGCTTGATAACCTACAATTGAATTTGTTCCCCCCAAATCCCTGTGTTCGATACCCTAGAATTCTTGCTTAACTACGTCGATCCGTACACTGCGGGTTCGCTTGCTTGATTCTAGTTTTATAAATTTAAATCTTATTTGCACGCACGCTAAGTGGCGAACAATAGTTTATTGGATAACAAGATGGATGATTCTAGCAATCAACCAAGGACTATTTATACTACAAAAGACACTAAATGGGAGTAAATGACCGGCCTAAAACAGCCACCTTTAATACCATAAAGGTGGTGTAAACAACTGGAGTAAAGCTTCTGACGTTAAACCGCAGGGGCGGCCTTCAGTTCCACAGGGGCGGTGAAGGAAAAAACGTTTTATCTTCTTCATGGCCGCAGGGGCGGCTAGGCAATTCCGCTGAGGCGGATCTTTAATGCTCTTCAAATGTCTGACCCTTCGACTTCGTGACGTTTCTGATGCCAAGCCGCCGGGGCGTCCCGATGTCCACGCAGGGGCGGTGACACAACCTCTTCATCTTCTAGCTCCCAAGTTGAGACGCAGGCAAGGGCGCAGTGGAAGGCGCAGGGGAGCTAGTCTTCGTTTCTTCAAGGCAAGTCACCGTAGGGGCGCCAAGGAGTGGCGTAGGGACGGTGACACATTTCATGGCCAGCGTTGGCGAAGGCGTAGGGGGCGCTCCAGTGTAAGGCGTCACCCGCAGGGGCGGTGACAAGGCTCCGCTGGGGCGGTGGGGCAACAGAAGCTTTGCTTCGTGATCGATCTTCACTCCTAAGTGCTTATGACTCCTTCCTTAGCTTCTTTTAGTCTTCTTCTTCTGGACCAAAAAGTTAGTAGCATAAACCGACACAAATGTAATAAAAAGACTCTAAAAACTATCCTAAATGATAGTGATTCCATCACCTATCAAACTCCCCCATACTTAGACCTTTTACTCGTCCCGAGTAAAACAAATGACAGCAACTAGGCTCAAAGGCCTCAAAAGCATGGGTAAGCAAGAAAGACAATGAAAACAAGAGAAAAGCCAAGAAAGAAAGAAGGAAAAGAGAGGAAATGTGAGAAAAAGGGAGAAACTACCATCCTTATTGCTCCAAGAGTGACCTACCCTGACAACCTCCTTATGACTCCCCTTCTTATGTCGCCAAACACCGGAAGGGAAACCTATACTCGGTGTCGCTCATTTTGCCAAGGCGCCCTTTCGGGTTTTCACCTTGCCACTCTTCTTCTTTTGATGACCTCACTTTAACTCACATCCCTCAAGTCCAATTTTGCACCAACCTAAGGTTGGTCGGACTACCTTCTTTTTGCCTAAACCGCCCTTTCGGGTTTTCGGTTTATCCAAGGATTTTCATGCCTTTTTTTATTTTCTTTGGCTTTTTTTTTTGTGAATTTCAATCTGAATTTAAAAATGAAAAACAAAACAAATCAACTCAAATGAACTGTACATGCAATGATAATGTCCTCCCCCCATACTTGAAGTACACTTTGTCCTCAAAGTGGAAATGAGGCAAAGATAAATGTGGGAGAAAGGAAGAGAAATGTACCCCTCAGTGGGATGGTCCTGATGGACCACCTGGACCCTCCTCCGGTGGGTAAGGAAAATGGCGGAAGAAGTGCTTCTGCCGGCGGTAGATGTCATCTATGCGGTCCTGCTGAGCTGTCATCCGATGACCAAAAGAGGTCTTAACGCTGGCTTGCCAAGCCAGCTGCTGAGCCTCCATCTGCTGCTGTTAGGCCGCATGCCAAGCCTCCTGCCGCTGGTCGAAATGGGAGGTAATGGAGGTGGCAAAGCTGGTCTGCCAGCTCTGCTGCTGCTCCAGCATAGTCTGTTGGTAATCGGACTACCATGTCCGGTGCTGGGTCATCATAGCCCCCATCTGAGCCTGAAGGCTCGCAAGGGCCGGATCCTCCTCTAGTGCTGCCATGGGCATCTCCTCATCATCTGGGATAGGCAGGTGCTCCTCCTGATGGGCCCGGCTGGAGCTAGCGACATGCCTCTCAACAATGGCCACTAGTGGCCTCCTCGACACGAAGGGGTCTTCCGGAATGTAGAGCTCGGATAGCTCATCTCCTAGTGGTAGAGGCCGAGGGAGATAGGTGAGGTGGCTCCCATCTACAAGGGAGATCCAAAATAGGTTCTCCCCGTCCCGCCGGAGGAGCTTGCACCTCCTGAGCATCCCCTCAGTGTAAAGAGGAGCCTCCAGCCCGTCCTCTAGCTCGGACAAGTCCATCACCTGTGAGGCGATCAAGGAGATCACCCCACCGCCAACAATATCCCTTGGCTCGTCCCTTCTAATTCGATTCAAAGCGGCAAGGAAAAGGGACGGCCAATCCATCACCTTCTCGCTCTATGGAAGGCAGGAGTAGAGCAGTGGGAGGTCCTTGAGGGCGACCTTGTTTTCCTCTTTATGTCCACAGAAGACATGTTAGCATGAAATATTGCGACATTCTAGGCACTTGTTTTGGTTGTTTCTTTCTCATTATTGTGTACATGGATGAAGTTTAGAAGCAATTGTCAGCTTATTCCTCTATTATAGCCGATATGGATGTCTACACTAGCTTTGTGTTGATTGTAGGCGAAAAGGAGCTAAATGGGAGCTATTGAGAGATAAAAGAGAGGATTCGATCATGTTTGAGGATTAGAAGCACATCAAGGAAGCTAAGGAAGGAGCTAGGATGAAGAATATCACGACACAAAGGAAACTACAATTGTTCTACACTTCCACGCCCTGAATTACGGCCGTAGAAGAGTCCACGCTCTAAACCACGGCCGTGGATCTTGGCATCATGAGAGTGGAGCATTCCAGTAAGTTACACAGCCTAAAGTACGGTCGTGGAAGTCACAAGGGACCGTAATCCAATTCCACGCTCTAAACCACGGTCGTGGATTCCCTTGAGACCGTGATTTAGGCGATCTTTTGACGAGTCTTCATTTGCCACGTTATTTACGTGATGGGCCGTCTTATAAAAAGGTCAGAGAAGAGAGTTTTGGGCATCGACGCTTACGGCTTATTCCCGTTACATTTGCGTTGGATCTCGCGGAGACGTTGACGGCCGTTTACTTTGCTTGGAGCATTCTTGCCTAGGGTGGATTGAAGATCGCCGAAGGTTTTTTACCTCTTTCTTAGGTTTTGGCATTGAAGACGGATTGACAACCTGTTCTTCACACTTACCTTAGATTATTGTGAGGTTTTGTGTTCTATATTCTAAATCTATTGATTATCACTTCTTGTGTTCGGATTTGAGAATTGGTTTCGAAGTTTTATTAAGTATTCGAGGGTTTTCATCTTTTATTCTCTTTGATTTGAATATTGATATCATGACAATGATTGTTGGCTAAAACCCTGTAGCAATTCTAAGGTGAAGGGTTGATAGTTGTGGCTTAGATGATGATAGATCGATCGTAAATTGATTGGACCTTGAGAGTTAGAGAGATTTCGTCGACGAACCCAAATCACGGGCTGTTCTTGGGTGTCCACGGCCGTGGTGCTCAAGTTCTGACCGTGATTTACCCTAGTTTACGAACTTTGCTTTTACTTTGATCCAAGGTTAAAGATTAGCTTTAATCTAGTCTTGGCTTGCCCTTTTCTAGGTAGTAGTGAGACTCATCATCCTCTATTTCGGTTTCGAGTGTCACAACCCTAATCGTTTTAGTTAGTCTTGATCATTGGGTTACAAGTTTGGGTATTTGAGATTAATTCTTGTCCATAGATTCTTTCTATACTGAAGCCTCAACAACCTTTATAGAGAGTGTCTTTAGATAAGTCATATAAAGTCTTGGAACTTCACCGTACATTACTTTACTTTATCATACCTTTGCAACCCTTGACTCTGTCCTTAGTTCTTTAATATATCTTGAATCGATTGCCACAATTGGATACCTGGATCTTTAGAGTTGCTGTTTTCCCCACTATTTGCAAAGCTTTATATTTAATTGCTCGATAACTTGAGAATGGGTTTTGTTTCACCAAATCCCTGTGATCGATACTCTGGAATACTTGCTAATCTATGCCGATCCGTACACTGCGGGTTCGCTTGCTTTTATTCTAGTTTTATAAATTTAAGACTTGATTGCACACACGCTTTTGGGCGAACAAGTTTTTGGCGCCGTTGCCGGGGATTTGGGTTATACCAAATTCGGTTTTCGGTTGTCGAGCTTGGGACCTTTGCTCTTGTTATTTGATATCTCTTTTGCGTGATATTTGCACGTTATCTTAGGTATATGCGCAGGTCTAGCACCAACAAAGACCTCTTACCTCTTGATCAAGAACTAGAGAAGACTTTGAGAAAGAAGCTCAAAAAAAGAAAGATGGCTGAAAGTAAATAGAGGGATATCCAAACAGAATTGGATGATTCCGAAGCTCGACTTCGATGGAGCGAGAAGACTCGCATGGAAGAATCGGAGCGTCATCAATTGCAAATTGATGAGCTTAAGGACATGATGCTGCAAATGAGGTTGGAGATGAGTGGTTCCAAGAAGAAGAAGAGAAGCAAACCGACAAGATCGGTTAGAACCGACTCATCCGATGAAGAGATCGACTACTCCATGTCGTCGCTAGAGGACATTGATCCAACGATCAATGCAAACCGGAATAATCCAAGACCAGCCGCCATTCCTCGTGTCCCAGCTGGGGGTGCAAGAGCCGCTCGTGTAGATGAAGAGCCAAGAACTCTTGGCCAAAGATGGATCCGATTCAGCAACCACGCCGTCTAGGTGTGAACTTTGATGCTGACGATATTTAGGGGTTTACCTTTAACCCACAAGTTATTACCATCATTCGCCAAAGCCAGTTTGGAGGAACGAGTGTAGAATCTCCACATCAACATTTACAGAATTTTGAGATCTTGATGGTGACAATGAAGCCAAAGAATGCAACCACCAACAATTACAAGATCAAGCCATTATTTTTCTCTTTGAAAGGGAAAGCTTTATCTTGGTATCAAGCTCTTCCAAATGGAAGACTCAACACATGGGAGGATCTATCTTCGGAGTTCCTAACCAAGTTCTTTCCACCATCCAAGACGGCGGAGTTGAGAGGTAAAATTAATGTTTTTTCTATGAGATCTAATGAAAGTTTGTTTCAGTCTTGGGAAAGATTTCAGGATTTACAATTGGATTGCCCACACCATGGCATTTCCAAATTGGAGTTATTGGAGATATACTATAAGAGGCTGGATGTGGAAACAAAATTCAAGCTCCAATCCCTTTCATGTGGCACATTCATGGACATGAGGGGAGATGACGCTTGGGACTTCATTGAGAAGCAAGCCCGAGTCATTGAGAAATACTCTCATCGGAAGTTAGAAGCTAATCGAGTGGAGCAAGGAGCAAAGCAAACACAAGCTGCTCAAACTCAAATCTTTTCTCTCAACACCGAGATTAAAAAATTGAAGGAAGTCATCAAAGCTAGCTTTCAAAAGCCTAAGGAGCAAGATGTTGGTTATTTAGGAAACAACAATAACCACAATGGGAATGAGAATACCAATCGCAACAGCCAGAACAACAACCGGAACAATTGGAACAACAATAGGAGTTCAAACAACAACAATTGGCGTTCCAACCAACAACAAAACTCCGGTAATTCTTATCCCAATTCAGGAAATTCACTAACTCCACCATCTTCTTCTTCCATTCCTTTGAAAAGCCAGGGGCAAACATCTAATATTGGAAGCACTTCGGGGAAAGAGAAGCCCGATCTCATGCTGGAAACGATCTTGGTAAGCTTCAAGGGTTGGAGAGTCATATCACTAAGGTTGATAAAGCCCAAAAGGTTTTAGAAAACCAAATGTTTAGCAATGCTGAGGAAGTCCCTAGAAATCAAGGAAAACTTCCAGGAGAGATGGAGGATAACCCGAAAGGAAGGGTGATGGCTATCACAACAAGGAGCGGAGCAACAACCACCGACCAGCAACCTAAGTTTGTTGAAGTTCCTATCGAAAAGGAGAAAGAAAAGGGGAAAGAGAAGGAAGACATCTACATTCCTCCCCCAGCTTACAAACCTCCACTACCATTTCCACAATCTAGAGTAAGAGCGCGTCTAGACAAGCAATTCGGTAAGTTCATTGAACTCATGAGCAAACTGCATATTATCATACCTTTCATTGATGCAATTGTAGGTATGCCAGATTATGGAAAGTTCTTAAAGGAGATACTCTCTAACAAGAGGATACTAGAAGACTTTGGAGAAGTCAAGATGAGTTCGGAATCATCGGATCTTATCAAAACGATGAAAGAAAAGATGCCCCCAAAGATGAAGGATACGGGGTCATTTTGTGTTCCAATCGGAGTAGGAGATGTCACATATGATGCATTATGTGATTTAGGAGCAAGCGTTAGCATCATTCCGTTTGCTTTATGCAGGAAGATCGGGTTAGGCGAACCTAAACCGGTGAAGATGACACTATACATGGCGGATCGATCCATAACTCGTCCCGTCGGTATCATTGAAGACGTCCCGGTCAAGCTTGGTAAGTTCTGTGTTCCAATAGACTTTGTTGTGCTTGACATTCCTGTAGATAGTCCGGTCCCGATCATACTCGGAAGACCGTTTCTTGCAACATCCAGTTGTATGGTGGATTGCAAGAATGCTAGACTCGCCTTCGACATAGGAGAGGAAAAGGTAGAGTTTGTTCTTTCCACTTTGATGAAAGAGCCAGCTCTTGAAGAGGATATGTTTAACATCCATGACGAAGAGGCATCTGGAGAGGAAGTAAACTCAATTCTATTCAAGGATCCTTTGCAAAAGGTTATCACTATGAGCATTACGGAGAAAGGAGAGGAAGAGGAATGCAATTAGGAAATTGAAGCTTTAGAGGAGCTAAAGGAAGTGCATGAAGAAGAGTTTGAAAAACTCTACGATGGGTCAGAAGACGTGAGGAATCACGGCAAGTCGTGCTATTCCACGGCCGTGGTTCCCACCAACATGACCGTAATTAGCTATTCAGAGGACTCCAGTAAGTTACACGGCCAAAATCACAGCCGTTGAACTATCAGAGGTACCATAATTGACTTCCACGCCCTAAACCACGGCCGTGAAGGAAACAGAGGTGCCGTAATTTTGGGAAAAATCTGAGGACAATTACGTTCTATCTACCAATGCTCTTGAGTCTCCTTCAATAACTTCTATACCCTTAGAGACTTCTAAGGAAGCATTGGACAATCCTCAAGAGCCACTAGAGACTCCGATAGTGATGTAATTGAAGCCACTTCCCACACATCTAAGGTACGCATTTCTAGGATCTAATTCTACCTTTCCGGTAATTGTTAGTTCCGATCTAAGTGAAGATGAACATAGTCAGCTTATGGTTGTTCTAAGGAAACATAGGAAAGCCTTAGGTTACACTATAGAGGATCTAGTAGGAATTAAGCCTTCATTATGCATGCATAAGATCCTAATGGAAGAAGACTTTAGAACTTCACGACAACCTCAAAGGCGGTTAAATCCGACCATGAAGGAGGTTATCAAGAAGGAAATTCTTAAACTACTTGATGCAGGTATCATCTACCCTATCTCCGATAGCAAGTGGGTGAGTCCCGTACAGGTTGTTCCAAAGAAGGGAGGACTGACGGTCATCACCAATAAGAACAATGAGCTCATTCCTACAAGGACAATGAATGGATGGAGGATGTGCATTGATAAACGGAAGCTAAACAATGCAACTAGAAAGGATCACTTCCCCTTACCCTTCATTGACCAAATGCTTGAAAGGTTAGCACAACTTTCTCATTTTTGCTATCTTGACGGTTATAGTGGCTTCTTTCAGATCCCGATTCATCCAGACGATCAAGAGAAGACCATATTCACGTGCCCATGGGGTACGTTCGCTTATAGGAGAATGCCGTTCGAGCTGTGCAACGCCCCAGCCACATTCCAAAGGTGCATGATGGCTATCTTCTCGGAGTACATAGAGGAGATCATGAAGGTTTTCATGGATGACTTTTCTGTTTATGGTTCCTCTTCGATAATTGTCTCTCTAACATTTCTCTTGTGCTACAAAGGTGTGAAGACACTAACCTAGTCCTTAATTGGGAGAAGTGTCAATTTATGGTAAAGGAAGGCATTGTACTCGGACACTTGATCTCTAGTAGAGGGATTGAAGTAGATAAGGCTAAGATAGAAACTATAGAAAAGCTCCCTCCTCCATCTTCGGTGAAGGGGATAAGAAGCTTTCTAGGACATGCTGGATTTTATAGACTTTTTATAAAGGATTTCTCTAAGATATCAAAACCGCTTACTAATCTATTGATGAAGGGTGCAGTTTTTGATTTCTCGCAGGAGTGCTTAGATGCGTTTCATAAGATTCGGGAATCTCTAATCTCAGCCCCGATCATTCAACCTCCGGATTGGAATCTTCCATCCGAGGTTATGTGTGATGCAAGTGACGTAGCTATAGGAGCTGTGCTTGGGCAAAAGAAGGAAGGACGAACCCATGCTATCTACTACGCTAGCAAGACGCTAGATGAAGCGCAGCTTAACTACGCCACTACTGAAAAGGAATTTCTAGCTATTGTTTATGCATTTGAAAAGTTTCGTTCTTATCTTGTAGGTACAATGTGATTGTATACACGGATCATGCTGTGATCCGGTATCTACTTGCAAAGAAGGATGCGAAACCAAGGCTGATTAGGTGGATTCTTCTCCTACCAGAATTCGATCTAGAGATCCGTGACAAGAAGGGTTTGGAAAATTCTGTTGCGGATCATTTGAGTCGTCTACCACATCTAGAGAATGACAATCTACCTATAGATTACTCCTTTCCGGACGAGCATTTACACATCTTAGAGGAGTGCATCGACAAGATTACTAAAGGTAACGAACCATGGTTTGCTGATTTTGTTAACTATTTGGTTTGTCAGGAAATACCACCCGGACTATCCTATTCACAAAGGAAGAAGTTCTTTAAGGATGTCCGGGAATACTTTTGGAATGAACCTCTCCTCTTCAAAAGAGGTCCTGACGGCATCATTCGAAGATGTGTGCCGGAAGATGAGATGCAAAGTGTCATCCGTCAGTGTCATTCACTACCTTGTGGAGGACATGCTAGCTCGAACAAGACTAGCGCTAAGGTATTGCAATCTGGATTCTTTTGGCCTACTTTATTTAAAGATGTGCAAACCTTTGTTTCCTGCTTCGATGCTTGTCAAAGAACAGGGAACATATCTAGGAGGAACGAAATGCCTCTTAACAACATTCATGAGGTAGAGATCCTTGACGTTTGGGGAATAGACTTCATGGGACCTTTCCCATCATCTTGTGGAAACTAATACATACTTCTAGCTGTAGATTATGTTTTGAGATGGGTTGAAGCGATTGCCTCTCCAACTAATGATGCCATGGTTGTGGTTAAGTTCTTTAACAAGACTATTTTCCCAAGATTTGGGACACCACGGACTATCATTAGTGATGGAGGCTCTTACTTCATTGCCCGACGATTCGAAGATCTACTAGCTAAGTATGGGGTGACTCATAAGATCGCCACCCCTTATCATCCACAAACGAGTGGACAAGTGAAGATTTTGAATCGGGAGATTAAAGGAATCCTAGAGAAAACAGTTTCGAAGACAAGGAAAGATTAGTCTTTGAAGCTAGATGATGCATTGTGGGCATATAGGACTACATACAAGACTCCCATAGGAACAACACCATACAACCTTGTGTATGGGAAGTCTTGTCACTTACCGGTGGAGCTGGAACATAAAGAGTATTGGGCGGTTAAGTGGTTGAACTTCAGCATGAAGGAAGCGGGCGAGAAGCGCCTTTTGGACCTTAATGAGCTTGAAGATCTTCGCTTAAACGCTTATGAGAACGCTAAGATCTATAAGGAGAGAGCGAAGCGTTGGCATGATAAGCATATCATTCCAAAGGACCTCAAAGAAGGAGATCAAGTTCTCCTCTTCAACTCAAGACTCCGCCTATTACCAGGTAAGCTTAAATCTCGTTGGACTGGACCTTATCTAATCAAACATGTTTTTCCCCATGGCGCAGTTGAAGTATGGGGTGAAAAGGGCGGAAGCTTTAAGGTGAACGGTCAAAGACTCAAGAAGTATTCACCGGAACTCCAAGCTGAGGATTTCGCGCCTACCGCACTCGAATAGGTGCAACTACGGTCTAGCTACGGACCTTAAACAAGCGCTTCTTGGGAGGCAACCCAATGTATTGCGCTTATGCTTTTGTTTATCATTCATAGATTAGATTAGTTTAGTCATTGTTGCTTTGTTTTTGCCTTCGATACCTCCCGGTATGTCGTGTTTTTGGATGTAGGACCAATGAAATAGGCAATGGGAAGGAAAAAGTTAGAAGGAATTGACGAAACTCGGATTTTGGCACATTACAGAGAGTTCCACGCCCTAAACCACGGTCGTGGAAGCTACAATGACCGTAATTTGCAAAAGTCTGAGAAAAATCACCAAAATCACGGTTCCGTACAAAACCACGTCCGTGGAAACCCCCGAGTGACCGTGATTTTCCAAAAATTTTACGGCCACTATATAAACCACCTTCCTTTTACAAAAACACCCCATTCCCCAAATCCATGCCCCTCTTCCACGACATAAACTCCGAAAATCCTCCCTATCCCGCATTTCTTTGTTCGGAAACCATTTCGAGCGATTCTTGGTGCTAAAGTGAAGCATTTCCGATCATCTACAAGATCTAATCAACAAATCTAGTGGACAATCCCTGTAAAAGACGGAATTTGGATTCAAAGATCCAAAAACCTAGGCTTTTCTTCTATTTCTCTACTTTGTCAATTCGGGTCTATTTCTCGCAAGAACTTAGAGGAATTACATATGATTGAGATTGAAATTAGTCTAGGACAGGCTTTGCTGAGTTTGGTGATTGATTTGTTGAGATTTGAGCAAAACAGTGTCGAACCACGGTCCCTGTAGGTTCCACGGCCGTGGTTTTTGTAGAATAGACCGTGGTTTTCTCTCTGAGATGGATTTGATGAGGAAAATGTCTACTAGAAGCAAGAAGAGGAAAGGTTATGCTTCCTCCTCCTCCCAAGTACCCCCTAGTGAGCCACCATCACCCCCACCTCCTAGAATTCCAAAAATCCATGAGGATTACCTCGATGCCTTAGAAAGGATCGAGAAGAGGACGGTCATAGGACCGCGCTAGTTAGTTCTTGAGGAGTTAGAGCCGTTGAATGTGGTGAATGACCTGACTTGGCTTTTAGATAGGGCTGGTTTGATCGTCTTCTCCGCTATTAGGGAAGACGCATATGAGGAGATCACTAGGGAGTTTGTGATTTCTTTCGAGTATAGTGCTTTGGCCAGGACTGTTTCCTTTAGGCTGATGGAGGAGAACTACGAGTTCTCGATCTTGGAGTTTGGAGCCTTCTTTGGGTTCCAAGAGACTTTCAATGGTCGTTTTCCTAACGGTGTATACACTAAGGATTTCTGGGAGGATATTGCCATGATCTATGCCTTTAATATAGCCCATCACTCTGCACTCGGATCCATTATAGGGTACCAGTCTCCTTCTATTACCTCTACATGCACATAAGTTTCCGTACAACATTTTTAGTAACTCCACATAGCCTATATCACGTTCCTTCCAACTAGAATGCATTTCACAAACTATCACCATCTTAAAGCTGATAAGCCTACCTAAGATATTGGGAATAGTAAGAGACGTAACCTTTCAAAGACCTATGTAGTGATAGTTGTAACCTCGAGAGTGACGAGTTAGGGCTTGACCTTGGATGTGTGATATTGTTTGACTACTTGTTTATTTCGTGATTGAGTGCTTAGTCAGTGATGTGTGCTTTTGATAACCTTGATGTGCGGGATACTTGGATGTGGTAACGACGAGACTTTTGTGTAGTGATCAAAAACACCCATTTGGTGTCTTAAAGGCCGATAAGGATTGTTTTACCCTAAGTTTCGGGACGAAACTTATTTTGAGGGGGATCTGATGTAACGACCAGTTTTTTTTCGTTACGCTTTGATAGGGTTAGAGAAGTTTAGGAAACGAATAAAAATTTAGTGAGACTAGGACATACAAGTTTATTTATGGAAGTTGTTTAATTAAGTACTTTGTTCTAAGTTTCGGGACAAAACTTATTTTAAGGGGGTACTGATGTAATATCCAGAATTTTTATTCCGTTTAATTCCGAATCAATTCGGACTTCGAGCCATTGACGGTTCCCATTCTATCTAGTATTTCTTTCTTCACAAATTTTATCATTTTATGTAGAATTTAATTCACATAAAATGATAGAATTATATCAAACGCTAAGTCTTATAATTATTTATCTTTTTATGTAGAATTTAATTCACATAAAATGATAGAATTATATCAAACCCTAATTCATATAATTATTTATCATTTTATGTAGAATTTAATTCACATAAAATGATAGAATTATATCAAACCCTAATTTTTATAATTATTTATCATTTTATGTAGAATTTAATTCACATAAAATGATAGATACATATAAAACCCTAATTTTTATAATTAATCCTTAACGACGACTTTAGACGAGAATGTGACAAAGCTGTGACGGGAATGTGACAAAGCTGTGACAAGACCATGACAGAGCTGAGCCGAGGTCATGACGAAGCCCGACAACTCTGTGACGAAGTCATGCATGGGCTTGACAAAGCCATGAGGAGTTTTTGACGAGTTTTGACAACTCAGCCCACCTTTGTTTTTACAACTTCAGCCCAACCTTTTGCCTATGTTTTCAGCCCACTTCTCCTCACCTTGTTTCAGCCCAATGTTGTCTTGTTTGGAGTTAATTGTCCAACCCTTGACTTGGTCCCTTGCTGGCGGACTGGAGCAGCCCAAGAAGCCCAGCCGCAGCCCATGACAGCCCTGCTTACATGCCCAACAGTAACTCTCCCTTCCTGCAAGCAGCGCAACATTCTCCTCCAGCCCAAGAGCACACACGTTCTGGACATCTCAAAGGTCGTAACTCCCGCAGATCACGCCTCCTCGTGCTCCCTCTTCTGATACCTTCCATTATCACCAGATCACGCCTCTCCTCACACGCTTGTCCGCCTCTCCTTTCATGCGCAAAACTGGGGAGCACTAGGACTCGCAACCGGCGCTCAGTAGGCCAATGTTCACCTCGCTCATTGCCTCCCTCTACACGCCTTGCACACATCAACCGTTCAGGCCATCTGTAGACACAGAGCATGCCAAAACTTCTCCCCTTCGGCATAGACAGTGGTGTAGGGGTCGTCTTCATCAACAACAGAAGCAGCATGTTCTACCTACTCACGAACAACAACTAGGATATCTATGGCGGCTCCTCCTTCTGTCGACCCAAACAGGCACCCAGGAATGGCGGCTCCTCCTTCTGGCGACCTCAAACACAGCACCAGCGGGCTGCTTCTCTTCTGTCGATCCAGCAGACCTTGGATACCGAGCAGCCCAGATCCGATCCGCAACAGCCTTGGTGTTGTATTTCCCGTGTCTTCGAGTCTCGGAATCGGGTGAGGCTTGTACCCTTGCTACACTATACTTTAGTCCACCTTTCCTTGCCTAACATGGACCATTTTTTGTCTTTAAACCTACTCAGAACAACTATACGAGAGCTGTACAGATTCATGTATTTTTTTGAGTTTTCGGAAGTGAAAACAGTCAACTTCGGGTCAAGATTTGAGTAAGTTATACTCCTCCTTTGTTGCTGAATTTTGGATATGTTGTAGTCAGCAGTACATATTAGATCATAATAAAATTTGGGAAGAATCGGAGTTACGGTTTGAGAGTTATGATGTTGCAAAGTTGACTCCTCATGTAGTTTTTATAAGTGTGTTGAGTGTTGATAAAAACAGCATGTGATGCAGTTTTGTGGGATGGTTTTGAATAAGCTTTTGATCTACTTTGCTGTTGAATTTTGGATATAGTATAGATAAGATTTTATAGTAGAACATATCAAAATTTGGGATAAATCCAGCGAACGGTTTAGGAGTTATGATTTTTTTTAAAGATAAGACAATGTGTTGTTTGTTAAGTGTTGTAACCAACTTTGGAAATTTTTGTAGAAGTGATGGTTGAACAGTTTTAAGAAATTCTTGCTCCTTGGAGTAGATGAGATATCATAGATGATCTAGGGAATTATTTCGGAATTTTTATAAGATTATTCGAATTTTATATTTGAAGCCGAAGTTGGACCTTAACGATCTTTCCGAAAATAGGGAAATGGGTAAATTGTCAGTTTGTAACCAAACTCATCTTTAGGAGTTAGAATATGACTCTTTAGTCTCAAATAAGAGTTTAGGCATGAATTAGGGAATTTTTGGAAGTTTCGAGACCAAGGGTAAAATAGTCATTTTACCATAAATTAATACTGTAATCAATTCCGTTCTATTAAGACCTACTATCTTAGAAGTCTTAGACTTCTAATCACCTAGAAAGTGTGGTGACACACTTGCCTTCTTTGACAGGCCACTGAATTCCTACTGTACAGATCGATTTGCAAATTAGAAAGTCGAGATCTGATTCATGTAAGTCCACGGACTTAGCTGGCTTCTTGTATGAGTGTAATGTGTATGAGTGGTGTTTGTTAGTTATAATAAATAACGAAACCGGATTAGGCCGACTTTATTATTTACATAATTGACCCCAAGTGTATGATAATGGGTCGTGACATCATCTGCCTGGCTCTTGCGAGAGTCAAGGAGGTTCCCTGCGACCAGCCCAGTCAGGTAGACGGTCAGATGCATTAGTACCATTCCAAGTTGGTAAACGGGGACAGGGGCGAGGTTTGCGAATCCCTCGTGTCATAAAATAAGTATCATTAGTAATGACATATCACCTAATTAAAAGATAATAAAAAGGATTGAGTGTTGCATGTTGATTGTGTATGTTGTGTGTTTGAGCTTTTACCTTTATACTTATGCATAGAATGTTAGCTAACGGTTTTATCCGTGTTGTAGATTTGTAGAGATAGACAGTTGCAGAGAGATCCGGAATGGATGGTCAGCCGGGTCCACGTATTCATTAGATGGGGATAGGGGGTCTCTCATACGACATGCATGTTATGTATCTATATATATGTTTTGTAAGACTGTCATATGTGTACATTCAGACATTAAAAATAATATGTTTTGAAATTGTTTTAAATACATTTTTGCCTTGTTGTAAGATCCAAGTAAAATTGTTGTCAATCTTGGAGTTTGGAGCCTTCTTTGGGTTCCAAGAGACCTTCAATGGTCGTTTTCCTAGCGGTGTATACGCTAAGGATTTTTGGGAGGATATTGCCATGATCTATGCCAACGAGGACCGCTGGCAGCCAACTGACACCAAGGCTAAGCTCATCTATCACTTAGCCTTGAAGATAGCCCATAGAGTCCTTTATGAGTGTCTTTTCCTTAAGACCGAGACCCCTCAGAAGATTAAGACAGATGAGCTGTTCCTTCTCTATTCTATGTTGCACGGTAGACCTGCTGACTGTGCTACCCTCTTAGCCTCCACCATGAGTAAGCTCAAGAATAAGAGAGCCGGGAACATTGGATATGGTGGTATGGTTACCCACATTGCTAGACATCTTGGTATAGATTTCTCTGCTGGCACTAGGATTGCAACGAGACCTTTGGGTCTCAACAGTTTGATGATGAGGGGGATCATCTTCCCTAGGCACCGCGGTCCACCTACCGCCGGTATGCCATGGGAAGAGAGAGGAGGTAGAGGTATTCCATGGCTCCCTGAGTATTCCATTATGGCTGGACGCCATAATTGGAAGCAGACCTTTGCTGCTATGCATGCGAATAGGTTAGTAGCGCCTCCCTACATCCCCGATGAGATACCAGCTGCAGATGTTGAGGAGGAGATAGGAGGAGGTGATGGTTTTGAGGGAGGAGGTGAGGAGCATGACTTTGGCACTTTCCCAGATCAGCCGGCACACTTCCCTGACCCTCCCAAGCGTTCACCATGACCAGCTGGACCTTCAGGAGCCTCTTCCTCTCGCCGTGCTAGCGTGAGTGAGAGGCCGACATGGATAGACACTCCTCCCACTTGGTACGGAGCACAACTGGAGTGGATGGGAGTTCCACCACCATGGTACAGTCAGGCACCAGCAGCTCCAGCAGCACCGGCACCACAGGACGAACCAGCATGGTACGGCCAACCACCGGCCTGGTATGAGCAGCTGCCGGAGTGGGCTACCGACCGTTCTAGGAGAGTCGGTGACTTGGAGATCCGCCAGGACACCCGCGACGTACGGGCTGATGAGCATGATCGGATGATGCGACACATCTACCGCCAGCAGTTTGGGCGGCATTTCAGCTCCGAGTTCCATCCATTTCCACCACCGCCACCTCCAAAGTGATGAGCTTCGAGGATTGACGGTTCAGCCGCCTCACCACCATCTTTCGTGAGTTCATTTTTCTTTTCTTCTTTTCTTTATTTCTTTTTCAAACATTGAGGGCAATGTATGTTCTAAGTATGGGGTGGGGTGTGACTATGTGTTATAATAACTCTACTACATTGGCTTGCTTGCTTCTATCCATAACACTTGCATGTTTTATTTTCATAGTCACACGATTCATTATTGCATTGCATGAAAAAGTTTGAAAAACCCATAAAAATTTGAAAATTTTGGAAAATCTGAAAGAGTTTTTGTGCTTCTAAGATTAGTGATGACTTCTATGATAGTTCTTACTTGTGGAATGAATTTTTGATGACAATTCTATGCTTAAACAGAACATTGAATTGAAAAGAAATTGAATGTGTTATTTATCCTTTCTTGCAAGTTTCATAATGTGAAAGTTCTATCTAAATCATATTGAGAAATTGAAGTTGAAATCACATGATGAGTTCTTATGTTTCTCTATGAAATGATTAAGGCAATTCGATTTTCTTTCTTCTTTCTTTGATCACTTAGCCCCACAATGAAAGTAATTGCCTCCCTTACCTATTCGGGAATTTGGAAGAGTTGATATTTGGCATGTTTGATGTGGGAGGGCCATGAAAGCAAATTTTTTTGCATTCAAAGAATAGAATTAATAGGTTTGGGGAAGTCAATCATGACGATGAGTAACTTGGCACCATTCACATAGCCGGATGTTTGTGTCTTGCCAAAGTCGGATTGAGCGATATTCCTAACGAATTATGGTATGTGCATCAAGGGTTTGAGGCATCTCGAAATTGAGAAACGCCAATCTCCTAGGCTTCGGTTTTTGTGCACCTCTGTCCATCTTTCAAAAAGTAAAGTCGAAATATAATGTGAAAAAGAAGAGAGCAAAGCTCAAAGTTGATGGTGTTGCAATTCAAGTGAAAAGAAAAAGAGTTGGTTATTCATTTTCCCGGATTCATGCACCACATCCCTTATACGTTTCCCTCCCTTCCACATTCTAGACCTTACTTGAAAGTTCTTAAGATCAAAAACAAGTTATTTGACATGGTCATCTAAATTGAAATCTCTTATGCTTGATTTTTATAATACTTGAAGGTTATGATATTTGTCTCAAAGTTTAAGTGATTTGTGATGTTTCTTTGCTTTGCATTATTTGGTTTATGTATACAAGCGTTTTCAAGAACGAATGAAGCAAGGTTTGAGGATGATCTATTGACTAGAAGCACATTTACCTAAAGAATGTTTTTGTTTCAAGATTGCATGCATATTTCATTCTAACTTGTATTTTAGTGCTTTCAAAGACCTTGCTTGGGGACAAGCAAGTAACAAGTATGGGGTATTTTGTTAGCATGAAATATTGCAATATTCTAGGCACTTGTTTTGGTTGTTTCTTTCTCATTATTGTGTACATGGATGAAGTTTAGAAGCAATTGTCAGCTTATTCCTCTATTATAGCCGATATGGATGTCTACACTAGCTTTGTGTTGATTGTAGGCGAAAAGGAGCTAAATGGGAGCTATTGAGAGAGAAAAGAGAGGATTCGATCATGTTCGAGGATTAGGAACACATCAAGGAAGCTAAGGAAGGAGTTAGGATGAAGAATGTCACGACACAAAGGAAACAACAAGTGTTCTACACTTCCACGCCCTGAATTACGGCCGTAGAAGAGTCCACGCTCTAAACCACGGCCGTGGATCTTGGCATCATGAGCGTGGAGTATTCCAGTAAGTTACACGGCCTAAAGTACGGTCGTGGAAGTCAAAAGGGACCGTAATACAATTCCACGCTCTAAACCACGGTCGTGGAATCCCTTCAGACCGTGATTTAGGCGATCTTTTGACGAGTCTTCATTTTCCATGTTATTTACGTGATGGGCCGTCTTATAAAAAGGTCAGATAAGAGAGTTTTGGGCATCGACGCTTACGGCTTATTCCCGTTACATTTGTGTTGGATCTCGCGGAGACGTTGACGGCCGCTTACTTTGCTTTGAGCATTCTTGCCTAAGGTGGATTGAAGATCGCCGAAGGTTTTTAACCTCTTTCTTAGGTTTTGGCATTGGAGACGGAATGACAACCTGTTCTTCATACTTACCTTAGATTATTGTGAGGTTTTGTGTTCTATATTCTGAATCTATTGATTATCACTTCTTGTGTTCGGATTTGAGAATTGGTTTCGAAGTTTTATTAAGTATTCGAGGGTTTTCATCTTTTATTCTCTTTGATTTGAATATTGATATCATGACAATGATTGTTGGCTAAAACCCTTTAGCAATTCTAAGGTGAAGGGTTGATAGTTGTGGCTTAGATTATGATAGACCGATCGTAAATTGATTGGACCCTGAGAGTTAGAGAGATCTCGTCGACGAACCCAAATCACGGGCTGTTCTTGGGTTACACGGCCGTGGTTCTCAAGATCTGACTGTGATTTACCCTAGTTTACTAACTTTGCTTTTACTTTGATCCAAGGTTAAAATTAGCTTTAATCTTGTCTTGGCTTGCCCTTTTCTAGGTAGTAGTGAGACTCATCATCCTTTATTTCGGTTTCGAGTGTCACAACCTTAATCGTTTTAGTTAGTTTGATCCTTGGGTTACAAGTTTGGGTATTTGAGATTAATTCTTGTCCGTAGATTCTTTCTATACTGAAGCCTCAACAACCTTTATAGAGAGTGTCTTTAGATAAGTCATATAAAGTCTTGGAACTTCACCGTACATTACTTTACTTTAGCATACCTTTGCAACCCTTGACTCTGTCCTTAGTTCTTTAGTATATCTTGAATCGATTGCCACAATTGGATACCTGGATCTTTATAGTTGTTGTTTTCCCCAATATTTGCAAAGCTTTATATTTAATTGCTCGATAACTTGAGACTGGGTTTTGTTTCACCAAATCCCTGTGATCGATACTCTGGAATATTTGCTAATCTACGCCGATCCGTACACTGCGGGTTTGCTTGCTTTTATTCTAGTTTTATAAATTTAAGACTTGATTGCACGCACGCTTTTGGGCGAACAAGACACTCACGAGGATCTTGGAGATGAGCCTCAAGCTGGGGTGAGTGAGTTTGTTGGAGTACTCACCCCCAACATGGAATTCTGACCCGGTAGTTGCCTGCCAAAACTCACACAGGTCCGGGGTCGGGACTTGATCCCACCAGTTTTCAGAGGGGTTGAGAGTTACCCCAAAGGCCTCTTGTAGTTCGTTGTAATCAAGTGTGTATTTCACCTTATTGAACTTGAAGGTGAGGCCGATACACACATGATCTTCCTTCTCCATTGTGAAAGTGGAGATGAACTGTCTGTTAAGCTCAGGATATGTTGGTGCACTCCTCTGTAGGAAGTCTCCGAGCCCAGCATTCGCCAAAAAAGATTGCATGCTCTCCAGCAGCCTAGTTTCTCCAAAGTAAAAATATGCAAAAATCTTGTTGCATACACAACTCGATCCTACACAATCCTGTAACGCTCCTTCTTTGCTTCGGTCAGCTTGTATTTCCTTGGTGCTTCCATTCTTGAAGATGATTGAAGCAAAAGATTAGTAAATATCGAAACAGGAAAAGAAAATGACCTTTCTGGTGTGATTTTCGCATGGGCGGCTTTGCAGGCGCAGGGGCGGTGAGACGCGGGGGCGAGAGAAGTGTAGAGGCGATTTCTGGGTTGCGATGGAAGATGTTGTTGAGGCCACTCTGGTGACTTTCTTGATGGTTTAGTCGTCGTAGACGGTGTAGCTGGAGTGGAATGTTTGAAGTGGGTGAGGATGAAGGTTGTAGGAATGTGAGAGAGTAAGGAGGAAGTAGGAGAGGGTGGCGCAAGGGCGTCGCGTCTGGTGGCTGGTTGTCGGAGGCGGTACAGGGGCGTCGACGAGGTGGTAGGTGAGCAAAGGGCGCATGAGCGTAAGTGTGTTGTGAGGGAGTAGGATTTGGAGTGTTCGTGTGTTTGCTGAAGAAGGTTGGTGGGTGGTGTGTGGTAGGTGTAGACATTTTCGAGATCCATTTTTTTTTCTTTTCTTGGTAAACCCGTAGGGGCGGGAGATTGTCGCCGCGGGGGCGGTGACAAGGGAGAGTGATCACGCTGGCTCAGCGCCGGGGGCAGCGCCGAGGATGCGTGTCAAGGATGGCCACCGCAGGGGCGTAGGGATGTCACCGCGGGGGCGGTGACAAGCAGGTTGCAGGCGCAGGCCCAACGCCGGGGACGGCACTGGGCATGAGTGTCACCGCATGGGCGGTGAAAATGAGCCGCAGGGGCGGTTTCTTGACAGAGGTTCCTCTTCTTATTCCTTCGGGTTTCCTCCCGAGAAGCGCCTTTGTTTTACGTCTTTGGCTCGACGTAAGATTTCTACTTCTCTGACTGTGCTTCCTCCAGCACCATCTCGTCAATCGGATCGTTCTTGACTCCTTTAAGGTAGAGCTTTAGCCTTTGTCCGTTTACTTTGAACACCTTGTGCGGTTGAGGATCATCGAGATCCACAACTCCGTGAGGGTATACTTCGGCTACTACGAACCGCCTTGTCCACCTCGAACGCAGCTTACCTGCAAAGAGTTTCAGACGTGACTGAAAGAGAAGTACTTTATTACCTACCTTGAAGTCCTTCCGGAGGATGTTCCAGTCATGCCATGCTTTGGTCTTTTCTTTGTATGTGGTGGCATGGTCATATGCATCTAGCCTTAGTTCTTCCAACTCTTGCAATGGAGTTTCCGGAATTCTCCTACTTCCTCTATGTTCATGTTGCACTTCTTTACCACCCACCAAACTTTGTGCTCTAGCTCCACCGGTAGGTGACATGCTTTCCCAAACACGAGCCTAAAAGGAGACATCCCGATAGGAGTTTTGTAGGCTGTCCGATATGCCCATAGGGCATCATTTAGCCTTGCACTCCAATCCTTCTGTCCGGGAGAAACTGTCTTTTCTAGAATGGTCTTAATTTCCCGGTTGGATACCTCCGTTTGGCCGTTTGTTTGTGGATGATAAGCAGTTGATACTCTTCGATGGACGTGGTACTTCTTAAGGAGAGCCGTGATCGTCTTGTTGCAAAAATGGGTACCCCTATCACTGATTAAGGCTTTTGGAATTCCAAATCTCGCAAATATATTTTCCTTAAGAAAAGATGCAACTACTTTTGAATCATCAGTTTTGGTGGCCTTTGCTTCCACCCATTTGGAAACATAGTCCACCGCAAGTAAAATATATGTGTTCCCGAATGAAGTAGGAAACGGCCCCATAAAATCAATTCCCCAAACGTCAAATATTTCACAAAATATAAGAGAGGATTAGGGTATTTCATGTCTCCTTGAAAGATTTCCTACTCTTTGGCATTTATCACACACTTTGCAAAACGCAAAAGCGTCTCGAAAAATGTGTGGCCAAAAGAAACAGGCATCCAAAACTTTCCTTGCAGTTTTGTTTGCCCCAAAGTTCCCCCCACATGCTTCAGAATGACAGAAAGTTAGGACAGATTGTACCTCATTGTCCGGAATGCAACGTCGGATCACTTGGTCACTACAATGCTTCCAAAGGTAAGGATCGTCCCAAACGTAGTGTCGCGCTTCAGCCTTTACCTTCTCTCGTTGTGCCTTGGTGAAGTCTGGAGGATACTTCTTTCTGACAATGAAGTTCACAATGTCAGCAAACCAAGGCTTAAAAGATTGGAGCTTAAGACAAACCTCTGTCGATAATTCCGTAGGGGCGCCTAGACTGAGCCGCAGGGGCGGCTGGTGTGAGGCGCGGGGGCGGTTACACAACAGAGAGTTGTGTGAAATGGATCGTCTGGAAAACTTCCAGCTATCTCTCTTCCTTTTCCTGGATCTTCCTCCTCTTGCACTAGTCTGCTGAAATGATCGGCCACCAGGTTCTCAGCCCCCTTCTTGTCCCTTATCCCTAGGTTAAACTCACTTAGAAGGAGCACCCATCGGATCAAACGTGGCTTTGCCTCCTTCTTTGCCATGAGGTACCTAAGAGCTGTATGGTCAGTGAAGATAATTACGTTTACCCCAAGTAGGTACTGCCTGAATTTCTCAAGGGCAAAAACCACCGCCAACATTTCCTTCTCGGTGGTAGAGTAATTCCTTTACGCTCCATTGAGTGTCATAGACGCATAATGGATCACATGGGAAGCCCGTCCGTCTTTTTGTCCTAAGACTGCTCCAACGGCGTACTCACTAGCGTCACACATGATTTCAAAAGGTTTCTCCCAATCCTGGGAACGGATGATTGGTGCGGTGGTAAGACATGCCTTCAAAGTGTCAAAAGCTTTCTTGCAATTCTCATCCACTATGAAGGTGACGTCTTTCTTGAACAATTCACATAAGGGTGACGAGATCTTTGAAAAATATTTGATGAAACGTCGATAGTGCATGACCAAGAAAAGATCGGATTTCCCGAACATTAGTAGGATAAGGTAAATTTTGAAGTACATCAACCTTTGCCCTATCAACTTCTATCCCTTTTGAGGATATTACATTTCCTAGAACAATTCCTTGTTCGACCATGAAATGACATTTTTCCGAATTAAGAACCAAATTGGTTTCAACACATTTTTCAAGAACAAGTTTCAAATGTCCTAAACATGCGTCAAAACTATCTCCGTGGACGGTAAAATCACCCATAAAGACTTCAATGAAATTTTCTATGTATTCGGAGAAAATACTTATCATGCACCGTTGGAAGGTGCCGGATGCGTTGCAAAGTCCAAATGGCATTCTACGGTATGCAAAAGTGCCAAACGGGCAAGTGAACGTCGTCTTTTACTGATGACCTGCAAGACGTTCCAACATTTGATAAATAAAAGGTAATGGGAAATGGTCTTTTCGTGTTACATTATTGAGCTTGCGGTAGTCAATGCAAACTCTCCATCCGGTTTGTGTTTTGCTCGGGACCATCTCTTCATGTTGATTTTCCACCATGGTAATGCCTCCCTTCTTTGGAACTATTTGGGTTGGGCTAACCCAAGTGCTATCCGAGATAGGAAAGATCATATCCGCTTGGAGGAGCTTCAACACTTCCTTTTTGACCACATCCATAATCGGCGGATTCAACCTCCTTTGAGGTTGCCTGGAGGGTTTGGCTTCGTCCTCAAGTAAAATCCTATGCATGCAAGTTGAAGGGCTTATCCCTTCGATGTCCACAATGGTCCATCCAAGGGCCGTCTTGTGCTCTTTTAGTACCTTCACCAACTTATCTTCTTGACCGGTAGTCAACTTGTTGGAGATAATCACCGGCAAGGTATTGTGTTTTCCAAGGAAAACGTACTTGAGGTGTGACGGAAGGTCCTTCAATTCTATTTTAGGTGCCTGCACTATAGACGGAACAAGCTTCTCCCTTGGGGTTAGTAAAGTGGGCCCAATGGCTAAATTGGAGATAGGTAGCCTTTTATGCCCATCTAATTGAGCTAGGACCTCTTTCATGCTGGATGTTAATACATAATCCAACTTGAAACCATCAATGTCATGCTCAATCACATTTTTCAATTCATCAACATCAGAGTTATCAAAAACATCTTGCACAAAAGGTTCAACAATGTCAATAGCACATAAAGAATGATCATCACTAGGAAATCTCATTGCATCATAGATGTCAAATTCCACTACTTCTCCATCAAACTCCATGGTTAATTTGCAACTAACATAATCAATTTTAGTCCTAGCAGTTTTCAAAAATGGCCTACCTAACAAAATGGGTGCAGCATGTGAATCATTTTCCATATCCATTACCAAGAAATCAGAAGGAAATATTAGGTTGTCTACCATTACTAACACATCTTCAATTATCCCTTTCGGGTACACATTAGATCTATCAGCAAGTTGTAGTTCAATCCTAGTTTCCATTAATGGCCCAAGGCCAAGTGATTTGTAAATCGAAAATGGTAAAACATTGATAGAAGCACCAAGATCAAGCATTGCTTTGTCAAAGCGGGTTTTCCCTATAACACAAGGAATGCTTACCATGCCCGGATCGCTGCACTTCTTGGGCATTCTCTGTTGGAAAACTGCCAACACATGCTCACTTACTTGCACTTTTTGTTTCCCCTTCAGCATCTGGTTCCTCTTGATAGTGCAAAGTTCCTTCAAAAAACGAGCATACTTAGGAATAGTTTTCACAAACTTAAGGAGGGGAATGTTTACCTCGCATTTGAAGAAAGTCTCAAAGAGGTCCTTGTCCTCAATGATTTTTCTCTCCTTCAGAGCCTCAGGAAAAGGAGCTGGTGGTTTCTCAGAGTATAGTGGCGGAAAGTTAGGCCGGACGTAAGTATCCCTCTCAATAGAACCTTATGTTGTGTTTTCCGCAAGGGCTTCAGCTTGTATGCGCAGGGGCGGCTCAGGGGTTGTCACCGCAGGGGCGGGGACATCCAGCCGCAGGGGCGTCGTCTGCTTTGTGTTGGGCGCAGTTGCAGCCGCAGGGGCGGCTGTGGGTGCGGTAAAATCGACAGAAGGTTTAATTTGTTTGTTTTTGTTGGATTTCCTTCCCACTCCTTAATGTTAGGGCACTAAAATTCTCCTTGGGGCTTATAAATGTCTGGGAAGGCAATCCCCCGGAAAGTTTTGATTCGGTCCTTGAAATGGCTTCCGCCATTTGGCCAACCTGTTTTTCAAGGTTCTTGATGCTAGATTCTGTTGTTTGGACATGAGTAGCAAAGTGTTTAGTCAGAACCTGCAACATATCTTCAGTTGAGTGATACTTACCTTGACGGGGCTGCTGTTGTCGGTTTTGTTGATCCCTCCAGCGAAACTTTTGTTGGTCACGCTAGTTTGGCATGAAATTTTTTGCATAGGGATCGTTCCTAGGCCTTTGCTACTGTGGTTGTCCATAACCCATTGCGTTCACCTCAGCATCGTCATCATGGACTTGTGGACACATGTCCGTTGGATGATATGGGTTAGCACAAACTCCACAAGCCTTGAGTTGCTGTGGGGTTCCCAAAAGTGTTAGTTTCTTCACCATTTCTTTCAACTATGCGAGTTCAGTGGAGATCTCACAGCATGAAATCCTTTCTTTGCCGGGGTCTTTCCAAAGTTCCGAGTACCTTCCGCTAGTTCCTGTATCTTTTCCAAAGCAAGGTCAGGAGTAGAGTTAAGAATATTACCTCCGCAAGCCACATCGACGATCCTCTTTTCGTTATCTAGCAAGCCATTGTACAAGTACAAGACCAGATCTTGAGTTGAATACCCGTGAAAAGGAAAATTGGATCGGAGTCGAGCAAACCTCTCAAAGTACTCGTAGAGAGTTTCGTTTGCCTCTTGCTCGATGTTGCTTATAGCTTTTTTCAAGCTATTGGCTTTCTTGGCTGGAAAGTATTTTTCCAAAAACGCCTTGTGAAGGTTCTCCCAAGTGTCGATACTCCCGGATGGAAGGTGGTAATACCAATCATCCGCGGAATCTTTGAGTGTGAAGCCGAATGCCCTCATCTTGATTTGTTCTTCGGTAATGTTGGCCGGCTTCATGCTCATACACACAGTATGGAACTTCCCAAGGTGCTTGATGGGCTCTTCACCACTTAGCCCATGGAAGGATGGAAGCAAGTGAATGAGGCCCGACTTGAGCTCAAAGTTGACTCCTTCCCCTAATGCCGGTATAGTGATCGAAAGGGCGTTTTGAGCCAAGGTGGGCTGCGTAAGTTGACGAAGAGTACAGTCAACCATCTCTTGTTGAAGTTGTTATTGTCTTCGTTGCCGGATGTCCGTCCTCTCAATTTCTGGATCAAAAGCAGCAAAGCCGGAGTTAGTAGCATGGGTTTGAACCATAAAAATGGTTCAAACCAATAATCAATAATAACAATAAAACACTAAAACTCCCCGGCAACGGCACCAAAATTTGACTGAAGGTATTTCTGTTGTCGTCTATACCCAATCAAAAGTAATTCCCGACTTAGCACTAAAGACAAGTATAGTGGTTAAGTAAGGGTCGAACCCAAGAGAGTTAAGGTGTTTTAGATGCAATTATCGATTATAGTAACAAGTAACAATATGGGGGGTTTTGGTTGAATTGATGCACACAAAAACTTATGAAAACGATTAATGCGACAAGTAAGACAAATAATGGGGGAATCTACACTAGGTTGATTCTAAGCATGCAATTGCTACTTTGATGAGTTCCTTTTACAAGTTTTCAAGTAATCTCCCGTCTCGATCATATATATGTGTTGAGCAGACCGGCATCAACAAAAATTAACAGGTTAGTGTTCCGTAAACCTACAAGAACAAATAACAAGTTAGCTTTCAAACAAAGACTAAGGGATACAAAGAGAAGATTAAAACCGTAAAACTTATCTTTATATTTGTGTTCCTTTTCTTTAAGTAATTACAACCCGTAATTACTTAAAGTTTCTACTAGATTAAAGACCCGAACCCGGAACCTATTAATCCGAGTTATTTGCATGCACTTTAGAACCTAAGGTGATCAATCTCAAGCAATAGTAAACATGCAATTAGACAATGGAGATCAAGGAAACACAAAGCATTACTGAATGAAAACTTATATTAAAATGAACTTACAACCATAGTAACAACGCAGCTTCAAACCAACCCAATGTAGCAAGGGAGTTAGCAACTCATTACAAAGGTAGCAACATAATCTAACTGCATAATTTATTGGATAACAAGATGGATGATTCTAGCAATCAACCAAGGACTATTTATACTACAAAAGACACTAAATGGGAGTAAATGGCCGGCCTAAAACAGCCACCTTTAATGCCATAAAGGTGGCGTAAACAGCCGGAGTAAAGCTTCTGACGTTAAACCGCAGGGGCGGCCTTCAGTTCCGCAGGGGCGGTGAAGGCAAAAACGCTTGATCTTCTTCATGACCGCGGGGACGGCTAGGCAATTCCGCTGGGGCGATCTTCAATGCTCTTCAAATAGCAGACCCTTCGACTTCCTGCCGTTTCTGATGCCAAGACGCCGGGGCGTCCTTGTGTCAACGCAGGGGCGGTGACACAGCCTCTTCGTCTTCCAGCTCCCACGTTGAGGCGCAGGCAGGGGCGCAGTGGAAGGCGCAGGGGAGCTGGTCTTCGTTTCTTCAAGGCAAGTCACCGCAGGGGCGCCAAGGAGTGGCGCAGAGGCGGTGACACACTTCATGGCCGGCGTTGGCGAAGGCGCAGGGGGCGCTCCGGTGTAAGGCGTCACCCGCAGGGGCGGTGACAAGGCTCCGCTGGGGCGGTGGAGCAACAGAAGCTTTGCTTCGTGATCGATCTTCACTCCTAAGTGCTTATGACTCCTTCCTTAGCTTCTTTTATTCTTCTTCTTCTAGACCAAGGAGTTAGTAGAGCATAAACCGACACAAATGCAATAAAAAGACTCTAAAAACTATCCTAAATGATAGTGATTCCATCACCTATCATAGATCCAACCAACAAAACCCCGGTCATCCCTATTTACATGCTGAAAATGCACTAACATCTTCATCTTCCTCTACTCCTTTGAAAAGCCAGGGTCAAACATCGAATGGCTCGAACAAGCCGGAGAAGGACCGGTTTGATGTCATGATGGAGACCATCTTAGGGAAGATCCAAGGAATGGAGAGTCACATTACTTCGATTGATAAAGCACAAAAAGATTTAGAGAATCAAGTATTCAACAAAGCAGGAGAAGTTCCTAGAGATCAAGGGAAGCTTCCCCGAAATACGGAGGACAACCCAAAAGGGCGAGTAATGACAATTACTACCATAAGTGGTGTAACAACCACCGATCCACAACCCAAACTAGTTGAAGCTCCTGCTGAAAAAGAAAAGGAAAAGGAAAAAGAGAAGGAAGATTTTTATGTTCCTCCTCCCGCTTACAAACCACCTCTACCTTTCCCCCAATCTAGAGCAAGAGCGCGTCTAGACAAACACTTCGGTAAGTTTATTGATCTAATGAGCAAGTTGAATATTAATATACCTTTTATGGACGCAATTTTAGGTATGCCAGCTTATGGAAAGTTCCTAAAGGAGATCCTCTCTAACAAGAGGAAACTTGAAAATTTCGGTGAAGTTAAGATGAGTACGGAGTCATCCGAACTTATCAAAACTATGACGGAGAAAATGCCACCCAACTGCGTGATCCACGATCATTTTGCATACCCATTACCTTAGGGGAAGTCACATATGATACACTTTGTGACCTTGGAGAAAGCGTAAGCATCATACCACTTGCTTTGTGCAAGGTAGTTGGTTTAGGAGAGCCTAGACCGGTAAAGATGACACTCTACATGGTTGATCGTTCCATATCTAGACCTGTTGAAATCATAGAAGACATTCCCGTAAAACTTGGTAAGTTTTACATTCTTGTAGATTTTGCCGTTCTTGACATTACTGCATATTATCCACTTCCCATCATACTTGGGAGACCATTCCTTGCAACCTCCGGTTGTATGGTTGATTGCAAGAATGGACAGCTATCATTCAATATAGGAGAAGAGAAAGTGGAATTTTTACTCTCCTCCTTGATCAAAGAGCCAGCTATAGGAGAAGATGTTTTTAACATCTTTGATGAAGAAGAGTCTAGAGAAGTGAGTTCAATCTTGATCAAAGATCCACTTCAAAAGGTTCTTAGCATGAGGATTATTGAAGAAGGAGTGGAACATGGTTGTAATGATGAGATTCGAGCATTGGAAGATGTAGAGGAAGAGTGAGAAGCAAGATTTGAAGAGCTGAAAAGACATCCGGAACAAACTGAAAAAATCGACCTACAGAAAGAAAATCGACCGATTTTGGATAATGCAAGTCGATTTTTGACAACAGAAAGAAAAATCGGGTCAGAATTTGACCGCTTTGCGTCAGGGGAGGTCGATTTTTCGGCAATTTATCCGACTTCTATAAACTCAATTGCAAGTGTTCTTAACTGTAGCAGCACACTTCCTCAACCTTCAGAGGTTTCTTCAATGACACTCCATGGTCAAGAATCCTCAATCAAAGCACCACCTTCATTGGAGTTGAAACCCCTCCCTACACATCTAAGGTACTCATTTATTCGACCTAACTCGACATATCCTGTCATAGTTAGCGCAAACTTAAGTGATGATTAACTTGAGAAGCTTATGAATGTTCTGAAACAACATAGGAAAGCCCTAGGCTACACCATTGATAATTTGGTAGGCATTAAACCTTCCTTTTGTATGCATAAGATCTTAATGGAAGAGGATTACAAACCTTCACGTCAACCTCATCGACGGTTAAATCCAATCATGAAAGAGGTCATGAAGAAAGAAATCCTTAAGTTACTTGATGCAGGTATCATCTTCCCTATTTCCGATAGCAAATGGGTGAGCCCCTTACAAGTAGTTCCAAAGAAAGGAGGCATTACCGTTGTTGCAAACAAGAACAACGAGCTTATTCCCACAAGGATAGTTACGGGATTGAGAATGTGCATTGACCACTGTAAACTAAATGTTGCCACAAGGAAGGACCATTTCCCCCTTTCTTTCATTGATCAAATGTTGGAAAGGTTAGCCCAACACTCTTACTTTTGTTATCTAGATGGATACAGTGGTTTCTTTCAAATTCCCATTCATCCGGACAATCAAGAGAAGACAACTTTCACGTGCCCATGGGGTACGTTTGCCTACAGAAGAATGCCATTTGGTTTATGCAACGCTCAAGCCACCTTCCAAAGGTGTATGATGGCAATCTTTTCATAATATGTAGAGAATATCATGGAAGTATTCATGGACGACTTTTCGGTATATGGTTCTTCCTTTGATCATTGGGTCTCTAACCTTTCCCTTATTCTTAAGAGATGCGAAGACACTAACCTAGTCTTGAACTGGGAGAAGTGTCATTTTATGGTTACCGAAGGAATTGTGTTAGGAAATTTGATTTTGAATAGAGGAATTGAAGTTGATATAGCTAAGATCGAAACTATAGAGAAGCTACCTCCTCCATCTTCGGTGAAAGGAGTTAGAAGCTTTTTGGGACATGTAGGTTTCTATAGGAGGTTTATAAAGGATTTTTCAAAGATTTCAAAACTTTTAACTAACCTTTTGATGAAAGACATAACTTTCGAGTTTTCGAAAGAATGTTTGGATGCCTTTTGCAGGATTAAGGAAGCTTTGATTTCAGCCCCTATCATCCAACCACCCGATTGGACACTCCCTTTCGAGATCATGTGTGACGCAAGTGACATAGCCATAGGAGCTGTACTTCGACAGAAGAAAGATGGTCGTACTCACGCCGTCTACTACGCTAGCAAGACGCTAAATGAAGCTCAACTAAATTATGCTACCACGGAGAAAGAGCTTCTTGTTGTTGTTTACGCATTTGAAAATTTTCGTTCCTATCTTGTAGGTGCGAAAGCGATAGTCTATACGGATCATTCAGAAATCCGTTACCTATTTGCAAAGAAGGATGCGAATCCTAGACTCCTAAGTCCTGTAATAATTGGATCTAGAGATCCGTGACTAGAAAGGCTCGGAGAACTCGGTTGCCGATCACCTTAGCCGTCTCCCACATCTCACTTGCAAGACGGGTGAGCTCCCTATTGACGATTCATTCCCCGACGAGCAGCTACACGAGATTGAAGAATGTCTTCAACAAATCTTGAAAGGTAATGACCCATGGTTTGCTGATATTGTCAATTACCTTGTTTGTCAAGAACTCCCACCCGGACTTTCATATGCTCAAAGGAAGAAATTCTTTAGAGACATCCGACACTTCTATTGGAATGAATCTCTACTATTCAAGAGAGGTCCCGATGGTATGTTCAGAAGATGCATTCAAGAAGATGAAGTGGAAAGCATTATCAGTCACTGTCATTCTTTGCCTTGTGGAGGACATGCTAGTTCCCACAAGACATGTGCTAAGGTACTCCAATCTGGCTTCTTTTGGCCTTCCCTATTTAAAGATGTGTAGAACTATATTGTTGCTTGCGATGCTTGTCAAATGAAAGGTAATATGTCCAGGAGGAATGAGATGCCCCTCAACAACATCCAAGAAGTAGAGATATTCGACATATGGGGTGTGGACTTCATGGGACCATTCCCATCATCTTGTGGAAACCAATACATACTTCTAGTTGTAGACTATGTCTCAAGATGGGTAGAAGGAATCGCTTCTGCAACTAATGATGCAATGGTAGTGGTGAAGTTCTTCAATAGAACGATCTTCCCAAGGTTCAGGACTCCCTGAACCATTATTAGAGATGGAGAAACGCACTTCACAGTCTGTCGATTTGAGGCTCTACTAGCTAAGTGTGGGGTAACCCATAGATCGCCACACCATACCATCCGCAAACAAGCGGACAAGTTGAGATATCCAATAGGGAAATCAAAGGATTTCTAGAGAAGACTGTCTCTAGAACAAGAAAGGACTGGGCAATTAAACTCGATGATGCATTATGGCCGTACAGGACCGCTTTTAAGACACCCATAGGAACAACACCTTATAACCTAGTGTATGGGAAGTCTTGTCACCTTCCTGTAATGCTAGAGGATAAAGCCTATTGGGCCATCAAGTGGCTAAACTTCATCATGAAAGAAGCCATAGAAAAGCGGGTGTTGGACATCAACGAACTAGAAGAGATCCGCCTGAATGCGTACGAGAACGCAAGGATCTACAAGGAAAGAACGAAGCGGTGGCATGATAAGCATATCATCCCAAAGGACTTGAAAGAAGGAGATCTAGTTCTTCTATTCAACTCAAGACTTCGACTCTTTCCGGGTAAGCTTAAATCCCGTTGGACATGACCTTTTGTTATTAAGCGTGTTTTCCCTCATGGTGCAATTGAAGTATGGGGTGAAAAGTGCGGAAATTTCAAAGTGAACGGCCAACGATTGAAGAAGTACAAACCGGAAATCCCGGTTGGGGAGATAGCCCCTATTCTCATCCATTGATCACCAAAAGAGCAACGTCCATGTAGCGACATTAAATCAAGCACTTTTTGGGAGGCAACCCATGGTAGTTCTAGTCTTTTCTTTTCTTTTTACCTTAGAATAGCTTAGGATAGTTGTTTGTTTGTTTTTGGTTTTTTCTTTGTTTGTTTCCTCGATGAGCTCTCGGTTTTTTTGTGTCATAAATTGCAGGAACTAGGTACAATCTTGGAGAATTGATGAAGAAAGTTGACGTAAGTTTATTTCAAACACACGTATCAAAGGAAAGAAAAGGGAAAATCGACTTACCAATAGTAGATCGACCGATTCATGCTATAGAGCAAGTCGATTTTTAGCAACAGAAAGAAAAATCGGATGAAAAATCGACATTCCCGAGAGAAATCGGTCGATTTCCCTTATTGATGTGTGAAAGAGACGAAAAATCGCCCCGACGAAAATCTCAGGCTAGAAAATTGGCCGATTTTCTTCAATATTTTGGCCGGCCTATATAAAGCCTTCTCCACTCCCTTCTTCATTCAACACTTAACAATTTTTCCTTCATCCTTCACTCCAAAGAGCCGAAAAATCACCCATTTCCCATCTCCTCAAGTTGTAACTATTTTGGGGATGTTGAACATGAGGATGAGTAACTCGGCACCATTCACATAGCCGGGTGTTTGTGTCTTGCCAAAGTCCAATAGAACGACAAGTCCTAACGGGATATGGTATGTGCATCAAGGGTTTGAGGCATCTCAAAATTGAGAAACGCCAATCTCCTAGGCTTCGGTTTTTGTGCACCGTTGTCCATACTCTCAAAAAGTAAAGTAAAAGAAAGCAAATTTTACATGCAAAGCATGTGTGGTGAAGTTGTGTTCTTAAAGCCCTTGTTGTGTTGTTCTTCTTTCTCGGATTAGCACCACATTACGCAAAAAGTTTTCCCCACCTTTAATACGTTTCTTGGACCTTCTTCTTATTGGAAGACCTTGGGACCTTTGTGCACATGTTTAAGGCTTCATGGCTTAGGTTTGTTTGACTTTGATTATCTCTGCATCTTTATCATGTCTTTTATTTGTGTCTTTAAGCAAGAAATGATGATTTGTTCATAATATGGTTATTATTGATGTATACTTTGTCCTCCTATGTCTTGTAGCATTACTTTGAGGGTGATCCAAAAGAAGAAGCACTTGTTAAAAAATTTTTGAGTTTTTCGCATCATATAGTTCATGACATCTTGTATTGTAGAATTGAACCTTGCTTGGGGACAAGCAAGATGCAAGTATGGGGTATTTTGATGACATGAATTATATGCCATTATAATCATGCATATTGTGGAGGTTTTACCTCAATTTCCTTTCCATTCAAAGAGATTTGTGTACCTTTAAGGTTTATTTCATTTATATTTCGGAAATAGAGGTCTATACGAGTTTTGGTTGAATTATAGGTAAATTGGATGGAATTGGAAGCAAAAGTGGAGCAAGGAGCAACTAAGGTCGATAAGGAAGCTTAAGGAACCTTTGACGAGTCATGAAGAGCAAAGAAAGTGTGTAAAAGGGTCAAACAAGGAAGGAAGGAAACAAGTCAAGAGACGAGCACTTTCTGTTGTCAAAAATCGGGTGATTTATAAATAAATCGGACGAGTTTCCTGTAGGATAAATCGGTTGAGTTTTGCTTGTAACCGTCTAAAAATATTACGTTCGAAAGCCCATTGCTTTTGGGCTTGAGAAGTGATATGCCAAGCAGCCGATTAGTGAGAAAGTATACATTGGAACCCTAGGAACGAAAATCGGAGGTTCGCAGCATGGAAGATTTACAGGATTTTACGGAATTGAAGATTCTTGGAGAGAGGATTGAAGGAAAGGAACAAAAAGTCAAGATTCAAGGAAGTTTGTGAGATCTTTTGTTTCCTTTCTTATTATTGTGATTTGTGAACACATTGTTGAGTGCTTTGAGAGATTCTTTGAAAGATTTTAAGGTTTGATTACAGATTTGGAGATTCTTTGGTTTTTATGCAAATTTTGGTTTTTATTTGGTTTTCTCTATTCAATCTTGATTTTGATTCAAAAATGAAAATGATTGGCTAAAAACTTTGTGATTCTGGGGAGAATAGTTGATGATTGAGGCTTAGATGATGATAGACTGAACTCATTTAACCAATTGGACCCTGAGAGTTGAGATTTAACCTTTGCGATACCGGAAAATCAGACTGTTCTTGAGTAGATCGGCCGAGTTTTAGCAAGAACAACCCGAGTTTTCCTTCTGACGTCCTTTAATTGCTTTATCCTTTAACCAAAGTTAAACCTTGCCTAAATCCCAACCTTGCCTAACCTTTCTAACCCCTATCCAAGTTGAGATTTAACCTTTTACATGCAAAGCATGTGTGGTGAGTGTGTTTTTCATCCTTACCTTCGAGAGTCGAATCCTTGGGTTTGGGTGGATAGTTTGAGTGTTAATCCTTCCTTTGAGTATTCTTCTTGATGAGACTCAACATCGTTCGGGTTGAGAGCTTTTAAGTTGGGATAATTGAGTATTGAAACTTCATCGTACAATATTCCTTTCTTCGAAACACTTAACCTTGGCAACGCCAACTCTGTCCTTTGATCTTTAGAAGTGCCCTGAATCGACAGCCGCAGTCGGATACTTGAATCCTTGGAATCATTTGGCTACTTTATATTTACAAAAGCTTTTCTATCCTGCCAGATGTTTTCAAATCGATTTTATTCTCACCAAATCCCTAAGTTCGACTCTGGAATTCCTTGCCTTACTACAGCTGATCCGTACACTGCAGGTTCGCTTTTGCATAAGTTCTGGATATAAATTTAAGTCTTGGACGCACACACTTTTGAGCGAGCACCATATATAGCGGAAAATCGTTCATTAATTCATTTCCTTTCACGTTTCCTCGTAAAATCTCTTATTTCTCTCAACCTTCAAACTCAGCTCTACTCTATGTTTCTAATCCGATTTCAGTTTCCGTTTGAGTTTATGGATTCCTATCATAATTCTCTTCATATTGGTACCGAGTTTCTGCATTTCTGAGCATATGAAGATATGGTCGAGCATTTATGTCACCAGGACTGTTCGGTCGCTCAAAATCCGGTGAATTTGATGTTGTCCATGCGTAGCCTGCGTCGTTGTGATTCCGAATCTTCTTTTAGATCGTCAATCGGGTTGTTAACGAATAAGTTATGAATTGATTCGTTTTCCGTACTGCGATTTGGCCTAAATTGACCTTACGCTTGTCAAAATGGATAATTAGAAATTCCATTATGGTCGTTATATTATTCTAGTTTTATGGGTTGTTTGTTTGATAAAATTTGATGGCATGTGGGTTTAGAAATTGCGTGGAGGCAAAACATTACTCTGGCAAAATTTAATTAATTAACTAAAGGATAATTAATTAAATTAGGATTAGAATTTAGATTGACGAATGTTGATTAGACGCTACCTTGAAATTTGAGGAATTGCTAGTTATGTTGAGATATTGAGGTTTAGTTAGTTGTGAGGCTTATAGGTTGATTATGATCCTTATGCGTAACACCCCAAATCCGAGGGACTTGGGGTGCTACTGGTCTAGGATCTCAAAATGGATCCTGACCCTAGCTTGAGAACAAGTTAACTGGATCTTATAACAAGGCACAAATAGATTAAAACCAAATACATAAAACTGTATAAATATATACATCAAAAGGTTACAAAATCACAGCTGAGTACAAAACAACATCATATCCATACAAGGATAAAACACCCCAAAACCCTCACATATCCTAGTGTACAGAAGCCCTCGGCTGATCACCCTATTTGGCTCACTCTGCAGTCTTCCTAACCTGCAAATCATCTACAACACGGTATAAATTGTTAGCTAATAGAAATGAATAAGAATGAAGTAATAGAACATACACAATCCAACAAATCACAACATGCAATGCTACACACACATCCGTTTATTATCTTTGATTACGTTATTCCATTACTAATTCAACTTCTTTTGTGACACGAGGAGCCTAAAGAACCTCGTCTCTTCCACCTTTAACCCAGGTTTTGCATGAGGACCTACGTCCTCCCTGAGCTACTGGCTTGCGAGCACCTCCTCCACTCTCAACGAGCTTTGGCAAGCGGTCACCGCCCGGTTATAATACACTTAGGCCACATAAGGTAATGAAGTGGTCATCCTAGTCCGGTTTAGGTTATAAATGTAACAATCATATGCACACACACACACAACAATTACAATCACTCAAATTCACAACTGCTCGCTAAGTAAGTCTTATGGACTTACTTGAAAACTCGTAAACCAGTACCACGTCACAGTTTCCCCTTGAGGAAACGATCAACGCCTACAATAGCAAGGCATACACAATATCAAAATGTTGCAAAGGTTAGGAGACGCATCTCCTACACCTCGTAACCATAACCACTATAACTCATATTTAAACCTCAAATCCTCAACAAACATACAAGTGCCTAAGGCGCATTCCCAACATTCATCTCATCAAGCTCACCATCAACCATACTAGCCTAGCCATATCTAAAGCCAAGGCCAAAAGAAAGGAAAGAAGGAAACATACCAACTAAGTATGTACTGGACACGCACCGGCGGAAGCAAGAGACACAGGGGCACTGAACCAATTAGGCGTAGGGGCGGACCAATCTAGGCACGGGGGCGGCTCAACCCAGGTGCAAGGGCGGCTCAGCTCGTGCGCAACGGCGGCTAGTGTGCAGAAAGTTGATCCCGACTTCTCTTCGATCCTTCTCTCGATCTCTTCACTCCTTCTTTGCCCCAAAGGCAATTATATACATATATACATACATATGATAAACATCAAGGTCCAGGAAGATCAACACAAGACTAATTCTTGTGTATTCTCAATCTAAGTAGAAGAAGAGAAGGAAGGAAGAAGGAAAAGAGAAAAGGAACTTACCACAACAGCTAAGGAAAGGAAGGACACCCTCACTAGCTACTAACTGTTACGCTCAGGATGTGTAGTGCAATAAGCTTTACATTTATAAACTCGAACTAAAATCCTAAACTACCTAGCGAAACCCGCAGTGTACCGGTCGTTTTGTAGAAAGGAGAGTATTCCGAGGTCGAACACAAGGACTGAGGTGAAATCAAGTCATTCAATGATCAAAGATAGTGCAAATCTAAGCTAAGATGAGATGAGGATTAAAGAAAGTGCAAAACACAATATTTTGGATGGTTTTGGGTGATCAAACAAGGATCACAAGTATATCAACGCAAACAAGAAACACAAAAACACAAACACAAAGATGAGAGATAAGAGGTAAGAAAGCGGACTCTAGAGATTAGGAATTCCGATTATGACATTGGACTCATGTTTCTAAAGGTCAACGGAAGGTTGTGGTTATTCGGAGTCGGGTGTTTCTTAAATGGGAGCAATTACCGGGTAAGTCTCATGCTCCACTAGTCTCGCACCTAAGGTCCTATCACCGGGTAAGTCTCAAGGAACCCAAGGACGAGAATTCTACACAAACCGGTCGCTACCTAAGGGTCAAACCCCTCCTTACCGGGTAAGTCTCGGAAAAGGCAAGTCTTAGGCAGCGATCCTAGCACACTCAATCCAATAGCGGCTCGTGAGGCTCACTACTACCTAGAGTTCATCATCTTAGGTATCTAAGAGGGGAAATCACCGGGTAGGTCTCATTCCTCAATTAGGTTGCTAACAATAGGTTACCCTAAGCTAGGTTAAGCTCAACAAATACTAGGATTTCAACACATCTACATCCAAACATCCAGATTCATTCAATTCAAGAACAACAGAGCAAAATACGGGTGGATCATGAAAGACCACGGCGATGGAAGCATGAAGAACAAGCCGTGGTTTGGTTCTGAGTTTGCATTTCGAACACAAATCGATCCTAAGCTAACATGGAAGTCATACAATCATAGTTCAAAGCATAAACATCATTCCTTCACCCTAGAATCACATCTATTCAGCCAACAATATACATTTCAAGATCAAACTTCACAAATAAAGCATGCTTGCAAGTCATGGTTAGATTGTGAAGAACAATCCCAAGAAAAGACATTAAAAGCATAGAATAGAAGTTACCAAATTCTTACAAGGCTCCAAGAGCTATTCCAAGTTGTCAACAATGGACTCCTCACTCAAAACCACTCTAATCTCAGTCTAAAACAAGAATCTACACTAATCTCTTCCAAGAACACCCACAATGGGTGCTTGGAAGAGAGGCAACAATGGAGAAGTGTTTTGGGGAAGAAGATAGGTCAAAAAGGAGGAAGAGATCTCAATTACAGCCTGCAAGATCCTTTAAATATCCACTAGGAGCAAGAGTCATCAAAGAGATC
This sequence comes from Fagopyrum homotropicum, assembly GCA_033239125.1. Taxonomy (NCBI): domain Eukaryota; kingdom Viridiplantae; phylum Streptophyta; class Magnoliopsida; order Caryophyllales; family Polygonaceae; genus Fagopyrum; species Fagopyrum homotropicum. The sequence continues at coordinate 55,945,471 of BSWB01000002.1, read as the reverse complement.
GTGGGACAACTGTCAACGTGGTCCTAGGAGATTCCACGGCCGTGGAATGGTGTCTGGCCGTGGTTTTGCTCCAGAGGCTTTCCTTGAACCATTGGACCATGAGTTGGTGCAAGGCATGCACCAACTAGGTCCTATGTGTTCTCCTTTGCTCCTAGCTTGCTCCCTAACGAGTCCGGAAGTGTGTCATCTCGAGGAATGATCCTCGAATGTATCGATTAAGCTCGTAAATCTCCCAAAATACCTACAAAGCATGCAAAAGTCCGTGTAGACGTCTATCTCGACAAAATACATGAATTGAGTGCAAACGTCGTGAACTAGTGCTAATCCATGCATGAATGAGTGAGTAATCTATCTAAATGATTACCTAAACCTAAGTCATAAATCGTGTTATCAAAAATATCCCATACTTAAGGTTTGCTCGTCCCCGAGCAAATGCTCAACTCTAGACAAAGAGATGACATGATTTATGCATGCAGAAAATGGCAAAATCTTTTTGGAGTTGTGCTTCTAAAGATGGATGACCTTCATAGTGATGTTTCATGACAATGGACAAGCAATCATGCATTAAAGGAATGAAGGCATGTAAAGACAATCATACTTAACTCGAAAGCATGCATGAAAGGTAAAAATGATGAAGTCAAGATGATCATGAGAATGTCCAATCTAGATCACTAAGTCATATACATAAGGAAATAGGTCCTAAGGACTTAGGAAAGAAGAGGCCAAGAAACGTGATGATAAGGTGGGAATTTTCTAAGGCCATGTGGTGCAAATCCGGGAAAGGAACTAAACAACCACAACTTTTACATTTATACTTCATCCACCAAAGTGTATTTTTTCTCCTTCTTTTCTTTTCTTTTTCACTTATTTTTGAGACAATGGTATTGGTGTACAAAAGCCGAAACCTTGGTGATTAGCCGTCCTCGGGCTTTTTCTATTTTTCGAGGTGCATCCACACCGGGCACACATACCAAAGCTCGTTAGGACTATTGGTTTATTTGACTTTGGCAAGGCACAAACACCCGATTATGTGAATGGTGTCGAGTTACTCGTCATTTAAACCAACGTCCCCAAATCTATATTTTGTCTACACTTTTACAACACATTTTCAACAACTTCATTCACAACATTCATAATACCAACTTCACCACCCCACACTTGCTTTTCACACACATCAACACACTAGCATGCTCCTATTCCCGGAAGGGTCAAAAGAGGTCAAGTTTTTAATCAAGTGAGGTGCTCAAGCAACATGATCAAGATGAGAAGAAGATGAGATAAATTGCCTTAATCATTCCTAGATGATGTGCAAGAACTAGCATGTAATTTCGACTTTCAATCCTCAATCCAATCAAGGCAAGCATCATAATCACAATCCATACATAGGATTCAAGAGAAGTACATCAAGTCCACATATGCATAAATCCATTAAACACACAAGGCCATCCATAGCCAATTCACAAGACAAGATTCATCATTAGGGTCATATCCAAACCTAGAAAGCACAAAATTTTTCGATTTTTCGATTTTTTTTTTTTGTTTTTTTTTTTTGGAATTTTGAAATGAATATGTACAATGCAAAGCATGAAAAGAAACGTGTGACAACTAAAACGAAACTATCCTAGATGCTAATCATGCAAAAGATCATGCAAACCCCACCCCATACTTAGAAACACATTGTCCCCAATGTGTAAATGAAGTAAAGAAGAGTGAAAGAGGGTTCTCACAATGTAAAAATGTGGCGTTTTTGGTATTTGGGTTAACTCGTGTGGAGTGGTAGTGTGGATGATCCTATCAACAATGGTAGAGAGCTCTTCATAGTCATTCCGGCGTCGAGACCCGCGCCAAGGTGTATGTGAGATGGGAGCTCTTCCATCCAACAAAGACACCTCAAGCCGTCCAAGTCTCACGTCCGCTCCACCCATGGTTGAAAACGGAATCATCATCATCAACTCGCCTTGCAAGGCTTCCTTATTACCTAAGATCTTCCACACAAACACAAAACACAAAAACACACAAAAGCAAAAAGAAAAGCAAAATGAAAGAGAAAAGGGAAAGAGTTGTACCAATGGGTTGCCTCCCATTAAGCGCTTCTTTTAGGTCATTAGCTTGACCAAACTCCGTGGATATGTCAATCCACCTCAAATACCATGGTTTGCTTGAGGAGTCCAAGCAACCATCGCTTTCCGGTATCCATGATGACAAGCAAGGGCCACTTGATGCCCAAATAAGCTTTAGGTTCTCTCTTCACCGGTGAGTAGTAGACTCCTTCATCACCACTTCCTTGATGATAGTATGGAGTTGCAACCATAGATGCCACCCCATACTTAGGCAATTTATACTCCGCGGTCACACCGGTGAAATGCTTGTCATCGTCATCCTCTATGATCCGAAGAAAGCCGATTCTTGGAAAGAATCCCTCATTGAAGTGCTTCATGAACATCATGGATCCATCATGCTTGCTTTCTTTATTCAATAATGGAGAATCCTTAGGAAAGGGGCTCCAATCTTCGTGTGTACTCCGGGCAAGCAAGAAAGGGTTGGAAGGGGTTGAAATTAGCTTAGGATTGTCTAGGACAGAACCTTCCACGGGCGTGGTTTGTCCTCCACGGCCTTGATTCTCTCTGTTGTCTTCGTTCCACGTGAGCTCTTCAAGTGTGGTTCCGGGGTTGATGGCAAGGATATCCGTGGGTGAGAGTACTTCATTGCACTCCTCCAAAGGTGAAGGGGGTGGAGGTAGATCCTGAAGGATGGTAGGATCTCCTAGCATAAGAGCATTCCTAATCTCTTCAATCTCCCTCCTCATTTGTTCTTCCCTCTCGAAATTCAATCTTCTTTCATCCTTCAGGGCCAAATCCCTTAGCCTCACTTACTCCCAAGCTTCATCCAACTCTCCTTGAAGTTCCTTAATGATCATGGTTGATTCGGGCAATCCTTGGATCTCCTCATGGTGAACCTCCTCTTGTTGATATACATCCGCTTCGAGCTCCATGTTGGAACTCGAAATGGAAGCAAGGTTGCTTTCTAGATCATCCATCTTCCTCAACATTTCTTCTAGCATTGATTCTACCCTATCATTGTGAGGTTGTTGGTGAGGTTCCTCATGAGGCAATATAGTCATGTGAGCTTGATTATGGGACTCATGATAGGCATTAAACTCCTCCCAATACTCAAACTCATCATGGAGAGGTCCTAGATCTTGGCTTTCCATCCATCCCTCATACTCCATGTTGTCAAGGTCGTCTTAGAAGTACAATCCGTCCATGGCAAACATGAAAAGGCAAAGACAAAAACAACACAAGATCAAAAGTAACAAGAAAGATAAACACTAAAAACAATCAAAAGTAAATGACTTAATCTTAACCTAGTCCCCGGCAACGGCGTCAAAAACTTGTTACGCTCACGATGTGTAGTGCAATAAGCTTTACATTTATAAACTCGAACTAAAATCCTAAACTACCTAGCGAAACCCGCAGTGTACGGGTCGTTTTGTAGAAAGGAGAGTATTCCGAGGTCGAACACAAGGACTGAGGTGAAATCAAGTCATTCAATGATCAAAGATAGTGCAAATCTAAGCTAAGATGAGATGAGGATTAAAGAAAGTGCAAAACACAATATTTTGGATGGTTTTGGGTGATCAAACAAGGATCACAAGTATATCAATGCCAACAAGAAACACAAAAACACAAACACAAAGATGAGAGATAAGTGGTAAGAAAGTGGACTCTAGAGATTAGGAATTCCGATTATGACATTGGACTCATGTATCTAAAGGTCAACGGAAGGTTGTGGTTGTTCGGAGTCGGGTGTTGCTCAAATGGGAGCAATTACCGGGTAAGTCTCATGCTCCACTAGTCTCGCACCTAAGGTCCTATCACCGGGTAAGTCTCAAGGAACCTAGGGACGAGAATTCTACACAAACAAGTCACTACCTAAGGGTCAAACCCCTCCTTACCGGGTAAGTCTCGGAAAAGGCAAGTCTTAGGCAGCGATCCTAGCACACTCAATCCAATAGCGGCTTGTAAGGCTCACTACTACCTAGAGTTCATCATCTTAGGTATCTAAGAGGGGAAATCACCGGGTAGGTCTCATTCCTAAATTAGGTTGCTAACAATAGGTTACCCTAAGCTAGGTTAAGCTCAACAAATACTAGGATTTCAACACATCTACATCCAAACATTCAGATTCATTCAATTCAAGAACAATAGAGCAAAATACGGGTGGATCATGCAAGACCACGGCCATGGAAGCATGAAGAACAGGCCGTGGTTTGGTTCTGAGTTTGGATTTCGAACATAAATCGATCCTAAGCTAACATGGAAGTCATACAATCATAGTCCAAAGCATAAACATCATTCCTTCACCCTAGAATCACATCTATTCAGCCAACAATATACATTTCAAGATCAAACTTCACAAATAAAGCATGCTTGCAAGTCATGGTTAGATTGTGAAGAACAATCCCAAGAAAAGACATTAAAAGCATAGAATAGAAGTTACCAAATTCTTACAAGGCTCCAAGAGCTATTCCAAGTTGTGAACAATGGACTCCTCACTCAAAACCACTCTAATCTCACTCTAAAACAAGAATCTACACTAATCTCTTCCAAGAACACCCACAATGGGTGCTTGGAAGAGAGGCAACAATGGAGAAGTATTTTGGGGAAGAAGATAGGACAAAAAGGAGGAAGAGATCTCAATTACAGCCTGCAAGATCCTTTAAATATCCACTAGGAGCAAGAGTCATCAAAGAGATCGTGGGACAACTGTCAACGTGGTCCTGGCAGATTCCACGGGCATGTTCCACTGTCGTGGAATGGTGTCTGGCCGTGGTTTTATTCCAGAGGCTTTCCTTGAACCATTGGACCATGGGTTGGTGCAAGGCATGCACCAACTAGGTCCTATGTGTTCTCCTTTGCTCCTAGATTGCTCCCTAACGAGTCCGGAACTGTGTCATCTCGAGGAATGATCCTCGAATGTATCGATTAAGCTCGTAAATCTCCCAAAATACCTACAAAGCATGCAAAAGTCCGTGTAGACGTCTATCTCGACAAAATACATGAATTGAGTGCAAACGTCGTGAACTAGTGCTAATCCATGCATGAATGAGTGAGAAATCTATCTAAATGATTACCTAAACCTAAGTCATAAATCGTGTTATCACTAACCAAAGCACAACAGGAACAACAACTTCCACATCTCAACATCAACATCATCAAATCTCACCAAGCTCAAAACTCTCTCAAGGGTCACACAAGATCAAAGAAGATCAAGAAGAAGATTTAAAGGAAGAGATGAGGAAAGAAGATGAACGTGAGGAGAAGAGGAAGGCTGAAGAAGATGAGAAACCTTCATCATGAAGCAAAGGGATGGCTTATAAAGGAAGTCAACCAAAAGCATTGGTCAAGGTGAACAAAGACGGCTACAGCCCACCAAAATCTGCAAGGGCAGACCTTGGAGGCGCAGGGGCGGCCAACAGGGGCACTGAGAGCGGTGGTCTAGCCACAGGGACGGCTCAGGCAAGGCTCAGCACATGCGTCTCAACTGAGGCGCAAGCACGGGATCTCTAAAAGACTAAGGTTCTTACATCACACTCCCCTAAAAACAAGTTTCTCGGACCCATACGCCAAGGTAAAAACACTCTTCCTATCGGAGGTATCACATCTCCGTTTATAAGATCACAACCTATAACATTTTTTATCCTCAAAGTACAACATTGAGAAATCATCACTCCAGCAACACCATCACACCACTAAGCAAGGCATAGAGGTAAACTATGTCTAGCTAACTCATAACCACATCACAAGGTATGGAGGAAAGCCTCTCCAGCCAAATCGTACGCATAACGCATCTATGTGGAGGAAAACCGTCTCCACTCACACTATGTCCATCAACTATAGCATGGAGGAATAACCATCTCCAGCTAATCCTAAACATATCACAGTAGCATAGAGGAAAGAACCATCTCCAGCTATAACATAACTCGCGCTAGCAAACAAGATCTAAAAGATCATATGCACACACGACAACTAGCACGAAAACACAACAAATCATATAAACACATAACATACACTCACCAAGATAGCACTAAGATTTACTCATGGATCCTACAGGTGCATCTATCTCGGCATAGAACTTTGGATAGTTCCTCTGGATACTATCCTCGGTCTTCCATGTGGCCTCATCAGGTCCTCCTCTCGACTACTATATCCTCAAGATAGGAATGTCCTTCGAACGCAGACGTCTCACACCTCGTTCTAGGACTGCAATCGGGTTCTCAACAAAAGTGTGGTCCGGCTCAACCACTAAGGCATCATAACTGACGATGTGTCTCGGGTCTGGTATAAACTCCCACAGTTGAGACACATGAAAAATAGGGTGAACACCCTCTAACCTTGGTGGCAAAGCCAATTTGTATGTTGCTCTTCCAACTCTATCTAGTATCTCAAAAGGATCAACATATCGGGGACTCAGCTTCCCCTTTATGCCAAAATGTCTTATGCCTCGCATCGTAGATACTCTTAGCCAGACATGAGCTCCAACTCGGAACTCTAGAGGCCGACGCCTCTTGTCTGCTTATGACTTTTAGCGACTCTTTGCAGCCAACATCATCTCTCTAATTAGTGCTACTCGAGCCATATCATCCTTAATCTACTCTAGTGCTATACCATTGACACTGCTAGACTCATCCTAGCATAATGGTGTACGACATCTACGCCCATAAAGTGCTTCATATGAGGCCATCCCAATCGATGCATGCTATTTGTTGTTGTATGAGTACTCAACCAATAGAATGGTCCTTGATAGGTGATGGAATCACTATCATTTAGGATAGTTTTTAGAGTCTTTTTATTGCATTTGTGTCGGTTTATGCTACTAACTCCTTGGTCCAGAAGAAGAAGATTAAAAGGAGCTAAGGAAGGAGTTATAAGCACTTAGGAGTGAAGATCGATCACGAATCAAAGCTTCTGTTGCCTCACCGCCCCTACGGAGCCTTGCTACCGCCCCTGTGGGTGACGCCTTACACCGGAGCGCTCCTTGCGCCTTCACCAGCGCCGACCATGAAGTGTGTCACCGCCCCTGCGCCACTCATTGGCGCCCCTGCGGTGACCTGTCCTGAAGAGACGAAGACCAGCGCCCCCTGCACCTCCCACTGAGCCCCTGCCTACGCCTCAACTTGGGAGCTGGAAGACGAAGAGGTTGTGTCACCGCCCCTGCGTTGACATAGGGACGCCCCGACGGCTTGGCATCAGAAACGTCAGGAAGTCGAAGGGTCAGACGTTTGAAGAGCATTGAAGATCCGCCCCAGCGGAAATACCTAGCCGCCGATGCGGCCATGAAGAAGATCAAGCGTTTTTGCCTTCATTGCCCCTGCGGACCTGAAGGCCGCCCTTACGGTTTAACGCTAGAAGCTTTACTCCGGCTGTTTACACCACCTTTATGGCATTAAAGGGGGCTGTTTTAGGCCGGCCATTTACTCCTATTTAGTGTCTTTTGTAGTATAAATAGTCCTTGGTTGATTGCTAGAATAAGCATCTTGTTATCCAATAAATTATCCACTTAGATTGTCTTGCTACCTTTGTAATGAGTTGCTAACTCCCTTGCTACGTTGGGTTGGTTTGAAGCTGTGTTGTTACTTTGGTTGTAAGTTCTTTTTAATATAAGTTTTCATTCAGTAATACTTTGTTTTTCCTTGATCTCCATTGTCTAATTGCATGTTTACTATTGCTTGAGATTGATCACCTTAGGTTCTAAAGTGCATGCAAACAACTAGGATTAATAGGTTCCGGGTTCGGGTCTTTAATCTATTAGCAACTTTGAGTAATAACGGGTTGTAATTACTTAAAGAAAAGGAACACAAATATAAAGATAAGTTTAACGGTTTTAATCTTCTCTTATATCCCTTAGTCTTTGTTTGAAAGCTAACTTGTTATTTTTTCTTGTAGGTTTACGGAACACTAACCTGTTAAGTTGTGTTGATGCTGGTTGGCTCAACACATATATATGATCGAGACGGGAGATTACTTGTAAATTGTAAAAGGAACTCACCAAAGTAGCAATTGCATGCTTAGGATCAACCTAGTATAGATTCATCCATCATTGTCTTACTTGTCGCATCTAATCATTTTCATAAGTTTTTGTGTGCATGAATTCAACCAAACCCCCCCCCCTCTTTGTTACCAGTTACTATAATCGATAATTGCATCTAAAACACCTTAACTCTCTTGGGTTCGACCCTTACTTGATCACTATACTTGTTTTTAGTGCTAAGTCGGGATTTACTTTTGAATGGGTATAAACGACCTAAGAAAATATCCTAGTCAAATTTTGGCGCCGTTGCCGGGGAGTTTTAGTGTTTTATTGTTATTATTGATTATTGGTTTGAACCATTTTTATGGTTCAAACCCGTGCTACTAATTCCGGCTTTGCTTCTTTTGATCCAGAAATTGAGAGGACGCACATCTGGCAACGAAGACAACAACAACTTCAACAAGAGATGGCTGGCCATACTCTTCGTCAACTTACGCAGCCCACCTTGGCTCAAAACCCTCTTGCGGTCACTATATTGGCATTAGGGGAAGGAGTCAACTTTGAACTCAAGCCGGGCCTCATTCACTCACTTGCTTCCATCCTTCCATGGGCTAAGTGGTGAGGACCCCATCAAGCACCTTGGGAAGTTCCATAACGTGTGTATGAGCATGAAGCCGGCCAACATTACCGAATAAAAAATCAAGATGAGGGCATTCGGCTTCACACTCAAAGTTTCCGCGGATGATTGGTATTACCACCTTCCATCCGGGAGTATCGACACTTGGGAGAACCTTCACAAGGCGTTTTTGGAGAAATACTTTCCAGCCAAAAAAGCCAATAGCTTGAAGAAAGCTATAAGCAACATCAAGCAAGAGGCGAATGAAACTTTCTACGAGTACTTCGAGAGGTTTGCACGCCTCCGATCCAGCTGTCCTTTTCACGGAAATTTTACGCAAGATCTAGTCTTGTACTTGTACAATGGCTTGCTAGACAATGAAAGAAGGATCGTCGATGCGGCTTGCGGAGGTAATATTCTTAACTCTACTCCTGACCTTGATTTGGAAAAGATACAGGAACTAGCGGAAGGTACTCGGAACTTTGAAAGGACCCCAACTAAGAAAGGAGTTCATGCTGTAAGTTCCGAGAAGAGCGAGATTTCCACCGAGCTCGCGGAGTTGAAGGAAATGGTGAAGAGACTAACACTTATGGGAACCCCACAGCAGCTCAAAGCTTGTGGAGTTTATGCTGACCCATATCATACAACGGACATGTGTCCATAAGTCTAGGATGACGATGCTGAGGTGAACGCAATGGTTTATAGACAACCACAACAGCAAAGGCCTAGGAACGATCCCTATGCACAAAATTTCATGGCAACCTGGCACGACCAATAGAACTTTCGTTGGAGGGATCAACAAGGTAAATATCACTCAACAGAAGATATGTTGCAGGTTTTGACTAAACACTTTGCCACTCATGTCCAAACAACAGAATCTAGCATCAAGAACCTTGAAGAATAGGTTAGTCAAATGGCGGAAGCCATTTAAAGGACCAAATCAAGACTTTCCGGAGGATTGCCTTCCCAAACATTTATAAACCCCAAGGAGAATGTTAGTGCCCTAACATTAAGGAGTGGGAAGCAGATCCAATAGAAACCAGCAAAAGAATCACAAAGCAAACCTTCTGTCGATTTTACCGCACCCACAGCCGGGCTGCAACTGCCCCCAGCACAAAGTAGATGTCGCCCCTGCGGCTGGATTTTCCCGCCCCTGCGGTGACAACCCCTGAGCCGCCCCTGCGCTTACAAGTTGACGCCCCTGCGGGAATCACAACAGAAGGTTCTGTTGAAAGGGATACTTACGTCCGGTCTAACTTTCCGCCACTGTACTCTGAGAAGCCACCAACTCCTTTTCCTGAGGCTTTGAAGGAGAGAAGAATAATTGAGGACAAGGACCTCTTTAAGAATTTCTCCAAATGCGAGGTAAACATTTCCCTCCTCAAATGGTGAAAAGTATTCCTAAGTATGCTCGTTTTTTGAAGGAACTTTACACTATCAAGAGGAATCAAAAGCTAAAGGGGAAACAAAAAGTGCAAGTAAGTGAGCATGTGTCGGCAGTTTTTCAACGGAGACTGCCCAAGAAGTGCAGCGATCTAGGCACGGTAAGCATTCCTTGTGTTATTGGGGAAACCCGATTTGACAAAGCAATGCTTGATCTCGGTGCTTCTATCAATGCTTTACCATATTCAATTTACAAATCACTTGGCCTTGGGCCATTAATGGAAACTAGGATTGTAGTACAACTTGCTGATAGATCTAATGTGTACCCGAAAGGGATAATTGAAGATGTGTTAGTAATGGTAGACAATCTAATATTTCTTGTTGGTTTCTTTGTAATGGATATGGAAAATGATTCACATGCTGCACACATTCTGTGAGGTAGGCCATTTCTAAAAACTGCTAGGACCAAAATTGATTATGTTAGTGGCAAATTGACCATGGAGTTTGATGGAGAAGTAGTGGAATTTGACATCTATGATGCAATAAGATTTCCTAGTGATGATCATTCTTTATGTGCTACTGACATTGTTGAACCTTTTGTGCAAGATGTTTTTGATAACTCCGATGTTGATGAATTGAGAAATGTGATTGAGCTTGACATTGATGGTTTCAAATTAGATTATGTATTAACACCAAGCATGAAAGAAGTCCTAGCCCAATTAGATGGGCATAAAAGGCTAACTATCTCCAATTTGGCCATTGGGCCCACTTTACTAACACCAAGCGACAAGCTTATTCCGTATATAGTGCAGGCACCGGAAATAGAATTGAAGGACCTTCCGTCACACCTCAAGTACGTTTTCGTTGGAAAACACAATACCTTGCCGGTGATCATCTCCAACAAGTTGACTGCCGGTCAAGAAGACAAGTTGGTGGAGGTACGAAAAGAGCACAAGATGGCCCTTGGATGGACCATTGCGGACATAAAAGGGATAAGCCCTTCAACTTGCATGCATAGGATTCTACTTGAGGACGAATCCAAACCCTCTAGGCAACCTCAAAGGAGGTTGAACCCGCCAATGATGGATGTGGTCAAAAAGGAAGTGTTGTAGCTCCTCCAAGCAGACATGATCTTTCCTATCTCGGATAGCACTTGGGTTAGCCCAACCCAAGTAGTTCCAAAGAAGGGAGGCATTACCATGGTGGAAAATCAACATGGGGAGATGGCCCCAAGCAAAACACAAACCGGATGGAGAGTTTGCATTGACTACCGCAAGCTCAACAAGGTAACACGAAAAGACCATTTCCCATTACCTTTTATCGATCAAATGTTGGAACGTCTTGCAGGTCATCAGTACTACTGTTTCCTAGATGTATATTCGGGCTATTTCCAAATAGCCATCGCACCAGAAGATCAAGAAAAGACGACGTTCACTTGCCCGTTTTGCACTTTTGCGTACCGTAGAATGCCATTTGGACTTTGCAACGCACCCGGCACTTTCCAACGGTGCATGATAAGTATTTTCTCCGAATACATAGAAAATTTCATTGAAGTCTTCATGGATGATTTTACCGTCCATGAAGATAGTTTTGATGCATGTTTAGGACATTTGAAACTTGTTATTGAAAAATGTGTTGAAACCAATTTGGTTCTTAATTCGGAAAAATGTCATTTTATGGTCGAACAAGGAATTGTGCTAGGACATGTAATATCCTCCCAAGGGATAGAGGTAGATAGAGCAAAGGTTGATGTAATTCAAAATTTACCTTATCTTACTAATGTTCGGGAAATCCGATCTTTTCTTGGTCATGCAGGTTTCTACCGACGTTTCATCAAAGATTTTTCAAAGATCTCCGCACCCCTATGTGAATTGCTCAAGAAAGACGTCACCTTCATATTGGATGAGGATTGCAAGAAAGCTTTTGACACTTTGAAGGCATGTCTTACCACCGCACCAATCATCCGTTCTCCGGATTGGGAGAAACCTTTTGAAATCATGTGTGACGCTAGTGACTACGCCGTTGGAGCTGTCATAGGATAAAAAGACGGACGGGCCTCCCATGTGATCCATTATGCGTCTATGACACTCAATGGAGCGCAAAGGAATTACTCTACCACCGAGAAGGAAATGTTGGCGGTGGTTTTTGCCCTTAAGAAATTCCGGCAGTACCTACTTGGGGTAAAGGTAATTATCTTCACTAACCATGCAGCTCTTAGGTACCTCATGGCAAAGAAGGAGGCAAAGCCACGATTGATCCGATGGGTGCTCCTTCTAAGTGAGTTTAACCTAGAGATAAGGGACAAGAGGGGGACTGAGAACCTGGTGGCCGATCATTTGAGCAAACTAGTGCAAGAGGAGGAAGATCGAGGAAAAGGAAGAGAGATAGCCGGAAGTTTTCCATACGATATATTTTACACAACTCTCTATTGTGTAACCGCCGCGCCTCACACCAGCCGCCCCTGCGGCCATCCGCCCCTGCGGCTCAGTCTAGGCGCCCCTGCGGAATTGTCGACAAAGGTTTGTCTTAAGCTCCAATCTTTCAAGCCTTGGTTTGCTGACATTGTGAACTTCATTGTCATGAAGGAGTATCCTCTAGACTTCACCAAGGCACAACGAGAGAAAGTAAAAGCTGAAGCTCGACACTACGTTTGGGACGATCCTTATCTTTGGAAGTATTGTAGTGTCCAAGTGATCCGACGTTGCATTCCGGACAATGAGGTACAATCCTTCCTAACTTTCTGTCATTCTGAAGCATGTGGGGGGCATTTTGGGGCAAACAAAAGTGCAAGTGGGTGGAAGCAAATGCCGGTTTCTTTGGCCACACATTTTTCGAGACGCTTTTGCGTTTTGCAAAGTGTGTGATAAAGTCCAAAGAGTAGGAAATCTTTCAAGGAGACATGAAATGCCCCAATCCTCTCTTATATTTTGTGAAATATTTGACGTTTGGGGAATTGATTTCATGGGGCCATTTCCTACTTCATTCGGGAACACATATATTTTGCTTGCGGTGGACTATGTTTCCAAGTGGGTGGAAGCAAATGCCACCAAAACTGATGATTCAAAAGTAGTTGCAGCTTTTCTTAAGGAAAATATCTTTGCAAGATTTGGAATTCCAAAAGCCTTAATCAGTGATAGGGGTACCCATTTCTACAACAAGACGATCACGGCTCTCCTTAAGAAATACCACGTTCACCAAAGAGTATCAACAGCGTATCATCCACAAACAAACGGCCAAGTTGAGGTGTCAAACTGGGAAATAAAGACCATCCTTGAAAAGACGGTTTCCCCGGGCGGAAGGATTGGAGTGCAAGGCTAAATGATGCCCTATGGGTATATCGGACAACCTACAATACTCCTATCGGGATGTCTCCTTTTAGGCTCGTGTTTGGGAAAGCTTGCCACTTACCGGTGGAGCTAGAGCACAAGGCTTGGTGGGAGGTAAAGAAGTGCTACATGAACATAGAGGAAGTGGGAGAATTCCGGAAGCTCCAATTATAAGAGTTGGAGGAACTAAGGCTAGATGCATATGACCATGCTACCACATACAAAGAAAAGACCAAAGCATGGCATGACCGGAACATTCTCCGGAAGGACTTCAAGGTAGTTAATAAGGTACTTCTCTTTCAATCACGTTTGAAACTCTTTACAGGTAAGATGCGTTCAAGATGGACAGGGTCGTTCGTAGTAGCCGAAGTATACCCTCACGGAGTTGTGGACCTTTATGATCCCCAAACACACAAGGTGTTCACGGTAAACGGACAAAGGCTAAAGCTTTACCTTGAAGGAGTCAAGAACGATCCGATTGACGAGATGGTGCTGGAGGAAGCACAATCGGAGAAGTAGAGATCTTACGTCGAGCCAACGACGTAAAACAAAGGCGCTTCTCGGGAGGCAACCCGAAGGAATAAGAAGAGGAGCCTCTGCAAGAAACCGCCCCTACGGCTTTGTATACCCGCCCCTGCGGTGACTCTCATGCCAAGTGCCGCCCCCGGCGCTGGGCCTGCGCCTGCGACATGCTTGTTACCGCCCCCGCGGTAACATCCCTACGCCCTTGCGGTGGCCATCCTTGACACGCATCCTCGGCACCGCCCCCGGCGCTGAGCCTGCGTGATCCCTCTCCCTTGTTACCTCCCCCGCGGCGACGATCTCCCGCCCCTGCGGGTTTACCCAGAAAAGAAAAAAAAGTGGATCTCGAAAACGCCTACACCTACCACACATCACTCACCAACCTTCTTCTCCAAACACACGAACCCTCCAAACCCTACTCCCTCACAACGCACTCACGCTCTTATGCCCCTTTGCTCACCAACCACCTCGCCGACTCCCTTGCGCCTCCTCCGATAACCGGCCACCAGACGTAACGCCCCTGCACCACCCTCTCCTACTACCCCCTTACTCTCTCACACTCCTACAACCTTCATCCTCACCCATTTCGAACATTCCACCCCAGCTACACCGTCAGCTATGACTACACCACCAAGGAAGTCACCGGACCGGCCTCAGCAACACCATTTCCATCGCAACTCAGAAATCGCCTATGGACTTCTCCCGCCCCTGCGCCTCACCGCCCCTGCGCCTGCATAGCCGCCCATGCAGAAATCACGTCAGAAAGGTCGATTTCTTTTCCTTGTTTTGTCCATTACTAATCTTTTACTTCAATCATCTTCAAGAATGAAAGCACCAAGGAAATACAAGATCACCGAAGCAGAGAAGGAGCGTTACAGGATTGTGCAGGATCGAGTTGTGTATGCAACTCGATTTTTGCATATTCCTACTTTGGAGAAACAAGGCATGTTGGAGAGCATGCAAGCTTTCTTGGCAAATGCTGGGCTCGGAGACTTCCTACAGAATAGTGCTCCAACATATCCCGAGCTCAGCAGACAGTTCATCTCCACTTTCACAATGGAGAAGGAAGATCACATGTGGATCGGCCACACCTTCAAATTCAAGAAGGTGAAATACACACTTGATTACGCCGATCTACAAGAGGCCTTTGGGGTGACTCTAAACCCCTCTGCAAACTGGTGGGATCCAGTGCCAACCCCGTACCTGTGTGAGTTTTGGCAGGCAGCTACCAGGTCAGAATTCCATGATGGGGGTGAGTACTCCAACAAACTCACTCACCCCAACATGAGGCTCATCTCCAAGATCCTCATGAGTGTCTTCTGTGGACACAAAGAGGAAAACAAGGTCGCCCTCAAGGACCTTCCACTGCTCTACTCCTGCCTTCCACAAAGCGAGAAGGTGATGGATTGGCCGTCTCTCTTCCTCACCGCTTTGAAGCGGATTAGGAGGGACGAGCCGAGGGATATTGCCGGCGGTGGGGTGATCTCCCTGATCGCCTCACAAGTGATGGACCTGTCCGAGTTAGAGGACGGGATGACGGCTCCTCTCTACACTGAGGGGATGCTTAGGAGGTGCAAGCTCCTCCGGCGGGACGGGGAGAACCTATTTTGGATCTCCCTTGTAGATGGGAGCCACCTCACCTACCTCCCACGGCCTTTACCATTTGGAGGTGACCTCTCCGAGCTCTACATTCCGGCAGATCCTTTCGTGTCGAGGAGGCCACTAGTGGCCATTGTGGAGAGGCATCCTGCTAGCTCCAGCTGGGCTCATCATGAGGAGCACCTGCCCATTCCCGACAACGATGAGGAGATGCCCAATACGGCACCAGAGGAGGACCCGGCCCTGGCGAGCCTTCAGGCTCAGATGGCTGCTATGACCACCCAGCACCGGAGCTGGCAGTCCGACTACCAAAAGACTATGCTGGAGCAGCAGCAGAGCTGGCAGACGAGCTTTGCCGCCTCCATGTCCTCCCATTTTGACCAAAGGCAGGAGGCTTGGTAGGCAGCCCAGCAACAGCAGCTGGAGACTCAGCAGTTGGCTTGGCAGGCCAGTTTTGAGACCTCCTTTGGCCGCCGGATGACAGCTTAGCAAGATCGCATAGATGACATCTACCGCCGGCAA
The DNA here is from genome assembly GCA_033239125.1 of Fagopyrum homotropicum. NCBI lineage: Eukaryota > Viridiplantae > Streptophyta > Magnoliopsida > Caryophyllales > Polygonaceae > Fagopyrum > Fagopyrum homotropicum. The sequence continues at coordinate 55,929,472 of BSWB01000002.1, read as the reverse complement.
GAGCACTTCTTCCGCCATTTCCCTTACCCAACGAAGGAGGGTCCTGGTGGTCCATCCGGACCACCCACTGAGGGGTACATTTCTCTTCCTTTCTCCCACATTTATCTTTGCCTCATTTCCACTTTGAGGACAAAGTGTACTTCAAGTATGGGGGGAGGATATTATCATTGCTTGTACATTTCATTTGAGTTTTTGATTTGTTTTGTTTTGCATTCAGATTGAAATTCACAAAAAAAAAAGCCAAAGAAAATGAAAAGAGGCATAAAAAAAATCCTTGGATAAACCGAAAACCCGAAAGGGCGGTTTATGCAAAAAGAAGGTAGTCCGACCAAACTTAGGTTGGTGCAAAATTGGACTTGAGGGATGTGAGCTAAAGTGAGATCGTCAAAAGAAGAAGAGTGGCAAGGTGAAAACCCGAAAGGGCGCCTTGGCAAAATGAGCGACACCGAGTGTAGGATTCCCTTCCGGCGTTTGGCGACATAAGAAGGTGAGTCATAAGGAGGTTGTCTGGCTAGGCCACTCTTGGAGCAATAAGGATGGTATTTTCTCCCTTTTTCTCACATTTCCTCTCTTTCCTTCTTTCTTTCTTGGCTTTTCTCTTGTTTTCATTGTCTTTTCTAGCTTACCCATGCTTCCTTAGGCCTTTGAGTCTAGTTGCTGTCATTTGTTTTACTCGGGACAAGTAAAAGGTTTAAGTATGGGGGAGTTTGATAAGTGATAGAATCACTATCATTTAGGATAGTTTTTAGAGTCTTTTTATTGCACTTGTGTCGGTTTATACTACTAACTCCTTGGTCTAGAAGAAGAAGATTAAAAGGAGCTAAGGAAGGAGTTATAAGCACTTAGGAGTGAAGATCGATCACGAAGCAAAGCTTCTGTTGCCTCACCGCCCCTGCGGAGCCTTGCCACCGCCCCTGCGGGTGACGCATTACACCGGAGCGCTCCTTGCACCTTCACCAGCACCGGCCATGAAGTGTGTCACCGCCCTTGCGCCACTCCTTGGCGCCGCTGCGGTGACCTGCCCTGAAGAGACGAAGACCAGCGCCCCCTGCGCCTCCCACTGCGCCGCTGCCTGCGCCTCAAACTGGGAGCTAGAATACGAAGAGGCTGTGTCACCGCCCCTGCGTTGACATAGGGACGCCCCGGCGGCTTGGCATCAGAAACGTCAGGAAGTCGAAGGGTCAAAAGTTTGAAGAGCATTGAAGATCCGCCCCAACGGAATTACCCAGCCACCCCTGCGGCCATGAAGAAGATCAAGCGTTTTTGCCTTCATCGCCCCTGCGGACCTGAAGGCCGCCCCTGCGGTTTAACGCCAAAAGCTTTACTCCGGCTGTTTGCACCATCTTTATGGCATTAAAAGTGGCTGTTTTAGGCCGGCCATTTACTCCTATTTAGTGTCTTTTTTATTATAAATAGTCCTTGGTTGATTGCTAGAATAAGCATCTTGTTATCCAATAAATTATCCACTTAGATTGTCGTGCTACCTTTGTAATGAGTTGCTAACTCCCTTGCTACATTGGGTTGGTTTGAAGCTGCATTGTTACTTTGGTTGTAAGTTCTTTTTCATATAAGTTTTCATTCAGTAATACTTTGTGTTTCCTTGATCTCCATTGTCTAATTGCATGTTTACTATTGCTTCAGCTTGATCACCTTAGGTTCTAAAGTGCATGCAAACAACTAGGATTAATAGGTTCCGGGTTCAGGTCTTTAATCTAGTAGCAACTTTGAGTAATAACGGGTTGTAATTACTTAAAGAAAAGGAACACAAATATAAAGATAAGTTTAACGGTTTTAATCTTCTTTTTATATCCCTTAGTCTTTGTTTGAAAGCTAACTTGTTATTTGTTCTTGTAGGTTTACGGAACACTAACCTGTTAAGTTGTTTTGATGCCGGTTGGTTCAACACATATATATGATCAAGACGGGAGATTACTTGAAAACTTGTAAAAGGAACTCACCAAAGTAGCAATTTCATGCTTAGGATCAACCTAGTGTATATTCATCCATCATTGTCTTACTTGTCGCATCTAATCGTTTTCATATGTTTTTGTGCGCATCAATTCAACCAAACCCCTCCCCCTTTTGTTACTAGTTACTATAATCGATAATTGCATCTAAAACACCTTAACTCTCTTGGGTTCGACCCTTACTTAATCACTATACTTGTTTTTAGTGCTAAGTCGGGATTTACTTTTGATTGGGTACAAACGACCTAAGAAAATATCCTTGTCAGTCCTCTTTGACTGACTATCTATCTGAGGATGAAATGCAATCATGAAGTGAAGACTCGTCCCCAGAGCAGTCTATATCTGCTGTCAAAACCTCGGGGTAAATCGCCCATCTTGATCTGAGATGATCGTCCTCGGTACACCATGGAGTCTCACTATCTATCTAGTGATCTCCTCAGCCAATTTGCTTGTTTGCCACGTTTCCCTGATAGGAGGAAAACGTGTAGTCTTCGGTAATTTGTCAACAACCTAGATAGCGTCAAAACTCCTGTTGGGCCTCAATCGTGTCAAAAATTCCATGGAGATATCCTCCCACTTCCACTGCGGTACTGTCAATGGATGAAGCTTTCCTCCTGGTCTGCAATGCTCTATCTTCACCTGTTGGCAGGTCGCACATTGAGCCACAAATCTGGCCACATCGGGCTTCAAATTTCCTCACCAATATGAACGTCTCACATCCTGATACATCTTAATCGCACCTGGGTGGCACTGAGTAAGGTGTGGAGTGAGCCTCCTGCAGAATCCTCTGCCTCAGATCCGCTTCAGCGGGTACATAGACGCGGTCACGGCGTCTCATCACTCCATGTGCTACTATGGAAAACTGTGGTGCCTCACCATGAGACATCCTCTCTCGAATTGTCAATAGGGTCGGGTAGGTCCCCTACTTCTGTTGGATCTCACCTAACAGATCAGGTAGAATCTCTAAGGTGTACAACTAGGCATCCTCATAAGAAAACTGGATGTCCAACTCTAGCCATGCTAGATCCCTCTGAAGCTGGCATTGAACTGGCAATCTCGCAATCGCCTTCTCTCGGAGGCGTCTTCCTGCTCAGGGCGTCGGCGACAACATTCACCTCTCCTGGATGGTACAAAATCTCAAGGTCAAAGCCCTTGATCAACTCAAGCCATCTATGTTGGCAGTTATTCAATTCCCGCTGCACGAAAATATACTTCAGACTCTTATGATATGTGAAGATCTGGCATGTCGCGCCATACAAGTAATATCTCCAGATCTTCAAAGGCATGAACTACCGCTGCTAACTTGATAACATGTATTATAGTCTATATTTTGGGAATGGTTTTGACGTTTTATCTTCATAGATCTGCATGTATGGATGTATATTCTTTGATCATTATGTTGTTTTGTTTACCTTTGCGAGAATCGAGGTCTACACCTAGTTTTGTTGTAATTGTAGGAAAATGGCACGTTTTGGAACGAAATAGAGCTAAGGAAGCTAAGGAGTCATTGGGGATACATTCTGGAGCATTGAGGAGTTATACGAAAGGCTCAGGAACAATGGAAATGAGATGGAAGATTGATTTTGGACCAGATTAGAGAGATCTACGATTAACTGAGATTCACCTCGGTTGGCTACAGTGCCACCTCGACCGAGGTGATCTTCAGGACAAGCTGAACCGAGGCGAAGTGATGACGGGACACGAGATCTTTATTTTTGGCTGAGATCATCTATTTTTGGAAAGTGAATATCACATGTTTTAGGATGGATTTCTGGAAGGAAGCATATCTTTTGTCTGATATATTTTTGAAGATTGGAAGATATTTTATAGAAGGAAATTGCCTTTTAAGATATCTTATCTTAGGAAGGTGATTCTCCTATATAAAGATGTTGACTTCTAAAAGTTAATTATATCGGAATATCCGGATCAAGGATTCAGGAAGAATTGAAGGATGTTTGGAAGGAAGTTTGGAAGGTTGAAGATTAAGGAAGGAAGGAAACTAGTTTGAAGGAAGTTGTAAGATTATTTTAGTTTGGTTTGATTATTGTCTTTTCTGATTGTGACTGAGGAACGCTGATTGTTTGTTTGTTTGATTCAGTTATTATCACCTTTATGTTGAGGTTTTCTTGTTTGAATATTGATTCCTTTCATATATATTGGATTATTGTTATCGTGATGATTGTTGGCTAAGTTCTTTATGCGATTCTAGGGTGATTGGCTGAAGACTGTCGGAAAGACGATGAAAGAATGAGCCTTTACCCCAGTGGACCCTGAAAGCTCGAGCCTTTATCTTAACCGACGAATACCTCGGTCAGTTGTGGAACATCTCGACCGAGATGGCACATGAACTGAGCAAGGCGAGACCTTTCCTGATCCTTATCTAAGTTGAGGTTTCAGTTTGCCAAATCCTATCCTTGTTATACCTTTCCTGGTTCAACGCAACCCTAGGATGAGACTCACCCGGTGATTCCTTTGTTTGTATACCCAAGATCATGAGTGTAGGTAATAAACGTTTATCCTTTATTGGGGTTTGAGTGTTCCTTCATCCCATCTTTGAGAATTAGCCTGAGACTTACCCGGTAAAGGTTGATTATATCCCCTTGGGTGGTGTGTTGGTTTGAGATTATAGATTCTTTCCTTATTACCTTGAGACTTGCCCGGTGAGAGGATCTTTAGTTTGGGATAGTTAGTAGTGAGACTTAGTCGGTGATCTATTCCCACCTTAGAAACACCTTCCCGTTGCAAACCTTAGCTTTGTCCACATTATCTTTTGAGATCTTGAGTCGGAACCACAACTGGATGCTTTAAACTCTAGAATCTGCATTCCCTTTACCTGGTAATTACATCATCTTTGATAGCTTTGTTTTGTTGCGTGTTTGTTATTGACAACCTGAATTACCGATCTTTGTTTCACCATAGTCCCTTTGTTCGACCTTGGAAATCTTGCTTTTATTACAATCGATCCGTACACTGCGGGTTCGCTATTTGCAATTATTCTTGGTATAAATATTAAAGCTTGCACACACCTTTTGGAGCGAACAAGTTTTTGGCGCCGTTGCCGGGGACTTGGTCAAGACCGAGTTCGGTATTTTGTTGTCTAGCTTGGAAGCTTTTGTTTTTGCATTTGATCTTTTCCTATGAGTTTTGTAGTTTTCAAGATTTCCAATGGTTGCGACTCGTTATGAACCTTCATTTGATCCGGTTTGGAGAGCAAGACAACTTGCTAGGGCGGACCATTATGAATATTTGGAGGAGAAGTATGCCTATTATTGGTTTAGTGAAGAAAGAAAAAGAGAGGAAGCCCTTGAGGATGAACTCGCATATTGGTATGAGCTTAATCCCCCTCACACGTTTTATGAGCAAGGAGAAGTCTCTTATATGCCTCGAGTGTAACCTCCACAACAAACCTCCGAGAACTGGATACAAATGATGCTGGAAAAGATGTTAAAAGTGATGGACAAGATGGAAGACGATATGAACGCTATTTCTGAATCTTATAAAACCTTGGAAGATCATTTATCCAACGAGGAAGAATTTCAAGTCTTGAGCATTCCTCCTATTGAAACCGATGTTCCTCTAGAAGTTCTTGAAGAATAAAAAGAGGAAGGAGTAAAGCACCTTGGCCAAACTACTGAACCATTGGCCCAGATTGAGGTACAACCGGAAGATAGAAGAGATTCCATGTGCAGACTTTCCTCTAGACATGATTCTCTTCCCAAAGCTTGAAACGTTTGATCTGGTATATTCTCTTACTCCTTTTAAAATTCCCTTTGAAGTTACTAATCATTACAATGATGCACCGAAGAGTTGGAGGTCTCTTCCGAAAGAATCTCCTAAGATCAAGATGAAACCTCTCTTAGATTTGCTGAAAGTAGATGCTTCATGGACTATAAGGAGTGAAGTTATCAAGCACTTCACTGCTAAGGCAACGAAGTGTCTTTTATTCAAGTATGGGGCCGCTCAAATTACAAAGACCATACGTCATCCCCAAGCTGGAAATTGGGAAGCTAAGAGGATTCTCCAGAAACTGATTTCTCGATCTAGGAAAGGATGGGACGGAAGGCTAGACTATGTCCCATTAAAGTGCAGGAAAGCTAGAAGGATTCCGGTAAGAATCAAACCGTACACGCTTATATGTTGGAGATCATACCATTTGCCGGTGAAATGAAGAACCGGAACCTTCTTGGAAGAGTTTTATTGCAGATGTGATGAGCACTCCAAGATATTCGAGGTACATTGAGTAATTCCATGGAGATAGGTCCAGCTAGCGACCTTAAACCAAGTGCTTCTTGGGAGGCAACCCAAGGTATTGCTTTCTTTTCCCCTTTCTAGTTTAGTTTAGATAGTTTGCTTTGTATATTGTGTGTCCTCCTAGACAGGAATCAGGTACTCTCTAAGAAGAAATTACAACTCAGGAGCTACATGGAAGGATTGATGTTCGAAAAGTTGAGAAAACGGAGCTTGAGTGAGATACATATCGGATGCTGTCAGAACGCCTCGACTGAGATGTTCTTCACCAACAGAGATGGTCTTATCGGGGAGCTATTTCTTATTTGTTTATGTAGTTCATCTATGTCCGGTGAGTACTTATTTCTTATGACTTATATTTGACCCATTGGGACAATGTGTCCCAAGTATGGGGTATTTGTATGACTTGTATGACTCTCTTGATCTTTTATTATGATCTTATTTGGCTCTATGTGCTTATCTGTCATGACATGCATACATCATGTTTGTATTTGAGAAAAATGTCAAAAACCAGTTTGAAAACTGAGGCACATCTCGGACACCGTCAAAACACCTCGACCGAGATTGGTTTTTAACTGAAAAATTTTCGAAACGTTTTGTGCTTCTGTTCAGGATATGACCTCGATGAAGATATTTGTTTCCAAATTAGCTTTGAAATCTTTATATGCTCGAAAGGTTTTATGATATGTTTAAGTTGCTAAATGCTTTGTTTGAAATTCTAACATGTTTAATACTTTGTTTTTATCAAAATTATGTTAGATTTGAAGGTTGACAGCACATGATGATTTCTCTCACATTCTTCCTGGGATGATTAAGGCACTTCATTCTCTTCTTCTTCTTCTTCTTCTTCTTCTTGATCATGCTTTAGCCCCTCATATACATTTTTGCCGCCCTTTACCTATCCGGGAATTTGGATGTAGTTGATGAAAAGCATGTGAAAGTGAAGTTGAAATCTTGGCTGAAAGTGTTAGAAAGAGAAATTAGGTTTAGGGACGTTGATCTTGATGATGAGTAACTCCGCACCATTCACATAGCCGGGTGTCTGTGTTTTGTCAAAGTCGGATTGATTGATAGTCTAACGGGTCATGGTATGTGCATCAAGAGTTTGAGGCATCTCGATAAATTGGTATTTGCTGATCTCCTAGGCTTCGGTTATTGTGCACCTTTGTCCATGTTCCCAAAAAGTAAAGTAAAGTGAAAATAAGCAAAGCTTATTGGTGGAAGATGTTGTGATTCAAAGAAAGTGAAGTAAGATCCTATTCCCATATTCTAGCACCACATTATCCTATATACATCCCACCCTGACACGTTTCTTGACCTCTTTTGGAAGCCCTTGAGACCTCAAGTATGTTGATTGACTTGGTTGTTTAAACTGGATTATACATGATTAATTTCGATACATATGATTTATTATGCATTCTATGATTTTATGCGAAGATGAACAACTTTCTTATATTTAAAAAATGTTTTGATCATATTTTGATTTCATGTGACATGAAGCATTCTCTTAGGGTGATCTATGAATGTAGCACACTCCAAAATGTTTTGAAATGTTTTTCATTGATCTTTTTGATGATTTATAATCCATTCTATCTTGTATCTTAGATTTGGATCTTGCTTGGGGACAAGCAAGGGACTAGTATGGGGTATTTTGATAGCATGCATTATACTCTATATTTTGGGAATGGTTTAGACGTTTTATCTTCATAAATCTACATGTATGGATGTATATTCTTTGATCATTATGTTGTTTTGTTTACCTTTCCGAGAATCGAGGTCTACACCTAGTTTCGTTGTAATTGTAGGAAAATGGCATGTTTTGGAACGAAATAGAGCTAAGGAAGCTAAGGAGTCATTTGAGCTACATTCTAGAGCATTGAGGAGTTATAAGAAAGGCTCAGGAACCATGGAAATGAGATGGAAGATTGATTTTGGACCTGATTAGAGAGATCTACGCTTAACTGAGATTCACCTCGGTTGTCTACAGTGCCACCTCGACCAAGGTGATCTTCAGAACAAGATGGACCGAGGCGAAGTGATGACGGGACATGAGATCTTTATTTTTGGCTGAGATCATCTATTTTTGGAAAGTGAATATCACATATTTTAGGATGGATTTCTGGAAGGAAGCATATCTTTTGGCTTATATATTTCGGAAGATTGGAAGATATTTTATAGAAGGAAATTGCCTTTTTAAGATATCTTATCTTAGGAAGGTGATTCTCCTATATAAAAAGGTTGATTTCTGAAAGTTAATTATCTCGGAATATCCGGATCAAGGGTTCAGGAAGAATTGAAGGAAGTTTGGAAGGTTGAAGATCAAGGAAGGAAGGAAGCTAGTTTGATGGAAGTTGTAAGATTCTCTTAGTTTGGTTTGATTGTTGTCTTTTCTGATTGTGATTTCTGAAAGTTAATTATCTTGTTTGAATATTGATTCCTTTCTTATATATTTGATTATTGTTATCATGATGATTGTTGGCTAAGTTCTTTATACGATTCTAGGGTGATTGGCTGAAGGTTGTGGAAAAGACGATGAAAGAATGAGCCTTTACCCCACTGGACCCTGAAAGCTCGAGCCTTTACCATAACCAACGAACACATCTGTCAGTCGTGGAACATCTCGACCGAGATGGCACATGAACTGCGCGAGGCGAGACTGATAGCATGAAATATGACTATATTTTAGGCACTTGTTTTGATTGTTTTTCCCTTTTAGATGTGTACATGGTTATGAGTTTGAAGCATTTATGAGCACATTCACCTATTTTGTCGATATAGAGATCTGGACAGGCTTTGTTATGTTTATAGGTGAATAAAGGCTTGGATTGGAGCATATGCAAAGGGATAGGAGTATTTGATCATGCTAGATGTCAACGAGATGCATTGGATAAGCTAAGGAAGGAGCATGATTTCAAAACTTTACGAAACAAAGGCTTTCACAAAGGATTTTGAGTTTCCACGGCCAAACCAAGAGAACCACGGCCGTGGTTTATGCATTGAGATCGTGGAAAGTGATGTCGAAGAGCAACAGAAAGTTCCACGCCCTAAACTACGGCCGTGGAATGCTACACTAGACCGTGATTTCCATGACGTTGCCATGTATCATATTGGCCACGTCAGCAATAGTTATCGGGTTTTCTTGTAACCCTATTTTTCTCTATAAGAAGGCTATGGAGGGAGAAAAAAAAGGGACGCTTACATTGACGGCTGTTTACACCCCGAAGAGAGAGATTTTGGATCATTGCTTAGGAAGATTCCATTGTGTGCAGGGAAGATCCCGAGAAGGACGTGATTTGAAGATTGCGTACTTAGAAATTATCTTAGGGTTTATATTTGGAGACAGATTGACATCCCGTTCTTCATTGTTTCTCAAGATTGTTGTGAGGATTTCTGTTCCCTTTTCCGCATTCATTAAACACATACATTTGTTGTTTGGATTTCAGATTGATTAATCGACTATTATTGAGTTTTCGAGGATTTTAACTTTTTCTCTTTTAAACTTGATTATTGATTCATTGATGATGGTTATTGGCTAAAACCCTTTTGCAATTCTAAGGTGAAGGGTTGATAGTTGTGGCTTTGATAATGATAGATTGAACCAAAATAGATTAGACCTTGAGAGTTGCGAGAAACTTCGTCGACAACCTTTTCCACGGCCAGTTCTTGAGTTTCCACGGTCGTGGTTCCTCAAGATCTAGCCGTGGTTTCTTCTGTCATACGTCCTTTGCTTTAGCTTTGATCCAAAGTTAAAGATTTGCCTTAACCTAGCCTTGACTTGCCTTTTCTAGGTAGTAGTGAGACTCAACATCCTCTATTTCGGTTTCGAGTGTCACAACCTTAACCGTTTTAGCATGTCTTTGATTCCCTTGGGTTTGGGCATGGGTATTTAAGAGTAATTCTTATCCTTTGATCCTTTCTATACTGCAGCCTCAACAACCTTTATAGAGGGAGTCTTTGGGTAAGACATATAGGGTTTTGGAACTTCACCGTACATAACCTTACATTAGATATACCTTTGCAACCCCGAGTCTGTCCTTACATCTATAGATATCTTGGATCGATTGCCACAATTGGATACTTGGATCTTTAGGATTGCTGTTTTCCCAATATTACTTGCAAAAGCTTCTATATTTTACTTGCTCGACGATTGTGAACTGATTTTATTCTCACCAAATCCCTAAGTTCGACTTTGGAATTTTTTTCCTTACTACGCCGATCCGTACACTATGGGTTCGCTTTTGCATAAGTTCTAGATATAAATTTCAGATTTTGTGACGCGCACTTTGAGGGGAACAAGTTTTTGGCACCGTTGCCGGGGATTTGGTCTAGACCAAATTCGGCTCTCGGTTGTCAAGCTTGGGAGCTTTTGCTCTTGTGTTTTAATTTGCCTTTTTTAGTGATTTTTGCAGATTCTTTAGGTTGAAAATACTGAGAGGAACATCCAAGAGGAGTTGGATGAAACTCGAACTCAACTCCAATTGAGTGAGAAGGCTCGCTTGGAGGAAAAGGAACGTAATCAGTTTCAAATAGATGAGCTTCGAGCAATGATTCTAGACATGAAACTAGAAAGCAATGATGCTAAGAAGAAGAAGAAGAAGAAAACAAAGAAATTTATTTCTGAATCATCCGACGATGAAGATATTCCGGACCTAGAGGATATTGTACCAATAATCCATCCAGTTCGTGACAATCTTAGACCACATGTTGATCCTCGCATTCCCGCTGGAGATATGAGAGCCGCTGATGGCGGGATGAACCACGAACCCTTGGGCAACGGATGGATCCAATTCAGCAACCACGCCATTTAGATGTGAATTTCGGAGGTGAAGACGTCCAGGATTTCGGGTTTAGCCCGCAAGTTATTACCATGGTTCGCCAAAGTCAATTTGGTGGAACGAATGCTGAATCTCCACACCAACACTTACAGAATTTCGAGATTCTTATGGAGACATTGAAGCCGGAGAGGGCTATCAATAATAATTTCAAATAAAACCGTTCTTCTTCTCTTTGAAGGACAAGGTTATGTCTTGGCACCAAGCTCTTCCGGCTGGAAGACTTAACACATGGAAGGATGTGACTTCGGAGTTCCTCACCAAGTTCTTTCCGCCATCCAAGACGGTGGAGTTGAGAGGTAAGATTAATGATTTTTCTATGAAAACTAACGAAAGTTTGAATCAATCTTGGGAAAGGTTTCAGGATCTTCTATTGGATTGCCCACACCATGGCATTTCAAAGCTGGAATTGTTGGAGATCTACTACAAGGGATTGGGTGTGGAGACACAATTCAAACTCAAATCTCTTTCTTGTGGTGCATTCATGGACATGAGAGAAGATGACGCTTGGGACATCATAGAGAAGCAAGCCCAAGTGATTGAGAAGTATTCCCATCGGAAGGTGGATACTAGTAATCGGAACCAGGGTGATCCAGGAGCAAAGTTGACTCAAGCTGCACAAACTCAAATATTTTCCCTCAACAATGAGATCAATGAGTTGAAGGAAGTCATAAGAGCTGGCCTTCAAAAGACGAAGGAGCAAGATGCTGGCTACCTAGGGAGGGATAATAACCATGACAATAGGAACAACTACCGGAAAAATAACTGGAACAATAACAACAGGAACTCCAACAACAACAATTGGAGATCCAACCAACAAAACTCCGGTAATTCCTATTCACAAAATGAAAATTCACTAACACCTCCATCTTCGTCTACTCCTTTGAAAAGCCAGGGTCCAACATCGAATGGCTCGGGCAAGCCGCAGAAGGATAAGCATGATGCTATGATGGAGACAATCTTAGGAAAGCTCCAAGAAAGACGAAGGAAGACGAAGGATAATCGCCATTACTCACTTCGGTTGATAAGGCACAAAAAGCCTTAGAAAATTAAATGTTCAGCAAGGCCGGAGAAGTTCCTAGAGACCAAGGGAAGCTTCCCAGAATGACGAAGGATAATCCAAAGGGGCGAGTAATGGCGATTACTATTGGAAGTGGTGTAACAACCACCGACCCGCAACCCAAGTTTGTAGAAGTCCCCGTTGAGAAAGAGAAAGATAAGGAGAAGGAGAAGGAAGATGTTTATGTTCCTCCTCCAGCTTACAAACCTCCTCTACCGTTCCCGCAATCTAGAGCAATAGCGCGTCTAGACAAGCAATTCGGTACGTTCATTAATCTAATGAGCAAACTGCATATTAACATACCTTTTATTGATGCAATTGTAGGTATGCCCGCTTACTGGAAGTTTGTAAAATAAATCCTCTCTAACAAGAGGAAGCTCGAAGATGTTTGCTCCAAATGGTGTGTGCAAGCTTTAAATTTATATCCCAAGAAATATGCTTAAAACAAGGATGTGAACCCGCAGTGTACGGATCAATTATAGAAAAAAGCAAGAATTTCAAGGGTCGATCTTAGGGACTTAGGTAAAACTAAGCAAGAATAGGTTGTCAATGCAACTAATAACCACAAAAGCGATTAAAGCAATCAAAGATGATAATAAGGTCAAAAAAAGGGAAATGCGGATTCTAGGGATTAAAGCATCAAGTTGTGGTTCCGACTCAAGATCTCTAAAGATAACGCGGACAAAGGTGAGATTTTGCAAAGGGAAGGTGTTTCTAAGATGGGAATAGATCACCGGGTAAGTCTCACTACTCACTATCCTAAACCTAAGCTCCTATTACCGGGTAAGTCTCAAGGTACTAAGGAAAAGAACTATAATCTCAAACCAACACACCACCTAAGGGAATAGAGTCAACCTTTACCGGGTAAGTCTCAGGCTAACTCACAAAGATGGGATGAAGGCACACTCAAACCCCAATAAAGGATAAACCTTTATTACCTAAACTTATGATCATGGGTAAACAAACTAAGGAATCATCGGGTAAGTCTCATCCTAGGCTTGCATTGAACCAGGAAAGGTGTAATAAGAATAAGATTTGGCAAACTAGAACACTTAACTCTCAGTTTCGGATCAGAAAAGGTCACCTCGTTCAGTCAAGTTCCACCCCGGCCGAGATGTTCATCGACTGAGAGAGGTATTGTAGGGTTAAGGTTAAAGACTCGAGCTTTCAGGGTCCTGCTGGGATTAAGATTATTCTATCATTGTCTTTCCCACAACTTTCAGCCAATCACCCTAGAATCGCACAAGAAATTTAGCCAATCATCATCATGATAACAATAATCAAATATAAGGGAAAGGAATGAATATTCGAACAAATAAATCTTAAGGAGAAGACTTCAATAACTGAATCGAATAAGCAACAAATCAGCGTTCCTCAAATCACAAATCGAACAAGACAACAAACCAAAAAGGGAATCTAAGAAAGTCTTATAAACTCCCTCAAAAGCTATCTCAAAAGTATGAATCTTCCTTCAATTTTCAAAGCTTCCTTCAAACTTCAAGAAAATCTCCTAACTACTGCGTTCGTCCAAAGATATCCGATGATCAAAAGATCAAAGATAGATGAATTGTGGAAAATCCAACCCTTTATATAAGAGAATTATCTTCCAAAGATAATAATATCTTAAAAAGATAATTTCCTATAAAATATATTCATATCTCTAAAATAGATCTCACAAATATAAGATCTTCCTTCCAGAAATCCATCCCAAAAATATAAGATATCTTCTTTCCAAAAATAAAAGATCTCAGCTAAAAGATATGATCTCGCCGGCGCCAAGGTGTTCGCCCTGGTCGGGGCGCTCCTCAAGATCACGTCGGTCGAGGTGACACTATAGCTGACCGAGGTGAATCTCAATTGAATGTGAAATCTCTCAAATATGGTCCAAAGTAAATCTTCTTCATTAATTCCATGCTTCCTGAGTTCTTCTTTGAGCTCTAGAATGTAGCTCCAATGACGCCTTAGCTCCTTAGCTCCATTTTAGTCCAAAACGTGCCATTTTACCTACGATTACAACGAAACTTGGTGTAGACCTCGATTCCCGTAAAGGTAGATGAAACAACGATATAATCACATAATATACATCCATACATGCATATTATTGAAGATAAAATGTCCAAACAAGTCCCGAAATATAGACTATAATACATGCTATCAAAATACCCCATACTTGTCCCTTGCTTGTCCCCAAGCAAGTTCCAAATCTTAAGTACAAGATAGAATGGATTATAGGTCACAAAGATCAATGAAAAGTATTTCAAAACAATTTTTTTTGGTGGTGTGCTCCACTCATAGATCACTCTAAGAGAATGCTTCATGGCAAATAAAATCAAAACATGATCAAAACATTTTCTAAATATAAGAAAGTTGTTCGCCTTTGCATAATAAATCATAATTATTGAAATTAATCATGTATAATCCAGTTTAAACCACCAAGTCAATCAACAAGCTCGAGGTCTCAAGGGCTTTCAAAAGAGGTCAAAAAACGTGTGAGGGTGGGATGTATATAGGGAATGTGGTGCTAGAATCCGGGTAAAGGATCTTACTTCACTTCCTTTGAAACTCAACATCTTCCACCAATAAGCTTTGCTTATTCACTTTAATTTTTGGGATGCATGGACAGAGGTGAACAATAACCAAAGCCTAGGAGTTCAACAATCATCAATTTCTCGAGATGCCTCAAACCCTTGATGCACATACCATGACCCGTTAGGAATATCGCTCAATCCGACTTTGGCAAGACACAAACACCGGGCTATGTGAATGGTGCCGAGTTACTCATCATCATGATTGACTTCACCAAATCTATTTGTTTCTTTCTAAACTTCCAGCCAACATCTCAACTTTTCTTTCACTTGCTTTTCTTTGCTTGCTTCGAAATTCCCGGATAAGTAAAGGGAGGCAAATATGTATATGAGGGGCTAAAGCATGATCAAGAAGAAGAAGAGAGGAGAATGAATTGCCTTAATCATCCCAGGAAGAATGTGATAGAACTCATCATGTGGTGTCAACCATCAAAATCAACATAATTTTGATAAAAACAAAGTATTAAACATGCCAAAACTTCAAACAAAGCATTTTGCAACTTAAACATATCATAAAACCTTTCAAACATATAAAGATTTCAAAACCAATCTGCATACAAAATCATCACTGAGGTCATATCCAGAAAAGAAGCACAAAACGTTTCGAAAACTCTCTCAGTTAAACCGCCTCGGTCGAGGTGTTCTAAGTCATCCGAGGTACTTGACCTCGTTTGGATAGAATCATCCCGGTCGAGGTAATAAATTTTTTTTTTCTTAAAGCAGTTTTTGACGTTTTTCTCAATCAAATAACCTGTATGTATGCATGTAATCTCAGATAAACACATAGAGCATAAAGAAAATCATAAATATCCAACTTGAGTCATACAAGCATACATAATGTCAAATCATACACACAAATACCCCATACTTGGGACACATTGTCCCAATGGGTCAAAATAAGTCTAAAACAAGAGAACTCACCGGACGTAGCTGAGCAGTGAAAAAAAAATAATAAAGAAAATCCATGCTGCTCTAGTCCTGATCCGCTGGTGGTGGTGGTGAATATGGGATCAAGGGATACTGAGATGGGTCAAACGGATAACCCATAGTGTGCTGGAACTAGATCTCCATCATCCTCTGCTGGTAATGCTGGCTCTCCCTAAGCTTCATCATCTCTAATGACAAGGCTGCATAAGAGTCGATCATCTGGTCCGTCAGCTCATCAATCCGTCGGTGAGCTTCGGGATCTCTCTGTTTGCGGACTCTACGCCGGGCAGGTCGTGATGGTGCTGCAGCTGCCTCCACCTCTGTCGCCTCGTCGCCCAGGTCAACAATCGGTACACTAGGACTAGCGGTATATGTACTAGTCTCCATGGCAGCTCCGCCATCATCATACTCCTCCTCCACCTGAGTTGGTGTAGCATCTTTGGCATCCTCTATATAGAAAAGCCAAGCGGAAGACCAATATTGGGATCGAAGACTGTAAACTGATGTGACCATAGGATACCCTGAGGGGCAGTCTGCTCCCAAGGCATCGCTACGTATGGTGTGGTAAGGCCACGAGGAACCAGTATCATCCTCGTGATCATCTCCTGAAGTCCAAGCGGCTTTGCAACCGCCACCAATGTACAAGCAGTCAAGTCAAGACCCATAACTGTAGCGATATGAGTCACTAGTCCTCCACAACAAATATCTCCCTTTGCCTTGCTCTTGATCCGGTGCAGATCCTCAGCTAGCATGCCTCCAAAGTCAAGCACTCCTCCAGTAACCATGTAGAACAAACTCAACAGCTCTACCTATCTGATCTTCTAGGGCGTCTCAGTATGCGCCAAAAGAGTCTCACTAAATATACGGTGGTCCAGACGGAATGCTAATTGGAAAATAATGCGCTCCCTGGAGTCTCCAGGTCTCCATCTATTTACATGCTCCACCACGTGGGCAATCTGCCCCCAGAATTGTCGAGCCACTGCTCGAGAAGGAAAATCAGGCACTGTCGGGGTCGGGAAGCCAAAAATATCTCTGAACTGATCCATAGGAACCATGTAATTCCGGTTCAGCAACCGGTACTTGATGTTGTTCCTCTCAAGCATGTGAGTGACATAACTCACAAACTCCATGGTCGGCTCAAGGTAGGATGGAGCTCGGATCTCCAAAAACTGCTCTAGCTCCACCATGGAAATCATCTTCTTCAAGTCCTCCACCACGTGAAGGCACTTGAAGGCTGGAACATCCAGAAAATGCAGGGCGACTACAGGGCACCCGCAAATGTGATCAAAGTCTGCCTGGTGATGCTCGTGAATCACCAGGATAGAAGGTCGGAAAGAAGGGGAAGGAGAAGAACTAGTGGGAGGATCTCTCAAAACTAGCAGGCGATCAGATCGAAAACTCATATTTGCTGACAGGATCACCTCAGTCGGTCTGACAGACTGAAGAACACCTGGGCCAAGACACAGCTCGACTAGACCGAGGAGAAGTGTTGTTCGATTTCCTCTCTCTGATTTTCAGTTCTTTTCCCCCAAAATCACTACGAATTGCTTCCTATGGGGTACTTATACTCTTTTTAGCAATTAAACGTGGCAACGAAAGCCAAAAATCGCCCAAATCAGTAAAGAAAGAGGAATTAGGGTTTTCGACAAATTAACCCAAATTAAGCCGATTCGATGCATTTATCCTGCAGTTCGTTGCTTGCAATCTAGATCCTCTTGCTTTTCCTTGCGAGATCAGAGTAGAAATCGTAGAAAACTATCGAAAACCGAAGAAGCGAGGTGAGGTGCAGCCGCGGTCGAGAAGGGAGTTGGGAGGGAAGAGAGAGAAGTTCGTTCTCCTTTTATACCCCTCGTTGATTCTACTGTCACATCGGTCGAGGTGGTCCCGACCGGACCGAGGTGGATGACTGGATTGTCAGACCTAGTCGCCTCGGTTGCCCAAGAATCATCTCGGTCGAGGTGCTGTGACAGCAACCGAGATGTGTCTCAGTCAAACTCTGTCTTCTCAATTTCTCGAACTTCTGTCCTTCCAATGTTTCTCCTAAGTTGTAATCCTTTCTTAGAAAGTACTTGGTTTCTGTCTAGGACGCCAAAAACAAAACAAAGCAACACAAAAGCAAACTATCTAAAACTAAACTAGAAAAAGGGAAAAGAAAGCAATACCTTGGGTTGCCTCCCAAGAAGCGCTTGATTTAAGGTCGCTAGCTGGACCGTACGGGATCCCTAAACAAGGTATAGTGGTGCAATCTCCTCAACCTGGACTTCCGGTTAATACTTCTTAAGCCTATGACCATTCACCTTGAAGCTTCCGCTTGTTTCTCCCCAAATCTCAACTGCACCATAAGGGAAAACATGTTTCACAACGTAAGGTCCTGTCCATCTAGATTTCAACTTACCTGAAAAGAGGCGAAGACGGGAGTTGAAGAGTAGAACTAAATCTCCTTCTTTGAATTCCTTAGGAATGATATGCTTGTCATGCCATTTCTTTGTTCTTTTCTTGTAGATCTTGGGATTCTCATAAGCATTTAAGCTCAACTCTTCCAACTCATTGATGTCAAATAGCCTCTTCTCTCTGGCTTCCTTGATATCGAAATTCAACCACTTTATTGCCCAATATGCCTTGTGCTCTAACTCAACGGGTAGATGGCAAGACTTCCCCATATACCAAATTGGAAGGGGTGGTACCAATGGGAGTCTTGAATGCAGTCCTATAAGCCCAAAGAGCGTCTTCCAACTTCATGGCCCAATCCTTCCTCGTCCTAGAGACGGTCTTCTCCAAAATTTCCTTGATTTATCTATTCGAGATCTCGACATGTCCACTAGTTTGAGGGTGATAAGGGCTTGCTACCTTGTGGGTTACCCCATACTTCGATAGAAGTGCCTTAAACTTCCGGTTGATGAAAGCGTCCCCCCATCATTGATGATGATGCGTGGTGTCCCAAAACGTGGGAAGATAGTCCGATTGAAGAACTTCACAACCACCATGGCGTCATTAGTGGGAGAGGCAATGGCTTCCACCCATCTAGAGACGTAATCGACAGCTAGGAGTATGTAGAGGTTCCCTGCGGATGATGGGAAAGGTCCCATAAAATCAACTCTCCATACATCAAAAATCTCAACCTCCTGGATATTGTTGAGTGGCATCTCGTTCCTTCTAGACAAGTTCCCTGTTCTTTGGCATGCATCACAAGAAACAACAAACGTTTGCACATCCTTAAATAATGTAGGCAAAAAGAAACCAGAACGTAATACCTTAGCGCACATTTTGTGAGCGCTAGCATGTCCTCCACAAGGAAGCGAGTGGCAATGCCGTATAACACTAGTAACTTCATCTTCTGGAATGCATCGCGAAGCATCCCATCCGGACCTCTCTTAAATAATAGAAGTTCATGCCAGTAGTAGTGGTGTACATCCTTGAAGAATTTCTTTCTTTGAGCGTACGTCAATCCAGGCGGTATTTCCTGGCAAACAAGATAATTAACAATGTCAACATACCAAGGTTCTTTATTATCAGAAGCTTGGTGGAGCCAGTACTCCACCAATTGTGAATGAGTCTCAGAAAAGGGTGTAAGAAGTTTGTTATCCTCAATTGACAATATCTCGCTTGCTGTCTCGGTCGGTGTCCGAGGTGGGTGACCGAGATGTTCTTCAGATAAGAACACCTCGCTTGGTCCAGAAATTGCCTCGGTCGAGGTACTAGAACTGAGACCGAAACTTGAATTTTTCTTCTCCTGGATCAGTTTCTCAATTTTAGCTCCTGGATCTTCTTCCACTAACTTTAAGCTCCGTATATCTGCATCACAAGAAGCATCTATACCTTCCTCCATTAAGCTAAAACTAATAACTCTTTCAAGAGGGTCATTAATAAGGATAGAGCTCACCAATTCTCTTGATTCTTCTTCATCATAGATGTTGAAGATGTCATCCTCCAGCGGCTCTCCTTTCATTGCAGCAAGCAATGCAAACTCTACTTGATCTCCGCTAATGTTGAATTTCAACTTGGCGTTCTTACAATCCACATTGCAACCCAAAGTTGCTAGAAATGGTCTCCCGAGAATGATAGGAACGGGATAATCTGCGGGTGTATCAAGTACAACAAAGTCTATAGGTAAATAGAAGTTACCTAACTTAACGGGAACATCTTCCAAAATGCCCACGGAATGGGTAATGGAGCGGTCCGCCATGTATAACCTTATCTTCACTAGCTTGGGCTCTCCAAGTCAGATCTTCACACATAGCTCCAGCGGGATTATGCTCACGCTAGCTCCAAGATCACACAATGCCTCACAAGTCACATCCCCAACTTGAATGGGAATGCAAAATGAGTTGGGATCTCTCAACTTGGTGGCATCTTCTCCTTCATGATTTGAATGAGCTCCGAGGATTTAGATGTCATTCTTACTTCTCCAAAGTCTTTCAGTTTCCTCTTTCTTGATAGAATCTCTTTTAAGAACTTCCCATAGGCGGACATCCCTAGAATAGCATCAAGGAAAGGGATGTTAATATGTAGTTTATTCATCAAGTCAAGGAACTTACCAAAATGCTTGTCTACATGTGCTCTGGCCCTTGACTGAGGGAATGGAAGTGGTGGTTTATATGCATGAGATGGAACATAAACTTCTGATTTGTCCTTCGCTTTCTAGGACTCCACCTCGGGTGGCACCTCGACCGAAGTGTTCCTCGTCTGTACCTGGGCCGAGGTGTCCTTCGTCTGCACTGACACCGACCGAGGTACTTAATCTACAGTTTTCAGTCCACTCTGTCCTTGTTGGGAGCTTCCCTGGATCTCGTGGCGCTTCATTCGCTTTATTAAAGAATTGTTGCTCTAAGGATTTTTTTGCCTTTGAAAATGAAGTCATAGACTTCTCCATAGCGTTGAGCTTGATCAAGATGGCCTCCAGCACTACATCTTTCTTCTCTGAGTGGGACGAACTTGATCCAGGCTCCTGGCTCTTCAATGGAGTAGAAGAAGAAGAAAAGGGGTTAGAAGAATTATTAGAATTGGAATTAGAATAAGGGTTACCCGAATTTGGTTGATTAGATCTCCAATTGTTGCTGTTGGAGCCTCTATTGTCGTTGTAATTGTTGGTCCTGGACCCTTGGTTGTTGTTTCTCCCTTGATATCCTCCTTCTTCCTTCTTTGTGTGAGCAACCAAAAGGTCCTTCAATTGCTTCACATCGTTCTTAAGAGACATGAGTTGATTATCATTTGATGGAGCGTCATGGAAATTAACTCTCTTAACTCCATTTTCGGCTCCTTGATGAGAGTACTTCTCCATGTGCAAAGCTTGCTTCTCAATGAACTCCCAAGCTTCGTCTATCGGCATATCCATGAATGTGCCGGCGGAAAGTGGTTGAAATTTAAATTGAGTAGCTCCATCCAATCCCTTGAAGTATATCTCCAGCAACTCAATCTTTGGAATCCCATGATGTGGGCAATCCAATATAACATGCTTGAATCTCTCCCATGACTTGCACAAACTCTCCTTGTCTTTCATGATGAATGCATTAATCTTCCCTCTCATTTCAGCGGTCTTGGAGGGGAGAAAGAACTTTGTTAAAAATTCCGTCGTCATCTCTTCCCAAGTGTTGATCTTTCCGGATGGAAGAGATTGATATCAAGTAAGCACCCTGTCCTTCAAAGAAAAGTATAAAGGTCTTATCTGGTAGTTGTTGTTTTCCAGCCTTGAAGGTATCAAGGTCTCCATCAGGATCTCATAGTTTTGCAAATGCTGATGCGGAGACTCCCTCTCTAAACCTCCAAACTAGCATTGGCGGATCATGGATAGAACTTCTGGTCGAAGTTCGTAATCATGCTCCGCTGGATCACCTAGGTTGACTCTTGGATGCCTCACCTGCTGATTGGGGTCCATCCTCTGTCCTAGGGTTTGTGGAATTCCTGCAAAAAGAACATCTCGGACAGGCATCCGAGGTGGATGTATCTCGGCCGCGGCAACTGGGAATGGGTCCTGCCTCGGTCGAGGATCAGGTCGATGCAAAATCTGGGCTCGTAGATTGGCCATATCTGCTTCAATCTTTGCAGTTCTGGTGCGAGTCTGCTCTCTTTCTCGCTGCAATTCTTCCTTATTGAGGTGCAGTTGTTCCAGCGCCTCCTTCAATTTAGCCTCAAGATCGCGATTGTCTTGGTTGGCCATCTTAGCTTCTTTCAAGCGTCGTTTGTATGTCTTTTCTGGTTCGGGATTGTAAGGAACGATTTCCTTCCCAGCACTAGTTCTTCGCATAAACCTAAGAAAAAGATCCTGCAAAAGCACTCAAGTAGAGTGGTTAGTAGCAAAAAGGGCAATTGTCCCGAAAGAGACAACCGCAACCGGCTTGGTCTAGTCCAAGTCCCCGGCAACGGCGCCAAAAACTTGTTTGCTCCAAACGGTGTGTGCAAGCTTTAAATTTATATCCCAAGAAATATGCTTAAGACAAGGATGCGAACCCGCAGTGTACGGATCAATTATAGTAAAAAGCAAGAATTCCAGGGTCGATCTCAAGGACTTAGGTGAAACTAAGCAAGAATAGGTTGTCATTGCAACTAATAACCACAAAAGCGATTAAAGCAATCAAAGATGATAATAAGGTCAAAAAAAAGGGAAATGCGGATTCTAGGGATTAAAGCATCTAGTTGTGGTTCCGACTCAAGATCTCTAAAGATAACACGGACAAAGGTGAGATTTTGCAAAGGGAAGGTGTTTCTAAGATGTGAATAGATCACCGGCTAAGTCTCACTACTCACTATCCTAAACCTAAGCTCCTATTACCGGGTAAGTCTCAAGGTACTAAGAAAAAGAGTTATAATCTCAAACCAACACACCACCTAAGAGAATAGAGTCAACCTTTACCGGGTAAGTCTCAAGCTAACTCACAAAGATGGGATGAAGGCACACTCAAACCCCAATAAAGGATAAACCTTTATTACCAACACTTATGATCATGGGTAAACAAACTAAGGAATCACCGGGTAAGTCTCATCCTAGGCTTGCATTGAACCAGGAAAGGTTTAATAAGAATAGGATTTGGCAAACTAGAACACTTAACTCTCAGTTTCGGATCAGAAAAGGTCACCTCGTTCAGTCAAGTTCCACTCCGGCCGAGATGTTCATCGACTGAGAGAGGTACTGTAGGGTTAAGGTTAAAGACTCGAGCTTTCAGGGTCCTGCTGGGATTAAGATTATTCTATCATTGTCTTTCCCACAACTTTCAGCCAATCACCCTAGAATCGCACAAGAAATTTAGCCAACCATCATCATGATAACAATAATCAAATATAAGGGAAAGGAATGAATATTCGAACAAATAAACCTAAAGGAGAAGGTTTCAATAACTGAATCGAATAAACAACAAATCTGCGTTACTCAAATCACAAATTTAACAAGACAACAAACCAAAAAGGGAATCTAAGAAAGTCTTACAAACTCCCTCAAAAGCTATCTTAAAACTATGAATCTTCCTTCAATCTTCAAAGCTTCCTTCAAACTTCCAGAAAATCTCCCAACTGCTGCGTTGATCCAAAGGTATCCGATGATCAAAAGATCAAAGATAGATGAATTGTGGAAAATCCAACCCTTTATATAGGAGAATTATCTTCCGAAGATAATAATATCTTAAAAAGATAATTTCTTATAAAATATATCCATATCTCTAAAATAGATCTCCCAAATATAAGATCTTCTTTCCAGAAATCCAGCCCAAAAATATAAGATATCTTCTTTCCAAAAATTAAAGATCTCAGCCAAATGATGTGATCTCGCCGGCGCCAGGGTGTTCACCTCGGTCGGGGCACTCCTCAAGATCACCTCGGTCGAGGTGACACTGTAGTTGACCAAGGTGAATCTCAACTGAATGTGAAATCTCTCAAATCTGGTCCAATGTAAATCTTCTTCATTAATTCCATGCTTCTTGAGTTCTTCTTTGAGCTCCAGAATGTAGCTCCAATGACTCCTTAGCTCCTTAGCTCCATTTTAGTCCAAAATGTGCCATTTTACCTACGATTACAACGAAACTTAGTGTAGACCTCGATTCACGTAAAGGTAGATGAAACAACGATATAATAACATAATATACATCCATACATGCAGATTATTGAAGATAAAACATCCAAACAAGTCTCAAAATATAGACTATAATACATGGTATCAGAAGACTTTGGAGAAGTCAAGATGAGTTCGGAATCTTCGGAGCTTATTAAAACAATGATAGAGAAGATGCCCCCAAAGCTGAGAGATCCGGGGTCATTTTGTATTCTAATAGGAGTTGGCGAAGTCACATACGATGCTCTTTGTGACTTAGGAGAAAGCGTAAGCATCATCCCGCTTGCTTTGTGTAGGAAGATCGGTTTAGGTGAACCTAAACCGGTGAAGATGACGTTGTACATGGAGGATCGATCCATAACTCGACCCGTAGGTATCATTGAAGACGTCCTAGTCAAGCTCGGTAAGTTCTATATTCCAATAGATTTTGTTGTGCTTGACATTCCTGCAGATTGTCCGGTCCCGATCATACTCGGGAGACCATTTCTTGCAACCTCCGGTTGTATGGTGGATTGCAATAACACTAGACTAGCCTTCGATATAGGAGAAGAGAAGGTTGAATTTGTTCTCACAACCTTGGTGAAAGAGCCTGCACTTGGAGAGGATGTTTTCAACATCTTTGACGAAGAGGCATGTAGAGAGGAAGTAAGTTCGATCTTGTTTAAAGATCCATTGTAAAAGGTCATAACCATGAGCATCATGGAAAAGGGAGAAGAAGAGGATTGCAATGCTGAGGTTCAAGCTTTGGAGGAGCTAAAAGAGATACAAGATGAAGACTTCGAGAAATTATACGATGGCTCGGAAAACGTTAGAAACCACGGCCAGTCGTGCTATTCCACGGCCGTGGTTCCACCAATTCAACCCGTAGAGTGTTATTTTGAGAACATCAGAGACTTCCACGCCCTAAACCACGGCTGTGGAAGTAACAGGTGTGTCGTGGTTTTGGAAAATGCTGAGAACAATTCCGTCCTTTCTACAACCACTCTTGAGTCTTCTTCCACTACTCCCACACCCTTAGAGACTTCTAAGGAAGCATCGAGCACACCTCAAGACACATCAAAGGCATCAATAGCTTTAGAATTGAAGCCTCTTCACACACATCTTCGGTATGCTTTTCTTGGAACTAATTCTACATTTCCTGTTATTGTTAGTTCCGATTTAAATGAAGATGAACATGAGAAACTTATGGATGTTTTGAGGAAAAATAGGAAAGCTATAGGATATACCATAGAGGATCTTGTGGGAATTAAACCATCTTTAGGTATGTACAAGATTCTAATGGAGGAGGATTACAAGCCTTCACGACAACCTCAAAGATGGTTAAACCCGATCATGAAGGAGGTCGTGAAGAAGAAAATCCTTAAGTTACTTGACGCATGTATCATATATCCTATCTCCGATAGCAAGTGGGTGAGCCCCGTTCAAGTCGTCCCGAAGAAGGAAGGAATGACCGTTGTGACCAACAAGAACAACGAACTCATTCCAACGAGAACCGTGACGGGTTGGAGGATGTGCATTGACTACTGCAAGTTGAACAATGCAACTAGGAAGGATCACTTCCCGCTACCATTCCTAGATCAAATGCTTGAAAGTTTAGCACAACACTCCTACTTTTGTTACCTTGACGGTTGATAGCATGAATTATTGTCTATATTTTGGGGCCTGTTTAGACGTTTCATCTTCAATAATCTGCATGTTTGTATATTTATTATGTTATTATATTGTCGTTTCATCTACCTTTGCGGGAATCGAGGTCTACACAATGTTTCGTTGTAATCGTAGGTAAAATGGCACGTTTTGTATCAAAAAGGAGCAAAAGGAGTTAAGGAGTCATTGGAGCTACATTCAGGAGCTTAAGGAAGAATCCAGGAGTCATGGAATTGGATTAGAGATTCACTTTGGACCAGATTTGAGAGATTTCACATTCAGTTGTGATTTACCTCGGTTGACTACAGAGTCACCTCGACCGAGGTGATCTAGAGGAGCCGACTCGATCGAGGCGAACACCTTGGACGCGGCAAGGATATTTTATTTTTGGCTGAGATCTTTTATTTTTGGAAGGAGGATCTTGCCTTTTTAGGCTGGATTTCTGGAAGGAAGAAGATAAGTTATGCCATATATTTTACCTATTTTAATGGGAAGAGATCTTTCTAAGATATCTTATCTTTGGAGAGTAATTTTCCTATAAAAAGGGATGGATTTTCCACAAATCCGTATCTCGCATACATCGTGCTATACCACCCGCTATCACCCGGAAGACATTCGCAGCAGCAACACCCAACATACACTCCAGTTGGGAGATTCGAAGAACCTTTTTGAAGGTTGAAGAAGGAAGTTTGTAGCTTTTATAGCTTTGTGAAGGGTTTTGTAAGATCCCTTTAGATTTCCTTCATTATTGTTTGTCTTGTTGGATTTTAATCTAAGGAAAGCTTGTTGTTTGATAATTGATTCAGTTATTGAAGCCTTTCTCTTAAGGTTTTCTTGTTCAATTATTCTATTTCTTCCCATATATTTGATTATTACTTTCATGATGATGAGTGGCTAATTTCCTTGTGTGATTCTAGGGTGATTGGCTGAAGGTTGTGGGAAAAACAATGATAGAATAATCCTAATCACAGTAGGATCCTGAAAGCTCGAGTCTTTACCTTAACCCTAAGCATCTCGCTCAGTCGATGAACATCTCGGCCGGGGTGGAATTCTTCTGACCGAGGTGACTTATCTGATCCGAAACTGAGAGTTAAGTGTTAGAGTTTGCCAAACCCTATTCTTATTACACCTTTCCTGGTTCAATGCAAGCCTAGGATGAGACTTACCCGGTAATTCCTTTGTTTATTTATCTAAGATCATAAGTGTAGGTAATAAAGGTTTATCCTTTATTGGGGTTTGAGTGTGCTTTCATTCCATCTTTGTGAGTTAGCCTGAGACTTACCCGGTAAAGGTTGATTCTATTCCCTTAGTTGGAGTGTTAGTTTGAGGTTATAGTTCTTTTCCTTAATTCCTTGAGACTTACCCGGTAATAGGAATTACGGTTTTGAATTAGTGAGTAGTGAGACTTACCCGGTGATCTATTCCACTTTAGTAACACCTTCCCTATGCAAAATCTCAGCTTTGTCCGCTTATCTTGAGATCTTGAGTTGGAACCACATTAGATGCTTTAATCCCTAGAATTGCATATTTCCTTAATTGACTTTATATCATCCTTGATTGTATTAATCGCTTTTGTGTTTAGTAATTACATAGCTTACCTATTCCGACTTTGTTTCACTAAGTCCCTGTGTTCGACCCCTGGAATTCCTTGCTTTTACTACGATTGACCCGTACACTGCGAGTTCGCATCCTTGGTTTAAGCTTACATCTGGGGTTATAAATTTAAAGCTTGCACACACCGTTCGGAGCGAACAAGTTTTTGGCGCCGTTTCCGGGGACTTGGTCTAGACCGAGCCGGTTGCGGTTTGCTTTTGGGGCACTTGCCCCCGTTTCTACTAACCACTCTACTTGAGTGACTTTCGCAGGTTCTTTTTCTTAGGTTTATGCGAAGAACCCGCGCTGGGAAGGAAATAGTTCCATACGATCCCGAACCAGAAAAGACATACAAACGACGCTTGAGAGAAGCGAATATGGCCGACCAAGACAATCGCGATCTTGAGGCTGAATTAAAGGAGGCATTAGAACAGCTACGCCTCAGCAGGGAAGAACTGAGGCAGGAGATAGAAGAAACTCGCACCAGGACTGAAGCGATCGAAGTAGATATGGCAGCCTTACGAGACCAGTATCTACTTCGACCGAGGCAAGACCCAGTTCCAGATCATCGACCGATGCAGGATCCAGGTCCAGACCCTCGACCGAAGCAGGTCCTAGTACCTGTTGCCCCGGCCGATGTACTTCCACCTCGGATGCCAGTCCGAGGCGCTCTTTTTGCAGGAATCCCACAAACCCTAGGGCAAAGGATGGACCCCAATCAACAACTGAGGCATCCAGGAGTCGACCTAGGTGATCCAGCAGACCATGATTATGAGCTTCGACCGCAACTTCTTTCCATGATTCGCCAATGCCAGTTTGGAGGGCTAGAGAGGGAATCTCCACATCAACATCTACAAAACTATGAGATCTTGATGGAGAACTTGAGACCTTCAAGGCTGAAAAACAACAACTACAAGCTAAGGCCTTTCTACTTCTCTTTGAAAGATAGAGTTCTTACTTGGTATCAATCTCTTCCTCCAGGAAAAATTAGTACTAGGGAGGAGATGACGGCGGAATTCTTGACTAAATTCTTTCCCCCCTCTAAAACCGCTGAAATGAGAGGGAAGATTAATGCATTCATTATGAAGGACAAGGAGAGCTTGTCCAAGTCATGGGAGTGGTTTAAAGACATTCTTTTGGATTGCCCACATCATGGGATTCCAAAGATAGAGTTTTTGGAGATATACTTCAAGGGACTGGACGGAAGCACCCAGTTCAACCTTCAACTACTATCTGTCGGCACGTTCATGGACATGCCGATTGACAAAGCTTGGGAGTTCATAGAGAAGCAAGCTTTGCACATGGAGAAATACTCCCACCAAGGTGCTGAAGGTGGAGTTAAAAGAGTCAACTTTCAAGATGCTCCGCCTAACAACAATCAACTCACGTCTTTGAAGAATGACGTGAAGCAATTGAAGGAACTCTTAGTTGCTCAAACCAAGAAGGAAGATCAAGGATCAAGGAACAACAACAATGGATACCGTAACAACAACAATGGTTCCCGGAACAACAACTACAATAACAATAGAGGATCCAACAGCAATAATTAGACGGCAACAACCAAAATTCGGGTAACAATCATTCTAACTCCAATTCTAACGATTCCTCTAATCCTTTCCTCTCTTCCTCTTCTTCTTCTACTCCATTAAAGAGCTAGGAGCAAGGATCGAGTTCTTCCCAGCCAGAAAAGAAAGACGCAGTGCTGGAGGCCATCTTGATCAAGCTTAGCGCTATGGAGACATCTATGACGTCATTTTCGAAGGCACAAAAAGCCTTTAAACAACAACTTGCTAGTAGAGCGAATGAAACGCCAAGAGATCCAGGGAAGCTTCCAGCAAGAATGGAAAGCAACCCTAAGGGCTAGATTATGGCCATAACGACAAGGAGTGGACTGAAGACTGCAGATCCAATGCCTCGGTCGATGCCAGCACAAACGAAGACCACCTCGGTCCAGGTACAGTCGAAGAACACTTCAGCCGAGATGCCAACCGAGGTGGAGCCACAAAAAGCGGAGGAGAAAACTGAAGTTTATATTCCACCTCCTGCATATAAACCACCACTTCCATTCCCCCAGTCAAGGGCCAGAGCACATCTAGACAAGCATTTTGGTAAGTTCCTTGACTTGATGAATAAACTACACATTAACATTCCTTTCCTTGATGCTATTCTAGGGATGCCCGCCTATGGGAAGCTCTTGAAAGAGATCCTATCAAGGAAGAGGAAGCTGGAAGACTTCGGTGAAGTAAGGATGACATGTAAATCCTCGGAGCTCATTCAAATCATGAAAGAGAAGATGCCACCGAAGTTAAGAGATCCCGGCTCATTTTGCATTCCCATTCAAGTTGGGGATGTCACTTGTGAAGCCTTATGTGATCTAGGAGCCAGCGTGAGCATCATTCCGCTAGAGCTATGTGTTAAGATCGGACTTGGAGAGCCCAAGCCGTTAAGATAAGTTTATATATGGTGGACCGCTCCATCACCCATCCCGTGGGCATTTTGGAAGATGTTCCGGTAAAGTTAGGTAACTTCTATTTACCTATAGACTTTGTTGTGCTTGATATTCCCGCAGATTATCATGTTCCTATCATTCTCGGGAGGCCATTTCTAGCAACTTCGGGTTGCAATGTGGATTGTAAGAATGCCTAGCTGAAATTCAATATTGGCGGAGATGAAGTGGAATTCGCATTACTTGCGGCTATGAAAAGAGAGCAGCTAAGAGATGATATCTTCAACATCTATGATGAAGAAGAATCAAGAGAATTGGTGAGCTCTATCCTTATTAACGATCCACTTGAGAAAGTTATTAGTTTTAGTTTAATTAAGGAAGGTATAGATGCCTCTTGTGATGTAGATATACGGAGCTTAAAGGCACTGGAAGAAGATCATGGAGCTAAAACTGAGAAACTAATCCATGAGACAAAGATCTCCAGTTTAGGTTCCAGTTACAGTACCTCGACCGAGGCACTCTCTGGACCAAGCGAGGCGACTGAAGAACATCTCGGTTAACGCCTCTGCGCCTCGACCGAGGTCGAAGGCGAGATGATGTCAACTGAGATTGCTGAAAATAACAAACTTCTTACTCCCTTCTCTAACATTCATACTCAGTTGGTGGAACATCCTCTCCACCAAATTTTTGACAATAAAGGACCTTGGTATGCTGATATTGTTAATTATCTTGTTTGCCAGGAAATACCACCCGGATTGACGTACGCTCAAAGGAAGATATTCTTCAAGGACGTACGCCATTACTACTGGGATGAACCGCTGCTATTCAAGCGCGGACCGGATGGGATGCTTCGAAGATGCATTCCGGAAGATGAAGTTAATAGCATCATACGACATTGTCAATCACTTCCTTGTGGTGGGCACGCTAGCGCCAACAAGACATGCGCTAAGGTATTAAGTTCCGGTTTCTTTTGGCCCATGTTATTTAAGGATGTGCAAACGTTTGTTGTCTCTTGTGATGCATGCCAAAGAACAGGGAACTTATCTAGAAGGAATGAGATACCGCTCAATAACATACAAGAGGTTGAGATTTTTGATGTATGGGGAGTAGATTTCATGGGACCTTTCCCATCCTCCGGAGAAAACCTCTATATTCTTCTAGCAGTTGATTACGTCTCTAGATGGGTTGAAGCCATTGCTTCTCCCACTAATGACGCCATGGTGGTCGTGAAGTTCTTTAACAAGACTATCTTTCCACGTTTTGGGACTCCGTGCATCATCATCAGCGATGGAGGGACGCATTTCATCAACCGGAAGTTTAAGGCACTTCTATCGAAGTATGGGGTGACCCACAAGGTAGCAACCCCTTATCACCCTCAAACTAGTGGACAGGCCGAGATCTCGAATAGAGAAATTAAAGCAATCTTGGAGAAGACCGTCTCTAGGACGAGGAAGGATTGGTCCATGAAGTTGGACGACACTCTTTGGGCTTACAGGACCGCATTCAAGACTCCCATTGGTACCACCCCTTATAATTTGTTATATGGCAAGTCTTGTCATTTGCCCGTTGAGTTAGAGCACAAAGCATATTGGGCGATCAAATGGTTGAACTTCGACATTAAGGAAGCCGGCGAAAAGCGGCTATTGGATATCAATGAGCTGGAGGAGCTGCGTTTGAACGCTTATGAGAATGCCAAAATCTATAGAGAAATGACGAAGAAATGGCATGACAAGCGCATCATTCCTAAGTAGCTTAAAGAAGGAGACTTAGTTCTACTCTTCAACTCCCGTCTCCACCTCTTTCTAGGTAAGTCGAAATCTAGATGGACCGGACCTTATGTTATGAAACATATTTTTCCTCATGGTGCAGTTGAGATTTGGGGCGAAACGAGTGGAAGCTTCAAGGTCAACGGTCATAGACTCAAGAAATACAAACCGGAAGTTCCGGTTGAGGAGGTTGCACCACTATACCTCGTTTGAGAGACGCCGTACGGTCCAGCTAGCGACCTTAAATCAAGCGCTTCTTGGGAGGCAACCCAAGGTATTGCTTTCTTTTCCCTTTTTCTAGTCTAGCTTAGATAGTTTGCTTTTACTTTGCTTTGTTTTGTTTTTGGTGTCCTAGACAGACAACAGGTGATATCTAAGGAAGGCATACAACCTAGGAGTGCAACTAGGAGGACAGAAGTTCGAGAATTTGAGAAGACGGAGTTTGATTGAGATGCATCTCAGTTGCTGTCACAGCACCTCGACCGAGATGATTCTTGAGCAACCGAGGCGACTAGGGTTTTTGAAGATCCACCTCGGTCCGTACCACCTCGGTCCAGTCGAGACCATCTCGACCGAGGTGACAGCAGTTCCAGAAAAGGGTATAAAAGGGGGCTGAGATTTCTCTCTACTCCCTTTACCCTCTTCTCGACCGCGGCGCATATCTCACCTCGCTCCTCCGTTCTTCTCTATTTTTCAACGATTCTTGCTCCTAAACTGCAAGGAAAGGGTAGAGGATCACTTTGCAAGTACCAATCTGCAGAAAGAACGAAGCCAATCGACCGAATCGGGGTAAAAATCGAAAAAACCCTAACTTTCTATTTCCCCACTGTTTTCCTTCGTTATGGGCTTTGGTTGCCCCTACATTTGCTGAGAAACAGATTAAGTACCCCATAGGAACCTGTGGTAGTGATTTTGGGGGAAAAGAACTGGTTTTTTGACGGAATCGATTGAACAGCTCTTCGTCTCGGTCCAGTCGGCCTGCGCCTCGGCCGAGGTGTTCTACAGGGTTGTCAGAGCAACCGAGGTCACCTGACAGATTACAGAGAGATGAGTTCTAACAGGCAATTGGTCCTGAGGGACAGATCTTCTCCCTCTCCTTCTTCCTCTTCTTCTCGACGTACTAGACCGGTGATCCACGAGAGACACCAGGTCGACTATGACCGCATAGCGGCTCGTCCAGTGATTGCACCCCGCTTCCTAGACATATCAGCCTTTGACTGCCTCTATGTTGATGATGACTTGAGGCGTATGATTTCTGTTGTGGGGCTAGAGCAGTTTACAGAGATCAGAGCTCCGGCCTATCTAGAGCCTACATTGGAGTTTGTCAGCTCCTTCACTTACTTGCCTACCGAGCGCGCAGTGAAGCACCGGTTGATGAACCGGAATTACTTGGTTCCCTTAGATCACTGGCGGGATATCTTCGGCTTCCCGACTCCGACAGTTGCTAATTTTCCCTCCCGAGCTGTAGCTAGGGAGTTTTGGGGACAAATAGCTCACGTGGTTAAGCATGCTGACAGATGGAGACCTGGAGATTCCAGGGAGAGGATTATATTCCATCTTGCTTTCAGATTGGCCCATAGAATCTTTAGTGAGACTCTTCTGGCGCGTACTGAGACGCCCCAGAAGGTCAGACAGGGGGAGCTTCTGAGCTTATACTGCATGGTGATAGGATGGATCCCAGATTTTGGTTTGATGCTGGCAGAGGATCTGCATAGGATAAAGGCGAAGGGGAAGGGCGACATTTGCTGTGGAGGCATTGTGACTCATATAGCGAGTTACTAGGATATGGACCTCAGTGCTTGTACCATGGTGGCGGCTGCCAAGCCGCTTGGACTTCAAGAGATGATTACTCGGAAGATACTGGTTCCCCGAGGACTTACTACGCCGTATGTGGCGATGCCATGGGAGCCGACTGCACCACAGGGGATCAGATGGTCGGCTCAGTTCTCCGTATTTGATCCACACTACTGGCAGACTGCGTGGATCCCATTTATGGAGGATGCTAGAGAGGCGGCAGCTGCACCAGCTGAGGAGGATGTTGCTGAGGATGAGGCTAATGATGATGAGGATGGTGGTGTTCGTATGGATACGGGCACGGATACTGCTGGGACTAGTGCGCCGGTCATCGATTTGGATGATGACGAGACTGAGACCGAGCCTGCTGCAGCACCAGCACGTCCTAGGCGTAGGGTCCGCCGACAGAGGGATCGAGATGCTCACCGTCGGATAGATGACCTCATCGAGTAGATGATAGACTCCTATGCTGCCCTAACTGTAGACATCCAGGAGAGATTTGACGAATAGCGCCGAGAGATCGATAGCTGGACTCGTCAGATGCTAGAGGGCCAGCACTATCAGAGACGGATGGCTGAGATTCAGTTTCAGCATACCATGGGCTATCCATTTGACCCATCCTAGTATCCGTATGTGCCACCACCACCACCACCGGATCGTGATTATTGAGAGCTTGCAGGATTTTCTTTCTTTATTTATTATGCAGCTCAATTATGTCCGGTGAGTATTTTATTTCTTTAGACTTATTTGACCCATTGGGACAATGTGTCCCAAGTATGGGGTATTGGATGTATTATGCTACTATGGATGATTGTATGCTACTATGACGGTTATTTATGATCTTATTATGCTTTATTTGCTTATCTGAGATTACATGCATGCATACAAGTTATTTGATTGAGAAAAACGCCAGAAACTGGACTGAAAAAAAAAAAAATTTGACCTCGACCGGGATGGTTCTGACCAAACGAGGTTGACCACCTCGGTTGACTTAGAACGCCTCGACCGAGGTGATTTTCCAAACTAAGAGTTTTCGAAACGATTTTTGTGCTTCTTATCTGGATATGACCTCAGTGAAGACTTTGTTTGCTGACTGGTTTTGAAATCTTTATACGTTTGAAATGTTTTATGATATGTTTAAGTTGCTAAATGCTTTGTTTGAAATTTTTGGCATGTTTAATACTTTGTTTTTATCCAAATTATGTTGAATTTGAAGGTTGACACCACATGATGAGTTCTCTCACTTTCTTCCTGAAAAGACCAAGGCGATTCATTCTTTTCTCTTCTTCTTCTTGATCATTCTTAGCCCCTCATATACATATTTGCCTCCCTTTACCTATCCGGGAATTTGGAAGCAAGAAAGTGAAAAGCAGGTGAAAGAAAAGTTGAGAAGTTGGCTGGAAGTGAAAGTGTTAGAAAGTAATAAATAGGTTTGGGAAAGTCAATCATGATGATGAGTAACTCGGCACCATTCACATAGACGGGTGTTTGTGTCTTGCCAAAGTCGGATTGAGCGATATTCCTAACGGGTCATGGTATGTGCATCAAGGGTTTGCTGCATCTCAAGAGATTGATGATTGCTGATTTCCTAGGCTTCGGTTATTGTGCACCTCTGTCAATGCATCCCAAAAAGTAAAGTAAAAAAGGAAAAGTGTGAAATAAGCGAAGCTTATTGGTGGATGATGTTGAAAGTACAGTGAAAGTGAAGTGATATCCTTTTCCCGGATTCTAGCACCACATTACCTTCTATACATCCCTACCCTACACGTTTCTTGACCTTTCTTTTGGGAAGCCCTTGAGACCTTGAGCTTGTTGATTGACTTAGTGGTTTAAACTGGATTATACATGATTAATTTCGATAATTATGACTTATGCATTTTATGATTTTATGCAAACATGAACAACTTTCCTATATTTATAAAATGTTTTGAGCATGTTTTGATTTTAAATTCCATGAAGTATTCTCTTAGAGTGATCTCTGATTGTAGCACACCACTAAAAATGTTTTGAAAGACTTTTTCATTGATCTTTATGACTTATAATCCATTCTATCTTGTATTTTATATGCGGAACTTGCTTGGGGACAAGCAAGGGCTAAGTATGGGGTATTTTGATAGCATAAATTTTTGTCTATATTTTGGGGCCTGTTTAGACGTTTCATCTTCAATAATATGCATGTTTGTATATATATTATGTGATTATATTGTCGTTTCATCTACCTTTGCGGGAATCGAGGTCTACACCAAGTTTCGTTGTAATCGTAGGTAAAATGGCACGTTTTGCATCAAAAAGGAGCAAAAGGAGCTAAGGAGTCATTGGAGCTACATTCAGGAGCTTAAGGAAGAATCCAGGAGTCATGGAATTGGATTAGAGATTCACTTTGGACCAGATTTGAGAGATTTCACATTCAGTTGTGATTCACCTCGGTTGACTACAAAGTCACCTCGACCGAGGTGATCCAGAGGAGCCAACTCGACCGAGGCGAACACCTTGGACGCGGCAATGATATTTTATTCTTGGCTGAGATCTTTTATTTTTGGAAGGAGGATCTTATCTTTTTAGGCTGGATTTCTGGAAGGAAGAAGAATAACTTATGCCATATATTTTACCTATTTTTATGGGAAGAGATCTTTCTAAGATATCTTATCTTTGGAGAGTAATTTTCCTATAAAAAGGGTTGATTTTCCACAAATCCGTATCTCGCATACATCGTGCTATACCACCCGCTATCACCCGGAAGACATTCGCAGCAGAAACACCCCGCATACACTCCAGTTGGGAGATTCGAAGAACCTTTTTGAAGGTTGAAGAAGGAAGTTTGTAGCTTTTATAGCTTTGTGAAGGGTTTTGTAAGATCTCTTTAGATTTCCTTCATTATTGTTTGTCTTGTTGGATTTTAATCCAAGGAACGCTTGTTGTTTGATAATTGATTCAGTTATTGAAGCCTTTCTCTTAAGGTTTCCTTGTTCAATTATTCTCTTTCTTCCTATATATTTGATTATTACTTTCATGATGATGAGTGGCTAATTTCCTTGTGTGATTCTAGGGTGATTGGCTGAAGGTTATGGGAAAAACAATGATAGAATAATCCTAATCACAGTAGGATCCTGAAAGCTCGAGTCTTTACCTTAACCCTAAGCATCTCGCTCAGTCGATGAACATCTCGGCCGGGGTGGAATTCTTCTGACCGAGGTGACTTATCTTATCCGAAACTGAGAGTTAAGTGTTAGAGTTTGCCAAACCCTATTCTTATTACACCTTTCCTGGTTCAATGCAAGCCTACGATGAGACTTACCCGGTAATTCCTTTGTTTGTTTATCTAAGATCATAAGTGTAGGTAATAAAGGTTTATCCTTTATTGAGGTTTGAGTGTGCTTTCATTCCATCTTTGTGAGTTAGCCTGAGACTTACCCGGTAAAGGTTGATTCTATTCCCTTAGTTGGAGTGTTAGTTTGAGGTTATAGTTCTTTTCCTTAATTCCTTGAGACTTACCCGGTAATAAGAATTACGGTTTTGAATTAGTGAGTAGTGAGACTTACCCGGTGATCTATTCCACTTTAGTAACACCTTCTCTATGCAAATCTCAGCTTTGTCCGCTTATCTTGAGATCTTGAGTTGGAACCACAACTAGATGCTTTAATCCCTAGAATTGCATATTTCCTTAATTGACTTTATATCATCCTTGATTGTTTTAATCGCTTTTGTGGTTAGTAATTACATAGCTTACCTATTCCGACTTTGTTTCACTAAGTCCCTGTGATCGACCCCTGGAATTCCTTGCTTTTACTACGATTGACCCGTACACCGCGGGTTCGCATCCTTGTTTTAACCTTACATCTAGGGTTATAAATTTAAAGCTTGCACACACCGTTTGGAGCAAACAAGTTTTTGGCGCCGTTGCCAGGGAAGGATCACTTCCCGCTACCATTCATAGATCAAATGCTTGAAAGTTTAGCACAACACTCCTACTTTTGTTACCTTGACGGTTATAGTGGTTTCTTTCAGATTCCGATTCACCCGGACGATCAAGAGAATACCACATTCACGTGCCCATGGGGCACATTTGCTTATGGGAGGATGCCATTCGGACATTGTAATGCTCCAGCCACCTTTCAAAGGTGTATGATGGCCATCTTCTCGGAATATATTGAGGAAATCATGGAGGTTTTTATAGACGATTTTTCGTTTATGGTTCCTCATTTGACAATTGTCTTGCTAACCTTTCTCTTGTTTTGCAAAGATGTGAAGACACTAACCTTGTTCTAAATTGGGAAAAGTGTCAATTCATGGTTAAGGAAGGCATTGTGCTAGGACATTTGATCTCTAATAGAGGGATCGAAGTTGACAAGTCTAAGATAGAGATGAAAGAGAAGCTTCCTCCTCCATCTTCGGTGAAGGGGATAAGAAGTTTCCTAGGACATGCAGGGTTTTATAGGAGATTCATCAAAGATTTCTCGAAAATTTCGAAACCACTAACTAATATATTGATGAAGGATGTTGCTTTTGATTTTTCACCGGAATGTTTAGATGCCTTCTATAAGATTCAAGAAGCTCTCATCTCAGCCTCAATAATCCAACCTCCGGATTGGAATCTTCCATTCGAGGTTATTTGTGATGCGAGTGACGTAGTTGTTGGAGCGGTGCCTGGACAAAAGAAGGAAGGCCGCACTCATGCCGTCTACTATGCTAGCAAGATGCTAGATGAAGCGCAGCTCAACTACGCCACGACGGAAAAAGAATTTTTAGCTGTTGTATATGCTTTTGAAAAGTTTCGTTCTTATCTTGTAGGAGTGAAGGTGATTGTATACACGAACCATTCAGCAATACGGTACTTGCTCGCCAAGAAGGATGCAAATCCAAGGCTGATTAGATGGATTCTTCTTCTCCAAGAATTCGATCTAGAGATTCACGACAAGAAGGGTTCCAAAAATTCTGTTGCGGATCACCTAAGTCGTCTACCACACACCGAAGGTGACGACCTACCCATCGATGTCTCCTTCCCGGATGAACACTTACACATAATGGAAGAATGCATCGATAAGATTTCTAGAGGTAACGAACCTTTGTTTGCTGATTTTGTAAATTACTTGGTTTGTCAAGAAATACCTCCCGGACTATCCTATACACAAAGAAAGAAGTTCTTTAGGGATGTCCGCCAATACTATTGGAATGAACCTCTACTCTTCAAGAGAGGTCCCGGAGGCATCATTAGAAGATATGTGCCGGAAGACGAAATGCAAAGTGTCATTGTCATTCACTTCCTTGTGGAGGACACGCTAGTTCCCATAAAACTAGCGCTAAGGTATTGCAGTCCGGATTCTTTTGGCCTACATTATTTAAGGATGTGCAAACTTTTGTAGTTTGTTACGATGCTTGTCAAAGAACAAGAAATATCTCTAGGAGAAGCGAGATGTCTCTCAACAACATTCAAGAGGTGGAAATTTTGACGTTTAGGGAGTTGATTTCATGGGACCATAACCATAATCTTGCGGAAACCAATACATACTTCTCGCTGTAGATTATGTTTCGAGATAGGTTGAAGCTATTGCCTCTCCAACTAAGGATGCTATGGTGGTTGTCAAGTTCTTTATTCGAACTATTTTCCCAAGGTTTGGGACACCACGAACCATCATTAATGACGGAGGTTCACACTTCATAGCCCGACGATACGAAGCTCTACTAGCTAGTATGGGGTGACTCACAAGATCGTCACTCCCTACCATTCGCAAACAAGTGGACAAGTGGAGATTTCAAATGGGGAAATCAAAGGTATCATTGAGAAGACGGTGTCAAAAACAAGGAAGGATTGGTCATTAAAGCTAGATGACACATTATGGGCATATAGGACAGCACACAAGACTCCCATAGGCACAACACCATACAACCTTGTGTATGGGAAGTCTTGTCATCTTCCGGTAGAGCTGGAACACAAGGCGTATTGGGCTGTGAAGTGGTTGAACTTCAACATGAAAGAAGCGGGCGAGAAGCGCCTCTTAGTCCATAACGAACTAGAAGAACTCCGCTTGAATGCCTATGAGAACGCCAAGATCTACAAAGAAATGGTGAAGCGTTGGCATGATAAACATATCATTCTGAAAGACCTCAAAGAAGGAGATCATGTTCTCCTCTTCAATTCTAGACTTCGACTCTTTCCAGGTAAGCTTATATCTCGTTGGACAGGACCTTATGTGATTAAACGTGTCTTTCCCCCTGGTGCAGTTGAAGTATGGGGTGAGAAGTGCGGAAGTTTTAAGGTGAACGGCCAACGACTCAAGAAGTACTCACCGGAGCTCCAAGTTGAGGAAATCGCTCCGATTGTCCTCATTTGAACATAGGAACGGTCTAGCTACGGACCCAAAACAAAGGTATTGCATTCTTGTTTTTGCTTTTGTTTTTGTTTCTTTCTTAGGTTAGTTTAGTTTAGATGTTTTTGTTTGTGTTTTTCCTCGATACCTCCCGGTATGTTCATTTTTTTGGATGTCAGGAATAAGGAACTAGCAAGAGAATGGAAGAAAAGCCGAAAAGAATGACGAAACTTGGATTTTTGGCACAAATCAGAGAGTTCCACGGGTGTCCGTACAAAACCACGGCCGTAGAATACCCCGACTGGACGCGCCTTTCCAAATTTTTACGGCCACTATATATTTCCCTCTTCTTCATAAAAACTCACACTTTCATCTCAACCACGCCCCAAAACACGCCCAAAATGACCCATACTCATGATTCGTCATCCGGAGACCGTTTCGAACGATTCTTCAAACAAAAGTGAAGCAAATCGAACCCTTTACACGATCCCATCAACAAACGGAGCAAACAACCAACAATCGGAAAGGATGTTGGATTTTTTCAAAGCCAAACCCTAGGTTTTCTCTCTATCTCTTCTTGGTTGAATTTGTTCGTTTTTCTTACAAATTTCTAGGAAAACTGAACGAAATTGGAATTAGAAATACTTTAGGGCTGTGATTGTTGAGTTTTCTGTGCATTTGATGAATTTTTGAGCGAAATCGAGATATTCAACGGGCCTGTACAGTTTCACGGTCTTGGTTTTGTGAAGAACGGGCCATGGTTTTTTCTGTTTTGAGCGAAAATGTTTGGAAGGAGGAAATCAAATAGAAACAAGAAGTCAAAGGGTGATGGGTCTTCTTCCCAAACCCCTCCTGTAGAACCACCGGTCCCTAGGATTCCCACGATCCATGAAGATTACCATAGAGCCGTGGATAAGATTTCTAAGAGAAATGTGATAGGTCCTAGGTACATTATCATGGAAGAGCTTGAAGAGCTGAATGTGGTTAATGATTTGACTTGGCTATTAGATAGAGTTGGCTTGATCATATTCTCTTCCATTAGGGAGGATGCATACGAAGAGATCACAAGGGAATTCATAACTTCCTTCGAGCATAATGCCGTTGACCGAACGGTATCATTTAGGTTGATGGAGCGTAACCACGAGTTCTCCATTGTGCAATTTGGAACCATGTTTGGGTTTAATGAGACGTTCAATGGAACGTTTCCTAGAGGAGTGAAAGCTAAAGATTTTGGGAGAGAGATCGCCATGATATATGCTTCAGAGGACCGTCGGCAACCGGCCGATTCTAAGGCCAAGCTTATCTACCATCTATCCATCAAAATAGCTCATAGGATCCTCTCGGAATGCCTTTTCCCTAGAACCGAAACACCTCAAAAGATCAAGGCCGATGAGCTTTTCATCCTATATTGCATGCTTTCCGGTCATTCCCCGGATTTTGCAACCTTGCTTGCCGCCACCCTTAGTAAGGTGAAGAACAAATCAGCCGGGAATATAGGATATGGAGGTATGGTGACACACATTGCTAACCAGCTGGACATTGATTACTCCGCTTGTAC
Organism: Fagopyrum homotropicum; assembly: GCA_033239125.1. NCBI lineage: Eukaryota > Viridiplantae > Streptophyta > Magnoliopsida > Caryophyllales > Polygonaceae > Fagopyrum > Fagopyrum homotropicum. The sequence goes on along the minus strand of BSWB01000002.1, from coordinate 55,888,709 downwards.
TAGGATAGCTGCGAGGCCTTTGGGCCTCAATAGCCTCATAACTAGAGGACTTATCTTCCCTCGCCACCGTGGTCCACCTACCGCAGTCATGCCTTGGGAGGAAAGAGGTACTAGAGGGATTCCATGGCTCCCGGAGTACTCTCTTATGCTTGGCCGCCATAACTGGAAGGAGACCTTTGTTCCGATGCATGCCAACAGGTTAGTAGCTCCTCCTTATGTTCCCGATGAGGTTCCAGATGCAGCTGTAGTTGATGAGGATGAGGAGATGGGAGGAGGTGACTATCCGGATGCAGGAGGGGATGAGCATGACTTTGGATCATTCCCGGAGCAGCCAGCGGATATCCCGGAGCCAGCTAGGAGGTCCACTTAACAGCCGAGGCCATCCGCTTCTTCCTCTTCCCACCGAGCTAGTGTTAGTGAGCGCCCCACATGGATGGATAGAGCGCCAGATTGGTACAGCTAGCATCCGGATTGGATGGGAGCTCCTCCAGCTTCGACTCAACAGCCTCCTGCATGGTACCAGCAGCCTCTAGCTTGGGCACAACATCCCCTTCTTGGTATGGACAACATCCGGCATGGACGGGTGACCTTTCGAGGAGGGTAGACGACTTAGAGAGCCGACAGGGAGAGCATGATGTGGAGAGGCAAGAGAACACAAGGATCCTCCGTGATGTTTATCACCAGCAGTTTGGGCGACCCTTCAGCTCCGATTTCTTTCCATACCCAGGACCACCTCCTCCGTAGTGATTGATGATGGATGTTTTGAGCTACTCCACCATCTTAGTGAGTTTTCTTTGTTTCTTTTCTTTATTTTTCTTGAACATAGAGGACAATGTGTATGTTAAGTATGGGGTGGGGTGTGACTCTCGTTTGTAATAACTCGATACACTTGCTTGCTTTAATTCCATGAACACTTGCATCTTTCTTTTATTGTCACACGTTTCTATATTGTATTGCATTGAAAAGCTTTGAAAAACCCATGAAAATTTTGAAAATTTTTCAAATTATTGTGCTTCTAAGATAGGAGATGATTTCTATGATAAATCTACTTGTGGAATAAGTTTTTGATGACAATTGTATGCTTGAATTGAATTATGAATTGTGAAGAAATTGAGTATGTTGTTTAACCTTTCTTGCAAGTTTCATAATGTGAAAGTTTTATCTAAATCATATTGAGGAATGAAGGTTGAAATCACAATATAAGTTCTTACACTTCTTTATGAAAATGATTGAGGCACCTCGATTTTCTTGCTTCTTTCTTTGATCATTTAGCTCCTCAATGAAAATATTTGCCTCCTTTACCTATCCGGGATTTAGGAAGAGTTGATTTTGGCATATTTGATGTGGGAGGGCCATGAAAGCAATTGTTTGAATTCAAAGTGTAGGAAAATAGGTTAGGGGAAGTAAATTATGATGATGAGTAACTCGGCACCATTCACATAGCCGGGTGTTTGTGTCTTGCCAAAGTCAGATTGAGCGATATTCCTAACGGATTATGGTATATTCATCAAGGGTTTGAGGCATCTCGAAATTGAGAAACGCCAATCTGCTATGCTTCGGTTTTTGTGCACCGCTGTCCATATTTTCAAAAGTAAAGTCGAAAAATTTTGTGCAAAAAGTAAAAAGCAAAACTCTAAATTAGTGGCTAGTTCAAATGGTGAAAAGAAAAGAGTTTGTGTTGTTCCCTTTTTCCCGGATTCATACACCACATTCCCTTACAAGTTTCCCACCTTTTCATATTCTTGACCTTACTTGAAAGTCCTTGAGATTATAAGAATGATGTTTGACTTGGTGATCTAAATTGAAGTTTCACATGTTTGATTTTGACGATACTTGAAGGTTATGATATTTGTTTTGAAGTTTATGTAATTTATGATGTTTCCTTTGCTTTACATTTTTTGATTTATGTATATGAACGTTTTCAAGGAGGCATGAAGCAAGATTTGAGGATGATCTATTGAAGCACATTACCAAAAAGATTGTTTTTGTTTTGTTTTGTATTCATATTTCATTCTACCTTATGTTCTAAGGTTTTGAAACCTTGCTCGGGACAAGCAAGCGACAATTAAGGACGTCCACGGGTCACGGGTCACTCGTGACCCGGCGGGTCCGGGTTCCCCCGGGTCGCGGGTACGGGTAAGGGTCGTTAGATCCTTACCCGTGACCCGCCGGGTCGACCCGTAACGGTCACAAGATTTTTTTTTAAAAAAAAATCCCAACGGCGGCTAGATTAATAAAAAAAAAACAATATACTTTCATAAATCTAACCCAAAAATAATTCTATAAATACCCCAAACCCAATTCATTTCATCTCACACCAATTTTCATTTAATTATCTATTCACTCTCTCAATCTCTCCATAATTTCCAACTCTTACATTCAATTACTCTCCTAATCTCATATTCTCATTCTCTTATTTTTCATTTTACTACTCTTACTACTACATTCTATTATTCAAAAAAAAATTATCTAGCCGAGGAAGACGTTCCGTTAGCGGTGCCGGTCCTTCATCCGGCGAAGGTTTTACCCGAGGACGGCATTCCGTTAGCGGTCCTCCAACCGGTTCGGATTTAAGGCGAGACTTATTAAGTGGAGATCACGAGATCTTCGAGGAGGAGGATATCACGGAATCACATACTTTCCCCAACACCCAAGGATCCGAGACCGAATTCACAGAGGAGCCGGAGGAGCCGCCGTTGAACAACACTCAACTAACGGCGGCGGTCTTCCGATTTTGGTTTACAAAAGGTGTTCCCGATGCCAACGGAGTTTACTATGCCAAATGCAATTTTTGTGCGGCACAATACAAGCACAAAAAGGGAGAAGGCTACAGGAACTAAAAGAGGCATATCCGGAACAAGCATCCCGAAAAAATGGGATTAGCACGAGGGCAAACACAACTTACCGGGTACGCATCTACTTCTAACCAACCTCCTTCTCTATTTACATATGATCATTCTTCTTCTATGGATGCATTTTCGGAAATGTTGGCCGTAGATTCTTTAGCATTTAGTTTTGCACAAAATGTTGGCTTTAATGATTGGATGCAAAATCATGCTCAACCCGCATATAAACCGATTTCTCGCCAAACCGCTAAAAGAACAATGATGCATAAATATAAAATTCGTAAAGAAGAATTGATTAAATATTTTGTGGACAACGGTGATATATATTCAAGTTTCTATTTGTAGTGATATTTGGGCTGACGGTTTTCAAAAAAGTTCATATATGGGTATTACTTGTCATTTTGTTGATAAATTTTGGATTTTAAACAAAAGAGTTTTAGACTTACGAGTTTTCAACGAATAACACACCGCCCAAAACATTTACAAATGTTTTGGAAGAATACAGATTAGTTTCACGAGTTTTTTCAATCGGTTTTGACAACGCCTCCGCTAACACGGCTTCCATTAGAGATTTAACCAACTATTGTAAGCTGACAATTGGAGGTAAATTTTTTCACATTAGGTGTGCCGCTCATATTTTAAATTTGTGTGTTCAAGACGGTTTAGCATACGTTGGACATTTAGTACAACCTATTCGAAATATTCTTAATGAACTTTGGTCTAAAAAAAATGTACGTACTAAATGCTATGCATATTGTAAACAAAATGACGTTTATCCTCAAATTTTTTCAAAAGATGTTTGTACAAGATGGAACTCTACTTACAAAATGATTTACGAATCATATGAATATCGAGAACTTTTAAGTGGTTTTGCCGCACAACATATTGACGGTAATTTTGTTTTCGGTGAATCTTGGATTTTAGCAAAAGATGTAATGGAGGTTTTTAAATATTTTTATGATGCTACTAACACTTTTAGTTATGTTTATACACCAACTTCAAACATATTTTGTTATGTAGCAATTAATATTGCATTTGCAATTCAACAAGGTCTTTTAATTGAAAATATTTCACAAGCTCTACTTTCAATGCGAACTAAATGGTTAGATTATTATACAACCATTACCGATGTTTTTCTTGTTGCATTAGTGTTAGACCTTAGACGTAAAATGGATGGTTTAAAACCATTTTTAGAAAATTATTATAAATTTTTAGGTTTAGAACAACATCCCAATTGTATTGTTTCTACCATAATTGCTAAAGTTAGAAAATTATTTGATGAATTATTGGTTCAATATTGTGTATCCGATCGAGGTCAATCTTCTCAACCCCCTCCTCGTCCTTCATCTTCAAGTACATCTAAATTTAAATCAATTGCTAGAGATTTGTTTGGCCCGAAAAGGGCAAAAACCACTTTGAGTTCCAACTCGGAACTCGAAGAATATCTAACCATTTCTTTTGAGTTTGCCAATGATGAAGAAGAAGAGGATTTCAACATATTAGAATGGTGGTGGAGTCGGCCGGAGAGAATGAGGTTCCCTACCCTCTCAAGGATCGCGGCACAAATTCTCGCCGTTCCCGCCTCAACGGTAGCGGTTGAGAAAACCTTTAGCCGGAGTGGAAAGGTGCTCGATCCGACGAGATCAAACATGTTGTCCGAGACGTTGGAGGCACAAGTCCTCCTAGCCGATTGGAGGAAAGCGGAAATGCGAACACAAAAAAACAACCTCTCGGCGGAGGAAGGCGACGAAGATGACGACGAGCGACAACAAACGCCATCGGATGTATCGGCGGGAGAGTCCGACTAAGGTAAGGGCCAATCGGGGATATAAACAAAGGTAAGAGAACTATGTGGGCTTTGATTCCTCCTCCCCGAGAGGATACGTAGGCAACCGGGATTCCGGTTCAAGCCCAATTCTTCCCTTTTTTTTTTTAAGTTTAAGACTTAAACTTAAAAAAGAACAAAATAAACTAATAAAAAGAGGACTTAAACTTTAAAAAATTGGACTTAAACTTTAAGTCCAATTTTTTTAAGTTTAAGTCCTCTTTTTATTAGTTTTTTTTTTTTTTTAAAGTTTAAGTCCAATTTTTTATTAGTTTATTTTCTTATTCTTTTTTAAGTTTAAGTCGAAATTTTCTCTTCTATTTATTTTCTTATTTTTTTAAGTTTATTTCCATTATTTTATTTTTTTTATGGTGAGGTGGCCGACCCGTCGACCCGCCGGGTCTGACCCGTGACCCAGCGGGTCGCCGACCCGGCGGGTCGGCCATATATACGGGTCCGGGTCAGGGTCACCCTCCCCGGACCCCTGACCCGGCGGGTCGGACCCGTCGACCGGGCGGGTCCGACCCGTGGACAAGCTTAGCGACAAGTATGAGGTATTTTGATAGCATGAAAGATTACTATATTTTAGGCACTTGTTTTGATTGTTTTTCCCTTTTAGATGTGTACATGGATATGAGTTTGAAGCATTTATGAGCACGCTCACCTATTTTGTCGATATAGAGATCTACTCAAGCTTTGTTGTGTTTATAGGTGAATAAAGGTTTGGATTGGAGCATATGCGAAGGGATAGAAGTATTTGATCATGCTAGATGTCAAGGAGATGCATTGGAGAAGCTAAGGAAGGAGCATGATTTCAGAACTTTACGAAACAAAGGCTTTCACAAAGGCTTTTGAGTTTCCACGGCCAAACCAAGAGAACCACGACCGTGGTTTATGCATTGAGTTCGTGGAAAGTGATGTCGAAGAGAAACAAAAAGTTCCACGCCCTAAATTATGGCCGTGGAATGCTACACTAGACCGTGATTTCCATGACGTTTCCACGTGTCATATTGGCCACGTCAACAATAGTTATCGGGTTTTCTCGTAACCCTATTTTTCCCAATAAGAAGGCTGGTGGAGGGAGAAAGAGGGAACGCTTGCATTGACGGCTGTTTACACCCCGAAGAGAGAGATTTTGGATCATTGCTTAGGAAGATTCCATCGTCTGCAGGGAAGATCCCAAGAAGATTGTGATTTGGAGATTGCGTACTTAGAAATTATCTTTGGGTTTACATTTGGAGACGGATTGACATCCCGTTCTTCATGGTTTCTCAAGATTGTTGTGAGTATTTCTGTTCCCTTTTTCCGCATTTATTAAACACATACATTTGTTGTTTGGATTTGAGATTGATTATTCGACTATTATTGAGTTTTCGAGGATTTTACCTTTTTCTCTTATAAACTTGATTATTGATTCAATGATGATGGTTATTGGCTAAAACCCTTTAGCAATTCTAAGGTCAAGGGTTGATAGTTGTGGCTTAGATAATGATAGATTGAACCAAAACAGATTGGACCCTGAGAGTTGCGAGAAACTTCGTCGACAACCTTTTCCACGGCCTGTTCTTGAGTTTCCACGGCCGTGGTTCCTCAAGATCTAGCCGTGGTTTCTTTTGGCGTACGTCCTTTGCTTTTGCTTTGATCCAAAGTTAAAGATTTTCCTTAACCTAGCCTTGGCTTGCCTTTTCTAGGTAGTAGTGAGACTCAACATCCTCTATTTTGGTTTCGAGTGTCACAACCTTAACCGTTTTGGCTTATCTTTGATTCCCTTGGGTTTGGGCAAGGGTATTTGAGAGTAATTCTTATCCTTTGATCCTTTCTATACTGCAGCCTCAACAACCTTTATAGAGGGAGTCTTTTGGGTAAGACATATAGGGTTTTGGAACTTCACCGTACATAAACTTACATTAGATATACCTTTGCGATCCCGACTCTGTCCTTACTTCTATAGAATATCTTGAATCGATTGCCATAATTGGATATTTGGATCTTTAGGATTGTTGTTTTCCCAATATTACTTGCAAAATATTCTATATTTTACTTGCTCGACGATTGTGAACTGATTTTATTCTCACCAAATCCCTGAGTTCGACTCTGGAATTTCTTGCCTTACTATGCCGATCCGTACACTGTGGGTTCGCTTTTGCATAAGTTCTAGATATAAATTTATGACTTTGTGACGCACACTTTGAGGCGAACAGAGACCTTTCCTGATCCTTATCTAAGTTGAGGTTTCAGTTTGCCAAATCCTATCCTTGTTATACATTTCATGGTTCAACGCAAGCCTAGGATGAGACTTACCCGGTGATTCCTTTGTTTGTATACCCAAGATCATGAGTGTAGGTAATAAAGTTTAACCTTAATTGAGGTTTGAGTGTGCCTTCATCCCATCTTTGAGAGTTAGCCTGAGACTTACCCGGTAAAGGTTGATTGTATCCCCTGGGGTGGTGTGTTGGTTTGAGATTATAGTTTCTTTCCTAATTACCTTTTGATCACACGATTTATGACGTTAGTCTAGGCATCCATTTAGATAGTTTTTCCCGATATTCATGCATAGTTTGGCATTAGTTCGTGACTATTTGCACTTAATTTATGTATGTTGTCGAGATAGACGTCTACACGGACTTTTGCATGTTTTGTAGGTATTTTGGGAACTTTTGGAGCTTAATCGATACATCCGAGGACCGTTCCTTGCAATGACACACTTCCGGACTCATTAGGGAGCAAGCTAGGAGCTAAGGAAAAACATAGGACTATGTTGGTGCATACCTTGCACCAACTCATGGCTCAACGATCAAAAGAGGGTTGAAACACCAGAACCACGGTCACTAGCACTTCCACGGCCGTGGATTTGGACCGTGATTCCCTCTGGACAGCTGGGACAGCTGTCCCACGATCTCCATAACCGACTCTTGCTCTTAGTGGAGGCTATAAGTACTCTTGCAGGCTGATTCTCAAAAGGGACCTGACCTCACACACCCTCTCCCACATTCTCTCATTCAACAACACACCATTGGATTGGAGCTATTCTTGAAGGAGAAGAAACACTCTCATTTTGGAGAAGAAGAAGAAGAACACTAGTTTCATAGTTTTCATAGTTTTTGAGAGGTTTTGAGTGAGTTTTGTTGAAGACAATTGTTAGGGTTGTAAGAAACGAATCGAAACTTCTTTTGAAGGGTTGTAAGTCCTTCTTGACTTTTATTCAGCTTGGTTTTCTTATCCTACTTGTTTCGTTTCTCTCTCATTTCATTCTCTTGTTATAGAAACCATGAATGTATGCTTGTTGAGCTTGATTGTTATGATGCATGTTGTTGGCTAAATAGATGTGATTCTAGGGTAAGGGAATGATGGTTATGGCTTGGACTATGATAGAGTAGATTTAATGTATCTTTGGATGATTTGCTTGCTCGTACTTAAGTGTTGTTAGAAATCACGGTTTGTTCTTCCCAGACCACGGCCGTGGAGAGAGATGAACTACCCGTGGTTTGCTTCTGTTATGCTTGTTTTGATAAATCTGCATGCTAGGATGTTAGATTGTTGAAATCCTAGTGTTTGTTAAGCTTAATCTAGCCTAGGGTGACCTAATGCTAACAATCTAAGTGAGGAAAGAGACTTACCCGGTGATTTCCGATCTTAAGTACCAAAGATGATGAACTCTAGGTAGTAGTGAGCCTCATAAGCCGCTATTGGATTGAGTGTGCTAGGATTGATGTTTAGGACTTGCCTTCCCGAGACTTACCCGGTAAGGAGAGGTTAGATCCCTAGATAGCAATCCGGTTAGTGTAGATTTCCCAACCTTAGGTTCCTAGAGACTTACCAGTAATAGGACCTTAGTTGCGGGATTAGTGGATCATGAGACCTACCCGGTGATTGGTTCCATTTGAGAAACACCTTATCCCAACATATTATAGCTAGTTCAAGGTTGATTAGAAGCTTGATTCCAATGCCATAACTGAAATTCCTAACCCCTAGAATCCACTTTTCTCTCTTTGATTACCTATCTCGTGTTTGTGTTTGCTTATTTGTGTTGCTAGCTTAGTTGTTTGTTAACCTTGCATGATTTGTGATCCTTGATTGATCACCACAAAACCAATCCAAAAACATTGAGATTTTCATTTCTTTATTCCTTACTGTTTTCTTAGCCTAGATTTACACTATCCTTAGTCAATATTTGATTCAATTTCACCTTAGTCTTTGTGTTCGACCTCAGAATACTATCCTTGCTACAAAACGACCCATACACTGTGGTTTCTCTAGGAGTTAGGAAAAATATATCGAGTTATAAATTTAAGACTTTTGTGCTACACATTCTTAGCGTGACAAGTTTTTGGCCCCGTTGCCGGGGACTAGGTCTAGATTGAGTCATTTTTTTTTATTGTTTATAGTGTAGGTCTTTCTTGTTGCTTTTGATCTTGTTTGGTTTGTGTCTTTGCATTTTCAGGACATCTCTCATTCTTTAGGTTCATGCGAAGATCTCGTGGCAAGGATTTAGCTCCATTCGATCCCGAACCGTTAAAGCTAGATCTAAGAGCATTAAGAAGAAGAAAGAGATGGCCACAAGAGATCTTCAAGCTGAGTTGGATGAGGATTTGGAGCAAATTAGGTTAAGAGATGAACTCTTGGAGAATGAAAGGAGACTTACCAATGAGAGGCAAGAAGCAACTAGGAGGGAAATTGGAGAAATTAGGCAAGCTCTTGTCGAAAGAGAGCTTAATCGTCAACAACCTCCACCACCACCACCACCGCAGCCGGGGGTCAACATTCAGTTTGAGCCGATTATGATTGAGGAGCCACAAACATTAGGGCAACGTATGGATCCAGCCCAAAGAGTGCACCGTCCGGGTGTAAACTTAGGAGATCCCGCAGCCCATGATTATGAGCTCCGCCATCAAGTGCTTCAAATGATCCGGCACAATCAATTTGGAGGGATTGAAGGAGAGTCTTCTCATCAACACTTGATGAACTATGAGATATTGATGGAGACTCTAAGGCCGCCTAGGTTGCAGAACAACAACCATAAGCTTAGGGATTTTTCCTTCTCACTTAAGGATAAAGCCTTGGCTTGGCACCAATCGATTCCACTAGGGCATGTGAGTACTTGGGAGGAGATGACAACCGAGTTCTTGACTAAGTTCTTCCCACCTTCCAAGACAACTGAGCTAAGAGGGAAGATCAATGCCTTCGTGATGAAGGATAGTGAGAGCCTATTCAAATCTTGGGAGAGGTTCAAGGACCTCCTCCTAGATTGTCCACACCATGGTATACCGAAGATAGAGCTATTGGAGATTTACTTCAAGGGGCTTGATGAGGATAGCCAATTCAAGTTTCAATCACTTTCCGGTGGAACATTCATGGAGAAGAATGTGGATGAGGCTTGGGAGTTTGTACAGAAACAAGCTTTGGTGATAGAAAAGTACTCCCATAGGAAGGGCGATGGGAGGAAACCGGGAGCATATGAGGTGAGTGAAGTCACCATGAGTAATTTCAAGCTTGATGCAATCAATAATGAGCTTAAGTCTTTGAGGGAGTTGTGTGCTACAACTTTGAAGAATCAAGCAAGCCCTCAAGTGCAAGTGCAAGCAAACTTGTCTTCCAAGGAGGAAGATGTGAACTACATGGGAAGAGGAAACATCAACAATTATCAAGGCCCTAGGAACTTCAATAACAACCGACAATTCAACAATTACCGTCCTAACCACAACCATCCCGGGTTTTCCTATTCTAACCCGGATGGTGCCTTGAACCCTCCTGCTTCCACAAGCGCAGCTCCACCACCTAAGGCTTCACAAGAGCCTCCTCCCGGATTTACTCAACCTCCAAAGGATAGAACCGAGATGATGTTTGAGCAATTGCTTGGAAGGTTGAGTGGTCTTGAGAGCACGGTGACTTCCATTTCTAAGGCTCAAAAGGTGCTAGAACCACAAGTATTCCAAAAGGCAGGTGAAGCTCATAGAGATCCGGGAAAGCTTCCCGGAAGAACCGAAGATAACCCAAGAGGCCAAGTGTTGGCCATTACAACAAGGAGTGGGCTGAGCATGAAGGATCCCTTACCCAAGGAGATTGCTAAGGAAAAGCAAGTGGAAATAGAAGAACAGACATTGCAAGAAGAAGGAGGAAAGAGCAAGGATGATGAGCCAACATATGTGGCACCACCTCCAAACAAGCCACCACTACCATTCCCACAATCACAAGCAAGAGCTCGCTTGGACAAACACTTCGGTAAATTCCTTGAGCTTATGTCTTAATTGCATAGTAACATTTCGTTCATGGATGCTATTCTATGTATGCCGGCCTATGGAAAGTTTTTGAAGGAAATACTCTCCAACAAGAGGAAATTGGAGGAGTATGGAGAGGTGTGAATGACAAAGAGATCTTCCGAGTTGATCCAAACTATGAAGGAGGAGATGCCTCCTAAGCTAAGAGATCCGAGATCTTTTTGTGTGCCAATTGTGGTTGGAGAAGTGAAGTATGAAGCCCTTTGTGATCTTGGAGCAAGTGTAAGGATCATCCCGCTTGCACTTTGCAACAAGGATAGGCTAGGAGAGCCAAAGCCGGTCAAGATGACCCTCTACATGGCGGACCGTTCCATCACCCACCCCGTATGAATCTTGGAAGACATACCGGTGCAACTTGGGAAGTTCTATGTGCCAATAGATTTTGTTGTCTTGGACATCCCGGCGGACTATCCGGTTCCTATCATCTTAGGGAGGCCTTTCTTAGCCACATCCGGATGTTTGGTGGATTGCAAAAATGAAATTCTCTCTTTTAACATTGGAGAAGAGAATATCAAGTTCAAGCTATCCACAATGATGAAGGGGTCAGCCCTTGGTGAATATGTGTTTAACATTGTCGATCAAGAGGAATGTAGAGAAGTTGTAAGCTCGATCTTGATAGAGGACCCCTTGGAGAAGGTTCTTAGCTTAAGTTTGATGGAGGAAGGGGTTGAAGATGATTGCAATGAAGAAATCAAGGCCTTGGATGCATTGGAAAGGGAGGCAAGTGCTGAAATTGAAGTGCACGAAGTGATGCTGAATCACTGTAGGAATCACGGCCTATCACCAAGAACCACGGCCGTGGACTTACCCGTGGAACTCTCTAGAATGCTCCAAGGTGCCAGCTTCCCAGATTCCACGCCCGGGGTTTTGCCAGAGACCGTAATTTTGCCCGTGGTTTCTCCAGAAAGTGCCTTAGTGGTTGATCAAGCTTCAAGGAGTCTTGGAGAGTCTTACATGGCTTTGGAATCATCTCAACCTATATTGTATGGAGCATCTCCAATCGATAAAGGTCCTCCTAAACTTGAACTTAAACCCCTCCCCTCTCATTTGAAGTATGATTTTCTTGGTGAAAATTCTACTTATCCGGTGATTGTTAATGCATGCTTGAATGATGATGAGTTGAATAGATTGTTGCATGAGTTGAGATTGCGTAGGAGAGCTATAGGCTATACCATTGATGACTTAGTTGGCATTAAACCTTCCTTGTGCATGCATAAAATCTTAATGGAAGACAACCATAGACCTTCAATTGAACCTCAAAGAAGACTAAACCCTATCATGAAAGAAGTAGTAAAGAAAGAGATCCTTAAATTGCTAGATGCGGGAATCATTTTCCCGATATCGGAAAGTAAATGGGTTAGTCCCGTGCATGTGGTTCCTAAGAAGGGTGGGATGACCGTAGTGACTAATGAGAATAATGAACTAATCCCTACTAGGACGGTTACGGGATGGAGGATGTGTATAGACTATAGGAAACTAAATGTGGCCTCTAGGAAAGATCACTTCCCTCTTCCTTTCATTGACCAAATGCTAGAGAGATTAGCTCAACATTCACACTTTTGCTACTTAGATGGCTATAGTGGATTCTTCCAAATCCCTATCCACCCGGATGACCAAGAGAAAACTACATTCACATGTCCTTGGGGTACATTTGCATATAGGAGAATGCCATTTGGGTTGTGTAATGCACCCGCCACCTTTCAAAGGTGTATGATGGCCATATTTTCTGAATATATTGAAAATATCATGGAAGTGTTTATGGTTGATTTCTCTATTTATGGATCTTCATTTGATGATTGATTAGCTAACTTGTCTATGATGTTAAAGAGATGTGAAGAGACTAATCTTGTCTTGAATTGGGAGAAATGACACTTCATGGTAAGTGAAGGCATTGTGTTGGGACACTTGGTGTCCAACCGAGGCATTGAGGTTGATAGGGCTAAGATAAAGACAATAGAGAAGTTGCCACCACCTACCTCGCTGAAGGGGGTAAGGAGTTTCTTAGGGCATGCCGGTTTTTACCGGAGATTCATAAAAGATTTCTCTAAAATTTCTAAGCCTCTTACTAACCTACTAATGAAAGATGTTGAGTTTGTTTTCTCCACGGATTGCCTTGAGGCTTTTTGTAGGTTGAAGAATGCTTTGATCTCCGCACCTATCATGCAACCTCCGGATTGGAGTTTACCGTTTGAGATCATGTGTGATGCTAGTGATGTAGCCATTGGGGCTGTTTTGGGACAAAGGAAAGATGGGCTTACACATGCCATATATTATGCTAGCAAGATGCTAGATGATGCCCAACTCAATTATGCTACCACCGAGAAGGAGTTGCTAGCGGTTGTGTATGTGTTTGAGAAGTTCCGCTCGTATCTTGTTGGAGCGAAGGTCATTGTGTATACGGATCATGCTGCGATCCGTTATCTCCTTACAAAGAAGGATGCCAAGACTCGTTTGATTCGGTGGATCCTTCTCCTTCAAGAGTTTGATTTGGAGATTCGGGACAAGAAGGGTTCCTAAAATTCAGTGGCGGACCATCTTAGTAGGCTCCCACCATTGGAGATTGAGAGAGATGACATCCCGATTGATGACTCATTCCGGGATGAGCAATTGCAAATGGTGGAGGAGTGCTTGCTTTAAGTGTCAAGGGGTAATGAGCCATGGTATGCGGATATAGTGAACTATCTCGTTTGTGAAGAGGTGCCACCCGGTCGATCATATGCCCAAAGGAAAAAGTTCTTCAAGGATGTGAGGCATTACTATTGGAGTGAACCGCTCTTGTTTAAGAGGGGGCCTGATGGGGTCTTTAGGAGATGCATACCGGAGGATGAGGTGGAGAGTGTGATCCGCCATTGTCATTCCTTGCCATGTGGAGGCCATGATAGCTCACACAAGACGTGTGCAAAGGTGTTGCAATCCGGGTTTTATTGGCCAAGTTTGTTCAAGGACGTGCAGAATTTTGTGGTAGCTTGTGATTCTTGCCAAAGGATGGGCAACATCTCAAGGAGGAATGAGATGCCCTTGAACAACATACAAGAGGTGGAGATATTTGATGTTTGGGGTGTTGACTTCATGCGACCATTCCCCTCTTCATGTGGCAACCTCTACATCCTATTGGCGGTAGACTATGTGTCGAGATGGGTGGAGGCAATCGCCTCTCCCACAAATGATGCCAAGGTTGTGGTGCGGTTCTTCAACCGAGTCATCTTCCCTAGATTTGGAACACCAAGAGCGATCATAAGTGATGAAGGGAAGCATTTCACCAATAGGAACTTTGGGATACTTTTGGCTAAGTATGGGGTGACTCATAAGGTGGTAACACCTTACCATCCCCAAACTAGTGGCTTTGTGGAGATCTCCAACCGGGAGATAAAGGAGATACTTGAGAAGACGGTTTCTAGAACGAGAAAGGATTGGGCTATGAAGCTCGATGATGCTTTGTGGGCTTATAGAACCGCCTTCAAGACACCGATTGGCACTACTCCCTACAAGCTAGTTTATGGCAAGTCTTGCCACCTCCCGGTGGAGATGGAGCATAGAGCATATTGGGCTATAAGGTGGCTAAATTTTGACCTCAAGGAGGCCGGTGAGAAGAGGTTGTTAGACATGAACGCTCTTGAGGAGATCCGGTTGGATGCCTACGAAATTGCCCGGATCTACAAGGAAAGGACTAACATTGGCATGACAAACGTCTCATCCCAAAGGAGTTGAGTGAAGGTGACGTTGTCCTTCTCTTCAACTCAAGGCTGCGGCTCTTCCCCGGAAAGCTAAAGTCAAGATGGATGGGTCCTTATATGGTGAAGAAGATCTTTCCCCATGGAGCGGTTGAGATAGGAGGGGAGCATTGTGGAGACTTTAAGGTGAATGGGCACCGGTTGAAGAAGTATATCCCGAGAGCTCCGGTGGATATGATTGCCCCGCTTCACCTTGAGTGAAACGCCCCCGAGTTTGGTCAAGCTAATGACCTTAAAGAAGCGCTTGGTGGGAGGCAACCCATTGGTAGACATCTTTCCCATTTCGTTTTTGTTTTGGTTTTGATTTTTCTATTTTTTTGTGTTTTTGTGTGTTTTCGAGTTTGTGTGCTAGAGTCTAAGTAGCATGGAAGCCTTGCATGCCATGTGGATGATGATGATGAGTCCCTAATCAATTGTGGGTGGAGCGGACGCGGAACTTGGACGGCTAGCGGTGCCTAGCGTGGGTCCCGATGCCATATTGGACTTCAAGAGCTCTCTACCACCTTTGATTGACCATCCACCATCACTCCACTTGAGTAACCCCAAATACCAAAGAAAACCACTTTTACATTGTGAGGACCCTCTTTCACTCTTCTTTACTTGAATTGCACATTGGGGACAATGTGTTTCTAAGTGTGGGGTGGGGTTTTCATAATAACTTGCATGATTAGCATCTAGGATAGTTTCTTTTAGTCACATGTCTCATTATGTTTTGGATTGTACATACATATTTCCAAAATCCAAAAAAATCAGAAAATTTAAAAATTTTAGTGCTTCTAAGCTTGGGAATGACCCTTATGATGAGATTGTCTTTTGAATTGGCTATGGATGGCCTTATGGGTTGAATGGATGTATGCATGTGTGGACTTGAAGTACTTGTCTTGAATCCCATGTATGAATTGTGATCATGATGTTTGCCTTGATTGGATTGAGGATTGACGGTCGAAATTACATGCTAGTTCTCATCTTGATCATGTTGTTTGAGCACCTCAATTGATATAAAATTTGACCTCTTTTGACCCATCCGGGAATAGGAGCATGTTAGTGTGTTGAGTGTGTGAAAAGCAAGTGTGGGGTGAAGTTGTTGATGAAAGAATGTTGTGAATGAAGTGCTGAATTTGTTGTGAAAAGTGTAGAAAAAATATAGGTTTGGGGACTTTGGTTTTGATGACGAGTAACTCGGCACCATTCACATAATCGGGTGTTTGTGCCTTGCCAAAGTCGGATAAACCGAATGTCCCAACGAGCCTTGGTATGTGTGCCCGGTGTGAGCACCTCGGAAAAATCCCGAGGTCCGCTAATCACCAAGGTTTCGGCTTTTGTACACCAATGTCATTGTCTCAAAAATAAAAGAAAAAGAAGGTGAAAAAGAAAAGAAAACAAAGAAAAGATGGAGAAAATATACACTTGTGATGAAGTCGATCAAAAATGAAATTGTGGAGTTAGTTCCTTTCCCGGATTAGCATCACATGACCTAAAAATTCCCACCTATTCACAATGTTTCTTGGCCTCTTCTTTCCTCAGTCCTTGTGACCTATTTACATGTGTGTAAGACTTAGTGATCTAGATTGGATATACTCATGATCATCTTGACTTCTTCATTTTCACCTTTCATGCATGCTTTCGAGTTAAGTATAATTGTCTTTCCGTGCCTTCATTCATTTAATGCATGATTGATTGTCCATTGCCATGAAACATGACTATGAAGGTGATCCAATATTTGAAGCACAATTCCGAAAAGATTTTGTTGCTTTTCTGCATGCATAAATCATGTCATCTCTTAGTCTATAATCGGGTCTTGCTCGGGGACGAGCAAACCTTAAGTATGGGGTATTTTGATAACACGATTTATGACGTTAGTCTAGGCATCCATTTAGATAGTTTTTCCCACTATTCATGCATAGTTTGGCATTAGTTTGTGACGATTTGCACTTAATTCATGTATGTTGTCGAGATAGACGTCTACATAGACTTTTGCATGATTTGTAGGTATTTTGGGAACTTTTGGAGCTTAATCGATACATCCGAGGATTGTTCCTCACAATAACACACTTCCGGACTCATTAGGGAGCAAGCTAGGAGCTAAGGAGAACACATAGGACCATGTTGGTGCATACCTTGCACCAACTCATGGCTCAACGATCAAAAGAGGGCTGAAACACCAGAACCACGGTCACTGGCACTTCCACGGCCGTGGAATTGGACCGTGATTCCCTTTGGACAGCTGGGACAGCTGTCCCACGATCTCCATAACCGACTCTTGCTCTTGGTGGAGGCTATAAGTACTCATGCAGGCTGATTCTCAAAAGGTACCTGACCTCACACACCCTCTCCCACATTTTCTCATTCAACAACACACCATTGGATTGGAGCTACTCTTGGAGGAGAAAAAACACTCTCATTTTGGAGAAGAAGAAGAAGCACACTAGTTTCATAGTTTTCATAGTTTTTGAGAGGTTTTAAGTGAGTTTTGGTAAAGACATTTGCTAGGGTTGTAAGAAACAATTCGAACCTTCTTTTGAAGGGTTGTAAGTCCTTCTTGACTTTTATTCAGCTTGGTTTTCTTATCCTACTTGTTTCGTTTCTCTTTCATTTCATTCTCTTGTTATGGAAGCCATGAATGTATGCTTGTTGAGCTTGATTATTATGATGCATGTTGTTGGCTAAATAGATGCGATTCTAGGGTAAGGCAATGATGGTTATGGCTTGGACTATGATAGAGTAAATTTAATGTATCTTTGGAGGATTTGCTTGCTCGTACTTAAGTGTTGTTAGAAATCACGATTTGTTCTACCCAGACCACGGCCGTGGAATGAGATGAACTACTCGTGGTTTGCTTCTATTATGCTTGTTTTGATAAATCTGCATGTTAGGATGTTAGATTGTTGAAATCCTAATGTTTGTTAAGCTTAATCTAGTCTAGGGTGACCTAATGCTAGCAATCTAAGTGAGGAAAGAGACTTACCCGGTGATTTCCGATCTTAAGTACCAAAGATGATGAACTCTAGGTAGTAGTGAGCCTCATGTCACGTCTAGGAATAGATGTGCATGCAATAAGTCTTAAATTTATACTCGTTATAATTAACCTAACTCCTAGCGAACCCGCAGTGTACGGGACGTTTGTAGAAAGGTATATATTCCGAGGTCGAACACAAAGACTAAGGTGAAATCGAGTCAAGCAATGATCAAAGATAGTGTGAATCTAGACTAAGATAAGATGAGGGATAAAGAAAATGGAAAACACAATGTTTTTGTTGGTTTTTGTGGTGATCAAACAAAGATCACAAGTCAAGCAAGATGATAAACAACTAACAATTCAAGCTAGCAAACGAACAAGCAAACACAAAGCACAAGAATATGATCAAGAGAGAAAAGTAGATTTTAGAGGTCAAGATTTCCGGTTATGGCATTGGATTCAAGGTTCTAAAGATTCTAAGGACTAAGCTGCGGTGTTGGGAAAGAATGTTTCGCTAATGGAAGCAATTACCGGGTAGGTCTCTCACTTCACTAATCCCGCATCAAACTCCTATTACCGGGTAAGTCTCTAGGGGTTAGAGTAAGGAATTCCACACAAACTAGATACTACTTAAGGGTAACCCTCTCCTTACCGGGTAAGTCTCGGAATAGGGAAATCTCAAGCAATAATCCTAGCACACTCAATCCAATAGCGGCTTATGAGGCTCACTACTACCTAGCATTCATCATCTTAGGTATCTAAGATCGGAAATCATCGGGTAGATCTCTTCCCTCACTTAGGTTGGTAGCATTAGGTGATTCTAAGCTAAATTAGGCTTAATAAACACTAGGATTTAAACAACCAAGGACCCCAACATGCAGATTCATCAATTAAAGAGCAACAGAGAAGAAAATCGGGTGGATCATACAAAAAAATCGGACGATCTAGGTGAAGAACAGGTCGATTTTTGTCTCTGAAATGGGTTTTGTGCATACAAATCATCCTAAACTAACATATAAGTCCATCCTATCATCACCCAAGCCATAACCATCAATCCATCACTCTAAAATCACAAGAAACTAGCCAATAATATGCATATCAAGATCCGAAATCATCAAACAAGCATATATGGTGTTCATAGATGAGTAATGAAAGATGAGTAAGCAAAATCAATAAATCTCAGCCAAATCCAGGTTGTAGAAAGACTTACAAACTCTAAAATGAAGATTCAAAACGTTCTTAACAATCCTTGCAATTAGTTCTTCAATCCGAGACTACAAAATCACTCAAAATCACTCTTAGAATGGTCTTCTTCTTCTTCCTTCAATCCTTGGGAGCTTTTCTTCTCCTCCAATCTTCTTACCAAATTGATGAGCTGTGAATGAGAGTGTGGGAGAGGAGAGATGCCCAGCAACCACCTGAGGGACCACTTATATTCTCCACCAAGAGCAAGGACGGGCAAGAGATCGTGGGACACGTGGCTTTAGGCTGTCAAAGGCCTAAAAATCGACCCAGAGCAATAAATCGGCCGATTTAGCTGCTTGCTGGTCCGATTTTCTTCAGCAGAAACTTGTTATGCTCGTTTAGCCATGAGTTGATCCATTGCTTGCACCAATGGTGGTCTTTGTGTCCTTTGTTGATCCAATTATGCTCCTCAAAGGCTTTGGATGTGAACCATCATGAGGCTTGGCCCTCAAATGTATCGATTAACGTCCAATTGATCCCCGAATTACCTACAAAACCGATAAAAGGTAGTGTAGACGTCTTTTCTAGAAATGTGCGTGAATTGAGCGAAGACGTCATGAATCAATGTCAAAACTCGCACGAATGAATGAGAAATCTATCTAAGTGACTACCTAATCCTAAGTCATAAATCTTGTTATCAAAAATACCCCATACTTAAGGTTTGCTCGTCCCCGAGCAAATTCCCAACTATAGACTAAGAGATGACATGATTTATGTATGCAGAAAAATTGTCAAAATCTTTTGGAGTTGTGCTTCTAATATTGGATCGCCTTCATAGTCATGTTTCATGGCAATGGACAAGCAATTATGCATCAAATAAATGAAAGCATGGAAAGACAATTACACTAAACTTGATAGCATGCAATGAAATGTAAAGATGAAGAAGTCAAGATGATCATGAGCATGTCCAATCTAAATCACTTAGTCTTACACACATGCAAGTAGGTCATAAGGACTTGTGAAATAGAAGGCCAAGAAACGTCGTGATTAGGCGGGAATTTTCTAGGCTATGTGATGCTAATCCGGGAAAGGAACTAAACAACCACTACTTCAAATTTTCTTATCAACTTCCCTCAAGTGTATATTTTTCTTCATTTTCTTTTCTTTCTTTTATTTTTGAGAAAATGGCATTGGTGTGCAAAAGCCGAAACCTTGGTGATTAGCCATTCTCGGGCTTTTTCTATTTTTCGAGATGCATCCACACCGGGCACACATACCAAAGCTCGTTAGAACTATCGGTTTATTTGACTTTGGCAAGGCACCAACACCCGATTATGTGAAGTGTACCGAGTTACTTGTCATTTAAACCAACGTCCCCAAACCTATATTTTTGTCTACACTTTCACAACAAATTCAGCATTCTATTCATGGCATTCTTTCATCAACACCTTCACCCCACACTTGCTTTTCACACACATCAACACACTAGCATGCTCCTATTCCCGGATGGGTCAAAAGAGGTCAATTTATATCAATTGAGGTGCTCAAACAACGTGATCAAGATGAGAAGTAGAGAAAGATGAATTGCCTCATTCATTCCTAGATGATGTGCAAGAACTAGCATGCGATTTCGATTTTCAATACTCAATTCAATCAAGGCAACATTCATGATCACAAATCATTCATGGTTTCAAGAGAAGTACTTCAAGTCCACATATACATTCATCAATTTAACATATAAGGCCATCCATAGCCAATTCACAAGACAAGGTTCATCATTAGGGTCATATCCAAGCCTTAGAAGCACTAAAATTTTTTAAAATTTTTCTGAATTTTTTTTGATTTTTCGAAATATGTATGTTCAATGCAAGACATAATGAAACATGTGACAAAATTAAATTATCCTAGATGCTAATCATGCAAGTGATTATGAAAACCCCACCCCATACTTAGAAACACATTGTCCCTAATGTGTAAACTAAATAAAGAAGTGAAAGAGAGTCCTCACAATGTAAAATTGGTGATGCTTTGGTATTTCGGTTCACATTGAATGATGATGGTGGATGATCGATCAAGGATGGTAGAGAGTTCTTGATGTTCGTTATGATGTCGGAACCCGCGCTTGGCACCGCAAGCCGTCCAAGTTCCACGTCCGCTCCACCCATGCTTGATTGGAGATCATCACTTTCCCTTGTACAGAGGAAAAATCGCCCCATAGCCCAGGAAAATCGGCCGATTTATTGATGAACAAGCCGATTTTTCTGGGTGCTTTCCTCTTCGTCCATGTGCTTGGATCTTGTTCCTTCAACTGGTCCATGAGGCTTTCACATGACCTCCAACATCCCATAACTCATGATAATCAACAAGATCTAGCACCCAAAAACACAAAAGAAAAACAAAGCACACCAAGAGTGAGATTAAACAAAAGCAAGAAAAACACAAGGAAAAATATATACCAATGGGTTGCCTCCCATTAAGCGCTTCTTTAAGGTCATTAGCTTGACCAAATTCAGGAGCGTTTCAATCAAGGTGAAGCGGGGCAATCACTTCCACCGGGGCTTCCGGGATGTACTTCTTCAATCGATGCCCATTCACTTTGAAATCACCACAATGATCTCCTCCTATCTCCACCGCTCCATGAGGAAAAACTTTCTTCACCACATATGGCCCGGTCCATCTTGATTTGAGCTTTCCGGGGAAGAGCCGCAGCCTCGAGTTGAAGAGAAGGACAAGGTCGCCTTCACTCAACTCCTTCGGGATGAGGCGCTTGTCATGCTACCGTTTAATCCTCTCCTTGTAGATCCGAGCATTCTCATATGCATCCAACCGGATCTCCTCAAGGGCGTTCATGTCTAGCAACCGCTTTTCTCCGGCCTCCTTGAGATCAAAATTTAGCCACTTTATAGCCCAATATGCTCGATGCTCCATCTCTACCGGAAGGTGGTAAGACTTTCCATAGACCAACTTGTAAGGAGTGGTGCCAATTGGTGTTTTGAAGGCGGTCCTATATGCCCACAAGGCATCATCGAGCTTCATAGCCCAATCTTTTCTCGTCCTTGATACCGTCTTCTCAAGAATGGCCTTGATCTCCCGGTTGGAGATCTCCACTTGGCCACTAGTTTGGGGATGGTAAGGTGTTGCCACCTTATGAGTCACCCCATACTTGGCCAAAAGTGCTCCAAAATTCCTATTGGTGAAGTGCTTCCCTCCATCGCTTATGATCACCCTAGGTGTTCCAAACCTAGGAAAGATCACTCGGTTGAAGAACCGCACCACTACCTTGGCGTCATTTGTAGGAGAGGCGATTGCCTCCACCCATCTCGAAACATAGTCAACCGCCAATAGGATGTAGAGGTTGCCACATGAAGAAGGGAATGGCCCCATGAAGTCCACACCCCACACATCAAATATCTCTACCTCTTGGATGTTGTTCAAGGGCATCTCATTCCTCCTTGAGATGTTGCCCGTCCTTTGGCAAGCATCACAAGCTACCACAAAGCCTTGCACGTCCTTGAACAAACTTGGCCAAAAGAAGCCCGATTGTAGCACTTTCGCACATGTCTTGTGTGCACTAGCATGCCCTCCACATGGCAAGGAATGACAATGGCGGATCACACTCTCCACTTCATCCTCCGGTATGCATCTTCTAAACATCCCATCCGGCCCTCTTTTGAACAAAAGTGGCTCGCTCCAATAGTAATGCCTCACATCTTTGAAGAACTTCTTCCTTTGGGTATATGTCAAACCGGGAGGTACTTCCTCACACACTAGGTAGTTCACAATGTCGGCAAACCATGGCCCGCTTCCTCTAGACACTTGGAACAAGCATTCCTCCACCATTTGCAATTGCTCATCCCGGAACGAGTCATCAATCGGGATGTCCTCTATTTCAAGCTCCAATGGTGGGAGTCTACTAAGGTGATCCGCCACGGAGTTCTCGGATCCCTTCTTGTCCCGGATTTCCAAGTCAAACTCTTGAAGAAAAAGGATCCACCGAATCAACCTAGGCTTGGCATCCTTCTTGGTAAGTAGATAGCGGATCGCAGCATGATCCGTATACACTATGACTTTCGCTCCAACGAGGTATGACCGAAACTTCTCAAAGGCATACACTACCGCTAGCAACTCTTTCTCGGTTGTGGCATAGTTAAGTTGGGCATCATCTAGCGTCTTGCTAGCATAATAAATAGCATGAGTTTTCCCATCTTTCCTTTGCCCCAAAACAGCCCCAACGGCTACATCGCTTGCATCACACATGATCTCAAACGGTAAACTCCAATCCGGAGGTTGCATGATAGGTGCGGAGATCAAGGCGTTCTTCAACCTACAAAAAGCTTCAAGGCAATCTTTGGAGAAGACAAAATAAACATCCTTCATTAGTAGGTTAGTGAGAGGCTTAGAAATTTTAGAGAAATCTTGAATGAACCTCCGGTAAAAACCGGCATGCCCTAAAAAGCTCCTTACCCCCTTCACCGAGGTAGGTGGCGGCAACTTCTCTATCGTTTCAATTTTCGCTCTATCAACCTCAATGCCACGGTTAGACACCAAGTGTCCTAACACAATACCTTCACTTACCATGAAGTGGCATTTTTCCCAATTTAAGACAAGATTTGTCTCCTCACATCTTTGTAATACTAAGGACAAGTTAGCCAAGCAATCATCGAAAGAAGAACCATAAACAGAGAAATCATCCATAAACACTTCCATGATATTTTCTATGTATTCCGAAAAGATAGCCATCATACACCTCTGGAAGGTGGCGGGTGCATTACACAACCCAAATGGCATTCTCCTATATGCAAAAGTACCCCATGGACATGTAAAGGTTGTTTTCTCTTGGTCATCGGGGTGGATAGGGATTTGGAAGAATCCACTATAGCCATCTAGGTAGCAAAAATAGGAGTGTTGAGCTAATCTCTCTAGCATTTGGTCAATGAAAGGGAGAGGGAAGTGATCTTTCCTAGAGGCCATGTTCAACTTTCTATAATCAATGCACATCCTCCATCCCGTAACCGTTCTAGTGGGAATTAGTTCATTGTTCTCATTGGTTACTACGGTCATCCCACCCTTCTTAGGTACTACATGAACGGGACTAACCCACTTACTATCCGAGATAGGGTAGATAATTCCCGCATCTAGCAACTTTATGATCTCCTTCTTAACTACCTCTTTCATTATAGGATTTAACCTTCTTTGATGTTCAATAGAGGGTTTATGATTATCTTCCATCATTATCCTATGCATGCACAAAGATGGTTTGATGCCAACAAGATCATCAATGGTGTATCCTATTGCTTTTCTATGCAGTTTCAATTCATTCAACAATCTATTAAGCTCATCATCATTCAAAGATGCATTCACAATCACCGGATAAGTAGAATTTGAACCAAGGAAAGCATACTTTAAATGAGAAGGAAGAGGTTTAAGATCAAGTTGAGGAGGACCTTTTTCGGTTGGAGACGATCCATACAATGTAGGTTGAGATGATTGCAAAGCCATGGAAGCCTCCTTGAAGTCCCTTGATGATTGCTCATACTCAAGTGGTTGATGCTGAAAAGACTCAGGAAAATCGACCCAGGAAGAAAAATCGGTCGATTTTTCTGAAGGGGGGTCGATCGGAGTTTCTGTTTTGGCAAAACTGGCTGAAATTTCAGCATAAGTACAAAAATCGGCCGATTTTTGGCAGGCAGTCTGATTTTTCTGCCAGTTTCTCCCTTCTTCTAGCACTTCAAATCCCACACTTGGTAGCTCGTCCAATGCATTCAAGGACTTGATTACTTCATTGCTACTCTCCTCAACTCCTTCCTCCATCAAGCTTGAGCTAAGAACTCTCTCAAGTGGATCCTTGAGCAAGATTGAGCTCACAACCTCCCTAGACTCCTCTTCTTCTACTATGTTGAATACATCTTCATCAAGGGTTGGTCCTTTCATCATTGTGGACAGCTTGAACTTGATGTTTTCTTCTCCAATGTTGAAGGAGAGAGTCCCATTCTTGCAATCCACTAGACATCCGGAAGTAGCTAGGAAAGGTCTCCCCAAGATGATAGGAACCGGATAGTCCGCCGGGATGTCTAAAACAACGAAGTCTATGGGCACATAGAACTTCCCTAATTGCACCGGGATGTCTTCCAAGATCCCAACCGGATGAGTGATTGAGCGGTCCGCCATGTAAATAGTCATCTTGACCGGCTTTGGCTCTCCTAGCCCAACCTTGTTGCAAAGTGCAAGCGGGATGATGCTTACACTTGCCCCAAGATCACATAGGGCATCATACTTCACTTCTCCTACTCCGATTGGCACACAAAAGGATCCCGGATCCCTTAGCTTGGGAGGCATCTCCTCCTTCATCGTTTGAATCAACTCCGAGGATCTCTTCGTCATTCTTATCTCCCCATACTCCTCCAACTTCCTCTTGTTGGAGAGTATTTCTTTTAAGAACTTGCCATATGCCGGCATCCCTAAAATAGCATCCATGAACGGAATGTTAATATGCAATTTAGACATAAGTTCAAGGAATTTACCAAAGTGATTGTCCAAGCGAGCTCTTGCTCGTGATTGAGGGAACGGTAGTGGTGGCTTGTATGGAGGCGGTGCCACACATCTTGGCTCTACATCCTTGCTCTTGCCTCCATCTCCTTGCGAAGTCTCTTCTTCATTCACCACTTGCTTCCCTTTAGCATTCTCCTTAGGCAAAGGATCTTTCATGCTTAACCCACTTCTTGTTGTAATGGCCAACACTTGTCCCTTTGGGTTTTCTTCGGTCCTTCCGGGAAGCTTCCCCGGATCTCTATGTGCTTCACCCGCCTTTTGGAACACTTGTGCTTCCAACACTTTTTGAGCCTTGGAAATGGAAGTCACCGTGCTCTCAAGACCGCTCAACCTTCCTAGCAATTGCTCAAACATCATTTCGGTTCTATCCTTTGGAGGTTGAGTGAATCCGGGTGGAGGTTCTTGTGAAGCTCTTGGTGGTGGAGTTGTGCTTGTAGAAGCGGGAGGGTTCAAGGCTCCATCCGGGTTAGAGTAAGAAAACCCGGGATGGTTATGGTTGGGCCGGTAATTGTTGAATTGCCGGTTGTTGTTGAAGTTCCTTGGGCCTTGGTAGTTGTTGTAGTTGCCCCTTCCCATATAGTTCACATTCTCCTCTTTGGAAGATAGGTTGGCTTGTGGAGGCACTTGAGGAGTTGCTTGACTCTTCAAAGTTGTAGCACACAACTCCCTCAAGGACTTTAGCTCGTTGTTGATGGCGTCGAGCTTGAAGTTGCTCATGGTGACCTCACTCACCTCATATGCTCCCGCCTTTCTCCCTTCACTCTTCCTATGGGAGTACTTCTCAATCACTAGAGCTTGCTTCTCCACAAACTCCCAAGCATCATCTACATGCTTCTCCATGAAAGTCCCACCGGAAAGGGATTGAAGCTTGAATTGGCTATCTTCATCAAGTCCTTTGAAGTAGATCTCCAATAGCTCAATTTTCGGTATGCCATGGTGTGGACAATCTAGGAGAAGGTCTTTGAATCTCTCCCAAGACTTGAACAAACTCTCTCTATCCTTCATCACGAAGGCATTGATCTTCCCTCTTAATTCGGTAGTCTTGGAAGGTGGGAAGAACTTAGTCAAAAACTCGGTTGTCATCTCCTCCCAAGTACCAACTCGCCCTTGTGGAATAGATTGATACCAAGCTAAGGCCTTGTCCTTAAGAGAGAAGGAGAAAGCCCTTAGCTTATGGTTGTTACTCTCCAATCTCGGCGGTCTAAGAGTCTCCATCAAAATCTCGTAGTTCATCAAATGTTGGTGGGGAGACTCTCCTTCCATCCCTCCAAATTGGTTATGCCGGATCATTTGTAGAACTTGAGGGCGGAGCTCGTAATCATGGGCTGCGGGATCTCCTAAGTTCACACCCGGGCGGTGTGCTCTTTGTGCCGGATCCATACGTTGCCCCAACGTTTGTGGCTCATCCATAGCAATGGGCACAACCCTAACGTTCACCGCCGGCTGCGGTTGTGGTGGAGGTGGAGGAGGTTGTTGACGGTTAAGCTCCCTTTGCACAAGTGCTTGCCTAATCTCCTCAATCTCCCTCCTAGTTGCCTCTTGCCTCTCATTGGCAAGTCTCCTTTCTTCCTCCAAGAGCTCATCTCTTAGCCTAATTTGCTCTAAGGCTTCATCCAACTCAGCTTGGAGGTTCCTACCGGCCATCTCTTTCTCTTTTCGAATGCTCTTGGATCTAGATCTAAGGGTTTTCTCCGGTTCGGGATCGAATGGAGCTAAATCCTTGCCACGAGATCTTCGCATACACCTAAAGAGTAAGAGATGTCCTGAAAAGCAAAGACACACACCAAAGAGAGATCAAAAGCAACAAGAAAGATCTACACTATAAACAATCACGAAATGACTCAATCTAGACCTAGTCCCCGGCAACGGCGCCAAAAACTTGTCACGTCTAGGAATAGATGTGCACGCAATAAGTCTTAAATTTATACTCGTTATAATTAACCTAACTCCTAGCGAACCCGCAGTGTACGGGACGTTTGTAGAAAGGTAAGTATTCCGAGGTCGAACACAAAGACTAAGGTGAAATCGAGTCAAGCAATGATCAAAGATAGTGTGAATCTAGACCAAGATAAGATGAGGGATAAAGAAAATGGAAAACACAATGTTTTTGTTGGTTTTTGTGGTGATCAAACAAAGATCACAAGTCAAGCAAGATGATAAACAACTAACAACTCAAGCTAGCAAACGAACAAGCAAACACAAAGCACAAGAATATGATCAAGAGAGAAAAGTAGATTTTAGAGGTCAAGATTTCCGGTTATGGCATTGGATTCAAGGTTCTAAAGATTCTAAGGACTAAGCTGCGGTGTTGGGAAAGAATGTTTCGCTAATGGAAGCAATTACCGGGTAGGTCTCTCACTTCACTAATCCCGCATCAAACTCCTATTACCGGGTAAGTCTCTAGGGGTTAGAGTAAGGAATTCCACACAAACTAGATACTACTTAAGGGTAACCCTCTCCTTACCGGGTAAGTCTCGGAATAGGGAAATCTCAAGCAATAATCCTAGCACACTCAATCCAATAGCGGCTTATGAGGCTCACTACTACCTAGCATTCATCATCTTAGGTATCTAAGATCGGAAATCATCGGGTAGATCTCTTCCCTCACTTAGGTTGGTAGCATTAGGTGATTCTAAGCTAAATTAGGCTTAATAAACACTAGGATTTAAACAACCAAGGACCCCAACATGCAGATTCATCAATTAAAGAGCAACAGAGAAGAAAATCGGGTGGATCATACAAAAAAATCGGACGATCTAGGTGAAGAACAGGTCGATTTTTGTCTCTGAAATGGGTTTTGTGCATACAAATCATCCTAAACTAACATATAAGTCCATCCTATCATCACCCAAGCCATAACCATCAATCCATCACTCTAAAATCACAAGAAACTAGCCAATAATATGCATATCAAGATCCGAAATCATCAAACAAGCATATATGGTGTTCATAGATGAGTAATGAAAGATGAGTAAGCAAAATCAATAAATCTCAGCCAAATCCAGGTTGTAGAAAGACTTACAAACTCTAAAATGAAGATTCAAAACGTTCTTAACAATCCTTGCAATTAGTTCTTCAATCCGAGACTACAAAATCACTCAAAATCACTCTTAGAATGGTCTTCTTCTTCTTCCTTCAATCCTTGGGAGCTTTTCTTCTCCTCCAATCTTCTTACCAAATTGATGAGCTGTGAATGAGAGTGTGGGAGAGGAGAGATGCCCAGCAACCACCTGAGGGACCACTTATATTCTCCACCAAGAGCAAGGACGGGCAAGAGATCGTGGGACACGTGGCTTTAGGCTGTCAAAGGCCTAAAAATCGACCCAGAGCAATAAATCGGCCGATTTAGCTGCTTGCTGGTCCGATTTTCTTCAGCAGAAACTTGTTATGCTCGTTTAGCCATGAGTTGATCCATTGCTTGCACCAATGGTGGTCTTTGTGTCCTTTGTTGATCCAATTATGCTCCTCAAAGGCTTTGGATGTGAACCATCATGAGGCTTGGCCCTCAAATGTATCAATTAACGTCCAATAGATCCCCGAATTACCTACAAAACCGATAAAAGGTAGTGTAGACGTCTTTTCTAGAAATGTGCGTGAATTGAGCAAAGACGTCATGAATCAATGTCAAAACTCGCACGAATGAATGAGAAATCTATCTAAGTGACTACCTAATCCTAAGTCATAAATCTTGTTATCAAAAATACCCCATACTTAAGGTTTGCTCGTCCCCGAGCAAATTCCCAACTATAGACTAAGAGATGACATGATTTATGTATGCAGAAAAATTGTCAAAATCTTTTGGAGTTGTGCTTCTAATATTGGATCGCCTTCATAGTCATGTTTCATGGCAATGGACAAGCAATTATGCATCAAATAAATGAAAGCATGGAAAGACAATTACACTAAACTTGATAGCATGCAATGAAATGTAAAGATGAAGAAGTCAAGATGATCATGAGCATGTCCAATCTAAATCACTTAGTCTTACACACATGCAAGTAGGTCATAAGGACTTGTGAAATAGAAGGCCAAGAAACGTCGTGATTAGGCGGGAATTTTCTAGGCTATGTGATGCTAATCCGGGAAAGGAACTAAACAACCACTACTTCAAATTTTCTTATCAACTTCCCTCAAGTGTATATTTTTCTTCATTTTCTTTTCTTTCTTTTATTTTTGAGAAAATGGCATTGGTGTGCAAAAGCCGAAACCTTGGTGATTAGCCATTCTCGGGCTTTTTCTATTTTTCGAGATGCATCCACACCGGGCACACATACCAAAGCTCGTTAGAACTATCGGTTTATTTGACTTTGGCAAGGCACCAACACCCGATTATGTGAAGTGTACCGAGTTACTTGTCATTTAAACCAACGTCCCCAAACCTATATTTTTGTCTACACTTTCACAACAAATTCAGCATTCTATTCATGGCATTCTTTCATCAACACCTTCACCCCACACTTGCTTTTCACACACATCAACACACTAGCATGCTCCTATTCCCGGATGGGTCAAAAGAGGTCAATTTATATCAATTGAGGTGCTCAAACAACGTGATCAAGATGAGAAGTAGAGAAAGATGAATTGCCTCATTCATTCCTAGATGATGTGCAAGAACTAGCATGCGATTTCGATTTTCAATACTCAATTCAATCAAGGCAACATTCATGATCACAAATCATTCATGGTTTCAAGAGAAGTACTTCAAGTCCACATATACATTCATCAATTTAACATATAAGGCCATCCATAGCCAATTCACAAGACAAGGTTCATCATTAGGGTCATATCCAAGCCTTAGAAGCACTAAAATTTTTTAAAATTTTTCTGAATTTTTTTTGATTTTTCGAAATATGTATGTTCAATGCAAGACATAATGAAACATGTGACAAAATTAAATTATCCTAGATGCTAATCATGCAAGTGATTATGAAAACCCCACCCCATACTTAGAAACACATTGTCCCTAATGTGTAAACTAAATAAAGAAGTGAAAGAGAGTCCTCACAATGTAAAATTGGTGATGCTTTGGTATTTCGGTTCACATTGAATGATGATGGTGGATGATCGATCAAGGATGGTAGAGAGTTCTTGATGTTCGTTATGATGTCGGAACCCGCGCTTGGCACCGCAAGCCGTCCAAGTTCCACGTCCGCTCCACCCATGCTTGATTGGAGATCATCACTTTCCCTTGTACAGAGGAAAAATCGCCCCATAGCCCAGGAAAATCGGCCGATTTATTGATGAACAGGCCGATTTTTCTGGGTGCTTTCCTCTTCGTCCATGTGCTTGGATCTTGTTCCTTCAACTGGTCCATGAGGCTTTCACATGACCTCCAACATCCCATAACTCATGATAATCAACAAGATCTAGCACCCAAAAACACAAAAGAAAAACAAAGCACACCAAGAGTGAGATTAAACAAAAGCAAGAAAAACACAAGGAAAAATATATACCAATGGGTTGCCTCCCATTAAGCGCTTCTTTAAGGTCATTAGCTTGACCAAATTCAGGAGCGTTTCAATCAAGGTGAAGCGGGGCAATCACTTCCACCGGGGCTTCCGGGATGTACTTCTTCAATCGATGCCCATTCACTTTGAAATCACCACAATGATCTCCTCCTATCTCCACCGCTCCATGAGGAAAAACTTTCTTCACCACATATGGCCCGGTCCATCTTGATTTGAGCTTTCCGGGGAAGAGCCGCAGCCTCGAGTTGAAGAGAAGGACAAGGTCGCCTTCACTCAACTCCTTCGGGATGAGGCGCTTGTCATGCCACCGTTTAATCCTCTCCTTGTAGATCCGAGCATTCTCATATGCATCCAACCGGATCTCCTCAAGGGCGTTCATGTCTAGCAACCGCTTTTCTCCGGCCTCCTTGAGATCAAAATTTAGCCACTTTATAGCCCAATATGCTCGATGCTCCATCTCTACCGGAAGGTGGTAAGACTTTCCATAGACCAACTTGTAAGGAGTGGTGCCAATTGGTGTTTTGAAGGCGGTCCTATATGCCCACAAGGCATCATCGAGCTTCATAGCCCAATCTTTTCTCGTCCTTGATACCGTCTTCTCAAGAATGGCCTTGATCTCCCGGTTGGAGATCTCCACTTGGCCACTAGTTTGGGGATGGTAAGGTGTTGCCACCTTATGAGTCACCCCATACTTGGCCAAAAGTGCTCCAAAATTCCTATTGGTGAAGTGCTTCCCTCCATCGCTTATGATCACCCTAGGTGTTCCAAACCTAGGAAAGATCACTCGGTTGAAGAACCGCACCACTACCTTGGCGTCATTTGTAGGAGAGGCGATTGCCTCCACCCATCTCGAAACATAGTCAACCGCCAATAGGATGTAGAGGTTGCCACATGAAGAAGGGAATGGCCCCATGAAGTCCACACCCCACACATCAAATATCTCTACCTCTTGGATGTTGTTCAAGGGCATCTCATTCCTCCTTGAGATGTTGCCCGTCCTTTGGCAAGCATCACAAGCTACCACAAAGCCTTGCACGTCCTTGAACAAACTTGGCCAAAAGAAGCCCGATTGTAGCACTTTCGCACATGTCTTGTGTGCACTAGCATGCCCTCCACATGGCAAGGAATGACAATGGCGGATCACACTCTCCACTTCATCCTCCGGTATGCATCTTCTAAACATCCCATCCGGCCCTCTTTTGAACAAAAGTGGCTCGCTCCAATAGTAATGCCTCACATCTTTGAAGAACTTCTTCCTTTGGGTATATGTCAAACCGGGAGGTACTTCCTCACACACTAGGTAGTTCACAATGTCGGCAAACCATGGCCCGCTTCCTCTAGACACTTGGAACAAGCATTCCTCCACCATTTGCAATTGCTCATCCCGGAACGAGTCATCAATCGGGATGTCCTCTATTTCAAGCTCCAATGGTGGGAGTCTACTAAGGTGATCCGCCACGGAGTTCTCGGATCCCTTCTTGTCCCGGATTTCCAAGTCAAACTCTTGAAGAAAAAGGATCCACCGAATCAACCTAGGCTTGGCATCCTTCTTGGTAAGTAGATAGCGGATCGCAGCATGATCCGTATACACTATGACTTTCGCTCCAACGAGGTATGACCGAAACTTCTCAAAGGCATACACTACCGCTAGCAACTCTTTCTCGGTTGTGGCATAGTTAAGTTGGGCATCATCTAGCGTCTTGCTAGCATAATAAATAGCATGAGTTTTCCCATCTTTCCTTTGCCCCAAAACAGCCCCAACGGCTACATCGCTTGCATCACACATGATCTCAAACGGTAAACTCCAATCCGGAGGTTGCATGATAGGTGCGGAGATCAAGGCGTTCTTCAACCTACAAAAAGCTTCAAGGCAATCTTTGGAGAAGACAAAATAAACATCCTTCATTAGTAGGTTAGTGAGAGGCTTAGAAATTTTAGAGAAATCTTGAATGAACCTCCGGTAAAAACCGGCATGCCCTAAAAAGCTCCTTACCCCCTTCACCGAGGTAGGTGGCGGCAACTTCTCTATCGTTTCAATTTTCGCTCTATCAACCTCAATGCCACGGTTAGACACCAAGTGTCCTAACACAATACCTTCACTTACCATGAAGTGGCATTTTTCCCAATTTAAGACAAGATTTGTCTCCTCACATCTTTGTAATACTAAGGACAAGTTAGCCAAGCAATCATCGAAAGAAGAACCATAAACAGAGAAATCATCCATAAACACTTCCATGATATTTTCTATGTATTCCGAAAAGATAGCCATCATACACCTCTGGAAGGTGGCGGGTGCATTACACAACCCAAATGGCATTCTCCTATATGCAAAAGTACCCCATGGACATGTAAAGGTTGTTTTCTCTTGGTCATCGGGGTGGATAGGGATTTGGAAGAATCCACTATAGCCATCTAGGTAGCAAAAATAGGAGTGTTGAGCTAATCTCTCTAGCATTTGGTCAATGAAAGGGAGAGGGAAGTGATCTTTCCTAGAGGCCATGTTCAACTTCCTATAATCAATGCACATCCTCCATCCCGTAACCGTTCTAGTGGGAATTAGTTCATTGTTCTCATTGGTTACTACGGTCATCCCACCCTTCTTAGGTACTACATGAACGGGACTAACCCACTTACTATCCGAGATAGGGTAGATAATTCCCGCATCTAGCAACTTTATGATCTCCTTCTTAACTACCTCTTTCATTATAGGATTTAACCTTCTTTGATGTTCAATAGAGGGTTTATGATTATCTTCCATCATTATCCTATGCATGCACAAAGATGGTTTGATGCCAACAAGATCATCAATGGTGTATCCTATTGCTTTTCTATGCAGTTTCAATTCATTCAACAATCTATTAAGCTCATCATCATTCAAAGATGCATTCACAATCACCGGATAAGTAGAATTTGAACCAAGGAAAGCATACTTTAAATGAGAAGGAAGAGGTTTAAGATCAAGTTGAGGAGGACCTTTTTCGGTTGGAGACGATCCATACAATGTAGGTTGAGATGATTGCAAAGCCATGGAAGCCTCCTTGAAGTCCCTTGATGATTGCTCATACTCAAGTGGTTGATGCTGAAAAGACTCAGGAAAATCGACCCAGGAAGAAAAATCGGTCGATTTTTCTGAAGGGGGGTCGATCTGAGTTTCTGTTTTGGCAAAACTGGCTGAAATTTCAGCATAAGTACAAAAATCGGCCGATTTTTGGCAGGCAGTCCGATTTTTCTGCCAGTTTCTCCCTTCTTCTAGCACTTCAAATCCCACACTTGGTAGCTCGTCCAATGCATTCAAGGACTTGATTACTTCATTGCTACTCTCCTCAACTCCTTCCTCCATCAAGCTTGAGCTAAGAACTCTCTCAAGTGGATCCTTGAGCAAGATTGAGCTCACAACCTCCCTAGACTCCTCTTCTTCTACTATGTTGAATACATCTTCATCAAGGGTTGGTCCTTTCATCATTGTGGACAGCTTGAACTTGATGTTTTCTTCTCCAATGTTGAAGGAGAGAGTCCCATTCTCGCAATCCACTAGACATCCGGAAGTAGCTAGGAAAGGTCTCCCCAAGATGATAGGAACCGGATAGTCCGCCGGGATGTCTAAAACAACGAAGTCTATGGGCACATAGAACTTCCCTAATTGCACCGGGATGTCTTCCAAGATCCCAACCGGATGAGTGATTGAGCGGTCCGCCATGTAAAGAGTCATCTTGACCGGCTTTGGCTCTCCTAGCCCAACCTTGTTGCAAAGTGCAAGCGGGATGATGCTTACACTTGCCCCAAGATCACATAGGGCATCATACTTCACTTCTCCTACTCCGATTGGCACACAAAAGGATCCCGGATCCCTTAGCTTGGGAGGCATCTCCTCCTTCATCGTTTGAATCAACTCCGAGGATCTCTTCGTCATTCTTATCTCCCCATACTCCTCCAACTTCCTCTTGTTGGAGAGTATTTCTTTTAAGAACTTGCCATATGCCGGCATCCCTAAAATATCATCCATGAACGGAATGTTAATATGCAATTTAGACATAAGTTCAAGGAATTTACCAAAGTGATTGTCCAAGCGAGCTCTTGCTCGTGATTGAGGGAACGGTAGTGGTGGCTTGTATGGAGGCGGTGCCACACATCTTGGCTCTACATCCTTGCTCTTGCCTCCATCTCCTTGCGAAGTCTCTTCTTCATTCACCACTTGCTTCCCTTTAGCATTCTCCTTAGGCAAAGGATCTTTCATGCTTAACCCACTTCTTGTTGTAATGGCCAACACTTGTCCCTTTGGGTTTTCTTCGGTCCTTCCGGGAAGCTTCCCCGGATCTCTATGTGCTTCACCCGCCTTTTGGAACACTTGTGCTTCCAACACTTTTTGAGCCTTGGAAATGGAAGTCACCGTGCTCTCAAGACCGCTCAACCTTCCTAGCAATTGCTCAAACATCATTTCGGTTCTATCCTTTGGAGGTTGAGTGAATCCGGGTGGAGGTTCTTGTGAAGCTCTTGGTGGTGGAGTTGTGCTTGTAGAAGCGGGAGGGTTCAAGGCTCCATCCGGGTTAGAGTAAGAAAACCCGGGATGGTTATGGTTGGGCCGGTAATTGTTGAATTGCCGGTTGTTGTTGAAGTTCCTTGGGCCTTGGTAGTTGTTGTAGTTGCCCCTTCCCATATAGTTCACATTCTCCTCTTTGGAAGATAGGTTGGCTTGTGGAGGCACTTGAGGAGTTGCTTGACTCTTCAAAGTTGTAGCACACAACTCCCTCAAGGACTTTAGCTCGTTGTTGATGGCGTCGAGCTTGAAGTTGCTCATGGTGACCTCACTCACCTCATATGCTCCCGCCTTTCTCCCTTCACTCTTCCTATGGGAGTACTTCTCAATCACTAGAGCTTGCTTCTCCACAAACTCCCAAGCATCATCTACATGCTTCTCCATGAAAGTCCCACCGGAAAGGGATTGAAGCTTGAATTGGCTATCTTCATCAAGTCCTTTGAAGTAGATCTCCAATAGCTCAATTTTCGGTATGCCATGGTGTGGACAATCTAGGAGAAGGTCTTTGAATCTCTCCCAAGACTTGAACAAACTCTCTCTATCCTTCATCACGAAGGCATTGATCTTCCCTCTTAATTCGGTAGTCTTGGAAGGTGGGAAGAACTTAGTCAAAAACTCGGTTGTCATCTCCTCCCAAGTACCAACTCGCCCTTGTGGAATAGATTGATACCAAGCTAAGGCCTTGTCCTTAAGAGAGAAGGAGAAAGCCCTTAGCTTATGGTTGTTACTCTCCAATCTCGGCGGTCTAAGAGTCTCCATCAAAATCTCGTAGTTCATCAAATGTTGGTGGGGAGACTCTCCTTCCATCCCTCCAAATTGGTTATGCCGGATCATTTGTAGAACTTGAGGGCGGAGCTCGTAATCATGGGCTGCGGGATCTCCTAAGTTCACACCCGGGCGGTGTGCTCTTTGTGCCGGATCCATACGTTGCCCCAACGTTTGTGGCTCATCCATAGCAATGGGCACAACCCTAACGTTCACCGCCGGCTGCGGTTGTGGTGGAGGTGGAGGAGGTTGTTGACGGTTAAGCTCCCTTTGCACAAGTGCTTGCCTAATCTCCTCAATCTCCCTCCTAGTTGCCTCTTGCCTCTCATTGGCAAGTCTCCTTTCTTCCTCCAAGAGCTCATCTCTTAGCCTAATTTGCTCTAAGGCTTCATCCAACTCAGCTTGGAGGTTCCTACCGGCCATCTCTTTCTCTTTTCGAATGCTCTTGGATCTAGATCTAAGGGTTTTCTCCGGTTCGGGATCGAATGGAGCTAAATCCTTGCCACGAGATCTTCGCATACACCTAAAGAGTAAGAGATGTCCTGAAAAGCAAAGACACACACCAAAGAGAGATCAAAAGCAACAAGAAAGATCTACACTATAAACAATCACGAAATGACTCAATCTAGACCTAGTCCCCGGCAACGGCGCCAAAAACTTGTCACGTCTAGGAATAGATGTGCACGCAATAAGTCTTAAATTTATACTCGTTATAATTAACCTAACTCCTAGCGAACCCGCAGTGTACGGGACGTTTGTAGAAAGGTAAGTATTCCGAGGTCGAACACAAAGACTAAGGTGAAATCGAGTCAAGCAATGATCAAAGATAGTGTGAATCTAGACCAAGATAAGATGAGGGATAAAGAAAATGGAAAACACAATGTTTTTGTTGGTTTTTGTGGTGATCAAACAAAGATCACAAGTCAAGCAAGATGATAAACAACTAACAACTCAAGCTAGCAAACGAACAAGCAAACACAAAGCACAAGAATATGATCAAGAGAGAAAAGTAGATTTTAGAGGTCAAGATTTCCGGTTATGGCATTGGATTCAAGGTTCTAAAGATTCTAAGGACTAAGCTGCGGTGTTGGGAAAGAATGTTTCGCTAATGGAAGCAATTACCGGGTAGGTCTCTCACTTCACTAATCCCGCATCAAACTCCTATTACCGGGTAAGTCTCTAGGGGTTAGAGTAAGGAATTCCACACAAACTAGATACTACTTAAGGGTAACCCTCTCCTTACCGGGTAAGTCTCGGAATAGGGAAATCTCAAGCAATAATCCTAGCACACTCAATCCAATAGCGGCTTATGAGGCTCACTACTACCTAGCATTCATCATCTTAGGTATCTAAGATCGGAAATCATCGGGTAGATCTCTTCCCTCACTTAGGTTGGTAGCATTAGGTGATTCTAAGCTAAATTAGGCTTAATAAACACTAGGATTTAAACAACCAAGGACCCCAACATGCAGATTCATCAATTAAAGAGCAACAGAGAAGAAAATCGGGTGGATCATACAAAAAAATCGGACGATCTAGGTGAAGAACAGGTCGATTTTTGTCTCTGAAATGGGTTTCGTGCATACAAATCATCCTAAACTAACATATAAGTCCATCCTATCATCACCCAAGCCATAACCATCAATCCATCACTCTAAAATCACAAGAAACTAGCCAATAATATGCATATCAAGATCCGAAATCATCAAACAAGCATATATGGTGTTCATAGATGAGTAATGAAAGATGAGTAAGCAAAATCAATAAATCTCAGCCAAATCCAGGTTGTAGAAAGACTTACAAACTCTAAAATGAAGATTCAAAACGTTCTTAACAATCCTTGCAATTAGTTCTTCAATCCGAGACTACAAAATCACTCAAAATCACTCTTAGAATGGTCTTCTTCTTCTTCCTTCAATCCTTGGGAGCTTTTCTTCTCCTCCAATCTTCTTACCAAATTGATGAGCTGTGAATGAGAGTGTGGGAGAGGAGAGATGCCCAGCAACCACCTGAGGGACCACTTATATTCTCCACCAAGAGCAAGGACGGGCAAGAGATCGTGGGACACGTGGCTTTAGGCTGTCAAAGGCCTAAAAATCGACCCAGAGCAATAAATCGGCCGATTTAGCTGCTTGCTGGTCTGATTTTCTTCAGCAGAAACTTGTTATGCTCGTTTAGCCATGAGTTGATCCATTGCTTGCACCAATGGTGGTCTTTGTGTCCTTTGTTGATCCAATTATGCTCCTCAAAGGCTTTGGATGTGAACCATCATGAGGCTTGGCCCTCAAATGTATCGATTAACGTCCAATAGATCCCCGAATTACCTACAAAACCGATAAAAGGTAGTGTAGACGTCTTTTCTAGAAATGTGCGTGAATTGAGCGAAGACGTCATGAATCAATGTCAAAACTCGCACGAATGAATGAGAAATCTATCTAAGTGACTACCTAATCCTAAGTCATAAATCTTGTTATCACCTCATAAGCCGCTATTGGCTTGAGTGTGCTAGGATTAATGCTTAGGACTTGCCTTCCCGAGACTTACCCGGTAAGGAGAGGTTAGATCCCTAGATAGCAATCCGGTTAGTGTAGATTTCCCAACCTTAGGTTCCTAGAGACTTACCCGGTAATAGGACCTTAGTTGCGGGATTAGTGGATCATGAGACCTACCCGGTGATTGGTTCCATTTGAGAAACACCCTATCCCAACATATTATAGCTAGTCCAAGGTTGATTAGAAGCTTGAGTCCAATGCCACAACCGGAATTCCCAACCCCTAGAATCCGCTTTTCTCTGTTTGATTACCTATCTCGTGTTTGTGTTTGCTTATTTGTGTTGCTAGCTTAGTTGTTTGTTAACCTTGCATGATTTGTGATCCTTGATTGATCACCACAAAACCAATCCAAAAACATTGAGATTTTCATTTCTTTATTCCTTACTCTTTTCTTAGCCTAGATTTACACTATTCTTAGTCACTATTTGATTCAATTTCACCTTAGTCTTTGTGTTCGACCTCGAAATACTATCCTTGCTACAAAACGACCTATACACTGTGGGTTTGCTAGGAGTTAGGAAAAATATATCGAGTTATAAATTTAAGACTTTTGTGCTACATATTCTTAGCGTGACAGCTTGAGACTTGCCGGGTGAGAGGATCTTTGGTTTGGGATAGTGAGTAGTGAGACTTACCCGGTGATCTAGTCTCACCTTAGAAACACCTTCCCATTGCAAACCTCAGCTTCGTCCACGTTATCTTTTGAGATCTTGAGTTGGAACCACAACTGGATGCTTTAAATTCTAGAATCCGCATTCCCTTTACCTGGTTATTACATCATCTTTGATAGCTTTGTTTTATTGTGTGTTTGTTACTGACAACCTGAATTACCGATCTTTGTTTCACCATAGTCCTTGTGTTCGACCCTGGAAATCTCGCTTTTATTACAATCGATCCGTACACTGCGGGTTCACTATTTGCAATTATTCTTGGTATAAATATTAAAGCTTGCACACACCTTTTGGAGCGAACATAACTCCAGATCATGAGTCGGGCAGTTCTCCTCATACATCTTCAACTTTCTAGATGCATATGCAATCACTCTGCCACGCTGCATCAGTATACATCTCAAGCCAAGCTTGGATGCATCACTATAGACGACAAAGTCCTTTGTGCCCTCCGGCTGCGCTAAGATGGGAACGGAAGTCAGACGTCTCTTCAGCTCCTCAAAACTCTGAGTACACGGCTCGGACCATACAAACCGGGTAGTCTTCCTCAATAGGATGGTAAGTGGACGGGAAATCGCAAGGAATTCCTCCACAAACCGTCGGTAGTAACCGGCTAAGCCAAGAAAGCTACGCACTTCCTTGACGTTCGTCGGTGTCGTCCATGCTACTTCAGACTCGATCTTCGCCAGATCAACCTTGATCCCATCGGCAAAGACAACATGAAAGGCTACCTTTGGCATCCAGAACTTCCACTTAGAGAACTTGGTATACAGTTCTCTATCCCGCAAAACTCGCATCATTGTCCTCAGATATCCTGCATGTTTCTCTCTGCTAGGAGAGTACACCAAGATATCGTCTATGAAGACCACCACAAACTGATCCAGGAAGTCAATGAATATGTCATTCATCAACTCCATAAAGATGGTGGGTGCATTCGTTAGCCCGAATGGCATCACTACAAACTCGTAGTGGCCATACCGAGTCCGAAATGTCGTCTTATGCACATCTTGCTCTCTCACTCTCAGTTGGTAATAACCTAAGCGCAAGTCAATCCTGGAGAACACAATCGCTCCCTGGAGATGATCTAACAAGTCATCAATGCGAGGCAATGGATACTTGTTCTTGACGGTCACCTAGTTTAGCTCTTTGTAGTCGATGCACAGTCTCAACGATCCGTCCTTCTTCCACACGAAGAGGACAGGTTCTCCCCACTGGGATACGCTAGGGCGGATGAAGCCCTTCTCAGCCAACTCCGTGAGTTGCATCTTCGGCTCTAACAACTCGACAAGCGTCATACGGTATGGGGTTTCGAGATCGGTCTCGTACCAAGCTCCAACTTGATACCAAAGTCTACGCTCCTCTGAGGCGGTAAATTGGATGGCTCAGCAAACACATCCAAAAACTCATAGACCATTAGGATGTCCTCCAACGCTGACTCTCACCCTCCTTCATGGCATAACACCAGAAGGCCTCGCAACCTTGAGCGAATAATCTAGTTGCTCGTACTAACCCAACTCGGTAGAGACCGTCACGGTCCCAACCTCGGAAAATCTCTATGCTTGACTTTCCAAGGTCCCAACCTCGGAAATTCTCTATCTAACCCGACTCGGTAGAGACCGTCACGGTCTTCCTACCCACATCTAACACAGCACGATGCTGATGCATCCCATCTATACCCAGAATGATTTCCTCATGCACCAGCGACATGACAAAGAAGTCTACAACAAAAAAATATATAGGACAACCGTGTACCTCTCGGGTACCTCTAACCTCACCCACATCTGGTAACCCTATCAAGAAAGGTTTACCCTTTATAGTATCTGTTACGCTCAGGATGTGATACGCAATGGGTTTTAAATTTATATTCTCGTTATATTTATCCTAACTCCTAGCGAACCCGCAGTGTACGGGACGTTTGTAGTAGGGATAGTATTCTGAGGTCGAACACATAGCCTAAGGTGAGATTGATTCGATTTATGATTAAGATTAGTGAAGATCTAGGTTAAGAAAAGAGAAGAAATAAAGAAATGAAAACTTCAATGTTTTTTGTTGGTTTTTAGGTGATCAATCAAGGATCACAAATGATGCAAAGTAAACAATCAACTAAACTAACAATCAATGCAAACAAACAAGCTAGACACGAGATATAGATTAAAGAAAGAAAAGCGGATTCTAGGGGTTGGAAAGTCCGGTTATGGAATAAGACTCAAGCTATCTAATCATCCTTGGATTAACTATGAGATTTTGGGAGTGAGTGTTTCTAAATTAGGGTCAATCACCGGGTAGGTCTCATGGT